>OW028611.1:6250000-7500000 GCA_932294325.1 Allophyes oxyacanthae
TCACCACCTTCTTCTAATCTTGTGATTAATTTTTTTGTTACAGACTTTGGTGAAACATATTAATATTGATCTTCACAATGCCTCTGTTCAGTGGGAGATGTCTAAGCACAGCCAAGCTGGTCGGGAAGACTGCCCTAGTAACTGGCTGCAATACTGGCATAGGAAAAGAAACAGTCATGGACTTTTATAAGAGGGGTGATTATTAATTATTTTTATTTCAAATCATGCATTCATTTCATCAAATCTACAACTTTACAGTGTAAATGGAACATTTAAATTAAAAAATATACTTCAATATTACTGGAACTGTTCACCTGTATAATCATTTCTTGAATTTTGGTCAAGAGGTAGAGGGACCATACTATTTAATTCATCCAGCTCTTACTGCCATATCTGTGGTCTGCTGCTATGCTGCTTTGCTGTAAAACTAAAGGACTATATTAAAAAGAACTATACACTCCAATATTCACTTTACTTGTTCACTTAGTAGGTAGCACTAGTGAAGTGTTAATGAATATGACCTTATGATTAATGATGCTATGTTGTAAGTTATTAAGAAACTTTGCTGTATGAACTTACCTGGAAAAAATGAACAAAAAATTACCTGTTATTACATACATTGTATCTAGTAACATTTTTTTGTAATCATGTACTTAACAGTAATTAGTTATAAAACTAAAAGACAAAAGAAAAATATAAAAAAATATAGAGAACACATGGTTTACATGAAATAAAGATCTATTCTATGCTATATAAATAGGTTTCTATAGAAAATCATCATTATTATTATACTAGCGATACAAAATATTTGGCTGACGTTATTTACTTAATAAATTCAAGAACAACAGCAATGTAAGGTCAGCTCCTTTAATGGACATACAAATTAAAATGTCATAATTTTTCAGGTGCCAAGGTGATTATGGCGTGTCGTAGTTTGGATAGGGCGGAAGAAGCGAAGACTGACATTGAGAAGATGTGTAAGGATTTGCCAGACACTGGCAACATTGTGCTAGCAAAGTGTGACCTAACTTCCTTGAACTCAGTGCGAGAGTTTGCGCAGAATATCTTGGATACGGAACCACAAATCAACATACTGGTGAACAATGCTGGGGTCATGATGTGTCCGAAGGGGGAGACGGAGGATGGCTTCGAAGTTCAGATTGGGACGAACCATTTAGCACATTTCCTGCTGACCATGCTGTTGCTGCCGCGCATTAGAAACAGTACACCTGCGAGAGTTGTGACAGTTTCATCTAGAGCTCATATAAGTCAGTATAATTTATGGAGGAAATATTTATTGCTCAAAATCCATAATTACCTTGTTCTATCATGGGCATTTTCTGTTTCATTTCAGGATATGGCATCAATTTCGACGACTTGAACTACAAGAACCGGTCATACAATGCAGCAGAGGCCTACTCGCAAAGCAAGCTCGCTAACGTGTTATTCTCCCGAGAATTGGCAGCGAAACTTAAGGTAATGAGTATATGCTTTACAACCCTAGGTCTACCTCTATCTACCTTAGGTCGGTGGTACATAGCGGCCTAAAGAGCGCTTTCTAAACGCTGCATTTGAGTGTCATCCCAAAATTTTACCTGTATAACTTTTTATTATACCAGGAGCACAACATAGAAGGCATCAACACGTACAGCCTGCACCCCGGCATGATCAAGACAGAACTAGGTCGTCATCTCAATGACACGTTGTTCCGGGGCGCGCGGCGGATCCTAGGGTTTGTGCTCGCGCCCTTCATGAAGTCGCCGGAGTTAGGCGCGCAGACCACCATCTACTGCTCGGTCGATGACAAGTGTGCGAACGAAACGGGATTATATTATAGGTAATTGAAAGCATGTTATTTCTATAACTATTCTGTTCTATTCTATTCATAAACATAATATACTAGTGGTAAATTCTATCTATGTAAAAAAACATGAACCATTTACTAATAACCTAATAAACGCTGAATAAGATATGTAAAGCTACATACGTCACAAGAATTATGATATGCCGTTATTCATGACGTACCTTTAACGAAAATATTCTAAATCTATGCCTTTACACGACGTTTATTAGTAAAAAGCACAGTGTGGTCAAAAAAGTTTATGTTTAATATATAAAAAAATTAATTGATTGAACGCGCTGCCAGTATGAGTACAAGTATATACGTACAAATTGTTGGATGGGATGGGCCTGGGACGTCGTGAGAACCGTGAGAATTATTGTTTGCCAGCGACTTGCTGGGAACAAATACTCACGCCCCTATTTTATTGAAAGTCACTTCGGCGGCCGAACTTTACACAATATTTTTAACCGACTTCAAAATATAAGGTCGTACTTTATTAATGGAGGTCCTTTAACAGAAATCGCGAAAAAAATATCTGCTGTTCCATACTCTTACTTGAGTAATACTGAATTCTTTGTATGGAACAACAGATTTATTTTTCACGATTTCTGTGTTGGTTCCACAGTAAAAGTTGTTCATAATGATGAGTACTATAACCCCTTAAAAGGACCTCCGCTAATAAAGTAGGATTATAACGACAGAGGAAAGGTAAAATGACTAACGCGCCAATTCGCTGGCTAACTAGCTTAACCTTTAAAATGTGCCCCTGTAAAGTTTAAGTTAGTTTGCCAACGAATTGGCGCGTTAGTCATTTTACCTTCCCACTATCGATAAATAGTCTGGAGAGCAAACGTTTCCGCTGTATTGAGCTGTCTTGTAAACGCAGCCTTAGGATGCTGTACTCTACAGATTCGTTTTACTTTCCAGTGATTGTGTAGCTACCAATCCAGCGGCTAGCGGTGCAAACGACGAGCATGCTAAGAAGCTATGGGACATGTCGGTGGAACTGGTGAACCTTGGAGACTACAACCCTTTCGTTGCAGTGGATCCTGGAGTCAAAGCTAACTAGTTTTGAGTAATAATAACATTACTTAACACTTTTCGGGACACTGATCGTATGTAGACATGATAACAATAAAACTTCTATTGTTTCTTAATAAGTGTCCCGCAAAGCGTTAATAAGCAAACCGCATCAAAATGTTGGGTGATACGGGTTGCCTTAGAGGCCTAAATCGCCGTAAAGACGTAAAAAAATGCCGATACTAAAGGGCTTACACGATACTTTGCGGTAATACATTTCGCAAACAAAATGCTTCGAACGAGTGCGCTCCGTTTAGAGCTTGTAACTCTGTGTTTGGACGCCGAGCGCAAACGATTTTAGCCTTAAGGATGGTCGACCGGCATAATTGCCAATTGGACCTACTAAGGCGCTGTGCAGACGTAGTAATTTGTTTCGGCAACTGGCATCCCGCAACTAGCTGTTTATGACGATTTTCATATAATTTCAAGAAACTGCACAGACAGCAAGTTTAATAGCGAGTTTACGAAACTTCTTGTATGGAAACTTATAAAATGTTGTCAATTATGAATTGCTCAATGTGGCCTTTTTAGGCCCCCTGTTGTCATTAAACTTGAAATATATTTGTTAACGATAACCTATGCTTCAAAAAATCAACTCTAAATGTCTCTTAGTAATTAACAATTTAGCTTTACCCCTATATCGCCCAACGTCTCTATTTTAAGTAATATTTTTCGTCCTGTGTTTTCAAGAGACTCACATTTGCGATGTCTGGCTAAATATGGCTTGATGTTGTACGCTACATGAACCATGAACCATGGAATATAAAACATAAGTGATTTACCTATATTCCGTGGTATGAACATACATCTTCCGCCCAATAAATACTTGTTTAGTTGTTATAAGATGTCGCTTTGAATGTTTTATAAACATTCAGACTTGGGTATTAGTCTGTACTTATTAAAAGTAATATTAATCAAATGGTGCAGTGAATGATGACATTGGGTGTGTTCAGTTAATACGGCGGATGCCGTTCGACTACGCACCGATCGTCCGGACAATCACACCAAATCGTTCAGTTGTTTGACGTTCGCACCGGTCACCCCGTAAAATAGTAGAGTGTAAGTCGCACTGCTGTGAACTGACCAATGACTATAGTCCAAGTAATAAATTTGGGGTTGTTCGATTGGTCACTCGCTTATCGCAGCTGTTGGTGCTTAAGGGTCGCCCGAAGCCGTTCAATTAGTCCCAATGAGCGAGCGAAATTAGCACGGGTTCTCACCGACAAATGAATTACTGACAGCCATTGTTTAATTATTATTTGTTATTGGAGCGTCCAGCAGTCAATACAGGAAGTAGATAGGGTACCGAAACATCCAAATAATTACGTATTGTGATGAAAATTACTGTGCTCTTGACTTACCTAGAGAGAACAGTCAGTTACTTAGATAGTTACGCCCTCGGAGTGAGCTAGCTGTGCTCTCTATGCCACCTATATATATATAATATATAACCCACAGGTTATACTCGTATAGTATTTATTGTAGCCTGAAGTTCACGCTTGCACTGGAGCTGTAAGCATACTTCGCAGTTCAGATTGTTGTTTGTTGTGTCGTTGCTGATCCAGATTTAAAAAAAATTAGATAAAATTATTGAAGTTACCGTCCTTACCGTCTATGACAACAAGCGAAAATGAATGATTGAAGTGTTCACTTTTTTATACATAAGTAATATATTATGTAATAATCTTATGATTGTTTTAAAAGTTAAGTATATTTGAATTTCTATAGACTGCGAAAAGTGGAAGGAGGGAATGCCCTTTGTCCTGCAGAGGGAAACTACAGGCTTGTAAAAAAATATAAAAGTATTTGAATTTCTAAAATTATTTTAATCTGTGAATTGAACTTTTTTTCTAATACTCATTCATACATATCGAATTAAATATTATGTAGTTAAGGCAAACATATTTTTTATTACATACTCATTTAAAGTAAGTGCTAATAAAATCGTTGTATAGATTTATTCACATTAATTTATAAAATGTCTACATTTACAATTTTACATTTTGAAATATATTTTATTATTAATGCTAATGATGTGTATTTTTATAGTGTATCCATCCAATCCATTAAAGCAGATTCGCCTGTTTGATAACCCGATATTTTTTAAGAAGATGTCGAGCTTGTATTGCCTCTGAAGGAAAAGTAAAGGAATATTTGTTGTAAATTAAAGTGTAGGGTACCATAATCCCCTTCTAGGTTTATAGACTCTTTCCGAGTAACCTTGTATCTCAAAATACAGAACACAATTTAAAAATAGAATTATGAGACTATGTTTTTTTTTTAATTAACATAAAATAAGCAGTTCTTCACTTACTTTTTTTATACAGATTTAGCCGCTTTACGATTTTATTTTAAATATAGATAAAGATTCATATAAATATACCATCATACTAAATAAGTAGGTATGTGTTTTGTATAAAAATTAAATATTTATCGTAAATTTTAGTAAAACCGTACATGGAACGTTTTATAGCAAAATAAATTTCAGGTTAAGTTCATATAAATATGATTTTGATGAATTATGAATGATTTTTTCAAAAACATATATACTCCGTTCGAAATAACATTTGAAATTTAAATAACTCCATTTACACTTTATTCAACCGATTTTGACTTCTATTACGTTGGTAACATGACAAATTACAGCTGCAGTAAACATTTGTTATCGTAAATACGTTTTTGCTTTTAATGCCATCCTTATGCGTACGGAATAGAAGTCAAAATCGGTTGAATACACTGTAAAAGGGTTTGTTAAACGTGTCTAATCTTATTTCAAACGGAGTAGGTATATAATAATACTAGAGGTCGCGCGGTGCGCGGGCCGCGAGCGGCCCGCGAGGGCTTTTTAGGTGGGGTTTGTAACATGACGCAAAATAAATATGATATTTGATTATGTATGGCAGCCATGTTTTTTTGTATGAAAGCCATCTGTTTTTACCAGCTTGTCAATCGACCCAAGGTCCTACACATTTTTAGTTCGGGCAGTATGGGTGTGCGACTTCTCATTTTCGAGATCCGTGGGGCAGTTCCGGTTAGCGTTCCACTTTTAGGTTATTTCGGTTTTTTGCTGAACTCCCTGGACTTCCCTCTATACGTCTCCCATACATCACTTTTACCCCCCGCGGCTCCATCCGGGAGAACAATTGAGTGAAAATCCAAAAATTTGCATTTGTATGGAATAGTGTAATAAATATATTGTAATAAAAAACTTTGACTTTGACTTTGACTTTATTTTTCGTTTTCTTCCCAGCAGACCCTTTCATTTGATACCCATATCATGATGGTAGATAAGAAAATCTTGTCTACCATCTTGGGGCGTCCGCCATATTGAATTAAGTTTGACGTTATATTAGTTTTCGTAGTCTTCTGTGTAAACCCTTTCATTTGATACCCATATCATGGTAGTGTTTAATACATAAGTAGTCCGCCATATTGGATTTAGAATGACGTCAGTTATCTAACTATGCATTGTCATCCTAACTAAACGTGTGTGCAAAATTTCAACTCAATCGGAAACCGCGAAGTGGGTTAAATTTAACTTCCAAAAATTTCTTACATAGTTAGTCACAGGTGAAGCTAATAAAAGCGTGTTAAGAAGCGTTTATATGGCGGCCATGTTTTTTTGTATGAAAGCCATTTTTTTTTACCAGTTCGTCAATCGACCCAAGATCCTACACATTTTTAGTTCTGGCAGTATGGGTGTGCGATTTGCCATTTTCGAGATCCGTAGGACAGTTCTGGTCACGGTTCCGCTTTCAGGTCATTTCGGATTTTTCCTAAACTCACTGGACCCTTCCCTATACAACTCCCATACATAACTTTTACCTCCCCCGGCTCCTTCTGTGAGAATAATTGTGTGAAAATCCAAAATGAACACTTGTATGGCGGCCATGTATTTTTGTATGAAAGCTATCTTTTTTCACCGGCTCGTCAATAGTCCCACGGTACTCGATATTTTTAGTTCCGACAGTATGGGTGTGCGACTTGTAGTCTTAGAGATCCGTAGGACTGTTCCAGTCCGGGTTCAACTTTCAGGTCATTTCGGATTTTTCTGAACTCACTGGATCCCCTTCTATACAACTCCCATACGTGACTTTTACCCCCCACGGCTCCTTTGGGAGAACACTTGCTCCAAAAGAAGCGTTTGTATGGCGGCCATGTTTTTTTGTATGGAAGCCATCTTTTTTCACCGGTTCGTCAATCGTCCTAGGGTACTCGACATTTTTAGTTCCGGCATTATGGGTGTGCGACTTGTAATTTTGAGATCCGTAGGGCAGTTCCGGTCAGCGTTCCACTTTCAGGTGATTTCGGACTTTTCCTAAACTCACAGGACCCACCTCTATACGACTCCTATACATCACTTTTAGCCCCACGACTCTTTCTGGGAGAACAATTGTGTGAAAATCCAAAATGAACACTTGTATGGCGGCCATGTTTTTTTGTATGGAAGCCATCTTTTTTTACACCACCTCGTCAATCGACTCAGGGTCCTTGACATTTTTAGTTCCAGCACTGTAGGTCTGCGTCTTGTAATTTTCGAGATCCGTAGGGCAGTTCTGGTCAGCATTCCACTTTCAGGTCATTTCGGACTTTTCCTAAACTCATTGCACCTCTCTCTATACGACTATCATACATGACTTTTACCTCCCACGGCTCCTTCTCGGAGAGCAATTGTGTGAATATCCAAAATGAACACTTGTATGGCGGCCATGCTTTTTTGTATGGAAGCCATCTTTTTATCACCGGCTCAACGATCTGACCAGGCTCCTCAACATTTTTAGTTCGGGCAGTACGGGTGTGCGACTTCTCATTTTTGAGATCCGTAGGGCAGTTCCGGTCAGCGTTCCACTTTCAGGTCTTTTCGGACTTTTCCTAAACTCAATAGGCACCCCTCTATACGACTCCCATACATGACTTTTACCCCCGACGGCTCCTTCTGGGAGAACAATTGTGTGAAAATCCAAAATGAACACTTGTATGGCGGCCATGTTTTTTTGTATGGAAGCCATCTTTTTTCACCGGCTCGTCGATCGGCCCAGGGTCTTTGACATTTTTAGTTCCGGCTTAGTGGGTGTGCGACTTATAGTTTTTGAGATCCGTAGGGCAGTTCCAGTAAGCGTTCTATTTTCAGGTCATTTCGGACTTTTTCTGAACTCATAGGACCCCCTTCTATACCACTCCTATCCATCAGTTTTACCCCCGAAGGCTCCTTTTGGAAGAACAATTGAGTGAAAATCCAAAATGAACACTTGTATGGCGGCCATGTTTTTTTGTATGGAAACCATCTTTTTTCACCGGCTCGTCGATCGGCCCAGGGTCTTTGACATTTTTAGTTCCAGCACAGTGGGTGTGCGACTTATAGTTTTTGAGATCCGTAGGACAGTTCCAGTAAGCGTTCCATTTTCAGGTCATTTCGGACTTTTTCTGAACTCATAGGACCCCCTTCTATACCACTCCTATCCATGAGTTTTACCCCCGAAGGCTCCTTCTGGGAGAACAATTGAGTGAAAATCCAAAATGAACACTTGTATGGCGGCCATGTTTTTTTGTATGGAAGCCATCTTTTTTCACCGGCTCGTCGATCGGCCCAGGGTCTTTGACATTTTTAGTTCCGGCACAGTGGGTGTGCGACTTATAGTTTTTGAGATCCGTAGGGCAGTTCCGGTCAGCATTCTACCTTCAGGTCATTTCAGATTTTTTCTAAACTCACAGGACCTCCTTCTTTACGACTCCCATACATGACTTTTACCCCCCACGACTCCTTCTGGGAGAACAATTGCTCCTAAAGAAATACTTGTATGGCGGCCATATTGAAAAATGGCGGAAAAAAATATTCGGTCCCGGATTATGAATCGGTGCCCCCGAAAACCCCCGGACGCCAATTTTCAGCCAGCTCGGAGCAACTTATTTTTCGGCTGCCATTTTGGATCCGCCATCTTGGATTTTTATGACCACCACCGGAAAGCCCCCTCCATCTTCTATGAAAATGGTTCGAGCACCCCCCCGCTATCTCCAACGGTTTCGGAACGGTGAGCGTTTCAATTTTGTATGGCCGCCATTTTTTTTGTATGGAAGCCATCTTTTTTTCTCCGGCTCGTCAAACGGCTTAAGGTCCTCAACATTTTTAGTTCAGGCGGTATAGGTTTGCGACTTGCCGTTTTCGAGATCCGTAGGGCAGTTCCGGTCAGTGTTCCACTTTCAGGTCATTTAGGACTTTTCCTGAAGTCACTGGCCCCCCCTCTATACGACTCCCATACATGACTTTTACCCCCCATTGCTCCTTCTGGGAGAACAATTGGGTGAAAATCCAAAATGAACACTTGTATGGCGGCCATATTGAAAAATGGCAGAAAAAAAAAAATTATCCCGGATTATGAATCGGTGCCCCCGAAAACCCCCCGACGCCAATTTTCAGCCGGCTCGGACCATTTTTTTTTTTGGCCGCCATTTTGAATCCGCCATCTTGGATTTTTATGACCCCCAGTGGAAAGCCCCCGTCGTCCTCTATGACATTTGGTCGAGCACTCCCCCGCTATCTCCAACGGTTTCGGAACGGTGAGCGTTTCCATTTTGTATGGCCGCCATCTTTTTTTGTATGGGAGCCATCTTTTTTTCACCGGCTCGTCAAACGGCCCAGGGTTCTTGACATTTTTAGTTCTGGCAGTGTGGGTGTTCGACTTGCCATTTTCGAGATCCGTAGGGCAGTTCCGGTCAGGGTTCCACTTTCAGGTCATTTCGGATTTTTCCCGGACTCACTGGACCTCAAGGTTTACGACCCCCATACATGACTTTTACCCCCCACGGCTCCTTCTGGGAGAACAATTGTGTCAATGAGTCAGTCAGTCAGTCAGTCAGTGGTAATCGAGCTTTATATAAGTAAACTAGAGGTCGCGCGGTGCGCGGGCCGCGAGCGGCCCGCGAGGGCTTTTTAGGTGGGGTTTGTAACATGACGCAAAATAAATATGATATTTGATTTTGTATGGCAGCCATGTTTTTTTGTATGAAAGCCCTCTTTTTTTACCAGCTTGTCAATCGACCCAAGGTCCTACACATTTTTAGTTCGGGCAGTATGGGTGTGCGACTTTTCATTTTCGAGATCCGTGGGGCAGTTCCGGTCAGCGTTCCACTTTTAGGTTATTTCGGTTTTTTGCTGAACTCCCTGGACTTCCCTCTATACGTCTCCCATACATCACTTTTACCCCCCGCAGCTCCATCCGGGAGAACAATTGAGTGAAAATCCAAAAATTAACACTTGTATGGCGGCCATGTTTTTTTGTATAGTAGCCATGATTTTTCACCAGTTCGTCGATCGACCCAACGTCCTTGACATTTTTAATTCTGGCAGTATAGGTCTGCGGCTTTTCGTTTTCGAGATCCGTAGGGCTGTTCCAGTCAGGGTTCGACTTTCAGGTCATCTCACTGGGCCTCTCTCTGTACGACTCCCACACATGAATTTTACCCCCCATGACTCCTTGTGGGAGAATAATTGCTCCAAAAGATGCGTTTGTATGGCGGCCACATTGAAAAATGGCGGAAAAAAAATTTGGTCCCCGCCCGCGGCCCGCGGAGGTTGTGGTGGAACTCTTAAATTAACTTAAAAAATAATTAAAACATGATTTGTAAAGTGCTTTGACTTTGGCTTTGACTTTCACTTTGACTTTATTTTTCGTTTTCTTCCCAGCAGACCCTTTCATTTGATACCCATATCATGATGGTAGATAAGAAAATCTTGTCTACCATCTTGGGGCGTCCGCCATATTGAATTAAGTTTGACGTTATATTAGTTTTCGTAGTCTTCTCAGTAAACCGTTTCATTTGATACCCATATCATGGTAGTGCATAATACATAAGTAGTCCGCCATATTGGATTTAGAATGACGTCAGTTATCTAACTATGCATTGTCATCCTAACTAAACGTGTGTGCAAAATTTCAACTCAATCGGAAACCGCGAAGTGGGTCAAATTTAACTTCCAAGATTTTCTTACATAGTTACAGGTGAAGCTAATAAAAGCGTGTTAAGAGGCGTTTGTATGGCAGCCATGTTTTTTTGTATGAAAGCCATCTTTTTTTTACCAGCTCGTCAATCGACCCAAGGTCCTACACATTTTTAGTTCGGGCAGTACGGGTGTGCGACTTATCATTTTGGAGATCCGTGGGGCAGTTCCGGTCAGCGTTCCACTTTCAGGTCATTTCGGACTTTTTCTGAACTCATAGGACCCCCTTCCATACGACTCCTATACATGAGTTTTACCCCCGAAGGCTCCTTCTGGGAGAACAATTGAGTGAAAATCCAAAACGAACACTTGTATGGCGGCCATGTTTTTTTGTATGGAAGCCATCTTTTTTCACCGACTCGTCGATCGGCCCAGGGTCTTTGACATTTTTAGTTCCGGCACAGTGGGTGTGCAACTTATAGTTTTTGAGATCCGTAGGGCAGTTCCAGTAAGCGTTCCACTTTCAGGTCTTTTCGGACTTTCCTGAACTCATAGGACCCCCTTCTCTACGACTCCCATACACGACTTTTACCCCCGACGGCTCCTTCTAGGAGAACAATTGAGTGAAAATCCAAAATGAACACTTGTATGGCGGCCATGTTTTTTTGTATGGAAGCCATCTTTTTTCACCGGCTCGTCGATCGGCCCAGAGTCTTTGACATTTTTAGTTGCGGCACAGTGGGTGTGCAACTTATAGTTTTTGAGATCCGTAGGGCAGTTCCAGTAAGCGTTCCACTTTCAGGTCATTCTGGACTTATTCTAAACTCTTAGGACCCCTTTCTATACGACCCTCATACATGATTTTTACCCCCGACGGCTCCTTCTGGGAGAACAATTGGGTGATAATCCAAAATGAACACTTGTATGGCGGCCATGTTTTTTTTGTATGGAAGTCTTCTTTTTTTCACCGGATCGTCAATCGGCCCAGGGTCCCTGACATTTTTGGTTCCGGCGGTATAGGTTTGCGACTTGCCATTTTCGAGATCCGTAGGGCAGTTCCGTACAGCGTTCCACTTTCAGGTCATTTCGGACTTTTCCTAAACTCACAGGACCCCCCTCTATACGACACCCATACATCACTTTTACCCCCGACGGCTCCTTCTGGGAGAACAATTGTGTGAAAATCCAAAATGAACACCTGTATGGCAGCCATGTTCTTTTGTATGGAAGCCATCTTTTTTTCACCGGCTCGTCAATCGTCCTACCGTACTCGAAATTTTTAGATCCGGCACCGTGCGTCTGCAACTTGTAGTTTTCGAGATCCGTAGAGCAGTTCTGGTCACGGTTCCACTTTCAGGTTATTTCGGATTTTTCCTAAACTCACTGGACCCTTTCCTATATAACTCCCATACATAACTTTAACCTCCCACGGCTCCTTTTGTGAGAATAATTTTGCGAAAATCCAAAATGAACACTTGTATGGCAGCCATGTATTTTTTTTGGAAGCCATCTTTTTTTTACCAGCTCATCAATCGACCCAGGGTCCTCGACATTTTTAGTTCGGGCAATATGGGTCTGCGTTTTGCCGTTTTCGAGATCCGTAGGGCAGTTCCGGTCAGGGTTCTACTTTCAGGTCATCTCGGATTTTTCTTAAACTCAATGGAATTTCCACTATACAACTTCCATACATGACTTTTACCCCGCACGACTCCTTTTAGAACAATTGCTCCAAAAGAAGCGTTTATATGGCGGCCATGTTTTTTTGTATGAAAGCCATCTTTTTTTACCAGCTCGTTAATCGACCCAAGATCCTACACATTTTTAGTTCGGGCAGTATGGGTATGCGACTTCTTATTTTCGAGATCCGTGGGGCAGTTCCGGTCAGCGTTCCACTTTCAGGTCTTTTCGGACTTTTCCTAAACTCACTGGAACCCCCTCTATACGACCCTCATACATGACTTTTACCCCCGACGGCTCCTTCTGGGAGAACAATTGGGTGATAATCTAAATTGAACACTTGTATGGCGGCCATGTTTTTTTGTATAGAAGCCATCTTTTTTTCACCTGTTCGTCCATCGGCCCAGGGTCCTCGACATTTTTAGTTGCAGCACTTTAGGTCTGCGACTTGTCATTTTCGAGATCCGTAGGGCAGTTCCGGTCAGCGTTCCACTTTAAGGCCATGTCGGATTTTTCCTAAACTCACTGGACCCTTCCCTATACAACTCCCATACATAACTTTTACCTCCCACGGCTCCTTCTGGGAGAACAATTGTGTGAAAATCCTAAATGAACACTTGTATGGCGGCCATGTTTTTTTGTATGGAAGCCATCTTTTTATCACCGGTTCGACGATCTGACCAGGCTCCTCAACATATTTACTTCGGGCAGT
This sequence comes from Allophyes oxyacanthae, assembly GCA_932294325.1. Lineage (NCBI taxonomy): Eukaryota > Metazoa > Arthropoda > Insecta > Lepidoptera > Noctuidae > Allophyes > Allophyes oxyacanthae. Next base: position 6,263,249 of record OW028611.1, read on the forward strand.
ACGGGTGTGCGACTTGTAGTTTTCGAGATCCGTAAGGCTGTTCCAGTCAGGGTTCCACTTTCTGGTCATTTCGGATTTTTCTAAACTCAATGGATCCCCTTCTATACAACTCCCATACGTTACTATTACCCCCCGCGGCTCCTTTGGGAGAACACTTGCTCTAAAAGAAGCGTTTGTATGGCGGCCATGTTTTTTTGTATGGAACCATCTTTTTTTCACCGGCTCGTCAAACGGCCCAGGGTCCTTGACAGTTTTAGTTGCAGCACTGTAGGTCTGCGACTTTTCATTTTCGAGATCCGTAGGGCAGTTCCGGTCAGCGGTCTACCTTCAGGTCATTTCAGATTTTTTCTAAACTCACAGGACAGGGGTAAAAGTCATGTATCGGAGTCGTAAAGAAGGAATTCTTTACGACTCCGATACATGACTTTTACCCCCCGCGGTTCCTTCTGGGAGAACAATTGCTCCAAAAGATGCGTTTGTATGGTGGCCATATTGAAAATTTGCGAAAAAAAAATGTCGTTCCCGGATTATGAATCGGTGTCCCCGAAAACCCCCGGACGCCAATTTTCAGCCGGATCGAGACAATTTTTTTTTGGCCGCCATTTTGAATCCGCCATCTTGGATTTTTATGGCCAGCACCAGAAAGCCCCCTCCATCTTCTATGAAAATGGTTCGAGCACCCACTATCTCCAACGGTTTCGGAACGGTGAGCGTTTCAATTTTGTATGGCCGCCATTTTTTTTGTATGGAAGCCATCTTTTTTTCACCGGCTCTTCAAACGGCCCAACGTCCTCGACATTTTTAGTTCAGGCGGTATAGGTTTGCGACTTGCCGTTTTCGAGATCCGTAGGGCAGTTCCGGTCAGTGTTCCACTTTCAGGTCATTTCGGACTTTTCCTAAACTCACAGGAACCCCCTCTATATGACTCCCATACATCACTTTTACCCCCCACGGCTCCTTCTGGGAGAACAATTGGGTGATAATCCAAAATGAACACTTGTATGGCGGCCATGTTTTTTTGTATGAAAGTCATTTTTTTTTACCAGCTCGTCAATCGACCCAAGATCCTACACATTTTTAGTTCGGGCAGTATGGGTGTGCGACTTGCCATTTTCGAGATCCGTAGGACAGTTCTGGTCACGGTTCCACTTTCAGGTCATTTCGGATTTTCCCTAAACTCACTGGACTCTTCCCTATACAACTCCCATACATAACTTTTACCCCCGAAGGCTCCTTCTGGGAGAACAATTGAGTGAAAATCCAAAATGAACACTTGTACGGCGGCCATGTTTTTTTGTATGGAAGCCATCTTTTTTCACCGGCTCGTCGATCGGCCCAGGGTCTTAGACATTTTTAGTTCCGGCACAGTGGGTGTGCGACTTCTCATTTTCGAAATCCGTGGGGCAGTTCCGGTCAGCGTTCCACTTTCAGGCCTTTTCGGACTTTTCCTAAACTCAATGGGCACCCCTCTATACGACTTCCATACATGACTTTTACCCCCGACGGCTCCTTCTGGGAGAACAATTGAGTGAAAATCCAAAATGAACACTTGTATGGCGGCCATGTTTTTTTGTATGGAAGCCATCTTTTCTTCACCGGCTCGTCGATCAACCTAGGGTCCTCGACATTTTTAGTTCCGGCAGTATGGGTGTGCGACTTGTAACTTTCGAGTTCCGTAGGGCAGTTCCAGTCAGCGTTCCACTTTCAGGTCATTCCGGACTTTTCCTAAACTCACAGGACCCCCCTCTATACGACTCCCATACAATACTTTTACCCCCCACGGCTCCTTCTGGGAGACCAATTGCTCCAAAAGATGCGTTTGTTTGGCGGCCATATTGAAAAATGGCGGAAAATAAAAGTCGACCACGGATTATGAATCGGTGTCCCCGAAAACCCCCGGACGCCAATTTTCAGCCAGCTCGGAGCAACTTATTTTTCGGCCGCCATTTTGGATCCGCCATCTTGGAATTTTATGACCACCACCGAAAAGCCCCCTCCATCCTCTATGAAAATGGTTCGAGCACCCCCCCGCTATCTCCAACGGTTTCGGAACGGTGAGCGTTTCAATTTTGTATGGCCGCCATTTTTTTTGTATGGAAGCCATCTTTTTTTCACCGGCTCGTCAAACGGCCCAAGGTCCTCGACATTTTTAGTTCAGGCGGTATAGGTTTGCGACTTGCCGTTTTCGAGATCCGTAGGGCAGTTCTGGTCAGCGTTCCACTTTCAGGTCATTTCGGACTTTTCCTAAACTCACAGGACCCCCCTCTATACGACTCCCATACATCGCTTTTACCCCCGACGGCTCCTTCTGGGAGAACAATTGGGTGAAAATCCAAAATGAACACTTGTATGGCGGCCATATTGGAAAATGGCGGAAAAAAATTTTTGATCCCGGATTATGAATCGGTGCCCCCGAAAACCCCTGGATGCCAATTTTCAGCCGGCTCGGACCATTTTTTTTTTTGGCCGCCATTTTGAATCCGCCATCTTAGATTTTTATGACCCCCACCGGAAAGCCCCCGGCGTCCTCTATGACATTTGGTCGAGCACCCCCCCACTATCTCCAACGGTTTCGGAACGGTGAGCGTTTCAATTTTGTATGGCCGCCATCTTTTTTTGTATGGACGCCATCTTTTTTTTACCGGCTCGTCAAACGGCCCAGGGTTCTTGACATTTTTAGTTCCAGCACTATGGGTGTGCGACTTGTAATTTTCGAGATCCGTAGGGCAGTTCCGGTCAGGGTTCCACTTTCAGGTCATTTCGGATTTTTCCCGGACTCACTGGACCCCCTTCTATACGACTCCCATACATGACTTTTACCCCCGACGGCTCCTTCTGGGAGAACAATTGAGTGAAAATCCAAAATGAACACTTGTATGGCGGCCATGTTTTTTTGTATGGAAGCCATCTTTTCTTCACCGGCTCGTCGATCAACCTAGGGTCCTCGACATTTTTAGTTCCGGCAGTATGGGTGTGCGACTTGTAACTTTCGAGTTCCGTAGGGCAGTTCCAGTCAGCGTTCCACTTTCAGGTCATTCCGGACTTTTCCTAAACTCACAGGACCCCCCTCTATACGACTCCCATACAATACTTTTACCCCCCACGGCTCCTTCTGGGAGACCAATTGCTCCAAAAGATGCGTTTGTTTGGCGGCCATATTGAAAAATGGCGGAAAATAAAAGTCGACCACGGATTATGAATCGGTGTCCCCGAAAACCCCCGGACGCCAATTTTCAGCCAGCTCGGAGCAATTTATTTTTCGGCCGCCATTTTGGATCCGCCATCTTGGATTTTTATGACCACCACCGGAAAGCCCCCTCCATCCTCTATGAAAATGGTTCGAGCACCCCCCCGCTATCTCCAACGGTTTCGGAACGGTGAGCGTTTCAATTTTGTATGGCCGCCATTTTTTTTGTATGGAAGCCATCTTTTTTTCACCGGCTCGTCCATCGGCCCAGGGTCCTTGACATTTTTAGTTCAGGCGGTATAGGTTTGCGACTTGTAATTTTTGAGATCCGTAGGGCAGTTCCCGTCAGCGTTCCACTTTCAGGTCATTTCGGACTTTTCCTAAACTCACAGGAGCCCCCTCTATACAACTCCCATACATCACTTTTACCCCCGGCGGCTGCTTCTGGGAGAACAATTGGGTGAAAATCCAAAATGAACACTTGTATGGCGGCCATCTTGAAAAATGGCGGAAAGAAAAATTTGATCCCGGATTATGAATCGGTGCCCCCGAAAACCCCCGGACGCCAATTTTCAGCCGGCTCGGACCATATTTTTTTTGGCCGCCATTTTGAATCCGCCATCTTGGATTTTAATGACCCCCACCAAAAAACCCCCGTCGTCCTCTATGACATTTGGTCGAACACCCCCCCACTATCTACAACGGTTTCGGAACGGTGAGCGTTTCAATTTTGTATGGCCGCCATCTTTTTTTGTATGGACGCCATCTTTTTTTCACCGGCTCGTCAAACGGCCCAGGGTTCTTGACATTTTTAGTTCCAGCACTATGGGTGTGCGACTTGTAATTTTCGAGATCCGTAGGGCAGTTCCGGTCAGGGTTCCACTTTCAGGTCATTTCGGATTTTTCCCGGACTCACTGGACCTCAAGGTTTACGACTTTATGTATGACTTGTACCCCCCACGGCTCCATCTGGGAGAACAATTATGTCAATCAGTGAGTCAGTCAGTGAGTCAGTGGTAATCGAGCTTTATATATATAAACTAGAGGTCGCGCGCTGCGCGGGCCGCGAGCGGCCCGCGAGGTGGTTTTAGGTGGAGGTTGTAACATGACGTAAAATAAATATGATATTTGGTTTTGTATGGCAGCCATGTTTTTTTGTATGGAAGCCATCTTTTTTTCACCGGCTCTTCAAACGGCCCAGGGTAATTGACATTTTTAGTTCCGGCGATATAGGTTTGCGACTTGTAATTTTCGAGATCCGTAGGGCAGTTCCAGGCACCGTTCCACTTTCAGGTCATTTCTCACTGGACCTCTATACGACTGTCATACATGACTTTTACCCCTCTGCGGTTCCTTCTCGGAGAACAATTGCTCCAAAAGAAGCGTTTGTATGGTGGCCATATTGAAAAATGACGGAAAAAAAATGTTGGCTCCGGATTATGAATACGAGCCGCCGAAAACCTCAGGACGTCAATTTTCAGCCAGATTAGACCATAATTTTTTAAACCGCTATTTCGAAGCCGCCATCTTGGATTTTTACTACTTACTACTATCTCTAACGTTTTCGGAACGGTGAGGGTTTCGAAAAAGTAGAGGTCGCGCAGTGCGCGGGCCGCAAGCGGCCCGCGGGTGGTGGGTTCCTTAGAGCTCTTAAATTAACTTAAAAAAATAAAACACGCTTTTGAAAGTGCCTGCAAAGGCTGATGTAATAAAAAACTTTGACTTTGACTTTGACTTTGACTTTGACTTTGACTTTGACTTTGACTTTGACTTTGACTTTGACTTTGACTTTGACTTTGACTTTGACTTTGACTTTGACTTTGACTTTGACTTTGACTTTGACTTTGACTTTGACTTTGACTTTGACTTTGACTTTGACTTTGACTTTGACTTTGACTTTGACTTTGACTTTGACTTTGACTTTGACTTTGACTTTGACTTTGACTTTGACTTTGACTTTGACTTTGACTTTGACTTTGACTTTGACTTTGACTTTGACTTTGACTTTGACTTTGACTTTGACTTTGACTTTGACTTTGACTTTGACTTTGACTTTGACTTTGACTTTGACTTTGACTTTGACTTTGACTTTGACTTTGACTTTGACTTTGACTTTGACTTTGACTTTGACTTTGACTTTGACTTTGACTTTGACTTTGACTTTGACTTTGACTTTGACTTTGACTTTGACTTTGACTTTGACTTTGACTTTGACTTTGACTTTGACTTTGACTTCGACATCGACTTTGACTTTATTTTTCGTTTTCTTCCCAGCAGACCCTTTCATTAATTGATACCCATATCATGATGGTAGATAAGAAAATTTTGTCTACCATCTTGGGGCGTCCGCCATATTGAATTAAGTGTAACGTTATTTTAGTTTCGTACTACTCTTCTCAGCAAACCCTTTCATTTGATACCCATATCATGGTAGTGCATAATACATAAATAGTCTGCCATATTGGATTTAGAATGACGTCAGTTATCTAACTGTATTGTCATCCTAACGTGTGCAAAATCTCACCTGAATCGGAAACCGCGAAGTGGGTCAAATTTAACTTCCAAGATTTTCTTACATAGTTACAGGTTAATTTAATAAAAGCGTGTTATTAAGCGTTTATATGGCAGCCATGTTTTTTTGTATGAAAGCCATCTTTTTTTTACCAGCTCGTCAATCGACCCAAGGTCCTACACATTTTTAGTTCGGGCAGTACGGGTGTGCGACTTCTTATTTTGGAGATCCGTGGGGCAGTTCCGGTCAGCGTTCCACTTTCAGGTCATTTCGGACTTTTCCTGAACTCATAGGACCCCCTTCTATACGACTCCTATACATGAGTTTTACCCCCGAAGGCTCCTTCTGGGAGAACAATTGAGTGAAAATCCAAAATGAACACTTGTATGGCGGCCATGTTTTTTTGTATGGAAGCCATCTTTTTTCACCGGCTCGTCGATCGGCCCAGGGTCTTTGACATCTTTAGTTCCGGCACAGTGGGTGTGCGACTTGCCACTTTCGAGATCCGTAGGGCAGTTCCGGTCAGCGTTCCACTTTCATGTCATTTCTGACTTTTCCTAAACTCACAAGACCTCCCTCTATACGACTCCCATACATCACTTTTACCCCCCGCGGCTCCTTCCGGGAGAACAAATGCTCCAAAAGATGCGTTTGTATGGCGGCCATATTGAAAAATGGCGGAAAAAAAAGTTGACCCCGGATTATGAATCGGTGTCTCTGAAAACCCCCGGACGCCAATTTTCAGCCAGCTCGGATCAACTTTTATTCGGCCGCCATTTTGAATCCGCCATCTTGGATTTTTATGACCCCCACCGGAAAGCCCCCTCCATCCTTTATGAAATTGGTTCGAGCATCCCCCCGCTATCTCTAACGGTTTCGCAACGGTGAGCGTTTGAATTTTGTATGGCGGCCATGTTTTTTTGTATGGAAGCCATCTTTTTTTCACCGGCTCGACGATCGACCCAAGGTTCTGGACATTTTTAGTTGCGGCACTATCGGTCTGTGATTTGCCATTTTCGAGATCCGTAGGGCTGTTCCGGTCAGCGTTCCACTTTCAGGTCATTTCCGACTTTTCCTGAACTCACTGGACCTCTCTCTATATGACTCCCATACATGCTTTTTACCTCCCGCAGCTCTTTCCGTGAGAACAATTGCTCCAAAAGATGCGTTTGTATGGCGGCCATCTTGAAAAATGGCGGAAAAAAAAAATCGATCCCGGATTATGAATCAGTGCCCCCGAAAACCCCCGGACGCCAATTTTCAGCCGGCTCGGACCATATTTTTTTTTGGCCGCCATTTTGAATCCGCCATCTTGGATTTTTATGACCCCCACCGGAAAGCCCCCGTCGTCCTCTATGACATTTGGTCGAGCACCCCCCCGCTATCTCCAACGGTTTCGGAACGGTGAGCGTTTCCATTTTGTATGGCTGCCATCTTTTTTTGTATGGAAGCCATCTTTTTTTCACCGGCTCGTCAATCGACCCAGGGTCCTCGACATTTTTAGTTCCAGCAGTATGGGTGTGCGACTTGTAATTTTCGAGATCCGTAGGGCAGTTCCGGTCAGCGTTCCACTTTCAGGTCATTTCGGATTTTTCCCGGACTCACTGGACCTCAAGGTTTATGACTTTATGTATGACTTGTACCCCCCACGGCTCCTTCTGGGAGAACAATTATGTCAATGAGTGAGTGAGTGAGTCAGTGGTAATCGAGCTTTATATATTAGAGACTAGAGGTCGCGCGGTGCGCGGGCCGCGAGCGGCCCGCGAGGGCTTTTTAGGTGGGGTTTGTAACATGACGCAAAATAAATATGATATTTGATTTTGTATGGCAGCCATGTTTTTTTGTATGAAAGCCCTCTTTTTTTACCAGCTTGTCAATCGACCCAAGGTCCTACACATTTTTAGTTAGGGCAGTATGGGTGTGCGACTTTTCATTTTCGAGATCCGTGGGGCAGTTCCGGTCAGCGTTCCACTTTTAGGTTATTTCGGTTTTTTGCTGAACTCCCTGGACTTCCCTCTATACGTCTCCCATACATCACTTTTACCCCCCGCGGCTCCTTCCGGGAGAACAATTGAGTGAAAATCCAAAAATGAACACTTGTATGGCGGCCATTGTTTTTTGTATAGTAGCCATGATTTTTCACCAGTTCGTCGATCGACCCAAGGTCCTTGACATTTTTAGTTCTGGCAGTATAGGTCTGCGGCTTTCCGTTTTCGAGATCTGTAGGGCTGTTCCAGTCAGGGTTCGACTTTCAGGTCATTTCCCACTGGGCCTCTCTCTGTACGACTCCCACACATGACTTTTACCCCCCATGACTCCTTCTGGGAGAACAATTGCTCCAAAAGATGCGTTTGTATGGCGGCCATATTGAAAAATGGCGGAAAAAAAAGTTGGTCCCGGATTATGAATTGGTGCCCCCGAAAACCTCAGGAGGCCAATTTTCAGCCAGATCGGACCATATTTTTTGTTGGCCGCCATTTTGAATCCGCCACCTTGGATTTTTATCACGACCACCGAAAAGTCGTCCTCGTCCTCGATGATATTTGGTCGAGCACCCCCACTCTATCTCTAACGGTTTCGAAACGGTTAGGGTTCAAAAAGCTTAGAGGTCGCGCGGAGCGCGGCCCGCGGGCGGCCCGCGCAGGTTGTGGTGAAACTCTTAAATTAACTTAAAAAAAAAACACGATTTGGAAAGTGCTTTGACTTTGACTTTGACTTTGACTTTGACTGACTTTGACTTTGACTTTGACTTTGACTTTGACTTTGACTTCGACTTTGACTTTTACTTTGAAATCGACTTTCACTTTGACTTTATTTTTCATTTTCTTCCCAGCAGACCCTTTCATTTGATACCCATATCAGGTTGGTAGATAAGAAAATTTTGTCTACCATCTTGGGGCGTCCGCCATATTGAATTAAGTGTGACGTTATTTTAGTTTCGTACTCTTCTCAGCAAACCCTTTCATTTGATACCCATATCATGGTAGTGCATAATACATAAGTAGTCCGCCATATTGGATTTAGAATGACGTCAGTTATCTAACTATGCATTGTCATCCTAACTAAACGTGTGTGCAAAGTCTCACCTCAATCGGAAACCGCGAAGTGGGTCAAATTTAACTTCCAAAATTTTCTTACATAGTTACAGGTGAAGCTAATAAAAGCGTGTTAAGAGGCGTTTGTATGGCAGCCATGTTTTTTTGTATGAAAGCCATCTTTTTTTTACCAGCTCGTCAATCGACCCAAGGTCCTACACATTTTTAGTTCGGGCAGTACGGGTGTGCGACTTCTCATTTTGGAGATCCGTGGGGCAGTTCCGGTCAGCGTTCCACTTTCAGGTCATTTCGGACTTTTCCTGAACTCATAGGACCCCCTTCTATACGACTCCTATACATGAGTTTTACCCCCGAAGGCTCCTTCTGGGAGAACAATTGAGTGAAAATCCAAAATGAACACTTGTATGGCGGCCATGTTTTTTTGTATGGAAGCCATCTATTTTCACCGGCTCGTCGATTGGTCCAGGGTCTTTGACATTTTTAGTTCCGGCACAGTGGGTGTGCAACTTATAGTTTTTGAGATCCGTGGGGCAGTTCCAGTAAGCGTTCCACTTTCAGGTCTTTTCGGACTTTCCTGAACTCATAGGACCCCCTTCTCTACGACTCCCATACATGACTTTTACCCCCGACGGCTCCTTCTAGGAGAACAATTGAGTGAAAATCCAAAATGAACACTTGTATGGCGGCCATGTTTTTTTGTATGGAAGCCATCTTTTTTCACCGACTCGTCGATCGGCCCAGGGTCTTTGACATTTTTAGTTCCGGCACAGTGGGTGTGCAACTTATAGTTTTTGAGATCCGTGGAGCAGTTCCAGTAAGCGTTCCACTTTCAGGTCTTTTCGGACTTTCCTGAACTCATAGGACCCCCTTCTCTACGACTCCCATACATGACTTTTACCCCCGACGGCTCCTTCTAGGAGAACAATTGAGTGAAAATCCAAAATGAACACTTGTATGGCGGCCATGTTTTTTTGTATGGAAGCCATCTTTTTTCACCGGCTCGTCGATCGGCCCAGAGTCTTTGACATTTTTAGTTCCGGCACAGTGGGTGTGCGACTTATAGTTTTTGAGATCCGTAGGGCAGTTCCAGTAAGCGTTCCACTTTCAGGTAATTCTGGACTTTTTCTAAACTCTTAGGACCCCCTTCTATACGACCCTCATACATGATTTTTACCCCCGACGGCTCCTTCTGGGAGAACAATTGGGTGATAATCCAAAATGAACACTTGTATGGCGGCTATTTTTTTTTTGTATGGAAGTCATCTTTTTTTCACCGGCTCGTCAATCGACCCAGGGTCCTCGACATTTTTAGTTCCGGCAGTATGAGTGTGCGACTTGCTGTTTTCGAGATCCGTAGGGCAGTTCCGGTCAGAGTTCCACTTTAAGGCCATTTTATTTTAGATTTTTCTTAACCTCACAGGACCCCCTTCTATACGACTCCCATACATAACTTTTACCTCCCACGGCTCCTTCTGAGAGAACAATTGCTCCAAAAGATGCGTTTGTATGGCGGCCATATTGAAAAATGGCGGAAGAAAAAAATTGATCCTAGATTATGAATCGGTGCCCCCGAAAACCCCCGGACGCTAATTTTCAGCCGGCTCGGACCATAATTTTTTTTATTGCCGCCATTTTGAATCCGCCATCTTGGATTTTTGTGACCACCACCGGAAAGCCCTCCCCATCATCTATGAAATTGGTTCGAGCACCGCCCCGCTATCTCTAACAGTTTCGGAACGGTGAGCGTTTGAATTTTGTATGGCGGCCATGTTTTTTTGTATGGAAGCCATCTTTTTTTCACCGGATCGTCAATCGGCCCAGGGTCCCTGACATTTTTAGTTCCGGCGGTATAGGTTTGCGACTTGCCATTTTCGAGATCTGTAGGGCAGTTCCGGTCAGCGTTCCACTTTCAGGTCATTTCGGACTTTTCCTAAACTCACAGGACCCCCCTCTATACGACACCCATACATCACTTTTACCCCCGACGGCTCCTTCTGGGAGAACAATTGTGTGAAAATCCAAAATGAACACCTGTATGGCAGCCATGTTCTTTTGTATGGAAGCCATCTTTTTTTCACCGGCTCGTCAATCGTCCCACGGTACTCGAAATTTTTAGTTCCGGCACCGTGCGTCTGCAACTTGTAGTTTTCGAGATCCGTAGGGCAGTTCTGGTCACGGTTCCACTTTCAGGTTATTTCGGATTTTTCCTAAACTCACTGGACCCTTCCCTATATAACTCCCATACATAACTTTAACCTCCCACGGCTCCTTCTGTGAGAATAATTGTGCGAAAATCCAAAATGAACACTTGTATGGCAGCCATGTATTTTTTTTGGAAGCCATCTTTTTTTTACCAGCTCATCAATCGACCCAGGGTCCTCGACATTTTTAGTTCGGGCAATATGGGTCTGCGTTTTGCCGTTTTCGAGATCCGTAGGGCAGTTCCGGTCAGGGTTCTACTTTCAGGTCATCTCGGATTTTTCTTAAACTCACTGGAATTTCCACTATACAACTTCCATACATGACTTTTACCCCGCACGACTCCTTTTAGAACAATTGCTCCAAAAGAAGCGTTTATATGGCGGCCATGTTTTTTTGTATGAAAGCCATTTTTTTTTACCAGCTCGTCAATTTACCCAAGATCATACACATTTTTAATTCGAGCAGTATGGGTGTGCGACTTCTCATTTTCGAGATCCGTGGGGCAGTTCCGGTCAGCGTTCCACTTTCAGGTCTTTTCGGACTTTTCATAAACTCATAGGACCCCCTTCTATATGACTCCGATACATGACTTTTACCTCCCACGGCTCCTTCTGGGAGAGCAATTGTGTGAACATCCAAAATGAACACTTGTGTGGCCGCCATCTTTTTTTGTATGGAAGCCATCTTTTTTTCACCGGTTCGTCAAACGGCCCAGGGTCCTTAACATTTTTAGTTGGGGCGGTATAGCATTGCGACTTGTAATTTTCGAGATCCGTAGGGCAGTTCCGGTCAGCGTTCCACTATCAGGTCATTTCGGACTTTTCCTGAACTTATAGGACCCCCTTCTATACGAATTCTATACATGAGTTTTACCACCGAAGGCTCCTTCTGGGAGAACAATTGAGTGAAAATCCAAAATGAACACTTGTATGGCGGCCATCTTTTTTTGTATGGAAGCCATCTTTTTTTCACCGAATCGTCAATCGTCCCAAGGTACTCGAGATTTTTATTTCCGGCAGTATGGGTGTGCGACTTCTCATTTTCGAGATCCGTAGGGCAGTTCCGGTCAGCGTTCCACTTTCAGGTCATTTCGGACTTTCCTGAACTCATAGGACCCCCTTCTATACGACTCCCAAACATGACGTTTACCCCCGACGGCTCCTTCTGGGAGAACAATTGAGTGAAAAACCAAAATGAACACTTTTGTATGGCCGCCATATTTTTTTGTATGGAAGCCATCTTTTCTTCACCGGCTCGTCGATCGACCCAGGGTCCTCGACATTTTTAGTTCCGGCAGTATGGGTGTGCGACTTGTAGCTTTCGAGTTCCGTAGGGCAGTTCCGGTCAGCGTTCCACTTTCAGGTCATTTCGGACTTTTCCTAAACTCACAGGACCCCCCTCTATACGACTCCCATACAATACTTTTACCCCCCACGGCTCCTTCTGGGAGACCAATTGCTCCAAAAGATGCGTTTGTATGGCGGCCATATTGAAAAATGGCGGAAAATAAAAGTCGACCACGGATTATGAATCGGTGTCCCCGAAAACCCCCGGACGCCAATTTTCAGCCAGCTCGGAGCAACTTATTTTTCGGCCGCCATTTTGGATCCGCCATCTTGGATTTTTATGACCACCACCGAAAAGACCCCTCCATCCTCTATGAAAATGGTTCGAGCACCCCCCCGCTATCTCCAACGGTTTCGGAACGGTGAGCGTTTCAATTTTGTATGGCCGCCATTTTTTTTGTATGGAAGCCATCTTTTTTTCACCGGCTCGTCAAACGGCCCAGGGTCCTTAACATTTTTTGTTCCGGCGGTATAGCATTGCGACTTGTAATTTTCGAGATCCGTAGGGCAGTTCTGGTCAGCGTTCCACTTTCAGGTCATTTCGGACTTTTCCTAAACTCACAGGACCCCCCTTTATACGACTCCAATACATCACTTTTACCTCCCACGGCTCCTTCTGGGAGATCAATTGGGTCAAAATCCGAAATGAACACTTGTATGGCGGCCATATTGGAAAATGGCGGAAAAAAAAAATTGATCCCGGATTATGAATCGGTGCCCCCGAAAACCCCCCGACGCCAATTTTCAGCCGGCTCGGACCATTTTTTTTTTTGGCCGCCATTTTGAATCCGCCATCTTGGATTTTTATGACCCCCACCGGAAAGCCCCCGTCGTCCTCTATGAAATTTGGTCGAGCACCCCCCCACTATCTCCAACGGTTTCGGAACGGTGAGTGTTTAAATTTTGTATGGCCGCCATCTTTTTTTGTATGGACGCCATCTTTTTTTCACCGGCTCGTCAAACGGCCCAGGGTCCTTGACATTTTTAGTTCTAGCACTATGGGTCTGCGACTTTTCATTTTCGAGATCCGTAGGGCAGTTCCGGTCAGGGTTCCACTTTCAGGTCATTTCGGATTTTTCCCGGACTCACTGGACCCCCTTCTATACGACTCCCATACATGACTTTAACCCCCCACGGCTCCATCTGGGAGAACAATTATGTCAATCAGTGAGTCAGTCAGTCAGTGGTAATCGAGCTTTATATATATAAACTAGAGGTCGCGCGGGTGCGCGGGCCGCATGCGGCCCGCGAGGGCTTTTTGGGTGGAGGTTGTAACATAATAAAAAAAAAATTGGTTTTTTAATTTTGTATGGCAGCCATGTTTTTTTGTATGGAAACCATCTTTTTTTTACCGGTTCGTCAAACGGCCCAGGGTCCTTGACATTTTTAGTTCAGGCGGTATAGGTTTGCGACTTGCCGTTTTCGAGATCCGAAGGGCAGTTCCGGTCAGTGTTCCACTTTCAGGTCATTTCGGACTTTTCCTAAACTCACAGGACCCCCCTCTATACGACTCCCATACATCACTTTTACCCCCGGCGGCTGCTTCTGGGAGAACAATTGGGTGAAAATCCAAAATGAACACTTGTATGGCGGCCATCTAGAAAAATGGCGGAAAAAGAAATTTGATCCCGGATTATGAATCGGTGACCCCGAAAACCCCCGGATGCCAATTTTCAGCCGGCTCGGACCATATTTTTTTTTGGCCGCCATTTTGAATCCGCCATCTTGGATTTTTATGACCCCCACCGGAAAGCCCCCGTCGTCCTCTATGACATTTGGTCGAGCACCCCCCCGCTATCTCATCCGGTTTCGGAACGGTGAGCGTTTCAATTTTATATGGCCGCCATCTTTTTTTGTATGGACGCCATCTTTTTTTCACCGGCTCGTCAAACGGCCCAGGGTTCTTGACATTTTTAGTTCCGGCAGTGTGGGTGTTCGACTTGCTATTTTCGAGATCCGTAGGGCAGTTCCGGTCAGCGTTCCACTTTCAGGTCATTTCGGATTTTTCCCGTACTCACTGGACCCCCCTCTATACGACCCTCATACATGACTTTTACCCCCCACGGCTCCTTCTGGGAGAACAATTGTGTCAATCAGTGAGTCAGTCAGTGAGTCAGTGGTAATCGAGCTTTATATATATAGTCAACTAGAGGTCGCGCGCTGCGCGGGCCGCGAGCGGCCCGCGAGGTGGTTTTAGGTGCAGGTTGTAACATGACGTAAAATAAATATGATATTTGGTTTTGACTCCGCCATCTTGGATTTTTATGACCCCCACCGGAAAGCCCCCATCGTCCTCTATGACATTTGGTCGAGCACCCCCCCACTATCTCTAACGGTTGCGGAACGGTGAGCGTTTCAATTTTGTATGGCCGCCATCTTTTTTTGTATGGAAGCCATCTTTTTTTCACCGGCTCGTCAAACGGCCCAAGATCCTTGACATTTTTAGTTACGGCAGTATGGGTGTGCGACTTGCCGTTTTCGAAATCCCTATGGCTGTTCCGGTCAGGGTCCCTGTTAGGTCATTTCTCACTGGATCTCCCTCTATACGACTGTCATACATGACTTTTACCCCCGCGGCTCCTTCTGGGAGAACAATTGAGTGAAAATCCAAAATGAACACTTGTATGGCGGCCATGTTTTTTTGTATGGAAGCCATCTTTTTTTCATCGACTCGTCCATCGGCCCGTTCCAAAAAAAGCTTTTGTATGGCGGCCATATTGAAAAATGGCGGAAAAGAAAAGTCGATCCCGTATTATGAATCGGTGCCCCCGAAAACCCCAGGATACCAATTTTCAGCCAGATCGGAGCATTTTTTTTTTTGGTGGCCATTTTGAATCCACCATCTTGGATTTTTATCACGACTACAAGAAAGCTCCACTCATCCTCTATGATATTTGGTCGAGCACCCCCCCTCTATCTCTAACGGTTTCGGAACGGTGAGGGTTTCGAAAAAGTAGAGGTCGCGCAGTGCGCGGCCCGCGGGTGGTGGTTTTGGTGGAGCTCTTTAATTAACTTAAAAAAAATAAAAACATGCTTTTGAAAGTGCCTGCAAAGGCTCAATTGTAATAAAAAACTTCGACTTCGGCTTCGGCTCCGACTTTGACCTTGACCTTGACCTTGACCTTGACTTTGACTTTGACTTCGACATCGACTTTGAATTCGACTTTGACTTTGACTTTAATTTTCGTTTTCTTCCCAGCAGACCCATTCATTTGATACCCATATCATAATGGTAGATAAGAAAATTTTGTCTACCATCTTGGTTGGAGCGTCCGCCATATTGAATTAAGTGTGACGTTATATTACTTTTCGTAGTCTTCTCAGCAAACCCTTTCATTTGATACCCATATCATGGTAGTGCATAATACATATGTAGTCCGCCATATTGGATTTAGAATGACGTCAGTTATCTAACTATGCATTGTCATCCTAACTAAACGTGTGTGCAAAAGTTCAACTCAATCGGAAACCGCGAAGTGGGTCAAATTTAACATCCAAGATTTTCTTACATAGTTAGTTAGTTACAGGTGAAGCTAATAAAAGCGTTAAAAAAAAAGGTGGAAATAAATTTCGATCCTGGATAATGAATCGGTGCCCCCAAAAACCCAAAGACGCCAATTTTCAGCCCGATCGGAATATATTGTTTTGGCCGCCATTTTGAATCGGCCATCTTGGATTTTTATGAACACAACCGGAAGGCCCCTTTCATCCTCTATGACATTGGTTCGAGCAACCCCCCGCTATCTCTAACATTTTCGGAGTGGAGGGCATTTCTATTT
The DNA here is from genome assembly GCA_932294325.1 of Allophyes oxyacanthae. Classification (NCBI taxonomy): domain Eukaryota; kingdom Metazoa; phylum Arthropoda; class Insecta; order Lepidoptera; family Noctuidae; genus Allophyes; species Allophyes oxyacanthae. The sequence goes on from OW028611.1 coordinate 6,279,331, forward strand.
TATATGGCGGCCATGGTTTTTGTATGGAAGCCATCTTTTTTTTACCAACTCGTCAATCGGCCCGAGATCCTACAAATTTTTAGTTGCGGCACTATGGGTGTGCGCTTTGCCGTTTTTGAGATCCGTAGGGCAGTTCTGGTCAAGGTTCCACTTTAAGGTCTTATCGGATTTTTCCTGAAATCACTGAACCCCTTCTATACGACTCCCAATCATCACTTTAACCCCCCACGACTCCTTCTGGGAGAACAATCGCTCCAAAAGAAGCGTGTGTATGGCGGCCATATTGAAAAATAGCGGAGAAAAAAGTCGATCCCAGATTATGAATCGGTGCCCTCAAAAACCACCAGCCGCCAACTTTCAGTCGAGTACGACTTGCTGTTTTCGAGATACGTAGGGTGGTACTGGTCAGGGTTCCACTTTCAGGCCATTTCGGACTTTTCCTTAACTCCCTGGACCTCCTTTTATACGACTCCCATACATGACTTTTACCCCCCGCGGCTCCTTCTGGGAGAACAATTGCTCCTAAAGAAACACTTGTATGGCGGCCATGTTTTTTTGTATGGAAGCCATCTTTTTTTCACCGGCTTGACGATCTGACCAGAGTACTCGACATTTTTAGTTCCGGCAGTATGGGTGTGCGACTTCTCATTTTCGAGATCCTTAGGGCAGTTCCGATCAGCGTTCCACTCTCAGGTCATTTCGGACTTTTCCTGAACTCATAGGACCTCCTTCTATACGACTCCCATACATAACTTTTACTTCCCATGGCTCCTACTGGGAGAATAATTGTGTGAAAATCCAAAATGAACACTTGTATTGCGGCCACGTTTTTTTGTATGGAAGCGATCTTTTTTTTACCAGCTCATCAATCGACCCAAGGTCCTACACATTTTTAGTTCAGGCAGTATGGGTGTGCGACTTCTCGTTTTCGAGATCCGTAGGGCAGTTCCGGTCAGCGTTCCACTTTCAGGTCATTTCGGACTTTTTCTGAACTCATAAGACCCCCTTCTATATGACTCCTGTACATGAATTTTACCTTCCACGGCTCCTCCTCGGAGAGCAATTGTGTGAAAAATCCAAAATGAACACTTGTATGGCGGCCATATTTTTTTGTATGGAAGCCATCTGTTTTTCACCGGCTCGATGATCGACCCAGGGTCTTGAACATTTTTAGTTTCGGCACTATTGGTCTGCGATTTGTCATTTTTGAGATCCGTGGGGCAGTTCTGTTCATGGTTCCATTTTCAGGTCATTTCGGACTTTTCCTGAACTCATAAGACCCCCTTCTATACGACTCCCATACATGACTTTTACCCCCACGACTCCTTCTGGGAGAACAATTGAGTGAAAATCCAAAATGAACACTTGTATGGCGGCCATGTTTTTTTGTATGGAAGCCATCTTTTTTTTACCAGCTCGTCAATCGACCCAAGGTCCTACACATTTTTAATTCCGGCAGTATGGGTGTGCGACTTCTCATTTTCGAGATCCGTAGGACAGTTCCGGCCAGCGTTCCACTTTCAGGTCATTTCGGACTTTTCCTGACCTCAATAAACCCCCCTCTATACGACTCCCATACATGTCTTTTACCCCCCGCGGCTCCTTCTGGTAGAACAATTGCTCCAAAAGATGAGTTTGTATGGCGGCCATCTTGAAAAATGGCGGAAAGAAAATTTTGAACCCGGATTATGAATCGGTGCCCCCGAAAACCCCCGGACGCCAATTTTCAGCCTGATCGAGAACACTATTTTTTCGGCCGCCATTTTGGATCCGCCATCTTGGATTTTTATGACCACCACCGGAAAGCCCCCTCCATCCTCTATGAAATTGGTTCGAGCACCCCCCCGCTATCTCTAACGGTTTCGGAACGGTGAGCGTTCGAATTTTGTATGGCCGCCTTGTTTTTTTGTATGGAAGCCATCTTTTTTTCACCGGATCGTCAACCGGCCCAGGGTCCTTGACATTTTTAGTTCAGGCGGTATAGGTTTGCGACTTGCCATTTTCGAGATCCGTAGGGCAGTTCCGATCAGCGTTCCATTTTCAGGTCATTTCGGACTTTTCCTAAACTCACAGGACCCCCCTCTATACGACTCCCATACATCACTTTTACCCCCGGCGGCTGCTTCTGGGAGAACAATTGGGTGAAAATCCGAAATGAACACTTGTATGGCGGCCATATTGAAAAATGGCGGAAAAAAAAAATCGACCCCGGATTATGAATCGGTGCCCCCGAAAACCCCCGGATGCCAATTTTCAGCCGGCTTGGACCATTTTTTTTTATGGCCGCCATTTTGAGTCCGCCATCTTGGATTTTTATGACCCCCACCAAAAAGGCCCCGTCGTCCTCTATGACATTTGGTCGAGCACTCCCCCGCTATCTCCAGCGGTTTCGGAACGGTGAGCGTTTCAATTTTGTATGGCCGCCATCTTTTTTTGTATGGAAGCCATCTTTTTTTCACCGGCTCGTCAATCGACCCAGGGTCCTCGACATTTTTAGTTCCGGCACTATGGGTGTGCGACTTGCCATTTTCGAGATCCGTAGGGCAGATCCGGTCAGCGTTCCACTTTCAGGTCATTTCGGATTTTTCCCGGACTCACTGGACCTCAAGGTTTATGACTTTATGTATGACTTGTACCCCCCACGGCTCCTTCTGGGAGAACAATTATGTCAATGAGTGAGTGAGTCAGTGGTAATCGAGCTTTATATATTAGTGACTAGAGGTCGCGCGGGTGCGCGGGCCGCATGCGGCCCGCGTGGGCTTTTTGGGTGGAGTTTGTAACATAACTAAAAAAAATTTGGTTTTTTGATTTTGTATGGCAGCCATTTTTTTTTGTATGGAAACCATCTTTTTTTCACCGGCTCGTCAAACGGCCCAGGGTCCTCGACATTTTTAGTTCCGGCAGTGTGGGTGTTCGACTTTTCATTTTCGAGATCCGTAGGGCAGTTCCGGTCAGTGTTCCACTTTCAGGTCATTTCGGCCTTTTCTTAAGCTCACAGGACCCCCCTCTATACGACTCCCATACATCGCTTTTACCCCCGACGGCTCCTACTGGGAGAACAATTGGGTGAAAATCCAAAAAGAACACTTGTATGGCGGCCATCTTGAAAAATGGCGGAAAGAAAAATTTGATCCCGGATTATGAATCGGTGCCCCCGAAAACCCCCGGATGCCAATTTTCAGCCGGCTCGGACCATTTTTTTTTTTGGCCGCCATTTTGAATCCGCCATCTTGGATTTTTATGACCCCCACCGGAAAGCCCCCGTCGTCCTATATGACATTTGGTCGAACACCCCCCCGCTATCTTCAACGGTTTCGGAACGGTGAGCGTTTCAATTTTGTATGGCCGCCATCTTTTTTTGTATGGACGCCATCTTTTTTTCACCGGCTCGTCAAACGGCCCAGGGTCCTCGACATTTTTAGTTCCGGCGGTACAGCTTTGCGACTTTTCATTTTCGAGATCCGTAGGGCAGTTCCGGTCAGCGTTCCACTTTCAGGTCATTTCAGATTTTTCCCGGACTCACTGGACCTCAAGGTGTATGACTCTTATACATGACTTTAACCCCCCACGGCTCCATCTGGGAGAACAATTATGTCAATGAGTGAGTCAGTCAGTCAGTGGTAATCGAGCTTTATATATATAGTCAACTAGAGGTCGCGCGGTGCGCGGGCCGCGAGCGGCCCGCGAGGGCTTTTTAGGTGGGGTTTGTAACATGACGCAAAATAAATATGATATTTGATTTTGTATGGCAGCCATGTTTTTTTGTATGAAAGCCCTCTTTTTTTACCAGCTTGTCAATCGACCCAAGGTCCTACACATTTTTAGTTAGGGCAGTATGGGTGTGCGACTTTTCATTTTCGAGATCCGTGGGGCAGTTCCGGTCAGCGTTCCACTTTTAGGTTATTTCGGTTTTTTGCTGAACTCCCTGGACTTCCCTCTATACGTCTCCCATACATCACTTTTACCCCCCGCGGCTCCTTCCGGGAGAACAATTGAGTGAAAATCCAAAAATGAACACTTGTATGGCGGCCATTGTTTTTTGTATAGTAGCCATGATTTTTCACCAGTTCGTCGATCGACCCAAGGTCCTTGACATTTTTAGTTCTGGCAGTATAGGTCTGCGGCTTTCCGTTTTCGAGATCTGTAGGGCTGTTCCAGTCAGGGTTCGACTTTCAGGTCATTTCCCACTGGGCCTCTCTCTGTACGACTCCCACACATGACTTTTACCCCCCATGACTCCTTCTGGGAGAACAATTGCTCCAAAAGATGCGTTTGTATGGCGGCCATATTGAAAAATGGCGGAAAAAAAAGTTGGTCCCGGATTATGAATTGGTGCCCCCGAAAACCTCAGGAGGCCAATTTTCAGCCAGATCGGACCATATTTTTTGTTGGCCGCCATTTTGAATCCGCCACCTTGGATTTTTATCACGACCACCGAAAAGTCGTCCTCGTCCTCGATGATATTTGGTCGAGCACCCCCACTCTATCTCTAACGGTTTCGAAACGGTTAGGGTTCAAAAAGCTTAGAGGTCGCGCGGAGCGCGGCCCGCGGGCGGCCCGCGCAGGTTGTGGTGAAACTCTTAAATTAACTTAAAAAAAAAACACGATTTGGAAAGTGCTTTGACTTTGACTTTGACTTTGACTTTGACTGACTTTGACTTTGACTTTGACTTTGACTTTGACTTCGACTTTGACTTTTACTTTGAAATCGACTTTCACTTTGACTTTATTTTTCATTTTCTTCCCAGCAGACCCTTTCATTTGATACCCATATCAGGTTGGTAGATAAGAAAATTTTGTCTACCATCTTGGGGCGTCCGCCATATTGAATTAAGTGTGACGTTATTTTAGTTTCGTACTCTTCTCAGCAAACCCTTTCATTTGATACCCATATCATGGTAGTGCATAATACATAAGTAGTCCGCCATATTGGATTTAGAATGACGTCAGTTATCTAACTATGCATTGTCATCCTAACTAAACGTGTGTGCAAAGTCTCACCTCAATCGGAAACCGCGAAGTGGGTCAAATTTAACTTCCAAAATTTTCTTACATAGTTACAGGTGAAGCTAATAAAAGCGTGTTAAGAGGCGTTTGTATGGCAGCCATGTTTTTTTGTATGAAAGCCATCTTTTTTTTACCAGCTCGTCAATCGACCCAAGGTCCTACACATTTTTAGTTCGGGCAGTACGGGTGTGCGACTTCTCATTTTGGAGATCCGTGGGGCAGTTCCGGTCAGCGTTCCACTTTCAGGTCATTTCGGACTTTTCCTGAACTCATAGGACCCCCTTCTATACGACTCCTATACATGAGTTTTACCCCCGAAGGCTCCTTCTGGGAGAACAATTGAGTGAAAATCCAAAATGAACACTTGTATGGCGGCCATGTTTTTTTGTATGGAAGCCATCTATTTTCACCGGCTCGTCGATTGGTCCAGGGTCTTTGACATTTTTAGTTCCGGCACAGTGGGTGTGCAACTTATAGTTTTTGAGATCCGTGGGGCAGTTCCAGTAAGCGTTCCACTTTCAGGTCTTTTCGGACTTTCCTGAACTCATAGGACCCCCTTCTCTACGACTCCCATACATGACTTTTACCCCCGACGGCTCCTTCTAGGAGAACAATTGAGTGAAAATCCAAAATGAACACTTGTATGGCGGCCATGTTTTTTTGTATGGAAGCCATCTTTTTTCACCGACTCGTCGATCGGCCCAGGGTCTTTGACATTTTTAGTTCCGGCACAGTGGGTGTGCAACTTATAGTTTTTGAGATCCGTGGAGCAGTTCCAGTAAGCGTTCCACTTTCAGGTCTTTTCGGACTTTCCTGAACTCATAGGACCCCCTTCTCTACGACTCCCATACATGACTTTTACCCCCGACGGCTCCTTCTAGGAGAACAATTGAGTGAAAATCCAAAATGAACACTTGTATGGCGGCCATGTTTTTTTGTATGGAAGCCATCTTTTTTCACCGGCTCGTCGATCGGCCCAGAGTCTTTGACATTTTTAGTTCCGGCACAGTGGGTGTGCGACTTATAGTTTTTGAGATCCGTAGGGCAGTTCCAGTAAGCGTTCCACTTTCAGGTAATTCTGGACTTTTTCTAAACTCTTAGGACCCCCTTCTATACGACCCTCATACATGATTTTTACCCCCGACGGCTCCTTCTGGGAGAACAATTGGGTGATAATCCAAAATGAACACTTGTATGGCGGCTATTTTTTTTTTGTATGGAAGTCATCTTTTTTTCACCGGCTCGTCAATCGACCCAGGGTCCTCGACATTTTTAGTTCCGGCAGTATGAGTGTGCGACTTGCTGTTTTCGAGATCCGTAGGGCAGTTCCGGTCAGAGTTCCACTTTAAGGCCATTTTATTTTAGATTTTTCTTAACCTCACAGGACCCCCTTCTATACGACTCCCATACATAACTTTTACCTCCCACGGCTCCTTCTGAGAGAACAATTGCTCCAAAAGATGCGTTTGTATGGCGGCCATATTGAAAAATGGCGGAAGAAAAAAATTGATCCTAGATTATGAATCGGTGCCCCCGAAAACCCCCGGACGCTAATTTTCAGCCGGCTCGGACCATAATTTTTTTTATTGCCGCCATTTTGAATCCGCCATCTTGGATTTTTGTGACCACCACCGGAAAGCCCTCCCCATCATCTATGAAATTGGTTCGAGCACCGCCCCGCTATCTCTAACAGTTTCGGAACGGTGAGCGTTTGAATTTTGTATGGCGGCCATGTTTTTTTGTATGGAAGCCATCTTTTTTTCACCGGATCGTCAATCGGCCCAGGGTCCCTGACATTTTTAGTTCCGGCGGTATAGGTTTGCGACTTGCCATTTTCGAGATCTGTAGGGCAGTTCCGGTCAGCGTTCCACTTTCAGGTCATTTCGGACTTTTCCTAAACTCACAGGACCCCCCTCTATACGACACCCATACATCACTTTTACCCCCGACGGCTCCTTCTGGGAGAACAATTGTGTGAAAATCCAAAATGAACACCTGTATGGCAGCCATGTTCTTTTGTATGGAAGCCATCTTTTTTTCACCGGCTCGTCAATCGTCCCACGGTACTCGAAATTTTTAGTTCCGGCACCGTGCGTCTGCAACTTGTAGTTTTCGAGATCCGTAGGGCAGTTCTGGTCACGGTTCCACTTTCAGGTTATTTCGGATTTTTCCTAAACTCACTGGACCCTTCCCTATATAACTCCCATACATAACTTTAACCTCCCACGGCTCCTTCTGTGAGAATAATTGTGCGAAAATCCAAAATGAACACTTGTATGGCAGCCATGTATTTTTTTTGGAAGCCATCTTTTTTTTACCAGCTCATCAATCGACCCAGGGTCCTCGACATTTTTAGTTCGGGCAATATGGGTCTGCGTTTTGCCGTTTTCGAGATCCGTAGGGCAGTTCCGGTCAGGGTTCTACTTTCAGGTCATCTCGGATTTTTCTTAAACTCACTGGAATTTCCACTATACAACTTCCATACATGACTTTTACCCCGCACGACTCCTTTTAGAACAATTGCTCCAAAAGAAGCGTTTATATGGCGGCCATGTTTTTTTGTATGAAAGCCATTTTTTTTTACCAGCTCGTCAATTTACCCAAGATCATACACATTTTTAATTCGAGCAGTATGGGTGTGCGACTTCTCATTTTCGAGATCCGTGGGGCAGTTCCGGTCAGCGTTCCACTTTCAGGTCTTTTCGGACTTTTCATAAACTCATAGGACCCCCTTCTATATGACTCCGATACATGACTTTTACCTCCCACGGCTCCTTCTGGGAGAGCAATTGTGTGAACATCCAAAATGAACACTTGTGTGGCCGCCATCTTTTTTTGTATGGAAGCCATCTTTTTTTCACCGGTTCGTCAAACGGCCCAGGGTCCTTAACATTTTTAGTTGGGGCGGTATAGCATTGCGACTTGTAATTTTCGAGATCCGTAGGGCAGTTCCGGTCAGCGTTCCACTATCAGGTCATTTCGGACTTTTCCTGAACTTATAGGACCCCCTTCTATACGAATTCTATACATGAGTTTTACCACCGAAGGCTCCTTCTGGGAGAACAATTGAGTGAAAATCCAAAATGAACACTTGTATGGCGGCCATCTTTTTTTGTATGGAAGCCATCTTTTTTTCACCGAATCGTCAATCGTCCCAAGGTACTCGAGATTTTTATTTCCGGCAGTATGGGTGTGCGACTTCTCATTTTCGAGATCCGTAGGGCAGTTCCGGTCAGCGTTCCACTTTCAGGTCATTTCGGACTTTCCTGAACTCATAGGACCCCCTTCTATACGACTCCCAAACATGACGTTTACCCCCGACGGCTCCTTCTGGGAGAACAATTGAGTGAAAAACCAAAATGAACACTTTTGTATGGCCGCCATATTTTTTTGTATGGAAGCCATCTTTTCTTCACCGGCTCGTCGATCGACCCAGGGTCCTCGACATTTTTAGTTCCGGCAGTATGGGTGTGCGACTTGTAGCTTTCGAGTTCCGTAGGGCAGTTCCGGTCAGCGTTCCACTTTCAGGTCATTTCGGACTTTTCCTAAACTCACAGGACCCCCCTCTATACGACTCCCATACAATACTTTTACCCCCCACGGCTCCTTCTGGGAGACCAATTGCTCCAAAAGATGCGTTTGTATGGCGGCCATATTGAAAAATGGCGGAAAATAAAAGTCGACCACGGATTATGAATCGGTGTCCAAACGTGTAACGATAATATATAAAGCTCGATTACCACTGACTCACTCACTCATTGACATAATTGTTCTCCCAGAAGGAGCCGTGGGGGGTAAAAGTCGTGTATGAGGGTCGTATAGAAGGTGGTCCAGTGAGTCCGGGAAAAATCCGAAATGACCTGAAAGTGGAACCCTGACCGGAACTGCCCTACGGATCTCGAAAATGGCAAGTCGCACACCCATACTGCCGGAACTAAAAATGTCGAGGACCCTGGGTCGATCGACGAGCCGGTGAAGAAAAGATGGCTTCCATACAAAAAAAGATTGCGGCCATACAAAAGTGTTCATTTTGGTTTTTCACTCAATTGTTCTCCCAGAAGGAGCCGTCGGGGGTAAACGTCATGTTTGGGAGTCGTATAGAAGGGGGTCCTATGAGTTCAGGAAAGTCCGAAATGACCTGAAAGTGGAACGCTGACCAGAACTGCCCTACGGATCTCGAAAATGAGAAGTCGCACACCCATACTGCCGGAACTAAAAATCTCGAGTACCTTGGGACGATTGACGAGCCGGTGAAAAAAAGATGGCTTCCATACAAAAAAAGATGGCCGCCATACAAGTGTTCATTTTGGATTTTCACTCAATTGTTCTCCCAGAAGGAGCCTTCGGTGGTAAAACTCATGTATAGAATTCGTATAGAAGGGGGTCCTATAAGTTCAGGAAAAGTCCGAAATGACCTGAAAGTGGAACGCTGACCGGAACTGCCCTACGGATCTCGAAAATTACAAGTCGCAATGCTATACCGCCCCAACTAAAAATGTTAAGGACCCTGGGCCGTTTGACGAACCGGTGAAAAAAAGATGGCTTCCATACAAAAAAAGATGGCGGCCATACAAGTGTTCATTTTGGATGTTCACACAATTGCTCTCCCAGAAGGAGCCGTGGGAGGTAAAAGTCATGTATCGGAGTCATATAGAAGGGGGTCCTATGAGTTTATGAAAAGTCCGAAAAGACCTGAAAGTGGAACGCTGACCGGAACTGCCCCACGGATCTCGAAAATGGCAAGTCGCAAACCTATACCGCCGGAACCAAAAATGTCAGGGACCCTAGGCCGATTGACGATCCGGTGAAAAAAAGATAGCTTCCATACAAAAATACATGGCCGCCATACAAAATTCAAACGCTCACCGTTCCGAAACCGTTAGAGATAGCGGGGGGGTGCTCGAACCAATTTCATAGATGATGGGGAGGGCTTTCCGGTGGTGGTCACAAAAATCCAAGATGGCGGATTCAAAATGGCGGCAATAAAAAAAATTATGGTCCGAGCCGGCTGAAAATTGGCGTCCGGGGGTTTTCGGGGGCACCGATTTATAATCCGGGGTCGACTTTTTATTTCCGCCATTTTTCAATATGGCCGCCATACAAACGCATCTTTTGGAGCAATTGTTCTCTCAGAAGGAGCCGTGGGAGGTAAAAGTTATGTATGGGAGTCGTATAGAAGGGGGTCCTGTGAGGTTAAGAAAAATCTAAAATAAAATGGCCTTAAAGTGGAACTTTGACCGGAACTGCCCTACGGATCTCGAAAACAGCAAGTCGCACACTCATACTGCCGGAACTAAAAATGTCGAGGACCCTGGGTCGATTGACGAGCCGGTGAAAAAAAGATGACTTCCATACAAAAAAAACATGGCCGCCATACAAGTGTTCATTTTGGATTATCACCCAATTGTTCTCCCAGAAGGAGCCGTCGGGGGTAAAAATCATGTATCAGGGTCGTATAGAAAGGGGTCCTAAGAGTTTAGAAAAAGTCCAGAATGACCTGAAAGTGGAACGCTTACTGGAACTGCCCTACGGATCTCAAAAACTATAAGTCGCACACCCACTGTGCCGGAACTAAAAATGTCAAAGACTCTGGGCCGATCGACGAGCCGGTGAAAAAAGATGGCTTCCATACAAAAAAACATGGCCGCCATACAAGTGTTCATTTTGGATTTTCACTCAATTGTTCTCCTAAAAGGAGCCGTCGGGGGTAAAAGTCGTGTATGGGAGTCGTAGAGAAGGGGGTCCTATGAGTTCAGGAAAGTCCGAAAAGACCTGAAAGTGGAACGCTTACCGGAACTGCCCTACGGATCTCGAAAACAGCAAGTCGCACACTCATTCTGCCGGAACTAAAAATGTCGAGGACCCTGGGTCGATTGACGAGCCGGTGAAAAAAAGATGACTTCCATACAAAAAAAACATGGCCGCCATACAAGTGTTCATTTTGGATTATCACCCAATTGTTCTCCCAGAAGGAGCCGTCGGGGGTAAAAATCATGTATGAGGGTCGTATAGAAAGGGGTCCTAAGAGTTTAGAAAAAGTCCAGAATGACCTGAAAGTGGAACGCTTACTGGAACTGCCCTACGGATCTCAAAAACTATAAGTCGCACACCCACTGTGCCGGAACTAAAAATGTCAAAGACTCTGGGCCGATCGACGAGCCGGTGAAAAAAGATGGCTTCCATACAAAAAAACATGGCCGCCATACAAGTGTTCATTTTGGATTTTCACTCAATTGTTCTCCCAGAAGGAGCCTTCGGGGGTAAAACTCATGTATAGGAGTCGTATGGAAGGGGGTCCTATGAGTTCAGAAAAAGTCCGAAATGACCTGAAAGTGGAACGCTGACCGGAACTGCCCCACGGATCTCCAAAATGATAAGTCGCACACCCGTACTGCCCGAACTAAAAATGTGTAGGACCTTGGGTCGATTGACGAGCTGGTAAAAAAAAGATGGCTTTCATACAAAAAAACATGGCTGCCATACAAACGCCTCTTAACACGCTTTTATTAGCTTCACCTGTAACTATGTAAGAAAATCTTGGAAGTTAAATTTGACCCACTTCGCGGTTTCCGATTGAGTTGAAGTTTTGCACACACGTTTAGTTAGGATGACAATGCATAGTTAGATAACTGACGTCATTCTAAATCCAATATGGCGGACTACTTATGTATTATGCACTACCATGATATGGGTATCAAATGAAAGGGTTTACTGAGAAGACTACGAAAACTAATATAACGTCAAACTTAATTCAATATGGCGGACGCCCCAAGATGGTAGACAAGATTTTCTTATCTACCATCATGATATGGGTATCAAATGAAAGGGTCTGCTGGGAAGAAAACGAAAAATAAAGTCAAAGTGAAAGTCAAAGCCAAAGTCAAAGTCAAAGCACTTTACAAATCGTGTTTTAATTATTTTTTAAGTTAATTTAGGAGTTCCACCACAACCTCCGCGGGCCGCGGGCGGGGACCAAATTTTTTTTCCGCCATTTTTCAATATGGCCGCCATACAAACGCATCTTTTGGAGCAATTATTCTCCCACGAGGAGTCATTGGGGGTAAAAGTCATGTGTGGGAGTCGTACAGAGAGAGGCCCAGTGAGATGACCTGAAAGTCGAACCCTGACTGGAACAGCCCTACGGATCTCGAAAACGTAAAGCCGCAGACCTATACTGCCAGAATTAAAAATGTCAAGGACCTTGGGTCGATCGACGAACTGGTGAAAAATCATGGCTACTATACAAAAAAACATGGCCGCCATACAAGTGTTCATTTTTGGATTTACACTCAATTGTTCTCCCGGAGGTAGCCGCGGGGGGTAAAAGTGATGTATGGGAGACGTATAGAGGGAAGTCCAGGGAGTTCAGCAAAAAACCGAAATAACCTAAAAGTGGAACGCTAACCAGAACTGCCCCACGGATCTCGAAAATGAGAAGTCGCACACCCATACTGCCCGAACTAAAAATGTGTAGGACCTTGGGTCGATTGACAAGCTGGTAAAAAAAGATGGCTTTCATACAAAAAAACATGGCTGCCATACAAAATCAAATATCATATTTATTTTGCGTCATGTTACAAACCCCACCTAAAAAGCCCTCGCGGGCCGCTCGCGGCCCGCGCACCGCGCGACCTCTAGTTAAATTATAAAACTAAAATAACATCTGTAATTTAATTTAGTTAAACCAAACCAAATCACATAATATAAAATAGTTGTCCTGACTAAACGTAAAACGTTTGAGCCTACTATTCTCTACGCACACACTCATAGCAATTTTTATAGCGGCGAGCGCACACCAGCGCACATTAGTTCGCCCGCCATCAGCTGGCTAAGTACCGCAAGTGTAGTCACTAGGTACGTCAGTTCAATGACCGAAAATTATGATTCCATCTTTCCATCACACTTTCACAGGCTTTGGACTGGCGGTTTTGAATAATTTAATTTAATTTTACGATTGTATTAAATAATCTACATTAGCAATACGAATCTAAGATATTAGGCTTAGTAACGGGGATGTATTTTTAAACCAAGCGACATTTTGCCCGACTGTGATGTATCAGTAAAGTAGGGCGGAGCACCCGGGCGGCGGCGCCCGCGCCGCCAATCGCGCGCCCACCGACGCGCGCCGCCGGCCGCCGCGCCGACACGTGTAGGTAGGTACTATCATCGGACACCGGGGAACGCAGAACTTTTTTATCTCAGACGCGTAACTTTCGCGACATTACCCTCTAAACCCTGATAAGTCGTGTTTACCGTTTATTACGTGTAAAAAATATTCAAAGTCGGCGTGTTTAAAAGATTTGAATCATAATATTTACAGTAGGTAATTAAAATAAAATCGTATTAATAGGTACTTACAGAATTTACACTAATTTACACTACTTCTTCGTCCCATTTTCATTAAACTTTCAAAATGACCACCGCCTTGTTCGATGCACTTTGTAGCACGCTTTCTTAAATTTAATTTTAGTTTGCTAAGAACCTCAGTGTCATTTTTCACTATCACAAATGCGTGTTCGATTTTTTGTTTGAGGTCATCGACACTTGTTGCCTCGTTTACATACACAAGGGATTTTATTCGACCCCACAAATAAAAGTCTAACGGCGTTAGGTCAGCCGATCTGGGAGGCCACTGTACAGGTCCCCCACGACCAATCCAACGCGTGCCATATTCCGCATCAAGATGCCGTCGAACGGTCCACGTGAAATGCGCGGGAGCACCATCGTGTTGGTAAAAGACTTGTCGTAAAAGTACGAGAGGGACGTCGTCTAATAACACCGGCAATGTCTCCTGCAAGAACTGTAGGTAGGTATCTCCAGTCAACCTCGGTAGAAAAACGGGGCCGAGTACGTGTGTACCGATGACGCCCGCCCACACGTTTACAGAGAATCTGTGCTGGAATGAATCCACACGGCATGCATGTGGATTCTCGTGCCTCCACAAATGTTGATTATGTTGGTTGTACATCCCAATACGAGTGAATGTACTCTCGTCAGTCCAAATAATATTTTGTTGCCAGTTCTCCAACACCCATCTACAAAACTCTAGACGTGGCAAGTAGTCGCTCGGCGTTAGCTCCTGACAACGTCGTAGGTGGAACGGGTGTTCTCCATCAGCATGTAATGTTCGCCACACGTACATGTGACTGCAGTCGAACAATGGCGCTGCCTCTCTCGTGCTACTCTCTGGATGCTCGTCGAAATAATCGAGAATGTTTGCTTGCAAACGAGTACTGCGCACATTTGTCCCTCTATCCAAGGCCGTGTTAGGACGAAACGTCCCGGAGTCCCTCAGACGCTGAGTTGCACTTAGCATCGTCCTGGCGCTCACTCTGGTGCCATATCGTTCATTCATCACTCGACAAGCTAACTCGACATTATCGTCACAACGAGCCAGTGTCCTCACCATCTCCGTGTACTGGATATTGGTATAACGGAAAGCCATCGCGCGCGTAAACAATAAAATGTGACAACAACAACGAAACACAACCACTGAAACATGTCAAACATGTCAAACGTCAAAGGGGTAGCTGGTAAATCGACATCGGCTCAATTGCCATATCGAACGAAGAAGAAGAAGAAGAATGCATCTCGCTCTTTCACATTATTCTTACTATTGCAAAAAACATTTTGAAAAACTTTGTGAAATGCGAACTACAAATTCTGTCGTGCATTTAAATAAGCCTTATTGGTTGGTAATAAGGGTTAAATTTCCTTAAATTAACTATTTTATTTAATGCACACTACCTCAAATGTAAAATGCATTCATATTATTTACGTGTGTGTATGGATATCTATGAACGAACTACAAATTCGCTCGTGCATTCAAGAAGGCTTTATTACTTTGGAATAAGGCTTAAATTTTCTTAAAGCAAAGATTTTATTAACTTGTTACGACGCGGTGGTTCTAATTTAAGATAAATAAAAGATTTTTTAGGGAAAAATTAACATATATAAATTATGATGGAAATCGATTCAGAAGCCGATTCTGAACAAACAACTTTCAGGTCTTGCGTTTATTCTGTTACAGGTTGTATATAAAACATAAAATAAAAATACAAATATAAAACTGAGCACCTAAGCGTCAAAGTACTCTTCCTCATCACTGTCAATTGGTAGCGTGCCCAGAAGACTGGCAGCATTGCCACGTTGAATGGCAATGCTTATTCTTTGACCAAAGAATAGGCCAGCCCTTGGGTCACGCGTAGTGTCGACCAACCGTTTTACAATATCTCTGAGTAGGAGACGTTCATTCAGATCCCATGACCCGAGCGTTTAACTTATCTATATTAAACGTTTTTCGAAATACAAACCAAAAGTTTCATCAATAAGGTAACTAAGCTAGGTTCTATTAGGATGTAATATAATGTCATCAGTTTTATTTAGTTATCCTCTTGTATTAATTCCACACTATAGTCTACATTTCTTTCTTTCAAACTCTCCTCTCGCAGGTCTGCTGGAAGAGATTTCTTTAGAAATAAGCAGTACCTTTGTGTCATCTTTCCTATTTAATTGTAATTATTCTTCTTTCTGTGTGTACATAAATTGTTAAATAAATAAATAAATAAGCTAGTACTAGATAAAACTATTTAATTGTTTAAACTATTCACTTTCATAGACAGATGGAAAATATATGGCGCCCACACAGGGATTCCAGCTAGCGTGGACTAAGGAGTCCCTGTGTGGGCGCCATTGTAACTACCCACGCAAAAATATTTAGTTTCAAAACATAAATTAATATTCGTCCCGAAAAGGGATTAAATCTAGAGCCCTGACAAAAAGCGTGAAAGGAAGTTATTCTATTTTTATATATTACAGGATCACAAAATTCCTATAATACATTCTCACTCGCTATTTAAACAAAATTTCCGAGAACCATATTATAGTCCCATGCCGATCTGTAAAGGTCGCACAATAACAACCAAATGACAATTGCCGAACGTTTTTCACGAACATTAAACAAATCGCCTCATCCGATGTTATGTGGGTAGGACGGGAAATTTTGGTGAGTTATTCAAGGTAAAGCTGTGTTAACATTATTAATGTTTATCATATTTTTAGTATGTACAATAAAATAGATCTTTATTTCATGTAAACCAGTATGAAATGTCTAGACTCTAGGTGCAAGGTTCCAAATTGTAGGTCCTATGGAGAAGAACTGGCAAGAAACGCTATAGAAACTCTTTTAAAATAATAGATAACAATCTTGATCAGTACAATGTTGTGGTAAGAGCTGCGAGAATAATGTAATTTTTTGTGAATAAAAATGAGAATATGATAATAATGATTTGCCTCTGATTAAGATTGCCATGGCAGTTACAAGCTGACCAGTTCCGTTAGACGGCACCCATTCACGATGATGATGGTATTGAATCCGACTTTTCCGTAAACACATTCGTTTTCTTCACCCTATATCTCCTTGAGGGAAGACAAACCGAAAATCGAGAGAGAAAACGGGCAGATGGTCTTGTCCTCGATTTTTCTCTCCCGTTTTTTGTTATGCTTCGATTCTAGAGTTTGAGCAATTTTCCGACAGTGTTGAAAGAAAGAAAAAACATTTATTCGGACTAGACATCAGACAACACAATGCACACACAAAAAAAGTAAAAAAAAAACAAAAAAAATGGCAGTGAACGAATAACAATTTGCTGTGATGTGATGAGGTGTGTTTTTTTTTGTTGGTAATATTAATTTCAAATTATTGTCGCATTAACAATAACCCTCATCCGAGTTCAGTCCGAATATCATGCCAAAGTGTGATCTGTCATACTAATGTTGGATATCAAAATAACGAATGCCAAACATTTTTCCCGAGCATTAAACAACGTTATGTGGGAAAAAGGAAAACTGTGGTGTTTCTCAAGGTGAGGATGTGTCGGCATTAAATCTTCGTTAATGTTGCGGATTAGCCCGCTATCTGTGTTATGGTTATTGGCATAAGGGCTTGGTAATAATGGTGTGTATTTTCCATGGTCTCATAAGAATCAAAATTTAGTTTCTTTTGCCCAGCATTTTTTTTTCTTCTGTATCGTATGTACACTTTATTAATCGACATAACCCACAGGATTAGCGGGCTGAAGTGACAGTGGGCTGGTCACATAATCCGAAGAATGTTGGGGTAAATGAGTTCTCGAGTGAAGACCGCGAGTAGGCAGGTGTAGCGTGGGGCGACCCCCGGCCAGGTAAAGAAAGAAAAAAGAAAGATAGAAAGAAAATCAATTTATTTCTACACAAATTACAACACAAAAGAAAAAAATTAAAAGTAAAAAAATGAAGACAAAAAGAAAAGTAAAAAAAATTAAAACACGGTCCAAAAAATAATAATATTATAATTTAGATTTACAGTAACTAATATTAAATGTCTGTGGACTCAGTGAATTGGATTCTTTACATCATTTATTATGCGTCGCATTTGTACAAAAAATAGGTAATCGTTCAGCATAAAGTGACGAATTGCAGAAGGTGGCTGGCAGAAAGTGGATTGTTACGATAGTGTGACCGAGAGCGCTATAACGCTCAAGTAATTGCGTGGCGAGACGTGAGAGCGAAGCAGCTCGCCCTAGTCTATCATGTCGCCTTCGACGACGTTCGCGGCAGTAACACGCGTTATTTGCACCGAAATGTGTAGCCATGAGATATTTTTTTTGTATTGAAAGAAAAGAAAGAAATGTCATTTATTCGGACTAGACATCAGACTACACAAAGCAAAATATAAAAAAAGAAAAAAAAATTGCTGACGGTATGCCAGTACCGAATGGGTTGCCAACTCAGCATTAATACCGGGCACCCAGCACTGATTTTCAGTTGCCTACAACGTATGCGTATTGCGTATAACGGTACAACGCTCGCGGTCACACTATAATTTAAAATGGGGATCGCGGTAATTCCCCGAGCTAGCTGGGGAATTACCGTGTACGAACGGTAGTCAACTACTGGATATAGCAAGGCTTCTATCACGTTAAAAAGTTATCAGAGTTTTCAGTTTGTTGACTGATCATAAAATCTGTCAAAGGTTATGCACCATAGAAGCATAGGTACAAGATATTTCAGCGCAAAAAGTAAAAACATTTTACTACACAAAATCGTCGTAAAATTTACTATTTGAATCGGTGCCCCCGAAAACCCCAGGATACTAATTTTCAGCCAGATCGGACCATTTTTTTTTTGGTGGCCATTTTGAATCCACCATCTTGGATTTTTATCACGACTACAAGAAAGCTCCACTCATCCTCTATGATATTTGGTCGAGCACCCCCCCTCTATCTCTAACGGTTTCGGAATGGTGAGGGTTTCGAAAAAGTAGAGCTCGCGCAGTGCGCGGCCCGCGGGTGGTGGTTTTGGTGGAGCTCTTTAATTAACTTAAAAAAAATAAAAACATGCTTTTGAAAGTGCCTGCAAAGGCTCAGTTGTAATAAAAAACTTCGACTTCGGCTTCGGCTCCGACTTTGACCTTGACCTTGACCTTGACTTTGACTTTGACTTCGACATCGACTTTGAATTCGACTTTGACTTTAATTTTCGTTTTCTTCCCAGCAGACCCATTCATTTGATACCCATATCATAATGGTAGATAAGAAAATTTTGTCTACCATCTTGGTTGGAGCGTCCGCCATATTGAATTAAGTGTGACGTTATATTACTTTTCGTAGTCTTCTCAGCAAACCCTTTCATTTGATACCCATACCATGGTAGTGCATAATACATATGTAGTCCGCCATATTGGATTTAGAATAACGTCAGTTATCTAACTATGCATTGTCATCCTAACTAAACGTGTGTGCAAAAGTTCAACTCAATCGGAAACCGCGAAGTGGGTCAAATTTAACATCCAAGATTTTCTTACATAGTTAGTTAGTTACAGGTGAAGCTAATAAAAGCGTTAAAAAAAAGGTGGAAATAAATTTCGATCCTGGATAATGAATCGGTGCCCCCAAAAACCCAAAGACGCCAATTTTCAGCCCGATCGGAATATATTGTTTTGGCCGCCATTTTGAATCGGCCATCTTGGATTTTTATGAACACAACCGGAAGGCCCCTTTCATCCTCTATGACATTGGTTCGAGCAACCCCCCGCTATCTCTAACATTTTCGGAGTGGAGGGCATTTCTATTTTATATGGCGGCCATGGTTTTTGTATGGAAGCCATCTTTTTTTTATCAACTCGTCAATCGGCCCGAGATCCTACAAATTTTTAGTTCCGGCAGTATGGGTGTGCGACTTCTCATTTTCGAGATCCTTAGGGCAGTTCCGATCAGCGTTCCACTCTCAGGTCATTTCGGACTTTTCCTGAACTCATAGGACCCCCTTCTATACGACTCCCATACATAACTTTTACTTCCCATGGCTCCTACTGGGAGAATAATTGTGTGAAAATCCAAAATGAACACTTGTATTGCGGCCACGTTTTTTTGTATGGAAGCGATCTTTTTTTTACCAGCTCATCAATCGACCCAAGGTCCTACACATTTTTAGTTCAGGCAGTATGGGTGTGCGACTTCTCGTTTTCGAGATCCGTGGGGCAGTTCCGGTCAGCGTTCCACTTTCAGGTCATTTCGGACTTTTTCTGAACTCATAAGACCCCCTTCTATATGACTCCCGTACATGAATTTTACCTTCCACGGCTCCGCCTCGGAGAGCAATTGTGTGAAAAATCCAAAATGAACACTTGTATGGCGGCCATATTTTTTGTATGGAAGCCATCTGTTTTTCACCGGCTCGTCAAACGGCCCAGGGTTCTTGACATTTTTAGTTCAGGCAGTATAGGTTTGCGACTTGTAATTTTCGAGATCCGTAGGGCAGTTCCGGTCAGTGTTCCACTTTCAGGTCATTTCGGACTTTTCCTAAACTCACAGGACCCCCCTCTATACGACTCCCATACATCCCTTTTATCCCCCACGTCTCCTTCTGGGAGAACAATTGGGTGAAAATCCAAAATGAACACTTGTATGGCGGCCATCTTTAAAAATGGCGGAAAGAAAAAATTGATCCCGGATTATGAATCGGTGCCCCCGAAAACCCCCGGACGCCAATTTTCAGCCGGCTCGGACCATATTTTTTTTTGGCCGCCATTTTGAATCCGCCATCTTGGATTTTTATGACCCCCACCGGAAAGCCCCCCTCGTTCTCTATGATATTTGGTCGATCACCCCCCCTCTATCTCTAACGGTTTCGGAACGGTGAGGGTTTTGAAAAAGTAGAGGTTGCGCAGTGCGCGGGCCGCAAGCGGCCCGCGGGTGGCGGTTTTGGTGGTGCTCTTAAATTAACAAAAAGAAAATAAAAACACGCTTTTGAAAGTGCCTGCAAAGGCTGTTGTAATAAAAAAATTGACCTTGACCTTGACTTTATTTTTCGTTTTCTTCCCAGCAGACCCTTTCATTTGATACCCATATCATGATGGTAGATAAGAAAATCTTGTCTGCCATCTTGGGGCGTCCGCCATATTGAATTAAGTGTGACGTTATATTAGTTTTCGTAGTCTTCTCAGCAAACCCTTTCATTTGATACCGATATCATGGTAGTGCATAATACATAAGTAGTCCGCCATATTGGATTTAGACTGACGTCAGTTATCTAACTATGCATTGTCATCCTAACTAAACGTGTGTGCAAAATTTCAACTCAATCGGAAACCGCGAAGTGGGTCAAATTTAACTTCCAAGATTTTCTTACATAGTTAGTCAGTTACAGTTGAAGCTAATAAAAGCGTGTTTAAAAATAAGGTGGAAATAAATTACGATCCCGGATAATGAATCGGTGCCCCCAAAAACCCAAAGACGCCAATTTTCAGCCCGATCGGACCATTATTTTTGGCCGCCATTTTGAATCGGCCATCTTGGGTTTTTATAAACACAACCGGAAAGCCCCCTTCATCTTCTATGACATTGGTTTGAGCACCCCCCCGCTATCTCTGACAGTTTCGAAACGGAGGGCGTTTCCTTTTTTTATGGCGGCCATGATTTTTGTATGGAATCCATCTTTTTTTACCAGCTCGTCAATCGACCCAAGGTCCTACACATTTTTAGTTCGGGCAATATGGGTCTGCGTTTTGCCGTTTTCGAGATCCGTAGGGCAGTTCCGGTCAGGGTTCTACTTTCAGGTCATCTCGGATTTTTCTTAAACTCACTGGAATCTCCACTATACAAATCCCATACATGACTTTTACCCCCCGCGGCTCCTTCCGGGAGAACAATTGCTCCAAAAGATGCGTTTGTATGGCGGCCATATTGAAAAATGGCGGAAAAAAAAAGTTGGCCCCGGATTATGAATCGGTGCCCCCGAAAACCCCCGGACGCCAATTTTCTGCCGGCTCGCAGTAACTTTTTTTTCGGCCGCCATTTTGAATCCGCCATCTTGGATTTTTATGACCACCACCGGAAAGCCCCCTCTATTCTCTATGAAATTAGTTCGAGCATCCCCCCGCTATCTCTAACGGTTTCGGAACGCTGAGGGTTTGAATTTTGTATGGCGGCCATGTTTTTTCGTATGGAAGCCATCTTTTTTTTACGGGCTCGTCCATCGGCCCAGGGTCCTTGACATTTTTAGTTCCAGCACTGTAGGTCTGCGACTTCTTATTTTCGAGATCCGTGGGGCAGTTCTGGTCAGCGTTCCACTTTCAGGTCAATTCGGACTTTTCCTGAACTCACTGGATCTTTCCTGTCTATACGACTCTCATTCATGACTTTTACCCCCCACGGTTCCTTCTGGGAGAACAATTGCTCCAAAAGAAGCGTTTGTATGGCGGCCATTTTTTTTTGTATGGAAGCCATCTTTTTTTCACCAGCTCGTCAATTGGCCCAGGGTCCTCGACATTTTTAGTTCGGGCACTACAGGTCTGCGACTTGTCGTTATCGTGATCCGTAGGGCAGTTCCGGTCAGCGTTCTACTTTCAGGTCATTTCAGATTTTTCCTAAACTCACTAAACCTCCCTACTACTCCTATACATGACTTTTACCCCCCGCGGCTCCTTCCGGGAGAACAATTACTCCAAAAGATGCGTTTGTATAGCGGCCATATTGAAAAATGGCGGAAAAAAAAAATCGACCCCGGATTATGAATCGGTGCCCCCGAAAACTCCCGGGCGCCAATTTTCAGCCGGCTCAGAGCAACTTTTTTTTCGGCCGCCATTTTGGATCCGCCATCTTGGATTTTTATGACCACCACCGGAAAGCCCCCTCCATCCTCTATGAAAATGGTTCGAGCACCCCCCCGCTATCTCCAACGGTTTCGGAACGGTGAGCGTTTCAATTTTGTATGGCCGCCATTTTTTTTGTATGGAAGCCATCTTTTTTTCACCGGCTCGTCAATTGGCTCAGGGTCCTCGATATTTTTAGTTCAGGCGGTATAGGTTTGCGACTTGCCGTTTTCAAGATCCGTAGGGCAGTTCCGGTCAGCCCTCAGCTTTCAGGTCATTTCGGACTTTTCCTGAACTCACAGGACCCCCCTCTATACGACTACCATATATCACTTTTACCCCCCACGGCTCCTTCTGGGAGATCAATTGGGTGAAAATCCGAAATGAACACTTGTATGGCGGCCATATTGAAAAATGGCGGAAAAAAAAAATCGACCCCGGATTATGAATCGGTGCCCCCGAAAACCCCCGGATGCCAATTTTCAGCCGGCTCGGACCATTTTTTTTTATGGCCACCATTTTGAGTCCGCCATCTTGGATTTTTATGACCTCCACCGGAAAGCCCCCGTCGTCCTCTATGACATTTGGTCGAACACCCCCCCGCTATCTCCAACGGTTTCGGAACGGTGAGCGTTTCAATTTTGTATGGCCGCCATCTTTTTTTGTATGGACGCCATCTTTTTTTCACCGGCTCGTCAAACGGCCCAGGGTCCTTGACATTTTTAGTTCTAGCACTATGGGTCTGCGACTTTTCATTTTCGAGATCCGTAGGGCAGTTCCGGTCAGGGTTCCACTTTCAGGTCATTTCGGATTTTTCCCGGACTCACTGGACCCCCTTCTATACGACTCCCATACATGACTTTAACCCCCCACGGCTCCATCTGGGAGAACAATTATGTCAATCAGTGAGTCAGTCAGTCAGTCAGTGGTAATCGAGCTTTATATATATAAACTAGAGGTCGCGCGCTGCGCGGGCCGCGAGCGGCCCGCGAGGTGGTTTTAGGTGGAGGTTGTACCTTGCAACCCCCCCTCTATCTCTAACGGTTTCGGAATGGTGAGCGTTTGAATTTTGTATAGCGGCCATGTTTTTTTGTATAGTAGCCATGATTTTTCACCAGTTCGTCAATCGACCCAAGGTCCTAGACATTTTTAGTTCTCGCAGTATGGGCTTGCGACTTCTCGTTTTCGAGATCCGTAGGGCTGTTCCAGTCAGGGTTCGACTTTCAGGTCATTTCTCACTGGGCCTCCCTCTTTACGACTCCCACACATGACTTGTACCCCCCATGACTCCTTCTGGGAGAACAATTGCTCCAAAAGATGCGTTTGTATGGCGGCCATATTGAAAAATGGCGGAAACAAAAATTTGATCCCGGATTATGAATCGGTGCCCCCGAAAACCCCCGGATGCCCATTTTCAGCCGGCTCGGACCATTTTTTTTTTGGCCGCCATTTTGAATCCGCCATCTTGGATTTTTATGACCACCACCGGAAAGCCCCCCCATCTTCTATGAAATTGGTTCGAGCACCCCCCCGCTATCTCTAACAGTTTCGGAACGGTGACCGTTTCTATTTTGTATGGCGGCCATGTTTTTTTTCTATGGAAGCCATCTTTCTTTCACCGGCTCGTCAAACGGCCCAGGGTCCTTGACATTTTTAGTTCCAGCAGTGTATGTCTGCGACTTGTAATTTTCGAGATCCGTAGGGCAGTTCCGGTCAGCGTTCCACTTTTAGATCATTTCGGACTTTTCCTAAACTCATCAGACCCCCTTCTATACGACCCTCATATATGATTTTTACCCCCGACGGCTCCTTCTGGGAGAACAATTGGGTGATAATCCAAAATGAACACTTGTATGGCAGCCATGTTTTTTTGTATGGAAACCATCTTTTTTCACAGGCTCGTCAATTGTCCCAAGGTCCTTGACATTTTTAGTTCCGGCGGTATAGCTTTGTGACTTGTAATTTTCGAGATCCGTAGGGCAGTTCCGGTCATCGTTCCACTTTCAGGTCATTTCGGACTTTTTCGGAACTAACTGGACTTGTAACCTCCCCTCTATATCTAACGGTTTCGGAACGGTGAGCGTTTAAATTTTGTATGGTATTTTTTTTTTTGCATGTTAGTAAAAAAAAATCACCGGCTCGTCAAACGGCCCAGGATCCTTGACATTTTTAGTTACGGCAGTATGGGTGTGCGACTTGCCGTTTTCGAAATCCCTATGGCTGTTCCGGTCAGGGTCCCTGTCAGGTCATTTCTCACTGGATCTCCCTCTATACGACTGTCATACATGACTTTTACCCCCGCGCCTCCTTCTGGGAGAACAAATGTTTCAAAAAAGCGTTTGTATGGCGGCCATATTGAAAAATGGCGGAGAAAAAAAGTCGATCCCAGATTATGAATCGGTGCCTCCGAAAACCACCAGCCGCCAATTTTCAGTCGAGTACGACTTGCTGTTTTCGAGATCCGTCCGTAGGGTGGTACTGGTCTCCCTATACGACTTTCATACATAACTTTTACCTCTCACGCCTCCTTCTGGGAGAACAATTGAGTGAAAAACCAAAAATGAACAGTTGTATGGCGGCCATGTTTTATTGTATGGAAGCCATATTTTTTTCACCGGTTCGTCAAACGGCCCAGGGTCCTTGACATTTTTAGTTCCGGCGGTATAGGTTTGCGACTTTTAATTTTCGAGATCCGTAGGGCAGTTCCAGCAGCGTTCCACTTTCAGGTAATTTCGGACTTTTCCTTAACTCACAGGACCCCTATACGACTCCCATACATGACTTTTACCCCCCATGGCTCCTTCTGGGAGAACAATTGGGTGAAAATCCAAAATGAACACTTGTATGGCGGCCATATTGGAAAATGGTGGGAAGAATAATTTGATCCCGGATTCTGAATCGGATGGGACCATATTATTTTTTGGCCTCCATTTTGAATCCGCCGACTTGGATTTTTATCACTACCACTGGAAAGCCCGCCCCCCCCTCGTTCTGTATGATATTTGGTCGAGCACCCCCCTTCTATCTCTAACGGTTTCGGAACGGTGAGGGTTTGAAAAAGTAGAAATCGCGCAGTGCGCGGGCCGCAAGCGGCCCGCGGGTGGCGGTTTTGGTGGAGCTCTTAAATTAACTTAAAAAAAATATAAACACGCTTTTGAATGTGCCTGCAAAGGCTGTTGTAATATAAAACTTTGACTTAAACTTTGACTTTGACTTTGGCTTTGGCTTTGACTTTGACTTTGACTTCGACTTCGACTTCGACTTCGACTTCGACTTCGACTTCGACTTCGACTTCGACTTCGACTTCGACTTCGACTTCGACTTCGACTTCGACTTCGACTTCGACTTCGACTTCGACTTCGACATCGACTTTGACTTTATTTTTCGTTTTCTTCCCAGCAGACCCTTTCATTTGATACCCATATCATGGTAGTGCATAATACATAAGTAGTCCGCCATATTGGATTTAGAATGACGTCAGTTATCTAACTATGCATTGTCATCCTAACTAAACGTGTGTGCAAAATTTCATCTCAATCGGAACCCGCGAAGTGGTGTCAAAAACTTCCAAGATTTTCTTACATAGTTAGTTACATGTGAAGCTAATAAAAGCGTGTTAAAAAATAAGGTGGAAATAAATTACGATCCCGGATAATGAATCGGCGCCCCCAAAAACCCAAAGACGCCAATTTTCAGCCCGATCGCACCATATTTTTTTTGGCCGCCATTTTGAATCGGCCATCTTGGATTTTTATGAACACAACCGGAAAGGCCCCTTCGTCCTCTATGACATTGATTTGAGCACCCCCCCGCTATCTCTAACAGTTTCGAAACGGAGTGCGTTTCCATTTTTTATGGCGGCCATGTTTTTTGTATGGAAGCCATCTTTTTTTTACCAGCTCGTCAATCGACCCAAGGTCCTACACATTTTTAGTTCGGGCACTATGGGTCTGCGCTTTGCCGTTTTTGAGATCTGTAGGGCAGTTCTGGTCAAGGTTCCACTTTAAGGTCTTATCGGATTTTTTCTGAAATCACTGGACCCCCTTCTATACGACACCGAATCATCACTTTTACCCCCCACGACTCCTTCTGGGAGAACAATCGCTCCAAAAGAAGCGTGTGTATGGCGGCCATATTGAAAAATGGCGGAGAAAAAAAATCGATCCCAGATTTTGAATCGGTGCCCCCGAAAACCACCAGCCGCCAATTTTCAGTCGAGTACGACTTGTTGTTTTCGAGATCCGTGGGGCAGTTCCGGTCAGCGTTCCACTTTCAGGTCTTTTCGGACTTTTCCTAAACTCACTGGACCCCCCTCTATACGATCCTCATACATGAATTTTACCCCCGACGGCTCCTTCTGGGAGAACAATTGAGTGAAAATCCAAAATGAACACTTGTCTGGCGGCCATGTTTTTTTGTATGGAAGCCATCTTTTTTTCACCGGCTCGACGATCTGACCAGGCTCCTCAACATTTTTAGTTCGGGCAGTACGGGTGTTCGACTTTTCATTTTCGAGATCCGTAGGGCAGTTCCGGTCAGTGTTCCACTTTCAGGTCATTTCGGACTTTTCCTAAACTCACAGGACCCCCTTCTATACGACTCCCATACATCCCTTTTACCCCCCACGGTTCCTTCTGGGAGAACAATTGGGTGAAAATCCAAAATGAACACTTGTATGGCGGCCATCTTGAAAAATGGCGGAAAGAAAAATTTGATCCCGGATTATGAATCGGTGCCCCCGAAAACCCCCGGACGCCAATTTTCAGCCGGCTCGGAGCAACTTATTTTTCGGCCGCCATTTTGGATCCGCCATCTTGGATTTTAATGACCACCACCGGAAAGCCCCCTCCATCCTCTATGAAAATGGTTCGAGCACCCCCCCGCTATCTCCAACGGTTTCGGAACGGTGAGCGTTTCAATTTTGTATGGCCGCCATTTTTTTTGTATGGAAGCCATCTTTTTTCACCGGCTCGTCAAACGGCCCAAGGTCCTCGACATTTTTAGTTCCAGCACTATAGGTCTGCGACTTTTCATTCTCGAGATCCGTAGGGCAGTTCCGGTCAGTGTTCCACTTTCAGGTCATTTCGGACTTTTTCTGAACTCACAGGACCCCCTTCTATACGACTCCCATACATAACTTTTACCCCCCACGGCTCCTTCTGGGAGAACAATTGGGTCAAAATCCAAAATGAACACTTGTATGGCGGCCATATTGAAAAATGGCGGAAAAAAATAATCGACCCCGGATTATGAATCGGTGCCCCCGAAAACCCCCGGATGCCAATTTTCAGCCGGCTCGGACCATTTTTTTTTTTGGCCGCCATTTTGAATCCGCCATCTTGGATTTTTATGACCCCCACCGAAAAGCCCCCGTCGTCCTCTATGACATTTGGTCGAACACCCCCCCACTATCTCCAACGGTTTCGGAACGGTGAGCGTTTCCATTTTGTATGGCCGCCATCTTTTTTTGTATGGACGCCATCTTTTTTTCACCGGCTCGTCAAACGGCCCAGGGTTCTTGACATTTTTAGTTCCGGCACTATGGGTGTGCGACTTGCCATTTTCGAGATCCGTAGGGCAGTTCCGGTCAGGGTTCCACTTTCAGGTCATTTCGGATTTTTCCCGGACTCACTGGACCACCTTCTATACGACCCTCATACACGACTTTTACCCCCCACGGCTCCTTCTGGGAGAACAATTATGTCAATGAGTGAGTGAGTCAGTGGTAATCGAGCTTTATATATTAGAGACTAGAGGTCGCGCGGTGCGCGGGCCGCGAGCGGCCCGCGAGGGCTTTTCGGGTGGAGCTTGTAACATTACTCAAAATAAATATGATATTTGATTTTGTATGGCAGCCATGTTTTTTTTGTATGAAAGCCATCTTTTTTTTACCTGCTCGTCAATCGACCCAAGGTCCTACACATTTTTAGTTCGGGCAGTATGGGTGTGCGATTTCTCATTTTCGAGATCCGTAGGGCAGTTCCGGTCAGCGTTCCACTTTCAAGCCATTTCGGACTTTTCCTAAACTCACTGGACTTCTCTCTATACGTCTCCCATACATGACTTTTGACCCCCGCGGCTCCTTCTGGGAAAACAATTGCTCCAAAAGATGCGTTTGTATGGCGGCCATATTGAAAAATGGCGAAAAAAATATGTCGTTCCCGGATTATGAATCGGTGCCCCCGAAAACCCCCGGACGCCAATTTTCAGCCGGCTCGCAGTAACTTTTTTTTCGGCCGCCATTTTGAATCCGCCATCTTGGATTTTTATGACCCCCACCGGAAAGCCCCCTCCATCCTTTATGAAATTGGTTCGAGCACCCCCCCACTATCTCTAACGGTGTCGGAACGGTGAGCGTTTGAATTTTGTTTGGCAGCCATGTTTTTTTGTATGAAAGCCATCTTTTTTTACCAGCTCGTCAATCGACCCAAGGTCTTACACATTTTTAGTTCGGGCAGTATGGGTGTGCGACTTCTCATTTTCGAGATCCGTGGGGCAGTTCCGGTCAGCGTTCCACTTTTAGGTTATTTCGGTTTTTTGCTGAACTCCCTGGACCTCCCTCTATACGTCTCCCATACATCACTTTTACCCCCCGCGGCTCCTTCCGGGAGAACAATTGAGTGAAAATCCAAAAATGAACACTTGTATGGCGGCCATGTTTTTTTGTATAGTAGCCATGATTTTTTACCAGTTCGTCGATCCACCCAAGGTCCTTGACACTTTTAGTTCTGGCAGTATAGGTCTGCGGCTTTCCGTTTTCGAGATCCGTAGGGCTGTTCCAGTCAGGGTTCGACTTTCAGGTCATTTCTCACTGGGCCTCTCTCTGTACGACTCCCACACATGACTTTTACCCCCCATGACTCCTTCTGGGAGAACAATTGCTCCAAAAGATGCGTTTGTATGGCGGCCATATTGAAAAATGGCGGAAAAAAAAGTTGGTCCCGGATTATGAATCGGTGCCCCCGAAAACCTCAGGACGCCAATTTTCAGCCAGATCGGACCATATTTTTGTAAACCGCCATTTTGAATCCGCCATCTTGGATTTTTATCACGACCACCGAAAAGCCCCTCTCGTCCTCGATGATATTTGGTCAAGCACTCCCACTCTATCTCTAACGGTTTCGAAACGGTTAGGGTTTAAAAAGCTTAGAGTTTGCGCGGTGCGCGGGCCGCGGGCGGCCCGCGGAGGTTGTGGTGGTACTCTTAAATTAACTTAAAAAAAAAAACACGATTTGGAAAGTGCTTTGACTTTGACTTTGACTTTGACATCGACTTTTACTTTGAATTCGAATTTCACTTTGACTTTATTTTTCGTTTTCTTCCCAGCAGACCCTTTCATTTGATACCCATATCAGGTTGGTAGATAAGAAAATCTTGTCTACCATCTTGGGGCGTCCGCCATATTGAATTAAGTGTGACGTTATTTTAGTTTCGTAGTCTTCTCAGCAAACCCTTTCATTTGATACCCATATCATGGTAGTGCATAATACATAAGTAGTCCGCCATATTGGATTTAGAATGACGTCAGTTATCTAACTGCATTGTCATCCTAACGTGTGTAAAATCTCACCTCAATCGGAAACCGCGAAATGGGTCAAATGTAACTTCCAAGATTTTACAGGTGAAGCTAATAAAAGCGTGTTAAGTATCGTTTATATGGCGGCCATGTTTTTTTGTATGAAAGCCATTTTTTTTACCAGCTCGTCAATCGACCCAAGATCCTACACATTTTTAGTTCGGGCAGTATGGGTGTGCGACTTCTCATTTTCGAGATCCGTGGGGCAGTTCCAGTAAGCGTTCCACTTTCATGTCTTTTCGGACTTTTTCTAAACTCAATGGGCACCCCTCTATACGACTCCCATACATGACCTTTACGCCCGACGGCTCCTTCTGGGAGAACAATTGTGTGAAAATCCAAAATGAACACCTGTATGGCAGCCATGTTCTTTTCTATGGAAGCCATCTTTTTTTCACCGGCTCGTCAATCGTCCCACGGTACTCGAAATTTTTAGTTCCGGCACCGTGCGTCTGCAACTTGTAGTTTTCGAGATCCGTAGGGCAGTTCTGGTCACGGTTCCACTTTCAGGTTATTTCGGATTTTTCCTAAACTCACTGGACCCTTCCCTATATAACTCCCATACATAACTTTAACCTCCCACGGCTCCTTCTGTGAGAATAATTGTGCGAAAATCCAAAATGAACACTTGTATGGCGGCCATGTATTTTTTTTGGAAGCCATCTTTTTTTTACCAGCACATCAATCGACCCAGGGTCCTCGACATTTTTAGTTCGGGCAATATGGGTCTGCGTTTTGCCGTTTTCGAGATCCGTAGGGCAGTTCCGGTCAGGGTTCTACTTTCAGGTCATCTCGGATTTTTCTTAAACTCACTGAAATTTCCACTATACAACTTCCATACATGACTTTTACCCCGCACGACTCCTTTTAGAACAATTGCTCCAAAAGAAGCGTTTATATGGCGGCCATGTTTTTTTGTATGAAAGCCATTTTTTTTTACCAGCTCGTCAATTTACCCAAGATCATACACATTTTTAATTCGAGCAGTATGGGTGTGCGACTTCTCATTTTCGAGATCCGTGGGGCAGTTCCGGTCAGCGTTCCACTTTCAGGTCTTTTCGGACTTTTCATAAACTCATAGGACCCCCTTCTATATGACTCCGATACATGACTTTTACCTCCCACGGCTCCTTCTGGGAGAGCAATTGTGTGAACATCCAAAATGAACACTTGTATGGCCGCCATCTTTTTTTGTATGGAAGCCATCTTTTTTTCACCGGCTCGTCAAACGGCCCAGGGTCCTTAACATTTTTAGTTGGGGCGGTATAGCATTGCGACTTGTAATTTTCGAGATCCGTAGGGCAGTTCCGGTCAGCGTTCCACTTTCAGGTCATTTTGGACTTTTTCTAAACTCTTAGGACCCCTTTCTATATGACTTTCATACATGACTTTTACCTCCCACGGCTCCTTCTCGGTGAGCAATTGCGTGTAAAGTTCAAAATGAACACGTGTATGGCAGCCATGTTTTTTGTATGGAAGCCATATTTTTTTCACCGGTTCGTCAATCGACCCATGGTCTTCGATTCTATATGACTCCCATACATGACTTTTACCTCCCACGGCTCCTTCTCGGAGAGCAATTGTGCAACAATCCAAAATGAACACTTATATGGCGGCCATGTTTTTTTGTATGGAAGCCATCTTTTTTTCACCGGCGCGGCGATCTGACCAGGCTCCTCGACATTTTTAGTTCCAGCAAACACGGTCTGTGACTTGTAGTTTTCGAGCTCCGTAGGGCTGTTCCAGTCAGGGTTCCACTTTCAGGTCATTTCGGATTTTTCTGAACTCACTGGATCCCCTTCTATACAACTCCCATACGTGACTTTTACCCCCCGCGGCTCCTTTGGGAGAACACTTGCTCCAAAAGAAGCGTTTGTATGGCAGCCATGTTTTTTTGTATGGAAGTCATCTTTTCTTCACCGGCTCGTCAATCGACCCAGGGTCCTCGACATTTTTAGATCCAGCAGTATGGGTGTGCGACTTATAGTTTTTGAGATCCGTGGGGCAGTTCCAGTCAGCGTTCCACTTTCAGGTCTTTTCGGACTTTTCCTAAACTCAATGGGCACCCCTCTATACGACTCCCATACATGACTTTTACCCCCGACGGCGCCTTCTGGGAGAACAATTGTGTGAAAATCCAAAACGAACACCTGTATGGCAGCCATGTTTTTTTGTATGGAAGCCATCTTTTTTTCACCGGCACGTCAATGGACCCAGGGTCCTCGACATTTTTAGTTCCCGCAACGTGCATCTGCGACTTGTAGTTTTCGAGATCCGTAGGACAGTTCCGATCAGCGTTCCACTTTCAGGTCGTTTCGGACTTTTCTTAAACTCAAAAGACCCCTCTCTATATGACGCCCATACATCACTTTTACCCCCGGCGGCTGCTTCTGGGAGAACAATTGTGTGAAAAATTCAAAATGATCACTTGTATGGCAGCCATGTTTTTTTGTATGAGATACATCTTTTTTTTACCAGCTCGTCAATCGACCCAAGGTCCTACACATTTTTAGTTCGGGCAGTATGGGTGTGCGACTTCTCATTTTCGAGATCCGTGGGGCAGTTCCGGTCAGCGTTCCACTTTCAGGTCATTTCGGACTTTTCCTGAACTCATAAGACCCCCTTCTATATGACTCCCGTACATGAATTTTACCTCCCACGGCTCCTTCTCGGAGAGCAATTGAGTGAAAAACCAAAATGAACACTTTTGTATGGCCGCCATCTTTTTTTGTATGGAAGCCATCTTTTCTTCACCGGCTCGTCGATCGACCCAGGGTCCTCGACATTTTTAGTTCCGGCAGTATGGGTGTGCGACTTGTAACTTTCGAGTTCCGTAGGGCAGTTCCGGTCAGCGTTCCACTTTCAGGTCATTTCGGACTTTTCCTAAACTCACAGGACCCCCCTCTATACGACTCCCATACAATACTTTTACCCCCCACGGCTCCTTCTGGGAGAACAATTGCTCCAAAAGATGCGTTTGTATGGCGGCCATATTGAAAAATGGCGGAAAATAAAAGTCGACCACGGATTATGAATCGGTGTCCCCGAAAACCCCCGGACGCCAATTTTCAGCCAGCTCGGAGCAACTTATTTTTCGGCCGCCATTTTGGATCCGCCATCTTGGATTTTTATGACCACCACCGGAAAGCCCCCTCCATCCTCTATGAAAATGGTTCGAGCACCCCCCAGCTATCTCCAACGGTTTCGGAACGGTGAGCGTTTCAATTTTGTATGGCCGCCATTTTTTTTGTATGGAAGCCATCTTTTTTTCACCGGCTCGTCCATCGGCCCAGGGTCCTTGACATTTTTAGTTCAGGCGGTATAGGTTTGCGACTTGCCGTTTTCGAGATCCGTAGGGCAGTTCTGGTCAGCGTTCCACTTTCAGGTCATTTCGGACTTTTCCTAAACTCACAGGACCCCCCTCTATACGACTCCCATACATCACTTTTACCCCCCACGGCTCCTTCTGGGAGATCAATTGGGTCGAAATCCGAAATGAACACTTGTATGGCGGCCATCTTGAAAAATGGCGGAAAGAAAAATTTGATCCCGGATTATGAATCGGTGCCCCCGAAAACCCCCGGACGCCAATTTTCAGCCGACTCGGACCATTTTTTTTTTTGGCCGCCATTTTGAATCCGCCATCTTGGATTTTTATGACCCCCACCGGAAAGCCCCCGTCGTCCTCTATGACATTTGGTCGAGCACCCCCCCGCTATCTCCAACGGTTTCGGAACGGTGAGCGTTTCAATTTTGTATGGCCGCCATCTTTTTTTGTATGGACGCCATCTTTTTTTCACCGGCTCGTCAAACGGCCCAGGGTTCTTGACATTTTTAGTTCCAGCACTATGGGTGTGCGACTTGTAATTTTCGAGATCCGTAGGGCAGTTCCGGTCAGGGTTCCACTTTCAGGTCATTTCGGATTTTTCCCGGACTCACTGGACCTCAAGGTTTATGTCTCCCATACATGACTTTTACCCCCCACGGCTCCTTCTGGGAGAACAATTGTGTCAATGAGTCAGTCAGTCAGTCAGTCAGTCAGTGGTAATCGAGCTTTATATAAGTAAACTAGAGGTCGCGCGGTGCGCGGGCCGCGAGCGGCCCGCGTGGTCTTTTTGGGTGGGGTTTGTAACATGACGTAAAATAAATATGATATTTAGTTTTGTATGGCAGACATGTTTTTTTGTATGGAAGCCATCTATTTTTCACCGGTTCGTCAAACGGCCCAGGGTCCTTAACATTTTTAGTTGGGGCGGTATAGCATTGCGACTTGTAATTTTCGAGATCCGTAGGGCAGTTCCGGGCAGCGTTCCACTTTCAGGTCATTTCGGACTTTTCCTGAACTCAGTGGACCCTTCCCTATACAACCCCCATACATAACTTTTACCTCCCACGGCTCCTTCTGTGAGAATAATTGTGTGAAAATCCAAAATTAACACTTGTATGGCGGCCATGTTTTTTTTGTATGGAAGTCATCTTTTTTTCACCGGCTCGTCAATCGACCCAAGGTCCTACACATTTTTAGTTCGGGCAGTATGGGTGTGCGACTTCTCATTTTCGAGATCCGTGGGGCAGTTCCGGTCAGCGTTCCACTTTTAGGTTATTTCGGTTTTTTGCTGGACTCCCTGGACTTCCCTCTATACGTCTCCCATACATCACTTTTACCCCCCGCGGCTCCTTCCGGGAGAACAATTGAGTGAAAATCCAAAAATGAACACTTGTATGGCGGCCATGTATTTTTGTATAGAAGCCATGATTTTTCACCAGTTCGTAGATCGACCCAAGGTCCTTGACATTTTTAGTTCCGGCAGTATAGGTCTGCGGCTTTCCGTTTTCGAGATCCGTAGGGCTGTTCCAGTCAGGGTTCGACTTTCAGGTCATTTCTCACTGGGCTTCTCTCTGTACGACTCCCACACATGACTTTTACTCCCCATGACTCCTTCTGGGAGAACAATTGCTCCAAAAGATGCGTTTGTATGGCGGCCATATTGAAAAATGGCGGAAAAAAAAGTTGGTCCCGGATTATGAATCGGTGCCCCCGAAAACCTCAGGACGCCAATTTTCAGCCAGATCGGACCATATTTTTTGTTGGCCGCCATTTTGAATCCACCATCTTGGATTTTTATCACGACCACCGAAAAGCCCCTCTCGTCCTAGATGATATTTGGTCGAGCACGCCCACTCTATCTCTAACGGTTTCGAAACGGTTAGGGTTTAAAAAGCTTAGAGGTCGCGCGGTGCGCGTGCTGCGGGCGGCCCGCGGAGGTTGTGGTGGAACTCTAAAATTAACTTAAAAAAAAAAAAAACACGATTTGGACAGTGCTTTGACTTTGACTTTGACATCGACTTTGAATTCGACTTTCACTTTGACTTTATTTTTCGTTTTCTTCCCAGCAGACCCTTTCATTTGATACCCATATCAGGTTGGTGATAAGAAAATTTTGTCTACCATCTTGGGGCGTCCGCCATATTGAATTAAGTGTGACGTTATTTTAGTTTCGTACTCTTCTCAGCAAACCCTTTCATTTGATACCCATATCATGGTAGTGCATAATACATAAGTAGTCCGCCATATTGGATTTAGAATGACGTCAGTTATCTAACTATGCATTGTCATCCTAACTAAACGTGTGTGCAAAATCTCACCTCAATCGGAAACCGAGAAGTGGGTCAAATTTAACTTCCAAGATTTTCTTACATAGTTACAGGTGAAGCTAATAAAAGCGTGTTAAGAGGCGTTTGTATGGCAGCCATGTTTTTTTGTATGAAAACCATCTTTTTTTTATCAGCTCGTCAATCGACCCAAGGTCCTACACATTTTTAGTTCGGGCAGTACGAGTGTGCGACTTCTCATTTTGGAGATCCGTGGGGCAGTTCCGGTCAGCGTTCCACTTTCAGGTCATTCTAGACTTTTTCTAAACTCTTAGGACCTCCCTCTATACGACTCCCATACATCACTTTTACTCCCGACGGCTCCTTCTGGGAGAACAATTGGGTGAAAATCCAAAATGAACACTTGTATGGAATAGTGTAATAAATATATTGTAATAAAAAACTTTGACTTTGACTTTAACTTCGACATCGACATCGACTTTGACTTTATTTTTCGTTTTCTTCCCAGCAGACCCTTTCATTTGATAAATATCATGATGGTAGATAAAAAAAAATTGTCTACCATCTTGGGGCGTCCGCCATATTGAATTAAGTGTGACGTTATTTTAGTTTCGTAGTCTTCTCAGCAAACCCTTTCATTTGATACCCATATCATGGTAGTGCATAATACATAAGTAGTCCGCCATATTGGATTTAGAATGACGTCAGTTATCTAACTGCATTGTCATCCTAACGTGTGCAAAATCTCACCTCAATCGGAAACCGCGAAATGGGTCAAATGTAACTTCCAAGATTTTACAGGTGAAGCTAATAAAAGCGTGTTAAGTATCGTTTATATGGCGGCCATGTTTTTTTGTATGAAAGCCATTTTTTTTACCAGCTCGTCAATCGACCCAAGATCCTACACATTTTTAGTTCGGGCAGTATGGGTGTGCGACTTCTCATTTTCGAGATCCGTGGGGCAGTTCCAGTAAGCGTTCCACTTTCATGTCTTTTCGGACTTTTTCTAAACTCGATGGGCACCCCTCTATACGACTCCCATACATGACCTTTACCCCCGACGGCTCCTTCTGGGAGAACAATTGTGTGAAAATCCAAAATGAACACCTGTATAGCAGTCATGTTCTTTTGTATGGAAGCCATCTTTTTTTCACCGGCTCGTCAATCGTCCCACGGTACTCGAAATTTTTAGTTCCGGCACCGTGCGTCTGCAACTTGTAGTTTTCGAGATCCGTAGGGCAGTTCTGGTCACGGTTCCACTTTCAGGTTATTTCGGATTTTTCCTAAACTCACTGGACCCTTCCCTATATAACTCCCATACATAACTTTAAACGCCCACGGCTCCTTCTGTGAGAATAATTGTGCGAAAATCCAAAATGAACACTTGTATGGCGGCCATGTATTTTTTTTGGAAGCCATCTTTTTTTTACCAGCTCATCAATCGACCCAGGGTCCTCGAAATTTTTAGTTCGGGCAATATGGGTCTGCGTTTTGCCGTTTTCGAGATCCGTAGGGCAGTTCCGGTCAGGGTTCTACTTTCAAGTCATCTCGTATTTTTCTTAAACTCACTGGAATTTCCACAATACAACTTCCATACATGACTTTTACCCCGCACGACTCCTTTTAGAACAATTGCTCCAAAAGAAGCGTTTATATGGCGGCCATGTTTTTTTGTATGAAAGCCATTTTTTTTTACCAGCTCGTCAATTTACCCAAGATCATACACATTTTTAATTCGAGCAGTATGGGTGTGCGACTTCTCATTTTCGAGATCCGTGGGGCAGTTCCGGTCAGCGTTCCACTTTCAGGTCTTTTCGGACTTTTCATAAACTCATAGGACCCCCTTCTATATGACTCCGATACATGACTTTTACCTCCCACGGCTCCTTCTGGGAGAGCAATTGTGTGAACATCCAAAATGAACACTTGTATGGCCGCCATCTCTTTTTGTATGGAAGCCATCTTTTTTTCACCGGCTCGTCAATCGTCCCAAGGTACTCGAGATTTTTAGTTCCAGCAGTATGGGTGTGCGACTTGTAATTTTCGAGATCCGTAGGGCAGTTCCGGTCAGCGTTCCACTTTCAGGTCATTTCGGACTTTCCTGAACTCATAGGACCCCCTTCTATACGACTCCCAAACTTGACGTTTACCCCCGACGTGAAAAACCAAAATGAACACTTTTGTATGGCCGCCATCTTTTTTTGTATGGAAGCCATCTTTTCTTCACCGGCTCGTCGATCGACCCAGGGTCCTCGACATTTTTAGTTCCGGCAGTATGGGTGTGCGACTTGTAACTTTCGAGTTCCGTAGGGCAGTTCCGGTCAGCGTTCCACTTTCAGGTCATTTCGGACTTTTCCTAAACTCACAGGACCCCCCTCTATACGACTCCCATACAATACTTTTACCCCCCACGGCTCCTTCTGGGAGAACAATTGCTCCAAAAGATGCGTTTGTATGGCGGCCATATTGAAAAATGGCGGAAAATAAAAGTCGACCACGGATTATGAGTCGGTGTCCCCGAAAACCCCCGGACACCAATTTTCAGCCAGCTCGGAGCAACTTATTTTTCGGCCGCCATTTTGGATCCGCCATCTTGGATTTTTATGACCACCACCGGAAAGCCCCCTCCATCCTCTATGAAAATGGTTCGAGCACCCCCCCGCTATCTCCAACGGTTTCGGAACGGTGAGCGTTTCAATTTTGTATGGCCGCCATTTTTTTTGTATGGAAGCCATCTTTTTTTCACCGGCTCGTCAAACGGCCCAAGGTCCTTGACATTTTTAGTTCAGGTGGTATAGGTTTGCGACTTGCCGTTTTCGAGATCCGTAGGGCAGTTCTGGTCAGCGTTCCACTTTCAGGTCATTTCGGACTTTTCCTAAACTCACAGGACCCCCTCTATACGACTCCCATACATCACTTTTACCCCCCACGGCTCCTTCTGGGAGATCAATTGGGTCGAAATCCGAAATGAACACTTGTATGGCGGCCATCTTGAAAAATGGCGGAAAGAAAAATTTGATCCCGGATTATGAATCGGTGCCCCCGAAAACCCCCGGATGCCAATTTTCAGCCGGCCCGGACCATTTTTTTTTTTGGCCGCCATTTTGAATCCGCCATCTTGGATTTTTATGACCCCCACCGGAAAGCCCCCGTCGTCCTCTATGACATTTGGTCGAGCACCCCCCCGCTATCTCCAACGGTTTCCGAACGGTGAGCGTTTCCATTTTGTATGGCCGCCATCTTTTTTTGTATGGAAGCCATCTTTTTTTCACCGGCTCGTCAATCGACCCAGGGTCCTCGACATTTTTAGTTCCAGCAGTATGGGTGTGCGACTTGTAATTTTCGAGATCCGTAGGGCAGTTCCGGTCAGCGTTCCACTTTCAGGTCATTTCGGATTTTTCCCGGACTCACTGGACCTCAAGGTTTATGACTTTATGTATGACTTGTACCCCCCACGGCTCCATCTGGGAGAACAATTCTGTCAATCAGTGAGTGAGTGAGTCAGTGGTAATCGAGCTTTATATATTAGAGACTAGAGGTCGCGCGCTGCGCGGGCCGCGAGCGGCCCGCGAGGTGGTTTTAGGTGGAGGTTGTAACATGACGTAAAATAAATATGATATTTGGTTTTGTATGGCAGCCATGTTTTTTTGTATGGAAGCCATCTTTTTTTCACCGGCTCTTCAAACGGCCCAGGGTAATTGACATTTTTAGTTCCGGCGATATAGGTTTGCGACTTGTAATTTTCGAGATCCGTAGGGCAGTTCCAGGCACCGTTCCACTTTCAGGTCATTTCTCACTGGACCTCTATACGACTGTCATACATGACTTTTACCCCTCTGCGGTTCCTTCTCGGAGAACAATTGCTCCAAAAGAAGCGTTTGTATGGTGGCCATATTGAAAAATGACGGAAAAAAAATGTTGGCTCCGGATTATGAATACGAGCCGCCGAAAACCTCAGGACGTCAATTTTCAGCCAGATTAGACCATAATTTTTTAAACCGCTATTTCGAAGCCGCCATCTTGGATTTTTACTACTTACTACTATCTCTAACGTTTTCGGAACGGTGAGGGTTTCGAAAAAGTAGAGGTCGCGCAGTGCGCGGGCCGCAAGCGGCCCGCGGGTGGTGGGTTCCTTAGAGCTCTTAAATTAACTTAAAAAAATAAAACACGCTTTTG
Source organism: Allophyes oxyacanthae (assembly GCA_932294325.1). Taxonomy (NCBI): domain Eukaryota; kingdom Metazoa; phylum Arthropoda; class Insecta; order Lepidoptera; family Noctuidae; genus Allophyes; species Allophyes oxyacanthae. The sequence continues at coordinate 6,318,834 of OW028611.1, forward strand.
AAAGTGCCTGCAAAGGCTGATGTAATAAAAAACTTTGACTTTGACTTTGACTTTGACTTTGACTTTGACTTTGACTTTGACTTTGACTTTGACTTTGACTTTGACTTTGACTTTGACTTTGACTTTGACTTTGACTTTGACTTTGACTTTGACTTTGACTTTGACTTTGACTTTGACTTTGACTTTGACTTTGACTTTGACTTTGACTTTGACTTTGACTTTGACTTTGACTTTGACTTTGACTTTGACTTTGACTTTGACTTTGACTTTGACTTTGACTTTGACTTTGACTTTGACTTTGACTTTGACTTTGACTTTGACTTCGACATCGACTTTGACTTTATTTTTCGTTTTCTTCCCAGCAGACCCTTTCATTAATTGATACCCATATCATGATGGTAGATAAGAAAATTTTGTCTACCATCTTGGGGCGTCCGCCATATTGAATTATGTGTAACGTTATTTTAGTTTCGTACTACTCTTCTCAGCAAACCCTTTCATTTGATACCCATATCATGGTAGTGCATAATACATAAATAGTCTGCCATATTGGATTTAGAATGACGTCAGTTATCTAACTGTATTGTCATCCTAACGTGTGCAAAATCTCACCTGAATCGGAAACCGCGAAGTGGGTCAAATTTAACTTCCAAGATTTTCTTACATAGTTACAGGTTAATTTAATAAAAGCGTGTTATTAAGCGTTTATATGGCAGCCATGTTTTTTTGTATGAAAGCCATCTTTTTTTTACCAGCTCGTCAATCGACCCAAGGTCCTACACATTTTTAGTTCGGGCAGTACGGGTGTGCGACTTCTTATTTTGGAGATCCGTGGGGCAGTTCCGGTCAGCGTTCCACTTTCAGGTCATTTCGGACTTTTCCTGAACTCATAGGACCCCCTTCTATACGACTCCTATACATGAGTTTTACCCCCGAAGGCTCCTTCTGGGAGAACAATTGAGTGAAAATCCAAAATGAACACTTGTATGGCGGCCATGTTTTTTTGTATGGAAGCCATCTTTTTTCACCGGCTCGTCGATCGGCCCAGGGTCTTTGACATCTTTAGTTCCGGCACAGTGGGTGTGCGACTTGCCACTTTCGAGATCCGTAGGGCAGTTCCGGTCAGCGTTCCACTTTCATGTCATTTCTGACTTTTCCTAAACTCACAAGACCTCCCTCTATACGACTCCCATACATCACTTTTACCCCCCGCGGCTCCTTCCGGGAGAACAAATGCTCCAAAAGATGCGTTTGTATGGCGGCCATATTGAAAAATGGCGGAAAAAAAAGTTGACCCCGGATTATGAATCGGTGTCTCTGAAAACCCCCGGACGCCAATTTTCAGCCAGCTCGGATCAACTTTTATTCGGCCGCCATTTTGAATCCGCCATCTTGGATTTTTATGACCCCCACCGGAAAGCCCCCTCCATCCTTTATGAAATTGGTTCGAGCATCCCCCCGCTATCTCTAACGGTTTCGCAACGGTGAGCGTTTGAATTTTGTATGGCGGCCATGTTTTTTTGTATGGAAGCCATCTTTTTTTCACCGGCTCGACGATCGACCCAAGGTTCTGGACATTTTTAGTTGCGGCACTATCGGTCTGTGATTTGCCATTTTCGAGATCCGTAGGGCTGTTCCGGTCAGCGTTCCACTTTCAGGTCATTTCCGACTTTTCCTGAACTCACTGGACCTCTCTCTATATGACTCCCATACATGCTTTTTACCTCCCGCAGCTCTTTCCGTGAGAACAATTGCTCCAAAAGATGCGTTTGTATGGCGGCCATCTTGAAAAATGGCGGAAAAAAAAAATCGATCCCGGATTATGAATCAGTGCCCCCGAAAACCCCCGGACGCCAATTTTCAGCCGGCTCGGACCATATTTTTTTTTGGCCGCCATTTTGAATCCGCCATCTTGGATTTTTATGACCCCCACCGGAAAGCCCCCGTCGTCCTCTATGACATTTGGTCGAGCACCCCCCCGCTATCTCCAACGGTTTCGGAACGGTGAGCGTTTCCATTTTGTATGGCTGCCATCTTTTTTTGTATGGAAGCCATCTTTTTTTCACCGGCTCGTCAATCGACCCAGGGTCCTCGACATTTTTAGTTCCAGCAGTATGGGTGTGCGACTTGTAATTTTCGAGATCCGTAGGGCAGTTCCGGTCAGCGTTCCACTTTCAGGTCATTTCGGATTTTTCCCGGACTCACTGGACCTCAAGGTTTATGACTTTATGTATGACTTGTACCCCCCACGGCTCCTTCTGGGAGAACAATTATGTCAATGAGTGAGTGAGTGAGTCAGTGGTAATCGAGCTTTATATATTAGAGACTAGAGGTCGCGCGGTGCGCGGGCCGCGAGCGGCCCGCGAGGCCTTTTTAGGTGGGGTTTGTATCATGACGTAAAATAAATATGATATTTGGTTTTGTATGGCAGCCATGTTTTTTTGTACGGAAACCATCTTTTTTTCACCAGCTCGTCAATTGGCCCAGGGTCCTCGACATTTTTAGTTCGGGCACTACAGGTCTGCGACTTGTCGTTTTCTAGATCCGTAGGGCAGTTCCGGTCAGCGTTCCACTTTCAGGTCATTTCGGACTTTTCCTGAACTAATTGGACTTGTAACCCCCCCTCTATCTCTAACGTTTTCGGAACGGTGAGCGTTTCAATTTTGTATGGTATTTTTTTTTTGCATGTTAGCAATGTTTTTTCACCGGCTCGTCAAACGGCCCAGGGTCCTTGACATTTTTAGTTCCGGCGGTTTGGGTATGCGACTTGCCGTTTTCGAGATCCATATGGCTGTTCCGGTCAGGGTTCCCCTTTCAGTTAATTTCACACTGGACCTCTTATGTGACTGTCATTCATGACTTTTACCCCCCGCGGCTCCTTCTCCGAAAACAATATCTCCAAAAGAAGCGTTTGAATGGCGGCCATATTGAAAAATGGCGGAAAAGAAAGTCGATTCGGGTTTATGAATTAGTGCCCCCAAAACCCCCGGACGCCAATTTTCATCCGGATCGGACCATATTATTTTTTGGCCTCCATTTTGAATCCGCCATCTTGGATTTTTATCACTACCACTGGAAAGCCCCCCTCGTTCTCTATGATATTTGGTCGAGCACCCCCCCTCTATCTCTAACGGTTTCGGAACGGTGAGGGTTTTGAAAAAGAAGAGGTCACGCACGCAGTGCGCGGGCCGCAAGCGGCCCGCGGGTGGCGGTTTTGGTGGAGCTCTTAAATTAACTTAAAAAAAATAAAAACACGCTTTTGAAAGTGCCTGCAAAGGCTGTTGTAATAAAAAACTTTGACTTTGACTTTGACTTTGACTTTGACTTTAACTTTAACTTTAACTTTAACTTCGACATCGACTTTGACTTTATTTTTCGTTTTCTTCCCAGCAGACCCTTTCATTTGATACCAATATCATGATGGTAGATAAAAAAAAATTGTCTACCATCTTGGGGCGTCCGCCATATTGAATTAAGTGTGACGTTATTTTAGTTTCGTAGTCTTCTCAGCAAACCCTTTCATTTGATACCCATATCATGGTAGTGCATAATACATAAGTAGTCCGCCATATTGGATTTAGAATGACGTCAGTTATCTAACTGCATTGTCATCCTAACGTGTGCAAAATCTCACCTCAATCGGAAACCGCGAAGTGGGTCAAATGTAACTTCCAAGATTTTCTTACATAGTTAGTTACAGGTAAAGCTAATAAAAGCGTGTTAAGAAGCGTTTATATGGCGGCCATGTTTTTTTGTATGAAAGCCATTTTTTTTACCAACTCATCAATCGACCCAAGATCCTACACATTTTTAGTTCGGGCAGTATGGGTGTGCGACTTCTCATTTTCGAGATCCGTGGGGCAGTTCCCGTCAGCGTTCCACTTTCAGGTCTTTTCGGACTTTTCCTAAACTCAATGGGCACCCCTCTATACGACTCCCATACATGACTTTTACCCCCGACGGCTCCTTCTTGGAGAACAATTGTGTGAAAATCCAAAATGAACACCTGTATGGCAGCCATGTTTTTTTGTATGGAAGCTATCTTTTTTTTTCCGACAGGACAATGGACCCAGGGTCCTCGACATTTTTAGTTCCGGCACCGTGCATCTGCGACTTGCCGTTTTCGAGATCCGTAGGGCAGTTCCAGTAAACGTCCCACTTTCAGGTCATTCTGGACTTTTTCTAAACTCTTAGGACCCCCTTCTATATGACTCCCATACATGACTTTTACCTCCCACGGCTCCTTCTCGGAGAGCAATTGTAAGAAAATCCAAAATGAACACTTTTGTATGGCGGCCATGATTTTTGGATGGAAACCATCTTTTCTTCACCGGCTCGTCGATCGGCCCAGGGTCCTTGACATTTTTAGTTCCGGCAGTATGAGAGTGCGACTTGCCGTTTTCGAGATCCGTAGGGCAGTTCCAATCAGCGTTCCACTTTCAGGTCATTTCGGACTTTTCCTAAACTCAATGGGCACCCCTCTATACGACTTCCATACATGACTTTTACCCCCGACGGCTCCTTCTGGGAGAACAATTGTGTGAAAATCCAAAATGAACACTTGTATGGCGGCCATATTTTTTTGTATGGAAGCCATCTTTTTTCACCGGCTCGTCAATCGTCCCAGGGTACTCGACATTTTTAGTTCAAGCACTGTAGGTCTGCGACTTGTAATTTTCGAGATCCGTAGGGCAGTTCCGGTCAGCGTTCCACTTTCAGGTCATTTCGGACTTTTCCTGAACTTACTTGACCCCCTTCTATACGATCCTCATACATGACTTTTACCCCCGACGGCTCCTTCTGGGAGAACAATTGTAAGAAAATCCAAAATGAACACTTGTATGTAGGCCATGTTTTTTTGTATGGAAGCCATCTTTTTTTCACCAGCTCGTCTATCATCCCAGGGTACTCGTCATTTTTAGTTCCGGCAACCTCGGTCTGCGACTTGTAGTTTTCAAGCTCCGTAGGGCTGTTCCAGTCAGGGTTCCACTTTCAGGTCATTTCGGATTTTTCTGTACTCACTGGATCCCCTTCTATACAACTCCCATACGTGACTTTTACCCCCCGCGGCTCCTTTGGGAGAACACTTGCTCCAAAAGAAGCGTTTGTATGGCAGCCATGTTTTTTTGTATGGAAGCTATCTTTTTTTCACCGGCTCGTCAATCGACCCTGGGTCATCGACATTTTTTGTTCAGGCACTATGGGTCGGCGACTTGTAATTTTTGAGATCCGTAGGGCAGTTCCGGTCAGCGTTCCACTTTCAGGTCATTTCGGACTTTTCCTAAAAACTCGCAGGACCCTCTTCTATATGATTCCCATACATGACTTTTACCCCCGACGACTCCTACTGGGAGAACAATTGAGTGAAAAACCAAAATGAACACTATTGTATGGCGGCCATGTTATTTTGTATGGAAGCCATCTTTTTTCACCGGCTCGTCAATCGTCCTAGGGTACTCGACATTTTTAGTTCGGGCAGTACCGGTGTTCGACTTCTCATTTTTGAGATCCGTAGGGCAGTTCCGGTCAGCGGTCTACCTTCAGGTCATTTCAGATTTTTTCTAAACTTACAGGACTTCCTTCTTTACGACTCCGATACATGACTTTTACCCCCCGCGGTTCCTTCTGGGAGAACAATTGGGTCAAAATCCAAAATGAACACTTGTATGGCGGCCATATTGAAAAATGGCGGAAAAAAAATATTGATTCTGGATTATGAATCGGTGCCCCCGAAAACCCCCGGGCGCCAATTTTCAGCCGAATCGGGGCAACTTTTTTTTGGCGGCCATTTTGAATCCGCCATCTTGGATTTTTATGACCACCACCGGAAAGCCCCCTCCATTCTCTATGACATTAGTTCGACCCCGCTATCTCTAACGGTTTCGGAACGGTGAGCGTTTCTATTTTGTATGGCGGCCATGTTTTTTTGTATGGAAGCTATCTTTTTTTCACCGGCTCGTCCATCGACACAGGGTCCTCTACATTTTTAGTTCCAGCACTGTAGGTCTGCGACTTGTAATTTTCGAGATCCGTAGGGCAGTTCTGGTCAGCGTTCCACTTTCAGGTCATTCTGGACTTTTTCTAAACTCTTAGGACCCCCTTCTATATGACTCCCATACATAACTTTTACCTCCCACGGCTCCTTCTGGGAGAACAATTGGATGAAAATCCAAACTGAACACTTGTATGGCGGCCATCTTGAAAAATGCCGAAAAAAAAAATTGACCCCGGATTATGAATCGGTGCCCTCGAAAGCTCCCGGATGCCAATTTTCAGCCGGCTCGGACCATTTTTTTTTTGGCCGCCATTTTGAATCCGCCATCTTGGATTTTTATGACCACCACCGGAAAGCTCCCTTCATCTTCTATGACATTAGTTCGACCACCCCCCCGCTATCTCCAACGGTTTCGGAACGGTGAGCGTTTCTATTTTGTATGGCGGCCGTGTTTTTTTGTATGGAAGCCATCTTTTTTTCACCGGTTCATCAATTGGCCCAGGGTCCTCGACATTTTTAGTTCAGGCACTACATGTCTGCGACTTGTCGTTTTCGAGATCCGTAGGGCAGTTCCGGTCAGCCCTCCACTTTCAGGTCATTTCAGACTTTTCCTAAACTCACAAGACCCCCCTCTATACGATCCTCATACATCACTTTTACCCCCCATTGCTCCTTCTGGGAGAACAATTGGGTGAAAATCCAAAATGAACACTTGTATGGCGGCCATCTTGAAAAATGGCGGAAAGAAAAATTTGATCCCGGATTATGAATCGGTGCCCCCGAAAACCCCCGGATGCCAATTTTCAGCCGGCTCGGACCATTTTTTTTTTTGGCCGCCATTTTGAATCCGCCATCTTGGATTTTTATGACCCCCACCGGAAAGCCCCCATCGTCCTCTATGACATTTGGTCGAGCACCCCCCCGCTATCTCCAGCGGTTTCGGAACGGTGAGCGTTTCAATTTTGTATGGCCGCCATCTTTTTTTGTATGGAAGCCATCTTTTTTTCACCGGCTCGTCAATCGACCCAGGGTCCTCGACATTTTTAGTTCCGGCACTATGGGTGTGCGACTTGCCATTTTCGAGATCCGTAGGGCAGTTCCGGTCAGCGTTCCACTTTCAGGTCATTTCGGATTTTTCCCGGACTCACTGGACCTCAAGGTTTATGACTTTATGTATGACTTGTACCCCCCACGGCTCCTTCTGGGAGAACAATTATGTCAATGAGTGAGTGAGTCAGTGGTAATCGAGCTTTATATATTAGTGACTAGAGGTCGCGCGGGTGCGCGGGCCGCATGCGGCCCGCGAGGGCTTTTTAGGTGAAGCTTGTAACATCACTCAAAATAAATATGATATTTAATTTTGTATGGCAGCCATGTTTTTTTGTATGGAAACCATCTTTTTTTCACCGGCTCGTCAAACGGCCCAGGGTCCTCGACATTTTTAGTTCCGGCAGTGTGGGTGTTCGACTTTTCATTTTTGAGATCCGTAGGGCAGTTCCGGTCAGTGTTCCACTTTCAGGTCATTTCGGACTTTTACTAAACTCACAGGATCCCCTTCTATACGACTCCAATACTTCACTTTTACCCCCCATGGCTCCTTCTGGGAGAACAATTGGGTGATAATCCAAAATGAACACTTGTATGGCGGCCATGTTTTTTTGTGTGGAAGCCATCTTTTCTTCACCGGCTCGTCGATCGACCCAGGGTTCATGACATTTTTAGTTCCGGCAGTGTGGGTGTGCGATTTATAGTTTTTGAGATCCGTGGGGCAGTTCCGGTCAGCGTTCCACATTCAGGTCATTTCGGACTTTTCCTGAACTCATAGGACCCCCTTCTATACGACTCCTATACATGAGTTTTACCCCCGAAGGCTCCTTCTGGGAGAACAATTGAGTGAAAATCCAAAATTAACACTTGTATGGCGGCCATATTTTTTTGTATGGAAGCCATCTTTTTTCACCAGATTGTCGATCGGTCCAGGTTCCTTGACATTTTTAGTTCCGGCACAGTGGGTGTGCGACTTATAGTTTTTGAGATCCGTAGGGCAGTTCCAGAAAGCGTTCCACTTTCAGGTCATTCTGGACTTTTTTAAACTCTTAGGGCTCCCTTCTATATGACTCCCATACATGACTTTTACCTCCCACGGCTCCTTCTCGGAGAGCAATTGTGTGAAAATCCAAAAGTAACACTTGTATGGCGGCCATGTTTTTTTGTATGGAAGCCATCTTTTTTTCACCGGCTCGACGATCTGACCAGGCTCCTCGACATTTTTAGTTCCGGCAGTATGGGTGTGCGACTTCTCATTTTTGAGATCCGTAGGGCAGTTCTGGTCAGGGTTCCACTTTCAGGTCATTTCGGACTTTTCCTAAATTCACAGGACCCCCCTCTATACGACTCCCATACATGACTTTTACCCCCCGCGGCTCCTTCTGGAAGAACAATTGCTCCAAAACATGCGTTTGTATGGCGGCCATATTGAAAAATGGCGAAAAAAAAATGTCGTTCCCGGATTATGAATCGGTGCCCCCGAAAACCCCCGGACGCCAATTTTCAGCCGGCTCGGAGCAACTTATTTTTTGGCCGCCATTTTGGATCAGCCATCTTGGATTTTTATGACCACCACCGGAAAGCCCCTTCCATCTTCTATGAAAATGGTTCGAGCACCCTCCCGCTATCTCCAACGGTTTCGGAACGGTGAGCGTTTCAATTTTGTATGGCCGCCATTTTTTTTGTATGGAAGCCATCTTTTTTTCACCGGCTCGTCAAACGGCCCAAGGTCCTCGACATTTTTAGTTCAGGCGGTATAGGTTTGCGACTTGCCGTTTTCGAGATCCGTAGGGCAGTTCCGGTCAGCGTTCCACTTTCAGGTCATTTCAGACTTTTCCTAAACTCACAGGACTCCCTTCTATACGACTCCCATACATCACTTTTACCCCCCACGGCTCCATCTGGGAGATCAATTGGGTCAAAATCCGAAATGAACACTTGTATGGCGGCCATCTTTTTTTGTATGGAAGCCATCTTTTTTTCACCGGCTCGTCAATCGTCCCAAGGTACTCGAGATTTTTAGTTCCGGCAGTATGGGTGTGCGACTTCTCATTTTCGAGATCCGTAGGGCAGTTCCGGTCAGCGTTCCACTTTCAGGTCATTTCGGACTTTCCTGAACTCATAGGACCCCCTTCTATACGACTCCCAAACATGACGTTTACCCCCGACGGCTCCTTCTGGGAGAACAATTGAGTGAAAAACCAAAATGAACACTTTTGTATGGCCGCCATCTTTTTTTGTATGGAAGCCATCTTTTCTTCACCGGCTCGTCGATCGACCCAGGGTCCTCGACATTTTTAGTTCCGGCAGTATGGGTGTGCGACTTGTAACTTTCGAGTTCCGTAGGGCAGTTCCGGTCAGCGTTCCACTTTCAGGTCATTTCGGACTTTTCCTAAACTCACAGGACCCCCCTCTATACGACTCCCATACAATACTTTTACCCCCCACGTATCCTTCTGGGAGACCAATTGCTCCAAAAGATGCGTTTGTATGGCGGCCATATTGAAAAATGGCGGAAAATAAAAGTCGACCACGGATTATGAATCGGTGTCCCCGAAAACCCCCGGACGCCAATTTTCAGCCAGCTCGGAGCAACTTATTTTTCGGCCGCCATTTTAGATCCGCCATCTTGGATTTTTTTGACCACCACCGGAAAGCCCCCTCCATCCTCTATAAAAATGGTTCGAGCACCCCCCCGCTATCTCCAACGGTTTCGGAACGGTGAGCGTTTCAATTTTGTATGGCCGCCATTTTTTTTGTATGGATGCCATCTTTTTTTCACCGGCTCGTCAAACGGCTCAAGGTCCTCGACATTTTTAGTTCAGGTGGTATAGGTTTGCGACTTGCCGTTTTCGAGATCCGTAGGGCAGTTCTGGTCAGCGTTCCACTTTCAGGTCATTTCGGACTTTTCCTAAACTCACAGGACCCCCCTCTATACGACTCCCATACATCACTTTTACTCCCCACGGCTCCTTCTGGGAGATCAATTGGGTCGAAATCCGAAATGAACACTTGTATGGCGGCCATCTTGAAAAATGGCGGAAAGAAAAATTTGATCCCGGATTATGAATCGGTGCCCCCGAAAACCCCCGGACGCCAATTTTCAGCCGGCTAGGACCATTTTTTTTTTTGGCCGCCATTTTGAATCCGCCATCTTGGATTTTTATGACCACCACCGGAAAGCCCCCTCCATCCTCTATGAAATTGGTTCGAGCACCCCCCCGCTATCTCTAACGGTTTCGGAACGGTGAGCGTTCGAATTTTGTATGGCCGCCATGTTTTTTTGTATGGAAGCCATCTTTTTTTCACCGGATCGTCAACCGGCCCAGGGTTCTTGACATTTTTAGTTCCGGCGGTATAGGTTTGCGACTTGCCATTTTCGAGATCCGTAGGGCAGTTCCGGTCAGCGTTCCACTTTCAGGTCATTTCGGACTTTTTCTAAACTCACCGGACCCCCCTCTATACGACTCCCATACATCACTTTTACCCCCCATGGCTCCTTCTGGGAGAACAATTGGGTGAAAATCCAAAATGAACACTTGTATGGCGGCCATCTTGAAAAATTGCGGAAAGAAAAATTTGATCCCGGATTATGAATCGGTGCCCCCGAAAGCCCCCGGATGCCAATTTTCAGCTGGCTCGGACCATATTTTTTTTTGGCCGCCATTTTGAATCCGCCATCTTGGATTTTTATGACCCCCACTGGAAAGCCCCCGTCGTCCTCTATGATATTTGGTCGAGCACCCCCCCGCTATCTCCAACGGTTTCGGAACGGTGAGCGTTTCCATTTTGTATGGCCGCCATCTTTTTTTGTATGGGAGCCATCTTTTTTTCACCGGCTCGTCAAACGGCCCAGGATCCTCGACATTTTTAGTTCCGGCGGTATAGGTTTGCGACTTCTCATTTTCGAGATCCGTAGGGCAGTTCCGGTCAGCGTTCCACTTTCAGGTCATTTCGGATTTTTCCCGGACTCACTGGACCTCAGGGTTTACGACTCCCATACATGACTTTTACCCCCCACGTCTCCTTCTGGGAGAACAATTATGTCAATGAGTCAGTGAGTGAGTCAGTGGTAATCGAGCTTTATATATTAGTGACTAGAGGTCGCGCGGGTGCGCGGGCCGCATGCGGCCCGCGTGGGCTTTTTGGGTGGAGTTTGTAACATAACTAAAAAAAATTTGGTTTTTTGATTTTGTATGGCAGCCATTTTTTTTTGTATGGAAACCATCTTTTTTTCACCGGCTCGTCAAACGGCCCAGGGTCCTCGACATTTTTAGTTCCGGCAGTGTGGGTGTTCGACTTTTCATTTTCGAGATCCGTAGGGCAGTTCCGGTCAGTGTTCCACTTTCAGGTCATTTCGGTCTTTTCTTAAGCTCACAGGATCCCCCTCTATACGACTCCCATACATCACTTTTACCCCCGGCGGCTGCTTCTGGGAGAACAATTGGGTGAAAATCCAAAATGAACACTTGTATGGCGGCCATATTGGAAAATGGCGGAAAAAAAAAATTGATCCCGGATTATGAATCGGTGCCCCCGAAAACCCCTGGATGCCAATTTTCAGCCGGCTCGGACCATTTTTTTTTTTGGCCGCCATTTTGAATCCGCCATCTTGGATTTTTATGACCCCCACCGGAAAGCCCCCGTCGTCCTCTATGACATTTGGTCGAGCACCCCCCCACTATCTCCAACGGTTTCAGAACGGTGAGCGTTTAAATTTTGTATGGCCGCCATCTTTTTTTGTATGGACGCCATCTTTTTTTCACCGGCTCGTCAAACGGCCCAGGGTCCTTGACATTTTTAGTTCTAGCACTATAGGTCTGCAACTTTTCATTTTCGAGATCCGTAGGGCAGTTCCGGTCAGGGTTCCACTTTCAGGTCATTTCGGATTTTTCTCGTACTCACTGGACCCCCTTCTATACGACCCTCATACATGACTTTTACCCCCCACGGCTCCTTCTGGGAGAACAATTGTGTCAATGAGTCAGTCAGTCAGTCAGTCAGTGGTAATCGAGCTTTATATAAGTAAACTAGAGGTCGCGCGGGTGCGCGGGCCGCATGCGGCCCGCGTGGGCTTTTTGGGTGGAGTTTGTAACATAACAAAAAAAAATTTGGTTTTTTGATTTTGTATGGCAGCCATTTTTTTTTGTATGGAAACCATCTTTTTTTCACCGGCTCGTCAAACGGCCCAGGGTCCTCGACATTTTTAGTTCCGGCAGTGTGGGTGTTCGACTTTTCATTTTCGAGATCCGTAGGGCAGTTCCGGTCAGTGTTCCACTTTCAGGTCATTTCGGCCTTTTCTTAAGCTCACAGGACCCCCCTCTATACGACTCCCATACATCGCTTTTACCCCCGACGGCTCCTACTGGGAGAACAATTGGGTGAAAATCCAAAAAGAACACTTGTATGGCGGCCATCTTGAAAAATGGCGGAAAGAAAAATTTGATCCCGGATTATGAATCGGTGCCCCCGAAAACCCCCGGATGCCAATTTTCAGCCGGCTCGGACCATTTTTTTTTTTGGCCGCCATTTTGAATCCGCCATCTTGGATTTTTATGACCCCCACCGGAAAGCCCCCGTCGTCCTATATGACATTTGGTCGAACACCCCCCCGCTATCTTCAACGGTTTCGGAACGGTGAGCGTTTCAATTTTGTATGGCCGCCATCTTTTTTTGTATGGACGCCATCTTTTTTTCACCGGCTCGTCAAACGGCCCAGGGTCCTCGACATTTTTAGTTCCGGCGGTACAGCTTTGCGACTTTTCATTTTCGAGATCCGTAGGGCAGTTCCGGTCAGCGTTCCACTTTCAGGTCATTTCAGATTTTTCCCGGACTCACTGGACCTCAAGGTGTATGACTCTTATACATGACTTTAACCCCCCACGGCTCCATCTGGGAGAACAATTATGTCAATGAGTGAGTCAGTCAGTCAGTGGTAATCGAGCTTTATATATATAGTCAACTAGAGGTCGCGCGGTGCGCGGGCCGCGAGCGGCCCGCGAGGGCTTTTTAGGTGGGGTTTGTAACATGACGCAAAATAAATATGATATTTGATTTTGTATGGCAGCCATGTTTTTTTGTATGAAAGCCCTCTTTTTTTACCAGCTTGTCAATCGACCCAAGGTCCTACACATTTTTAGTTAGGGCAGTATGGGTGTGCGACTTTTCATTTTCGAGATCCGTGGGGCAGTTCCGGTCAGCGTTCCACTTTTAGGTTATTTCGGTTTTTTGCTGAACTCCCTGGACTTCCCTCTATACGTCTCCCATACATCACTTTTACCCCCCGCGGCTCCTTCCGGGAGAACAATTGAGTGAAAATCCAAAAATGAACACTTGTATGGCGGCCATTGTTTTTTGTATAGTAGCCATGATTTTTCACCAGTTCGTCGATCGACCCAAGGTCCTTGACATTTTTAGTTCTGGCAGTATAGGTCTGCGGCTTTCCGTTTTCGAGATCTGTAGGGCTGTTCCAGTCAGGGTTCGACTTTCAGGTCATTTCCCACTGGGCCTCTCTCTGTACGACTCCCACACATGACTTTTACCCCCCATGACTCCTTCTGGGAGAACAATTGCTCCAAAAGATGCGTTTGTATGGCGGCCATATTGAAAAATGGCGGAAAAAAAAGTTGGTCCCGGATTATGAATTGGTGCCCCCGAAAACCTCAGGAGGCCAATTTTCAGCCAGATCGGACCATATTTTTTGTTGGCCGCCATTTTGAATCCGCCACCTTGGATTTTTATCACGACCACCGAAAAGTCGTCCTCGTCCTCGATGATATTTGGTCGAGCACCCCCACTCTATCTCTAACGGTTTCGAAACGGTTAGGGTTCAAAAAGCTTAGAGGTCGCGCGGAGCGCGGCCCGCGGGCGGCCCGCGCAGGTTGTGGTGAAACTCTTAAATTAACTTAAAAAAAAAACACGATTTGGAAAGTGCTTTGACTTTGACTTTGACTTTGACTTTGACTGACTTTGACTTTGACTTTGACTTTGACTTTGACTTCGACTTTGACTTTTACTTTGAAATCGACTTTCACTTTGACTTTATTTTTCATTTTCTTCCCAGCAGACCCTTTCATTTGATACCCATATCAGGTTGGTAGATAAGAAAATTTTGTCTACCATCTTGGGGCGTCCGCCATATTGAATTAAGTGTGACGTTATTTTAGTTTCGTACTCTTCTCAGCAAACCCTTTCATTTGATACCCATATCATGGTAGTGCATAATACATAAGTAGTCCGCCATATTGGATTTAGAATGACGTCAGTTATCTAACTATGCATTGTCATCCTAACTAAACGTGTGTGCAAAGTCTCACCTCAATCGGAAACCGCGAAGTGGGTCAAATTTAACTTCCAAAATTTTCTTACATAGTTACAGGTGAAGCTAATAAAAGCGTGTTAAGAGGCGTTTGTATGGCAGCCATGTTTTTTTGTATGAAAGCCATCTTTTTTTTACCAGCTCGTCAATCGACCCAAGGTCCTACACATTTTTAGTTCGGGCAGTACGGGTGTGCGACTTCTCATTTTGGAGATCCGTGGGGCAGTTCCGGTCAGCGTTCCACTTTCAGGTCATTTCGGACTTTTCCTGAACTCATAGGACCCCCTTCTATACGACTCCTATACATGAGTTTTACCCCCGAAGGCTCCTTCTGGGAGAACAATTGAGTGAAAATCCAAAATGAACACTTGTATGGCGGCCATGTTTTTTTGTATGGAAGCCATCTATTTTCACCGGCTCGTCGATTGGTCCAGGGTCTTTGACATTTTTAGTTCCGGCACAGTGGGTGTGCAACTTATAGTTTTTGAGATCCGTGGGGCAGTTCCAGTAAGCGTTCCACTTTCAGGTCTTTTCGGACTTTCCTGAACTCATAGGACCCCCTTCTCTACGACTCCCATACATGACTTTTACCCCCGACGGCTCCTTCTAGGAGAACAATTGAGTGAAAATCCAAAATGAACACTTGTATGGCGGCCATGTTTTTTTGTATGGAAGCCATCTTTTTTCACCGACTCGTCGATCGGCCCAGGGTCTTTGACATTTTTAGTTCCGGCACAGTGGGTGTGCAACTTATAGTTTTTGAGATCCGTGGAGCAGTTCCAGTAAGCGTTCCACTTTCAGGTCTTTTCGGACTTTCCTGAACTCATAGGACCCCCTTCTCTACGACTCCCATACATGACTTTTACCCCCGACGGCTCCTTCTAGGAGAACAATTGAGTGAAAATCCAAAATGAACACTTGTATGGCGGCCATGTTTTTTTGTATGGAAGCCATCTTTTTTCACCGGCTCGTCGATCGGCCCAGAGTCTTTGACATTTTTAGTTCCGGCACAGTGGGTGTGCGACTTATAGTTTTTGAGATCCGTAGGGCAGTTCCAGTAAGCGTTCCACTTTCAGGTAATTCTGGACTTTTTCTAAACTCTTAGGACCCCCTTCTATACGACCCTCATACATGATTTTTACCCCCGACGGCTCCTTCTGGGAGAACAATTGGGTGATAATCCAAAATGAACACTTGTATGGCGGCTATTTTTTTTTTGTATGGAAGTCATCTTTTTTTCACCGGCTCGTCAATCGACCCAGGGTCCTCGACATTTTTAGTTCCGGCAGTATGAGTGTGCGACTTGCTGTTTTCGAGATCCGTAGGGCAGTTCCGGTCAGAGTTCCACTTTAAGGCCATTTTATTTTAGATTTTTCTTAACCTCACAGGACCCCCTTCTATACGACTCCCATACATAACTTTTACCTCCCACGGCTCCTTCTGAGAGAACAATTGCTCCAAAAGATGCGTTTGTATGGCGGCCATATTGAAAAATGGCGGAAGAAAAAAATTGATCCTAGATTATGAATCGGTGCCCCCGAAAACCCCCGGACGCTAATTTTCAGCCGGCTCGGACCATAATTTTTTTTATTGCCGCCATTTTGAATCCGCCATCTTGGATTTTTGTGACCACCACCGGAAAGCCCTCCCCATCATCTATGAAATTGGTTCGAGCACCGCCCCGCTATCTCTAACAGTTTCGGAACGGTGAGCGTTTGAATTTTGTATGGCGGCCATGTTTTTTTGTATGGAAGCCATCTTTTTTTCACCGGATCGTCAATCGGCCCAGGGTCCCTGACATTTTTAGTTCCGGCGGTATAGGTTTGCGACTTGCCATTTTCGAGATCTGTAGGGCAGTTCCGGTCAGCGTTCCACTTTCAGGTCATTTCGGACTTTTCCTAAACTCACAGGACCCCCCTCTATACGACACCCATACATCACTTTTACCCCCGACGGCTCCTTCTGGGAGAACAATTGTGTGAAAATCCAAAATGAACACCTGTATGGCAGCCATGTTCTTTTGTATGGAAGCCATCTTTTTTTCACCGGCTCGTCAATCGTCCCACGGTACTCGAAATTTTTAGTTCCGGCACCGTGCGTCTGCAACTTGTAGTTTTCGAGATCCGTAGGGCAGTTCTGGTCACGGTTCCACTTTCAGGTTATTTCGGATTTTTCCTAAACTCACTGGACCCTTCCCTATATAACTCCCATACATAACTTTAACCTCCCACGGCTCCTTCTGTGAGAATAATTGTGCGAAAATCCAAAATGAACACTTGTATGGCAGCCATGTATTTTTTTTGGAAGCCATCTTTTTTTTACCAGCTCATCAATCGACCCAGGGTCCTCGACATTTTTAGTTCGGGCAATATGGGTCTGCGTTTTGCCGTTTTCGAGATCCGTAGGGCAGTTCCGGTCAGGGTTCTACTTTCAGGTCATCTCGGATTTTTCTTAAACTCACTGGAATTTCCACTATACAACTTCCATACATGACTTTTACCCCGCACGACTCCTTTTAGAACAATTGCTCCAAAAGAAGCGTTTATATGGCGGCCATGTTTTTTTGTATGAAAGCCATTTTTTTTTACCAGCTCGTCAATTTACCCAAGATCATACACATTTTTAATTCGAGCAGTATGGGTGTGCGACTTCTCATTTTCGAGATCCGTGGGGCAGTTCCGGTCAGCGTTCCACTTTCAGGTCTTTTCGGACTTTTCATAAACTCATAGGACCCCCTTCTATATGACTCCGATACATGACTTTTACCTCCCACGGCTCCTTCTGGGAGAGCAATTGTGTGAACATCCAAAATGAACACTTGTGTGGCCGCCATCTTTTTTTGTATGGAAGCCATCTTTTTTTCACCGGTTCATCAAACGGCCCAGGGTCCTTAACATTTTTAGTTGGGGCGGTATAGCATTGCGACTTGTAATTTTCGAGATCCGTAGGGCAGTTCCGGTCAGCGTTCCACTATCAGGTCATTTCGGACTTTTCCTGAACTTATAGGACCCCCTTCTATACGAATTCTATACATGAGTTTTACCACCGAAGGCTCCTTCTGGGAGAACAATTGAGTGAAAATCCAAAATGAACACTTGTATGGCGGCCATCTTTTTTTGTATGGAAGCCATCTTTTTTTCACCGAATCGTCAATCGTCCCAAGGTACTCGAGATTTTTATTTCCGGCAGTATGGGTGTGCGACTTCTCATTTTCGAGATCCGTAGGGCAGTTCCGGTCAGCGTTCCACTTTCAGGTCATTTCGGACTTTCCTGAACTCATAGGACCCCCTTCTATACGACTCCCAAACATGACGTTTACCCCCGACGGCTCCTTCTGGGAGAACAATTGAGTGAAAAACCAAAATGAACACTTTTGTATGGCCGCCATATTTTTTTGTATGGAAGCCATCTTTTCTTCACCGGCTCGTCGATCGACCCAGGGTCCTCGACATTTTTAGTTCCGGCAGTATGGGTGTGCGACTTGTAGCTTTCGAGTTCCGTAGGGCAGTTCCGGTCAGCGTTCCACTTTCAGGTCATTTCGGACTTTTCCTAAACTCACAGGACCCCCCTCTATACGACTCCCATACAATACTTTTACCCCCCACGGCTCCTTCTGGGAGACCAATTGCTCCAAAAGATGCGTTTGTATGGCGGCCATATTGAAAAATGGCGGAAAATAAAAGTCGACCACGGATTATGAATCGGTGTCCCCGAAAACCCCCGGACGCCAATTTTCAGCCAGCTCGGAGCAACTTATTTTTCGGCCGCCATTTTGGATCCGCCATCTTGGATTTTTATGACCACCACCGAAAAGACCCCTCCATCCTCTATGAAAATGGTTCGAGCACCCCCCCGCTATCTCCAACGGTTTCGGAACGGTGAGCGTTTCAATTTTGTATGGCCGCCATTTTTTTTGTATGGAAGCCATCTTTTTTTCACCGGCTCGTCAAACGGCCCAGGGTCCTTAACATTTTTTGTTCCGGCGGTATAGCATTGCGACTTGTAATTTTCGAGATCCGTAGGGCAGTTCTGGTCAGCGTTCCACTTTCAGGTCATTTCGGACTTTTCCTAAACTCACAGGACCCCCCTTTATACGACTCCAATACATCACTTTTACCTCCCACGGCTCCTTCTGGGAGATCAATTGGGTCAAAATCCGAAATGAACACTTGTATGGCGGCCATATTGGAAAATGGCGGAAAAAAAAAATTGATCCCGGATTATGAATCGGTGCCCCCGAAAACCCCCCGACGCCAATTTTCAGCCGGCTCGGACCATTTTTTTTTTTGGCCGCCATTTTGAATCCGCCATCTTGGATTTTTATGACCCCCACCGGAAAGCCCCCGTCGTCCTCTATGAAATTTGGTCGAGCACCCCCCCACTATCTCCAACGGTTTCGGAACGGTGAGTGTTTAAATTTTGTATGGCCGCCATCTTTTTTTGTATGGACGCCATCTTTTTTTCACCGGCTCGTCAAACGGCCCAGGGTCCTTGACATTTTTAGTTCTAGCACTATGGGTCTGCGACTTTTCATTTTCGAGATCCGTAGGGCAGTTCCGGTCAGGGTTCCACTTTCAGGTCATTTCGGATTTTTCCCGGACTCACTGGACCCCCTTCTATACGACTCCCATACATGACTTTAACCCCCCACGGCTCCATCTGGGAGAACAATTATGTCAATCAGTGAGTCAGTCAGTCAGTGGTAATCGAGCTTTATATATATAAACTAGAGGTCGCGCGGTGCGCGGGCCGCGAGCGGCCCGCGAGGGCTTTTTAGGTGGGGTTTGTAACATGACGCAAAATAAATATGATATTTGATTTTGTATGGCAGCCATGTTTTTTTGTATGAAAGCCATCTTTTTTTACCAGCTTGTCAATCGACCCAAGGTCCTACACATTTTTAGTTCGGGCAGTATGGGTGTGCGACTTCTCATTTTCGAGATCCGTGGGGCAGTTCCGGTCAGCGTTCCACTTTTAGGTTATTTCGGTTCTTTGCTGAACTCCCAGGACTTCCCTCTATACGTCTCCCATACATCATTTTTACCCCCCGCGGCTCCATCCGGGAGAACAATTGAGTGAAAATCCAAAAATGAACACTTGTATGGCGGCCATGTTTTTTTGTATAGTAGCCATGATTTTTCAGCAGTTCGTCGATCGACCCAAGGTCCTTGACATTTTTAGTTCGGGCAGTATGGGTGTGCGACTTTTCATTTTTGAGATCCGTGGGGCAGTTCCTGTCAGCGTTCCACTTTTAGGTTATTTCGGTTTTTTGCTGAACTCCCTGGACCTTCCTCTATACGTCTCCCATACATCACTTTTACCCCCCGCGGCTCCTTCCGGGAGAACAATTGAGTGAAAATCCAAAAATGAACACTTGTATGGCGGCCATGTTTTTTTGTATAGTAGCCATGATTTTTTACCAGTTCGTCGATCCACCCAAGGTCCTTGACACTTTTAGTTCAAGCACTGTATTAGCACTGTGGTCGGCGACTTGTAATTTTCGAGATCCGTAGGGCAGTTCCGGTCAGCGTTCCACTTTCAAGCCATTTCGGACTTTTCCAGGACTCATAGGACCGCCTTCTATACGACTCTCATATATAACTTTTACCCCTGACGGCTCCTTTTGGGAGAACAATTGGGCGAAAATCCAAAATGAACACTTGTATGGCGGCCATATTTTTTTGTATGGAAGCCATCTTTTTTCACCGGCTCGTCAATCGTCCCAGGGTACTCGACATTTTTAGTTCAAGCACTGTAGGTCGGCGACTTCTCATTTTCGAGATCCGTGGGGCAGTTCTGGTCAGCGTTCCACTTTCAGGTCATTTCGGATTTTTCTTAAACTCACTGGAATTTCCACTATACAACTTCCATACATGACTTGTACCCCGCACGACTCCTTTTAGTACAATTGCTCCAAAAGAAGCGTTTATATGGCGGCCATGTTTTTTTTGTATGAAAGCCATCTTTTTTTTACCAGCTCATCAATCGACCCAGGGTCCTCGACATTTTTAGTTCGGGCAATATGGGTCTGCGTTTTGCCGTTTTCGAGATCCGTAGGGCAGTTCCGGTCAGGGTTCTACTTTCAGGTCATCTCGGATTTTTCTTAAACTCACTGGAATTTCCACTATACAACTTCCATACATGACTTTTACCCCGCACGACTCCTTTTAGAACAATTGCTCCAAAAGAAGCGTTTATATGGCGGCCATGTTTTTTTGTATGAAAGCCATTTTTTTTACCAGCTCGTCAATTTACCCAAGATCATACACATTTTTAATTCGAGCAGTATGGGTGTGCGACTTCTCATTTTCGAGATCCGTAGGGCAGTTCCGGTCAGGGTTCTACTTTCAGGTCATCTCGGATTTTTCTTAAACTCACTGGAATTTCCACTATACAACTTCCATACATGACTTTTACCCCGCACGACTCCTTTTAGAACAATTGCTCCAAAAGAAGCGTTTATATGGCGGCCATGTTTTTTTGTATGAAAGCCATTTTTTTTTACCAGCTCGTCAATTTACCCAAGATCATACACATTTTTAATTCGAGCAGTATGGGTGTGCGACTTCTCATTTTCGAGATCCGTAGGGCAGTTCCAGTCAGGGTTCTACTTTCAGGTCATCTCGGATTTTTCTTAAACTCACTGGAATTTCCACTATACAACTTCCATACATGACTTTTACCCCGCACGACTCCTTTTAGAACAATTGCTCCAAAAGAAGCGTTTATATGGCGGCCATGTTTTTTTGTATGAAAGCCATTTTTTTTTACCAGCTCGTCAATTTACCCAAGATCATACACATTTTTAATTCGAGCAGTATGGGTGTGCGACTTCTCATTTTCGAGATCCGTGGGGCAGTTCCGGTCAGCGTTCCACTTTCAGGTCTTTTCGGACTTTTCATAAACTCATAGGACCCCCTTCTATATGACTCCGATACATGACTTTTACCTCCCACGGCTCCTTCTGGGAGAGCAATTGTGTGAACATCCAAAATGAACACTTGTATGGCGGCCATCTTTTTTTGTATGGAAGCCATCTTTTTTTCACCGGCTCGTCAATCGTCCCAAGGTACTCGAGATTTTTAGTTCCGGCAGTATGGGTGTGCGACTTCTCATTTTCGAGATCCGTAGGGCAGTTCCGGTCAGCGTTCCACTTTCAGGTCATTTCGGACTTTCCTGAACTCATAGGACCCCCTCCTATACGACTCCCAAACATGACGTTTACCCCCGACGGCTCCTTCTGGCAGAACAATTGAGTGAAAAACCAAAATGAACACTTTTGTATGGCCGCCATCTTTTTTTGTATGGAAGCCATCTTTTCTTCACCGGCTCGTCGATCGACCCAGAGTCCTCGACATTTTTAGTTCCGGCAGTACGGGTGTGCGACTTGTAACTTTCGAGTTCCGTAGGGCAGTTCCGGTCAGCGTTCCACTTTCAGGTCATTATGGACTTATCCTGAACTCCCTGGACCTCCCTCTATATGACTCTCATACATGACTTTTACCCCCCGCGGCTCCTTCTGGAAGAACAATTGCTCCAAAAGATGCGTTTGTATGGCGGCCATATTGAAAAATGGCGGAAAATAAAAGTCGACCACGGATTATGAATCGGTGTCCCCGAAAACCCCCTGACGCCAATTTTCAGCCAGCTCGGAGCAACTTATTTTTCGGCCGCCATTTTGGATCCGCCATCTTGGATTTTTATGACCACCACCGGAAAGCCCCCTCCATCCTCTATGAAAATGGTTCGAGCACCCCCCCGCTATCTCCAACGGTTTCGGAACGGTGAGCGTTTCAATTTTGTATGGCCGCCATTTTTTTTGTATGGAAGCCATCTTTTTTTCACCGGATCGTCAACCGGCCCAGGGTCCTTGACATTTTTAGTTCAGGCACTACATGTCTGCGACTTCTCATTTTCGAGATCCGTGGGGCAGTTCTGGTCAGCGTTCCACTTTTAGGTCATTTCGGACTTTTCCTGAACTCACAGGACCCCCCTCTATACGACTCCCATACGTCACTTTTACCCCCGACGGCTCCTTCTGGGAGAACAATTGAGTGAAAATCCAAAACGAACAGTTGTATGGCGGCCATCTTGAAAAATGGCGGAAAGAAAAATTTGATCCCGGATTATGAATCGGTGCTCCCGAAAACCCCCGGACGCCAATTTTCAGCCGGCTCGGACCATATTTTTTTTTGGCCGCCATTTTGAATCCGTCATCTTGGATTTTTATGGCCCCGACCGGAAAGCCCCCGTCGTCCGCTATGACATTTGGTCGAGCACCCCCCCGCTATCTCTAACGGTTTCGGAACGGTGAGCGTTTCAATTTTGTATGGCCGCCATCTTTTTTTGTATGGAAGCCATCTTTTTTTCACCGGCTCGTCAATCGACCCAGGGTCCTTGACATTTTTAGTTCCGGCAGTGTGAGTGTTCGACTTGCCATTTTCGAGATCCGTAGGGCAGTTCCGGTCAGCGTTCCACTTTCAGGTCATTTCGGATTTTTCCCGGACTCACTGGACCTCAAGGTTTATGACTTCATGTATGACTTGTACCCCCCACGGCTCCATCTGGGAGAACAATTCTGTCAATCAGTGAGTGAGTGAGTGAGTCAGTGGTAATCGAGCTTTATATATTAGAGACTAGAGGTCGCGCGCTGCGCGGGCCGCGAGCGGCCCGCGTGGTGGTTTTGGGTGGAGGTTGTACCTTGCAACCCCCCCTCTATCTCTAACGGTTTCGGAACGGTGAGCGTTTGAATTTTGTATGGCGGCCATGTTTTTTTGTATAGTAGCCATGATTTTTCACCAGCTCGTCAATCGACCTAAGGTCCTAGACATTTTTAGTTCTGGCAGTATGGGCTTGCGACTTCTCGTTTTCGAGATCCGTAGGGCTTTTCCAGTCAGGGTTCGACTTTCAGGTCATTTCTCACTGGGCCTCCCTCTGTACGACTCCCACACATGACTTTTACCCCCCATGACTCCTTCTGGGAGAACAATTGCTCCAAAAGATGCGTTTGTATGGCGGCCATATTGAAAATTGGTGGAAAAAAAAAAGTCGGTCCCGGATTATAAATCGGTTCCCCCGAAAACCTCAGGACGCCAATTTTCAGCCAGATCGGACCATATTTTTTGTTGGCCGCCATTTTGAATCCGCCATCTTGGATTTTTATCACGACCACCGAAAAGCCCCTCTCGTCCTCTATGATATTTGGTCGAGCACCCCCACTCTATCTCTAACGGTTTCGAAACGGTGAGGGTTTAATATGCTTAGAGGTCGCGCGGTGCGCGGGCCGCGAGCGGCCCGCGAGGGCTTTTCGGGTGGAGCTTGTAACATTACTCAAAATAAATATGATATTTGATTTTGTATGGCAGCCATGTTTTTTTGTATGGAAGCCATCTTTTTTTCACCGGCTCGTCAAACGGCCCAGGGTCCTTGACATTTTTAGTTCCGGCGATATAGGTTTGCGACTTGTAATTTTCGAGATCCGTAGGGCAGTTCCAGTCAGCGTTCCACTTTCAGGTCATTTCTCACTGGACCTCTATACGACTGTCATACATGACTTTTACCCCTCTGCGGTTCCTTCTCGGAGAACAATTGCTCCAAAAGAAGCGTTTGTATGGCGGCCATATTGAAAAATGACGGAAAAAAAATGTTGGTTCCGGATTATGAATACGTGCCGCCGAAAACCTCAGGACGTCAATTTTCAGCCAGATTAGACCATAATTTTTTAAACCGCTATTTCGAAGCCGCCATCTTGGATTTTTACTACTTACTACTATCACTAACGTTTTCGGAACGGTGAGGGTTTCGAAAAAGTAGAGGTCGCGCAGTGCGCGGGCCGCAAGCGGCCCGCGGGTGGTGGTTTTCGTGGGGCTCTTAAATTAACTTAAAAAAATAAAACACGCTTTTGAAAGTGCCTGCAAAGGCTCAGTTGTAATAAAAAACTTTGACTTCGACTTCGGCTTCGGCTCCGGCTTCAGCCTCGGTTTCGGTTTCGGCCTCGGCTTCAACTTTGACTTTGACTTTGACTTCGACTTCGACTTTGACTTTGAATTTGACTTTGAATTCGACTTTCACTTTGAATTTATTTTTCGTTTTCTTCCCAGCAGACCCTTTCATTTGATACCCATATCAGGTTGGTAGATAAGAAAATTTTGTCTACCATCTTGGGGCGTCCGCCATATTGAATTAAGTGTGACGTTATTTTAGTTTCGTACTCTTCTCAGCAAACCCTTTCATTTGATACCCATATCATGGTAGTGCATAATACATAAGTAGTCCGCCATATTGGATTTAGAATGACGTCAGTTATCTAACTATGCATTGTCATCCTAACTAAACGTGTGTGCAAAATCTCACCTCAATCGGAAACCGCGAAGTGGGTCAAGTTTAACTTCCAAGATTTTCTTACATAGTGACAGGTGAAGCTAATAAAAGCGTGTTAAGAGGCGTTTGTATGGCAGCCATGTTTTTTTGTATGAAAGCCATCTTTTTTTTACCAGCTCGTCAATCGACCTAAGGTCCTACACATTTTTAGTTCGGGCAGTACGGGTGTGCGAGTTCTCATTTTGGAGATCCGTGGGGCAGTTCCGGTCAGTTTTCCACTTTCAGGTCATTTCGGACATTTTCTGAACTCATAGGACCCCCTTCTATACGACTCCTATTCATCAGTTTTACCCCCGAAGGCTCCTTCTGGGAGAACAATTGAGTGAAAATCCAAAATGAACACTTGTATGGCGGCCATGTTTTTTTGTATGGAAGCCATCTTTTTTCACCGGCTCGTCGATCGGCCCAGGGTCTTTGACATTTTTAGTTCTTTCTTTCTTTCTTTCTTTGGCATAGTGGGTGTGCGACTTATAGTTTTTGAGATCCGTAGGGCAGTTCCAGTAAGCGTTCCACTTTCAGGTCATTCTGGACTTTTTCTAAACTCTTAGGACCTCCTTCTATATGACTCCCATATATGACTTTTACCTCCCACGGTTC
Source organism: Allophyes oxyacanthae (assembly GCA_932294325.1). Taxonomy (NCBI): domain Eukaryota; kingdom Metazoa; phylum Arthropoda; class Insecta; order Lepidoptera; family Noctuidae; genus Allophyes; species Allophyes oxyacanthae. Next base: position 6,344,171 of record OW028611.1, read on the forward strand.
CTTCTCGGAGAGCAATTGTGTGAAAATCCAAAATCAACACTTGTATGGCGGCCATGTTTTTTTGTATGAAAGCCATCTTTTTTTCACCGGCTCGTCAAACGGCCTAAGGTCCTCGACATTTTTAGATCCAGCACTGTAGGTCTGTGACTTGTCGTTTTCGAGATCCGTAGGGCAGTTCCGGGCAGCCCCCACTTTCAGGTCATTTCGGACTTTTCCTAAACTCACAGGACCCCTCTATACGACTCCCATACATCACTTTTACACCCCACGACTCCTTCTGGGAGAACAATTGGGTGAAAATCCAAAATGAACACTTGTATGGCGGCCATATTGAAAAATGGCCGAAAAAAAAGTCGTTCCCGGATTATGAATCGGTGCCTCTGAAAACCCCCGGACGCCAATTTTCAGCCCGATCGAAACAACTTGTTTTTGGCTGCCATTTTGAATCCGCCATCTTGGATTTTTATGACCACCACCGGAAAGCTCCCTCCATACTCTATGAAATTGGTTCGACCACCTCCCCGCTATCTCTAACGGTTTCGGAACGGTGAGCGTTTCTATTTTGTATGGCGGCCATGTTTTTTTGTATGGAAGCCATCTTTTTTTCACCGGCTCGTCCATCGGCCCAAGGTCCTTGACATTTTTAGTTCAGGCGGTATAGGTTTGCGACTTCTCATTTTCGAGATCCGTAGGGCAGTTCTGGTCAGCAATCCACTTTCAGGTCATTTCGGACGTTTCCTGAACTCACAGGACCCCCTTCTATACGACTCCCATACATGAGTTTTAACCCCGAAGGCTCCTTCTGGGAGAACAATTGAGTGAAAATCCAAAATGAACACTTGTATGGCCGCCATCTTTTTTTGTATGGAAACCATCTTTTTTTCATCGGCTCGTCAAATGGCCCAAGGTCCTCGACATTTTTAGTTCCAGCACTGTATGTCTGCGACTTGTAATTTTCGAGATCCGTAAGGCATTTCCGGTCAGTGTTCCACTTTCAGGTCATTTCGGACTTTTCCTAAACTCACAGGACCCCCCTCTATACGACTCCCATACATCACTTTTACTCCCGGCGGCTGCTTCTGGGAGAACAATTGGGTGAAAAGCCAAAATGAACACTTGTATGGCGGCCATCTTGAAAAATGGCAGAAAGAAAAATTTGATCCCGGATTATGAATCGGTGCCCCCGAAAACCCCCGGATGCTAATCAGCATCAGCCGGCTCGGACCATTTTTTTTTTTGGCCGCCATTTTGAAACCGCCATCTTGGATTTTTATGACCTCCACCGAAAAGCCCCCGTCGTCCTCTATGACATTTGGTCGAACACCCCCCCGCTATCTCCAACGGTTTCGGAACGGTGAGCGTTTCAATTTTGTATGGCCGCCATCTTTTTTTGTATGGACGCCATCTTTTTTTCACCGGCTCGTCAAACGGCCCAGGGTCCTTGAAAAAGTAGAGGTTGCGCAGTGCGCGGGCCACAAGCAGCCTGCGGGTGGCGGTTTTGGTGGAGCTCGTAAATTAACAAATGGAAAATATATACACGCTTTTGAAAGTGCCTGCAAAGGCTGTTGTAATAAAAAAAATTGACTTTGACTTTGACTTTGACTTCGACTTCGACTTCGACTTCGACTTCGACTTCGACTTCGACTTCGACTTCGACTTCGACTTCGACTTCGACTTCGACTTTGACTTTGACTTTGACTTTGACTTTGACTTTGACTTTGACTTTGACTTTGACTTTGACTTTGACTTTGACTTTGACTTTGACTTTGACTTTGACTTTGACTTTGACTTTGACTTTGACTTTGACTTTGACTTTGACTTTGACTTTGACTTTGACTTTGACTTTGACTTTGACTTCGACTTTGACTTTGACTTTGACTTTGACTTTGACTTTGACTTTGACTTTGACTTCGACATCGACATCGACTTTGAATTTGACTTTAATTTTCGTAGTCTTCTCAGCAAACCCTTTCATTTGATACCCATATCATGGTAGTGCATAATACAATACGTAGTCCGCCATATTGGATTTAGAATGACGTCAGTTATCTAACTATGCATTGTCATCCTAACTAAACGTGTGTGCAAAAGTTCAACTCAATCGGAAACCGCGAAGTGGGTCAAATTTAACTTCCAAGATTTTCTTACATAGTTAGTTAGTTAGTTACAGGTGAAGCTAATAAAAGCGTTAAAAAAAAGGTGGAAATAAATTTCGATCCTGGATAATGAATCGGTGCCCTCAAAAACCCAAAGACGCCAATTTTCAGCCCGATCGGAATATATTGTTTTGGCCGCCATTTTGAATCGGCCATCTTGGATTTTTATGAACACAACCGGAAAGCCCCTTTCATCCTCTATGACATTGGTTCGAGCAACCCCTCGCCATCTCTAACATTTTCGGAGTGGAGGGCATTTCTATTTTGTATGGCGGCCATGTTTTTTGTATGGAAGCCATCTTTTTTTTACCAACTCGTCAATCGACCCAAGGTCCTTGATATTTTTAGTTCCAGCAGTATAGGTCTGCGACTTGTTATTTTCGAGATCCGTAGGGCAGTTCCGGTCAGCGTTCCACTTTCAGGTCATTTCGGACTTTTATTAAACTCACAGGACCCCCCTCTATACGACTCCCATACGTCACTTTTACCCCCGACGGCTCCTTCTGGGAGAACAATTGCTCCTAAAGAAATACTTGTATGGCGGCCATCTTTTAAAATGGCGGAAAGAAAAATTTGATCCCGGATTATGAATCGGTGCCCCCGAAAACCCCCGGACGCCAATTTTCAGCCGGCTCGGACCATATTTTTTTTGGCCGCCATTTTGAATCCGCCATCTTGGATTTTTATGACCCCCACCGGAAAGCCCCCGTCGTCCTCTATGACATTTGGTCGAGCACCCCCCCGCTATCTCCAACGGTTTCGGAACGGTGAGCGTTTCCATTTTGTATGGCCGCCATCTTTTTTTGTATGGAAGCCATCTTTTTTTCACCGGCTCGTCAATCGACCCAGTGTCCTCGACATTTTTAGTTCCGGCACTATGGGTGTGCGACTTGCCATTTTCGAGATCCGTAGGGCAGTTCCGGTCAGCGTTCCACTTTCAGGTCATTTCGGATTTTTCCCGGACTCACTGGACCCCCCTCTATACGACTCCCATACATGACTTTAACCCCCCACGGCTCCATCTGGGAGATCAATTCTGTCAATGAGTCAGTCAGTGGTAATCGAGCTTTATATATTAGAGACTAGAGGTCGCGCGGTGCGCGGGCCGCGAGCGGCCCGCGTGGTCTTTTTGGGTGGGGTTTGTAACATGACGTAAAATAAATATGATATTTAGTTTTGTATGGCAGACATGTTTTTTTGTATGGAAGCCATCTATTTTTCACCGGTTCGTCAAACGGCCCAGGGTCCTTAACATTTTTAGTTGGGGCGGTATAGCATTGCGACTTGTAATTTTCGAGATCCGTAGGGCAGTTCCGGGCAGCGTTCCACTTTCAGGTCATTTCGGACTTTTCCTGAACTCAGTGGACCCTTCCCTATACAACCCCCATACATAACTTTTACCTCCCACGGCTCCTTCTGTGAGAATAATTGTGTGAAAATCCAAAATTAACACTTGTATGGCGGCCATGTTTTTTTTGTATGGAAGTCATCTTTTTTTCACCGGCTCGTCAATCGACCCAAGGTCCTACACATTTTTAGTTCGGGCAGTATGGGTGTGCGACTTCTCATTTTCGAGATCCGTGGGGCAGTTCCGGTCAGCGTTCCACTTTTAGGTTATTTCGGTTTTTTGCTGGACTCCCTGGACTTCCCTCTATACGTCTCCCATACATCACTTTTACCCCCCGCGGCTCCTTCCGGGAGAACAATTGAGTGAAAATCCAAAAATGAACACTTGTATGGCGGCCATGTATTTTTGTATAGAAGCCATGATTTTTCACCAGTTCGTAGATCGACCCAAGGTCCTTGACATTTTTAGTTCCGGCAGTATAGGTCTGCGGCTTTCCGTTTTCGAGATCCGTAGGGCTGTTCCAGTCAGGGTTCGACTTTCAGGTCATTTCTCACTGGGCTTCTCTCTGTACGACTCCCACACATGACTTTTACTCCCCATGACTCCTTCTGGGAGAACAATTGCTCCAAAAGATGCGTTTGTATGGCGGCCATATTGAAAAATGGCGGAAAAAAAAGTTGGTCCCGGATTATGAATCGGTGCCCCCGAAAACCTCAGGACGCCAATTTTCAGCCAGATCGGACCATATTTTTTGTTGGCCGCCATTTTGAATCCACCATCTTGGATTTTTATCACGACCACCGAAAAGCCCCTCTCGTCCTAGATGATATTTGGTCGAGCACGCCCACTCTATCTCTAACGGTTTCGAAACGGTTAGGGTTTAAAAAGCTTAGAGGTCGCGCGGTGCGCGTGCTGCGGGCGGCCCGCGGAGGTTGTGGTGGAACTCTAAAATTAACTTAAAAAAAAAAAAAACACGATTTGGACAGTGCTTTGACTTTGACTTTGACATCGACTTTGAATTCGACTTTCACTTTGACTTTATTTTTCGTTTTCTTCCCAGCAGACCCTTTCATTTGATACCCATATCAGGTTGGTGATAAGAAAATTTTGTCTACCATCTTGGGGCGTCCGCCATATTGAATTAAGTGTGACGTTATTTTAGTTTCGTACTCTTCTCAGCAAACCCTTTCATTTGATACCCATATCATGGTAGTGCATAATACATAAGTAGTCCGCCATATTGGATTTAGAATGACGTCAGTTATCTAACTATGCATTGTCATCCTAACTAAACGTGTGTGCAAAATCTCACCTCAATCGGAAACCGAGAAGTGGGTCAAATTTAACTTCCAAGATTTTCTTACATAGTTACAGGTGAAGCTAATAAAAGCGTGTTAAGAGGCGTTTGTATGGCAGCCATGTTTTTTTGTATGAAAACCATCTTTTTTTTATCAGCTCGTCAATCGACCCAAGGTCCTACACATTTTTAGTTCGGGCAGTACGAGTGTGCGACTTCTCATTTTGGAGATCCGTGGGGCAGTTCCGGTCAGCGTTCCACTTTCAGGTCATTCTAGACTTTTTCTAAACTCTTAGGACCTCCCTCTATACGACTCCCATACATCACTTTTACTCCCGACGGCTCCTTCTGGGAGAACAATTGGGTGAAAATCCAAAATGAACACTTGTATGGAATAGTGTAATAAATATATTGTAATAAAAAACTTTGACTTTGACTTTAACTTCGACATCGACATCGACTTTGACTTTATTTTTCGTTTTCTTCCCAGCAGACCCTTTCATTTGATAAATATCATGATGGTAGATAAAAAAAAATTGTCTACCATCTTGGGGCGTCCGCCATATTGAATTAAGTGTGACGTTATTTTAGTTTCGTAGTCTTCTCAGCAAACCCTTTCATTTGATACCCATATCATGGTAGTGCATAATACATAAGTAGTCCGCCATATTGGATTTAGAATGACGTCAGTTATCTAACTGCATTGTCATCCTAACGTGTGCAAAATCTCACCTCAATCGGAAACCGCGAAATGGGTCAAATGTAACTTCCAAGATTTTACAGGTGAAGCTAATAAAAGCGTGTTAAGTATCGTTTATATGGCGGCCATGTTTTTTTGTATGAAAGCCATTTTTTTTACCAGCTCGTCAATCGACCCAAGATCCTACACATTTTTAGTTCGGGCAGTATGGGTGTGCGACTTCTCATTTTCGAGATCCGTGGGGCAGTTCCAGTAAGCGTTCCACTTTCATGTCTTTTCGGACTTTTTCTAAACTCGATGGGCACCCCTCTATACGACTCCCATACATGACCTTTACCCCCGACGGCTCCTTCTGGGAGAACAATTGTGTGAAAATCCAAAATGAACACCTGTATAGCAGTCATGTTCTTTTGTATGGAAGCCATCTTTTTTTCACCGGCTCGTCAATCGTCCCACGGTACTCGAAATTTTTAGTTCCGGCACCGTGCGTCTGCAACTTGTAGTTTTCGAGATCCGTAGGGCAGTTCTGGTCACGGTTCCACTTTCAGGTTATTTCGGATTTTTCCTAAACTCACTGGACCCTTCCCTATATAACTCCCATACATAACTTTAAACGCCCACGGCTCCTTCTGTGAGAATAATTGTGCGAAAATCCAAAATGAACACTTGTATGGCGGCCATGTATTTTTTTTGGAAGCCATCTTTTTTTTACCAGCTCATCAATCGACCCAGGGTCCTCGAAATTTTTAGTTCGGGCAATATGGGTCTGCGTTTTGCCGTTTTCGAGATCCGTAGGGCAGTTCCGGTCAGGGTTCTACTTTCAAGTCATCTCGTATTTTTCTTAAACTCACTGGAATTTCCACAATACAACTTCCATACATGACTTTTACCCCGCACGACTCCTTTTAGAACAATTGCTCCAAAAGAAGCGTTTATATGGCGGCCATGTTTTTTTGTATGAAAGCCATTTTTTTTTACCAGCTCGTCAATTTACCCAAGATCATACACATTTTTAATTCGAGCAGTATGGGTGTGCGACTTCTCATTTTCGAGATCCGTGGGGCAGTTCCGGTCAGCGTTCCACTTTCAGGTCTTTTCGGACTTTTCATAAACTCATAGGACCCCCTTCTATATGACTCCGATACATGACTTTTACCTCCCACGGCTCCTTCTGGGAGAGCAATTGTGTGAACATCCAAAATGAACACTTGTATGGCCGCCATCTCTTTTTGTATGGAAGCCATCTTTTTTTCACCGGCTCGTCAATCGTCCCAAGGTACTCGAGATTTTTAGTTCCAGCAGTATGGGTGTGCGACTTGTAATTTTCGAGATCCGTAGGGCAGTTCCGGTCAGCGTTCCACTTTCAGGTCATTTCGGACTTTCCTGAACTCATAGGACCCCCTTCTATACGACTCCCAAACTTGACGTTTACCCCCGACGTGAAAAACCAAAATGAACACTTTTGTATGGCCGCCATCTTTTTTTGTATGGAAGCCATCTTTTCTTCACCGGCTCGTCGATCGACCCAGGGTCCTCGACATTTTTAGTTCCGGCAGTATGGGTGTGCGACTTGTAACTTTCGAGTTCCGTAGGGCAGTTCCGGTCAGCGTTCCACTTTCAGGTCATTTCGGACTTTTCCTAAACTCACAGGACCCCCCTCTATACGACTCCCATACAATACTTTTACCCCCCACGGCTCCTTCTGGGAGAACAATTGCTCCAAAAGATGCGTTTGTATGGCGGCCATATTGAAAAATGGCGGAAAATAAAAGTCGACCACGGATTATGAGTCGGTGTCCCCGAAAACCCCCGGACACCAATTTTCAGCCAGCTCGGAGCAACTTATTTTTCGGCCGCCATTTTGGATCCGCCATCTTGGATTTTTATGACCACCACCGGAAAGCCCCCTCCATCCTCTATGAAAATGGTTCGAGCACCCCCCCGCTATCTCCAACGGTTTCGGAACGGTGAGCGTTTCAATTTTGTATGGCCGCCATTTTTTTTGTATGGAAGCCATCTTTTTTTCACCGGCTCGTCAAACGGCCCAAGGTCCTTGACATTTTTAGTTCAGGTGGTATAGGTTTGCGACTTGCCGTTTTCGAGATCCGTAGGGCAGTTCTGGTCAGCGTTCCACTTTCAGGTCATTTCGGACTTTTCCTAAACTCACAGGACCCCCTCTATACGACTCCCATACATCACTTTTACCCCCCACGGCTCCTTCTGGGAGATCAATTGGGTCGAAATCCGAAATGAACACTTGTATGGCGGCCATCTTGAAAAATGGCGGAAAGAAAAATTTGATCCCGGATTATGAATCGGTGCCCCCGAAAACCCCCGGATGCCAATTTTCAGCCGGCCCGGACCATTTTTTTTTTTGGCCGCCATTTTGAATCCGCCATCTTGGATTTTTATGACCCCCACCGGAAAGCCCCCGTCGTCCTCTATGACATTTGGTCGAGCACCCCCCCGCTATCTCCAACGGTTTCCGAACGGTGAGCGTTTCCATTTTGTATGGCCGCCATCTTTTTTTGTATGGAAGCCATCTTTTTTTCACCGGCTCGTCAATCGACCCAGGGTCCTCGACATTTTTAGTTCCAGCAGTATGGGTGTGCGACTTGTAATTTTCGAGATCCGTAGGGCAGTTCCGGTCAGCGTTCCACTTTCAGGTCATTTCGGATTTTTCCCGGACTCACTGGACCTCAAGGTTTATGACTTTATGTATGACTTGTACCCCCCACGGCTCCATCTGGGAGAACAATTCTGTCAATCAGTGAGTGAGTGAGTCAGTGGTAATCGAGCTTTATATATTAGAGACTAGAGGTCGCGCGCTGCGCGGGCCGCGAGCGGCCCGCGAGGTGGTTTTAGGTGGAGGTTGTAACATGACGTAAAATAAATATGATATTTGGTTTTGTATGGCAGCCATGTTTTTTTGTATGGAAGCCATCTTTTTTTCACCGGCTCTTCAAACGGCCCAGGGTAATTGACATTTTTAGTTCCGGCGATATAGGTTTGCGACTTGTAATTTTCGAGATCCGTAGGGCAGTTCCAGGCACCGTTCCACTTTCAGGTCATTTCTCACTGGACCTCTATACGACTGTCATACATGACTTTTACCCCTCTGCGGTTCCTTCTCGGAGAACAATTGCTCCAAAAGAAGCGTTTGTATGGTGGCCATATTGAAAAATGACGGAAAAAAAATGTTGGCTCCGGATTATGAATACGAGCCGCCGAAAACCTCAGGACGTCAATTTTCAGCCAGATTAGACCATAATTTTTTAAACCGCTATTTCGAAGCCGCCATCTTGGATTTTTACTACTTACTACTATCTCTAACGTTTTCGGAACGGTGAGGGTTTCGAAAAAGTAGAGGTCGCGCAGTGCGCGGGCCGCAAGCGGCCCGCGGGTGGTGGGTTCCTTAGAGCTCTTAAATTAACTTAAAAAAATAAAACACGCTTTTGAAAGTGCCTGCAAAGGCTGATGTAATAAAAAACTTTGACTTTGACTTTGACTTTGACTTTGACTTTGACTTTGACTTTGACTTTGACTTTGACTTTGACTTTGACTTTGACTTTGACTTTGACTTTGACTTTGACTTTGACTTTGACTTTGACTTTGACTTTGACTTTGACTTTGACTTTGACTTTGACTTTGACTTTGACTTTGACTTTGACTTTGACTTTGACTTTGACTTTGACTTTGACTTTGACTTTGACTTTGACTTTGACTTTGACTTTGACTTTGACTTTGACTTTGACTTTGACTTTGACTTTGACTTTGACTTTGACTTTGACTTTGACTTTGACTTTGACTTTGACTTTGACTTTGACTTTGACTTTGACTTTGACTTTGACTTTGACTTTGACTTTGACTTTGACTTTGACTTTGACTTTGACTTTGACTTTGACTTTGACTTCGACATCGACTTTGACTTTATTTTTCGTTTTCTTCCCAGCAGACCCTTTCATTAATTGATACCCATATCATGATGGTAGATAAGAAAATTTTGTCTACCATCTTGGGGCGTCCGCCATATTGAATTAAGTGTAACGTTATTTTAGTTTCGTACTACTCTTCTCAGCAAACCCTTTCATTTGATACCCATATCATGGTAGTGCATAATACATAAATAGTCTGCCATATTGGATTTAGAATGACGTCAGTTATCTAACTGTATTGTCATCCTAACGTGTGCAAAATCTCACCTGAATCGGAAACCGCGAAGTGGGTCAAATTTAACTTCCAAGATTTTCTTACATAGTTACAGGTTAATTTAATAAAAGCGTGTTATTAAGCGTTTATATGGCAGCCATGTTTTTTTGTATGAAAGCCATCTTTTTTTTACCAGCTCGTCAATCGACCCAAGGTCCTACACATTTTTAGTTCGGGCAGTACGGGTGTGCGACTTCTTATTTTGGAGATCCGTGGGGCAGTTCCGGTCAGCGTTCCACTTTCAGGTCATTTCGGACTTTTCCTGAACTCATAGGACCCCCTTCTATACGACTCCTATACATGAGTTTTACCCCCGAAGGCTCCTTCTGGGAGAACAATTGAGTGAAAATCCAAAATGAACACTTGTATGGCGGCCATGTTTTTTTGTATGGAAGCCATCTTTTTTCACCGGCTCGTCGATCGGCCCAGGGTCTTTGACATCTTTAGTTCCGGCACAGTGGGTGTGCGACTTGCCACTTTCGAGATCCGTAGGGCAGTTCCGGTCAGCGTTCCACTTTCATGTCATTTCTGACTTTTCCTAAACTCACAAGACCTCCCTCTATACGACTCCCATACATCACTTTTACCCCCCGCGGCTCCTTCCGGGAGAACAAATGCTCCAAAAGATGCGTTTGTATGGCGGCCATATTGAAAAATGGCGGAAAAAAAAGTTGACCCCGGATTATGAATCGGTGTCTCTGAAAACCCCCGGACGCCAATTTTCAGCCAGCTCGGATCAACTTTTATTCGGCCGCCATTTTGAATCCGCCATCTTGGATTTTTATGACCCCCACCGGAAAGCCCCCTCCATCCTTTATGAAATTGGTTCGAGCATCCCCCCGCTATCTCTAACGGTTTCGCAACGGTGAGCGTTTGAATTTTGTATGGCGGCCATGTTTTTTTGTATGGAAGCCATCTTTTTTTCACCGGCTCGACGATCGACCCAAGGTTCTGGACATTTTTAGTTGCGGCACTATCGGTCTGTGATTTGCCATTTTCGAGATCCGTAGGGCTGTTCCGGTCAGCGTTCCACTTTCAGGTCATTTCCGACTTTTCCTGAACTCACTGGACCTCTCTCTATATGACTCCCATACATGCTTTTTACCTCCCGCAGCTCTTTCCGTGAGAACAATTGCTCCAAAAGATGCGTTTGTATGGCGGCCATCTTGAAAAATGGCGGAAAAAAAAAATCGATCCCGGATTATGAATCAGTGCCCCCGAAAACCCCCGGACGCCAATTTTCAGCCGGCTCGGACCATATTTTTTTTTGGCCGCCATTTTGAATCCGCCATCTTGGATTTTTATGACCCCCACCGGAAAGCCCCCGTCGTCCTCTATGACATTTGGTCGAGCACCCCCCCGCTATCTCCAACGGTTTCGGAACGGTGAGCGTTTCCATTTTGTATGGCTGCCATCTTTTTTTGTATGGAAGCCATCTTTTTTTCACCGGCTCGTCAATCGACCCAGGGTCCTCGACATTTTTAGTTCCAGCAGTATGGGTGTGCGACTTGTAATTTTCGAGATCCGTAGGGCAGTTCCGGTCAGCGTTCCACTTTCAGGTCATTTCGGATTTTTCCCGGACTCACTGGACCTCAAGGTTTATGACTTTATGTATGACTTGTACCCCCCACGGCTCCTTCTGGGAGAACAATTATGTCAATGAGTGAGTGAGTGAGTCAGTGGTAATCGAGCTTTATATATTAGAGATAAAAAACTAGAGGTCGCGCGGGTGCGCGGGCCGCATGCGGCCCGCGTGGGCTTTTTGGGTGGAGTTTGTAACATAACTAAAAAAAATTTGGTTTTTTGATTTTGTATGGCAGCCATTTTTTTTTGTATGGAAACCATCTTTTTTTCACCGGCTCGTCAAACGGCCCAGGGTCCTCGACATTTTTAGTTCCGGCAGTGTGGGTGTTCGACTTTTCATTTTCGAGATCCGTAGGGCAGTTCCGGTCAGTGTTCCACTTTCAGGTCATTTCGGTCTTTTCTTAAGCTCACAGGATCCCCCTCTATACGACTCCCATACATCACTTTTACCCCCGGCGGCTGCTTCTGGGAGAACAATTGGGTGAAAATCCAAAATGAACACTTGTATGGCGGCCATATTGGAAAATGGCGGAAAAAAAAAATTGATCCCGGATTATGAATCGGTGCCCCCGAAAACCCCTGGATGCCAATTTTCAGCCGGCTCGGACCATTTTTTTTTTTGGCCGCCATTTTGAATCCGCCATCTTGGATTTTTATGACCCCCACCGGAAAGCCCCCGTCGTCCTCTATGACATTTGGTCGAGCACCCCCCCACTATCTCCAACGGTTTCAGAACGGTGAGCGTTTAAATTTTGTATGGCCGCCATCTTTTTTTGTATGGACGCCATCTTTTTTTCACCGGCTCGTCAAACGGCCCAGGGTCCTTGACATTTTTAGTTCTAGCACTATAGGTCTGCAACTTTTCATTTTCGAGATCCGTAGGGCAGTTCCGGTCAGGGTTCCACTTTCAGGTCATTTCGGATTTTTCTCGTACTCACTGGACCCCCTTCTATACGACCCTCATACATGACTTTTACCCCCCACGGCTCCTTCTGGGAGAACAATTGTGTCAATGAGTGAGTCAGTCAGTCAGTCAGTCAGTGGTAATCGAGCTTTATAGTATATCAAACTAGAGGTCGCGCGGTGCGCGGGCCGCGAGCGGCCCGCGTGGTCTTTTTGGGTGGGGTTTGTAACATGACGTAAAATAAATATGATATTTAGTTTTGTATGGCAGACATGTTTTTTTGTATGGAAGCCATCTATTTTTCACCGGTTCGTCAAACGGCCCAGGGTCCTTAACATTTTTAGTTGGGGCGGTATAGCATTGCGACTTGTAATTTTCGAGATCCGTAGGGCAGTTCCGGGCAGCGTTCCACTTTCAGGTCATTTCGGACTTTTCCTGAACTCAGTGGACCCTTCCCTATACAACCCCCATACATAACTTTTACCTCCCACGGCTCCTTCTGTGAGAATAATTGTGTGAAAATCCAAAATTAACACTTGTATGGCGGCCATGTTTTTTTTGTATGGAAGTCATCTTTTTTTCACCGGCTCGTCAATCGACCCAAGGTCCTACACATTTTTAGTTCGGGCAGTATGGGTGTGCGACTTCTCATTTTCGAGATCCGTGGGGCAGTTCCGGTCAGCGTTCCACTTTTAGGTTATTTCGGTTTTTTGCTGGACTCCCTGGACTTCCCTCTATACGTCTCCCATACATCACTTTTACCCCCCGCGGCTCCTTCCGGGAGAACAATTGAGTGAAAATCCAAAAATGAACACTTGTATGGCGGCCATGTATTTTTGTATAGAAGCCATGATTTTTCACCAGTTCGTAGATCGACCCAAGGTCCTTGACATTTTTAGTTCCGGCAGTATAGGTCTGCGGCTTTCCGTTTTCGAGATCCGTAGGGCTGTTCCAGTCAGGGTTCGACTTTCAGGTCATTTCTCACTGGGCTTCTCTCTGTACGACTCCCACACATGACTTTTACTCCCCATGACTCCTTCTGGGAGAACAATTGCTCCAAAAGATGCGTTTGTATGGCGGCCATATTGAAAAATGGCGGAAAAAAAAGTTGGTCCCGGATTATGAATCGGTGCCCCCGAAAACCTCAGGACGCCAATTTTCAGCCAGATCGGACCATATTTTTTGTTGGCCGCCATTTTGAATCCACCATCTTGGATTTTTATCACGACCACCGAAAAGCCCCTCTCGTCCTAGATGATATTTGGTCGAGCACGCCCACTCTATCTCTAACGGTTTCGAAACGGTTAGGGTTTAAAAAGCTTAGAGGTCGCGCGGTGCGCGTGCTGCGGGCGGCCCGCGGAGGTTGTGGTGGAACTCTAAAATTAACTTAAAAAAAAAAAAAACACGATTTGGACAGTGCTTTGACTTTGACTTTGACATCGACTTTGAATTCGACTTTCACTTTGACTTTATTTTTCGTTTTCTTCCCAGCAGACCCTTTCATTTGATACCCATATCAGGTTGGTGATAAGAAAATTTTGTCTACCATCTTGGGGCGTCCGCCATATTGAATTAAGTGTGACGTTATTTTAGTTTCGTACTCTTCTCAGCAAACCCTTTCATTTGATACCCATATCATGGTAGTGCATAATACATAAGTAGTCCGCCATATTGGATTTAGAATGACGTCAGTTATCTAACTATGCATTGTCATCCTAACTAAACGTGTGTGCAAAATCTCACCTCAATCGGAAACCGAGAAGTGGGTCAAATTTAACTTCCAAGATTTTCTTACATAGTTACAGGTGAAGCTAATAAAAGCGTGTTAAGAGGCGTTTGTATGGCAGCCATGTTTTTTTGTATGAAAACCATCTTTTTTTTATCAGCTCGTCAATCGACCCAAGGTCCTACACATTTTTAGTTCGGGCAGTACGAGTGTGCGACTTCTCATTTTGGAGATCCGTGGGGCAGTTCCGGTCAGCGTTCCACTTTCAGGTCATTCTAGACTTTTTCTAAACTCTTAGGACCTCCCTCTATACGACTCCCATACATCACTTTTACTCCCGACGGCTCCTTCTGGGAGAACAATTGGGTGAAAATCCAAAATGAACACTTGTATGGAATAGTGTAATAAATATATTGTAATAAAAAACTTTGACTTTGACTTTAACTTCGACATCGACATCGACTTTGACTTTATTTTTCGTTTTCTTCCCAGCAGACCCTTTCATTTGATAAATATCATGATGGTAGATAAAAAAAAATTGTCTACCATCTTGGGGCGTCCGCCATATTGAATTAAGTGTGACGTTATTTTAGTTTCGTAGTCTTCTCAGCAAACCCTTTCATTTGATACCCATATCATGGTAGTGCATAATACATAAGTAGTCCGCCATATTGGATTTAGAATGACGTCAGTTATCTAACTGCATTGTCATCCTAACGTGTGCAAAATCTCACCTCAATCGGAAACCGCGAAATGGGTCAAATGTAACTTCCAAGATTTTACAGGTGAAGCTAATAAAAGCGTGTTAAGTATCGTTTATATGGCGGCCATGTTTTTTTGTATGAAAGCCATTTTTTTTACCAGCTCGTCAATCGACCCAAGATCCTACACATTTTTAGTTCGGGCAGTATGGGTGTGCGACTTCTCATTTTCGAGATCCGTGGGGCAGTTCCAGTAAGCGTTCCACTTTCATGTCTTTTCGGACTTTTTCTAAACTCGATGGGCACCCCTCTATACGACTCCCATACATGACCTTTACCCCCGACGGCTCCTTCTGGGAGAACAATTGTGTGAAAATCCAAAATGAACACCTGTATAGCAGTCATGTTCTTTTGTATGGAAGCCATCTTTTTTTCACCGGCTCGTCAATCGTCCCACGGTACTCGAAATTTTTAGTTCCGGCACCGTGCGTCTGCAACTTGTAGTTTTCGAGATCCGTAGGGCAGTTCTGGTCACGGTTCCACTTTCAGGTTATTTCGGATTTTTCCTAAACTCACTGGACCCTTCCCTATATAACTCCCATACATAACTTTAAACGCCCACGGCTCCTTCTGTGAGAATAATTGTGCGAAAATCCAAAATGAACACTTGTATGGCGGCCATGTATTTTTTTTGGAAGCCATCTTTTTTTTACCAGCTCATCAATCGACCCAGGGTCCTCGAAATTTTTAGTTCGGGCAATATGGGTCTGCGTTTTGCCGTTTTCGAGATCCGTAGGGCAGTTCCGGTCAGGGTTCTACTTTCAAGTCAT
The DNA here is from genome assembly GCA_932294325.1 of Allophyes oxyacanthae. Classification (NCBI taxonomy): domain Eukaryota; kingdom Metazoa; phylum Arthropoda; class Insecta; order Lepidoptera; family Noctuidae; genus Allophyes; species Allophyes oxyacanthae. Next base: position 6,359,626 of record OW028611.1, read on the forward strand.
CTCGTATTTTTCTTAAACTCACTGGAATTTCCACAATACAACTTCCATACATGACTTTTACCCCGCACGACTCCTTTTAGAACAATTGCTCCAAAAGAAGCGTTTATATGGCGGCCATGTTTTTTTGTATGAAAGCCATTTTTTTTTACCAGCTCGTCAATTTACCCAAGATCATACACATTTTTAATTCGAGCAGTATGGGTGTGCGACTTCTCATTTTCGAGATCCGTGGGGCAGTTCCGGTCAGCGTTCCACTTTCAGGTCTTTTCGGACTTTTCATAAACTCATAGGACCCCCTTCTATATGACTCCGATACATGACTTTTACCTCCCACGGCTCCTTCTGGGAGAGCAATTGTGTGAACATCCAAAATGAACACTTGTATGGCCGCCATCTCTTTTTGTATGGAAGCCATCTTTTTTTCACCGGCTCGTCAATCGTCCCAAGGTACTCGAGATTTTTAGTTCCAGCAGTATGGGTGTGCGACTTGTAATTTTCGAGATCCGTAGGGCAGTTCCGGTCAGCGTTCCACTTTCAGGTCATTTCGGACTTTCCTGAACTCATAGGACCCCCTTCTATACGACTCCCAAACTTGACGTTTACCCCCGACGTGAAAAACCAAAATGAACACTTTTGTATGGCCGCCATCTTTTTTTGTATGGAAGCCATCTTTTCTTCACCGGCTCGTCGATCGACCCAGGGTCCTCGACATTTTTAGTTCCGGCAGTATGGGTGTGCGACTTGTAACTTTCGAGTTCCGTAGGGCAGTTCCGGTCAGCGTTCCACTTTCAGGTCATTTCGGACTTTTCCTAAACTCACAGGACCCCCCTCTATACGACTCCCATACAATACTTTTACCCCCCACGGCTCCTTCTGGGAGAACAATTGCTCCAAAAGATGCGTTTGTATGGCGGCCATATTGAAAAATGGCGGAAAATAAAAGTCGACCACGGATTATGAGTCGGTGTCCCCGAAAACCCCCGGACACCAATTTTCAGCCAGCTCGGAGCAACTTATTTTTCGGCCGCCATTTTGGATCCGCCATCTTGGATTTTTATGACCACCACCGGAAAGCCCCCTCCATCCTCTATGAAAATGGTTCGAGCACCCCCCCGCTATCTCCAACGGTTTCGGAACGGTGAGCGTTTCAATTTTGTATGGCCGCCATTTTTTTTGTATGGAAGCCATCTTTTTTTCACCGGCTCGTCAAACGGCCCAAGGTCCTTGACATTTTTAGTTCAGGTGGTATAGGTTTGCGACTTGCCGTTTTCGAGATCCGTAGGGCAGTTCTGGTCAGCGTTCCACTTTCAGGTCATTTCGGACTTTTCCTAAACTCACAGGACCCCCTCTATACGACTCCCATACATCACTTTTACCCCCCACGGCTCCTTCTGGGAGATCAATTGGGTCGAAATCCGAAATGAACACTTGTATGGCGGCCATCTTGAAAAATGGCGGAAAGAAAAATTTGATCCCGGATTATGAATCGGTGCCCCCGAAAACCCCCGGATGCCAATTTTCAGCCGGCCCGGACCATTTTTTTTTTTGGCCGCCATTTTGAATCCGCCATCTTGGATTTTTATGACCCCCACCGGAAAGCCCCCGTCGTCCTCTATGACATTTGGTCGAGCACCCCCCCGCTATCTCCAACGGTTTCCGAACGGTGAGCGTTTCCATTTTGTATGGCCGCCATCTTTTTTTGTATGGAAGCCATCTTTTTTTCACCGGCTCGTCAATCGACCCAGGGTCCTCGACATTTTTAGTTCCAGCAGTATGGGTGTGCGACTTGTAATTTTCGAGATCCGTAGGGCAGTTCCGGTCAGCGTTCCACTTTCAGGTCATTTCGGATTTTTCCCGGACTCACTGGACCTCAAGGTTTATGACTTTATGTATGACTTGTACCCCCCACGGCTCCATCTGGGAGAACAATTCTGTCAATCAGTGAGTGAGTGAGTCAGTGGTAATCGAGCTTTATATATTAGAGATAAGAATATGTATGTATAGGTTTTAGATTAATGTGTTTGTATGAAAAGGAAAATAGGGCACAATGGTAAAAAAAATGGTAATTAGCAACACATTCCATTACAAATGACAGACATGGCGGTATTCGATAAGTGGTTCCGTAATCTGTAGGTCATAGTTACAAACACAGGTTACAAATATTTAGTTCCGTGCGGGAATCGAACCCACGACACGTAACCAATCGCTCAGCCACTGCGCCTATCGTGCCGCCAAGTTATTGTCATTAAAAGCCGGCCTTTGTTTAAATGTTGTAGGTACCTACTGGTACGAGTTATGCATTATAAAAAGGCATCAGTCGACATATAAATACGAATCTAAACAAATCACCACGATACTCAACTTCTAGGTTTGAAGCAATCGGACCACGTAGCGTGCTGAGTCATACAAAATATATAAAACAGTGATCAAAAATGGATTACATCAGCGGTTGGTGCAAAAGTGAGAGAAGACTGGACGGATTTACAGTCATAGTTACTGGAAGCAATACTGGTGTGGGCAGGGAGACTGCGTTAGATTTATACAAAAGAGGTAAGTCCACAGATATTAGATAGACATATAGATATATATGTTTAAATATATATATGTACATATATATCTATACACCATGTCCCAAAATTCAACGATAAGCGGGCACCAGAGGGTTGACCAGCTCATGAATACTTGAGAAAAAAAGAAAAAGAAAAAAAAAACTCAATTTTTAAGAAGTTACATCAAAAAATTGAAATCCTTAAAAAATTTACACCCCCTAAGAGATTTTTAATTACCATGACCACAATGTTTCAAATATTTCTGAATTTCTTTTTGCCGAAAACCTAAGTAGCCCTGCTATCCACCACAATCCTTGAAAATCCCAGAATGCCTGTAGATTTGACACAAAAATCAATCAAAATTATATTTCATCCTAAAATTTTGAAAGGTTTTTACTTTCGGTCCACTTTAACTCATCGTGGTGTAAAAAAAAAGTATGGACACTACCATGGCAAGTTTTTTTAAAAATTGACGCAACTATCCAATATTCCAAAATAGTATAATACTCTAGGAAAACTAGCTACAAAAAAAGAAAAACGTACTATTTCTGAACAAGAACCAAATTTCATAACTTTTACTATGTGCCCAAAATAGGTATTTTGTTGTAAATTCTTCGAATTTGAATGGTACATGTGCGTAGTCAATAACATTTAGAAGTTAGAGAGGGATAATACGTTAGAGAGAGATAGATAGATAGTATGTAAAGTAGGAAAAAAGACGTTTTTAAAAATTATACCTCGTGTCTCCACAACTACAAGTCTGCTAGTACGTCTGTAGCGTACTATCACCTGTCACCTGTCCACAGACTAGACTTAGGATTTCGATGTAGATTTTCGTTGTAAGTAACAATAGGATAGCTAGAGAAGTTGCTGTTTTTATAAAGTTTTTCTCGATACAATCTGCTAGCAGCGTTAGCATTGCATCCTAAGTCTAGTCTGTGGACAGATGACAGGTGATAGTACGCTACAGACTATTAGCAGACTTGTAGTTGTGGAGACACGAGGTATAATTTTTAAAAACGTCTTTTTTCCTACTTTACGTACTATCTATCTAATCTATCTATTTCTCTCTAACGTATAATCCCTCTCTAACTTCTAAATGTTATTGACTACGCACATGTACTATTCAAATTCGAAGAATTTACAACAAAATACCTATTTTGGGCACATAGTAAAAGTTATGAAATTTGGTTCTTGTTCAGAAATAGTACGTTTTTCTTTTTTTTGTGGCTAGTTTTCCTAAAGTATTATACTATTTTGGAATCTTGGATAGTTGCGTCAATTTTAAAAAAAACTTGCCATGGTAGTGTCCATACTTTTTTTTTACACCACGATGAGTTAAAGTGGACCGAATGTAAAAACCTTTCAAAATTTTAGGGTGTAATATAATTTTGATTGATTTTTGTGTCAAATCTACAGGCATTCTGGGATTTTCAAGGATTGTGGTGGATAGCAGGGCTACTTAGGTTTCCGATACAAAAAAAAAACAGAAATATTTGAAACATTGTGGCCATGGTAATTAAAAATCTCTTAAGGGGTGTAATTTTTTTAAGGATTTCAATTTTTTGATGTAACTTCTTAAAAATTGAGTTTTTTTTTTTCTTTTTTTTTCTTTCTCGTGTAGTCATGAGCTGGTAAACCCTCTGGTGCCCGCTTATCGTTGAATTTTGGGACATGTTATATGTGGGTAAGTCTGTCTGTAGTACGTATCCGATGTACCTATGTAGTGGTACCGGGAGAGGATCCTCGAGGGAGGAAGCGATCATCATCACCAGCTCATGTAAGATGCGAGAATTATTTTGTAATAGCTAAAATGACGCGACTTCTCATCAGGACTTGACACCATCATCGTACAAATAACATAATAATGATAAACATAATAAATAACATAAATAAATAAATAAATCCAGCCCATTTCTGTCCCACTGCTGGGCACGGGCCTCTTCTCAGAATGAGAAGGGTTAGGCCTTAATCCACCACGCTGGCCTAGTGCGGGTTGGCGGACTACACACAACATCGAGAACTTTATGAGGCCCTCTCAGGTGTGCAGGTTTCCTCACGATGTTTTCCTTCACCGTTATCGCAAGTGATAATTAAATTCAATAAATAACATAACATAATAATAATTGAATAAAGATCATAATAATGCAGCAATTTTGAGGACGATCATTATTATTTACAGGCTTTCTTATAGAGGCACGTATACCGAATGGGTACAATTGCCCCCTCATGACTCCCGACTAAACACATTATTATAACCACCTCCAATTTTTTTTAATTGTCTTGGCTCAAGTTCAGCATTACAATAGATTAGAGCAAAATTTAGGTTAAAACTTAGGTCAAAACTTAGGTATCTAGGTCCTAGGTACATGAATAACAATTAGAATTTTCTGAGAGATAGGTAAAATCACACAAAAATTGCCCCCCCACCCGTAAAAGAAATCCTGTATCCGCGCCTGTCTATAAAATAATATCATCTACCTACTGCAGTGGCTCCCTCCCGAGTCACGCAATGCTACCCTCATCCGGGTATGCAGTAGATGATCGGATGGACCAGACAACTTTCATGAAACGAAACGCTAATCAAAAATATTCATGAAGACTTTACATTTAACTTGGAATCTAGTAGATACTACCTATATTTAAGTAATTTTCTTATTATAATAGATAATTAAGATAAAAAACTAGAGGACATTAATGATATTATTAATGACTTCGACGATCTTCTGGTGACCTTTCAGCTACGGCTCTACTGACATTTTACGGACACAGAGGTAAAAGGTATCATATAATACGTTTTGTACCTACTTCAGGCGCTCGGGTAATAATGGGGTGTCGCAATGTAATCTCGGCGAGAGAAGCCAAAGAAGATATGGAGGAATTGACACGAGGGCAGAAGGGTACGGGCGAGTTGGTGGTAGAGGAACTGGACCTCTGCAGCCTGAGGAGTGTGCGGGAGTTTGCGGCGCGAGTGACGTCACGCGACGAGAACCTGCGCGTGCTAGTGTGCAACGCTGGCGTCATGATGTGTCCCGAGGGGCGCACCGAGGACGGCTTCGAGACACACATCGGCTCCAACCATCTTGGACACGCGTTGCTGACTCTTCTTCTCTTGCCTATTCTCATAAAAAGTGCCCCCTCCAGGATTGTGCTTGTATCATCCCGTATACACCAATGTAAGTAAATATAACTGCTGGATGACATGGTCTGAGTCAGGTTTCGGATGTACACTTATACAACGTGTATCGAAAATGCGTATTATGCGAATTCATTGAACTGTATATCAGCAGTTATGGACTATACCTAGTACCTAGTTTATATAGACCGGAAAGGCACCTATCTATCCCAAACATATTACCTAGTAACTACTATACTTGCCTTTTTAACCAACTTCAAAAAAGGAGGAGGTTCTTAATTATTCAACAGTAGTTTCTTTTTTTTTTTTTTTACGCAATTTCTCCGCCAATTGCAGACCGATTTTGAAAAATATTTTTTCTTTTGAAATGGTATAAGTATACTCTCGGTAGTCCAATTTAAATTTGGTGAAGATCTTATGAAAACCTTCGGAGATATACAATGGAACTCTTGAATGAATAACAGCATATTACTCGCGATTGCTGTAATCGCAAGTTTACTTAGAGTATTTGTCAATACTCTAAGCATGTTTATGTATTGTGTATGCCACTCAAAATAGAAAAATAAATAAACCTAAAAAAAAAGTTAAAACCGACTTAAAAAAACTAAAAAGTATTAAATAATTTTCTTTAAAAACTGAACAGTTTCTAGTTTTTTGAAGTCGGTTTTTACTTTTTTTAAATATATTTCATAGTTCACAATTAGGCTTCTTATTGAGGGGCTACACTAGATGGCTCAGATCTTCAGTGTGAGTACGGCGTCTCGCCACAGACAATGGCCCACCTCCCAATCTGCTCCCTGAGCCCTGTTACTTGTAAGAGCTTATGATCGCTATCGAAGACACACTCCACGTGGCGGAACATTGTGCCATTGACTTGACAAGATGAAGAAAAACTTATCTATTCCTGACCCTGTTTCAGTTCACAAATTGGACATCGATGACATAAATTTTAAGAAGACTCTATACACCCCACTTCAAGCTTATTCAAACAGCAAAATTGCCAACATTTTATTCGCCAAGGCCCTTGATCACAAACTTAAGGTATGTGACAGCTCTGACTGAACCGGGCTTAGAATAAGTAGAGTTTAGAATAAAAATAATTATCATTTTGAATTTATATTCAAGATTATTAGTTAGGAAAATACGGCGCACATAAGGCGCGCCGCACGCTTTTTCACAGGCGCGCGATTGGAACTCTTTTTTGTTTGTTTTGGAATCCTTTTGGCTCGGACACTTTTGAGCGCGGACCCAAAGTCCATTGTAGTAGTAGGTACCGTAATATATTTTTATATGTTCACTACAGGAGCATAATATAACAGGCGTCACAACATACAGCCTCCACCCGGGCATCGTGAAGACCGACATCGGCAGGCACTTCCCGCAGAGCGCATGGAAACTCATCACCTATGGGTTCCAGAGCTTTTTGCTGCAGTGGTGCTGGAAGTCACCCCAGTGCGGAGCGCAGACCTCCATATACTGTGCTGTTGACGAGAAGTGTGACAATGAGAGCGGACTTTATTATAGGTAAAAAGCTAAATGTAGGTAATGGTGTTGGTTCTGTCCATAAACATAGTTCTGTGAAGCACACTTTGACGGCACTAAACCACAGTTATTATAATACTAACAAAACTAAGGGCGTTTGTCTCTTTCTGTTTCAATAGAAAAAGAAAGTGACCGATGCGTTTAGTACTGTCCAAATCATAAAGTTATTATTCACTAGTAATAATAACTTTATGGTCCAAATGCGCAACAGAATCGACACCATTGTCTTGTCATCGGCCATTTGGACTAGTAACTGCCAATAAGGTTGTGAACATAACATAATAATATGTTACAGTATGCTTTCAGTTCTCAGAGAAGGAAATATAACCCAGGATATTAATAAAATACTTTGCTGTCAACCCGCTCTATGCCAGCGTGGTGGACTAAGGCCTTAACCTTACTCATTCTGAGAAAGGGCCCATGCCCAACAGTGGGACAGTAGGTAATGGGCTGATTTATGTTTATCTACTTAACCCTTTTTAGAAGATACCTAGATGTCCAGCAGTGGACTATGCAGATGTGATAGATTGAAATAGATAGACAGCTAGCAGGCCGCATTTTGCGGTGTAGGTACTTCTTCTTAGCATGTCGATGGCAAATTAAATGTACTTGGCCCAGTATTCCGCCACGCGAATAGCAGAATTAGTTGCAGACATAAGCTCCTCACGCGTGCAGGTGGTAGGGCATGTGGCGCAGGATGGAAGGTGCGCCATAGTTTGCGGAAAGACACCGCACTCGCACTGCAGGTCTAATCCATCTTGCGGTGTACTAGGTAGGTACTAGTAGGTACTAACTCGGTCAAAGAGTAGACCGTGCCTACCTCGTAAATTTTACTTGACTAGCATTTAATTACTTACAATGAGTGGATAATTAATTGCGATAGCGAAGCACCACAGCATTGCAGCCTGACTGGAATCTTGATGACTTTACAAACATATTTTTTTTATAAAATTAATGATTTTGTTGGTGAGTTATCAATTAACCAAGTAGATACAAAAAAATAAGGGGTATTTGACACTTTATTTCATGACCTTCGCGTGTTTGTACCTACTCTAAACTCATCAAATGATGAAACGCAGACATAAGTATTGTTCAAGGCCTCATGTGGCCGCTTCCACAATCATAACGGGCCGACCTGGATAGAACGCACTACGCGGCAGCGGAACAGCGAGTCTACCGCGTAACTCAAATGGTAATGAACATCGACCCTGGTACCTACTACGGTTGGGCGAGATCAGCGGGTCTACCGCGTAACTAAAATTGTAATGAACATCGACATCGGTATTAAACTTCAATACGATCGTGAGAGCCTAAACTTTGAGCTAACTTGTATTTTTTTTACCGATCATGAAGATAGGAGTCCCAACTATATGATAGGTAATTTTTTTATAAGATAGCTCGAAGCTTAGCCTCTCACGATCGTATTGAAGTTTATTACCACAATCGATGTTCATTACCATTTTAGTTAGGTACGCGGTAGCACGGCGCGACTTTAACAATACTTGGCCGCGTCGTCTCAATGCAGTTTCGCTCACCTTTAGACAGAAATATAATAATTAAACATAGCATCAAGCCTGTATTCGCCGCAAGGTTAGGCAGAGGTTAACTGTTATACCTACACAGTTATTACCTATGTCTCTTTATATAATGGCCGAGCCTATTAAAGTAGGCGTAGTAGGTAGATATACTAATACTATGCTATTACCATCTACAGCGCTAAATTCCACTTCCACTACGGGTTGTTACTGACAATTTTCCAACTGAATAATGTAACACAATTTGGCCGACGCGGGAATCGGAAGCTATGCAGTCTAGACCATTTTATTACGAGTGAGACAGATCTTTATTTTGATTTCCAGCGATTGCGCAAAGACGTGGACATCAACACAATGCCAGAGTGAAAGCGAAGCGGAGAAGCTTTGGAACGTCACCATCGACATGCTGAACTTACAGGACTACGATCCGTTCAGACTGGATTCATCGAAAGAACAGCAGAACAATTATGCGATAATTTATAAAATAAAATAAAATATTTTATCGAGTCGGTCGACGGTCGATATGTCATAGTATATGAATATTAGATTATTTTTTCTGCGAGCACATGCGTACCCCAATAGTAAAACAAATTAAGTGATACCTAAGTGTTTCGTACCTTTGATACGTATCTTTTATAGGTACGTACAATTTATTTTCTTCCGACATTGCTACCGTGCATACTCATTTCTACATTTATAAAGGGCAAGGTCAAATATTTGTTTCACATCTTGATATAAAATATACTTCGAATCATTTTATTCTTCAATTTGTGATTCGTATCACTGTTGGTCCATCGCATCGTAGGTACCTAGTTACTTACCTATATTACGAAATTTTAGATAACAATTTTATCTAGTTTCGGTATTCTTTAATTAAATTATTATAGGCTTAAGTATGTGTAGACTCTATACACATAGGTACTGTATATTGTAGAGGAACTTATTGGCTTCCTAACAATCGACGACGGGTAGTATTACCCGATGCCGTCTGTGGCCAATCTGTGGCGACATGTTCGCATCACTGACCTAGTGCGCAAATCGTCTGCTGCCCGCCGCGCCGCGCCGCGACCTTACTGTTTGTTATCTACTTAATAAGGTGCGTCATTTCGCAATACCTTCGACAGCTACACGCAGTTTATTATGCGAAGCTAGTTTTCTGTATGTATATATTTTTGTTTAACTCTGTACCTATTATTAACAGTATTTAGCGAAGTTTGGCAGCCCTAGGATTAATAATTGCGTGACTATGTGTGTATTAAGTATTTCGCGTTTCAGTGGTTTCTCTCTAGTAGGGCATGCCTAGGCTGTGTTGTATATTGTGTCGAGTTGATTCATGTTTACATTGTATAAATTTTGAGTGATAGGTACGTAATATAAGTAAGTACCAACTTAAACAGTTTTATCAATTGCAGTTTCTAAGATATCAGTTATTTTGAAAATTTGGGTGTATTTTATTTTAGGATCTTTTATTATTATATCATGGATTGCCTAAGCGGCTGGTGCAAAAGTAAGAACAAACTTGACGGGTGGTCGGTCATCGTCACCGGCAGCAACACTGGCATCGGTAAAGAGGCTGCGTTAGATTTCTATAAGCGAGGTAAATTTATTCAATTATTTTGCTTGAGGGAATCCCCTGGTTTAGTTATTTTACCGATTGATCAAATTTCTTATTTACGTCATCATGAACAGCATCATTATCAACAAAATATTAATGATTTTTCACATATTAGACTCATAAAAAAAAGCAAACGTCTATTTTGACTGTAACGGCCAACGATATTTTTAATATCATTGGTAACGGCCGAATTCGGAATGTCATCTCTTTTTAGGTGCTCGCGTAATAATGGCTTGTCGAAACATGGACAAGGCAAAAGCAGCTAAAGAGGATATACAACAACTAACTAAGTCGGAAGAGGGCACGGGAGAGTTGGTGATAGAGAAACTGGACCTCTGCAGCCTGAGGAGTGTGCGGGAGTTTGCGGCGCGAGTGACGTCACGCGACGAGAACCTGCGCGTGCTAGTGTGCAACGCTGGCGTCATGATGTGTCCCGAGGGGCGCACCGAGGACGGCTTCGAGACACACATCGGCTCCAACCATCTTGGACACGCGTTACTCAGTTTGCTACTGCTGCCAACTATGATCAAAAGTGGTCCTTCGAGGATTGTCTTCGTATCGTCGTACTTACATGCGAGTAAGTTCAAGCCATGAAAAAGGTTGTTTATCACCCTTATTTGAAATAACCCGTTTAATTCCCGTCCTTTGACTTTTTATTGGTCACGGTAACTTGGCACTGAATGACCCAATCTAGACAAAATTGGGTCATTTAGTGCCAAGTCACTTCTAGGGCCCAATTTGATGTCCATCATGAATCTTGTAGGTTCCTTACTTGACATGAATACTTCTTGGTGTAATAAGAAAGTTTTAGGTCAAGGTTCAGAGGTTGTTAGCCCTCTTTGTATTGTTCTTGAGCCCGGTCTGTAACAACGAGTTTAAACATCCATAACATTTCTTTATTATGTGATTCTTTTCAGAACACGAACTAGACTTCGGCGATCTGAATTTTGAGCAGAAGCCATACAATGCCTACGAAGCATACTGCAGAAGTAAGGCTGCCAATATTTTATTCGCCAGAACCCTCGCCGATAAACTAAAGGTAGGACTTGGAAGTGTATACCTACTGTATACGCTAATTAGGTACCTATAGTACCTACTGTAGGTAACTATTTTCTATCAAGTCAGTATTTCTAATTTATAAATTGATAAATTAGAAATATTACGGCAAATTGCATCTCTTTGGTTGAATGCCTTAGAAGGCTAAGTAGGTAGGTAAGTACCTAAACGGGATAGACAGCATAAAATATTATTGCTAGTCTGGTTTTTTTTAAACTTTATCCTACGCTTGTATTTCTCCTGTACCTTACAAACATACATCTCACTCTCTCATAGATATAGACACAAAACAACTATTTTTAGGAGAAACAAATATATTATTTCGTGCGGGAATCGAACTAGCCACATGTAGCACATAAAGCTAAAGTCATAGCCACCGCGACAATCGTGCCGTCATGGTTAGTTACTTTAGTTAGTGTAGATATGCCATGACCCTTATAGGATCGACAGAGTGACCCTGTGGACTGTGGTGAATCATTGAGGATCCGGAAGTAAATAAAACAATTTTTAAATTTTTTAATATTTCAGGAACACATGATAGCAAATGTAACGACATACAGCCTGCACCCTGGCGTCATCCGCACAGAGATCAGCCGGCACTTCGACGAGGCCGTAGTGTTCGGCACGGCGTGGGTGTTCAACAACGTGCTGGGCTGGTTCCTCAAGTCGCCGCAGTGTGGCGCGCAGACCACCATCTACTGCGCCGTCGATGATACCTGCGCTGATGACAGCGGACTTTATTATTGGTAATTTAGTTTTCGCGTTCTTCCCATACCTATAACTGAAGTTGATTGGGGAACACCTATAGACCCAGCTACACGCAAGCTACTCTGATGCGATACGTTGGCAGATAGCTTATGGTAGATATTCCTCCTATTTCCTAAGCATAGTAACCTAATTATTAGCAATAGGTTAAGACATCGACCACGTTCGGGTTTCCTCAATTAGGGTTAAAAATACTCTTTGTTTAGAATCAAATCTCTCGTTGGCTGTGGCTGTAAATAGGACAAACAATATTTTTTATTTTTAATGAAGTGCTCAGTTTTCCTAATTTTATTTATTTTTCAGCGACTGTGCCGTGCGATCCCCTTCGAAGCAATGTCAAGATGGTGCTCAAGCTGCTAAGCTGTGGGATCTGACAATACAAGCATTAAAACTAAATCTGACAAAATATAATCCATTTGGCGAACAAAATCCAACTGAAGATTCATTTCTGATGTAAAACGTACCTAATGTACAACTATAATACAACCGTAAATCTTGACACTTAGGGCCGTATTAATAAACCAATCTCAGTTTTGAGTAGGCTCTTAAGTAACCACATAAGATGCTATAACTATATAGTTCAGCATCTTATGTGGTTACTTAAGAGCCTACTCAGAACTGAGATTGGTTTATTAATACGGGCCTTATTGTATTATGTGCATTTTGTTGTAAAAACGCTTTTAATAGGTTAAAATATAATTAAGAAATACAAAAACTGTTTTTAAAAGTTATTTATTCTATATTCAAATTTCAAATCGATTAAACTGCTTCTCGTGGCCTTGGGTTCGATTTCCCGGACAAAATTATGTTATTTGGGTTTTTCTGATAAGAAATATTCTCAATAGCAGCTTAAAGTTTAGGATTGTGCTGAGTAGATGGCAATAGTCATCGCCAAAACACGATACATAAATATAATAAAACCTAGCCGGACTTGATTAACCCATGACATCAATTAACACCATCAATGTTGATACCTGCCTAATCCCTCAAGACACCCGCAACACTCACGAACCAACAGGGAGTCAAATGACGGGCGGGATCATTAATTCATTTAAAAGCAGCCGTTGCCGTTTTGGTGTTTATAACCGACTTCAAAAAAGGAGGTTTTCAATTCAACTGTATTTTTTTTTAAATATATTTGTTCGTTTGTTGATGGACATCATTCATATTAAAAAAAGAAATGAAATATGTGGACACAATATCTAATAATATGTCTGCGTTGTCCACACTTTCGTGCACTAAACTGCACTAAGTACCTAGGTACCTAGCTAATGGCATGTCCAGTTTTTTTTGGATAAACCGCCTACTGCTAAACTGTCTTCACTTCAGAGTGAATGCACTGTATAAAGACTATTATATCCTCTCTGGAATACACTACATTACTGTAGCAACGTAGTTAGTGCCTAGACTTTGCCAAATACATTGGACTTTGAACTTTTGGACCCCCTTTTCAGATTTGTTTGTCAACTAAGATTAATAGCTCCGTTCTCAGATCAAAGCCGTAGAAAGGCCGGGGGGGGGGAGCTTCAATCCCCTCTGAAACCTCTATAGTTAAATTACTTTTAAAATGTATACATTCGTTCTTGTAATTTTGTATCAAAAAGCAGCATTAAATTTTTACATAACTGTTTTTTTTTTTCGAGTTTTGATTGTAATAAAACTAATTAAAAAGTGGTTCCTTTTGCATTTCTGGATAAGATTCAGGGTTCAAGCCCCCCCCCCCCCCCCCCCCACAACTAAATCCTTAGCTCAGATTAGACATTAAAGACATCCCCAAAGGTCAATCTCATCCGCACGCGGCCACCGAACCTTGACAACGACCATCAAGCGTGATGATTACACGGAGGTCCTTTTAAAGGGTTATAGTACCTACTCATCATTATTCCATTCCATTCATTTAGCCGGGTTTTAAGAAATAATAAATAAATAATTATAATTGTTTTGAAGATTATTTTTTAGATGGTAGCTGATTTAAAGACGTCAGCTATCAGCCAGAGAAAGTTCCGTCAAAATCGGTGCAGCCGTTTCGGAGATTAGCCGTAATAAATAGACAGAAAGTTTTTTTTAAATTTCCCTATATACTTTCAGGGCCGCGCCGCTCCTATGTGCGAAGTGTGCGGCGCACACAGGCGCCAAGACAATAGGGGCGCCGCCATCGAAATTATTTTTGTTACACTTACACAACAACATATTCAAATAAGTGAAACATGAAGATTCGTGAAAAAAAGAGGCGCTTCATAGGTTTCGCACACAGGCGCTGTGGGGGGTCGGCGCGGACCTGTATACTTTCATACGCATTTAGTAAAAAGCTGTTATTTTGACATTACAAACAGACACGTTAATTTTATTTATTTGTAGATACTTATAGATTTGTATGGAACAGCAATTTAATTTTCGCGATTTCAAGGTTTGTCCCATAGTAGGTAAAAGTTGTTCGTAATGACGAGTACTATTATAACCAGTTATATGTGCCTCCGCTAGGACCTCACATTAACTGCGGTTAGCCACAATTACTGCGTTTACACTCAAATGAATCAACATACCTACATTATTTCGCTTTCATCGTTTCACACGCAGAATATACTCATAATGACAAAAAACACATAATTTTATTGCATTTATTTCTTTGAGAATAACTTGCGCAGAAAGGTAATAAGGTACATTAATTCAGCTATTATAACACAGATCATCATACTGCTATGTACCTATTTGGTTAGTTGCTATGGACTTGATAAATACTGCGAAATTGTAATAAATATGGACTACAAGCATTTACATACAATTGCACTATTTTCAAAACATCCTGTATCATATAGCAGTGATCAGAATAGCAACATCCTGCTTATAGACTACACAACATCGTACAGAGGCAATCGCGATCATAAGCTAATCAGATTATTGTAAAAACATTCACGTAAATGCTTCCAAATGTATAAATAAACATTTGTCTACTTAAAAATGTATAAATATAAAGTAAAATAAACTATAACCGCACTTAACAGATTTAGCCCTTGTTTATCCTAGATAATATGCACATTGATAAATAACTTGTATAAAAATGGAATATTACAAAATTCCAAATTATTATAATAAAGTTTTCGTTTATTTATTTACAGATTTTTTGAATGTTTAGAACATACAAACAAACTTTATGGACAAACACAATTCAACATCATAAAATTTTAATCTGTATACCTATATCATAGATAAGTAGTTAAGTATACAATATATAATATACTATGAATATTGTAAATTATGAGTCATAATAATTAGAATATTGCACAGTATTTTATATCCTATAACCTCTTCTCCGAGAGTATGTTTGACTTGTAGCAGTAGGAACAATAATAAGCTGATGAAGGATCATTAAAGATTATTATAGATTCTAGTTTTGATGTGTAGGTAGGTATGTCATTTTGTGCTCAGACTGCATACAAGTCCATGTATTCCCAAGAAATATTTTACATAATAGCGAAACAAAATAAATAACAAAATGATTAGAATGCAATAAAATAAAATAGATAAAACAACTTGACTAGGTGTATAAAATTTTCCTAAAAACTTCATACGAAGCATTTATGATACCCCAACTTAGAAACGCACGCGAGATGTTTAGTAATGCTCCGTGGTAGAAGTTGGCGAACTTTGAGCCTCGCTTGCGTAAAATATATTTAAATTCATAAACTATCGTCCTATGAGGACCGCCGAGTTCGCACTGCATTGCAATTTTAATAACGTTCAAAGGATAAAACAGTGTGCTGAGAAGTGCACCAATTGTCGCTCCCGCTAAAAAGTTCTGTATGCCTTGATAGAAAAGTTTATCTTGGTGCGGTACTCGGTGCCGCACTTCATCACGAATTATAAAAAACATTGCATTGGATGGGCCATTTCTCAACAATATAGGTAGCAGTCCTCTATAAAATTCTTTTATACCATAGTGCCTAGCAATATGACTAGCAGCATGTGCCGTGTTCTTGAATTCTTTGTGGAACTTTGGATGTATGAGTAACGTTTGTACCCTTTCAAAAGGCATGAGTGTTGCTTCGAAGCACCCAGCAATCACACCTGCACATATTTTGGCTAAATAAGGATTGATCTCTTGCACTAGTAGTGGTTGAAGACATCCATCATACACTCCGAACATGAGGGACATTGACAATGATCTCTGCATTAAAGGTGGCAGCATTCCCCTATAGAGGAAACCCAGACCTTCTTTCTGCAACTGGTTTAAGGCAAATGTTGTTTCAACTCCATGCATCATCTGAAACATTAATAAAATCATTATACAAGGTCCTACCTTTCTAGTCCTCCCTCCTTTTAGGAGTCCCTCCGTCCCTCCCTTTAAGGACAGAAAAGTAGGAACTTATATTTATCATGGAATAATGTTGATAATAACACTCTTACACATGTTATAGTACCATGTTAAATGGCACTGGAATTATATTATGTAATGTAGCTTTCATATTTATGCAAGTTTGTTGTTATAATATATATTTGTAATAATAAAAGGTAAACAAACAAATTTGTACAAACATACAAATAAAAACAATACTTTCATAACAGTTACATTACAAACGATAATGAAGAAACAAGATGCTTAAGATTACAAATTAAATGAGATCTAAGTATGTACCTTTTAATAATTATAATTTTAATCATGTTCATATATGTAAATTTTGATAAGATAACCTTATCATAGTCATGATAAGGCAGGAACCCCAATGGTTTTATTAAAAATTTATAGTAGCATAACTATATTGTTTCATCTCAATACTTTATATTCTTAAGCATGCTGACTTGTTTAACAATATTGCTAGACTTCAATTCAAAAATCAGAAATGACTGAAACAAAATTGTGTTGTAAGCCCGTTAGCAGGTTTTGAGTATACACAGACATTGAACATGGGTTTTTTGTTTCGA
Source organism: Allophyes oxyacanthae (assembly GCA_932294325.1). Lineage (NCBI taxonomy): Eukaryota > Metazoa > Arthropoda > Insecta > Lepidoptera > Noctuidae > Allophyes > Allophyes oxyacanthae. Next base: position 6,376,744 of record OW028611.1, read on the forward strand.
GTAAATTGATGTTAATTTATTTATTGGTGAGAGGCCTCCTGCTGTCAGAGTAATACAAATGTCTACTTTGTCACTTGAAGGGATAAAATACTGTTTTCCTAACTTAAACTGTGTAGATATAGATAGTATTAGCTTTGGAGTTACCTGTCTAAATATGAGTTTATTCAATGGGTAGCTGATAAGTATGTTGCAGAACGCGGATCCTCCGCCGCACACGAACTCCTTCCAGTGCTGCGGCAGGCCGGCGCGCACCGGCCCGTCCCTGAGCAGGAGATGTCGCTCTGACATTTCCTGCTCTTCACATTCACATGTCATTTTTAGTCTCCCATTGTCTAAAAATAACAATACTGGTAATTCCTCAACAAGTCTTGTTCCACATACACAATGTTTTTAATGAAAGTTATGATCATCACCAATGAGCTAGATTCTAGTGATAGAAATACATATTTGATTACAAAGCAAGGCATAGTGGATTGTAAACATACTGATAATGCACCTATCTTTTATTTAGTATTCATGTTCCATGTACTAATTTAGGCACTTTCATTACATAATGGTTTATTATCCTCTTACCTTTCATGAAACATAACTAATAAATTATATAAATTGTTACGTGCGAAATGAAGAGAGCGGATATCTTCATACTTATTCCATAGCTAACGGCATCAAAAGATGGTGTTGATATAAACAATACACAATTATATTAATAAACCTTAAGATAAGTGAAAGTAACAAGGAGCTTAATATGAAATTAATAAATTAAAAATATTTTCCACTAAGGCGATCTAGGTATTATTCGACCATATGCTAAACAATTTGACACTTTTAATTTTGACAGTGACACTTAGCAGTCAAATGTTTGGTAGGCAGGCAGGTAGGTACTTAGAGTATAGGGCAGGTACTAAGAGCAAATACTAATAATTGCTCTTAGGGCAGGTAGGCATCATTCTGCAATAATTTTATGTTCCAAATATTATTATATTCGTTACGGTTTCTCGCGGTTTCTTCATCTGACTGAGGTTGGAGTGGGTTGGAATCATAGAATAAACACTAATACTGAAATTGGAATCTCAGTTGGAATCATGGAATGGAATTATTGGGGAATTTGATAAATTGGCATTGAATCCTGCTATATAGTCTGTGGTTCTGTTCAGAGAGGCTTCTTTGGTCATTGGTTCTACTGCAGCCTAAACGTAGGTAGTGATTACATACTCTTTGCTGCAGCGTACACATAGTCTGTGACTGCAGCCAGTCAGTCTTTGACAGTGTTCCCAACTTAGGGGTTTTCCCCCCAAATTTAGGGGGTAAATAAGTGGGTTGGAATTTTTTTAGGGGTTTTATTTTTTTAGGGGTATTTTTAGGGATTTTTTTATTCTTGACTTTTACTGTGAAGTTTATAATGATTGTGACGCAGTTGGCTCTAAACTTTTTGAAAATGTTTCAATTATTGTTTAATATTACAATTTATTTATAAATTTTACAGACTATTTATTTTTTGGGGGTTTTTAGGGGTTTTTAACTTTAGCTTTGGGGATAAATATTTCTGAGAGTTGGTAACACTGGTCTTTGAGTCAGTAAAAATTAAAAATATAAACACGACGCATGCACGACGCATAAATTTTATATAAAATCTCAAGTTTAATACATAATGACTATTCTATGGTAATGTCCGTGAGTTCAACACTATACTGCGAAGAACATAAAACCAAAATATGGCAGCAGTATTAAAAAAGAGAGCATTGGCAGAGTACAACAAATCTTTCCAAGTAAGCGCGTAACCTTACTATCTATCTGTTTTTCATCCAAAGAAGAATTTGCATTTTGATACCTACTTATTCTCTGTTTTCAGGATGGGCCTCCTACGAAGAAGTTGCACCTAGTTAAAAAGCCTCTGATAGGCAGTTCGGCTGCTGCTTTCGTAGGGTTGCTAGAGAAGTGCAAGTCTAGTGATGAGGCACTGCAACTATTACTGCGTATCTCAGATTGCCTTCAATTTCAAGAATCTGATGTTGAAGAGGCTATAAAGAAGTTATCGGAACATTTCCAATCGGAACAGGAATCGGTAGTGAGAGTCAAAATATTGTGGCTGTTCTGTGACATAGGGCTGGAGTGCCCCGGAGCTAACCTGAGCAATCTGATAGATGAGACTACTCATTTGATCAAGAATGAAACTTCTCACAAGGTGATGTTCTATTTCTCTAATCTTTTCACTATGGTATGAGTGATTTTCATATAGCTCATGCTGACACAAAAAAAGATTACTTTGTCTGAGATCTGTAGAGCATATACATAGCCTTTGCTCAGACTTTGGTATTAAGTGCCTTTTTATTGACTTTCAAACTTTGTTTACTGAGTTTCTTGGTCTTAGCGTATGCTCAGCACATATTCAGCATGTTATGACTATAAATTCTAAGTCAAAGTATAAGCTAGCCACATAAAAAAGCTTGATAAAGTGTAAGTGTGTTTATACGCAAAATACGCGTATCGTCGTGGAGTTGCGGAAACTCACCCGTTTTACCAATACCAAGTTTATGTGAAGTCTGAGCCAAGTCAAAGTATGCACTACAGATCTTGGCCTTATCTTGGTTATAAAGTTGTACAACACCTATCACCAATATCATAAAATTAATTATTGAGGAATAATAATTAACATACTGATAATTATAACATTATTGGAGAATATTTACTTATTAATTACAGTTAGTAAATGTTCTGCAACAAAGTATTTATGAATGATTTCATGAAAGATGGTATATTTATCCTCAGGTTATAGCGCAAGGCATAGCAACACTGCTGAAACTTGGTAGTAAGCTCAGTGATGACAAGATCCTCATGATGCGCCTTGTAGCCGTGGCTAAGGACAACCTGAAGGACACCAGTCACCAGGTGAAATGTCGGTGTCTGCAGCTCATCAGTGAGCTGTATCCAATACACCCAGAGTCCGAGACAACCACCGAGATGGCTACTGAAGCTGATGCCATTGTGAAACTGCTTGGAGACTATTCACATGCTGAGGTATAATTTAATATGATTTTCATTGCTTTTAATTTTGAGAAGAAGCTCTGCTCAGCTGTGGTACAGTAATGGGCAGAAAAACGGTAGAATTTATTTTTATTAGTAGAGTAACATTTTGCATGCAAGGATTTTAGAATGTCTGAATACAAATATGTATAGAGGTTCAAAATATTCGATTTTACTTTTTAATATTCAAAAACAGATAATACAATATCAAAAAATATCATGGATTTGAAATTAGGAAACCAAATAGGTACTTTAATGAAAATAATATTGAATTCCTGCAGGATGCTAGAGTTCGTTGTGAAGCATTTCAGTCTTTACTGACATTCCATGAGCGTGGACAGACCTTGGGTGCTAATCTATATGACCTGGTGTGTTTGGCCCTTTCTGATGATTATGAAATCGTGAGGGAGGTGGCCCTCAAGCTTGTTTGGGTTTTGGGCAACAAATACCCTGAGAAGTAAGTATTTTTAAACTATTCAATTCTGATAATTGATGTTTTGATAAAAAAATCACATTTTCATACCTATTTTAGTAAATGCATTTTGGACTTTGTCACAATCTACTTCATAAAAAGAGATTATTTTCCAAGACTATAAATGCATGTTGGATTTACTTCTGCAACTTGTATAATTATAATTCATGTAAAGTAAATCATAGTTTCATCACAATATATTATTCCAGCACAATAACTCTCTGTGATGATGAGACAACCATGCGTTTGGTGGACGATGCATTCGTGCGCATATGTTCAGCGGTGAACGATCTGTGCATGCAGGTGCGGGCGCTCGCTTGCACTCTGCTCGGCACGACGCGCGCTGTGTCCGACCGCTTCCTCCTGCAGACGTTAGATAAACAGCTCATGAGTAATATGAAGGTAGGCAATGATTAATTAACATAATATTTGTAACAAGATTTTGGTGTGTAAAATCATCCATAGAATAGAATAGAAATACTCTTTATTGTAAACCTGATAAAAAAGGAGCGATTAACATAATAATTACAACTAATCATTTTAACATTGTACAATGTGCGGTCTTATCGCAATCGGCGATTTCTTACAGACAACCTTTGGATGGACAGTACAGCATGTAGAAAATAACGAGGGTAGCTCGCGGTGTAGCATAAGCTAATTAACAATAGAATTTATATTAAACACAAATAAATAAATTAAATACTAATATAACTAATACATCCATTTTATTAATAAAAAAATATTACTTAGAAGTGATGGCTTGATTTACCTGCACTTTTTCGGTATCTCTCTGTAAGTCGATCTCAGTACAAAGTTATCGTTACAGAAAAAGCGCACAGCCCACGAGCGCGGCGCGGAGCTGGTCCGCAGCGGCGCGTGGGCGTCCGGCCGGCGCTGGGCGGACGACGCGCCCGGGCAGCTGCTGCACAGCGCCACCGTGCAGCTGCTGCCGGGCGGGGCTGCCGGCGCCTTCGTGCACGGCCTGGAGGACGAGCTCATGGGTACACTATACTTACTGATTCGGGGAAGCTTTGTGCACGAGAGGTCAACGTGATTGAATACTACATTATGCTGGTTAATAAATGTATACAGAAGAATGACATGTATTTAATCGAGCATCTAATTATTATGATTTCAGCATCCTAAAATAATAATGACGTTAAATATTAACACGAAGTTTATGCGCGAAGGACACGTTCATTTTGTTTCAATCAGTATTTCCAGTAGCTCATTCATCTCGGCTGCTCTTTCTAGTTGCTCATTTAGTATTTATATCATGTGAATAAAATTATAATACGCTTTTCTAAAATAAGTGCTAATTACTAACACTAACACACACACACACACTTGACTAATTTAGCAGGTTTTACGAAATCACGGCACACAATTATTTTCCAATTCGTAATCATACTTCATTTTTCGAACTTGGGTGTACCTTAGTAATAGAAATAAATAAATTTCATTCCATACAATAAGTTTCAATATAAATAAGTACAATTTAATTTCTATCTCAGACAAACACCTAGCTATTTCCCTATAGGGTGATAATTTGAACTACTTTTTGCTCCTACCCAGAGGTGCGCACAGCAGCCGTTGACGCGGTCTGTCAACTATCGATGGAGAACGTCGTATTCGCGACGACATCACTGGACTTCCTCGTGGACATGTTCAACGACGAGATCGAAGACGTGCGCCTGCGTGCCATCAACAGTCTCACGCGCATCTCACACCATATCGTGCTCAGAGAAGATCAGCTGGAGACTATACTAGGAGCTTTAGAGGTATTTCTAATCAGATAATTGCTGCTTATAGCTCTTGTCAAGGGTTATCCGATAAGCTTTACTATGTTAATGACCCATCTTGCGATGACATCGATCTTCCGACGCTCCATGCGGCAAGAGGCCACCTTCCAGTCTTTTAGAAAAAGGGAGACATCACACACCACACTGTTTACCAGTCCTTTTGCATCAGTGTGGCTGGTATCCATCACCAACCTGGGGTCACCTCCGACAATGAGATGGTTACTCCGCCATTTGCCGGCCGTTAACCTCAATGAACAGTAGTAGAGTTTACAGTTGCACGTGAGGTTGACGTTTGGGGATGAAGGAGGGATTTAATGTAGCAATTTGTCTGCAGGACTACTCAATGGACGTCAGAGAAGGTCTCCACCGGATGCTGGGTTCGTGTACAGTCGCGTCTAAGACCTGCCTCGAAATGTGCATCGACAAAATATTGGAGAATCTCAAGAGATATCCACAAGTGAGTACAATACATTCTGCAAGAGGTGCTTGCTCGCCGTTCTTCATGCTGAGCCAAAGAGTCTAGTCCTTTGTCCTATGTGTTAGGCTATAAACCCGTGGTTGGCGTGAACACATTGACATGTCGACTTCCATGTTTTTTTTTATTGGCTTAATACTTCCTACGCATTAGGAATTTATATGAAAAAAATTGACAGTTCCAAATGTACATAATTTTTGGAGCAATCGACTTTGGTAAAAAGCCACAAACTTATCTGACCCGGTCGTGGCGTCGCTGCAGTCGCGTTTACCAATGTGATCTCCTTAATGTGTTCCTTAGCGACGTTAGTTCCAATTTTGGTCACCGGGCCAGATAAGTTTCTGGCACTATAACATGTTGACATCTCGCATTTTAACATGTCTTAACTTGAAAAACCTGACAAATTGCAATTATAGACTTGTCAACATATTCACGCAAGGCACGGAAACATAATAACTTAGATTATATTATTGATTGGTTGTCGCAGCCGCTCCACAATAATCTAAGCATAATAATAATATTGTGTAGGACAAGCGGTCTACGTTCCGTTGCGTGCAGCGCCTGGGCAGCTCGCACGCGTCGCTGGTGCTACCGCTCACGACGCGCCTGCTAGCCGTGCATCCCTTCTTCGACATGCCGGAGCCCGATGTTGAAGATCCATCCTGTATCCTTTTTATTTAAATGTTAAATTATACAGTTTACTGTTCTGACGGGAGTAAAATAATATTAATGGTGTCATAAATTAGATTATTTAATGATCTGAAGTGATCAGACTTAAAATTATCTTGATTTTGCAGCTTTCGCCAGTGTGTTAAGTTTCAGATGAATGTTGTAAAGATGTTTTTGTTTTTATTGCGTCTTTAAGTGGGGATAATACCGGCTTTCCTGGTGGTTGTAATACCTTTATTTTTGGAAGTTCATACTAACCAGATTACCTTTTGATAACCCAACATGCTTCCTCTAAATAAATTTCTTGACTCTGTCTACCAGATATGTGCGTATTGATCCTGGTACTAAACGCAGCTCAGCACTGCACCACCATGCTGCCTTTGTTCGAGGAGCACACTATCAAACACTACACTTACCTGCGAGACACCATGCCGCATCTAGTGCCGTACTTACCTATAGGTGAGTGTACTTGAGTTTCTCCTGTGTACTCTGTCGACGAGCATACCTGAGGCGCGGCTAATGACGTCCCTCTGAGAGAAAGTCGTCTCTCTCTGAGAGAAAGTCAAGTTTCTCTCTCTGAGAGAAAGCCCAGTCTCTCTCTCTGCGAGAATTCCATTCTTGTTCTGTGAGAAAGCCCAGTGTTTCTTCTCTCTCACTGGGAGAATGCCTAGTCTCTCTCTCTCTCTGCGAGAATTCCAGTCTTGTTCTGTGAGAAAGCCCAGTGTTTTTTCTCTCTCTGGGAGAATGCCCAGTCTCTCTCGCTCTGCGAGAATTCCAGTCTTGTTCTGTGAGAAAGCCCAGTCTTTCTTCTCTATCTCTCTCCGAGAGAATGCCCAGTCTCTCTCTCTGAGAGGAAGAAGTAAAAGAGACTGTGCTGAAATCTACCACGCAGCCCCAGTCTGGATTGGTGAATATCATAAAGCCTTCGATGTTTTTATTCTAGATTATTGTTGTTACTCTATATTAATTTGTCTGTGTACACTAGGTGACGCTCAACAATCCAGCGCAGAGAAGATCGAATCAGCAATGGATGACAGCGCCGTGCGACGGTTCTTCGACTCGGTGCTACAACACATTGACAACACAACTCTGTCTACTAACGTGCGGCTCAACATGCTGCAGTCTGCTGAGGAACAACTCAACAAGTAAGGTTTTAAGAACAAAAAGCTGCCACACACGATTTGACTCCGAATGTTGATACCTTACCAAGCTTTAGAGTGTCTGCCATCCACTGCTTATGCTTGTCGTAGGTCCCGGAATCATTATAGAGTAATTTCTTCTTTATTTAATCTCCACAATATTTCTTACATATATGAATAGCATTTAATAACATAAATAGTCTATTGTGGGAGACTGGTGCCTAAACTAGGTAAAACCTGTATTTAAGGACACCAGGTCTCAACCCATAAGTATAATTATAATCGTTCTTATAGCCTAGCATTGCTCTGTCTTCAGCTAATTAACACTAGAATATTTTCGTTCGTTGTTTTCTCGCTGTCGCTATATATCTTACTTAGTATCAACTAATTCTACTATCATAATATCAATATTATAATTAAATTATTTAATAAATTACTTGTTGTTAGATTGGCGGAGATGGAGCCAGCGGTGTCAGGCGCGGCGCAGTTCACGTCAGTGTTCGCGCGCTGCGTGCTCGCACTCAACTCTGCGCTACACAGCAGCAACGGACCGCCCGCGCATGCGCTCACCAACCTCACTACCGACTGCCTCAGGTATGTTAAAATTATCGGCAGGAGTAGTGACCACAAACTCCACTTTATAGTAGTAGATTTATAATAATAATAATTTCATTTATTTCAGACTATTAAAATCCATACATTTAGGTTCATCATATTCACAGCAAATAATAAAAAGACAAAAACATAGCATAACTCCACAAATAAATCATTACAATAAATAGGTACATTAAAATTAATTTCACAATATCAATCATTATTCATAAATGAAGCAAGTAAGTACCTACATTAATAAAATAAAAATTAATTTAAATGAAATAAAAGAACAATTAAATTATTTTGATTTGATTTGAAATAAAATTTTATATGAAATTAATTTTAATATAAATAAATACAACAAAAGATTTGTAGGTCTGATTGGTGGAAGGAAAACAATTGGTCCGACTGTTAGAGGGTCGATAATGTACAGGGATTTGCCCCGGAGTGTACATGCGCGAACTGTGTTGTGCTCACGACTCGTGACGACAACTGTACCTTTATCGTCACCCTAGCGTTTCTCCATCACGTGGTAGATATTAGATCAATTGTTTTATATAATGTTTTCGGCTCGCGCTGTACTGACTCCTATCATCTATGAGTAACGTGATGAATTACAAAACCAATTTTGGAAATTACTTAAAAGTATTTCGAAAAGCCATGCTACAAAGGCTGTTGTAGGCTTCATGTTATTTAAACAAATTGCGCCCTTATGAGTGCAACTGGGTATCGAATCCACGTGTACGAAGTCGCGAGCAAACGCTAGTATGATTATATAAATGTTTCCCATTATCCAGGTTGCAGCACCAGTTCAGTGGTGTGTCGGAGCAAGAGAACGCGTGTGTTTGGCAGTTGGCCCTGCGCGTGAGTGCGGCGCGGCTGTGGGCGACGGCCGGGGGCGGCGCGGGCCCTCCGGGGGGTGCGGCCGCCGCACTGTCGGCCGCTGCGGCGCTCACGCATCATGCTGAGCTGCTGGATAGGCTGCTGGCTTCTGCAGGTATTGAGTTATTTGGACTGTGTCTGGTATAGGTGGTGTGTAAAGGATTCAACTTTCCCAAATGTCAATCTGACCTGCGATGCATACAGTCACTGACCAATGAGAATCTTAGCAAAATGTAACTATTCATCCAATTCTAACTTAGAATTTCTAAGTTAGAATTGTAATAACAATTGGGACAATAAGAGTGAGATTCGAATCGAGATGCGAAATGTTCGTACAGAATAGCTATGCTGGAGACCAGGATTGAGTAGAATGCTATGATTTCGATCGCGTAGCCGGGAAATATGTTATGAGAGGCAATGATGTTCTAGTATTACGGATCCTTGTCTACTAAAGTCCCACTTTTCATTTCAAATAACTTCAGTGTTTTCACTTCATCACTTTTTAACCGACTTCAAAAAAAAGGAGGGGGTTCTCAATTCGACGCGTATGTTTTTTTTTTTATGTTTGTTACCTCATAACTTTCGACTGCGTGAACCGATTTTGATAATTATTTTGTTATTTGAAAGCTGGTGCTTCCCGATTGGTCCCATTTTAATTTGGTCCAGTTCTGACAATGGGATCCATGAGAAAACCATATAAGTCTTAAATTTACATTACGTATGTGCGTGACTTTTTATGTTTGTTACCTCATAACTTTCGACTGCGTGAACCGATTTCGATGATTCTTTTTGTATACTTCCGAAGTCTTCCCGTTTAAATTTGGTGAGGATCTGATGAAGATCTTCGGAGATAGACAATGGAACTCTTGAATGAATAACAGCACATCACTCGCGATTGCTGTAATCTCATGTTTATGTATTGTTTATGCCACTCAAAATTGAAAAATGAAATAAACTTAAAAAAAAAAGTAAAAACCGACTTCAAAAAAATTTAACTAAAAAGTATAAAATAATTTTCTTAAAAAATTTAACAGCTTCTGAAGTCGGGGCCTAAAATTCTTCAATGCACCTATCTTGGCAGTGGCCCCGACTTCAGAAGCTGTTAAATTTTTTAAGAAAATTATTTTATACTTTTTAGTTATTATTTTTTTCTTATTTTGTATACAGGAGTGGAGCCGGATCCGTTCACCATCGCAGTATTCCGTCAGTTGTCGATGAATGCGGACAACAAACCCGCAGCGTTGGCCCGCGCCATCATGCCTTTACTTCAGTCTGCGCCGATGCCGGTCATACCCAAACCTAATATCAAGGTATGTCTATTTAAAACAATTACAGTAATATAATATTTTGCAATATTGCACATCAAATCAATAAATAATTTAAAAGGCACGTGCAATCGTATATTTCCTTCATCAACACAAACAAATTTATATAAGGTCTGTTGTATAAAAAAATATCTGCTGTTCCATGCATTTATACTCCGTTTGAAATAAGATTAGACACGTTTAACAAACCCTTTTACAGTGTGTTCAACCGATTTTGACTTCTATTCCGTACGCATAAGGATGGCATTAAAAGCAAAAAGGTATTTACGATAAAGTCAAAATCGGTTGAATAAAGTTATTTAAATTTCTAATGTTATTTCGAACGGAGTATAGTCAAGTAATATTTAATTATTATTTATATGGAACGGAACAGTAGATATTTTTTCGCGGGTTCAAGGTTGGTCCTATAGTAACAGTTGTTCATAATGATGAGTACAATAACCCCTTCAAGGGATCGGGAATAGAGAGGTAGGACCTTGTATATTATCATAAGTCATAACAATACTTTGTTCTATAGATCCGCATGTGCACAGCGAGCATATTAGAGCCAGCACCGGACAACGACACCGTAGTGCGGTTCAGTGCGGGATTAGTAGCCGGAGTGGCGCTAGAAGCAGAAGTGTTGCGCGTGCGCACGCCCAGCGCGCTGCGCGTGCGCGTGGCCTACCCCGACACGCGCGTGCACGCGCTCGTGCCGCCCAAGGACCATCTGCGGCCGTTGGACCATCATAACACTAGTAAGTTTTTATTGCGATCCACTATTTTGTTTTCTTCGCAATACATGTTAAGACGAGTTGTCAGACATTGAATATAACGCATAGATTAATATGTATATTGGGTATAGATGGTTATCTTATACGTCGTAAGTTGTACCATAGAAAGTGGCTCCACCTAGTGGTAATGGGTGAAATACTGAATCGCTTGATATGACATATAGATAGGTATGTATCTTGTATAGTACTTATGAATATTTTCTAAGAACGCTATGTAAAAGTGACGTAGCTCACAGCTATGACGGAGTCCAACTCGACATCAATAGCAATGAAACTACTTTCAAAGTAATCACAAGTATAAAATAATACTCAAATTACTGAAAGTTAGGAAAAGGCGAAAAAAATGCCCGTGCGCATCAAAACACCGCTGACCGCAGACATCTTTGATAACATTCTCATCAGCATGTTGCCATAATGAAATATGCATACATATTTTTAGAAAATTTGCTGAATTAAGCCAAAATTATTACTTTCACCATAGTTTTATAAACAATAAATAAAATTGTACTCGTCTGTAATTATGTTATATTTTAAAATAACGTATCAAGAAAGAAAAAATATTATTCTTTTACGACCTAAAATGGTTATTAGTAATAGCAACATTGTCGACCTTCGGTTCTTAGGTGTTTCAACTATAACCGCTAGATGGCGCTAGGTGTAAAACGTTCGAGCAAATTTGTTCTAAGAAAACCCACCATGATATAACGACTGTAAAGTTGAACGTACAAAATATAGCCAATATTATATTGATACACATAAATTATAAATTGTTATACTAAGCCTTACGTCACAGATATTATTTATTAGTTTTGTGGTGCACTTAGTAACAATAGCGTGTATAAATTGAAAGCATAACTAATATTGTTATTTCCGATATAATAAAAATATGCTTAAGTTTTGTGCGTAAAATTGACGTAAATTTTGAGTACTCTTGCGGAGACAAGGTACCCAGCCAGTATGAGACGATCTATCGTAGATATCAAGTATTATTGTTTCTAATAATACAACTTTCATCAATTTTACTATTACTTTGCAGACGATGACGGTACACAGAACGTCCGTCTTCTGACCAAGGTGTTAATCTCACACGGGGTTTGGACGGAGCCCTGCGGCGTAGACATCTCCGTGTGCCTCGCCGTCGAGGAGGGCGGAGGCCGGGAGCCCGCGCAGCTCGTGGAACTGTGCCGGCCGGTGCGCGTCACTGTCGCTCCTAAACCTATCAAACGAGGAATATAAAAACTAATATTTTAACACTGATTAAATTATGTATGCCTGTCTTTCGAGACAGACTTATGAGCTAGTTTTGTGAAATAACGTGTGAAATGTAAAATGGAATATGAGAATTCTAGGGTTTCAACAGATTGACCAGTGCTTTGTTATAAGGTATTTTTCGAAATTCATAATTAATAGAGCTGGCTGTACACAACAATTGAGCTGTATCACGGAAAAATGTAATGTAGTCGATTTCAAAACGAGTCCGTGAGCCTTGAAGTAGAATATATTTAATATTTGACTGTAAAAATCTGTGCAGGATCCCTATTATGTGAGCAAAATATCTAGAAATAAGAACAAATAAAGTATTGATATAATTATAGTACTTTATTTACATTTATACAACACAACAACACAGCTTAAATTGTACCTCACAATGGCAAACTTAAAGTTATCAAAAACTATAGAAACATCACAATACTTTTCCTTAAAATATATGGTTATTGCAATTTCTAAATATTTAAAACTAGCTGTACCTGTGACTTCGGCCGCAAGGAAATCGCAATAGCGTAGGTCCTTCCTAAAGATGCACACTATTTATATCCTTGTCAAATTTCATCAAAATCAGTTCAGCCGTTTAGTCGTGAAAGGTAACAAATAGACAGAGACAGAGTTACTTTCGCATTTACAATATTAACAAGGATTTATCATTTGAAGTTCAACAGAAACATCCGCAAGTGCACTGCCAAGCGTGAAATTAGCCCCATGCGGCGCGACCCCGCCTCACAACCCTGTAACACTGTAACATCCCTACCTCACTCTGCTCCCGCGGACCTCTTGCCCTGCAGGCGATACACTAGTTATACGGTCGGACTATAGTACCTACACAGTTTCTTTCAAATGAAAATAATTGCCATACCCAATATAATGAGTATCCTAGCATTGCAAGAATGGAAGCAACTAGGTTTAGTAAATACATTAAAAATATGGTATTCAGATGGCTGCTGTTCTTAAATCTATTCGTTGTCAATTGAGAGCAGCTCAGAGCGAGCTATACAATGGTGTATGAGCTGCTTGATGCCTGGCATCCACGTGCCAACAGCACCAACATGATCCACCATTAGTGCTCTGTGGATGTCATCGGCTTCGCTTGGTGTGTCGCTCTGGAGTGCTGACATATAAAAAATAAATATTATTATTATAATATTGTCAGCTTATGACCACAATAATATTATGGCCTATGTATGGCTAGCATGTAATTATAACATTATTATTACACTAAGAAATAATATTATGCATATCAAAATGATTGGTTTTAGTAATATGTAGTTATTAGTGCAGAAAAGGTTACTATTGCTTATCTTATTGTCTCAATTCCTTCATCGCCTTTTCATTTAATCAATTAAATGAGCCTATTACAGTCCACTACTGGACTTAAGGCTCTAACAATACTTTTCCCATAGTCATGTTAAGAAATCACAAAGGAACTTTTTGGTAAGGGCCAAGATCTAGTAGAGGATTACAGTAAGCCAAGTAATAAATATTGCATAATTTGAAACATGAGTCTATCTTTATTACAATGAAGTTGCACAGCAGTGTAGTTTACATAACTTATATTGAAAGGAAATGTAATGAAACATTACATAAATATACATTGAGTCAGTGCTCTAGATGCTCAGAATGCGTGAATTTAGCACAGCTGTATCAATAACAGATGACTCAGAATATACTACTACAGCGTATTTGGTTTCCAAAGATTTTGAGATTTTCAGTCTTAGGCGCGGTGCAAATGATGGACTTTTCGTCTGGCAAACTACCGCAGACAAGAAAATTAATTTTACCACAAAAAATTGCCACAGACGAGAATATTTGGGATGGACTCAACATAGACAACAGTTATTTTGTTTGTAGTTGTCATTAAAACTAGTGTCCTCACTGGCAACAACTACCAACCACAATCATTCTAGTCCGTGGTAGTTTGCCGTACAAAAAGTCCGTCGTCTGCGCCGCGCCTTAGATTCAAAAACATGTAGGTATAACTCACCATGAGCCAACATTTTCATTTGCACAAATATTCTACTATCTAATTTTCCACTGGCCCACATATCTTCCATCACACCTATCCTCCTTCTGATATCATTTGCTTTTGAGCCTAGTTCGGTGCTATTTTCTAACAGCTCTAGTAAAATTCCCTTCACTTCCTTTAGAGTATTTTCACAGTCTACATCTGCCTCCTCCGGTTGAATGCTTGGAATCTGAACAGGTGGTGCAGCAGGCAGTAGCGTGGGCATTGGTGGTATGTTTACAGGAGGCATTACAACCGGACTAGACGTGGCGCTTGATAAGGGGAATGCCACTCTTTTATTCAAAAGATTGCGCGGTTTGTTAGGTGGAGTTTGCGCGTTGTAAGAAAATTTCGGTGGGTCATTCCAACCAGGGTCGATTGGTGCTGGAAATATTAGTTTATATGTAATATTACATGAGTTATCATTTTCAAGTTATGGAGGACTAGTATTCAAAAAGACTATCGTATTGTTTTGGATACGTACCAGTAACACCTGTGTTGGGAGTATAACCGCTGTTATTCATTTTAAAGTAGCGATGAACTTACGAACGTAAGTTAAGTATGAACAACAGACTTTGCTTACTTAAAACAAACAAATTAATTGTCTATAAATATTTGCAAGCCAAAATATGTTGGCATCATGCTATGGCAACTAGGAGTAATACAAAAATTTCGCTAAAATACTGAAAACAGCGCCGTCTAAGAAAAAGTTAGGAGAAACAAAATTACGGTGTTGCTATATTTAAATATATGATTCTTATGCTGGGAGTTTCCATAAAATAGAAATCAATAAATAAAATAATTATCACAAGTTATTGGTAAAGTGAATAAAGAAAAATAATAGTGTAATAAATTCAAGCATATTGAGGTTATTAGCATCAGCACAATAATACAGAAATCATATTTTTGTATTTAAAACGTGCACAGTTTTGTTTTCTTATGGGCACACTTGTATTGCAAATGGCCGGTGTGAGAGTGTTTACGCTCCTGCGCATTTTCCTTTTGCAATAAAAGTCTCATTGTTTCGCAAGTGCATCTGCTATCCACGTTGAGTTGAGCCTCTGTTCCTCCGTGTTGCCGTGCCGCGTTACAATATTTCTTTCGTTTGTAAGTTTGTGTTGAGTTGAGTATCCTCCTCCGTGGGACGACATACCGAAAGGATTAGAAAACTTGTGAAGTTACTGTGGATTACTGACTGCGCATAGGCACTCTTTAGAGTTTGGACCCATAATTGCAAACAGTGAACAGTGAACTTCAACCATGTCACAAAATTCTTGCTGTGTACCAGGATGTGTTGTGGTTAGGAAAGATGGTATGTAAATTTTGTTTTTCTACCTTTATTCGCCTCACCTGGAGGGTTACACTCTATTCGTCATTATGTTTCACATATTGCTATTGTAATAGCCGCAGAGTACATTATATAATATATACCATTTACAAGGAGGCCAACGTTATAACAGTTATTTTTATCAACCTATGTACTACAATGCTACATTAAATTGAAATTGATGTAAATACTAATTGTAAAGGTCTCCTTGGTAATTTAGTGATACAAGGAATATACTACTCTCTAACGACAGCAGGTTAATTGATTATGGGATATCAATTTTACGGTCTAAAACAGAAAATTACTTCTTTTTCAGCGCAAATTTCTCAACAACTTTATGATATCCGATTTTTTTAATGCATAGTTATACATCTTCTATTTGTCTATGCAGTTGGAATTATGATAACAACTCAATATAAATTAGGAAAAATAAAAATCAAACACGTTTTTACGTAAGCACAAAACACCAACTTTTTCGATCACTTGTTTAACTTACTGGTAACGAATAACACTGTGAAAAAAAACGTTAGTACTGGGAATAGTTTATTATGCAACCTACAATTTAATTTTTAAAAGACAATTGAATTAGTACTTTAAAAAAATCCTTATAAAATCATGTACAAAACCGACGTCAACGCTTAAGAATTTATTGAAAATTGCAATTAAGTGGTGAATATTTTAAAATTTGAGGTGTTTATCTACCAAATGAAATTATTTTATTTTATTTTTGACTAAATATTTAGTTGTAATAAAACATCTAAATAATGTCTTATAAGTTGAAGAATTGCAACCGTTGTTTAAAAAAATTAAATTCATAGACTTAATAGATATAATAACATAATAATTTTTCAGTGCAATAATTTGCACTGAATAAGTCGAATTTTCTGTTTTTCGAACTCGAAACTGATAGGGACCCTTAATTATATACATATTTACATCTAACTAGTTGTGTCATTTTTTCAGGTGTGCCTCTACACCATTTCCCGAATCCAGAGACACAGCCAGAGAGATTTAAAACGTGGATTTCGAATATTGGTGGTGCAATAGCTACATTGGATCATCTTACTGTCTATGAGAACAAACGTGTCTGTCATAGACATTTTGAAGATATTCACAAGTATCCAACGAAAAGACTGAGTAAATTAGCAATTCCAGTATTGCATATCCCAGGTAATACTATTGTTATACTATAATAATCTTCAATACATTTATTTTGTAGAAGCAAATAATAAACATAGACAATTTTTTAATATTATTCTAGATCTGGAGGCACAATCACTTGGTGAAGCAGTGGTTATGTCAGTCTCTGAGAAGTCCCAACGAAATCCACTACGGGAATATAATTTTAATACATCAGGTATGTCTTTTATTACAAAATTTTTTTTTGGTTCAGATTTATTATCTTCTTTTCAAACCGGTGTGTGATTGCTTTTTTGAGCCTCAACTGAATAAAGTTATTTAATTTTGTATTTCAGGACAACATATCATTGAAGCTACGAGTATAATAAACAAGCCGGCCCTAGCTTCAACATCAGCTGTTTTAAAAACACAGTCAGATGATTTGATATCAGGTTTGTATATTTTTTATAAAGTGAGCTGAATAAACACCCAAAATAAACATTATGTTTAAATATTTTTATAGATTTATTAAGCAATCAAATCATTTATTAACAGATCATAAAATCCAATTTGTTAGTAATTACATACACTTCTTAAACACTAGTACATACATTTGGCCAATTATGGTAATAATTATTAATACTTATTAATGATGTCAACACAATCAAAAATAATGTCAAAATCATTCATCATAATGTCGAAATCACCACTAACTAAAAACAATAATAATAAAAATAGTCAAAAATCTATAATGATCAATAAAACATTATTTCAAAGCATGATTTGAAGGTTTTTTTTTATTTTTATTGAAAGATAAAATCAGCATTAGGATAAGTTGTGCACAGTTACTAGCAAGACACCATCTTTTCCATGAAAGTATTTTTTGCAGTGCCTCTCATATATTTAATAATATACAGAGACCTATTTGAGACATTCCTAAAATAAAAATATTTTTGAAGAACCTTCATAATGTGTTTCAAAATGCTACTACTCTGTAAAAGACTTCTTATCTACAAATCACTCGTCCAAGATAACTTTCTATATACAATTATATTTTTTTTAGGATATTAGACTACTTATCTGGTAATGCAAGTAATGATAATTTATATTTAATTTCTCTGATATGTCATTTTAATTATATTGATAAAAATACCTTGATGATCGATGACATCGGGTTTGAGATATATTTATTCTCATTAGAATTTACAATTCACTTACATGAGAACACATAATTATTAGCACAATGACATGTACCTGCCTAATTCTGTTTTAATTTAAATTATAAACTTATATCAAAATCTATGTGAAGAAAATGTATTCTGTATCCACCTATGTAATGTGGATTACATTATAGATTATAATAATGAATATAAAAGACATACATTACATATTTACAATATAAACTATTTGACAATAAAATAATAGAATAAATTCAGCCCATTACTGTCCCACTGCTGGGCATGGGCCTCTTCTCAGAATGAGAAGGGTTAGGCCTTAGAGGCCCTCTAAGGGGTGCAGGTTTCCTCGCGATGTTTTTCCTTCACCGTTAAGGCAAGTGATAATCAAATTGCGATCTGCACATAAATGCTAAAAGTCAGAGGTACGGGCCGGGTTCGAACTCAGATCCTCCTGCATGGAAGGCAAGCGTTCAAACGCTAGGCTATCACTGCTTGACAATATGAATATTTAATTTACAGGACATCAAAATGTTGTTGTGGAGTTACAACCTGACCAAATTCAACGCAGGACCCAGAAAAGAAAGAAAACAATGAAATCAAAAAGTATGTATATAATTTAATATAAAACACTATTACCGAATTGCACAATTAAACTGGAATGAAGATCCCGCCCAAGGTTAGGTCATAAATGTAAAAAAATACTTATTTACTTTGAATACTTTGAAAATATTATCAGCTACAATGAGAGGCTAAAACATTATAAAATCACCTCGTTAGCAGACAGAAGGAAACTGGCCGACCTGATATTCCCGCACAAAATATTTAATGGAAGCGTTTGCCGCGAATAAGTAGCTATAACCTATTTAATAATATCCCATGATCCAGAACAAACCTAGGGCATTTCGCCGTTCTGTAGGCAATTTAAAGACATATCAAAATGTTGTGATTTGGATATTGCTCTCAGTAAAATAATGTTAATTTTACTAGTGTTTCTTATTTTTGAATACCTTGACTGCTTGGAAACCACTGGCGTTGTGTTTGCTACCCTAATAATGACGGTTTGAATGACCTAATATATACGACGTTTTTGTTGTTCCGATATATTTGTGCAAGATGGGTGTTCTGAACAATTTGACGACCATGGTTGACAGGATATCAGTGATTACTTTGGATGTTTCTAAATATTAGGTCACTTTGACTGCCCCTAACAATATGATGATGACTATACCTAGTAAGTGAATGCTGTGGTCTCCTATAATTGGAGGCGCACAATTAATACCAACCAATGAAATTATTTCAAATGTCATGTGTCTGTGTAGACTTTGTTGGGAGGTCCTATAAATAAATAATATACTTCATTTTTAACTCTTGAATATGTAAATCTTTTTTAAAGCTTGATTATAATTTTGTTTATAAGAAAATACGTGTTTTTCAGGTCCTCGTGTAACTTTGGCGCAACATAAGGAATATAAATCGATTTTGAAAAAGTTAAGAAAATGTGAAAGCGTTAAGAAGTCTTTTAAAGCAAAATACATGATTGCTAAAAAATTGAAAACAACAACTGCATTCAATATTGTTTGTAAGCATATGTCTAATACTGCGAAGTTATTTTGCCAAATGCAAGCGTCTCAAAGCGGCAAGAAAAAAAAAGGAAGGCGATTCACGCTTGATGAAAAAATATTGGCGTTGTCTCTTTACAAACCATCTCCAAAGGCATATCGCATACTGAGCAACATATGTATTTTGCCAAGCCGAAGAACCTTACAAAATTTACTACACAAAATAAACCTGAAAGCTGGAGTAAACAACATAATATTCGAAAATTTAAAAAATAGAGTCGCCAAAATGCCTAACAATTACAAATATTGTGTTTTAACTTTCGATGAGATGGCAATTGGACCCGGTATTTCCTACGACCAAAGAAATGACAAAATATCAGGATTTGTAGACAATGGTGAAATAACCGGAAAAGAATATTGTGATCACGTACTGGTTTTCATGATAAGAGGCGTTGTGAAAAAATATAAGCAGCCTCTGGCCTATTATTATTGTAGTGGAAGCACTAAAACTATGGAATTAAAGAAACAAATAAAGATTATTATAAAAAAAGTGCAAGAAACAGGACTGAAGGTCGTGGCAACAGTATGTGACCAAGGCACCTCCAATGTGGCAGCTATAAACTCCTTATTGAAAGAAACACATGAAACTTTCTTACGCAATGGACAAGAATATAAAGAGGGTTTTTTTGAGGTGGAAATGGATAAAATTTTTCCAATATATGATCCACCTCACCTCATAAAAGGTATGAGAAACAACCTACTTACAAAAAACCTTAAATTTACCATTAAAGGTAAAGAATGTATTGCAAAATGGGACCACATTGTGACATTGTACAAAAGGTGTCCAGGTTATAGAGGCGTGAAGCTGGTGCCTAAATTAACGGCTCACCATGTATTACCTGCATTAATACCAAAAATGAGGGTTAAACATTGCACTCAAGTGTTCAGCCAATCAGTTGGAGTAGCTCTTGGATTTATGGCAGGTAAGCAGTTTGTTATTTTTATTAATTTATTATTGTGAATGTTTATAGATACATAGCTTTTAATTTCCTATCTGTCTTTACTAATGTTACAATCGTGAAAATATCAGTCAGGTTTTTCAATGATATAGGCCCAAGTTCACCGACAATATAACTTATGATTAGAGCAAAATCTGTCGTTTAAACATGAATTTTTGTATGGGTAATCAGACCATTAATTTTAAACATCTGTTATTTTGTGGTTCAAAATGCCCCGTAGTCTATTATCATACAGCCAGATTTAATTGCCAACTATCGTGATCTGCGGGTCTACCGCGTAACAAAATGGTAATGAACATCAGACTCTGGTAATACACTTCGATACGATCGTGAGAGATTAAACTTCGAACTACCTTGTAAAAAAGAAAAACCTATCATGTAGTTGAGACTCCCATCTTCATGATCGGTATTTTTTAACAACGTAGCTCGAACTTTAATCTCTCACGATCGTATTGAAGTTTATTACTAGTGTCGATGTTCATTACCATTTAGTACGTTGGAGACCCGCTGAATATTGCCATAACCACCACCCTCGACAAAACAGATTTGTAATCGCAGTATGTTAATTTCAAACATGATGATGCTACTTCCAATCTTGTCATAATCTCTTAGTAGATATTTAAAACGCGCACAGAAAATGATAAGGTGGCCATGAGAAGACAAGCAATTGTTATCGATACAAAAAAATAATAATTAAGAAACAAAATAAAATAAAAACACTTGCATCTGAGGGCCATTTATTTATTTATTTAATTACAACGGTTGTGTTACAACCAATTACACTGCCAAAGTACATTAGCTACATTTTTCAGCAGAATCCTTTTGCTTACATTAAGTGAATAATGAGTGCGAAATAAGCCCTTAATAAGTCGAAGTGTGTGTGTGTGTGATCATATTGTTAATCAAACTAAGTCCAATGTAAATAAGTTTCGTTCATAATCATCATACTCGCCTGTTAAGTTCCATTGCTGAACATGGGCCTCCCAATGACTGCTACCATAAACGGTCTTTTGGGACATTGCCAGAATCACCACACTTGGTATACGGATTGCTGATTGCATGTTCTTAGCACAAATAAGGATGCTGTTGTCCATCCTCTTTACACGATCCCTAAGTCGCCTTTTACGACACGCTCAGACGGAGAGTGGTGGTCTATTCTTTACCGAGAATTACACCGATGGATAGTCGTGTTAATATATTTTATCTACTTTGCAGGATATGGAAGTCTAGAAAAGGAAAGTACCGACACAGCAGATTTACTCATGTTCTTCGATGATTTGTTTGACAGCGTCAATGGGAGTTTTAGCGGGATAAAAGGAGGAAAAATCTACAGGGCTGCAGTGACCCCAACCTCACCTCACCACAAATTGTGGAACTATAGTCTACCTATTCTCAAAACTATGAAATTTATTAATTCAAATAACCAAGGAGTAGTGCCTTCGTTGTCAAGCTGGATCAAAACCATAGAAGGGTTTAAATTAATTGTAAAATATTTAAATTCCAAAGGGATTAACTCTTTATTGCTGCGCAATTTCAATCAAGACGCATTGGAAAACTTTTTTGGGGCAATTAGAGCTCATGGTTACAGCAACATTATGCCTACGTCGTCTGCATTTGAAGGAGCCTTCAAAACTCTATTAATTAATAATATTTCATCCTCACATTCAGTTGGCTCAAACTGTGAAAAAGATGACGGTGTTTGTCTCCAATCACTAAAATATTTTTTAGCGAAACCAGGAGACAACAGCTCTACTGAATGTGAAGGGGAAATTGACAGTGCTCATTTAAATGTAGAACTTTTAAATACAGACGACCTAATACAGAGCCAAACTCCAATGGACGTTGAAAGAAGCGCAGCAATAGGGTATTGCAGTGGGTGGATAGCACAACTTGCCAAAAAGCATATTTATAAAAACTGTGTGGCCTGCAGAAACAATATGGAAGCAGAAGAGCTACAAAGTTTCCACAAATATATAAAAATGAAAGAATTTGGCAACAAAAGGTGGTTGTGCTATCCTACAAGAGCATTGTTTGATTTCTTTGCCCAAGTGGAACATATATGTATAGAAATATTAAAACATCACAGCAATAAAGAATATATATCGGCATATATAAAATTAATTATAAATGTAAATGTAAATTTATCATATATTACTTGTGCTGAACATAAAGATAATTTGCGTAATTATTTAATAAATAAAAGCACAATGTTTTTCATACACAATTGGTGCAAAGATATCAACAATGTTCTCATTGGAAAAATAACCTTTTGGGATATAAATGATCCTATGAAAGAAAAGGCAAATAGACACTATCTAAAACATAAAGGAAGAAAAAGAAAAACACAAAATAACATATTAAATGTATAATTTAGTTTAGGAGTACTTAGACTCTCATTTTGTACCTATAAATTCAATATTTTCCCAGTTTTTCGTATTTTTACATAAGTAAACATTAGATATTGATATAATTTTGATGTCTGCGACAGCAACACATTTTATGTAGATAAATTCAAATGATTGTTTGCCTTTAAAATAGCATGGTTAAATAGTATTCATGTAATGTTTATAAAAGTCGCAAAATATACAAATTTACACCATTGATTGAATTTAGAAGATATTTATAGCATAATAAGTGCATAAAAAAATATTATGTTGATTAATAAAAATAAAAATTTACACAAATAACCAAATACTTCTCAAAAATTTCTCTAACATATGCAAAATAGCAAAAAACCTGGATAAATATTGAATTTTCAGCCACAAGCTGGAGCATCCCTTTAATATGCAGTGTACATAGTTAAATTTATTTTATAATAAATTATGTTAAAATATTAACTGTTTTATTCATAATTTTCAATAACTCTTCCTACGTCACTTGACATATAATACGTACCTAGTATGCAGCGTACAGCTATAGGTATATGTAGCTATAGCTAGGTACCTATACCCTTAGTTCCCCTACCGAAAAAATAGATGGCGTTGCGGTTGATATTAAGGTTAATAATAAAAAAAGGCCGAGCTGCCTGTCTATGTCCGATATACTATTGTAGTCTTTGGTTGGCATTACAATTTACAAGACTACAAACAGCTACGACAAAAAGATATTGAAAATGACAGCTGACAGCACACTGCACAGACTACTTTGGCTGACAGCGCCCAGTCGGGGTTGCCACTTTGCCTAACGTCGTCGACGCGACTTGTCTTCGTACCTCTGTCTCCGTTCTCAGTCTACGTCTGTCTCTGTAGCTTCGTACTTTCGTACTTGGTTATTCCGTCTCTCTCCGTCTACGCCACAGTCTACGCTTCGTACAGACGGGTACAGCCAGAGGCTCTTTGGCCAGAGCATGACTCATATAGTGTAGCTCCGTGCGTTGTTCGCCGTAATAACTGAACACACCCAATCTACTTATTAACAAAAAAAGCATGAGTTATTTCAAGTTTTGAATGCACCATTCCAGTGTTGCCAGACGCTCTCGAATATCGATTGTCAAGTCATCAAATGTCAAAGTCAAATCAAAATCATCAATCATACGAAGTGTGGATGTGAAGAGAATTATTGCCGAAAATATGGCTTTTATAAACATTTCTCGCGTTTATACCAGTGTTTTATCTACTTTATTTTTCGTTCTATTGTCAGTACACATCTCACAAGGTACAGCTGTATTTTTTTGTAACCATTTTCTTATCCTTCTTTTGAGCAGTCAATTCTAATAAATTACGTGGCCTTTTGTTATGGGAGGATACGAGATATGAATTAAATTCTTAAGAATTATGAATTATAAAGGCATCGTCATTATTATCTGAGATTTCTGTTGACTTTTCAGGATCCAAAGCGGAATTTGTGACATGCGGCACTATTTTGAAGCTAATCAACACTGATTTGAGATTGCGGCTTCATTCACACGATGTGAAGTATGGTTCAGGCTCCGGTCAGCAATCGGTAACGGCAGTAGACGTTGCTGATGATTACAACAGCCACTGGGTAGTGCGGGCGCCCATGGCCGAGCCCTGCAAACGAGGGTGTGTTTGTCTTCTTTTGTTTGAAAAGTAAATCCAAATAGAAATATGATGATTGATGTAGGTATAGCAGTAATGGCCAGTAATATTCAAAAATTGTCATGTATTTTTAAAACCTGAAGTAACAGTTTCTATCACAGGCATTTTCAAGATTGCTAAGTAACAAAACATAATAATATCAATGTTATTACATTGCAGGGCTCCCATAAAATGCAACAGCAACATTAGACTTCAACATGCAGGAACCAAGAAGAACTTGCACTCCCATTACTTCTCATCACCACTGTCAGGCAACCAAGAGGTGTCTTGCTATGGTGATGAGGATGGTGAAGGAGACAGCGGTGATCACTGGACCGTGGTGTGCAACAATGACTACTGGAGGAGGGACACTCCTGTCAAGTTCAGACATGTTGATACTGCCGCGTAAGTGCTGTTCAATTGAACTTGAAAGTTAACTAGGTACCTATTAGGATTTTGCCACACCTGAAATTGTTAAGTTTTTGTTAGTTAAATGTAAGGTAACATTAATCTAGGAAATATATTGCCATCATAACTAGATGCTGATTGATGCCAGAGTCTTTTCTTTGTAGACCCTTCAGCAGAAAGACAATCTTATGGAAGTTTATTCAATTGGTAAACAAAATAATTCCCGTAGAAACTCAAGGAAAAAAAACTTAAATCTGCTATCCATTATTAAACAATGTGTTGTAACATTACAGGTTTTTGGCTGGCTCTGGGCGTACTTTCGGGCGGCCGATCAGCGGGCAGGGCGAAATAGTAGGCGTCACCTCGCAATACGGCGCGTACACCGATTGGCAGGCCAAGGAGGGACTCTTCCTCCACCCTGGCGAACTACTACCTCACCAGCATGCTATACATTCAGAGTTATAATGAAAATTATTATTTATTGTGTACCTAACATTTGTTTTGTATATTTATAAGTTGTTCTATTCAGGGTTTGTTTTAGTTCACTGGGTTTATTTACTATCATGATTGCACTGAGGCCACAGCATCACTGATGAATCTTCTTCATGATTGTATGTATCCAAAGAACCACAGAATTTATATTTTAAATATTGTCTTATTTTGTTTTCACACTGTCCATAAATAATGTGGCATTTATGACTGAACTGTAGACTAACCCTCAGTGATATTAATGTAGCTGTGAGAGGCACAATTATAATGAATAATTTTACAATTCATTGGTTTGTGATATTATTTCTTGCAATATCTAAGTCAAGACAGCAGTAGAGGAAGTTACTAATGTAACTAATGCATTTCCAACTTTGAACATGCTTATTATATGACAAGAATACATAAAACCTCAATGTTACTGTGTAGATTTTTGTATAGATAGACAAACAATATCATTGTATGACCATCTTTGAGTTGACCATACACTATCAATTAAATCTAAGGATAGAATAAATTGAAATTATGATAGAAATACAAATGACGATTTTATTTTACTAATAACTTTATTGTCAAATAGTTATGTTATTATATTACAATGAGTGAGGTAACAGACCTCTGAGAAACTTCCAAGTTACAAATCAGAAGTGCTTCAACACCATCGAATTTGTAATAATACTGACGCTTCACATCTCCAGCTTGTAAAATGTAATTCAGAAATTAATAGTGTAGTGACTGTGTCGTCGAATCGATGGTGTGTTTGTGCGTCTATGTAAATCAGCTAACATGTTTCCATCCGATGTTACTGAAGCACAGAAACAAGTTATAAAAATATAGTTATAAAACTAAATAAAAAACTCCAAACGCAACCCGCTCGCACCGCAGCCCTCAGTCATGGTGCTCTCAACTACCTACATACGTCAAGAGAGGATCAACTAAAATTTAATTTATCTAACGTAATCACGAACGCAATGAGGTGTCTATCATGTTTGTCGAGTTGTTGTGAATTAGAACACAGGATAGACGGTAAATAGTGAAGTTGAATACATATTCACTATTTTACCTCCAACTCAGATATTATAAAATCTAAGATGGCTGAGTAGTTAAGAATACATCAAAGAAGTTTGAGCAGCAGAGCCCAAATAGTGAGTAAATATAAAAATAAACATGTATGTTGACCTGTCACCAACAATGCTTACAGTTTATAATGATATGTCCGAAGACTACTAAATAAATAATAAGAGATAAAATCGGTGGACAAAAAGTAATTCTTTAGAAAAAAAAAACTTACTGAAATTGATTTTTGTGACGAAATAAACTTTAACAAAATCATGTATGTTGCTAATAAAGTAACAAACGAAACAATGGGCGTAGAATCACCTCTAGTGTACTAACCCTATACACAGATTATAAATCTCGCGGGAGATAAATCTAATTAAGTATAGGCAATATTAAATTCATTTAATTAATTATTATGTACCAGTTCGGCAGTGGAGTGGTGGCTAGCACAGCTTGTTGGCTAGTACACTGTTTAGTTTTTCTAGTGCGTACGTGAGGTTGGTGTAAAGCTTCTTATCACAGCCGTGCTCTTCGATCGTGCTGAAGCGGAACGTTCGGAAGTTCTTCTCCACGTCGATGTATGTGACAGCTTGCATGAGCGGACATAGGATGATCTTTGTGTGGTCTTGGAAGTTTATCTGTAGGGAAAAAGGTAGAGATAAAATTACATGACAGTTTATTTTGCGTAATTCGAACGTCGCTTTACTATGAATTTAATTTCAGTGGTGGATGGTAAGCTATTGCATTAAAACATGATTATGATAAGAAAATAGTTCAAGGTGTTTGATTATTACCTGCAGTGTTCCATTGGTCAGGTACATGATGACAGCTAGCGTGGTTCTGAACCATTGGTGAAGATGCGGCAACCGAGACAGTCCGTCACTCTCCCTCACTGGTACTGATGCACCTATAATAAAACACATAAAATGTAATTTAAGTGCCTACCATAAAAATAATAATGTACCCGCCTAAAATTAAGAATTAATTCTTTTATGATGCCTATTGAACGAACTTGCCTTTTCACTTTTGCCCAAAAGACTGCAGGGTTATGTGGTACCTGTTGGTAAGGTTTTTATAATAATGAAGTGAAAAATAGTTTACCAGCTTTCATGAGATGCTCAGTCATGTATCTTCTGAAGTAAGTGAGAAGTTTCATCTTCTTATCGAGCTCTTGCGGGTACTCGCGCATTGTCATGTACTGCTCCTGGCCCTGCCGGTTGATGTAGTGCACGTTCCTAGAATAATATTTTTTCATTAGTATCTCTAGATGCTGTTGAAGAAGTTAATGTTTAATCTGTTATGTCATAAAATCTACAGGCATTTATGCTGATTTGGAAATAAAAGAACAGTGTTTAAGTTGCTCAGTAATCTTGCTCAAGATACGACAGTTCTAATTGCAAATAAGCAACCATAAACTCTGATTGGATCTCTACTTGAAGTGCTCAACAGCTCAAAGTTCCTATAAATTATAATTTGTCACTGTGCGTCTATCACATATATGCGCACAGCAATACAAATGCTGCTACCGGACGCGAGTGGTCGGATGAGGAAGTTTAATTTCTTTATTTCAGTTATATCTTATGGACTAAAATAAATAAAAATAAAATTAATTCAGCCCTTTACTGTGTGTGTGCGCCTTTACTGTTACTGTGTGAGTGTGTGCCACTGCTGGGCACAGGCCACATCTTAGACCGAGAAGGGTTAGGCCTTAGTCCATACATATCGATATAATAAACTAGGTACTTCGTCTAAACACCATTCCTGCTGGTCAAAAGTCGGCGCTGAGAAAGATGGATTTGTACATTGCGGGAATCTGGATATTGTAACACTTAAAATTTATAGCCGACTTTATCCGCGACAGCTTCAGTACAGCCTTTCCTACGACATCGATTCAACCGTCACTCACTCTTGACGGTATTGAAGGAGTTTATGTCCCGATGCCTGTGTCCAACCGGGAGATATACAGGAGTATGATGAGCGCTGCAGCTAAAACATCCTTGCTTGCAGGAGCCGTACAGCGTTTGTTTCGATTACGTCGAGAACTCGAGACCGCCTATTTTTCCCTTCTACCAGCTGGCCTTGTCCACTTTACTGACGGCATTAGGGGTAGGTGCCTTCTGCATCAATACCCACTGACGCAAAGGCAGCGGGTGGCTAAGTCATGGGCAGTGGCGTGAAATCTTTTGCGCGTAACTCTCCTTCTGCAGCTGTAACGATTGCATTGTCTTCATAAACTGTGATATAATTGGATCACTCATAGACACACGGTTGGCATATCGTGGTCATTGAACCCCGGAAACTCAACTGCGCCGCTTCGGCGCGTGTCTTGCCGTATTTTGGTAGATATACGTTCGGAGGTCTTCAGCAACGTAATATCTTTCAATAGCCGTGAGTCGTACACATGATCATACGTCACCGCCGCCGGCAGCTTGTACAAGTCCCGCGTCACCTACTTTTTGACATAATTCGATCAGTCTTCTTGAACATTCGGAAGATGACCCTCTTGCCACGTCCATCTCTCGTTCGTATACTAAGGCGGATGTTGATCTTCGTAGTCTCGCCGAGTACTTTCTTTGCGTCCAGTGTATCTCTTCCTTGTAACTAACTGCACACGTAGATTTGGTAAAGAAAGATCAGAGCAGAGAGCTCATCCATCACAATATTCTTTGGGTTGTTGGAAGTTTTGCTCAGTTTTATAAGAATCATGAAAATGTAACATTCAACTCACAGTCCATTAGCCAGCATGATGAGCTTGGTGGTGTCGTTGAACATGACGCCGACGCTCTCGTCGCACAGCTGGTAGCCGAAGCCGTACTTATCGCTGTAGTCCACCCACTTGCCCACCCACACCAATGGCTGCGCCGCAGGGTCGCCGAGCTCGTCCGTTAGACATTCCGGTCGGCATTTCAGCTGTGGGCAAGAATATGATTAGTGGATGGGTAAAAAAAAACGAAAAGTAAGATTCTTCTTTGTTTCATTTTTAAGTCAAATAATGATTTGATAATAATAGTTTAATTTGTAAAAGTCAATACTGATATTGATTAAGTGAGAATTTTGGACAATAAAAATGGAATGAAAGAGATAACTGTCCTCAATATCAGAACTATAAATCTAGCTTCGCAGTAAAGTACCGCTTCATAGGAACTTTACGGGTCGCGTGCGCACGCGATTATTTGCGCATCGAGTGCATAATATGCTAGGTGCATTACAGGTACGTTTAAATTGCACTCTCTTACTTGCGAGATCTTTTCTCTCATCTCACATTAACCGACTTTGATGATATATAACTTCGGATTGTGACTATAAATGGCGTTAAAGTCAAATTTTCATACCTTGCTAACAAGCAGCGACGCGAGTTGATCGCGCAGTGCGATGAGGTTCTGTCGGTGCGAGGTCGGCTCCACGGCGCGAGGTTCGGCGGACATGCCGTCGCGCTTCACAGGCGAGTCTACTGCCATCGCCACATGATCTGAAAGT
Organism: Allophyes oxyacanthae; assembly: GCA_932294325.1. Lineage (NCBI taxonomy): Eukaryota > Metazoa > Arthropoda > Insecta > Lepidoptera > Noctuidae > Allophyes > Allophyes oxyacanthae. The sequence continues at coordinate 6,406,842 of OW028611.1, forward strand.
AAAACTAGTATACATTTTCCATTTAAATCAAAGCTGATGGTGAACAAGAAATTCTCCTGACACATCGTTTATTCGTTTCTTACACAAGCAATCGATGGAGATTGAGCAATTAAACTCTACTCACAACAGACATAATTGTCACATCTATTTTAGAAACTACTAACATTTTTTTATGATGTTTCTCAAATATTAAGTAAGAATATCATACCATTAGTGTTGACTTCGTTGAGCGGTCGGCGGTGCAGTGCAACGCCCTCCAGCTGGTCGGTCCTGGGCGCTGTGGTGAGGCATGACAGCGGCAGCGCGGCAGGCATGATGCCGGACGAGAAGAACTCGTGCTGCAGCAACTTATCTACAGACGGGCGGCGCGCCGGGTTTGACTGCAGCTGCAGCACTATCATGGATGCTGCCGGCTTGCGCAGCGACGATGGGATCCTGGGCGTAAACGTTATTTTTAAAGATTTTAAGACTTTTTCTAAGTCAGGAGAATTTAAGACACAAATAGAAGTATGAAAATAATTTTATCATTTTGTAAACTATTGAGTTTCAGTTTGTTTAAAGTTGTTGTAGATAAGAATATGAATAAATATAAATATATCAGAAACAAGGGCGAGTGATTTAAAGTTGATTAAATTATTAAAACACATAGAGACAATGATTTCCATATAAAGTTAATTAACACAACACAGATTTGATGGATGAACAATGTGACTTTTAGACACACAAACACGTGAGTAAGCAACAGTTATCATCGTTCTTTAGTCTTATTGCAACAAGATGAGCCGCATGTGTTTAGCACGTAACACACGTGGTTTTCGCGTCCACCATCACCACATAAGGTATTGTAACCACCTGTAGCGCTGGTTGACGGTATTATCGTCGACTAACGCCCGTGCGTACCGACTACCCAATGAGTGCCAGGGGCCCGAGCAACATACGCTCAGCACTAGGTACACTCCCTCGCTATTCAACAACACAAAGTATATCTCATTATTATGTAGGTTCTCTTAAACTGGGGTTTGAACATTGGACTCGTTAAAATGTGGGGATGGGCTGATAAACTAATTATGGGTATTTGTAAGTCTACAATGTATAAATTAGATTTTGCATAGGTAATTGAGGTCAAATTAATTATCGTCAGCCAAAAAGTGGTCTATCAAGTTTAACAGAACTACCTGCCAAATGAAAATATTACTAAAGTTGAATCTTCATTATTATGAAAAAAGAATGTAGAACCTTTTGTTCTATGGCGTGCAAACAAATTTCAACCATAAGGTGGTAGACCAATTCTTGACATAACCATCTTTAAAAAATACAATCTAAAAAGTTGTTTACATTTGAAATTCGTTCAAGTTCCAATTTGTACTCTGTTATTGTTTTCGCCGCTAAATTATAAATAAGTGTGAAATGCCCGCGCCGCTACCGCCATAGTTCACTTATTATTTCGCGAACCTGTATGTCTTGGTGGCAAAATATTGATAAGACTTGCTAGACATTAGTGTGGGTACCACAATGGATTCATACTAGTTATCATAATTAATTCAAATTTGCATATAAAAGAATACATTTTGGCACATGTAGATAAATGTAGTAGAAGAAAGCACATTGGTATTTCTTAAATAAAATTAACGTAGAATAGGAGAATGTAGGTACTAAAAGATATAAAAGAATAATATTTACATTGAAAAATCATACGAAGTACACGGTCAAGTATATTTAAATTAATATTCTTTAAATAAAACTTTCTATGAATTAGAATAAATTACAACAGAATCGAGATATTGAATCAAAGTAGATTGTGTACCTATATTCACACTGCTTGATCCTCTTGTAGGTGTCCTTGAGCGTGGACGTCTCAAACGGCGGCTTGCCAACGAGCAGCGTGTACATGATGCAGCCCAGGCTCCAGATGTCCACTTCGAAGGAGTGCCCCTTCTTCGTCAGTATCTCCGGTGCTATGTAGTTTGGCGTGCCGCATAATGTCTGTTTTCTCTCTCCTGTAATGTGTTATTTTATGTTGAACATTCAAATAGAATGTTAATCTTTGTTTAAAGTTTCCTTATTTCCTGTTCAATGTTATGTGAAATGGGCAACAAGTTACAAGTTTTTAGGACAATGTTGTTGTGATAGCTTGCATCGATAAGGGCTGTCCAGTCGCAAAGAGAGATGGTAATGATGATGTACCAGTTGCCCGAGTTGCTGTACAAGTAGTATTGATGCATACAAACCTTCATATTCAATCCTAGCAGCTAGTCCAAAGTCTCCAATCTTGACATGGAGGTCATCATCGAGGAACAGGTTGCCGAGCTTCAGGTCCCTGTGGATGATGCGCTTGCTGTGCAGGTACTGCACACCCATGAGTATTTGATGCATGTAGAACCGGGTCTCTGGTTCTGAGATGGCTTTTCTTCTTTTGTGCAACTCCATCATTGACTGTAGTAATAAATTCTATTGAAACTTGTTTTCCAAATAAAATAAATCTAAGAATTTCCCTATATTTTGAATGAACAGTATTTGACATTGACATACCTGTTTTTGATACAGGTAGGACTAAGTAAATGAGATGGTTGTAATGTGTATGTAAATAATACAAATAAATCTTCACTAGCCACAACTGAGAAGAAATATCTGTGTACTTTAAACTTGATATGCTTGCCTTGTAGCAGTATAAGTATATTCAGCCTTGGATTAACAACAAGTTGCTGTGATCATAATAACACTAACTTAATTTCTTATCCTTGTTTGACTTTTTCTTCAGGTTATAAGACAATTAATTCATAAGTTCAGTTAGGTTACTTACTCGTCTTTTACACAGTTCCAGTATAATGTAGATATTTAGAGAGTCTTCGAAGAAACTGTGGAAGCCGACCACATGCTTGTGCTGCAGTGAGCGGTGGATGGAGATCTCTTGAGCCATTTTCTCCTTCTGGCTCGACTTTACCATCAATTTCTTGGAAACTATCTTCCCCGCCCACACCTGGTTTGTGGCGATATCTTGTATCTCGTAGCATTTTGCAAAACCACCCTAAAAATGGATTGAAAAGGATCAGAATGAACTTTTATGTGAGATTGTTAGCAAGTCATTACAGCTGATTACAATGGTTGTTAATGATAAGAGTGTAATTTAATAAACACTTAGGATATTTGCTTCCATTATCATATGTGTTTGTTTAGTAAAGAAAAAAACAACGATTGGAATCATTGCTTGTTATAATGAAACAAACTTAAGTTTTACAGCTATAACCATTGACTGTAAAACATACTTGTAAGTTTGATTGTAGTATATGAGGCCTATGTCTAAACTAAAAGGATTTTATACCCCAAACAGCGGTCAGAAATTAAACCAGTGTGATTTAAAACCATTCATAGAACCCCTAAGCGAATATTTACAGCCGATTTGTGTCGTCTAACAGGGTTCATTAGGGTGCACCTGTTCTTCAACTTCTAGTACATTTGAAATGTAACCGACACATTACGAATTTATCTCTCAAACAACAATTATAACACATATTTACATCATAGAATATGCACAATTTAACTAAGGGTTAATGATTCTATTAATTAATAACATTTTAGCGGTTAACGGTCACATAGTGGAATTTTAAAACGTAACAGGTGCAGACTTCGTTAAAAGTATGTTGAATTTTAAGTAGTTTTATCGCACAACTAGCTAACTTATAATTAGTTTGTTAACACTTTAGACTAATTTACAGTATGATTAATAATTAGAAATAGTGAAAAACTTACCTTGCCAAAGAATCGTAACCTCTGATACGTGCAGGACGTTTGGGGATCGTGTATAATTTCCGGAATTTCTTTCTTTTCATCTTCTTTGATCGACGTCATTTTAAACTAGCTTAAAAATATAAAATTACAAGTCAAATAAATTTATGATTAACAATAAACTATTGATGATTGTTGACAAATTCACAAAGGAGATTTCAAACGGCCATACGTTTGAACTTTGAAGGCTGTTTGAACAGTATTTGCTCTTAGGTTTGAACGGTTTTGATGCGTGTCCAATCACACAATAGCATTTTCTACTAATGTTGCAACTTCAACTTATATAACTTCTACTAATGAGGAGATGAAAATTGTCTTACTTTATATTTAATATATAAAAATTTACATATTTACATGCTAAAATTGAAACTAAAATACAATACAAATAAAGAATTGAATATTGTACATATTATAGTGCTTAGTGATTGAATAATAATTAGCCACTTTTACTATCGATATAAATTGAAATGTTTCTACGTCTATTTTGTCGGTATTAAATGGTATTAAAATATACAGCAGAGGTTATAAAATAATTAAACTTTTTCATTATTTATTGAAAAATACACAATTTGTACATTGCAACAACTTGCAACACTTTAATTAACTATCTCGTTCACACTTACTGAAAGTAAATGAGTTAGATATATAATTTTACCAACCGGCAAAGACAGAGCGTTTGAAAATCCCGTTAGCCCGTTATACATATTTAATAACTGCGTAGATCTTTGGCGTAGACAGATTAACTGTGCCGTTAGCCAGATAAATAGGATAGGTTATGGCCACAAACTATATAGGAATGCTAACGCATGTTATGGCGCTGAACCTCACTGAACAGACAGTGGAATTTTTGTCCGGCGGATTGCCATGCCGCTGACAAAACCAACCGTGGTTGGTAGTTGTTGACAGTGAGGAGTTAAAGACATATTTTATGGGTTCTCAGGTCTCATAGATATAGATTAGGGTTTTATTATCTTGGTTCTAACGACGACTACGATCAAAATGACGGTCGTGTGCGTTGAGTCTGTGCCGAATTATCTTGTTCGTGGCAATTTTATGTTGTAAAATTGTTGTTCGCGGCACACTGGCGCAAAGAGTATGTAATGGCGTACAAAAAGTCCGTCGTCTGCTCAGCGCCTAAGGGGTACCCCTTGTCCTTGTTTTACATATATAATATACTATGCCCTTGTCTTGTGTCCAAAGTGGACTTCTGAACTACAAACACTGTTGTCCCAGGTCTCCATTTAGTTATGCGAGTTATGCGACGCACTATACATATGAGAGATAGGACAAGGGTTTAGTCATTGTTCTTGCTCAGCGACGCGGAGGGGCGTGGGCGGCGCACATCAGATCAGAGCCGTACCGTCAAGAAAAATCTAATTTGGTGGTCATGACGTGATAAGCGGGTATTTTAATTTGAATCAAGCTGCAAGCTGTACTCAAATCATAAATCTTTTTATTTAGATATCTACCATCAAGGAGTTTACTTTCAAGTATAACACTTTACGGACATAATCGTAATTTTATGCTAGAGATTTTAACCTTTAGGCCCATCGATGTCTATAGATATGCTTAGTGAACTCAAAAAGTGAGACGTGTCAGGTACTCCATTTTCAGATAAATGGAGTGGTTGATCACCAGTCAAATGCCGTTTACAAACATAATTAATAACTTGTGTATTGAAAAAAAATAAAATAATAACAGTAGCTATTCCATTAGTGCATATAACGCTGTTCTATTTAAAATATAATTCGAACATTGTTGAATTTAGAATTTGACGTCTTCAAAAAATACGTCTCATTTTTTTAGCTTCCCTTTGTATGGCAGAGCGTATCTATAGACATCGATGTTTAGGCCCGTAGGCCCGCGCTAAAAACAAATTATAGCCGAATCGGATGATTTAAAAAAATGCAAATAATGACGGGGGGCATAATAATAAATATAATTACCACACCTTAGGAGGCTCTCGTTAGGCAGTTGGATCAAGGGCCTGATTCAGAGAGCAGTACTTCTTGACACGGCACGCATTGTTAGGAGATTCCTTTCTCTGGAGCCCTGACCGCCGGTAGCTTGGACTCTATTCTAGATACCGGTGGGCTACTATTTTTTCATATTTTTAAATGTTTTTTAATATAGTTTTGTAAAAATATTTAAAAATATAAATAATATGTATGAAAAATGAATAGGTAAAGGAATATAATAAATAAATAATAATAAAAAATAAAAATAAAGTAAAAGAAAAATAATTTAAATGTAAATTAATGTAAATGAATTGTAAATGACGTCATGGGCCGCGCGGCCCAAAGAGTATGACATGTAATCACTACGTTTAGCGCGGCCTATACGAGATTGTATCGGAGATTTTCTAGGAGTAGTTAAAATAAAAAAATAAAATAACTAGAAAATAAAAAAAACCTAACTATAGCTAGGTATCTACTAATTTAACGCTGGAAATTCGCATAGTAGGTACCTACATATTACCAGAACATTTTTTGCCGAAAATGGAGTTAGAATGCAGTTAGAAAATGGAATTAGGTAGTTTCTATAATTCCTGATCATTGACCTACTGAATCTATTACGTCCGTACTTATTTCGACCAACAATAGTCTAATTATACCGTACCTACATATCGTTATAAGTTAATTAAATATCTGCTACCTAAAATTTCGCGTCATTATTGTTTACAGTACAAAATTTGTTTATGCGAATGCGGCGCGATAAGGACTTATTATCGTGTTAGATCCGCTGTGCTTACTTCCTACGAATAAGTACGCATAAAAAGGGCTAGATCTAATTTATTCATTAGTACCTAGCTAAATGTAAAGTTCAAAGGAAATAGTTGTGACGCAGTTCGAACATGATGAGAAATTCATTAACATTATCTAGTCAGCATGACTGCCTATTGGTCTTGTGGTTTCAAGCGCTGCTGCCGAGTGTGAGGTAATGGGTTTGGTAATTATTGGCATTTTCTGTGAAGAAATTCGCAGAAGCAGCCCAGAGTTTAAAGTTTTGCTCGGAGGATTGAAGTACAACGAAGGAACAACGGGATAATTTTATTGACAGTAGATGGTTCTGGGGTCAAAAATGGTAGTCCGCCGGCGTCATACATATCCGGCCGGCGCGGGCGGCGCCGTCTATAAGAAGGGGATGGTTTCAGTAATTTAAAGTAGGTAATTGAATGATTCATCAAGGATTTTATCTCGCATTGACTTCCTTTCAGAACTAAGTATAATGGAATTTTTTGCAAACCACTCGGATTTCAACAATTTTACTTAGCCTTAGGGGTTTCCCTTAAGGTTGACATGACGTTGTTATTAATCAGTCAGTTTTTGCTGAGTAATTATATCGACCCAATACCTCAATGTCCTGAAGGACACTGATATTATGAGCTTTAAATACTTAGTTGTCTCATGCGGATCACTGTATAAAAGCGTTTGTCGGCTGTAGTCAATGTCAAAGGCAGGCAGTGTCGCGGCCGAGACTGTGCGAATTAAAGTGATTAAAAATAAAAATAATTACATTCGATTTCGAACAGATAATTACATGAGCTACTGGCCGGCCAGAATACATGTCTATAGAAACTAAATATTTTTCAAAAATGGAACGCTTTGGTCGTTACATTTTGTTGATTAGTGTTATTTTTGTGTTAAATATTGAAGAAAGTTTCCAACGTGCTTGGGTAACTACCGATGAATGTAAGTAATCCTAATCAGTTTAATATTTAATTATGTTGACCACAATACCAATACCTCATTATACGTCCTTGACATGAACAAATTGTGGGGCGATTGAGTATTATTTGACTTTTGAACACGATAAGAATGTTATTGTAGGTACCGTAAGCCCGTAATATATCGATGTCTAATGTAGTGGGGACGTCCGATTTATGATTATGTTTTGTGTAGATTATTGCAGTTTTCAAAATTATTCCATTCTTCCCTTTAGGTCTAGACTTGTAGTATCTAGGTATTAGGTATTATTCTTGTTGTATGAAACATAGGTTTATGTAGGTACTTCGAGAAAAATGCATCAGATCTAAGTATTTATATACCTACCTATTTATATTTATTTGTGTTATTGACTTATTGCAACCGTTAGAAATAAAGTAAAGGATCGTTTATTTAAATAGCGTACTTATTTCATGCTCATTTGAACTCGGCCCGCACCTCTGATTTTTCGAATTCATGTGCGAATCAGAATTTGATTATCACTTGCGATAACGGTAAAGGAAAACATCGTGAGGAAATCTGCACATCTAAGAAGGCCTCATAAAGTTCTCGATGGTGTGTGTAGTGTAGTGTAGTCCGCCAACCCGCACTAGGCCAGCGTGGTGGACTAGGGCCTAACCCGTCTCATTCTGAGAAGAGGCCCGTGCCCAGTAGTGGGACAGTTAGTGGGAAACTTTAAAAAAAAGTAAAAACCGACTTCAAAAATCTAAAAAGTATAAAATAAATTTCTTGAAAAACTTAACAGCTTCTGAAGTCGGGGTCTTTAATTCTTCAATGTAGGTACCTAGCTTGGCAGTGGCTCCGACAGAGTATGCAAACAATCTTATAACTTGGTCCGTCATAAAAACACGTGAATAACAACACCGTTTTTCATTGCACATAAAAACTATAAACAAAAAGTGTCTGTTTTAAAACAAGCATGTCGTTGATAATCGTAGTGATATAGTCTGTAATTGTATTCATAGCGTGTCACGGTCTCATGATGCAGTACGATAGTCTTTGATTGTATGAGAGGACATAAATATTAATATCTACTTATAATCACTACACAATAGTGAAGTTGTAAACAAACCTGTTTGTTACATGTTCACAAAATAACTTAGATGCACAAAATCTTAATTGACAAGTATTTTTTTGAACATTAACACAAAGCCTATTCGCTAGCTAGGTATACAATAAAAGTTTGCGCAATGTTGCACTAAATTAAAATATATACCTAATCAAAAATCTAAAAGGAAGAAAACTGCAATCCTTCAATTTTGCATACTGGTTAAGATTTGGCGTAGCTAGTTGCGGCGCAAACTGTCTATTGGAAGGCAAACTTGTACATGCACATCGCGTGAGACAGGCTGGCGTGCTGTGAGCCTCTCCGCGGGAAACTGTCCTTATTCAATACCTTAGTCTGCTGCACGGCATTACGTGGCCGAGGTCAGGAAAATGTCGAGCCGTCGTCTTGGAAACTGCTCGTTTCGCATCCAAGGACGCACGAATAATATGCGATCACGTAAGGATTGAGAAGAGAAGGCTTCGCATTGGTGACTTGATGTACGCTAGCTACGTACGCTTTCATATACTGACTTGTATAAGTCGATTGCTACACCACTTGGTTTGGTGATTTACGTGAAACAAATGACCCATATTTTCTTGGACATCATTCCCTCGTGTTGTTTGAGTATTGTTTTATTTAGTTCCTACTTTGTTCACTAAAAGTCATTGAACCAATACGATGAGTATGAATACTGTATGAGTTCGAGTGGCACCAAACAACCGACTAAGGGCCACATCACACTTGCTTGTTTTTACAGCAGAATCGGGCGCTTTCGCGTTTGTAGGGTGCATTTTTTCAGTTGCAGAAAGTTGCTATAGTGTGCTATGGTCCTTACTAACTCACTATGCTTCAACTTCAACTATAGATTCGAGATTTACTGAATTTTCTTTCCGTTTAGTCAACATTTTTACAATATTGTCGTTGGTTGGTGAATGGTATAATAAATTTAATTAAAAGTAGACACTTATTTGAATCTGTATGATTGGTACCTAACTACATTTTACACATTACGGTAGCAACCTTTTAACCGTCTATATTTCTACAGTGGAGAATCATGTAAATCCCGAAGACCTACGCGAGTTTATGAACATCCACAAGTATACGATAACTAAACCCGATATCACAAAGCTCCACGAGACGGGATATGCTGACACTGCGGTACGTACCTACTTTTATATTTTATACAGTTTTGTTATTTTATCAATGTATGGTCTCATAAAATATAGATTTAATATACGTCTGAATGGCCCCATTCAGTCATGACAACAATCAGTAGGTTTGGCCATTTTACCACATTAAATAATATTTTCTACGTATTTGATTTTACGGCCATCTTCAATACCTGCACTATCAATGAAAGCTTTATCATTATAAACTCCATATGATGAGTCATTTCCTGTTATAAATCTAGGGAAATGTCGGCACGGTTGGTGCAGAGGCTAACCAATTAGCTTTCTGTGCTATGTGTCGCGGGTTAGTTCCCCGCGGGTCTACCGCGTAACTAAAATTGTATGAACATCGACATCGGTATTAAACTTCAATACGATCGTGAGAGCCTAAACTTTGAGCTAACTTGTATTTTTTTTACCGATCATGAAGATAAGTGTCCCAACTATATGATAGGTAATTATTTTACAAGTTAGCTCAAAGTTTAGGCTCTCACTATCGTATTGAAGTTTAATACCGATGTCGATGTTCATACAATTTTAGTTACGCGGTAGGGGTGCCGATTAGCACGGTAAGAATATTTGTAAAGCCTACATGTGCAGTGTGCTGTTGTTGATCGAAGCTAAAAGTTAGTTGTCCCGGTTCAGTTGTGTGTGCACGTGAGATGTACCTAGGTACTTATGTTTGTAAACTGTACCTACCCACTTTACTGGAGAAAGCCTAGTGTGGGGCAAAGTTAAAAAAATAGGAAACGTCTGAATCATGAATTTGGTTTTCACATAAGATTAATATGTGTTTTGTGTGTTCATTCGACACAATTGAAGTTCATCGAATTTATTTACACAAATACTGAAAAGAACATTATTATCGCGGACATGACGTCCAATGTTGTGTTGAAAACACCTACACAAATGTTTATTTTTATTACTAACGTTGTCAATGTTAACAATGAAGTTATTAAGTAAATTATGTATTATTCAGTGTGATTTTGAATGAAAATCTCATTGAACCAAACCACAATCATAAAAAATATCATCTTTATATTCGTGACAATAAACTATCGTAGGTATTCAGATATTTTTCCTTAGAACATCGACTTGCGAAATCCTGCTTGTTTTTAATTAATGAGATACATGAAAAGCTCTCAAAATGTAACCAAAGCAAACAAGCAAGCAATTTCGAAACGTAAGTATGTAACTTTTATGTAGGTTCTTACTCATTGTACACAGGACACCACAACCAGCCTGCCGGTACCAGATATCGTGGATTGTTTCGGCTTGGGCTCTTTTTCCCAACAGATAATAAGCGTCTTCAACATGAAACCCGACACTTCAGACGCCGTCAATACACACTTCTACTTCTCTTCACGAAATATGACTACTAGGGTGCAGGTATGATTCAAATTCATTCGGTAAACTGTATGGAAATTCCAAAATACCTTTAGGTTCTTAATTCTTTTTTGGGGTTTCCATTCTGACTTATTGCTTCCTTCAACTAATGACGACGAGGGAATTAGTTCTTATAAGCAGAAACACAAGTGTTTCTATTTATTAATTACTTTTTGGCTGATGATCAGAACTTAATTGCTAAAATACGTTCTTCTTTTCAAACAAGACACTGTATAAGAATGGTAATGTAATATTTGACCACGATTTGACCGGATAGCCAAAAAACTGTTACAATGTGCGTATTGTCAACTGTCGCATAATATCTGTCAATATCACAAAATACCTAACTATATCTAGGTGTACCTATTTAAATTTAACAAGCACGCCGTTGGGTACGACTTTTAGAGTATTAAATTCATTAAATTAATCTAAATGAATTAATCGTACGTGTACACTAGTTATTTCAACTAGGGATTTTCTATGGATTTTCATAATTTGTCTTTCGCACCTGATTGCATCGAACATCCGAACATCATCAAGATACGCCTAATGCCTATAGGTACGCGGTAATAAACTTGTTTAATTCAATAATAAATACGATTAAATTGTTTGCAGGTTTACCCTGGGGCACAATTCGGTCTAGAATGGGTTGATTTCAAACCTTCCAGGAAGACCGTGATGATAGTCCACGGCTTCATGAGTCACAGCAACGCATCTTGGGTCAACGACATGACTCAAGCATTTCTGACATGGGTACGTCTTAACAAACCGTATAATTATGTATGTTGCAGTATTTTACCCAAAGCCGGAATTTACAAGTAGTTACAGGTAGATACACGTAGTGCTAAAAAACAGACGAAAGGTTTTTAGTTTTTAAGCTATCTCCTCCGGACGTGGAGATAGATGGTTTAAACATTAACGTTCTACCTGTATAATTCATATGTATGATTGTATACTTTCAGCGTATTTTTTTCGTGCAATAACATCGAACTACGTAATAGTTCATCTAATCCAAAAGACATACAGTTATTAGACTCGGATTTTGTTAAATTCGTACAGAGATACTTTCGTAACGCTCTCGTCCGTTGTTTAGCTGAGAAAAAATCACTTCTGTCAAACATTTTTCACGTTTTCTTTGTAGTATCTATAAAAATATTAGATTCTTGATTACTGCGACCTTTGAGTAGTCTAAATACTCAAAGACTGCAACTGCAATATCACAGTATATATATTATTTAAACTGTGGCAATATGAAATCGGAAGCACAGGTAACATAAGATATTGTTTGTTTTCAGGCGGATGTTAATGTCATTGCCATAGATTGGAGCGGAGGCGGGAATACGTGGAAGTATTGGCGAGCCGTTGCGAACACGAGAAGAGTTGGCTCCGATACTGTTGGGTAAGAGTACACAAAATTCCCATTCCTGGGTATAATATTGGTATGTCTATCAAAACGGGCGTACTATCTGATAAAATATATTTTGACTAGTATGTTTTGCCTGTTTCCTCAGATTTATACGTCAGCTGATAGGCGCGACTGGGGTAAGGATTAAAGACATGCACTTCGTCGGGCACAGCTTAGGAGCCCACATAGCATCGTACGTGTCGTATCATCTTGGGAAGGTTTCACGAATAACCGGTAAGCTTGTAGAAATGTGTTCTTTCTTTTCCTGTTGATATTTCACTTGCCTAACTTTGCTGTTATTCATGCGTAATTCGATAGGATGGGCCAAATAAAGTTAGTTTTTAAAACTGTAATAAATTAAACAAAATTACTTTTTTATCAAAATATTATGGCTTTAGAGTAAACATTCCCATTATTTTATTGAATGCAATGTCATTCATATTTGCAGTAGGGTCTGGTCAACCCAAATTTACAAGACTTTGTAGATGGTTTCGGGCTTTATCTGACGCATGGCTGAGCCAATATTCAACTTAAGGGCCTGAATTGTTTGTGGATTGTTTGCATAACATCGACCTTCCACGGTACCCCACAAGAAGAAGTCTCGGACTTTTTGCGTCCAGCAGTCGCTGTAGGTGCCTCATTTCGGCCTAAACTTCTTTTTAAAACACGCACTGTTTCGGCGACATAGCAGACTTTACTTTGGTAGGTAATAAGTTTTTAATATTTCCAAACCTGATCAAGCGTACCTAAATAGATTCATTTTGTGCCGCTGGAATATGATACTGATCTTTTGACAATATTTTGAGCGGAAAGGAGTTGTTAATGTCTAAATAACTTACAAAAATAAAAGTAGACCATGTGATGACCCACCCTATAATTACTAATGTTCTAGATACTCAAAGCCTAATGTAAAATGTTTATCTATCTCTAGGTTTAGATCCCGCGCAACCGTGTTTCCGAACAGCCGACTCCACAGAGCGACTGGATTCTACAGACGCAGACTTTGTCGACGTCATCCACACTAATGGGCGGCTACTATCAAGAATCGCCTTCGGCTTTCCAGACCCTACTGGTAACTTTTAGACTGACTAGTACTAAGCTTTTTTATCTACTGTTGAAATTGGCATTTTGGTAATGTTATCAGTCGACACACTGGGTAAGCATGGTTGGAGTATTTGTGGTGGAAGACTGTGAAAAGAGGTATCTATCTGTCAAAAATAGAGATAATGACGGGGGTAGTGTATGGTTGTATGCCTATGCATATTATGCAATTCAAAATTATGACTTTGAAAATGTTGATGCTTTTGGACAATAGCAACTTACGTAAAAGTCAAAGTCAAAGTCAAAGTCAAAGTCAAAGATTTTTATTTCAACTGGGCCCTTGCAGGCACTTTCAAAACGTCGTGATTCTAGGCGCACGGTTCCAAGTGGGTTGGTCCTGGAGAAGATACCGGCAAGAAACTCCATGGATACTCTTTTCATAAATCAAGCTTAGGTACTACACAACAAATGTGGGGCCGCTGGAGCGGCCCCGGCTAAAATTCGATCTCAATTTACACAATATTACAATAAAAAGATAAAAAAAGAACAGCAAAGATCATAAGTACCACTATAATATTATAATTATACAATACTAGTAGGTGCGTACTTAACACTCAAGTCAGTCACCCAATTAAGAATAGGTACCTACCAAAAAGGTACAAGGAAAGCGTTAAAATTTGTGTGTGAAGACAGGAAGCAGTGGGTCACCAGGGAAGCCGCATGTGCAGAAGATAATCACTTCCATACATCTCTATCGTCAACATAGTCTTTGATCCTGTAATAGGCCTTCCTTATGAGGATAAGCTTAACACGAGTTTTAAACTTTTTATCAGTAAGCTCGGTAATACTTTTTGGGAGTTTATTATAAAAGCGTACACCGTTACCTAGAAATGATTTGTTTGTTTTGGTCAATCTAAATTTAGGGACCACTATTTTGTACTTATTTCTAGTATTAATTTTATGAATATCGCTATTGATACTAAACATATGCAGGTTTCTTCGGACGAACATAATATTCTCCAAAATGTACTGTGATGGCAGTGTTAGAATGTCGGTGTCTTTGAAAAAGTCTCGTAAAGACTCGCGTGGGCCCATGTTATAGATCGCACGGATCGCCCTCTTCTGCAATATAAAAACCGAATCCACATCAGCCGCTGATCCCCACAACAGAATGCCATAGGACATAATGCTATGAAAATATGCGAAGTACACTAATCTCGCCGTAGCTGTATCGGTTAACTGTCTAATTTTTCTAACTGCAAATGCCGCAGAACTAAGTCTTTTGGACAGAGCTGTGATGTGAGGACCCCACTGCAACTTGGAATCAATTGTTATCCCTAAGAATACGGTTTATAAAAGAATAAGAAAAGTTTTATTACAGGTCACGCAGATTTCTATCCAAACGGAGGCATGAAGCAGCCGGGCTGCTACAATGGAACCAACTCTTACCTCTCAAAACTTATACCTTTTTATGGCAGTAAGTTGACTGAGTTTAGAATTAACTAAGTTTATCTAAAGCATAATTTCTAAAAGCCCCAGTTGAAACATCTTCGAGGGTTCGCTGGAACTCGGAAAAAAATTAACAGTACCTACATTGCATTAATCTGTAATTAATGAGACTGTTTGTGGACTGAGGGAAACGAAGCGGCATTTGTATTCTTTTTTATTCTTGTATTCGCGGCACTTTTAACTGTTGACAAACGTTGCTCTAAAGTTTTACTAACGGGCATCCTAATTACAACAAAATTCGCCAGTGATTACTTGTAAAGGGTTACGGCGTAAGCTTCAGATTTCACGATGTCAAGACTTCGGACGTTTTCGTTAACTTATCAGTATCCAACTTTGTGTTAGAACTGCAGCAGGCTATTTGCAGCCACGGACGAGCGTATCTTCTCTTCACTGAGTCCCTGGTCAACAACAATTGTACCTTCCGCGGATACCGATGGGACTTGACTTATGACGGGTAAGTTTCTACCAACGTAAGTGAATAAGACTTTTATTGTAGATGTCAGTTGGAAGGACGATGTTGAACAGTGGACGTTAAAGGGCTGGTATGATGATAAGTCCTAAACATTTTGAAGACAAAGACGTAAATATTATTTTAATTTATAGATCAAGGTTTTATTTCAATTGTACAAGCAGTTGTTTCAGATTTCAGAAACAATAATCTACGAATTATACATAATGAATAAACATGGAAGTTATAGATCAATTTAAACAACTTCAACTAAGTTAATATACCTACTACTACCTTTAATGGATGAGCTAGATAGACTCAGTTTAACGAGTTAACATTAGACTACAAAGTAAACTCGTTGAAACTATTTTGACCAATTGCTACTTTGTGTGTGGTGGCCTATTGACCTTTTGATCACTTGTATATTATGTTTGTTATAGCGACAAGCTTACTTATATGCGTACATGTCTGTGTTGGGGCTCATCTTGGGAGAGCGAGAGGCCTATGTCCAGCAGTTGACAGTGGTAGGCTGAGTTGACGACTGATTGGTTGAAGCTTTCTTGTACAGCCCGTGTCAATCTTTATAGCCGCTCTAAATGTAGTCGCGTACCGATGCGCAGAACGCGTATGAATGGAAGGACGTACGTTGAAAAGAGCGAGGGGTAAGTTTCCAGTTCGACGTTGAGCCAAAATGCGTTAGTGAATACGGTTTTTAACAGCGTTGAGCTCGGGTGTCGAATTCAAGGCTGGCTAGACGTCGAGCTCGATTACGAGGACAACCACAAATAGTTACGTTAGAGGAATAGCATAGCGGAGTGGCCATAAAGATTGACGTGAACTGTACGTTTCGCTTTACGATAATACAAAAAAAAAAAAACTCTATACAGGGTAAATGCTAGTTTAGAAGCGGCTTGTGACAGAGCCGGTTCATGCTCTGAGATGGGCGTGAGGGCCGCCGGGATGAATGCGCTGCCGCGGGCGAGAGGACCCTACTTCGTACTCACTACTGATAAGGAGCCTTATTGTCGTAAGTTTATACCTACTTATGTCAGAGATTATTTCACCACGATAACTAGTGTCCCCATGGATAGGGTAGAGTAATTAATAGCTGATAGTACAGGAAAAAAAATTTTTACTTTCAATAAAACAAAGAATATTTAAAATGTGACAATTTTGTCATAAAATGCAATTTGAATCCGATCCCTAAAGTAAACCGAATAATAATAACATCGAATATGTACACGTGATAGTACCTTGATGTACTTAAAGAGAACTAAGATAGGTACTGCTAGTTCATTGTTCTGAAAGTTATAAAAAGCAGTTATTTCGTCCGAGCTATTTATTTGATTGTGATTACTCGCAAACATATTATATTATCTCTGTTATAAGCATCAAGGGCATGAAGTAATTTCCGCCACGTTACCATCATGCCACTCATTGTCAATAACGTGACCTATACCTACTACAATATTATAATCTATCATAATTCTGAAATACTGAAGTATTGATAATATTGTACTGAAAGAGGTCGTGCAGTTGTTGCATGCGCACATTCAGTTTCTGCTCACATTTTGTTTCTT
Organism: Allophyes oxyacanthae; assembly: GCA_932294325.1. Classification (NCBI taxonomy): domain Eukaryota; kingdom Metazoa; phylum Arthropoda; class Insecta; order Lepidoptera; family Noctuidae; genus Allophyes; species Allophyes oxyacanthae. The sequence goes on from OW028611.1 coordinate 6,423,936, forward strand.
CGATATCATGGCGATTTTGTATCGTGGGGAGCGACTGTCTTCTATTCTCTGTAAACATTAAGACAGTCAGATTACCGAAGTATCTTCTTTGTGTAAAAATATCTTGTAAAATTCAAATTATTTTTGATCAGATAAAAGTACTTATGACCCAAAGGGAGATGGCGGGATTGGCTGGACATTTATATAAAGGATTGGCCCCAGATCGCAACGGACCGGGAGAAATGGAAAGAGGGAAGGGAGGCCTTTGCCCTGCAGTGGGACATCACAGGCTTATAATAATAATGATTATAATGGGCTTATAACGTTTTTTCTTTTTAGCAACCGAGTGGCAACGTCGACATCCCCAACCTGACTTACTAATAGATCTTCATTTCTTGGACCATTCGAAGAAACCGACATCGAAGGCTCCTAATACAGACTCAGGGTTCTACGCGGACCCTATGGCTAGGAGCCTCTTAGTAGCCGCTGTTACCACCACCACGCAAAGAAGTTGGTTCAGGAGGTGGTTCGGATAGATTCGACCCTACAACGACACGATAAGATTCGAACTTTTAAATGGACTTATTAACTGGCAAGACTGAAGATAGATTTGGGACTGTATTAAAACCTCATGTACAGTACTAGTGATTTAAGTTATACGCCTCGGTAACCTTCGTCTAACTTCGGAAATACGAACGTACGATGATGATATTTAATATACAAGGCCCAACCTTTCTAGTCGATCCCTATAAGGGGTTATTGTACTCATCATTATGAATAACTTTTTTAACGGGAGTAGTCCTGAAATCATGAAAAAAATATCTATCAGCTGTTCAATAAATACATTTAGTCGGAATAGCAGTTTTTTTTCGCGGTTTCAGTGTTGGTCCCATAGTAAAAGTTGTTCTTAATGTTGAGTACAATAAAGGGATCTTAAAGGGATCGTGACTAGAAAGATTGGACCTTATATTATACCGATAAATTAATAACATAAAGAATGGTGACCGACGAGAAGCGGGCCTTCGGACATTGGTTGCATATTCCTACAAAAAATCGGAAATACGAAGATTTCCGAGGCGCATAGCTTTAACCGCAGTACTGTTTGTATTCTTAAGATAATTTATGATCAAGAATTATTTTTCAGCAATGTAAAATATAATTGTAATATGACTAGTTTATTTAAATAGCTTACGGTGTTATTAATTTGTAAACCAAAGAAAAGGAAAGCTTTCGACCAGACGGACCAATGACTTGAAATAGGCAAATAGATAACTTAGAATTGTAGTATAATGTTGTTTAAAAAGACAAACATTGTCTTATGGTGTATACGAACGGCAGAATTTGGCTCACGTCTAAAAAGACCGCTTTAAATGAATCATAATATTATGATTTTGCTGGAACTATATAGTTCAGCATCTTATGTGGTTACTTAAGAGCCTACTCAGAACTGAGATTGGTTTATTAATACGGGCCTTAATATCATACGCGTAAGGTTCTTATTTAGCATTCATCTGTTTGACAGTTACCATGGAGATTCGTAGGTGAATTGCTAAATGTGGCCTTTTTAGGCCTCCAGTAGGGCCAATTGGTAGAGATGGGATAAGAATTGGTCCTATCGATCGTGAGCCAAATTGTGCTGTTCGTATACCTTTAGTCATAGTGAACAAGATCTCGCTTGTATTGTATAACACTGAACAAATCGCGTCGCTTGCCTGTAGTTTATAGTTTATCTTTATAAAAGTAGTTAGTTAGTTATTTGAAGTAAGTATTAATATAAGTATTAGTATTTTTATTGGATTTAATTTTAGATTCATTGACTTTTACCGATACTCATTTATAAATTATTATGTTATTAGTTTTAATTGTAATAAAAATATTGCATTATCAGAACCTGTATTTATTTATAGAGTTACCTTATATAGACGATGTCTCAATCGGCTTCAATATTGGTGATGGGGCGCTCCATAAATACTTTGATTGTACTTTTCCTTATACTATAGTGATCATGTTAAAAATGTCCACAGAATATTTTATTTTTAATTACAAGTCTAACGACAATATATATATTTATATGACAACTAATGTTACCTATTTAAGCTTTTAAAGTTATTACAAACCTTTTTAATCATACCCTTAGTTAACACGCAATAGTTTGAACAAGTAGCACTAATAACTCAACTGCAAGTAGTAATTTCATTGCTTTCGAAGTATTATAGTCTCTCTAGAACTGTATAATATCGTCCACAATGCGGATTATTGTGGTTTTAAAACGTCTCCAAAAAAGATTTATATTTTTTGGCCGAAACAGTGGCGTACATGGCCTAAATCATTTGTTTAACGTGAATAGTAATCTGTTGTCAAGGTATTATAGAAAGTGTTCTAAAATACGGAAGTCGTTTGATTTTGTCAACGTTTACACGTAACATTTTGATGGAACACATAATAGACAAATAAATAAAATAGCGGCGGAGGCTATCGGAATTTGAAACTTCGTTTGAACACCCAAAATCGCACCATCAAGTCCTTAAAAAGAATGAAACCAACTTATTTTATGAATAAATATTTTACATAAAGCTGGCTTTTCCAACTTCTAGGTCCAGGCTATTGACTCTGATAGTGTCAATAGGCTGTCTATTCCTACCAAAAGTAGTTTCCGGTAAAAAAATTAGTACCGTCTTTATTCCTGCCTGTACTTAAAGATTTTTAGCTTTGCCGGTACTACGATTAAAGTTATGCGCCTCGGCAATCTTCGTGTTTCTGAATTATTAGTATAAGAATGTGCAACCGATGTCCGGAGGTCCGTGTCTCGTCGGTCACTCATAAAATAATTCTTTTTAATTTCTTTATAATTATCAATAATTTATCTCATCATCGTACGTTCGTATTTCCGAAGTTAGACGAAGGTTGCCGAGGCGAATAACTTACCTTCCTTTGATTGTTCCCCATTCTTCAGTAAAATCTTTCCTAACTCTGGTCCAGGGTATTCTGGCTGTTGATTCTGATAGCGTCAACGGGCTGTTTGTACCTGATGATGCAGCACGCTATGGAGCTCAGTGTAGAGGTCAACTATACTCCCGACACCCGCTACCTTAACTGGACCACCACTTTCCCGGGACTCACAGTGTGTGAAGAGCATACCACCAAGTTGGCGTTACGGAGGTTTGCTGCTCTTTATCGTAAGTATGGGATGTGGTTAAAACTCACTTTAAATGCTGAGTGGACTTGCTAAGGTCTACCTAAATGTTGCCAAAATTATTCGTTAAATATTTTCATATCACAGTGGGGTAACAAGGCAACATGTCACAGGAAACGAGATAAGCACTCGTAAGAGATAATTAGTGTCGCTACAAGCAAATATTAGACTAGAACAACAGCTATTAGGAACTAGCAATAAAACTACATAATTATTTTAATATAGATCTTGTATTTCGTATTCCTTTATATGGTCGAACTTGCCAATCTAAATATAGTTTGAATTAACTTCTTTAGAACTTGCCAATCTAAATATAGTTTGAATTAACTTCTTTATCGCAAAGAGATTCAAGTACTCATATTTGCAGTAGACCTAGGAGTGAACTGCAATAACTTGTAAGGTAAGTAGATACTAGTAGTTACTCATCGAGTGACGAAAACCAGACATTATTATTTTTCAAGAGTCAATGTGGCCTCTTGTGATGTGTAGAATCAATTGTTTTATTGATTGTAAACAATCATTATCCTCATCGCCAAGTGATTAGGTACATCTAGTGGTTAAAAAGTCCTTAAATGTTTTTCCTTCAAGGAACCTTCGGTCTATTAGCTAGTATGTAATCTTGACACAAATTCGTCACTAATTAGATTTGCGGTTTCTGTGTTAATTCGCATTGTTGTGGTTGTAATTACTAAACCCCTTACTAATAAAAACTTGTAATTTTTATAAACTGATTAAATTGTCATTTTCCTTGTCATTTATATGTCAATGAATAGAAATGACAATAGGCTTAAGAGCTAGTTTAGTTAAAATAACGTTTAATCATCGTTTAAGTGCAAACTTTTGAATCACGTAGTAGTTGCTCATTATGATATGAGATATGCGTAGTATCTATAATATACAAGACATAGTATCTAGGTATTGCACAGATTCATCCTTTGAAATTTAAATATTAGTAAAGTCAATGATGAGGCGAAAAGAAAAAGTAGGTATACAGCTGAGCTGGTTGCTAATGTTCACGAGTTAGTGAAGCATATAGAAAATAGAATTATTGAGTTCAAAATACTTACTATCAATCTTTATAACAGAGTTGATTGATGAGTTACACTATGCACATTATTCCAGACTGAAATTGAAACGTAAACAACCTTTCGAAACAGCAAAAATATCGCGTAGAGTAGGTACTCTGAAATTATTTCAACTTCGCCCTTCATCCATATCACAAATGAAATGGATGTTCATTCATGAAAAATTTGATTTAGCAATATCGCTGCTTTTCATAAATGTTGGATTTTTATTCCAGTCAATGATATTCATAATTTCAATCACAATTGCTAATTTAGAATCTCTTTAGAATATAATTTCTATAGTCAACGTGTGCACTATGCACCCTGGTCCCTATACGATGTAAACCATTTAGCTCGGCTGAAGTAATCTTTTGCTCCTACATCTTTAGCATCTAACTCTTCTTCCTTTTTCTAATTTTCAATGTAAAGCCGACCTACTAGACCCCGTGAATTACGACCATCGTCGGTATCTAACGGACTTGTTGTTTGGACGCGGTCAATGCAGCAACGCGCAGTGTGCGCCTTGTGGCAAGACAATAGCTTGCGACGTGCCTTGGAGGACCATCATCGAAAAAGTAAGAGTTATTCAACTTCACTTTTTTTTTGTACTTTTCGACGTCAACGTATGGCATTAGACAACACCCCACTAAACACCCACTCTTCATCGCTACCTAGTGTTTTAGCTGGGAAGAAGCGGTGGCGCATCAAACCCCGGTAACACTACATACCTCGTAAGGAAGAAAATATTTTATCTATCATATAAAATTGAATGTTTGTTTGTTTGTTCGTCTTCTATGCGTTCCTATACCATTCATCCGATTACGATGAAACTTTAGTTAGATGATGAGCGCGTGACCGCGAATGTTTATGCTTAAACAGAAAAAGATGCATTGCAAAGCATGCCCGGCAAAGCTAGTTTAGTAATAAAAACCAATAAAGTTATAATAATTATTTCTTTGTTACATTACATCATAGCAGCGTAGCTATAAATTAATACATAGGTATTATAACAGATAAATTTAGGACTTACTTAACCCAAATGTACTGCTTTGGTACCAAGGTCACCCATGTAGGTGACCGGAAATAATGCATCAGCTAATTGTATTGAAATAGGTACATAGGTATAAGGTAAGTAGTGAGACATAAATAACATTAACATTGTACAATTTCTCTACGTATGCTATGTATGTTCTATTTTGTTGAGTTGTAAAGGTCTTATACGAAATACAAGTGACTCAAGTTTCTATTCCTAGAAAGATAAATGTCACACCCTTATATGAGCCTTTTTAATATTTATACGCCGGAAATATCGAGTTTCTTTGAAGTCATAATACGTAGAGCGTAAGAAATTCTTTTCAAGGATTTATTACCTATACCTTTGTGTGATTCAAAATACTGACTGGACTAGACGTGACTATAGAAATAAAAACTGTCCATTGTTTAGGTTTTCCCAGAGTTCATTTTAATAAAAAACCGGTCAAAATTAGATTTTTTGTAAACAAACTTATTTTTAACGAAAATACAATTATATGAATTGAAATATTATCACGTTTATGGACACGAGATTATTTATATTTAAATGCTTAAAAATACGTGTAACATTTCATTTAATCGTGGTCACGGATGAGAAATAAATCACAAATTAAAAGAAATCACAATTATGTACTAAAAACAGAAAATATAATCAAATAAAAAATGTCATACGTACATACCTTTATGTTACCTAAGAAGTAACTCATCACTCTGTCTCACCAGGTACACAAAAGTTGCGAAGAAATGCTATCGGAGTGCAGTTACCACGACGTCGTGTTTCCATGTTGCGAGTATTTCCGTGCAGTGGACTCGGAGCACGGGCCTTGCTTCTCCTTCAACACATTACAGCACAAGTGAGCGCTACTACGCTTATCTGATAAGATCATCGTGTCGCAGATACGGTCGCCTAATTACAGATATTGTCTACTATATCTATTTCAGGGGAGAAAAGAGTTTGTTCGTGGTAAACAGGACTACCGGACCAGGAGTTTTGATGTTTCGATTGCTCTCTGATGCTGAAGTACCTAAGCATTTTTTGTATAGAAGATAATATGAAAATGGCTTGATTTTGATCAATCGCTTGACTTCTTACAATTTTCTATTTAGATCTCCATCCATAGCCCCGAAGAGTTATCAACGAACAACTTGAACGCGAAGTTAAAACAAGTGGTCCACACATACAGTGAGAACCGAGTGGGCTTACTGTTCTCTGTCGTGGAGATAGTGAACGATCTTCTGTTACGGAACGAGAATGTCCATGTTAGGAGATGCCGCTATTTGCATGAAGTACCTGATGCGCCCTTTCATACGTATCCGGTAAATACAATAAGATTTCCTGTTTTAGCTTGATATGCTTTATTTTCTTATATGAAATGCATGGTTGCTGCGTTTTTGAAATATCTAAAATATTCTAAAACTATGGAATTTATTTATATATAATCGTCTTTAGGAGATTCTCTGAATGTTCGGCTTGCCTGCAATTAAGAAAATATCTCTGAAGTAGCTGCTTAAAATTTATCCGTTATTTCATTCTATTATATTGTCACATATTCTCTGTGTTCAGTACTATCCCAAATGTACTTTACAGACGTATTCTTACGGTGCCTGTCAGTTAGCTCATAGCACTGAAGACTTCTATCAACATTGTGGATGCGTACATCCTGCGCGGGATCTGGCCTGTGAGTATGTCTGTATTTGTGCTAGGCTTGATGTGGTTTGTCCACATAGGAGGGCGAGTGTGCCTGTGAATATCAGTGTCCTACTAATATATGTCAGGAGTATTTTATTACAATAGTAGATACTTAAATGGCAATTGAGGTGCTGTGATTATGATTAGATCTACTGTATTACAGACGAGAAGAATTACTGCAATTACACTGGAATCAACTGCGGGAATGCGTATGAAGGTACATAAGTGCTAACAGCAATGATACAGGCACAATTATAAAACAAGAAATTCTTTCGCAAAGGTGTAATGACCAATTGTTTAATGTTAATCACTGAGTTTAACTTGTAGATCACAAATCAAAAGTTAGCGTGGACAAAAATGCTAAAGACGAATGTTTACCTTCATGTGTGGAGAGTGAACTCACTACTATACATTTTACAAAGTACGTCAATTAATATTTGAAGTATCGCATATCGGTATAAAGTCTTTAGTACTTCTACTCGGAGGTTCGTCTTTCTAAAAAGGTTTCATTTTCTTATCACAGGAGATGGGCACCTGAGGAAACAGAAAAAGGGATTCTCGTGGAAGTTAAAATGGTTTCATTACCCACACTAAGGTACCAGAGGAACTTGCTACGAGACAATTTAGATTTAGTTGGTTAGTTTGTATAATTTCTCTTCCGACTTTTAATTATGGTGCTTTATTATTAGACGCAAATTATAATTTGTTGATAGTCGAGACCGATTGCTGTTGAAACTTTTATCAACTTTAACCCATCATACTACTCCTGAGTTATTCTCAAATCCAATTAGGTAGACACAGTTTTCGCTTTTTCAGTTGCTGTAGGAGGCATTGTGGGATTATTCTTCAGCGCGTCTATTTTGAGCTTGCTGGAAGTCTTCTACCTGATACTCAGACCACAAAATAAGCAATAAAATAAAACACAAATTTATTCTTTAGTATTATTTTATTTACAATCATTTTCCATTGAATCAAAAAGCTTCCAATAATTTATTCCATTTGGTTGCTAGAATGTACGAGACTATCGTTATAGCAACGCAAAAATGTTTTATCGATAAGCAAAGCACAGTAAGCGATAACTTATGTTTAATTTACCATAGTGATTGTGTAGATGAAAATTATAGAGTAATGTTAGATAGATACTAAGAAGTCATGGGTAATACTGAAAGTAATGTTACTAGTGGAGTTAAAAAGCAAGCAGGAACATCAGAGCAGAAGTTGTACAAGCTTGTTGATATCAAAGGTAAGAAGCATAACATATTCCAATTAAAACTTAAATGTTAGAATTAGTTACTCATCCTGAGAATTAAAGAAAATAATGGATAAACATGCTGCAAGAATACTCAATGTTATAATAGTAATATTACTAAGTTCATCGATATCACTAATCTATCACTAATTAATAACTGACTAGTTGATTGTAACTTTATGTAAGCTTTAGACATTCGACTGTAGCCAGTACGAAGTATTGAATACAACCATAAGAAAACAAGACTTAAGTTATCATTGTTTCAATGACATTAGGCGGTGGTTTGTTGGTGGACATGATGAAACGAGCCCTCCAGAACAAGCAGTACGCAGAAATCGACCACGCGATAAAAACAAAGGTGGAGCCCTTCTTGTACAACAAGGGCAAAGGCCGGTACATACCCGTGTCGCATCTAGTACTGCTCAGGAACAAGGAGAGACCCCGACATAAGTTGGTAATATAATAAATATGAAAACAATAATTAATTACAATCTCACCCTGGGGAAGGTTAGAGGACTTCACCCTAACAAGATAATCGTTTTGCAGAAAGTATAGGTACTGAAGCGAATACTACAAAACACAAAACAAAGCGTTTGCATTTCTCCACTACTTCGAGAAATATTGGTCCGATAGAAAAATCCATTGTTTAGTCTATGGAATGAACAATGGGATTTTCATCGGATATTATCTATCAGAGTATTGGAGGAACTTACAGCATCGCATTATATCAGTCATCCAGATATAAATATTCGACGATTGCTTAAATATAGTCTATTACATACATTGTCCACTGAGGAACATAAACATCCCTATAAATCACAATAAGTGGTCCTTGGGGTATAATACTGTAATTTACACATTTGACAAGTGACCGTAGTATGGAGCTACTGCCCATTCAGCTTAATAGTTGAAGTTCAATTTGATGAAGAAAGTGCCTCTTAGAAGCTATTCAAATATTAGTAATTTTAAAATTATAATATATTTATATTTATTTATGAATGGAAGAAAAAGACATATTGCGTCGACCCTAAATAAAATGGGATGAGAGCAGGTGAATGATGAATGATAATATTTAATTTTATCCTGCTTATCCTTAACTTTGGGAAACAACTCAGTTTTGTGCCATATTTGAATGTTATGACTCATGGTGACGTAGGTAACGAATGATTATTCATTATAATATCCATTATTAGTTGCCGCCTTTGCGGAGTATGGAGAATCCAGATGATGAATTTGACGTGGAGAAGGACTGGCCTTTGGTCACTCAGGAGGAGTACGATGCGAACCCGTCTGGTTATAGGGAACTCTGTTGGGATTTAAAGGTAAGAAGAAAATGAGCCAATTGATAATCCTAAACAGATATTTTGCTTTTTGTTTATACATAACCTTCTTTAGTCTGATAGTAAAATTCTAAGGGAGACCCACCCTCTCATGATATTAGAAATAAAAAACGATTGATTTAATTCAACGGCCGCCGTAAACAACCGATTTTCTACCGTGTCTATTTTGCGTCGATAAGTTAAACCTTGAATTCGCCTACATAATATAGCTATCCCCTTTTCTTCTAACAGGAGCGAGGTGCTGTAGGAGAGTCGATTCTCCACCTATGTCTTCTAAACGCCTCCTCGTTGTTGGCCAACCTGGCTAAGAGACTGCTGCGCTTCTATCCTAAGCTCATCAATGACGTCTACATGGGCGATGAGTATTACGGTAAATAAAACAAATGCTATTGGTAAATTAAGAAAGCGGTAATCGAACATAACGGTTTTATGGTCATTCATTTTCTCCCAAGTGTTCCAACAATGTTGGTTTCTTTGAATTTCCACACAATCCAAGATCAAAGAACAAACTCTCTCAGCGATTCGCTTCAGCAAATACAGAATTATACTTATTCAAAATTTCGAAGAAATTTGCATGATTGGAATTGAAACTCCGTAATTCAAAGTCTATCATTGCAAATATATGTATAGCCAAACCCAAACTAAGAAATCGAATTCTATTCATGAGATAACTGGAATATCTTTACCCTGTTACCTACCAAATATTTGGGATACAGGCGTCGAGGCGTCTGTAAGATCTGTATAATTTCTACACTAATCCAACAATATAGAATTCGTTACTTTTGGATCAGCTGGAAGACACGTACGAAATCAATTTATGCTCAAACAGTGGTTACATGAGAGAAATATTGTTCTCGTTGGCATCCTAGTTGGTAATAACGGGACCTTGGTATTTCATAACTTTCCGTAATATTTATGTGCTATTCATGCGTTAGTTGATCCAAGGATATTTTTCTTGATCTTAGCGATTATCTGGTCTGTTTATAGAAGTAACTTGTCATGCGCTTATCAGCTTAGCTTCATTGATGTATTACTATGCGATATCACAATATGATATGATCTTCATTGGAGTTTTTATGTGATTCAGTTTTGTAATTATATTATATTATATTATTTATCCAGATATTTGTAGTAGACTATGTAAGGGGAGTTGCATCTGCCAACAAACTGTTTTACAGTTTGGCGGAAGTACAGAATTAAGTGTAATTGGTTGTTATCCTTAAATAAACAATTTTTCTTTCTTTCTTTCTTTCTTCTTTCTGTGTAGATGCTTTTGCTTATACTTCTGTTCTTCCACCACACTTGAAATAGTTCCTCCTATCATAACTACAACATACTGTATACGTCGTACATAGTATAATTATCGATATGGAGTTGCCTTTTATTATTTGAAGGACAAAGTACTTAGCTATGCTTTTCAATCATACCAATTTGTAAAATTACAGATAACCTAACGGCCTAACCGTATTTTCGCTTATACTCCTCAATTTCGTGTAGGTAGTCAATCTGATAGAAAAGCTGATAATGTCCGTCAAAATTAAACTGGCAGTGATTTAGTGCTGGCTTCCTTCATTAATTACTTTTAAAAGGTTCGCGGTAAAAACGCTGAAGGTCTTAACAGAATACTGTATCAAAATGTAGACATGTATTTAAATCCTGCCTAGATATTCTCTCATCATTTCAGTATTTTTCTTTAACGGTTGTCACGAACTTCAAGAGTTATGCTATCACGTTTTTAAAGTAAAACTACACTATAAAATCAACCATTTTATAGTGTGGAACTAACATTAAAATGATTGATTTTATAGTATTGTTTCATTTATAATAATGTAAACTGTAATTCCTGACTTCGACAAACTATCGATCGATTCACTTTGCGAATACTTAGTTATCGCCATTAGCGTGAGTCCACTCCATGTAGAAAATGATCTCTTTATTTATCTTTTCCTGTAGGTGAGAGTGTACTCCACATAACGATAGTAAACGAAGACCCCACAATGGTCAAGTTCCTACTCGATGCTGGAGCGAACTACCACGAACGTTGCTATGGCAACTTTATGTGTCCTGAGGACCAGAAGGCTTCGCGGTCTGATTCCTTTGACCATGAGTGGGTCAACGTTCAGCCGGAGACTAATTATAACGGGTTAGTTACTAACAGCAGGGTCGTCCAATGACATAGTGAGGATAGAAGGGTTGCCACTAATTATAAGCTTAGGATCAAAATAGTTGCCTTACAGCAGAGGACAAATGAGGGGGTTATGTAAATCTCTGTTATTTATTGAAAAAGGGTCAGTTACTGAATTGAATATTCCATTACGACTACTTTCGTAACGAGTACTTTCGTAGTTAGAACTACGAAAGTACTCGTTATGGATAGCGATAAGTCTTTTTTATTATCTCGAAAGGCAGAATAGATTACTCAGCTTATCACAGTCCACTGCTCTCTTTGCTCAAAAAGGAAGGTAAGCTAAGGGAAGTTGTGTTCAGTAGTGGAAGTTAACGGGTTAAACAATCCAAAACAATCAAATATATTATTATTCGTAGTGGCGATAGATGTTTATAGATACGTATTACATCTGTACGTGTACATAGATATAGAATATATTCTATATCTACACACATCAAAAAAGTCTAAGCAACACGCATCATGTTACAAAAACTAAAAGTTTTATTAATTAATATTATACTTTTCTCTTATGAAATGTAGGTTGGTATGTACCTTCTTTTTCCAGGAAACATACTGGCTAATTTTGAAAACAAAAACTACTCGCTTTTGTTTTTTTTTCACAAAAATTAAACCGATTTCATTTGATCGAATTTCCAAGAATTTACATGTGTTTTCTTCGCTAAATAAAATGTGGTAATTAATCGTAATTTTATCATTTTAACGACATTTTGAATAGTTTTTTTATTTTTTTTATTATATGACATGTTTTACGTCGTTGAGCGACATATTTGACCGCTGATGAAATGCAAAGAGTTGAAGGGATGTTCCAACCGGTAAGAAATCAATTCCAGGTATCTCGGCATTATGGTGTCCCTAGAAGCGTAATTTGTCGTCTTTGGCGGCATTACACCAACACACGAGATCCTGCTGAGCAGCATCCAGGCCGAGGGAGGAGTACAACCGCTCGGTAGGACCGATACATACAACTAACTGCAAGACGTCAGCCGATGTAAACCACCCGGGAGATAAGTTTAAAGCTACAATTCTCAAGCGGTGTTGTTATTAGCCCCCAAACCGTGCTAAATCGGCTGCACGAGTACGGCCTACGTTCACGACACCCAATCAGGTGCCCACCTATACGCCACAGGAATCGCGCCCATCGAAACGAATTGTGTAGAGAACTCGTAACATGGACCCAGGAGCAATGGGATAACATTTTATTTTGCGATAGGTCCCGATTCTGGTTTAGGCCTGATACAAGAACGGTAAGAGTGTATCGTCGTCCCGGATATGCTGAACAGCTGAGGTGCGTCCAGGAAGTGCACCCTTGCAGCGGCTTTACAGTAATGGTTTGGGCGAGTATTATGAAAAACTGACGAACTGAGCTCGTTTTTATAAAAGCCAACATGGACGCTGAAAGTTACGTTGAAGACGTTCTGAGGCCTTATGTCCATCCATTTGCACAAAGTCCTGGCTCAGATTTCACACTCATGCATGACAATTTGTGTTCGCACGCAGCTCGGAGAACCAATGAGTGCTTCGCAATAGAAAACATCCGGGTATTGCCCTGGCCTGCACAATAGCCAGACCTCAATCCCATCGAGCACGCATGGGACATGCTCCAGGGACGTGTTCTAGAGGACTTGGACGGAGTGACAACAACCCAACAACCGAAGGATTTGTAAAAAATTCATTGGGACCGATTGCCGCAGAATGACATAAACAAACTCATCGATTCTATGAAAAATCGTTCCCGACAATTTTAAACAACAGAGGAGGCCACACTTTGTATTAAATTAACCAATATTATTAAAATAAATTATCGTAATTTAATTTTGTCTAACAGAAAAAGTTCCTTACTTTGGTACTCTAATTTGTACTACGTATGATGCAGTACAAATATTGATAATTACTGTTGTTAAAAGAACAATTTAAAAAAAAATTGTTAGTTTTACATCAAAAAGATACTACAGTTATTATTTAAAAAACAAATTCAAACATTATAATGTTAAAAACCATTCCAAAGTTCAAATTAGTACATGTTGCTTAGACTTTTTTGATGTGTGTATTCGTCCATGAGATACCTGATATGATGTCGAAGTCAAAAGAAATAAGCCTTGTTTGGAAGAGGTCAAATTCGAAATCCAAAATGGTTCGAATTAGATTTGATTAGGACAGCGTCTTAGGACAGCGATATTTTATTCAATTCAATTCAATTTTATTTCATAACAATATAAATTACATAGTGTTGAAAAAACATTACAAAATTCAGTATTCTTTCAATTACATTCAAAATAAATGATACATTAATTGGCATAGAAAAAGCAGTCCAACTTTATAACTACCTATTTCATTTGATTCCTACGAAATTATTCAAGCCGCGCGCTGACAATTGACTGTAGATTTATAACGATCAAGTAATCCATTTTTAAGAAAAAGAGGTCTTGACACCTTTCTCTTTTTGAGTACCTAGGTACCTACGCTAAGCGTATCTATAGACATCGATATATATGGCTTTTAAACTTGTCTTCAATTCGAACTTTGGTACAAACGGCAAATAAACATAGAAAAACCATTAATATACTAAACAGAGTTAACCAAGAATTTATAACGTCTCAGATACGTGTATTGGGGCGAGTATCCTCTAAGCTTTGCGGCATGCCTGGGGCAGGAGGAGTGCTACCGCCTGATATTAGCTCGTGGCGCCGACCCCGACCAACAGGATACTAACGGCAACACTGTGCTGCACATGCTCGTCATCTATGAGAAGATTGTAAGTATTCCTACAATGTTCGAAATGCTAGGTAGAAATAATATTAATAGAAATGTCTATCTTGCGTATCAACTATCAATAGTATGAACGCTGTGTCAACAGTATGAACACTAAATGAAGACCGAGTTCTTCATTGTCAACAACACCTCCAAACAATACCCCAAGGAGTGCGGTATAAAAAAGAATTTTGATGAATAATATTCTTCTGCATACATATTTTCATTTAGTTTCTTATTAAATGTATTTAGGGTAAACTAACTCGATAATATTCTTGCCAATTGTGACACTACGGTGCGGTGGTGTCGTTAACAAATTATAGTTTTCAAAGACACCACTGGGGGTACGTTGGTGGGTGGGGGGGGTTTGGTGGTGTCGTTAACAATAAACGGACCGAGTGAAGTGAAGAAGACTTAGGAGATCAAAAATACATAGAGTGTTCTGTAATCGGTAGGCGTGATGTGAAATTGCTAGTCTCTGTTCCCTCATCCCTCATCTGACTAAACACAGACTTTTATCAAAGGTCCACCGCGGCCGCTTGTGATTATTAAACAACATGTAGCTTAACTACAATTTCTCCTAATTATTCATGTTTTAACCTTAACTATCAATCAATAAACTTCACTTTCCATATAAATAAACTCAACAGGACACATTTGACATGGCATTCGAAGTGGGAGCCTCCCTTAACATCCGCAACGTGCTGAACCTGACTCCTCTGACCTTGGCTGCGAAGCTGGCTCGCACGGACATGTTCTTCCACATCCTGAACATCGAACGCGAGATCTACTGGCAGATCGGAGCTACCACGTGTGCTGCCTACCCTCTGGGACAGGTTGACACAATAAACACGGAGACGGGGTACATTTGCAAGGATTCGGCGCTTAATTTGGTTGTTTTTGGGGTAAGAATTATAGTCCAATTTCAGAAAGTCGGTTCAGTAAAATATTTATTACATTAAAATAGATATAAGAAAGAAGTTTAGATATTCGTGTCAGCGAATATGGTCAATTAAATGTTGGTTGTGGTGTGGTAGTTTCTCAGATCTTTAGGGCAATTGAGAAGAGTGCCCTATTGACTTGGTTATAGTCAGTCTTTTAGTCTTTTACTAATTTTTTTAACTCAATAACTCACTTTCTTGTCTGTCTCTTCGGTAGAAAATTTTCAATCGATTTTAAATTAACTTCCCAATGAACCAGACACTTGAAATTTTAAACAACTTAGAACTGATGAAATAATAACTAAAACGTACAAAATAATTTAATTTAAATACAGGTGAATAAATTATTATTCAAAGACAGAAACAATCAAGTCATTATAAGCGACGAAATTCCTTGACAAGCTCTAAATAGTTAATTATCAATATTGAAAATTACTTCCAATGGGACTAATTTATGTTTTCAGACTTCATTAAAAGTTTCGCACAAATTTTGTAGGAAAAAGACGAGCATTTGGGCCTCCTAGAAGGAATGCTGATCGACCTTCTGAAGACTAAATGGAACACATTCGTAAAGTTCCGCTTCTACCGTCAGTTCATACTGTTCTCCTGCTATTTCCTGATATCTCTTGTGTGTTTTACACTAAGACCTGGCCCACCTGATAGGGCCTTGAATACCACTGCATTAAATGCTACTGCTGGACCTATCAATGATACTGATCTGGTTATAGATGTAGGTAAGTGTTACTGCAAATTATCTACAGTCATAATATCATCAGTACTTTGGTTTGAGGAGTTTTTATTTCGGTCATTATTTACTAGGCGTGTGTAACTCTTTACGGAACCGACTCACTAATACGAATCTTTGAAGTGACACGAAAGATTGGATCAGTAACAACGTTTCAATCGCATCATTCGGATCTGAATCTTTCCACGCGATGCGTCGCTTGCGAGGCGACTGAGTCACTGAGCAGTGAGCGAGATTGGGATTGTGATCCACTGAGATACTTTACTACTGACTCCCGCGTCGCGTCGCGAGTGAGCGGGTGACATAATTACACTCTATACAAGTTAGAAAGAGATACTAAATGAAATATATGAAGTGTATCACTCACACTCTCACAGTTTTTCGTTGTCGTTATCCATGCACGTAAAAATGACCACTAAGGCGCTTACATATCAAACACAATAAGGTCGTTTTTTGCATACTTCAATTATCCGTACCAGTGATACGGTTCCGAAAGAGTACGCGCCATTTTTAACCGACGTGTTTTTTTTTTTTTTTTTTTTTTTACCTCATAATGTGTCCTTTGTGCCGATGAGCCAAATGATACAAATGAAGCATATCAGTGATTCGGATCTTTTTAGTGAGTCAGATGCAAATGATCCAATCCCAAAAATGATACACTTTGCCCACGCCTATTATTTACTTTGATGATAGTTTCTGAGTTGCTGCCTCTTCTACTGAAATTACTTTAATTTTGCTCGCGTTCAGTAAATGTAAATTTTGAGAGGAGATTCGAGATTTTGAAAAAAAAAACAAAAGCTATACGACATTATAAACATTGAACTGAACATAACCTTTACAAAACATGATTTAAACCAACTCTAGTAAAACCAAGGTTTTAAATATATCCCTCACTTTCTAACGTCATATAACAAAAAGAGACGGAGCTATCTTAAAAGCTGGGTTTTACAAGACTTGTTTACACCAGCTTTTGTAATAAGACAGAACATTTTATCGCTTCCCTATAAAGATACAGTAGGTACAAGTTACGCGTGCAGTTTTCTGTTATATAATAATCACAAAATCTATCATTGTGTTTTCAAAAAGACCACATCATTTGACGTAGGTTTAAGTTGATTACCATAATAAATGGTTGGACCTTTGACCTTTTTGTTTTGGTAACCACAAAACAATCATTTTGATGTCGCTTTCACCGTTCGAAGCTTTATTCGCTGCAGAGGTTTTAAGCTTAAAGCTATATTTATATAACGCTCTCGCTGTTAATCTAACAGATAAAGTCAAAGGGCGAAGTGAATTATGTACTTATCGGAAATACAGTCCATTTAAAACCAGTTGTACCTAGTGGTGCGTCGTAATTCTGCATTTTGTGACTGAATTTGATTGAAGGTCTGTGTCATTGTTTTCCATTTCAAATTATAAATGTTGGTTGTAGAAAACTGTACAATACCGCTGAACGGTACGGAGTTCGACCCCGGGGCTGTGGAGATTATCAACGCGAGCAAACCAGATGGAACACAGTGCGCCCGCTTCAAGAGCCATCCCAAGGAAAAAGATAAACGTAATCTATAACATTTTTATCGTCATTATGGAGGACAGAACAAAGTAAATTGTATCTCTTTATATGATAAATATTACGACTTTTTAGGACCTAGGGAATCGGATATGGAAGGTTGGTGGGAGGACCTCACTGAGGACTGTAGACTGATGAATTTTGAGTCTTGGCAAGCAAAAGTAAGTGCTTTACATCAAGTTATATTCTAGCGAGGACATCGCTAATATCAGAATCCATTTGGTAAAATTCTGGAATTGTTCACCTTTTCATACTTATTTCACCAGCTACGCCTGCAAATGAGGCACATTGCTTGCCATATAATTAATAAGTACTTCTCGTACGAAGTACTTATTATTTCTATGTCTAAGGCACATTTGCAAACATAGCTAAAATACTTGTTTTTAAGCCTAGTCAGTGGACTGAAAGGATCATTGCTACAGGTGCGAATAACTGCGGAACTTCTCCTGTGGGTGGGGGCACTGGCGTATGTTGGCGCCGCTCTAAGAGAGGCGAGGTTTCTAGGACTCAAAATGTTTGTGGAGAACCTGAGCACAGTTCCATCTCGGTAAGAAAAGCACTTGCAATTGGTTTTTATACAGTGTTAGGTACTTTATTGTCGGTTTTTACTGTTAACATGGATTAGGTGTTTGCTTTGCTTGTTGGTTATAAATGTAAGTGGTCTTATTAGCCATTTAAGAAAAATATTCTGCCGTGTCTGTTAATTATCGCTAGACCAATAGGAGAGGAAATAAGAATCTCATATGATAGATATACAACGTGTATCAGAAACGCGTAGTCATATTAAAGGGTGTGGATCAGACCATCAAACTGAACAACTTTCTCTATGGAACCAACATCGTAATCGTGAAAGGATAATCAACTGTCCCATACAAAACTTGAAAACAAAACGTATGGAACAGTTGATTATTCTTTCACCATTACGATGTTGGTTCCATAGAGAAAGTTGTTCAGTTTGATGGTCTGATCCACACCCTTTAATATGACTACGCATTTCTGATACACGTTGTAGAATACTGATTATAAATAAAGTGTTATTTATTTTCAGGGTGATGTTCCTGCTATCATGTATTCTAATGCTCGTACTGCCGACGTTACGGCTGTGGTGCGCTGACGAAGAGGAGGATCATTTGGCAGTCATCATCATGCTTACCACTGCTCCATACTTCCTGTTCTTCTGCAGGTGAAATTCAAATCAGCGTTAAGTTATACTGGTTAATTGAGGATGTTTTCTTTCACTATCAGGGGAGCTATTTTGTAAGAACATCGCGCATCTCAATTCAACGTGTCAACTCAATAACAGGAGTTGAGAACATGACTAGAGCATGTTCATAGTTCCGATGTTAAGTTTTTGTGTGTCAATTCGTCAAATATCAAACGACAATAAGAGTGAGATTCGAACCGAGATGAGAGATATTCTTGTTGTATAGTTATGTATAGCAGTGTTGATGAATAATATGCGCACAAATGATGAATGAGTGAGTTCGAACTTCGAATCTGCAACCTACAACTTGTAAATCTATAACCTAGTGTTTGTAGCTCCGGTAGCCCAGTGGCTTCCACGGCTTCTGTCGTCAACAACGCCAATGACATTTTACAAATAGACGCGATGCCCGCGCTCTATTGGCAAGATAAATGCAAGGTAGGTAAATGCCCTGCACCGACTGAGAGAATGAGCATGCAGCAGCTAATGCCACGTAACTAAACGTCTATATTCATCTTTTTCTAACAACCGACATGGCGTATGGTGGTTTTCATTTTCTTCCCTTTTTTCGCGCACTGTATAATTATTATATGTACTGCTATGTAGCTATAGTAAAGTTTACGCCATTTTGTAATGCATTAATGTTGGTGTATGGCCCGTCTATTTGTAAAATGTCATTGAACAACGACTGTTAAATTATAATACTAATGAGAGCGTTGATAATTTTCATCTTTTTACAGAACTTTTTGATTTGAAAACCCTTGATCTTTCTTTTAATATCCGTTTATATTTTATATTTGTTAGAGGCTTCAAAACGGTGGGTCCTTTCGTGGTGATGATCTACAGAATGGTGATGGGTGACCTGCTTCGGTTTGTCGCAATTTATTTGGTTTTCGTCATGGGATTCTCACAAGGTACTTACTTTGTTTTACTATAAACATTTCCTAGTGTGGTTTTTGATTTCAAATTGAACCTCCATCGTTTTTCATGGCATTACTGCCTAAAGACAATAAGTACGCAGTAGTACACATGGTAGTACTACAGGCCCCTTAAAACCAGTGACGGATTTAAAAAAATCCAAGTAGGTATAGGCTGTTCAATTTTTGCTACCCTTAGCTATCTCTACAATTGTTAGTTCCTAGTTTATTTTTGCAATTCAGAAATTAAGTTAAAATTGCAAAAAAATTGGTTATTGGGCGCAATTCCCCACTCTTCCCACTCATACAAAGTATGGGCAGAGGCCGACTACCGGTTCGGGGCCGCGAACTGGGTGTTTTACCATAGAATATAGGTACAAGTTTGCGCTACCATTGAATGTACAATGAAAGGGAAAAGGGAAATGTCATCGGAAAGATGTCAAGATGTCTTGAAGACATTCTTTCTGCAAGTCATCAGAAAACCTTACAGAAATCCTTTTGATGTTCGTGCTGTGTGAGATGTTATAAATGTTATAAAAAAAATAAAGATTCGGTCCCCAAATTTGCCGCTCTTAGGCTCAAGCCTACTCAGTCTACTGGTAAATCCGCCACTGCTGGACACTTATAATTAAACATAGCTTGCCAGACTCTGCCACGAGGACTTTATTCTTTTTCCCACATCGATAGTCCTTGTGACATTTTGGTGTGGACATAGAAGAGGTCGTATTAATGAATGAAATTAACACATTGTTATTTCACGTTATTTACTATTTACATTTGCAGCATACTACATAATATTCCTGTCGTTCGACAACCCGAACACTCCAGAGGGCGTGGACGACTCGGTGTCGAATCCCATGCCCTCGCCCATGGAGAGCATCATGGCCATGTTCTTGATGTCACTCACGTCATTCTCGGATTACTACGGGGCGTTTGATAGGACTGACCATGAAATTGAGGCTAAGGTGCGTATCATACATACATTTTTTCTGTCTCGTCACCTGAGAATTGAGAGATTCATGTGCCGAGAGTCAAAGAATTAACAAAAGACATAATGGCACTCATCTCCTTTACAAAATGTGAAAAAATAAATAAAAACAATGAAATGTTCCACTCGTTACAGTATCCTTCTGAATCCATTAGCCCGAGACATACCAATGTTTAAATAACAAAGTATTTTTTGATACCAAACTTGCCCCCGATGCGACAAATACCACTTTGTGCTCAAAATGTTTATCAGCTATGAAGAATTATGAATAAAGGCTAGAAAAATTAGGTTCCTCTCTGAGAGCGTCCATTAATTACGTGATACTTCACATGTTTTTCATTTGGAACCTTTTATCTCTTTGTGAGATTTGGTAAGATGTGGTGAGACCTCCCTCACAAGAGAATTACCCTACAATTTTTAATTAATTAAAATTCCCCGGACCCCCTTCCCATTTTAACTTGCGTATATAATGGACCTTTGTTACATTACCATGTTTCTTTTATACTTAACATCGAATTCAGTGTCGAAATCCATTCCAAACAGTAATCGTAATTCATCCTTGAAGCCTTTACCTTATATTTGGTAGTTTACGAATTTTACGTAATACGAGATCTTCACACATTTCATCATGATATGCAGAGGCATGGGACCTAAAGACTTGGCAAACATACGCATCATGCTTCTAACAAACAGTAGTCTTGTCATGCAGTGTTAATCTCAGTATTACTTTTTAATCAGGTTATGTTAGCTCAATCTTATTGCCATGGGAAAATTAAATATGCCTTGAATGTTAGATAACTGGCATTTCGTCAACATGTATTGGATCAACATCATTCTGTTTGTTTGTTAGGCCATTGCACATCATGCTCTTCAATCTTTAGCTGAAGCTGTAGATTTGTGAATTTCCATCCGTTAGAACTGTTTTAGACTCTTCTGCAGGGGCATCAGTTCCCAAGTTAAAGCAAGTGTAATCGGATGGTTTATAGTTTTCGGTCGCATGATCGTTGATGTATTAGCTTGAGTAACTCGTACACCTCTGCTTACCTTTCCCATAATTAGCAGCTGTTACAATACAATATATATATATTTATAGTTTTATTTTCTTTTCCCATATCACTAAATTCCATCCAATGCAGTCGATACTAGCTAATGTGCTTCTTCCAATCCAGTTTTTATCGAGAATAAACTAAACAAGACACTGAAATTCCAGAACGTTATTACAACTTCAGGCATATGGAAGAGAAACGAATAATTATATAGTTTTATTATATTTTCATATGAGGTATTCTCCTTGATCTTTGGTGAGTGTGATAGTCGTTAACCAAACCAGATGGTTGTTTGTTTAACTACGAAAGTGATGTTTGTTATGAGTGTTATAACACTTTGTGCTAATTTCAGCTCACAAAGTTTGCCCAGCTCTGAGTCAAGTGGTATTTAGTTAGAGATTAGTAAATATAGATTTCAGAATTAATGAGTCATAACTTATAGTCACATTGTTAGGTAACCCTTTCACGCCCAAAAGTTTGCTCTAATCAGTGCGATGTGTTCAGAATAAAGTTTTCCTGAAAGTGGTTGTATTAAGATCACTCCTTATATGTATTGTGGGTTTATTCTAACCACGTCAGCACCATTCCCATTCCATTCCATTCATTGTTAGTATTTCCCATTTCTATCCTTCCAAGAATAGACAAAGCTCTGTCTATCCATCTCGAAATCTAGACTCGCATTTCTAGGTAGACAAAAAAAAACTGTCCATAGCAACGGGAAAGTAGCTAGTCAATGATGTTGTTATTCTACCAAATCCTTAGAGCATTTAACACATTCTCAAAGACCAAATCCCTTCGAAGAGTAGAAATATTTGTACAATCTGTCATTTTATCTATTCTTCCGTAGATAAAACCCGTTTGTATGATGGTCATGTTATGCCTGATGCTGGTAGATTTTGATACAATTTCATCTCGTTACAATTAATGGAACTTGTTTTGACTGCTACTGATTACTTATTTATAAATTCTGTCTTAACCATCGGGAACTATAATGCAATTGGGAAGTTATAAATAAGTTAAAACAGATAAAAACAAACCAGTTCTTATTTGTAATAGATATGTCTGTTTCAACACTATTGCAGCTGCTCTTCGTGGTATACATGATAATAGTAGCCATTCTGCTGGTGAACATGTTGATCGCTATGATGGGCAACACATACCAGAAGATAGCGGAGACACGGAACGAGTGGCAGAGGCAGTGGGCCAGGATCGTGCTGGTGGTGGAACGTGGGGTTCCGCCAGCACAGCGGCTGAAACAACTGTTGACTTATAGCCAGCCCATGGCTAGCGGGAAGAGGGCGTTAGTGCTGAGGATTAACCAAAAGGTAATTGTGGGCCGAAACATACAAGTACATAAGACATATTTGTCACGGAAGTTTTTGAAGGAGGCCTGTGTCCAGCACTGGACGTTTCACTGCTGTGTTGACAATTGAAAATTACTATAAT
The DNA here is from genome assembly GCA_932294325.1 of Allophyes oxyacanthae. Taxonomy (NCBI): domain Eukaryota; kingdom Metazoa; phylum Arthropoda; class Insecta; order Lepidoptera; family Noctuidae; genus Allophyes; species Allophyes oxyacanthae. The sequence continues at coordinate 6,447,276 of OW028611.1, forward strand.
TGGACCTATAGTTTGTCGACGAATGTAGATTGACTACCACAAAGTGGCTCAAACAACTATCGTCAAAATGGGCTGATTTTTCCAAGGAAATAGGTTGATCTCAGGACCATTACTTATTGTTTTGTAAGTGTAGTAATAGGTACATCCAATCCGCCTACGAAGAATGACGATCATTGTGCCAATATCTTCAGTGCCACTTTTTATATTTGTGTATAGGCGAAGTCATTTTCGTTACAGGAGTCAGCAGCTCAAAAAGTCTGACAACCGGTCTAACCTTAGGGTATCAGTGTCTTCCAGTAATTGGGTGGCGAAGATCAGATGGCAGTCGCTCCGTGTAAAATACAGATATTCAGCCGCATCTGGTTAGACTGGGAACCGACCCCAGTGTAGTTGGGAAAGGGCTAGGCAGATGATGATAATAGAGGAGATTCAAAGAGCAAAATGTTGCGAGTTCTGCAGGTTACAAATGTGTGAATTGTGCACACTTTACTTTCGCACTTCTCATTTTATTCGTCTAGGTAATGGAAGCTATTCAATCTTCAATTAACATCTTGTTTTAGATAACACGTAACAAACTACTGGCGGATCCACTTCACACCTTCAGAATCACATAATTTGTACACACATAATTTGTATAAAATTTTCTGTATAGGGAGAAGACAAGGAAGAGATGAAGGAGATCTTAGAAATGAAGCGTACACACGAGCGTATAGTGGCGAAGCGAAAACAACGCGAGGCGCACATTTTAGCTAACAAGGGACGCACCCTGCCGCCGACACCGCCCAGAGACTACCCTATTAGGAAATAGATGAAATATTCTGGATGGATTTATCGAAGAAGAAAACGACACCACTATTGAAAAAGTCGGTAGCTCTGCCTTAAGAGCCTTACATTCTTTAATATTAAGTAGGTAGTAGGTACCTTACATTTAAAAAAAAGTATAAACAAATAATATAATCTACCTGGAAATAAAAGTGTTGGAAACAATGTTACTATTTTGTGTCGTAGGAATGTACAACCACACGATATAATTATAAAACATAGAATAATGCACTAATATCAAGTAAGTACAAAATTAAATATGCCAAGGAATGTAATCCCATTAATCCTTTCAGACCTTTTCGGACCATTAACTTATTATACTACTGGTACTTTTGGACATTATTATGTATATAAAACAAAACCAATAAGTGAGAACATTGGGCATTGAGGGTCATGTCCAACAGAAGTCTTGAACCTTTACAGACTGTGAAATAAAGCCGGTATATCACGTGGCCAGTAGGCAGGTCAATACAGGTTATAAAACAGCTTGTTGTGACTGGTCCTCAAAGGGCCACACTTTAGACTATGTTGAACATACTACCTTTTACAATACTTATTTTTGTGATTTAAATTTGACATCATTTTTGCTACAAGATCTCAAAAGGAATGGCGCAGCGTGTTGACGGTCTATGTCAGAACTGTCTATTATTGTACCCATTACAACTGAATGAGTATGAAGCTTCTTTAACCAATCAATTACTTATTTATGTAATCATTATAAAGTAAATATTTCCTAATTCACTGGCTTATGGATTACGCTGATATTAAATTGCTCTGTCAAGCCTCAGGCATATTTTTAAATCACAAGATGACAAAGCGTTCGGAATTTCTAGCTTATCCTCAAGATACTGTTGAAGAGGTCGTTGAAATTTTCGTTGGATTACGTAAATTGATATTTATTATGGATTTTTGTATTCAAATAAATCTGACCTTTGTTATCAATAAATTGTCATTTATAATTCTAATAAATACTAATGGGCCGATTTCTAACTATAAGTTAACAGGCCTTGACGCGGCTTTGCTCATTCAAAGTTTATTAGTTGAAGAGATAGAGATAACGCAGCTTTTTCTAATGCTTTTGCCACAAAACAACGAGGTTTTAAGTTTGGTACGGACCTATAGACAATCCACTTGTACGCCTTTATTATTCAATATGAAAAATCATAATTTTCGTCTTGATAACGTTAAATTATCAGCGATTTGTATTCCTATCAAGATGCAAATGATGCGGGGGCGGAGACTAATGGAGAGACACAAAGGTTTATTTTTGTATTGAGAAGATAATAAAGCTTTCGCGCGTTTTAAATGTCATCTCACGCATGATATTATCTAAGAACGAGATGTATTGTGCAGATGTACCCGATTGTTAGATAAAGAGGTGCGAAGTGACGGAGTGACGGAGCTGACCACTTTTCTCTGTTACCTCATTGTTTGGGCACAAAACCTCTAAATGGGCTGACAGCGGTTAGTCAAATATGATGCCATTTTACCTTATATATTTTACCTTATACATATTATTATTTATTACATGATGAAATAACATGGTTTGTCATATTTTGGGGAATTATGAAATGGGTTTAGGTAAGGATGATTTTTTATATAGGTACTCGGAACAATAATATTAATGTTATAAACCGAAAGTTAATAGTTTCTGTAAACTTCGTCGCTACTACGTAATAGGTACTAAGCTAATACACACTATACAATAAATACACCATAAACTTATTATACTAGTAATAATAAGTATAATTATGGTATACACAATTACACACGTCAACCTTATTCTTGGTACTGCAAAAAAATTGTTGTTTGAAGCGCGAGTACCATAAAAGATAGTATTGACTAGCCCTTTACTGTTGCGAGTTCATTGACCTATTGTATAGATATTAATTAAAGAACCTAGATGTATTTAAACAATAAACTTAGAATATTTTCGCTTCTAAACAGATACACTTTAAAAACATCCTAAACTGACATTCACCTGCTATTTACCTTCGTCAAGACTTGCATTATTGTACACATGACTACGATGTTTGATTTCTTTCCTCATATCATCGTCGACTACTGTCGTCCATTGACAAATGTAAGCAGAGCCGCTTTTATATGAAGGTCATTACCTACTACCTATGCATGTTTGTCCGCGTAATTGGGAGATTCATGTTAAGTATGCCGAAATGTTATCTAGGTGTGGCTCGGTCCATTGATAGAGACACAATAAAATCTACTTCTACTAGGTAACCTACTATTCATTTTGTAAATTGGAGGAAAACTTGGGTATTCCAAAATGTGAAATTCATTTTGTGAGCTTTTGATGAAAGAAACGATAAAGTAATTGACGTAAGTACTATCAACGATTTTTTAGCTGTGTTCCATTCACTTTTCTTGCATTATGATTTATGAATATCAACTAGGATTGCTTTCGAAAAGCTACGAATATAATTTCCTGACATTATTCTATCCCTCAGAATGATCAACAAATAGGTTTATCGGGAAAAAATTATAGGCATCGTCAGGGGTTCCAAACCTTGTCCCGTATCTCGTAAATGATTATTATTAGCGGTGCCCTATATCTTTGGGTCCTTTACTGTGAAAAATCACAATTATGAGAGACACGGCGTGAAAGCCGCAGCGTTATCCTCTTTCCTCCTTTGCGTTATTTCATACACGACATAAAAGCCCGCAAATTAATTCATACATTTATAGCAGGTTCCCACGACAGTGACAAAGTTTAGTAACCATTTAATTACGAAATCCTAGTAGGTACCTGAATAGAATGATCGTAGAAACCATTAACAGCTCAATTGCAGAATGCTCTAAAATAAAGTAGGCTTAACGCAACAATATTGTGCAGAATAATTCAATGGGCTATCGGTAACTAATTACGAACAGCTTTGTGGCGTTAACTAATTGAGCTCCTGCCATCCATTTGCGACGGTCAACTATTGTATATTTAGAGGTTGCGTATATTTGGCAATTAGGCAACTATTTGTGTCCCAACATGCATATTTATATTTATAATTTAGTTTTCTAACGTTTTTATGCAAAGTAGTCTAAGGTAGACCTTTGACATACGAATTTATTAGATACTCATATGATTAAGTCGTGAGAATTACGGCGTCTTCATTGTTTGTATCCATTTGGCGAGAGTCCAGTTCTAGATTAAACCAACGAAACAAGACGTACTGAAACTTACATGTAAACTAAACGAGTAATATACACCATGTCCCAAAATTCAACGATAAGCGGGCACCAGAGGGTTGACCAGCTCATGACTTCTCGAGAAAAAAAAGAAAAGAAAAAAAAAACTCAATTTTTAAGAAGTTACATCAAAATATTGAAATCCTTAAAAAATTTACACCCCTTAAGAGATTTTTAATTACCATGACCACAATGTTTCAAATATTTCTGAATTTCTTTTTGTACCGGAAACCTAAGTAGCCCTGCTATCCACCACAATCCTTGAAAATCCCAGAATGCCTGTAGATTTGACACAAAAATCAATCAAAATTATATTTCACCCTAAAATTTTGAAAGGTTTTTACATTGCTTATCGTTGAATTTTGGGACATGTTGTATACATGTTATAATAAAAAATGTCGTCAAACAATGACTATTCATCTTACATAAGGGTTGTAACAATACAACGTTTATTCGTGTTATTTAATCGCATTACCTTAATTTAAATAATTTCTCACGAGTAATATGCGAATTTCGGGAGGATCTCCTAAAGATTGTAATCTAAAATTTGTCTTATAAACTCTGAATCATAAGAGTTACCATACGAATATAGCGAATACTGTTGTATGTATGAAGCAGTGTAGTTATTACATAAATCTTATTACGGATTAAACTATTCATCACATTCGATTGAAGCAATATGTCCCTTGAACTACAACGTTGTGTCAGTTTCACCTCCATCGGAACTATTGGGAACAATGCGTGTGTACTGAATGGCATAAGAGATGAACTATCATAATGTCAGCGAATCCACACTAGTGTACTTGTAATTAATTGACATACTTTTCAATTACACGATTATGAAATCAATTTATTTTTACATATACTTCAGGTCAGTGGGTGGGTCATACTCATAGGTCAATAAGATTGTTTTAACGGTAGCTCAGGAAAACATTGTATGACGTTTTAAGTGCATTTCCAAGGATGCTGTTGCTAACTCGTCATAATTTCTCGTATCAAGTACATCAGCTTCCTGTTCTTGCGATCAGTCATGCGCTATTAGGTATAGGAGGATAAGATATTTGGTAATGGAGTAGAATGTATACCTACTGGATAAGCACATACGGTTTTTCATCTGGAAAAACCACAACAATACACGGGTAAAAATATAATATTTTCAATGTCGTGTGTATTCAATCAATTTTGATAAGAAGCCAGGACCCCATATTGAGATTACCTACTTTTTCAGTCTTACCACGTGTGTTGCTAACCATCGTCCATCTTAACAGGCCTAAGTGATTGCGATAACTGTACTTTGTCAATTGTTATCCCCTGAAATGATGTCAGCAAACAAAATATACGCATTTGTGCAATACATTACAAGATGCGTGATCATACTAGTGTGTGTAACTGGCGTTGTCCGTTTGAATCCTTATAAAAAATATTATTTAGTTTTTAGGCTTATGAAATAACTATTATTACTCCGGTGATTTAACTATTTGTGAATAAAAGTCGAGGCATGCGAAAACATACAAAATAATGTTTCTAAATATTATTGTCATTATCAATAATTAATCTTGAATTCTTTGTACTTATTACATTTATTATTATTTTATTAATTCTATGTATAAGGCACGTATAAGGTATGTAATAAATAAAATTGACTGCATAAGCTGTCGCAGAATTCCAATCGTGAAATTTACGTAAGTTTACTTTTAATAATAACTGTTTATGTTCCCAGTTTTTAATTAATTAATTTTTTTATGGTCGTACAAAGCAAGAAATAATAACACACGTAAAAAAGTAAAGCAACCGAAAACCGCTTAGATAATAAATGCGTGCGTTTCGAAATCATAAACGGACAATAGATACAGTTTTATTTATGTGTACAGATCAGAGACGCTCCCCAATATTCGGCGAAGTGGTGGCGAGTATAAAACCATAAGCGGCTCATACACTTCATTACACAGTTGCACGCACCTGCCAACCATGAGGAGAGCGGTGAGTTGACATACGACACAGAAAGTGAAATTGTGTACCCACACTATGCATATTTAACATAATTCAATAGCGGACGCTTGGGATTTCTACTTATATTAATATTTGTTTTTTCAGTTAGTGATACTGTCGGTGGTAGCGGCCATAGCGGGGGAGGCGCCGTACAACCTGCCGCGGCCGGGACCGCAGGCGCCGGCTTTCAATTACCCTCCCGCACCCGCACCGCCGCCGCCACCGCCACCCCCACACTCGCACTCTCCACCGGCCCCTACACCGCAATTCCCTCCTCAACAACAGTACATACCTAACATCGGTTACAACTACCCGGCACCGAACCCAGTTCCGCAATATATTCAGCCTGGTTCGCAGTATATCCAGCCCGCTCCGCAGTATATCCAGCCCGCTCCGCAGTATATCCAGCCCTCTCCGCAGTATATCCAGCCCGCACCCCAGCCTCAGCCGCCGCACCACCACCATCACCATCATCATCATTCTAGCCCAGCGCCGGCGCCATCCCCGGCATACATTCCATCACCAGCTCCTCAATCCCTTCCTCTTCAGCCGTTGCCAGTGCACCATGCCCAACCGCTGCCGGTCATTCAACCCCAGCCACAACCTATTTATTCTCAGCCTAGTCAATCATACGGTGTTCCTCAGCCTGTCGCGCTTCGCTCACCACCGCAGGCTGCGCCTATCCAAGCATACCCCACGTTCGCTGCCCAACCTGCACTACAACCGCAGCCAAGAGTACAACCGCAGGCACAACCCCAAGCTCAAGTTAACACAATAAACCAACTGTACCAGCCCATCGCATACTTCCAACAGCAACAGCAGCAGCAACAACAATATTCGCAGCCAGGTTATGACTACCAGCAACCGCAGATTCGGCCACAGTTCCAGTCACAAGTGCAGCCGCAGTTCCAACCACAAGCTCAGCAGCTCCCAGCCCAGCCGCTGTTCGACCAGTCGGCCGCCCCCGTACTATCCAGCTACCAGGCGGACTCTCATCAGTACAACAACGCTCAAGACCAAACACACCGAGATGCCCTAGATTCTATCGTTGTCAATCGCGTGCAAAATATCATCAAAGATGACGAGCACAGTGTTGCGCGTAATGCTGGCTACCTGTCATTAGTATCAGGAGTTTCCCTGGAGCAAGCGAAACCGAGCGTGGAAATCACCTCATTCGTCCACTCATCTCCTCTGGTCACAAGCTCCGGAGCCAGCTCGGATGTATCAGTGTCTTCAAGCTCATTACCAGCATCTTCTTCAGCGTCAAGTCCTTCAGTAGATTACGGTGTGCCATCTGTGCCAGCTCCAGTCAGCTCTCAATCTGGTGAGTCAGCACCCGGTTTTAATTTCTTGCCACAAAACAAGCCAGCCGTATCTTATGGCCCACCAAACTAATATAGGTTACGTCTAGGTATTGCCATTGTACAAAGAACTGTGTAAATAGAAGTTTTTTTAGACTTTTGTAAATAAAATACAATATATTTTTTATTGTTTGTTTTATTATAAATTTTATATGGTAACGGTATAATTTCATGCCAAAGTAATTGGTGGCTTGATAAATGACTTATTTAAAAACATTAGTTTTTCAATCTATCAGCACAAATTATTCTCATATAGAGCGGATAATGACGAATGGTGTCTCTTTCCTAAAAAGTAAAAAGGTACGTAATAATTACATAACACACGTGGCAATGGTACGTAACAGACAGGTGATATGAAACTTACGAGGCTTATGGAATGGTCTGAAGTTTGCACGCCGTTATTGGTAACACAAGCAAGGGAGCGAGAATATTTGCTCACTGGGGCTACCACCTCCTTCACAATACATTCACATTGTACATCATTAACAGTAACAGTAGTGAAGGATTGACGACGCATAGCTTTTGGACCAAATACTTGCTTCGTCTCTTGGATTTCCTAAAACATGAATATTCATACCGTGTAAGAAAATTCGGTCGCGTCACACTACTCACACTTCTAAAGTGTCTTCTAAAATATCACGTTGAAATTCCTTACCCGGCCGGGGGCGTGAATGTTGGGACATTCGCAACAAGACCCTACATTCGTTTGATATTGACTCGGAGTGTCAACTGTTACAATATTTTCTTCGGGACATTGACATGATACAGTTGATGGTTTCACCTTTCGTTGTTTCTTAGGCAAGTAGGTTGGCGAAGAAGGAACAAACTTAGGTTTGATTTCAGGCCTCGATAGTTTTTTGCTGTGTACCTGAAAGTATTTAAATTTTGCGATAACGTTTGTCTTAATGTTAATCGATCGGGAATGAAGTATTTGCTAGGCAATAGGTTATACCACAGATCATATAATATTATGATATACCTTAACAGGCATTGATGTGTATCCTTCAAACGCCATGCAGTTGCAAACGCAAGTGTTAGTGTTGCTCGTCGTTACTAAATTCATACTCTCGTATTGAGTTTCCGCATTTACTGGTATCACTTTCTCTTCAGGACATTGACATTCCACATCCGCCCTTCGTGATTTCGATGGCACTTGTAGTATTTTTTCACGATGGTTACTGTGTGTGGATGGTGTTACTTTTTTTGATGGTTTAGTTTTGGAACCTTCTTGTACAGAGCAAGGTATTATGTCGATATGTTTTTGAACACTTGTTTCGCGACAGACGCTGGTAAGGCTGACCGATCTTCCCGTGCATCTTGGATCTGGTGTATTTGAGGATACCACAGTGGCGTTGGATTTAATGCAGCCCGATGTTGGTGTCCTGACAAATATTTTATGACATATTTAGAATACAGTCAGTTAATGAAGAGACAAGAACCAGATATAGATGAAATTTTCAACAGAAATTATGATGGATTTTTTCAATTAAAGTTTTTCATATAGGGTCTCGCCTCAGTGCTTATTTGTTCAATCGACCAGTGTTCTTAATTCTTTATTGTACACGAAAATGAGATAAAAGACAAATACAATTGAGATGGTATGTACACAGGCGAGCATAACCCAAATTTGAGATTATTTAAATTTGACCAGCAAACCTTTGAGTGGTGTGTTTATATTTTATGATCTATTAATAAATGATTTATTACTGAAATACTTCAATAATTTCCTGTGAATAATGGTAACCCTGGTTACTCCTTATCTCTTTGTTTGACTGTACAGAGCACACAATATTAAATAATTATAACATACAAGTAAAATGAAATAGTGTGCTACTAACGGGTAGCAGCAGTCAGATGCAGCCCGTGTCAAGTCTTTTGGTTGCATAATGAATTCACAGCTTTGATTAGGACACCTAAAAACCAAATAGTTGTTAATTTATGAACATACATCCGTATATTGAATCTATCGATATTTAAAAACATTGTCCTCACTCCTTAGGTACATCTCCCGAATCTTTACATACACTTGTACGTCTACGTTTTCTCCATGGACTGAAAAATTAAATATTCATGAATTCTTATAATAATTTTGTTTGATTCGCTTTAAATATATGAAAAGACTGTGTAACTCAATGGTTTGTGGTTTGATTATAAATAGCACCGTTCAGGATACTTAAATCTTTCTTCTGTGCACTCAAGAGATAACGGGACTTTTTCTTATCATTCGTAGATACCTATATTATATAAAACGGTAAGGGCAGTGCCAGCAGTCACAACCAATCAAATGGCTCGCTCAGGAGGATGACTAGCGGCAATCTAACTTTTCGGATTTTATTTTTATTACTTATTCAATTTATTAAAGGCTTATTTGTGCCAATGTTTTGTAGTGGACTGCGATTGGCTGTCAATGATGAAAGTACTTTACCTTCTCACTCGTGCAAATCGTTTAGTCGTACACGGTTCGGGTGGTGATGTGCTGTAATGTAGAAATATTTATAATTTATAGTGTCATAAAAGCAGAGAAGATAAATTATTGTTGAAGAATTAAAAATAGGATAAAATTAACTTAAAAAAGGTGACAAAAAGCCATTCTCTATTTGTTTAATTTATCATAAGTATGGACAATATTAATTTAAATTGTTGATAACGATTAACAAAACGATGATGGGTGGTGATTATGGCAAATAATCATCGTTCGTTGTAGGGTTGTTATGCTCTGATATGATGGTAGTCTGGCGACCCACGTTTATTTTATCGACTTAATGTTATTAGCTTAGCAGTTGAACGATTGCCTTCCATGCCTCCTGCATGTCTAAGTCAGGTCTAAGTTCAAAACCTGGCTTGCACCTCTGTCTCTTGGAATTCATGTGCGGATAAGAATTTGATTATCATTTATGCTATACGGTGGAGGACAACATCGTGAGAAAACCTGCAGACCTGCGAGGGCTCCATAAAATTCTTGATGTAGTGTAGTCCGTCAAACCGCACCAGGCCAGGTGGTGGACTAAGACCTAACCGTTCTCATTTTAGAAGAGGCCCGTGCCTACCAGTGGGACAGTAATGGATTGGATTTATTAAACTGTTATATTGATAAAATTTTAACAGCCTCATTATGGGTCTAGTGCCTCTAAATCGGGCAAAGTTTTATTGGGGTTTCCTGTATCGAAAGTCTGAGTAGCAGAAATTGGAGTTTGGAATTGTGGATTCGAAATATGGATGTATACAATAGTACAACTATGTGATGTTGTGTAAATGTTTTTGTTAAGGTCATAAGCTCATCGATACAAAAGTGTGCATCTTACCAGGGAGCACATGGTTCAATCGTAGCAGTTGGTTGGGCAGTGAGCTGGTAACATTGGTTCGTATTCGGGTGACTATCTCGCAAGTACTCGCAATATTTGTAATCCAACCAGTTCGCGAATCCACTTCTTTCTTGGGAGACTTCAATATTGTGTTCTGGGACACGCTCCTGGATACCAAAAGTAGTGCTTTTACATTACCTACATCTTTTCTCAATTTTTCACCTATTACCGTTCTCTTTTCGTGGGTAAAAGTACCTATCAAAGTACCGGCATTATCCTTTGTAATACCGTCAACTTATTAAATTTTTCGGACATTAGATGAACGGTATAGCCACGTATACAGTTTAGCAGTTAATGTTTTTATTTAGATTGTTATAATAATATTACCAAGAATGAAATTTAAAAATGTGTTATGTACCTGAGTGTACCATTTGAAAGCTTTCACGAAACAATTTCGATTTTCTTTTCTTGGCTGCTCATTGCATCGTTGCCTCCTGTTTAGAGGCCGTTGCTAAAATAAATATTGAGTATATAAAATAAGGTTTGATTACTATACAAGAGAAATGAAATTAAAACCTATGAAAGGCCTCTAAGTATCTAGGTATGGCACAATTTCTTTTTTGCTTTGTCCTAATTTATATCTAGGGCTATCCTTGCGGCTAAACTCACCACGGTAGTCAGTTTTTGCCACCTGATGATGAACTTTGAGAACTCTTAAAGACCACGCCGAAGTCCACCACACCGCCACACCTATCAGGGGGGGAAACTGTGAAGGGGCCACCCCCGTTACCCTCACTGTGTATAGCACGGCGGCACACGAACACAATGCGTCGCCGCCGCCGCGCCGCCGTCTTCTCAGGGCCCACTCGATAAAAGCGTAGCAGTCTCCACTCTCCACTCTGCGCGCTCGCGGCTTCAGACTAGAGGCTGCCCGCTAGATGGTGCGCGGCGGGGGTTACTATTTGTTCCTCGGCGCCTTCTTCTTCGAGCGGGATTGGTCCTCTCATACTACTCTCTCTACATAAGCCAGGACTACTTACAACTTCAGCATAGTATATCAGAGGATGTCCCATAGTAGAATAGAAGGGTACATGTTTGCTACTCCGGACGGGCCTACCATAGTAGTTATAAGCATCATAATTATTGTCCAGTGAATAGCACTGACAATAATCACAATTCTCGCAATCACTGGACGATGATGAAGACATGGAATTGTTAAGAACTTAATTGATTTGTAAAAGTTTCGGATGTTGTGTGAATATGCCAAAGGGAAACATTATTTGTTTGATGTCTGCTGTCAGTTTACTTTTCTATGGCTGTTATTTAGAAGATAGTGAAGAAAAGAAGAATTGATAAAGGAGAGTTTATTAAGGAATTTGCTGCGCCCGCGGCTCCGTGAGAAAGTAATTATTACCCCATGTACTTTCTCATGATGCACACAATTTCTTTGTCAAATTTCATCAAGATCGGTTTAATCGTGAACAGGCTAGATACTCAAAGTGAACAGGCAACAAGGTCAAAGTGAACAGGTAACAAGGTCAAAGTGAACAGGTAACAAAAAGGGTAACAAGGTCAAAGTGAACAGGTAACAAGGTTACTTTCGCATTTATAATATAAGTAAGGATTTAATTTTGACGGGGTCGGTTAAGGTTCACCTAATTACGAGTACACTGCTACATATCCTATACATTACCAAGTTACCAGTATAAGCTTTAAAAGTCCATTGTGAGGTCAGCCTATACTGAAAATGTACCTATAGCTTGACATGTAGCCGTGCGTACCTAATTGCTCTGCTTCTAAAGTGAGTATTGATAGTTATGTAGGTATTATGACGTCGTTATTATAAGGTAGACGTTATTCAGAACACCTGTAACCTCTTGCAATTAAGCTTGTAACCGACGGTTCGTTGTTAGTAGAACCTCTTTGTATTTCAAAAAAATATTTAAGATATCAAAGCCTCACTGAATTAATTTCGTTAACTACTGTTTGGTGAGGTTTATCTAAAGGGAACATGTTTATTTATATTGCAGTGTTATCAATTTATATAACTCTCGTGTCCAGTTATAATAACAGACTATTCACGCTAACCAGCTATGAAAATTTAAGCGGTAAAGTTGAGATTCCCTACTCTTCTCTACACTGATCCTTTGAAATTCAATCATTACAAATTCACCTAGAACATCATTGTCGATTGGTCTCGTATTATCATTATCTATGAATTAGTTCCTAAGATCACAAACGTTACCTAAAAAGTTGCCAAGCTCAAGTGGGATTGGGCTGGACACGTCTGTCGCATGTCAGACGAGCTTTGGGCCAAAAGAACAATTCAGTAATTATTTAACGACATCGCGGCACACCGAGGCGAAGATGGCGGGACAAGCTTGACTCCTACCGAAATAACTGGTCCCTATTAAACCAGAAGTCACTGGAAAAAAGAGAGGGCGGCCTTTACCCTGCAGTGGGACAACACAAGCTAAAAATAATAAATATCTAATAATAATATCTAATAATTAGTTCATTAAGCTGCGAACGGCGTCGCCGGCACCCGCGGACAATAGAATAGAATCTAAGAATAGAATAGATCTTTATTTCATGTAAACCAAATACAGGCACTTATGAAATGTCGAGACTCTAGGTGCGCGGTTCCAAATAGTAGGTCCAACAACACTAGATGTTCCATTTCTTGAATCCAGTCTAGGTATTCCACGGTATACCTACATTACGGGTGTAAAAAGACCCTTAACGAAGTTGAAAGCCAAGTATTCTTACTATCATCATGATCATTTTTTTGTACTGTGACATATCTGGGAACAGACTGGATATGAAGATGTGGAGGAACGAGCTATGATGTACATTGAAAAGGGAGGATTCTCCGACCAGGCGGGCCGAAACCCGAAGGTTGATGTCGGGCAGCTGTATTTGTGTTAGATACTATAATCTTTTTCAGAAAGTATCGTATTTTTAATACCTAAAAATGAAACTAGTTTCCCAACAATTAATTTTGCACAATTTTACCTAGTTAGTTTGATGCATCCGTAGACTTCGGCTGTGTTTTACGGGTCTTTAGGCGTTTGACACCACACTTTGTTCGGACCGCGGTGTCAATCGTCCAATTGCTCTTTAAGAATGGGGCCTTGGAGACCACGGTGTTAAACGCCCACGATCTTTTTTGTAATGTGGCGATTGGGACCGTCGCGATGTCAAACGCACACCTGTATAAATGCTGTATTATGTACCTACCTATGTAATTGTCTATGGTATCTATATATAACTTTTATTAAAACGATATCTAGCAATTGCGGTTGTCCTTTAGGTACTAGTAATCCTGTTGATCCCTTGAACTAATAATAATACGGAAATGATACCTACTTCTGGTAGGAGTGACTCCACGTCAATAGTCCAGCAAGTGGAGGTCGAACTCAAGGCCTCACGCTCGACATTCCAACGCCTTAGATGTTGGGATATTGCCGCATTTTATTTGTTGTCCTTCTCTCCAGAGTCACAATGTGGCATTTACAACTCGCCGATACATGAGGTGAAGCGGCTGAAGATACATAAAGACCAACAGGACCCGAACAACTCGTCCACCACCAGCTTCGGACTGCAGAGCTTTAGCTTCGTCACCATCAAAATAGCCACGCCCAGGGCAATAGGTTTATGTAACATATTATGTTTATCAACCATCCCTACGCTACCTCATATCTATTAACTTATACAAGATGAAATTGAAAACATGCGACAAATCGAAATGGGATGTTCAGTAACTTACTTCCTTATTTATTTTTAAAGTGTCATAATTATTCACAACTCTGAATTGTATAATAAAAATCGTGTTTATCGTCTTAGATGGTGCAAATTAAGTTAGTGTCTTCAGGTCTTTCAATGAAATTAAAGAATATTAAAACAAATAAATAGGTAATTAAAGTAAACTGAATTTAGTCGTGTTCGATAGGTAATCCAATTTATTAATTGATACTTTCATTGCACTCTTTCTGTAATGCCAAAATATTTTTTTGTTTCACTTTGAATTATACAGGCTGGAATTTTCGAAGCGAAACTGGAGGAAAAGTACCTACTCTAAATACTGAAGACAGCAAATTGTACTCAAAGGAAACATTGCTTTATTTTTAAAAAGAAACAAAACTGCATTTAAATATTTTTGAAAATACGCTTGCCACACCCGGGAATCGTCTATTCAATTTCATCCTGTATATTATTGTTCATTGGACTACTAAAAGCTAAAAATACAGATATTACTCATAGTAGGTAGTCCTTATTGGTGATACTACCCCATCGTTATATACTTTATCGAAGTCCTTGACTGGATTCGTAGGTTCCTGAAAACTGTGACGTCATAATTTGTAAAAATAAGGAAAAAATGGTCTCAAAAATATACTGATTCTTGAATGCAGTACATTATTTATTTATTATACAAAAAAATACAGAAATTAATGTTAAAACTTTTATCTTTCCTGTTCAATTTATTTCTAATTTCTGAATTATTTTTCCCTCAGATCCCATGATCGGTTTTGAAAATACTTTTCATGAGGTTCTTTATGGAAACAGAACTGGTAAGTGCAGGAGTTCCATATATTTTATAAGCACATACATACTAACAAACAAACAAAATATTATCGCCTCTCAATTGTTAAACTTTGTGTAGCAAAATAAAAAAAAATTGCAATAAGTGATAAGATAATGTAGTGATGGAAGAAAAAGTTGAAGGTTTATAAATTCGTCATAGTATGTAATTATGTGAATGACACAACATTATATAATATTTAACCTGTTGCCGGAAGCTCTCGCCGACCCAGTTAAGGTAGCTATACAACTTTTTATTCAGGGCAGACCATGGGCAGACTTTCGTTCGACCAGTCTCACACTTTACATGGTTAGCCAGAAAATCCCATATAAAGCTGAAAAGTACTGTAATCATCATTATGGACAACTTTTACAATGGGACCAAAGCTGAAATCGCGAAAAAAAAACAACTTTTCCATACAAATAAGCAGATTTTTGTTTTCACAATTTCAGTGCTGGTCCTATAGTAAAAGTTGTCCATAATGATGAGTACAATAACTCCCTTTCGGCTTTATATACACTTTCCGGCTAACCGTCATCGTATACAGACGGGTACATTTATCTAGCAAAATACATTTCCAGTATAAGCTGACCTCGCATTGTATATGCTTGTCGTACAATGAGAGGTCAGCTTATACTGAGAATGTATAGCTTGATACGTAGCCGTAAGTACGATTAGCAAAGAAATAGCATAATATAGCATCACGCCTGTATTTTCCGAAGGGTTAGGCAGAGCTGCACCTACTTATTATACACCCATTTATCGCCAATACCGTTATGAAGTTCTATGGAATAGGGGCCCATTAGCCTTATCAATTGGGTCGACTGGTCCTCACATTTGGCAATCATGATTGCACTCACTTAGACTACAAGACTCCAGGTTTTATTCAATTCTGGAAATACAAGTTTCTCGATTTGTTTCAGCTAGATTTAAAAGGGAAGATTGCCAGGGCGAATGTATCTGAGGATAAAGATTACTTAGCGCATTACCCCACCGGGCAATATATGCGGTTAGTCTACCTCCAAGTATTTTTAACCCTCGACACAAAAAGAGTGGTGTTCTAAGATTGACATCTATTTCTGTATCGTCATCATAGCTCCCAAACAGATGGACCGATTTCAATACGGTTTTTGTTTTATTTATTTGACTGTCACTAGAACATACAATATTATTGCCATTTAACTGAATTTTATATAATAATACGTGAAGACAAAACTTTGTAGGTACCTCTTTATTTATTTTATTTTTACTTGACTTTGCCACATCTCAGACACCTAAAAAATTTAGGTATAATGCCACAAACTTATCTGACCCGGTGACCAAAATTGGAACTAACGTCGCTACGCGTCGCCGCGTCGGTACGGAGATGACATTGGTAAAAGCGACGGCAGCGACGCTACGCACAGTTTGTGGCACTATACCTATTAAATAGAATTACGGTGGAATTTCGACCATTGAGCGACCACTGCAACTGGTAACTGGTTATTTCAATATTTTTTTCTAGCGTAAGTCTAGAAATGTCCAGATAATTATAAGCTTGTGTCTGGCAACCCTATGTGTATCGCAGTCTTTATTTAAGGTTTGTATATTAGACAAGACTATTACGGTAAAATTCCCTCTGATCTTCAGAGCGGAGACGTTCCAGAACAAGAGCAG
Source organism: Allophyes oxyacanthae (assembly GCA_932294325.1). Taxonomy (NCBI): domain Eukaryota; kingdom Metazoa; phylum Arthropoda; class Insecta; order Lepidoptera; family Noctuidae; genus Allophyes; species Allophyes oxyacanthae. The sequence goes on from OW028611.1 coordinate 6,464,186, forward strand.
CGTGCATTTGCCGTTCCTGGAGTACATGCACCGTGGCCACTCCTACCTGAAGATGACGAAGGATTACATGCAGACGGCCGTCGATGCCTTCGCCATATTAATTGCCGGAGACCTCGACGATGTGGAGCGGTTACCAGCCGCATATGTGTTGCAGTCAGTGAGTAACACATTGTTGTTGACTAGCCCAGAATAAATTCTGTACCCGCATCTAACTCATAAAAAATAACTCGAAGGATCTGAACAAGAATCGCAGGTGCCTCTTAAGCTTTCTAGTCACCCCTGTTGCCATAAAATCAATAAATGACAAACTTGGTGAATCTGAGAAATCTTCTCATGTTGTTAAATGCCAATATCCAGTAGTATTTATTACCAGCCATGATCATAGAACCTAATTATTCCAGGCACGAACAATAGCCATGATGAGGATAGCTCGCGAGAAGCTGGCAGCGACATGGACAGTGGTGAAGGGTTCCACGCCGACTGAGGAGGTGACCTTCGAGACGCTGGAGAAGTATCGGCCGCTGTTCAAGCACATCAACGGCAAGGAGATGGCCAAGCTTAACCTGATGGATAACCAGATACTCAAGTATATTGGGACGCACCCAGATCTGAACAGACATCAGGTAGATTAATACTTATTTTGTTTTAATAGAAGAGGGCAACCTGGTAGTATCGGCGTAAGCGATCACAATAATGATGAGTACCCATAACTACAGAGAAGTCGCTGATGCGTTGCCAGACTCGAGGGAAAATTGGACTGTACCTCTTTACTTACTTGCGGCAAATACGCAGTAACACAATGTTGCTATTATAGCGTATTTCTGTAATCAAGTACTAACAACGCCTAGGTTCTAGCACGCACAACAATGCCATCGTGAACTATGCACTTGGTTGAATACGTACATCTCGTATTTCCACATTTATCAGAAAATATGGAGAAAAATCCAAAACAAAATAACGTTTTATAAAAGGACTTGCTCTCCAATGTGAGGAATATTGATATTTAGGTGGGTGTGGTGGCGAATAGATACATACAACTGAATCCGCGCTGGACAGAGCCCAAGTACCTCAACATGATGAACAACTTGCTGTGCGGCGTGCCCATGATCTTCATGAGGAGGATACCAGAGAACACGTACTTGCAGCTGACGCACCAGGTTTGGATAAAGTTTTAACTATGAGTGGCATTCCTCGCAATATACTTCATTACAGTTCAACTTTAGTATAGTTCATGATGTCCTAATAGGCAGATTCTGACTTTAGCTTTGGTGGTCAAGTAACATGCTTGAGCTCGACGAAGACTATGCAGACTAAAAAAAGGATTTTAAAATTATCTCACCACCAACGTCCTAGTCTGAAAATCTTGCTACTAACCCATCACAATATTTCTCCTGTTCTTCTTAAGAAACTACCTTTATCGTCCGTAATTAATTTAAATAAATAGAAGGCCTATGATCGATATTTGTGTTGCTAAGTTGGAGATACTTTTCAGCCTGTCCTTCCTCTGGAGCGTATAAGCGCCTACCAAAAACGTAACAGTCCTCCTTGAAGTAAGGTCGTATGATGTACGACGACTCCGACCGGAATGACCTGCGGGTCTACCGCGTAACTAAAACGCGCGGTGGACCCGCTGCTCTGTCTCTAGGTTTGAGCATATGGTTTGGAAATTTGGACGGTTATCCAGCTTTCTGGTCGTCAGATACATACATGTATATCAATTATTTCCAGATATTTTACCATATTCGAGCGTGCGATCCCTTGCAGCGTAGGTTTTACTTAGCTATGATGATGAGAACTCAGGTATTTATTCAGTTAACTTCTCACTGTTTCTTGTTAATTTACCCTCTCGTAGTGTCATAAGTGACACGTTGTTTTTTGAATCTGCGATAGGCAACTGATTCACTTTCTGAAGGCAGAATACAGCGAACAAACGCGAAAACGCGTGTTTCTTTTGCTGAAAACATCTAAGTAATATGTTTCAGGCGTTATAGATGGTTCAACGTTTTGTACTTAGATACATATTAAATAACTATATACTTAGGCACTTACTCGTACTAACCCTTCATAGGCTGTGCTGTAACTCACAATGTCATGTTATCTTGGGATAGAAATTAATTAACGCAGGTAGAAGCCTGGGGTTTATTTTAATTATGTAAGGCATTGACCTCAAATACAGTATTTTTATGCATTGGAAAGTAGAACAGAGACATATTGCTATAATATATTTGTCAGGCGTTGGGCAAGTCTTACAGTTGGAGCGCGCGTGAGGTGTCCCGGCTTGGATTGCTTCTAGCAGAAGTGAGTGGGCAGGACTTGAGCGCCATCAACCCTGAAGCTATGTCGGGTATCACTGCTCAAGTGAGAACTTATTACTTATAATTCCCCACTTAAGAAATTGGCAACCTGCTAACTTTGGCAAACTCTAGCAAAAGCCAAACAACTACGACATCCACCAATCGGTAATATGCGTCCGTGTGCTACCACACTATTAGAGGGAGGCCTGAGTCCCAGTGTTGAGCGGAGTTGCCAGTATCTGCAATTCAGGCAACACAGTAGTCCATACTTGTCAATACAATAGGCCTTTTTCAGAAAGGAAACTAATTGACTGCTGGACGAGCGGGGAAATGAGCACAGAGCCTGTCCTATCGCACTAGTAGAGTTGTGATGGCAGGCCTGGGATTTAATTACCCAACTAATCGATAAAGATATGACAAGCAGAGATTAGCAAAAGTAAAACAAAAAAAATATTACAGGTGATGTTAGAAATGCCGATACATAACCTGAAGTCGATCACAGAAATGCAACTGCGGTACCTTGAGCCGAAGCCGCTCAATATCTTGGCGCGGAAGGTGATTGCCTACCAGAACCAACAGCTGGCGGCGTCAGGGTCGGGAGATGAATCACCTAACCCTTCACTTACTTTATTGATGTGTATATTATTCGAGATTGTTTTAGAAATAATATAAACTATAGTTTTACAACAACAGCGATTTGTATTCTGTCTTGCAAAAAATTAGTACTAAGTACCCACGATATGGACTTGCCTGCTCCCTGCGTTACCTTACAACCTTAGCACATCATTTTCTCCTCAGAACAAGACATGATCATTTTTAGGGGATATTTTTGATTATCAGTGAAAAAGTTAGTTTGCTTTATTATATTGTTTATTTTCTCACCACATAATATAATATTGCAACACTTGCAGTGGCGGCAAGTGGAACGAGTAGTGGCCATCCTCGTGACGCCGTGCCTCCAACTAAGAAAATAAAATAAATATCTTAAAAAAAAATCAGAATGGTAACGGAAATTAAAAATATTCCATCAATAAAATTTAAATAATATTAAATAAAATAATTCACGTGCAGGTTAATTGGTATTACTTGAATCTTGGTAAAGAGACTAAATCAAAATTGATTTATGTTTAATAAAGTTGGTACTATTTTGTTAAACATCGTTCGCAACGATGAAAATATACTTTTTACGCCTTTGTCTCTTACCAAAACATTGCACCATTCTGTCTGTGTGTGAGAATCAGCAAATTGTATGCATATTCTTTGGCAGCTACTGTTGTTGTCTGCCACTATATTTTGTTGAGTCAGCGTCATCGATATCTGAGACGTGCTCCGTCTCGGGAAGTTGCACGCCGCATTCTGGCCTTCTGTGATGCTCACTTTATGTTTTGTCATGACGTACTCGCTGCGCGGCTCTTCGGTCTGGCTAGTAGAGTTACAAGTCGCTATAACCATTCCAACATCGCACTTCGGGGAAGATAATCCAGTTTCGCACCTCGGGGAAGATAATCCAGTTTCGCACCTCGGGGAAGGTAATCCAGTTTCGCGTACCGTTGTAGTGCATTCTATGGATGTGTTCGAATAAGTTTTCCTTATTGGAAGACTAGCACTATGTGTTTTTAATTTTGGGTGCGTTCTTTGGCCATAGGATTGTTTTAATGCTGGATCGCAATCACATCTGTAAATTATTAGTAGTTTCAGATATAGATATTTAAATGGAGTTGATTATAAATGGAGACAAGCATTTAAAAATAAAATTTGGAGGATGCGTAGATGCGATGTACGTTGACATCCACCATCCATAAAAATCAACAAAAATTGAGTTGCCAGCAACGTCATCCCCCTGATTTACTTCAAATTGTACGTAATTATCAGTAATTATATAATGTATACTTAATTCTTGAAAAAGTAACTTGCCTGTCATCTTCTTCATGCGGGCCATTAGGCAACAACACGAAGTATTTCTTATTATCGTTACTCGGTATCGAATCGAAACCAGGTGTGTTATTTCTCTGTCCACAGCAAGCACACTGAACCACCAATACTTTCGGACGACCCTCGAAACCGGTCCCTCGAAAACACTCGTTGTTAAGAAGAGATTGTAATGATTTGCTCTGCACTATCATCGCATCATCAAAAGATATCTGAGATCCTTTATCGGTTCTCGCGACATTTGTTAATGATCGAGACTTGCGACCATTCTGGTGGGTCGTGTTTAATGTCCTGTCGCCGTTTCGAACTTCAATGTTCAGTTTCAAGTTCAACACATCACCTTTGTTTATGATAGCTATATAATTATCATCATTGGGATCATCGGTAGAAACCATATTATCCCGTTGCGATGTACTGCGGGTAACTCTTTTGCTATTAGTTCGAGTCACATTTCTTGTGTTAGTTACACCATCTCCATTTTTTTTTACTTCTTCTGTAAGTTGTTCAATGTAAGTTTGTACTTCTTCATTGACAACAATAGAAGTAATACTATGTTTAACACTAATCGATTCTGTCTGTGTTTCATCCGAAGAATCCTTGATAAGCGATCCTGTATCCAACCTCAAAGATGTGATCTCGCTTTCCGGGTTTCGGAACAGATTTGTGGATACGACAATTACTTCTTTTTCTTCAATAATGTTTTCTACAGGAACGCTATCCGTTGCTAGGGACTTGTTGTTTGGTACTATTTTCGTGAGTGAAGTTGATGCCTTACGGAAGACGGTTTGATTAAAATTTCCGGTTGGTGGTGGGACGGCAGGTGGAGCAGAGCGTTTGTTGGAAGATTTGGGTGGTGGTTTTGATTTTGCAATTACATTGTTAGCAGGTACCCCATTTGGTCTAGTAGGAGATTTTCCTACAATCTTCTTTGATCCAATTTCCCTGCTATTTCTGACCGGTTTTTTATCTTCTGATCTTTTCTGTGGTACGGGTGAAATTGGGCTGGGGGATGGTTTCCTGAAAGTCGTGTGTTGTCCAGCAGAAAATCGTTTTTTATTTTCCGTTGATGGTTTAGTCGTAGAAATACTAGTTTTTCGTACATGTTGCTGTGCTTCAGATATGTATGAAATACCTGTCATTCCGCTTACTCCAGCTCCACCTACTCGGCCTCCAGGTTCACCCGCTCTGGCTCTAGGATCACCCGCCCTGCCTCCTCGATCAGCCCCTCTGCCTCCACGTTCACCCGCTCTACTTCTAAGTTCAGATGTTCTGGTTCCACGATCAGCATCTCTGCCTCCACGATCCCCCTCTCTACTCCCATGTTCACTCATTCTGCCTCCACGATCACCTTCTCTACTCCCATGTTCACTCATTCTGCCTCCACGATCCCCCTCTCTACTTCCATTTTCACCCACTCTGCTTCCACGATCCCCTTCTCTACTACCACGTTCACTTGCTCTGCCTCCTCGATCCCCCTCTCTACTCCCATGTTCACCCACTCTGCCTCCTCGATCCCCTTCTCTACTACCATGTTCACCCCCTCTGCCTCCTCCATCCCCCTCTCTACTCCCATGTTCACCCACTCTGCCTCCTCCATCCCCCTCTCTACTCCCATGTTCACCCACTCTGCCACCACGATTCCCCTCTCTACTCCCATGTTCACTCATTCTGCCTCCTCCATCCCCCTCTCTACTCCCATGTTCACTCATTCTGCCTCCACGATCTCCCTCTATACCTCCACCATCCCCTTCTCTACTCCTACGTTCACCCATTCTGCCTCCACGATCCCGCTCTCTACTTCCATGTTCACTCACTCTGCTTCCACGATCTCTGTCTCTACTTCTATGTTCCCGCACTCTGCTTCCACGATCCCCCACTCTGCCTCTATAGTCACCCACCCTGCTTCCTCGATCACCTACTCTACTTCCTTGTTCACCTCCTCTATTTTCAAGTTCATCCTGTCTGCCATATTCAGCCGCTCTACCCCCGTGTGCACCTGTTCTGCCTCCCTGGCCACTTTCTCGTCCTCCATGTTCACCCACTCTACTTCTACTATCCCCCCTTCTCCCTACATATTCACCTGCTCTGCCTCCACGATCCCCTACTCTACCTCCTTGTTCAGGCATTCTGCCTCCATATTCATCGTCCCTATTTTCAAGTTCATTTTCTCTGCCATATTCATCCACTCTGCCTCCTTGTGTGCCTGGTCTACTTTCATATCCACTATCTCTACCACCAGATTCACCCGATCTGCCATCATGTTCACCTTGCCTGCCACTATATTCCCCAGGTCTGCGTCCATATGAACTGCTTCCATATCTACCTTCACGTACAGTCATTTTACCTCCACGTTCATCTACTCTACCTCCATATTCACTCCCATATTCAGTTGGCCTGCCTCGATGTTCACCAGGTATGCCTCCGTTTCCACCCGCTCTGCCATCATAGTTATCCGATCTGGCCCCATTGTTACTACTATATTCATTCACCCTAGCACCATGTTCGCTGGGTCTGTCTCGATTTTCATCAGGTATGTCTCTAAATTCATCTGTTCTGTCATCATATTCATCCACTCTGGCACCGTATTGACTCCCTCTACCTCCTTGTTCATTGGTCCTGCCACCATGAGTACCAGGACTGCCTTCATGTGTACCCAATTTGCTTCCATCTTCACCCGGTCTGCCTTCATATCCACCCGGTCTAGCTTCATGTTCACTGAGCTTACCGCCATCTTCACGCGGTCTGCCTCCATATCCACCCAGTTTGACTTCGTATTCACCTGATCGAGGTCCACCTTCACTTATTTTTGCTCCACTTTCAATCGATCGTTGCCCATGTTCGCCCGATTTGGCGTCATGATCATTTATTGTTGTTCCAGTATTGCCCGATCTGGATCTATGTTCCCCCATTCTTCCTTGTTCACCTACTCTTGAATCAGGTTCATCTCTTCTTGTTCCACTAATACCTGATCTGGTTTCACCTACGTTGGCCCCATACGCACCTGCCCACTGTCCACTTTCACCCGATTGGGGTCTATGTTCACCCGATCGATTACCATGTTCACCCGATCGAGTACCATGTTCACTTTCTATGGGCCCATATTCATCCACCCAAGGAGCAATTTCACCTGGTTTGGCACCGTCACCTGGTCTGGGTCCTCCTCCACCCATTCTTGGGCTTTCACCTGATTTGGGTCCATATCCAGCCTTTTTTGTTCCATTAAAACTCGATCTAGTTCCACGCTCACCCAATCTAGGTCCTTGTTCAACCTTTTTGGGACTATATTCACCCGTCCGTGGTCCACCACCAGCTATTGCAAGAACCTAAAAAAACACCAATTTCAATCATACATTGAATTATGAAAGTATCAAAAGTAGGTACACAGTCTGTGTATAAATTAGCTTTAAATGTTAACCGTCCAAAAATAATGAAAAAGAGTTATTAATGACTTAGGCGGCTCGACTCACTGCACCGCGCCCCGTCGCGTCGCGTAGCGCGGGATGGCAGATTTTTACCATTGTATGGCGGGGCGCCTTCCCGCGCATTTCCGCGTCGGCAGTGTGTTGTGCTAGGCGTGATTTCTATATAAATTGAGATACTTACATACAATGGTAAAATCTGCCATCCCGCGCTACGCGACGGGGCGCAGTGCAGTGGGTGGAGCGCCTTAACACTATTTTTTTTTTTACCATAGAAATTATTATACGTTTTCAAAGTCACCTGACAAGTAAAGTTAATTTATAGAGATTTATAGGTAAAAATAGAATAAAAAATATGCTTTATTACATACCATGAAAAAAAAAAACAAAAGATAACAGAGTGTATTGATCAATGAACAAAGAAAAATGAAATCGGGTTGTCCGTGTTGTACGCATTGACACACACTATAAACGACATACAACATACTATATTTATGTGATATGTGTTCCGTGCTGTACCTACCCGTAGATAAGTGTACAATCACGAATTTAGAGTAGCTAAATCTGTGTGTACAGTTTACAATATCTACAGAGTAAAAAAAAGTACTGAATCCCATACATTTTGCAAGCGTTTCTTTTCCCTAGCGATTGTAGAATGCAACTCTTCTAGGGTGATGCAATCAAACCCACGTCTCTTAGCTCAGACTGCCAATTGCTATAGCGCCTACCATACCATCAAATATAATTAAGCTTAAACGTACAGGGTCCACGTAGTTTCCATCAGGCGCTCTTAATCCCGTTAGATCGTTGGGATCTAACATTGGTGGCTCATTTCTAATCATTTCTGAAATTTGACACAAGATCTGTAGTCTATAATTATTTTCAAAGGCCAAAGCTTGGGTGCTCCTAGTATTGACTAGCCAATCCTTAGCCAGACGATCTAATCCGAGTCCAAAACTCATTTTGTATTTCAACCTTTGACTGATGTTCTATCTTACGTGATATTAATAATAATGTGACTTGCTGCGGTTGGGTACCACCCCCTTGTTTGAAGTACCGCAGCATTAATGTTCTTTCTACCGGAAGTCCCGAAGTTCCCATCCGTATCTACTAAAGACTGCTACTAAGGGTGGTTTTAGTCTGTCAGAATCCCACACTCTCCCCTGGAGGTAGGCAGCATTTGAAGACAGCTCACTCACAAAAAAATGGGTGACTAACACCCGAATACTCAAACACATCTCAAGTTTAAGTTGCTGTTAACTCTCGTGCTGTCACTCTCGCTTTAAGGTGGACAGTAGCGAAATTGTGACTTTTAAGAGCGCCTTAAAATTGAGTTGTGTTTCAGTATTCGGCGGTAATTTAGTCAGTGAGAGAAAAGGGTGACTAGTCAAAGGTTGAGTCAGATTTGGACTTTGATTAAGACCATCTTGCCGGACTTCAGCTTCGGCTTTTGGGTATAAAAACAAATATGTAGTTGTACTGTGATCTTCTAAGGGTAAGGCAGAGTTGTATAGTACACCGATGATGGTATTAGGTAAGTCACGTTAGTTAGGACTCTATTCTGGTATATAATGATCATAGTTTCAAACTGATTGTTCTGCTCTGACACCATTAGACCAATGAAAGGTACATATAATACAAGATTTACAAGGTTCTTGATATTACTAAGTTAACTGACCTGGGGGTCTACCGCGTAACTAAAATGGTAATGAACATGAACTCTGGTAATAAACTTCAATATCATTGTGAGAGACTAAACTTCGAGCTACCTTGTAAACATTTTACCGATCATGAAGTTGAGACTTTCATCTTCATGATCGAGTAAATTAAGAGGGCCTGATGGCCAGTGGCTTATAGCAAGGATTACTTAATCTATTGACACTAACCCTCCTCGTGTTAATCAATGCAGGACATTTTAAAAAACTGTTTCCATGTTTCTTACCTTCTTTTTCGGGGCAAAAGCAACATAGGTTGTGTCCACACACCGCTACAAAGTACAAAAATTATACAGCGTTACTTTTCAAAGAGTAGCCAAAATGTTTATGGTTATTGTACTCATAATTATGAACAACTTTCAATATGGGACCAACTATAAAATCGCGGAAAAAATGAGCTGTTCCATACATTTATTCGAGTAATATTGAATTATTTGTATGGAACAGCAGATATTTTTTCGCGATTTCAGGGTTGGTTCCATATTAAAAAGTGCATTCAATGTTTCTTACCTTCTTTTTCGGGGCATAAACAACATGGTTGTTCGTGTTCACACACTACAACATATAAAATTATATTAATAGATAAACTCGCTGATAATAAAGATATGACCTCATTGTTCTAATGGTCGCAAGCGCGAGATCGAGGGTTCGATTTTGGGTTCGAGCAAAGTGTTATTTGACTTGTTCTGATGGAAATCCTCAGTAGCGCTCGGAGTTTGGAATTGTGCCTGGTAGATGGCAATAGGCCCTCTATGGGACATGGGACTCAAGGAGGATATCGAAATGTGGAAGTACAGTAGTACAACTCTGCCCAACCCTTTGGAGAAAACAGGCGTGATGCTCCGTTATGTTAACTACAGTCTCTCGTTACATGATTAGTTGATTTATTGAATGATTAGTTTTGTAATATGAAATAAAACAGCGTTTTCAGAATGGAACGAATAACTAAGTATTACTTCATTTTGACGTCAACTTAAGAAAGCAACCGTAATACGCCCCCCCTCCTGAAATAGCTTCCTATCAAGGTGGAAAGAGGAAGCGTTGTCGCAACGAACTGTCTGAGCAGTCCGAACATCCTCGGAACAATCATGCGGATATGGATATCACAAATCTTGCACCTTTCAGAGAGGGACATAGTGTCGTTGTGGCTTATACATATTGCGTAGTTTGTTCATGGTGTAAAGGTGTGTACTAGCTGGCATGTAACAAAGAAATTGTTATAGTAACGTTATAAATCTTTATTATGTATTTATAATCTTTTCCTCCATAAGAGAATACCAGCAGAGGTAGCACGGTATAAAGAGGAGAGAGAAAATCGGGGGCAAAACTATCTCTTTACCGTTTTCTTTCTCGTTTTTTCGGTTTGTCCTCTGTCAAGGACAAGGAGAGAACGGGATTGTTCACCTGCCGTGCTAGCCCTGCAGACAGACGTGTTGCGCGGGAGTTGGTTGCAGCGCTTATTCATCCCAGCTAAAACACTAGGAAGCGGTGAAAGGTGGGCGTTGTGGGCGTTTTGGTGGTACTGTCTTATGTTGCCGTCAAATACTAAACTACCTAGTCTATTTTGAAGAAACGCTTTTGTAGTTGGAATTTATGCCACTTGGATCGGGGTTATAAATAACTAAATTGAAATATTATAGTTACCTACCTGGCTTGTCATCTGCTGTTATATCCACAGGACTGGCCTTCTTCGCTTGTCGCTTTTCCCATGACCTTCGAATATCATTTCATGTTGGTTATAATGTATAGGTACCTTAGTTATCAACAAGTGATACAATTAACATTTTATTAGTTTCGAGATAATATTGAGATTGTGTTGGGATCGGCGTGTTCTTGAATCGCGAATCGGCAAACATAGGGTATGACCCGGTGCCTAGCGACGGTCTTCGCATTGTGGCTGGTGACAGCTGGATGAGAGTAACCGAGGATCGAGCTAGACAGCCTGCGATTGGAGAGGCCTTTGTCCAGCAGTGGACTGCTATAGGCTGATGATGATGATTGAGCTAAACTTATCAAACTATTTTTACAAATTACATTAAGTTCCTTGGTAATATGAGCTTTTCACCCGGAAGCAATGCAGTTAGAATGTTCCCAAAAAAGCGAAACTCGTTTTTGAGCAAAATGTTACTTGGATCAATCGTGGATTGAAGATAGCTTTTTAAGACTTGATATTTTCAATAGCCAGGTAATACTAGCTAAGTAGGACATCATAGGAATTATTTATCAACTATTGAAAAATCTGCTCTAAATATTAAAGGCTGGTTTTCGAAATAGAATAGTTGTGAAAGTTTGAAATCACACTCTCGTTCGGGAAACCAGGAGTAGATTAAATGAAAGCTTGTTCCAACAATAAGGTAAAATGTGTAAAGAATGACTAGAAGAAGATTACAAATTATAAAACAAACGTGGTTGCGGCAAAGGTGGCGCCTACACAACACCTCTGCGACGCGCAAGGTCAAATACCAAATCGCTGTTACATCGTCGCATTACATCAGGTCGTTAACGCCATCTATCCCACAGCGTAGACACTAACTATGCGTATGGAAAGTGGTGAAGTTATAACTTTTCTTGATAATGTAATGAGATACTTTGTGCATCTCTAACGTGTACGTCAGGGTGTAAAAAAAATCGTGTAAACCCCATAAAACACGCGCTCTCATAAATTATGATTAACTTTTACTAAGGGAACAAACTTGCAAACGCGAAAATAAAATTTTTTTTTTTTTCAACTTAGCCCCTCACTACGATTTCTCCTGTATCGAGGGTACAGTTTACAAACATACATGTCACATGCACATACATACAACCAGACCCGAAACAACTATCTGTAGATCATACAAATATTTGTTCCGTGCGGGGATCGAACCCGCGGCACTATTGAATTGTGTAAGTAATTTTTTTTTTGCGTATTTACTCGACTATTTTATCTTTACCTTGGAGATTGGTCTGAGCTGTACTAATTTAGATGCGAACCCAATGCATAGCCCTTTCTTCTTATTCCACAATATTATTATATCCTCTACTGCCTCATGATAGTAGTTAAATTAATAAATAAATAACAGTAATTAAACTTACTTAGTTGCTCTAATAAGGTACTTCTCGTAGCCAGTGTCAATAAATGGTTCTGGAGGTTCAACAGCCACGTATGCCATGCCATCTTTGAGCTCCAGTGGACCCTCAATTTTGCGGCCATCGGTCGTATAGAGGTATATCAAGGGGTGCCTGTAAGTGGAATAGGTACTAATATATTAATTGTACCCATAGAACGGGATTTAATACTTATAGAGCGAATTTAAGGGGAAAGGGCAGAAGCATGCTCTAGAAGGACTTTATTCGTTCAGAAAGTTTAGGGGAGTTTAGTTGAATAAATATCCGCTAATCCCCTCAAACAAATATGGCGCTAGAAATAAACGAAAGAAAAGTCGTGGAAAATTTTGTTTGAGACTGTTTTCAAAAATATAGAATATCTACTACGAGTATTAGGCAATACTTAATAAAAAATCAAAAAGTCACTTTCAAGTCACCCCGGTTTGTGTCCTACCCATCCCATTTTATATGAAATGGCAGTTATGGCCACAGCGTATTAGCTGCTTCTTGCAGCAGAATTGCGAGGTATCGTGTTCCTCGGCTGTCTTTTGCTTACACAAAGTAAATAACGAACGTGAAAACGCGCGATTCTGTTGCACTAGTATCCTATGTATATTTACCCGTGATTGAGAGGAACATGATTAGGTATTCATGACTTCTTGTTGTACAAACTGCTAAAAATATAACATACGGAGCGGGAAATTCCATATTTTTTCCAGTTTGTTGCATTTTTGATAAGAGATAACATTTTGATGTTAGTGACAATAAAACATTTATTTACATAAATTCAAATGATTGTTTGCCTTTAGTATTCGTGGAATATAATTATGTAAAAGTCGCAAAAATACACACACACAAAAAAATACACACTACAAATTTATAACAGTTTATAAATAAAATGATAAATATTTACTGAATTCCATAATGTGATCTTGCCAATTGGTTGAGCGTGGCATCCCACCAGTTGAGCTCATCACATCGAAGGTGATACTTTCTCGGTGGGGAGTACTGCTGACCGTTTGAGAACAAAAATATGTCTATCGATTCCCAATCACCGTCGACGTTGGGGACCTTTGCATCTGCCGCATTCATAGTCTACCCAATCAGTAATGTTATTTTATTTCCTTTTCTTAATTTATAGAACCACAGAAATGTGGAAATATTTATACGACTGATCTTCATGAATACACTGACAAATTTATACACAATGGTTATCGAATCCTGTGAATAGATGCATTTAATAAACTAATATAAAAATATCGCAAGTTGACTAGGTAATCATTTAATGAAAAGGTTTTCCTTAGTTTGGTACCGTAAAATTTAAACTCTCTTCAAATTAGTTTTGAATTCGCCGCGACATTTCTGACATGACATTGTCATTCAGTGTTACCATAATACGTTGTCAAGGTTTCGCGGTTTAACTGATTAATTACCCTACTTAGTTCTCAACAAACTTACCGTTTTACCAAATAATATTATGTTTCAGAATATTCATTTTATGGGAAAAATAAATAAGTCATTACTTATAAAATAATAATATAAATAAAAACTTATACCTAGTACAAGTTTAAAATGTGTGGTGCCTTGATAAAAATTAGGAATTCGAGAAGGACTTCTAGTATTTTTAGACCATGCCCAATATAAGCAATTGGATTCAAGAGTCGCGGTCAATATTTTAATAATCGTAATTCAATTTAATACGGAAACAAATTTACCCCTCAATTTGTTTACACCAAAAAGCTGGCAATACTGAACTAGTTGGATACTTGCTTTTTAATATTGAAAGATTCTTTAAATAAATAAATCTTTGAGTATATAAATAAATTAAACAATAAATAAAGATACAAGTACAATAGTAAAAAAGATCGTCTATAAAATGCAGTAATGTTATATTTGCAGAACCACCGTCTACTTGCTTACCTTCAGGCAGAGTCAGCTGGTGTCAGAGTCATTGACACTGAATCTAACACACTGCACTACATGATATCCACTTTGTGGGGACTATAGAGCTCATCGGAGGAAGATAACTTGTGGGTTGCCGCAAGGTTCATTTCTAGGTCCACTATCAGAATCGCAGCGTTTGTATTCGTCTCTGCTCGTGATCGATTAGCGTGATGTCTCTTTAATTCTAGGCTTCAGATAAACTACGTTGTATTGTATTTAGCATTAAATATAGTTAGGTACAATACGTTGGGTGTTAGCATGTAAACACAATTTAATCGACAAACTTCAGGAAATTATAATAGAATGTAGGTGCCACCTCCCGCCTCAGGGGACCGGGATTCCTCATTATGTAATCGTGTAAAAGTGACACGAAATTTTGTCGGGAATGTGGTCGACACGAAGTGGATATTATGGATATTATTTTTGTTTCAGTAATTATTGTTATAATAAGGTACTGTGTAAAAACTTGTATTATTATTTGATTGTCAGATGACTCGCTTGAACATTGAATATCATTTACACAGAACTTGTAAATGTCGAAAGAAAAATTTTACCGTGAGTAGCTTAGATGAGGAATTGATTATTTAAACTTTTGCTGTGCCCGATAGGGTCCATAATTGTTTCTATATTTGATACTTACCACCTGTATGACAGTGTACATTATGGATTGCAATAAAGATTTGAGATTTGAAGAACGCGCTTACGCTAATATCGAACCTGCGAAAATCTGGTTCAGTGCACAAGCTGCTCTAGCCTCTGAGCTACTGGTTTGGAACTTCAGAGTACGCTTCGCCAATATTAGAATCAGTTACACCTTCTTCTATAGGCCAACCACTTATCTCGGTTGATGTCTGAAGTTGAGGTAGGTAGTTGTGCGATGCGGGGGAGGTGTGACACACATAGGCTATTGGCTAAGCTAAGTTTATGGTGCGTATCATGAGCCTGTGACTGACATCTCGCGTCACAAGCCAGCACCGCGCAACTTCTTCATAAGCTCAGGCACCGGCGGCGGCGCGGCGGTCGGCCTATTCATAGCGTAGGGCGAGTTTTTATCGTAATCGTTAATGAACACCTTAGGCTCAAGTTCACCGACAACATAACAATCGATTAGAGCAAAATCAGCCGTTTAAACATGACTTTTTGTATGGGTAATCGGCCGATAACATTTTAAACATCTGTTATTTTGTAGGTGAAAATGGCCCTTAATCTAATGTAAACCATTATCGCTGTGGATTCTATTCATATTCAGAAGAAAATCTGAGTGCATTATTTTATTAATTACTATCACATTCTCTGTAGTCGTTGCTAGTTTGAGTTTCAAATAAATATTGTTTTTTCATTTTTTCTTCTTGACGTCTAGTACTCATGGAACTCCCGCCTGATTTAGTTAGTACCCCGTTTCACCTAGAGGTCAACGGTCGGCGCACCCCGCAAGCAGCAAGGGTGGCCGGGCCACTTGACATTTTATTAACATGTTGTTTTATGCTTCCCTTCGTTTTCTGAAGAAAAACTACTATAATAAAACACATTATTTTTTTTTTTTTTTTTTTTTTAATCATTGCCCCTCACTATGATTTCTCCTGTATCGAGAGTACAGTTTACAAACATACATGTCACATGCACACACAACCAGCACCCCTACCGCGTAACTAAAATTGTATGAACATCGACATCGGTATTAAACTTCAATACGATAGTGAGAGCCTAAACTTTGAGCTAACTTGTAAAAAAATTACCTATCATATAGTTGGGACACTTATCTTCATGATCGGTAAAAAAAATACAAGTTAGCTCAAAGTTTAGGCTCTCACGATCGTATTGAAGTTTAATACCGATGTCGATGTTCATACAATTTTAGTTACGCGGTAGACCCGCAGACCCGTAACAACTATCTGTAGCAAATGTAGCTATCTGTAACAAATATTTGTTCCGTGCGGGGATCGAACCCGCGGCACGTAGCGCAGAAAGCTAATCGCTTAGCCACTGCGCCAACCGTGTCGTCAAATTTCAAATGTTTTTAAATTTTTCGTTTTGTTATTAAACAAATGTTTTTAAATTTTTCTAGTGAACATAAGTTTTCGTCTGGGTTGGAGAATTTTATCGATAGCTGATAAAATTCACGATGACTAGAGCGTTATCTTCAAGCTCAACGAAGAAATAGTCTTACAGCGGATCCTTCAGTACCCTGTGCGGGTGACTCAATAGGATAAAATATACAACATTATCTATACATATAAAAACATATACTATATAACGAAGATCCTGAAAATTCACTGGCACCTACGTTCCTACCTATACTCATGTGATTAATTTATCAAACAGTTATTTAAATTTAACACGACTTTCATATTTTTAAATATTGTTTTTTTTTTGTTAAATTGACATGTGAAAATTGTTTACTAAATACTTAACGAAATAAGACAAGTAAGAAAATAGAGTATACGTACTATTAGTATAATAGTACCTACAAAATAAATGCAGAAATCATAATAAAAATAATATATAGTAATAGGTAAAGAATATGATAATGAACAGAAATCAATGATATTTAGAAAGGTAAAATAAAAGAATATGGCCTTTTTATAATCCTATGAAAGGAATAAAAAACATATTGATAATTTGTAATTTTTTCAGCGACCGTTTACTCTCAGCTTTTGTATATAACAACTAACTTTATTGTTTTAACAAATGTACACTATATTATTATCATTGAAGACATTCCGTCTCGGTGTTTAGATGCGTCTGCGCATGTCACTTTCCGCGTGCGACGCTCATTTGCATTGAAGATTTCACTTTTCTCTTGCCATATTAGTTATGGTAGAGTCATCCATAACAATATTAGTGTAGGTACCTTGTTTTAGAAATCCACCTCTTTAGCTCGTCATTCAGCGAACAAATTGGGATTTTTAAATAGTTCATAGTTATTTATTTTTCAGGTCAAACATTAGATTTACTTAAACAAACATTAAAGAAGAATTAAAGGAAACATAAAGTCGAATTGAGAACCTCCTCCTTTTTAGGAAGTTGGTTAAAAAGTAAAGTGGACTGGTTCGCTATTTAACCTTTTACCCTTACTGCTTTTGTCATAGCATCAGTAGCAAAATCAGTAGGTATCATAAACTTTATGGTAGGTATCTTTAATTAATTTATTAAAGTTGTTGCAAGCACGCCATATGTATACTATGTATTGTGTTACCAATAAACCTTATTTCTTTCTTTCTTACTGTCATGTTTTACTACGAGTTGACATAATATAGGCTCTCCCTAAAACTAGGTTAATAAAACTTTCTGACTAGGTATTTTCTTTCTATTCAAAATTTGCAAAAATTTTTAGCTTTAAAAAGACCAAAAAATACTAAAATAATCATGCAGAGTGCATTCGTTTTTTTTCTGAAACAGAGCGTTAAGAAATCCGGAAGCCATTGCAGTTTATGTAGTTCTTAATCTCAATCAGCATGAATTTCTGCGTCACTAATAGCAATTTGGCGTGTTTACATATTTTTAGTGTCCGAGAGCAACCGACTGTAACTAGGTACTGTTATATGAAGTGTGTGAAGTTATATAATACAAGTGCAATTAATCTTATTAAGGGGATTTCATGGCTTAAATACAGTATGTTAAAAAAGGTTTGTTGATACATCCTTGAGAACATCAGCTATATTAAAAATATACGATATACCTTTAAGGACAGCATTTAACAATTGTTGCGATAAATTTTTTTGCCCAATATTAGTAAAAAAATCTTAATATAAGGCTATATTTAACCTAAGTTGAAAGTTGTCTCTATAACGGGTCATTACTTTTACATGAATTACTACACCAAAGAACGGGAATTTATAATGTGTCTATTATCAATTACATTCGAAAAAACTAATAAAGAAGTTATTTTTGGTCGATATTACGCCCGCGACCCTCTATCGGTGTCTCATTTGCTAACGTGAGAAAATATATGCTGCTATCCGTTTCTGGCATTTCACGACCGTTGGGCCAGGTAATCCCCTTAAAAAGCGTATCAAATAACCGCGCGATCCCGAGAACTGTGATGTTAGAGTAAATTCACGTTTAAATTAATAGTGTTTGTATATCGATCGGTAATTGAAACCGGCTTCGCACGTTATAGGTATCAGATTATTTATACGCATTTATACTAAGAATCATTTCGATAACAGCAATGAATACAAATTCAAATTCAAATTATTTATTTGCTCAAATATGGTATTGTTACAGGTGTTATAAACTTAAGATTAATTACAGCATATTCTGCCCCTTGCGGCGTGCAAATTGGATTTATACAAAACAGGAAAAAAATATTTAAAAAATGATCAAACATGCATATTATACCTATATTTATGTTAGTGCCCTTGGTATCAAAAGAAACATCTATATACACACTTCAATAAATGGGATTGCTTCATAGATGGATTTCACTTCATGGTTTTCTTTCTATAGGTTTCAAGAGGTACGGTGAGAAGCTTTAAGAAAATTCGCCGTTAAAAATACAGACATTGTTGTCGATTCTGTTACCAGAATGTGACAACTGAATTCAACTGAACTCGCCGATCCGTTGCTGATCCGTTGCGTGGTTTAGAAGGAGTTATCGGATATACAGACATACAGACAGATGCGGAAAGCGACTTTATTTAATATATACTATGAAAAGATATGTAAAGAAGAAGATAAAGATGTAGGTACAAGGCTAATTGAAAAGGAGGATTTCGGGATTATTTTTACATTAGGGTTCAGTTTTCCCCTCCTGAGGGGGATTCACTCAGGGGGGAATAGTGGAATAAGTCTAGAAAAGGATGCTGCGGGTCTACCGCGTAACTAAAATTGTAATGAACATCGACATCGGTATTAAACTACAATACGATCGCGAGAGCCTAAACTTTGAGCTAACTTGTATTTTTTTTACCGATCATGAAGATAGGAGTCCCAACTATATGATAGGTATTTTTTTTACAAGTTAGCTCAAAGTTTAGGCTCTCACGATCTTATTGAAGTTTAATACCGATGTCGATGTTCATTACAATTTTAGTTACGCGATAGACCCGCAGATTCTAATATACTTTCACACAAATTTTAATACCAAGAACTTTACTATATGCAAACAAAAGCTTAGCTTAGCAAGCAAAACTTTTAATTATCTAAGTTTGTGTTATACGGCTTTGATGGCTAAAATTGGCAAAAGCTACGCTACAACATTGTTCCGTCGCGTCGTTTATCTTTGTCCAGTGACTTATTATCACGATGTATCAAAGGCTTTCGCAGGGTTGCCAGATGGCGACTTTTTTTTCTCGTACCAGGGCTGCCAAAAATCTCGTAATTTCAATACATAATCTCGTAAAAGTATTTATTTTAAATGTTACCTGATTTCTTTGCAGCCCATCCTCCCTTTTCTGTTATTTTACTAGGTGAAGTAGATGACGATACACTGTCACTACTCATTATGTTAAATTAACTACTGAATAATTAGGGTGAAATTCCGAAATGCGCTGGAACTTCAGCTACTATACGCATACTAGGGTAAAAATACATTGCCCCACACGTTCCAGTTAGTGCAAAAGAGATAAGAAATTGAATCAATATAATCATTAGTGCAATAAGGATAACAACAAAAAATAAATCTCAGTGGGGATTCCCCCGGTCAACGACTAAAGATAATTACTGATAAGCCGATGAAGAAATGACTGTAGTGATGTGATGGGTCGCTCGTATTTTTCTTTTTAAAATGCTTTTGGGTTTGTATACATGACGCAGGCAGTCAACATTGTTAAAATCTCGTAAAAAAAGTGTTCGAGATTTTTATATTTCTCGTATCTCATACAGAGACCGGTAAATCTCGTAAAGTTACGAGATTTCTCGTACGTCTGGCAACGTTGGGCTTTCGGACGTTACCCGAAAATCTTTATTCAGAAGAAGGCTCTCTGTCTTCGTTTTCTTTTCAACCGATGCGATGTACGCGTAACTTTTGTTAGTATGTTGACACTACCATGTCATCGATATAAAACTAGTTAATAATAATATTTTTATTAATTATTTTTCTCACTGTGAGATGTTTCTTTAATATTGTTATTTTAATGAATGTGGGTATTTGTAGCTCCCTCTTTTTTCTTGGAAATGGTTTGTTAAATGTTTTCTATGTGTATTAGAATTAAAACGAACGGGAGATCTCTTCACTTTCTCATCACCATCATTTTAAAATATTGTCTAGCGATAGGTCCATGAAATGTAAATTCAATTTATTGATAGGTAATACAAAACGCCTGTGAAAGCATTAATATAGTCATAGACTTATTATATGACTGCGTATTATAGTTCGATTAAGATATCAACGGAATCTATTTCGAAGTATTAGTAGTTTCAGTTCAAATCATTCGGATTTTCAGTATCGATGATATCATTGTTTATACCTAATACATTTTTATTTTTGTGTTCAATACGCGATCGCATTTCTTCCCGGTTTTTCTTAGTTAGATGCTGAGTATCGGGTGCAGTGTCGTTGCTTCGTAGAACGATAAAAAGAAAAAAAAAAGGGAGCGTGTAAATAAATACAAGGCGCGTGCTATTTGTAGCGGCGAGACGCGCGTGCGCGACGCAGCGCCCGACGAGACGCCACAGATTCGCTCGTCACAGATAAGACATCACTGGAATTGTGACGCATACCAATGATGTTATTCTAAAAAAAGTCGCAATAAATAGAGCACCACGTGTTATCATACTGGTCCATGGAACTTATGAATTAGGTAGAAGGAATTAGGTGTACTGTTACGCCACTACGCTTAATGTAATAAATAAAAGCTCTTATTTAGAAATTATATGTGTGAAAGTAATTTACTAAACGTTTTCAAACACTAATGCCATTTTAAATGTGAATGGGATCAGTCAAGCATTAACTTTGGAAGGTAGTAAGAAAGTATGCACAACTGAAACGCATCGTCTGAAATTTCATATTCTTTGAACTACTGTCCTTGTCATCGCCCTGCAGCTAACCGCCCAAATGCATTCCGCCGCCCGATTCCGCCCAATTCAACTGAGCCCAAGGCCAGGTTGAATAGCTAAATCTATCATCAGAATGATACGTCCAGAAAGAATTCTATAAAAATGTATATTATATAGCTAGAGAGTAGGTATTAAGGAAAAATGCTATTAGAGGGGGGCAGGAAAGTACTTCTGTTTTCAGCAAAACTGTAAGCATCGCATACTGACATACTGATAACAACATTCCTAATGATTACTGTCAGTGAATGACCAAGGAGGCCGTGGGTCGGGAACGGGAACCAGGAGGCGGGGAGAAGCGCGGGGCCGCGGCGGCAGGCGCGGGCGGCACCGGCGCCGCGCCGCAGTCCGCGCGCCGTACCGCCGTCGGCTCGTTGTGTGCCGCTGCCACACGCCGCATCGCGACACGCGATCGTCGCCTTTGTTTATTGTTGGACGCGCGCTCCTACAGCTGTTCCCAGTGCTGCACCGCGCCTTGTCGCAGTGCTGTTATTTTCAGTGATTTCGTTTTATCAGTGCACATCGTGTGGTGTTTCTGTGAGCTGTGAGTGTAGATGGGGCTTGCGGAGCGGCCCTAGAGCTGCCGGTACGGTGCATTCCTACACCTCTGCCTAGGTCGCAGGCTGTGAGCGGCTCTGTCATGGCGGCCACGGCCCGTCGGGAGATAGACACGGGCGAGGAAGACATAGCCGCCATCGCTAAACAGATTTCAGACCATGCCGAAGCTATATATCAGACTTGGAAGGCGCGTGGCCTCGCGCCCACGGAAATATTGTCATGCAGGCCCACGCCCGGCCTCAAACTGGCTGAGAGTCTGCGGACTAAACCTAGGACAGAACCAAAACCCGAAATAAAACAGAGACCCGATATCAGACGACCAGATCAGAGACTGGAAATCCGGAGAGAACAGAGACCTGACACACGTCGTGAAAGAATCGAGCCCGAAGGAGAGACCATTGAAGTGATGCTCCCTCCAGACTTGGTGCCGGAGCGTAACGGTACGGCAGGCGCAGGCGCAGGCGCGAGGCGGGCCGATCCCGCTGCTATGCGGCTTGAGGTCGCCCGCGAGGAGGAGCGCCTACTGCGGGCGCTGCGCACCGGTGGCGTGGTGGCCGAACGCACGCCCGAGAGGCCGGACGTAGTTCCACCGCTGTCACTGGTTGACTACGCTAAGAGTAGATACCAGGACAGGCTGGAAACAGGAGCGAGGAAGCCGGCTGCTGGCGCCAGTGGCGAGCGCCGGGCGTCACTGGGCTCCCATGTGACGGAGGCACGGTCTAAGTTCGAGGCGCGAGCACGGCGCGCGTCGAGCGCCGGCGCTGGCGAGCCCGTCTCCGCATCGGGAGCGACGCCCGTGCGCCCCTTCCTCACGCGAGGCTCCGTCGCAGAACGTGTGCTTATGTTCGAAAAATGTCCAAGTGAAGCAACACTTGAGCTAGCCAAGAGGAAATCTCCTGCGGCCACCACTTGGAGAGGACCCCACGATGTCATCAACAGAGCACAGGTGAGTTGGAGTTAATGACCTCTAGAATGTGATTGTATGTTTAATAAACCCCCTCGTCTCTCTTGGTAAACTTAATATAATGGCATGAGGGTATAAAGACCAGCCAAGCGAGAACTACAACCAGGGGCAAAAGCAAACAGTAATTATTTGTGCGCTGTTTGACATTTGGTGTCGCGTCACAGACGCAGCGGACGCGGGCTATGAACGCGAGGTTAGCTAGGTATGTGTGCGCATGTTAGGCGGTGTTATTTGTGTAGATACTGCGATTATTTCGTGATACAAGTATACAATGACATCAGCTGCTCCGTTCCATGAAGACACTTGTAAAACAATTTACTTAAGTTGATGACATATTGTTCACCGCAAACATTTTACTACAAAACATGGTTTGCATGAAAACGTGTGTGTTGTTAAGTGTAAATGAGGTAGAATGTATTACGAGGCACTCGAAATGGTATTGCAAACGTTCGTCATCCATAAGAGCATTAACAGAAGGTCACAAGCAAATACCGCTCAAAACATATCTGCCCACTTCTAATATGTTCTACGTTTTATTAGTACAGTTCAATGAAAACTATTGTTCCATGCATAGTCGCAGGTTCTGTTAGCTCTATTTTTCTTAAGATATGATAAAAATTTGAATATGTCATAGAATACCATGTGTCGCTTGTACTGATAAAGTTCTATCGATTGCTGTAATAACAAATTCAAAGAGCTCGTCGAATTAAAATGAGTCCAATGAACCAGTCCAGTTCGATGCTATTCAATCATCGAGCGCAGCGTGCGCTCAGATTTACTAGTTATACATAATGTAACTGTGTACATTGTACGGCTCGGTTCGTTGCATTTTTGTCAAATTGCCAATTTGTTTCTCGTTGAACAGGGTCCCACACACACGACATCACATAACGTGCTTCATAGACAGGATCAGCTTTCTGAATAATTTTATTATTGTCAAAGCACTGGACATTGTATAGTCATTGAGATTCATCACAATTAAGAATTGCGTTATCCTTGTATTTATTTATGTAATTGAGGCTAAACTGTGGCTTTTCCATGAAGCTGTTTTATTTGTGAATATTGTTTACACATTATAACTTTATTGCAATATTCATCTGAATATGCCAAAAATTTCAGAAATTTAACAAATACTTGTTGTTAGTTAAATTAGTTACAGACAAATTGGAAATATCAGTCGATTTGATCTTTGTAAACAAACAATGCATAATGTTTATATTTTCCTTATTTCGCAAGTATTTGCAAATATTGATGTAACCGGAAAACCCGGAGGCCGCTTCTAAACAATTACTTCAGTTATCACAGAGATTAAAAACCCAGTAGAAGCAGGTCAAGAAAGAAATGCAGCAAATAGCACACAGAGCGATTATAATTCGTGAGGAGGTATCTAAACATGCGTTTTCGTCTAACCGTTATATTTACGCACGTGGAATCATAAACAACGACAAGCAGGATACGAATTCGAGGTATTCGTGTCACGGAGTAAGGTGCAGCGTTTACTTTACTTCTATGAACTGAAAATTTTAAACATCTCTTTCCTATTAGCCATCTTTAGCGAGGTCCATAACATGAGATTGAATATTTCCAAACGGAAAGAGATTGTTCACCTCGTCAAACTACTACGGCCGCTGAAAAAATAGTGTTCCAAATTTAAATCCGTCGAAACGGCGGGAATGGCTTGGCTAACGCCCAGCGGCGTTAGCCGATTAGAACCGACCGACATCCGAATGCATCCGAATCATGCCGAGGAAATAGAAATATAGATTCATCGGTATATAAATCGCTACAGTTCATTGGGGGTATTGGTCCGAAAATGCTAGTCAATTGTTTGTAGGTTATGAGATTTGCGTGAATAAAAAACAGGAAACCAAATTTGCAGTATCACCTACATATAATCGGTAGGAAGTGGCCGACAAATTGAGCGGAAGTGATTGTTCACAATCATAGCAGTTGCGTATGACATAGGTGTCGTGCGCGAAACGGTTCGTGCAATCATCGATAATTGGGACGGTGGTGTTATGCAAGATGTTGCGAGAATGAGAACAGCTCCGAATGTCATGAATCCAGAACAATTGCATTTTAACTCGCACGCGTCGTGTCGAGCTCGCCGATAAATTACCTTCTGACATTTTCTTTAAAGACTTATCTAAAAATATCGAAACTATTATTCTCAATAAAGTATACGATCTCAAAAGATATTTAAAAATACCAACAGCTGTACAGTGTATTCGATACTATAGCTCCACTCCACTCATTACCATTCATGTAAATAATTACCGTAAAATTGAAACTTTGCCAATTCCGTACGTTAAATCCATTCTGAGAAGTCGATGCCTCTTTTAAAGAGTTAGTCCTTCCGCATACATTTTGTCTTTCCATCAGTTGGCAACAGTCTAGCGAAAGGGTTATAAATAAACATGAAGCGAGTATATGGTGGCTACAAAGCAGAAACTTGTCCAGAGCGATAGTTGGTAATAAAAGTTGATTTGAAGTAGTTAGGCTAGGCAGCTATGGACTCAAGGCCGTTGGTGCGGTCGCATGTTCTCACGCGATGCTGGGCCTAACGGAAACAGTAATAGTGCGATATGTTGTCGGACAATTGTACTTAGTATTGTTGACTTTCTTTATTTATTGCTTTCATTGTCAGATTTCAGATAGAATAAGTATTTGATGCGATTGTAAAGTCATCAACATATAAATTTTTGATTCTTATTTAATCGTGTCGGCATGACTTCTCCTCACATGGAAATTTGATAAAAATTCTGCCATCAATTTTATTAAAGCACCAGTGCAGGATGTTTTTCTAAGCTTATATTGTTACAAAAAAATTACATTAAGTACACGAAATTGAAGCGAAAGTGTTTTGTCTAAGTGTACGATAACATCTTCAAGTAAAGATTGTGTGATAATATTTTAATGAGTGTTGCGTATAACATTATTAACATTACCATAAGTATTTTAATCGTTATCTTAGTCTGTGATGTTTATGGTAAAGTTGTAGTTAGTTATGTTATGAATCTCATGGTCTTGCATGGGTGCAGTAGAAAATGTTATGCTATGGCCCTTGTAAATTTTATCTTTTGGGTAGATCATTATGACCTTGTTTTAAAAATGTGTTTCAAATCGTTTATCAGTATTGTGATACAAATATTTTAAGAGACATGTTTTAGTTTTTGCTGTACTTTATTCTGATGAATTTGGACATCAACTTATTTATTTAAAAGATTTCCTGAGTGAATTAGGACTTTAGGAGTAAAGGCATTTGTCTATAAAAGTTGTATTTTTGTTTAGAATACGAATATTAAAAAAAGAACCACGGTTTTGTTATTACTATCCTTAACTTCGTTGAATATGGATATTATTTTATACGGTCATTTAATAATACAATAGTTTTTGGTTAACATTTCTGACTTAGTAAATTCTGCGTAGAGAACTAGAGACGTTATCTTTAATATTTACGTTGCCGTTTTAGCAGTTGAGAAGTTCTCAGGGACCTTCATTGTCGTATCATGACATCAAGCTAAACTATGTAAGTGCACAAGTTTCACTATTCACGATTGTGTGGTTTTACAACTTGGGCGTCACGTAACATTTTGTTAACTTTGTCTCTTATAGCTGACAGTTGTATGCAAACGAAAGTCTCGTAGAAACTATTCTATTCAAAACGTAAGGTGGCTTTAGCTGGTTAGAAAATAATTTTAGACCAGATTCATTCTAATATTATGTTTTATATGTATTTGAGTATAACGGCCCAAATATAGTACCCTGTGTAAAACCTTTTTTAATGGGTTTTTTTATGGAAAATATTTGTATATTGTAATTTTTTTCAAGAAGTTGCGTTTATTCCGTTTGCAAGGACAATCATTATTGTTTATTATATCAAGTAGTTATTATAAGGAAAAAATAATTTTCTTTCAGCAGAATTATGATAGAGTTAAGTCACGCAACGTGTTAGAAGTCTAATAAATTTAATATAACTTCATAGGTCGTTAAACTGTTTGAAGGTGGAATAATAATTAAGGAAAACAGTAAAAAAAAAAAAATTACGAGAATAACAATATTGTCTGTATTTCAAATACATGCCACTTATATTTTATACATTGTTAAAAAAAGAAAAATTGCGTAACTACTTAGGAAGATTGTAATCTATTTAACGTAAACATAAATTGTCTATGATAATATTCCAGCTTATTACAATGATTAGATAACGAGCTTATCTGTAACCTATATTTTGATACTACATTACAAGATATTATGTTTTAACTAATATACTTCAATGACCGATATAGATCGTAACTATTAGCGGTTTTGATTGATGTTCTGTAAGGACTTAAAAGCTGTTTACAACTTTCTGTGTTAAGCGATAGATATAATATTTTGCTGTACTATTTCTATGAAATGACGTGTTTATTAAGTCATCGATGTATGTATGAGTTTTTACATTGTATTCAAACGTGTCTGCATTTTATTGAGCCTTTTCCTTATTTATATGAATTATCTGTTTGAACACTTCTATTCTGCGATTTTCAACTACTTTTTTGGACTTGACTTCAATATCCACATTCGACTTTTGTGTAATGTGTACAGTCGCCTTACATTTTGTATGAAACATTGTGTTAAGTTTGAAAACAAATGAAAAGTAATACATTGTGTACCTATAGTGGAAAGAAACAAACGAACATATGATATTGTTTGTGAAACATTTTCCTGTCCCGTATATTAATTTAAGGCAACATTTCGTAGAATTTAAACTCAGTCTATATTGAAAAGTGTACCTATATGATGGCGCGGTACTGTTAGATTGAACATTTTATGAAAGTGTTACTTGAAACCGCGATATGGCATGGGTGGTCAAAATTTGACAATTAATACACTATGTAGTTACGTCACTAAATTGTATCTACAATTTTTCTTCGCTTTCTGTCACATATGCGCGACGGCAATTACCTACATACGCTGATTCAATGTATTCTTAATCTCCGATTAACATAGAAGAGAGATCAGCGTCAGTCGATAACTTTCTTCTATCTAATCATATCATAACCAAACACATGTTCCTATTAGTTATGAAATCGTAATTCCGCCGGTAGTTTGGCCATCTTATTAGTGATTAGACATACGATTTATATGTTGTCAAAATAAATTGAGCGATGAATCGGTGTAATAGTTGGCTTTCACTTTCCGTATGGTCTAGTGGTCGGTCATTCGGCCGTCTTTGCGTTCGTTCACACTCGATACTTTTAGCAGCAGGATCGCCTTTTGCTTACAAAAAGTGCTACTAAAAGTATCGAGTGTGGATGGGCCCTTTGCCCCAGCAGGGTAATTATGATGCACGCTCGTAATCGGAATCGATTCCATTTTGACACTACAAGAATGTTCATTGCGTTGTTCCGATTGTCAAGCAGAATAATTTTTAAATCATACTGAGCAATGTATATTGTCGAACTGTCAAAATTGAATCGATTCCGATTACTAGCGTGTATCGTCATTACCCTTCAAGTCGGGAATAGTGTAAGTTTTTTTATGTTATTTTCTTAGATGCATTACCAAGTAATGATTGATTAGATTGATATTTATTTATGGATGGAATATGTGGAGAAATTCTAAACAATAAAACTCAAAGGTTACATTTATTTTTAGCATATAAAATACCAGCAGTACCTTTGTGTCATCTTTTTTATTTAATTGTAATTATTCTTCTTTCTGTGTGTACCTACATAAATTGTTAAATAAATAAATCAATAAAAACATCATCGAAAATGTACGAAATTCATGGGTCAGGTAAGCTATACCTTAGAAAGCCATTATTCTAAACAGTTGAAAATCGTCGATAAACTCAGGTTTTTTGTTTGTTGAATTAGGGGTTGACAAAACATCACGTTAAGTTACCGACATTGGTGGAGTGCGAGTATTCGCCACCGTTTCGAGAGGTCTTGCGGTCACCAATCCAGCTAGCCTAACGCAAAGCCGGTCGGGAGATCCTAATATTTACTCATGTGCCTATACAGTGTAGTGGCAATCAATCACCTCCGGGCGCTCCGATACAGTTCATAGATAGATCAATTTTACACCTCTCGTCTACTTTTGAGATTAAAGTTGTGACGATTAAGCTTTCACTTTCACACGTCCGTGCGTTGCTCTTGCATAAGTTATTAACGGCTCGTCACATTTTGGTTATGCCATTTTGGTAACATTTAATGGTTGTTATTTAATAACTGTGTAGGCGATGAAGGTTGTATTGTGTACGCTTAGGTACGACTATTGTCTGCATTGACTGTGATAGTAAACATCATTACAACTGTTCTAATTTCTTTGAAGGTTAAAACTAAAAAGTAAACCGTTCTCTTTAAAGATTACTTTAGGTATGTTTCTCCTATGGTTTCTCCCCTGGCTGCATGGACACGGCTTCCCTTGCTTTATATGGTGACAAAAAATAAATAGGGTTCTAGCATGGTTCTAGTCCGTAGACAGAGAAATTCTCCGACCACGTTCTAGTCATACGTTCTAGGTTCTAGTGCTCTATGGCCATTGATTACCACTGAGGATTACCACCCATAAACTTATTATACTACCACCACTACCACTAGTATAATAAGGTTATTTTACCACCAGCTACACATAGTCATTCATTGCTTCGTATCTTTGGAATTCGATTATCAATGTAATTACACTAGTTTCAATGTACGTCAAACAATGAATATTCAAAATGCCATTTTCTGAGTTGCCAGCACCAAATATTTTTTACCTTAAACTCTCCGTCATATTTTGACCTTACGTCAAGCGTTATCAATATTACAAATACATATTTGCTCCGGCACAGGTAAGCAAGCGCCTGTCTCCTTCCACTCCATCGATCATTTTATTTATTAGCGCTTATTAAACATTTTCTGTCGTCTTCGTAAACATAGTAAAATATGTAAATGTACGACTACATGAATATGCATTGTGGTGAAGTGTTTATTGTACGTACGGTTGTATTCTGTAAAGCTTGTAATGTATTTCTTATGGATCTACAGGGCTCGCACGATGGGTAGACAAACCCGTGTTCTCCATCCTTTGTTTCCTTGATAGGAGACAAAACGAAAAATCGAAAACGGTATAGAGATAGTTTTGTCACCAACATTCCCGTCGACAAACCCGTTTTCTCCATCCATTGTGTCCGTGATAGGAGACAAAACGAAAAATCCAGAACGAAAACTGTAAAGAGATAGTTTTGTCACCAACTTTTTCTGGACAGAACCGTTTTCTCCACCCTTTGTTTCCTTGACAGGAGACAAAACGGAAAATCGAGAGAGAAAACGGTAAAGAGAAGGCTTTGTCCGCAAATTTCTTTCTCCCCTTTTTGCCGTGCCATGCTGTACAGACTTAAAGGTTTATATCTCCATTTTTATAGGTTTGCCGTAGAAGATAAGGTTCGTCGTAGAAGTTTATGTTAGCTAAACCACTAAGGAATTAACTGAATCTCAGTTTTGGCTATCTTAATGCGAAATTATACAATACGTTGATAAAATAAGACACTTTTCTAAAAATACATTCAAATGCGACATCCGCCATTTTGTGACATTAAACTAGTTCTATAAGCTTGTTTTCCATTACCAACTAGCGAGGAATTTAAAATTTTAATAAGTACAAAGAATCTTCGTATAATTGGTCAGTTCCTTTAATTATTAATTTGTTAATTCATCATTTAACCTTCATGCGAAATTAAAATTACCAAACCAAAAATTACAAGACTCCGTAAACAGCGTTTTTATTATGTTAATTACTGTCTAGCTTCAAAAATAAAACATTATCATTTCCGTAATCAACCCACCTAATTAGTCGATTGGCGGGAAATCAATGACTTTGAAAAGAATTCGTAGGTAAGGTTTCTGTGAACCGACAAAAAAAAACTTGGAAGCGATTTTTCAATAGCTAAACCAAGGGTAAATTAGTCTGCTGATACCTAATCTTGGATACAAAATCTAATTCGATTACAAATAAAAAGCTAGATACGTATATTTTATTGAGGAATTCAAAAATCTACCTCATACTGCGCCTACAGCGCAACTCACAACATAAGTTGTACTATGTTACTATCTCATTACCGTCCGCCGAACCGAGTAATTATTGTGTGTAGGCAAAACAAAGTCATTACCAGTCACCTCATTCGACTCTAGATACTAGCGCGGCATAAGAAGTTGCAGATCATTCATTTCCAGAAAAAATACAAGAGAATCATTATCAGTAGTATTACTTACTGTTTTTATAAAACGAAATATTCACGTCACTACTGATCACTACTATATACATATAATCTGTTTACAAATTCTCTTTAGATACATGATAAATATGAAACACCTTTGTATCATGAAACCTTAAAAATGTATCAGAGCAAAATTATTCCTTATTAAACCTTCTACTTTGTGATAAAGTATGAGAGGACAATTCTCGAATAGAAGTAATAATTGTCCTTTTAAAAGTCATTGGACAGGTTACGTAAAATTTCAAACAATCTTGTTTTTATCTGACTAAGGTGCCTCTATGTTTAAACAAGTGATTTGTCGTCATTAGTTAGTGTTAATAACGAATCGTGGCGTTAATACACGCCTGAGTTTTGCGACCAAGTTAACACGAAGGCCACGCAAATAAATCAACAAGGAATGTGTACATAACAAAAATATTGAATAAATTATCATCTTTATTGTGAGATGTGTCACTCAAACGTCAGTCGTATAGTTGTAGGAAACAACAATTTGAATAAAACTTCATAAAATGAATGAACGTTTGAAATGTTTCGTGAAAATATCTAGTAAAAAATTAAAATATGCCTAGAAACATCGAAATATAATTTTATTAGCAAATAAAACTTCAATAATTCAGTTTTCGATAGGCTTATAAGGGTCGACACTGGCTGTAGTCATAACATACTTTAACCTTTCTTTAATGGTCTAGAGGGTAAGTAAAAGGTCGTTTGGAAACGCGAAGTAGTCGTAAGATATTAATAAATTCATCCTATTATTGTCCCACTGCTGGGCACGGGCCTCTTCTCAAAATGAATTGGCGGACTACACACACCATCGAGAACTTAATAAAGTCCTCTCAGATGCACAGGTTTCCTCACGAAATTTTGTTCACCGGCAAGAGAAAGGGATTATGATTTGTAATAGATTAGTATAGAAAATGATATTAATTTTATTTGGATTTTTTGCTCCCCAGCCAGCGTATTTTCACAGTATAATAATTATTGTGATGTTTTAATGTAGAGATAATTTTAAAATGGTGACAGTATCTGGGCCGCTGTAATAGGTACCCAAGACCACTGTTATATTATATTATATCCATAAACATGTAGCTAACATGCCTACATAATTTCCTTAGGGGATCAAATCCTTCCTAACTCGCTCCCCATAAACAGAACCATTTTAAATTAAAATTTTATTAGTAACCGTTCGTTTGAGACAGTTTGCTTTCATTGTTTGTTACCAGTTTTGCCGTCCGTCAGTCGATACTCGATACGCGACATATTAATGCTGTGGCCATGTGGAACTCACAATCGGATAACTGTTTTCAATTTACAATCTGGGGGTCTACCGCGTAACTAAAATGGTAATGAACATCGACTCTGGTAATAAACTTCAATACCATTGTGTGAGACTAAACTTCGAGCTACATAGCATTTTACCGATCATAAAGTAGAGACTCCCATCTTCTTGATTGCAATTTTTTTTACAAGATAGTTCGAAGTTTAGTCTCTCGCGATCGTATTGAAGTTTATCACCAGAGGCGATGTTCATTGCCATTTTAGTTACGCGGTAGGCCCGCAGTACTTTCATTTTATTGGTTGCATACACACTGATTGGCAGGGTAGATATCTATCAGCGACCGCGATGGTTGTGATAATAGTTGCTGTCAAATAACAGTCGATAGTTTAGTGTACCAATAATATGTATGTGACAGAATGATATGATTGCTTTTGACAGCAACGATTAAAATTATAAGCACAATAATAAAGATATATTGTAATACAATCGACGCGGTTGCAGGTAGAGGACACTGAAACAATTTAACGGTTAGAAATAAACAAATTATTGCTATTTACAACCGATTAATTTGGTTCGGATGGCACCTGCAAACTTCGTTTTTTTCCGTGTGAAGTATTATGTAGTACAGAATTGACCACACTTAGTCTCGTGTCAATTGCGACGGAATGGCCAATAGCAAAGCCTGTGTGGTTATTATTAAAAAAAAAACCTTCCTTTCTCTGGAGCATTTTCTGTGTCCTGAGTACATTTTACAAACATACCTACATGTCACATGCACACACATCCAGACCCAATACAACTATCTGTAGTTCATAAAGATATTTGTTTCGTGTGGGAAATATAGCCGCAGCCTTATTTTCAGCCACGTACAAACTTTTGTCATCGAAAGCGCATGTGCCGCAAACATTACTGGAGAGTAAATTGGTGACATAAAATGGAAAAGTTTGTGATTTATTATTTATTGCTAATTACCTATGTTTACTTGATATGACATCCTTTAATCTGATAGCCCGCAATGGTCGATACTTAATTATGTAGGTTCATTAACATTGATAGTTGACTAGTTATGTCGTCTGCCGTATGTCATTGACTCCTCATAATTCACGATGAAAATAAACAGATAATATTCTAATATTAAGCAGCTTACATATTGATGATTTTTGTTTATATTTTATAAAATAAATATCACGAATATTTAAATTTGATTCTTCTTTATGGATACATCCATAAACACAATTCAATCTCTAAAAAGTTTTATTTATCCATTTAATGAACGCAAAAATAGGAAAGTATTGCCCAATATGTATGGGAGAGCATTTAATCCTGTAATGGAACTATTCAATATCGCCATTCGGGAGGCTACTTATCATAAACTATCCACAAAACACATTAAAGCAAGCGAGCCATAGAGGGGGCGGAGACGAGACACAATACATAGCCAAGAAGAGCCATTAAGGATAGTAGGAGATATCTATTTCTTATATTTATAATAATTTTATGTTTAGAGTCTTCGTTGTGTGTTGCAAGCAGACGTTGCGACTACGAACGGTAACGCGTTTCTGCGTATCGGTTCGTAGTCGTTTAGGTACGTGCGTAGTCGCGCAGCTACAGGCGTAGACCTGCGTTCAAATCGCTACGTTGCGGCTCAGCTACGCGCGTAGCCGCACAGCTACGGGATTAGACGCCTGTTCTTCGAAATTGCTACATTATAAAACAAAGCAAAAAAAATAAAGCGCGTGGCAGGGTACTCTTTCGAGGCTAATATTAGCGCCACAACAGTAGTCGTCATGATAAGACGAGCGTATTTCCGCAGGAGATAATGCGAAAGAAAAATTATCGCGACGCTCATGTTAGGCCGGCTGGTGTGGAAGGATGCTTATCCCCAGTGGCGTGCACTCCATAAAGACAAAAAGACACTGTCTATCCTAACAAATTAAGTATTAAGTAACACAAACGTTAATATGTCTGTAATATCAGTTAATTTAAGTCTTAGGGTGAGGTGGCCAATCACAAACATCGTTTAACTTGACAATACAGCACTAAGTTGTTTTGCCTACCCTGTAGGAAAGGTCTGTGCACGCCACTGCTTATCCCCTTTTTCTGAAAGGCTGGGCAAATCATCTCATGTTCCTGTTATTATTGGTTGACCAACATCAATAATCAATTCAAAAGCCAATCATATCACTTGACACGACATTTGACGGCTGGTTAGCTTTGATTAGCCTTTAAGAAACCGTGTGTTAGTCTGTGGTTTGCGGTAATTCTGATTAAATCACATTCATTCTGTGTAACAGCAACGTTGCGGTTAGAAAACTGTGACTTATGTAAGAGATTAATAGTAAGTTAATAAAAAGAAAAGCATGATTTCATTAAAAAATAATTAATTAAGCGACTGTTTAATAGAGACGATGTAGAGAATGTATTTAAATTGCAAATTAGCGCTCGAATGGTATTGATGCAAAGTTTGTAAGGATATCGATACTTCTAATAACTTGTTTGAATACTATTGATGTTGCGATAATCTTGATCTTGAATAAAAACTATAATTAAAATCAATTACTGTCTTGTTTTTTTAAATGCGAAACAAAAACGTTTTGCGCCTTTCTTATTATACTGCGACAAAATATTGTAGTACTAACCCTAGAATATAAGATATTGTAGTTACTTATTAAGGTGACGCAATCATAAGCCAATAAGTAATCTCTAATCGACTGCATACAAAAACGCGCAAGCTAGCCTGCGCATATTGCGTCAAAACAGATATGTCATTTAAAATAAAGCCTATCGTTAATTTTATAAAATCCAATTAAGTACCATATTGAAATGTGTGTTTAGACTTAATATACAGAAAATTTTAATGTCTCGTTTCCCTGTACAATGGAAATCTCTGTTTTTAATACCCGACATAAAAGAGGGGTGTTATAAGTTTGTAGTGTGTATCTGTCTGTGGCATCGTAGCTCCAAAACGGATGAACCGATTTCAAAGCAGTTTTTTTTAATTGAAAGCTTGTTTAATCGGGAATCGAAATGAAACAATAATATATATGATATATGTAATAATAATATGAAATATATTTTATAATACGAGATGAAACAACTAACCAGTGTCCATTATTAATTAGCAGATAGACAATTAATTAAAAGTGAAACTTATTTATTACACGTAGGCAGCGAATACAGAACAGTTTATGTAAAGACAGAAATAATGTATTTAGTACGTATGCGGTAAACAGCTGTTTAAACAAACGATGAGACGAAGGTCTTATAACAATCGCTGAGAGCTCCTTTATCAGCAAAAAATGTCGCGAGATGATAAAATGCGATCAAAATTGGTTTTGCAATGAACGATATTAAAAACGGCCCAGTTATAGACTATTCATAATAGGTATTATGATAATGTTTTTAATGAAGAAGATGGCGGGGCGTGCTTTGCACCTACTGAGAAGACTGGTCCTTATTAGCAAAAACCAGAAGTGATTGGAAAAGGAGAGCGAGGTCTTTACTCAGCAGTGGGACAACACAAGGTGATAATAATAATACTCTCGAAGGATTAACGTAAATATATAAGTTATTCAAAGTTTGAGTTTTCAATGGCAACAGTTTTTGTACGGACTTGTCAGAGAAATAACACATTATAAATGTATCTGAGATTTATTCAGCTATTCAAAAACCGGCTATAAGCAAAAAGAACTGAATTATGTATGTAAATAAACAACTCAATGTATAGGGAAGCCGTTGGTCCAGTAATGGGATTCAATCATATATTATACTGGACCAACGTTTCATGACGATAATGATGAAGGTTGGACAAAAATTGTTGTCAACTCTATGAACCAAATGCAAAAAAAAGGTTTAATCAGTTTAAAAGGGCGCAGAAAGCCAGCAAAAACAAATTTCACAGTGAAACAGAATGATGCTCGAAGTACGCGCGACATACGAAGCTAAGCAAAAGTAAGTATGCTAAGGTTGTCTGGCAGAGAACCGCTTTTGTATATATTTGTATGAAAACCATTAAATAAATAAATACGACGGAAGACGGCAGCGTGTTTCGCGAAATAGAAATGTAGTAAAAGCGGCAAAAATATTTTATCTCAATTAAATAAAATCGCTAATGTCAGACTTCAGTAATAGTGATATTATTTATCAAATTTTCGGTCTAATAATCCATTTCATATTGAGTAGAAAAAGAAAAAGGATAAAAAAATTAGGTACCTACCTAACTGCGAAGTTTTACCGAGAGAATTTTATTATTATATTTGATTTACTTATGTTAAAATCGAATCCAGTATTGGCATTTTGCTTTATGCGCCCTCTTAATGCAGTCTATTGAACTTCATGCCTAAAAACGAAGGTCTTTCGGTGACACTGCTCTAGCAGAGGTGAATGACACATCTTCCAGATCAGACGCATAACTTTGATTGATTCATGTTAATAATTCTAACTTTAACTTTGTCAGGCATTCTTAGTCTCTGAGATGAGAGATGACTCAGCCGCTTGTGGTCAAAAATGATTTATTTCTCATTATTTTATATTTTACATTATATATTTATACTAGCGACCCGTCCCCGGCTTCGCACGAATGCAGTTTCTCTACTATCCTTACATTAAATATGAAACCTTCCTCTTAAATCACTCTATCTATTCAAAAAAGCCGCATCAAAATCCGTTGCGTTGTTTTAAAGATCTAAGCATACATAGAGACAGACAGCGGGAAGCGACTTTGTTTTATACTATGTAGTGATAGTGATGATTTGACTAGCTGTAGTACCTGTGTCACTACTTCGTCTCCGGAGAGTAAAGCTTATAGTATGTAATGCAAATGTAGGTGAAAAGCACGTCTTATTCACGGGTTCCGTCAGTTTATCGCATGACACAAAGATAGGTTAGCTCACAGGGTTAGCTACACACAAAAATTATATACTGTGGTAACTCCAGTAAACTATTCATAAAAATAGTGAAAACATCCCTCCGGAGTGGGTAAAAAATGTTCAACAATATGTTGAGATTAAAAATACAGAGTTGTCAAATAAAATGATTTATGGAGAAAATATGCCTCAGCAAGAGACTAGATGATGATTTACTTACTGGAAATATTAGGTGTGCCTCTCAGCCAGAGAATGTAATGGAAAACCTGCATAAATAATAACCCAAAAGGTGAAATATTATAATAATTAAAAAAGTGCCTAGCAAGATAGGAGAAGGACTCTGTTCCCAAGATGACACTCTGACCCAGGTTCGAAAAGGAAAACTCACCGTTTTATAACATTTTCAAACAAATGGACCTACACCTAAATTAAAAACCCAGAAGTTAACGCTGCAGTAAATTAAACTTCAACAACTATTATTAAATGGCAATAGCAGATTGCTACAGCATTGTCATGCCTGGTCTGGGGTCTACATATATGTGTCTGAAGGACATCCTAAGCCAAAGGATGAATATAATTAAAATACATTATTTTATAGGTTATTGGGTGTATTCACTATATCTAGACACAAGAGAATGTAAATCTCTCCTACTATATGACATCAATAAAGATATAAAATAGTTTTTTGCTGTAAAGTCAAAACATAACACTTAGGAGAAAACATGACTGAAAAAATTAAAACTGAAAAATCGGTGCACAAATCTGGTCAAGAACTGAAGATCGCTGAAACCAAAAACTTCACCCCTAGACAGAATATTGGTGTCTAGATGAATTCCTGCTAGAAATAAAGCTTAAAACTGGGGGGGCCCTCCCCACACAAGTGAAGAGGGGGGGGGGGGGTGTCAATCAGCACTAGCAGCCAGCAGTGGACAGGAAGAGGAAGGACAAGCTTCAAGAAAACTCACAGGTGGGCAGACTCCAATGTCATTTTTTGTGATTGGAAACTAATCACCACAAACCCTTTTATTTATTTTTATTGGGTTGTAGGGTTATACAATCCCTTCTCATACTAAACCGCACCAGAGTTACACTCGGCAGAGTGAAAAATTCTGAATCTTTACAAATGTAAGATATAAAATTAATAAATAATTTAGTGTTTTTTCTTAAAAAGCTATCGAAATTTGTGTAACCCTTCTGGGTTAACTA
Source organism: Allophyes oxyacanthae (assembly GCA_932294325.1). Taxonomy (NCBI): domain Eukaryota; kingdom Metazoa; phylum Arthropoda; class Insecta; order Lepidoptera; family Noctuidae; genus Allophyes; species Allophyes oxyacanthae. The sequence goes on from OW028611.1 coordinate 6,502,687, forward strand.
GGTACAGTTATCCAAGATAATACCTATATATTATAGGTAACTATGTTACCTATTTTTTCTTGATAAAAAGCCCTATGGGAAACTCATTTTAAATTGAAAGAAGTTACTATGTGACTTTATAACAGAACATTTCAAGTTGAAAGACTACCAAACAATATTTATTGAATAATCACTTACACAAAAATTACCCAGTGACATTCGATTTAAAAGATAATTATTACATAATCAGAGGATGTAATAATTACAATAATAATTAATACAAGGATAGTAAAAAATATCTGACTCGTTTTTCCAAGGGAAATACCTACTACCAATTTAATAATTGACCTTTGGCTTATATATGGCTCCACTAACATAATTATTATTCAAAAAAAAAAAAAAAAAAATATGAAACCCTGAGCGTTATATAATTTATATATTTGGAGGATTTTCTTTGCATTTTTAATAGAAGATAGTTAAATACAATGTTTAACAAAACATGCAGTCAACAGTAAATAGGAAACTACTAGGTACTAGGTACTTTGGAAAAGTTAATAAAATTACTATTTGATAAAAACGAATTAAAAATAGATTTTTAGCTCTGGTTATTGAACCTTATCATCTGTTTGCCTAGCTATTAAATATCCCTTTATACTAAAAAACTTCAGTGACATAGTAATCTATTATGAGGAATGATGACAATTATTGTGATATAAATACTACATTGAATGTTGTATGCACACAAGTCTTGAATGGTGGTCCCTCAACATAGCCAGATCGGGCAATCCCACTAGAAATAATGTCTTTTTGAGTAGAAATATTTACAGATGTTCCCACCACAGGGTGGACAGTGTTCTTGTGGCTCTTAAACCGCCAGTGGATGATGGATTGAGGATGAAGCTCAGCTTCAGATTAATTTCTTAGAATTAATTGCAGTTTTCTCTTCGGATTAAAGTGGGTGTACCCAGACACTGAAGAGATTGTTAAACCTTGTTATGAATTGATAATATATGACTGCAGTATCATAGATTAATAGATTAGGAGGAGTTTAATATCCCCAATTAAATATAATTACTAAGAATATTTGGCAATAGTGAGAGATTAAAACAATAATAATATTTAAAAATGAAAATTTATGTGTTTAAAAATAAATAAAGGAATAATAATAATAATTACCTACTAAGGTACATTAATACTAAAGATAATTTAATAGCAGATTTGAGTTTAGAAGGAATTTATGCTATACAGAATGGGAAACAATTGATACATAATATATTAACACAAGATTAGGTGCTTATTCAGTTGGTGATTTATTTATATGCATCATGGACCAACACAAACTGCCACAGTTATGTATCATGGTGACCCAAATCCAGGGACTGTGACAGTAAATCCCTTTACTTTGCATTGATCTATAGGTATATCATCTACGTCGGGAATATTATCAGAAAAACTTTCATAAACTTTAGAAACAGTGATAAAGCAGTTGAAATTATAAGTTAATATAATATATTAAAGTACATTTAATCAATACTTATCTACAATCTGCAAGTACATTATATAAATACTTATCTGCAATCGTACCATGGTCAAAATACTGCACTTAAAACCCAAAATATAAGTATAACCAAGCCATAACCGACTTTTCAACAAAGATTGTCCTATGGAATATTAAATTCATTTAAATTTATTTGCTCTAGCTTCAAATAATAGGACCATATTTAAGTGCAGGTGATAAACTCAAAAAGCCTACCTACTCAGAAGCTTCTATAAATTAAAGCCTCCAAGACCTAGATATTATAATAAGTACTGGGGATGTATCTGGTTTATTTAATTATATTAAAAATCCATTTAGAAAAACTAAAAGAATAAATATAATAAAAAAAAAAAAAAAAAAAAAAAAATTGGTACAATAACTGATTTTGTTATGGTTAGTTACAGATCGAAGGTCGCCATCGATCTCATAAATAAATACGAACAATACCTACTCGTATAGATAGTAATATTATTATGATTAAGATTGATAAATTAATCAAAACTTCGGGGCAATTAGATGCAAAGTTGATTATTTTCTCTAACTGGTCCATTCTCTAAGCAACAATAGAACAGTAGCATTCTAAGCTACAGCTGTAGTCAAGTATTTAGGGTTAACTAAAGGTCTGTGAGACTGTACTAATTTGTTTGTATCAACAAGTAATTCCTATAAAGCGTTGTCCAGCAAAACAAGCAGATATAAAAATTTAAAATAAATATATAATAATAATTTTTGATTGGAGTGGAATTGACATCAGCACGTTCTAAACGCGCAGTACCCACCTTGTAATAACATCAGCATAGTACATTGAGGGTGTGAATATTCATGATATTAAGACAGCGCCTGGTTGGACTCTGGAGAGGCAATAAATGTTTACTACATTTTTTATATTAGACCTATAATTATTAACAATACAAGCAATATTTCATGCTAATGAAAATGATTAAGTGCAACTTAAACCACTATTATTTTCTTTATAACGCTTAGATATTGACTACTAAGTAGCAAGTAGGTCTACCAACAATTGTTTGTTTATTTGTAAAAAAAAAAAAAAAAAAAAAAAAAAAAAAAAACTTAAATCTTTATTGTTTTTACAACTAGTCTTTGAACATCTACATTGTATTATTGTATTCTACAATCATCATCGAGAACGAGACAACAATGAGTATAATTGAATAGTCAAACGAACTTACCTGTAAGTGAAGTTCGACGGTAATTATACGAAGTTGTTGTCTCGTTCGAAGATGATGAGTCCCGCCCGACCCAAATACTCCATACTATGTAGATACATGAGTATGGAGTATGGGCCCTATGTTGTAAAACCAATAAATCGCTATGAACTTAATGAAGTTAGTTACAGTGATGGAGGGCAGCACACGTAAGGATGCGTTCCATTTTTACTTAATTCTTCAAAATTATGTGACGTCAGTGACTGAAGAAATCGTTACTACATTGTATTATTGTATTCTACAATCATCATCTTCGAACGAGACAACAACTTCGTATAATTACCGTCGAACTTCACTTACAGGTAAGTTCGTTTGACTATTCAATTTGTGGTCATAAATTAAAAGCTCAAGATGGTTGAACATTTCATTTTTGAAGATAGTAAAGCTATTCTCGTTTGCGAGGTCGAGAAGTTATCGCTATGATAAAATTAAGAATGATGTGTGTCTTTATATCATGTTCATTTTTTATAATCGATTTATAAAACTTTATGCTGTCAATATAAATAAAATCGTACATGATTTATGTTGTTTCGCGGCAAGGTTGACAAAATTAGATTCCATTAAACGTTATTGCTTCAAACCAACGCTTTGAATTGAAAACATCCACTCTCAGTCGTTCAGTAACTTCTCCGTTTATCGTGATTTCATTAACAATCATATCGTATTGTAAAAACGGATTGAATATAAATGTATTGAAAGCTAAACACGACGCGTGACGACAATGGAAATTCCTCGGTTCTACGTCCATTCATGCAACAAAATTATGAATGTATAATATGTTTAAAAACGTCATGTACATAGCTTTCCATATGTACATATGTGGAGCGTGTGAAACTATGCCGCGGAGAACAATGCGGGACAACGGGAAGTGCCCCGTGCGCGTACGCAAAACAAAAACGGATTTTGCGTAAGTTGTAATTGTAGAGCGTTTATATTAGGTGTTGCAGTTCAGACTCGTTGTGAATGTTTTTAAACATTTATTGTTATACCTACCGTACGAAGTTATACTCGAGATATCCATATACAATTTCTACGCTATTGTGCGAATTATTGAGGTGGTCAAGCGCATTAATTGGCCCGGCGCGCGGCGCAAGAATTGACTGAAGAGGGGAACTTGACAAGAGCAGCTGACCTGTTGAATCCTGCAGTTAACATGACTTTATACCACATAGCTTCCGCCAGCGGTATCGCCCGCATAATATCATTATAAATTATAGCCTATGTTACTCAGTAATAATGCAGCACTCTGCTGGTGAATGAATATTTAAAATCGATCCAGAAGTTTTTGACTTTATCGATTACAAACAACAAACATACAAAAAATCTGATCTTTTCTTATTACAATATTAGTTTAGATTTAGATTAACTTTATAGAATGAATAAGACCTCATCACATGGTTCTGTTGCGGTGTGGTGCCTTAGAGCTAATTCACACGATCGTTAGCACCAGTGCTATAGCGCCGTAATGCATATTTTGTATGACAATTCAACGCAGCGCTACGCTGTCGGAGCGATTATTATTGATCGATTTCGTACGTATTTGCGTCCGCGTTGGCGTTATTGCCAATGCCCGTGTAAAAGCCCGTAATAGTCAGGTATAGTACTCGCAAATTTTTATGAGCCCTGAACTGAGCTCTGAACTCTCTCTCTCTCTCTCCCTCTAGCACCTATAATAAGCGTATTATTATAGGTGCTAGAGGGAGAGGGAGAGAGTTCGAGGGCTCATAAAGATTTGGGCGTACTATATGAAGGACATGATCACTTTTTAGACCATGATATATAGGAAGCGGTGAGCCACTTTTTTGTGTGTTATCAATGAGTTGTTGAATGTCTATTAAGTTCTATTTTTTGCGTACCTAATATCCATTTCGTCTATTAATTATTATTGTTCTAAAGTGCAATGGCAAATCATTTAAAAAAGTCTTAAGTTTTTAAAAGGTTAAAGAATTCGATAAGGTTGCCATCACCGGAAAGCTTAAAGCCGGAAAGGGAATGTTAATAAAAATGTTTGAAATATAAAGTCGCATGTACTTAACGACACTCATGGGGCCTGAGGAACACTGCCGATATATTATTACATATCTGTAGTCTGTTAGATATTTAGTTATGCTAATACAATTTAAACTAGCATAATATATTTCTGGCCTGTTTTCTCCTTCAATTACTAGAGAATACAGCATCCTAAAATTAATGGCTTTACAGACATAATATGACAACAAAAATTGTTATCTACTAAAAAAGAAATAAAAAAAAATCACTAATTATAAAATTAAGAGTTAAGTATATGGAAAATTACCAAAAAGATACAATTATTAATCAATTGTACCTAATACAAATAAGTATCTACCTATAATATGTAGGGAAAGGCTAGGTGGAGCAACGCAGTGACTGGTAACAATTGGATGAGAGTAGCCGAGGATACGGCCAGATGGGGTGAGATTGGAGAGGCCTATGTCCAGTAGTAGACTACCACAGGCTGGTGATGATGATGATGATATAGAAAAAAGAAACAGTTATAATCGATGAAATGGAAGGATATTAAGTATAATTATGCTTTAGGTACTTGTAATGTACCCATTATCCACCGTTTCGGCGAATGGTCAGCAATTAATGTAAATACTCCATTATCTACAATAACAAGCTCTTATTTTCCGCTCTAACTATTACTGAAATAAGCAAGTGCATAGCAATTAAATAAGAGTTTGCCATCCATATGCAATTATTAACGCTTTCGCGATGCACTGGCTTTCCTTTATGTTTGTTCAGATGCAATGTGTTATAATAGTACATTGTTATTAATATAAAGTGTGTCAAAGTCAGTATGTTAAGTGCAGACTATTGTCCAATATATATGAAGGTTGTGATTGTTATTTGTTTATCGGATAATAATTTAGCTTAGGTCTTGACTTGAAAAGTGTGCGATAATGGCTCAGTATTACAGCTTTTCTTTTATTTATTTATTAGAAGTAAACTAGCTACTTTTTGCAGCAGAATGGCGCGTTTTCGCTTTCGTTAGCTGCCTTTTGCTTATAAAAAGTGAATAACGAACGCGAAAACGCGCGATTCTGGAGCTGAAAGTAGCTAGTTTGCTGTGGCCCTAAGATTCCAATTAACTACAAGATGCAAAAGTATTTTTGTATATTTATCAGAATTTGTTATTTTACGTTAAAATTCGTGCGAAAAGGTTATCTGATAAAGCTGATTCTTATTTCAATATTTTTATTTTTGCCCCTTTTACTTAAAATACTTCGGCAAATTGACAGTAATTGTAGTCCGTAAAAAACGAAACAACTGTTTACCAGAGGTTACAACACTTTTATTTTAAAAGAAAGAGTAAATAACGCCTTTTTCGAATAAACCCCTTTTATAAAGAAGTTTAAAATATTTATTTGGTCAATAATGAAAGCTGTCGCAATTTTATGGTTGGTCTTGAACCCACGCACCCCGAATGCGGCTCTAAGACACGCAACAGCTGAGTCAAGGTAGCCAAACAATAAAAAAAGAAAATGTCTCTATATTGCAAAACTCAAAACAATACAATACAGGGTGACTTTTGAAGCATTGTACTTTGTGTTCTGTCAACCGATACAGATTTGATTTTCAGAAATCTATCTAGAGTTTTTCAAACGTATTAAAACATATAAGACATAATTTAAGGATTTTTAAAAATATAAGATTTATAAAAAAAAAACACACAAAAATGGGACCTCCTATTTAAATAACAAACAAAACAACAAGTTGTATGGACAAAAAGTTGCTGCCAATTGAAGGAAATTAACAATTTGTTTGTTTAAATAAAAACTCAGCCTGTACATATTTTTTTGCACTTTGATACCGCTAGTTTGGATTGATTTGGTGCCGAAAGCTACGTGTTTGATCCCAACTTATTACTTAAGAAATAAATCGGAAAGAAGTTAGCAACTTTGAAATATTTGGCCTTTGAAAGTGGAAGCGATGTTTCTCGTTATTTATTGAAATGGGATACGAAGTGAGTGAGGATACATTTAGTTTTCCAGTTCGATGTTGTAGGTCCCGGTTGGGGAATGTCACTAGGAATAGGCGATTAGATAAATTGACACAACAATTTTCTTATTTTTTCTATTATTGATGTAGAAGTGGATATATAGGAAGTATCAAAAAAATGCATTTTGAGGATGCGGATAAGAAGATGGAACTTCAGTTGAAAGCTGATTTTAAATTGTAAAAAGTAAAATATTTTATAGAAAATAAAACCAATTTAATATTCAAAATTAAGTGCAGTTATGCAGCATATATGGAGATCCACATCGCTCTCTTCATTCTTTAAAATAGTGTTTTTATCGCTACTAAGATTGGTAGAAGGAAAAAAATACTAGTTTAAACAATTTGGCAAGAGGCGTCTAGAGGTTTGAAAGTCCGCTTACCATCAAACGGGCCATATGCTTAGGGGTATAAAAAAATGCCAAAATTCATCTTGAACTGATAACAAGTAGATACCTAGTTGACCAACAGGTTGAAATACACCGACGGCTAGAACTTCTAACAACATAGCAATTACGCATAATTATACTTTGCTATATTAAATACACGCAATTTCCTTCCACATAACTTACATGACCATAGAGGGATACTAAGGTACATTACCATAGCGAATAGCAAAGTGGTGAGAGTGGGCATAGATAGTGTATATGATCGGGCGCCAATCGAGCGTGACGCTCACGTGACGGCGACGACACGACGAGAAGCTCATTGATGCGTGCGCCATACAGAGTTGACACAACTTTTCATGACGATTTCATCTGAAATTGTGTGAGAGAGTATGCTTAGTCAAGTAATTTATTGTTGGACGTTGTGGTGCATACGGTGTTGAACTTAAAGATCGATATAATAGTTGAGGATGAATATTTTTTGATGTGCCAACGACCATCTAAAGATGCATCTAAATGATTGTTTCTCAACCTTTTTAAGGTGAAAAATAAAGAAATTAGGAATAGAATAGGATAGAAATACAGTATACCTATCTATTTCATTCTGTTATTAGTTTTTGATCACCTGATAAAAAAAGGAGCAATGAACACTAACGAGAATGAATATAATAATTACAATTAACATTTTAAGATGTTACAATGAGTCTTATCGCAATCGGCGAATTCACAGACAACCTTTGGATGGACAGTACAGCAAGCCTCGCAACCCCCCATCAGTGAGTCAGCGAACAATCAAACCTTGATTTTTTTTCCTCAACCGTATGTTTCAGAAACCTTGATCTAAATGTAAAATCGTCCAATTACTATTTCATTAATTAGTTAATTAACCAGTTCTTTAAAACAAAGGCAAGGCTTTTAGGTTGTGTTTATTGCTGCCTGGTCTGATCATTCCATTTTTTAAAGAGTCCATTTACCTATTCCACGATGAGCAGGAAACAGAAATGATTATCTATTTCGTCTACGTTCACTCTGTTAGCAACACAATACAAAACTGATGTAACTTCGCCATTGTCCCGTACTATAGTCGCAATCAAATGCCACTTTGACCGTGAGCCCACGCTGCGCAGAGGACATAAGCGTTCATTCATGCGAGCCATTATTTTTCTCTTACCCATTCCACGTACGGCAGTCCCTATATGGCGTTTAGATTACGCAGCCATTTGTTTCTTTTATGAAGAATACGGCATTCTATATTTGAATCGGAACTTTTTAATCGTTTTAATGGTATCTTCCACTATAAAGAAGTTGATAGTTATAACCTCATTTGTCGAAGTTCTTATGACTCAATATAATAAATTACTTCTGAGCGTTGAAGTCAGACAGCGATGGGTATTATGTTCAAGAAGCATGGAAATATGTATTTATGGACAAGGCAAACGATGAAGTTATGTAGTAAGAAAAACTATTTTAAAACATTTTTTTGGGTTCATACTCCCATTTACCAGCGAAATACGAGCAAACCACTGTTAGCATTTTAGTGGCCTGAATCCAATGATGCGTCAGGAGCTAAAATACAACTACACGTCATGCGATGCGTTATAATTAATAGCCGCATCGTGTTATATAAAATGTAAACATTTTAGATACAGAATACAATATCTGTAGTGAATTAAGTTTGTACTCGACCTTCCATTGTTTACCTAGGCTCGAGTTTAATCACGAAAGTTACGTAATGGATTTTCAAAGGTTTAGGTACCTAATCATGATAATAAGAGCGATCCCATACATTAGGCGAATGTAACAAAAAAAAAACTGTTGACAGCCTGGAATTTTCTTGCCCTAGAATCTCCCTGATGAGACATAGATTATACATATCTACTGAAAATTCTAGGGCTGCCAATTTTTGATTAAATTCTAATAAGAAGTTCTCTGTCAATAAATTATCCATCCATGAACTTATTATTATAAGGATGGAAAAGCAATTGTTTTCCAATAATATACCGTATTTATGACTATGTAAATACATTATATCGGAGAACATTAGAGAACATGATTAGACTCGCAGCACGAACGTCACGAAGTAATCGAGTGCTAAATCCTTTTTTGTTGCAAAGAGGTACCGACATAAAGTACGCTAGTCATGTGACGTGAGAGATGGACGTCATTATCGGTTATCTATGGTATCTAATGCCGGATACCACGGAGCATAGCCACAGAGTAAATAAACAATGAATGTTACATGCATCGAAAAAAAAAAACTATGCGCAAGATTGAGTCTTTTTAAAACGCTTTTTAAAACTAACTATGTAAAAAAATCTTGAAAGTTAAATTTGACCCACTTCCCGGTTCCGATTGAGCTGAAATTTTGCATACAAGTTTAGTTTGGATAACAAAAGCGTTTTCTTTAGTTTTTTTTTTAACTATAATATTTTTTAATTATTTATGATTTGTTCTCTGGAATAAACGTAAATAAGTAAATTGGACTCTGTGGAATAGGAATATTTAACACTAGGCTATAACATGGTTATAACTAAGGTTCTAAATTTTATTTGGGTTTCACAGTGACTGAAGTGATACTCTAAATGGAATCAGAAATCTTCCAAGGTCAAGAAGGGAAGGAAACTTATCGGTGCGAAGTTCCGAAGTTGACTGACTGTGGAGAAATTATTCAAAGGACTTGCTGTAAGGACTAGTTTATTGTTTGAACCAAGAACATTATACATAAAACTGGACGTTGCGGCTAGAAGAAAACGGTGAAAACCAAATAAATGGCCTTGAAATAAATCAGTTATTTTTTGCTTCTCTTTCATCAGGGTGACAAAGATTTTTATTTGCGTTGGGATATTATTAGGAATTAAGCAAGTAGAAATTATTCATAATTGAGCACGTATTTGTTTGCTAATAGTTAGGTACCAAAACAATAACCATATGTACCAAATAGGTAGGTACTAAATTCTGGTGAACCCATGGTGAAGATTTAACGTGTCATCACTTGGTCCAAAGTTGCGGGTTGATTTATGGATAAATTAAACTTTAAAATAAGTAAAAACTAACTTCATAAAACTAATAAGTGCCTAGCTAAGGTGCATTGAAGGATTAAAGGTCCCTACTTCAGAAGCTGTTAAGTTTTTAAAGAAAATATTTTATACGTTTTAGCACAGTTTATTTTATTTTTCTATTTTGAGTGGCATAAATAATACATAAATATGCAACTACAGTAATCGCGACTAATTTGCTGATATCCATTGAGGAGTTCCATCGTCTTTCTCCGAAAGTCTTCATCAGATCTTCACCAAATTTTAGTCGGTTTAGCCTTATGTCATAGTGCTCCGCTTTATAGTGTAGGCAACAATTTTCTGCAGATTTATAGAAGTTTCCTTTCAAAGGTATGTTGGACCACCATACCACCATCTACGCCTTTTTTCTGGATCGCTTGGAAAACTGAAACAAATGCAATCGTGTTTTCAATCATCTAAGAAAGTCCACTGATGTTAGCAATCAATGATCAGGGGGCCTAAAAAGGCCACATTGAGCAATTCATCTAATGATCTGCTTAGTAACTGTCAAACAGATGATTGCTGAATATGAACCTTATGCGGATGACAATAAGAGTCGTCAAATATGTAGATATTTTGACATTCGTAATATGAATCATATTATGATTCATCTAAAGCGGCCTTTTTAGCCAAAGCTTTTGGTTTGACCAAGAAAACTTCTGAAGATTTTGAATTCCAGTTGGACTTTGTAGCTCATTACACAACCACGAAAAATCATATCACGTTAAATTCCGCCTCAAGCAATCATTTATGGTCACTCTACTCTTCTTTGTTTACTAACATTTTATCTTGACGTCCAATCTAATAATGCGACTGTTTCCTTAGTTATATGCTATATAACCACATAAATAACTAAATGGTGACATTTCACAATGAGAGAAACGTTTTTCACACAGTTTTAAATAAAAATATAGGCAGATCTTTCTAAAACTGCGTAAAAATATGTACAAATTGGCGTAATTTTTAATATGGCATCAGCGCACTTACCTATGAAAAATAACGTTTGATGTTGGGTTCCAAACACTTCCACAATCTTTAAATATACGATACATGATTGAGCACTGTTAAATAATTAGTATATCCTCAGAAATCGCCTAGCAAACACTCGAAGTGGAAGAAAGTTGACAATGTTGACATGTCATTTATGTCATTGAAATTATTATTTTTACAGACCATCAGTCTTACCAGCCTAGGAATGCATTCATAAAATTGGGGTAAACTTAAATATCATAAAATAATTATTTCAATCAACACATCCTTTTTATAGGCAGAAAAAATTAAAGATGACTTTAAAAATACTAGAAGCTTTTAAAATAGTTTCTGGATACCAAATGGCCCTCAACATAAATATTCCTATCTATTTGTGCACAACTATCTTGAAAACTTTTACTTTACTCTGGTAACTTGCAAATTATATATTCATATTCATATTCTTTATTTGCATTCCACAATGTACATAAGGTGGTAAAAATAAAATTTGGTAGGTTACAATCATGGACCCTGTAGGGCACAGCAAAATATAGGAGAGGAATATGATACTTATGTTTACTACTGTTGTATAAATAGGAAGATGGTACTTATGTTTACTTATTGCTTTCATTTATTAATAAATATGGATAGCATATTATAATTTTTAATTTATTAATAATATTTCCTAATATGTATTTAATTTATTATAAATTATTATTAACTAATAGTTATGGAATTTAATGTTTTTATTTTATTTTTTATATCTATTCATTTATTTCGTTTTATTATTACTGTTGTATTATTTATAGTATTATTCATTTAATTTAATTGGAAATGTTTGTTTATCGTTTATATATTCATTAATCGTGTAATAGGCTTTTTTAATAAGTATTTGTTTTATTTTGTTTGTAAATGTTGTTTCGCTGTTTTCTGTTTTTATTGATTCTGGTATTTTATTATAATTTTTTATACACATTACATAGGGGCTGTTGGAGTGTAGCGTTATGCGGGAAGATGGTAGCATTAGCATATTTTTATGCCTTAATGATCGGCCAGTATGTTTATCTTCGCGTCTTGTAAATAATGATTTATACCTATTTCCTAACAAATTTCAAAAATGTATATGCATGGAAGGGTGAGTATTTTATGTTTTATGAAGAAAGGTTTGCAGCTATCAGTCTGATTTATGTTTGTGAGTATACGGATTAATTTCTTTTATAAAATAAATAGTGTAGGAGCATCGGTACTGTTTCCCCACATGATTACGCCGTAGCTGAGCCACGCGTGAGCATAGGCATAATAAGTGGTTAATGCAGTTTGTATATCGGTCGTCTTTTTGATCTCATCTTGTTATTATAGTATGAGTGAGATGGAAAACATACCTAAAGGTGAATGAACTCCCCTTCAGTTATTTTTTCTAGATGCAATATCCAGTTCTATCTTTATTAGCAAAGAAATACGTGCTCAATTATGAATAATTTCTATAAATTTGCTTAATTCCTAATAATATACCAAAAAAAAAAAAAAAAAAAATGTGTGCTGGGACCTGGGACACATAGTAGAAGTGAAACTTCAACGGACAATATATCGTCTACCTCCTCCACGCGGCCGTAACGCTTTTTCGTGACAGAAATTCCTAATACTCCCCGTCTATGTATATGGAAGTTTCACTTCAAAACTTGGTCACCCTGATGAAAGAGATGCAAAATATAACTGATTTATTTCAAGGCCATTTATTTGGTTTTCACTGTTTTCTTCTAGCCGCAACGTCCAGTTCTATGTACAATGTTCTTGGTTTGAACACAGCTGTTTCTAAACTGTCAGTGACTCGTTTAATGACTGAGAAATGATGCAAGCACTAAAATAATCATTAAGGGTTGCTACCGTTTTTATAGTCCGAGAGTTCTGGTCTTAGGAAACTTGAGGTGAATTTTAAAGATATTAAACACTTTTTTTTTTTGAGAAACGTGTCTACTCTTGGCGAGAAAGTTTAATATATCTCAAAAACACTTAAGTAGGGCTCAGTCGTCTGTATTTCCCAACAAGAATGTTTCCTCCAAACAGCGGTCAAATTCGTACTTGCCCAAATGGAGTAAAATACAAAAATCTATTTCCCATACATTTTCTATAAAAACATTTATCTTCACGTAAGTCTTTACGTATTCAATATTTAATGTTCAATTTCAATGTTCCTTAAACTGATCGATTATATTATAACAAAATTTTACTATTATTGGTACAGAATGGTAGAAATATTCGATGTTCCTTTTATTATTATGACTAATATCTACTATAACTAAACGTAATAAATCGCGTGCTGTCACCAATGTGTAAGTAATATAACTCGACGATTGCATAGAAGCGAGGCAATGGATTTATAATCATAATGCCTTTGCCTTGTTGTTAATTGCATTTTTATTGAAGTAATAACACAATGCCTTAAGTACCATGTTAATGACATAATAACAGGATGGCTGGCTGTTGTTTTGCTTAAAATAAAACAGTTTTCCATAATAATGAACTGAGGTCTGAGAATGTTGTAATGTGATGTTAATTGCTTTGTTCTCAGGAGGAACGAAGGCTTTATAATGGTGAAAAATACCACTTGCCTTGAAGAAGCATGTACAATAAGTAGGTACCTACCTACCTAACATTTAAGTAGATTTATATAGGGTTAAAAAAAAAAAAAAAAGATTAAAAGTATCCCTTTTCGTGTTCGTCAAGCTTACCGTATATTGGTATGCCAAATATGTTAACCGGGTCCAACTTATCAATTGACGAAAACCAAACATTAATATTTTTCAAGACATTATTTTCGCTATCGAAAATAATGTCCAAAAATAAAATAAAATAAAAAAGGGACCCAATATCAAAATAGTGGGAACAGATCTATAACTGTTCCCACTATTTCGATATTGGGTCCCTTTTTTATTCTTTAAAAATATAGCCTCAAACTAACTCTTCTGTACCGTGGATACAGTTTACAAACATCTGGCATGCGTACACATCCAGACCCGAGACAACTATCAGTAGGTCATACAAATATTTATTTCGTGCGGGGATTGAACCCTCACGTAGCGCAAAAAGCCAACCGCCGACTACGGCGCCATCCGTACCGCCAAAAATTACGAATTTCTCTCGAATTCGGAGGTCGGTATACCTAGCCAAAAATTTAAAATGTTAACTGACCCTTAATTCGTAATTTAGATTAAGAATGTTCGTTCCTAAATCAATCATAGGCACTGCATTGCTCAAGTTTCAAAAATAACCTTCCGCAGTCCTATCAGAGTAACACCAAAGAATATATTATTACTAGTAACACCATGATAGGTACCAAATTCGAAAATCAAATAAATGTCAAAAGAAATCTAGGAAGTATCGCCATAAACTAAGACATTGATTGATTTTATATCTAAAGAATACCTGGCTGCCTACATGCCTCCTACGTTATATGACGTCGTAACACCTTATTTGACACAGTAGCTGCATCCAACAAAAACCAGTTGGATTAACAATGTTCACCTGTTTTGACCTAAGGTGTTGCGAAATCAGTCGTAGGGCCAGTCAGGTTGGCTGAATAGAATGCAGTGCTTGTGCCTTATCCGGAATGTAAAGCAGAAGTTCAAATTCGGAACATATTCAAATAAAGAGCACGTACGAGGTCCATGAATAGGTTGGGTTAAGGAATATGGGGTATTTACAGTTTTGCTAGACACATGCCCATTTATTTTTTTCCACTAGATGTCTCTTCGTCCTTGTGCTTTTCGGGCGCATTGTCAAGTTCTTCCGCTACGCTGAGCGATACTACCAGGCTCATCCATCTTATAGTTTCTTATGGTTATGTTACGTAAAAAAATCATTTTTTGTGTCAATATAGAAATGAAAGTAAAAGTTTCTATTCAATGAGTAAAGCTGCGGCTTTCACACTTAATCTGCGATCGCTTAGTTAGGAAACAAATTGGGCTTAAATTCCAATACTTTAATGGAGTTGTCTTGTCGGTAGTGCCAATTTAGATGGATCTACAGACGTGCCAATTATCAGCTATCTTACTAGTTACATTCTCGTAATCGGAATCGTTTTAATTTTGACAGTACAGGATTCATTACGTTGTTCCTGTTGTCGAGCAAAGAGATTCTTAAAACATACTGCGCAATGAACATGGCTGAACTGTCAAAATAAGGCTATTCCGATTGCGAGTGTGTTAAGAAATTAGAGGCCGCCGGCGGGTCTTATATTATTTACAAGGTACCTAGCTCTCACGATCGTATTGAAGTTTATTACCAGAGTCGATGTTCATTACTATAGCTCTGACGATAGTCATTGTAGGTAGGCTTTTTATTATCTTTCCAAGAAAATAATCTACTTAATAACTAAACTACTCAGGATTTAGCATAGGTTGCGCTGCAGTTGTGCAGTTGTGCAAGCGGCCTCGCTCCCACGCCGCCCCCGTCCTCTCGCTTGCATCATGCGCTGGATACCTGAGCACCAGTTACTTGGGCAAAGGTCAAAACCGTTCTGCTTATGGATAGGAATGAGGAAGTGGTGGATAGGCAGTCATTTAAAAAGAAAAGGTGGATATGATAAATCATAATAATAAAATATTTTCTTTCTTTTTCTGTTACTTTCAGACTGTTTGTCTAACCAAATGGTTAGTGTAAAAAAACCATACAAACTAATGTTAGTACTTATATCTACCAAAAACAATATATTATTATTATTATTTTATTAAAACTACGTCTTGGCATGTAGTCGTATCGAAGGTCCCAATATGGGGTTACCACTATCCCACCTGTCAGCTATAGTTTTTAGGAAGCTGTTGGGGCTGGCGCGTACCCTGCGCATGATGGAGGTGCATCGCTTGCGCACAATGGCGTGAACGCCATCTATTCCCGCCCTTACAAACATTAACTGCAATAGTGCGGCAACCCTAAATGCATTATTGTATTGTACCCCTTTTTAAGCATATTGCGTGCACGGAGGAGTGTGAGTTAAAGTATAAATGGAGAAGGAGAGCAGAAATCTAAAATTACGGTTGATTTTCGACCACTGGGCGGCCTTTTATTATTTATCTAAGTACAGTACTTTCAGTAGTTTCATTCAAAGCGACACATTTTACAGCAATAAAACTAAAAACAGAAACGAAGAAACGAAAACTGTCGGCGTTATTGAATCGATAATTGACATAATAGATACCTATTGAAAGAGAATACCTACCAATGCGGATTATTCGTTCGTCGGTCTATATTCGACCCGTCTCATTCGCCAGGGTTTAGTGTCTTTTTACAAATTAAAAGGCCATAGGTATGCCTTCAGCCCATTACTGTCCCACTACTGGGCACGGGCGTCTTCGCAGAATGGAATGAGGCCTTTTATCATCCTATAATTATTTCCCTTTGACCACCAATTCTGAGAAATCTATTATATTTTCAATTTAGTCGGACCTTAATCGAACGGAGAGGTTATTAACGATAATTTTCCAACCCGCACCAGGTCAGCGTGGTGGACTAAAGCCTAACCCTGCTAATTCTGAGAAGAAAACCGTGCCCACCAGTGGGATAGTATTGGGCTGGATTTATTTTATTTATTAAACGATAATTTAACCAAATAAGCTCTGCAAAGTAATTTTCAGATAAGCGAAGCCCAAAATGATTTCAAATATATTATTTTCATACTTTGTGTAGACAGTTAATTAAAGTTTCAAAACGTGTCAGATTTAAAACCTCGCTGGCCGAGCGGGATTTAAAAGTGAAATGAACTATATAGGCTGCTTGCTTTATGGTTGAATAAACTTGTACAAGCACCTCACGACTTTTGTGTCAGCTGATCACTCCAAATGTCAAGGGTCTTTTGAAACTGACAAAAGCGCTGTCTGTGGGCACGACGCGACGCCGACATTGATGAGATCAATCCGATTAGGGAATGGTTGGTGTTAATGTGGAATAATTGTGTACATTTAAATAAATAAAACCCCCGACTCCAACAAGAAAAAGAGCTGTAACTTTTGAACGGCTGAAACGATTTTCATGAAACATAGCTAAGATTATTTCCGATTAAACTAGCTTTCAATTAAAAAAATTTGCCTATCCGTATTAAGAAATTAGTCTATCCGTTTTGGAGCCGCAATGGCACAGACAGACACACAGATACGTAGATACATAAATACAGAGATACACAGAAACCCTTTACAAACTTATAACACCCCTCTTTTTTGTCGGGGATTAAAAAACGTTTATTTTTCCTTACTTTGAATACAATTATGATCACTTTGACTGTTTCCGTAGGTATATTTGTACCATAAACGTAGTAGTAACTAGTAATAATAACTTTATGATTTGTATCTATATAGGTATTCTTTCCAAATATGCTATTTGTAAGTAATTCCACGGATGATTCACGTTTGAGCTAAATAACTTGCATTCGCATAATTACAGCATCGACAGACTTCTAGAACAGAATTAATGAGTGTCTATAATGAATTCTTTGTTCAAATACCTAGGTTCTATGAATCTATGTTGTGTCTATTTTGTGAGCTAGACTGTTGTAGGTGTATCATGTTAGCTGAAGTTATCAGTGTCGCATTCTATTTTATTTTTAGTCATGATTGGTTTGTTAATATACTCTATTAAATTAATCAGGCCTTAATTACTTCTTTAAGGGTTTTTGATTGACATTGAGAAAGATATTACGAAATATTAGACACATTTTATTTCTAATGATTCAATGACAATCTTTTCATGACACAAATTCCGTAAGAAAAAAATCGTATACGTCAAAAACATTCTAAATTTGAAACGCGCCTGATATTTTTTTTAATTTACTCGAAACAACGCAGCGCAGCTAATCGTGCACAGGCATACACGACGCTAGTTTACGATCGCAGTATCACATTTTATGTGGTACGCGGCATACCTAATCCCGAATAATAGTTGAGTGGTCGGTTATAGCCAATGAACGGAACGGGCGATAAATTGGTTGAGAGTAAAAGGGCCGGTCAGCGGCGTGCCTGATACGGGCACTAATGAAGATTTATTCGGCCGACTGTACCTCACAGACGAAGGACGTAGACCGTGGCAAGACGAAAAAAGATTACGAGTAATACGAGTTTTTATTTTTTTGGAAAATATTGAAAATTAGGTAGGTACCTACTTCATGAAATAAAATATTACGAGTAACTTTTACCCATTGGGATTTTGATGTTTTTGTACGAGATATACTAAGCATGAAAAACTATTCGCAAACAGCATAAAAGCACCTTAGGCCATGTCACGGGCCATGTCCACATTTGTATCATTTTGGCGTATCGTATCTCCGTCGCGAGGCATATGCACATCGGTGCCACGCTATGGAGATACGATACGCCAAAATAATACAAATGTGGCATAGCTTAAGCTAGCACTTATGATGAATGACCGAAAAAGAATTAAGGCGATAGCGTGCGAAACTAGGACTCGGCAACAACGTGTATTACCGTAATTTTTCTAAAAAAATACTATCTTTATATCTACAAGGCGGCTACGAGAAAAACTATGCGGATAACTACATTGTGTTCCATTGTAAACGAATGGATTGTATAGGACATGTGGGCGAGGGAATAATTGGACTCTTATCTGTAGGCCATTATGCAGACAAAGAACAGTAGGCCAAACAATGTACGTCGAGGGGCGTAGTCAGGACACCCGGGCCTTAATAGCACATTTGCACAAAATTGCCATTTTGCTGTGGCTTTATGGCTTCCGATTTGCAGAACCGCTTCATTGGTCTTGTAGTAACAACTAACAAGCGAAACTGCGGGTTTCAGGGCTTGCCTTCGAGGTTAATTAGTGTTTTTCAGAGAGAAAATTCTCAAGTCCAGGGTTCTTTCCGATAAACATAACAAATTGTCATGGATGATAGGTTGTTGAAAATTACTAACACCTTTTTCTGAGGCTCTCTTCGGCTCTCTTCGAGGAGTTCTGTGCAAAGACGAACTACTTAAAATTTATTGAAGACTAGCTGTGCTGGAAATAAGGACAGGGTGGAGAACACGACTACGAAAAAAAAAACTGTAAAAAATTATAGCCTTCCTCATGATTCCCATTTCCTTGTCAAATTTCATGAAGATAGGATAGGTATTCAGTCGTTTAGTCGCGTTTATAATATTACTAAGGAATAGTAGATAAGGAAAGAAAGAAAGGAAGGGAGGAAAGTCAGGATGTAAGGTAATACACAAGGTCCTGGGTACCTTTCTAGTCCTGATCCCTTTAAGGGGTCATCATCATCATTATGAACAACTTTTACTATAGGGACCAACCGAGAAACTGTGAAAGAAAAAATCTGCTGTTTGATGCATTTAGTCGAGTAATATTCAATTTTATTTGTATGGAACAAAATAAGAAGAATGAAAAATTACATTTGTAAAAATTAAGCTTCACCAGCGAAAGTTTTGTTCTAATGCCGAATGAAGAAGACACACGGCAAGAGACGTAGGGCATAGCGGGACTTTCCGCTCAAAATTGGAGCCGCCCGACTGGGAAAGTACCTCCACCTTGCAGACTATCGTAGCCAAATAACCTCTTTTGCAGTGTTGTGTTCCTGACGGTGAGCAATGTCATCGTGCTCCTTGGAGCAGCGTCGTGTTGGCAGTAACGGGCCATATTGCCAACACTATGACAATACAGGATATTTTTTATGTACCTAGTGCGCAAAATTTGCAAATTTCCCAAATGCAGCAGCAGTAATAAAATTCACTCAATAATAAAATCAAAATTTGATTTTGTAAGGCTTGCGCTATTAAATTGAATTACGCGTGTCCCCCATACTAAGTCGAATTTTCGTTTTGTTTTAAAGTGTATCCCAATACTGCAGTTGCATTTAGGAAACAGAGACTGAATCACTAAAAATTATGCGTACTACATCAAAAATTATCCTGTATAAATAAAAATCTAGGAAGTCCTCTCAAGACACGTGAGATTTTGACAACCAGTTCTATTTTAAATTCTGCTTTTATTTAAACTTCTGTTGAACTACTGGCGTGTACGCAGCTAAATGGATACTATACCTACAAGCACACGCCAGGAACATCATTTGTTTCATTTTCCTGCACTGTGACCGTGGACGGAGACTGTGACACTATGACATTCAACATTTTTATGAACAAACACAACTAGACATAATACACAGAATTGTTAATAAAATATTATAACAGGCGCTTTAAGTAGATAGAAACCTTCTAAACTAAATCAATTGGTCAATGTAATATGGAGCATCCATTTTATTACGATCCCAAATAATATTTTTTCAATACAATACCTCACTGGTCGCTAGATCAAAGTCAAAATCAAAGGTTTTTATTTCAACTGGGCCTTTGCAGGCACTTTCAAAACATCGTGATTCTAAGGTGCACGGTTCCAAGTGGGTTGATCCTGGAGAAGATACCGGCAAGAAACTCCATGGACACTCTTTTCATAAATCAAGTTAAATATTTAAGTTATTAATATTAAAAGCCTATGTTGTCCCGCTCTTGGGCAAAAGCGTCATTACCTGTCTTTCACTAAGAAATTAAGGCATCCAGTTCGTCCAGACCTCTCGTTCGTAGTCTGCCGCAAACCCGTCCTTCTATCTCAGGGCACGAGTTCTGTGCTATATGGGCCCACAGTTCTGTGGGTATAGTTCGTCAAATCCTTCTTTAACATGAAGAAGATAATATATCATTTAAATTTACCTGTTTGCCTTTTTTTTATAGTGACGTAATTGAATTGTGAATAATGTATGTAACAAATTATTGAAAAGGCATTAACGCAAGTATATTAAGTACAACTCGTCAGTTACAACACTAATGTGATATTTAAAAATCGATTAACATTTTATAGCACTTTACGAAATGTTAAGACTAAAGAGCATTGGAAGGTTTTTATGTCACACCGAAAGAGTGAAAGAAAGCCCTAGAGAAATAAAAGCTTTTACATCTACAGATAGCGAATGACAGTAGATAGAGAATAGAGATAGACTTCTGACGTTTATCGCCATTTTCCGAGGATACTTTCAATAGCGCCCTGTTATATACTGGATATTTTTTTATGTAGTGCGCATAAGTTTCAGAGTAATTCAGTGTCCGTTCCCGAATGCAATTTTATTGCAGTATTCAAATTGAATCCAAAACCAAATAAAAATTTGATTTTGTATGGCTTGCGCTAGTGAATTACACATATCCTCAATACTAAGTCGAATTTTCGTTTTGTTTTAAAGTGCATCACAATTTTATTATTATACTGCGGTTGCATTGAGGAACAGAGACTGAATCACTCTGCAAAATATCCGCATTACATAAAAACATATCCTGTATATACCTATTTCATTAGAAATCTTATAATTATACTTTCCTTACTTTGAGATCGATGCAGTGAGTAGCTCGCAGCTCGTAGCAATCATCTCAAACGTAATATTGTATTTCGATGGCCTCATTTTCATAATGGCCCAATTTATAATAAAATACCGAACGTTAATTGGTTGCAGGCTAATTACCTAATTGCCAGTAAATTGTATTTCCTAATACAGGAACTAGCCCGAGTTCTATTAACTTGCAGGAAACTTATGATAAATGATTGTTTACTCAACAAGTCTTCCTGCGACGTAACGTGCTGCTGTGGTAAGACCATATATTTGATGTACACAAAGGCGTTTTATACAAGGAAACTCTGCCTATAAATCCTTCCTGTATAGGTTTTGAGGTTAGAATAATTAAGGAGTGTTTACGAACAAGCAAAATCAATTTATCTGGGACTGTTTGCTTCAATGATTATGCCTGTCTTAAGGCGCAGTGAGTCGTCAACGACCTTGGGACACATATCAGAGTAAAACTGTCGCGCGCGCCCGCGCATATAGATATACACTATAAATTAGGTATTAGATATACACCTAGATATGCACCATTTTTCGTTTTTAGTTCAAACGAGAACAATTAATTAGATTAAAAAAATGGTCCGAATCCGCGCATTTCTTTAGGAGTTAAATACTGTTTAGCAAGTTATAGGCATTTATTTTGTAATGGTTTTATATAGAAGATTTGGTTTTATGAATATAGGTAATCTAATTATGTTGTGTAATTGTAGAAAAAGAAAGAAAAGACTTGTTATTTTTTTTTGTAAAAAATCTGCGTTATTTATGTTTGAGGAATCAACTTAACTTTTCTAGTTTCGGGGATGCAATCCCCTTAATACAGAGTTTTGTACAAACAGAGGGATCCAAACAAAGCGGATGGGCTGTGTGCCAATCCGCATAATCGAAGTACAATAGATAAACATGGTAGCAGACTGCTGCTTTGAACATGTTCCGAGTTACTAATTTACCTATAATATGTAGACCATACAAATATCTGTTCGGTGCGGGGCTCGACCCCGCGACACGTAGCGCAGAAAGTCACTCGCTTAGCCACTGCGCCAACTGTGCGTTCATAAAAAAATATATAAAGCAGTAGCAGCTTTATTTTAAAACAACTGATATGTTTAATAAACGATGTTATTCATAAATATAATAGTAATGATTGCTTTATAAGCAAAGTGGCTATTTCCAGTGACACAAATAGTGTATGAATGACAACCATTGACAACGATGATGTTAGTTATTAGAATTTACCACAGACCTGCCTTCGCTTACTCTCAGGGAATTTAGTGAGTCTATAAATAGTGAGTCAATGAGTTAAGTGCCTTAATAATATATAAAAACAAATTAAGTTTAAAAAATAAAACCGGACTACTGAAAAGGTATGAAACTAGTTTTTTTTTTTTATATAACATTGCCCCTCTCTAGGATTTCTCCTGTAATACGTATATATAGGTGTACACATATACACATACGTATATGTGTAGTGTATACATATTCATAGTGATGTTCAGAGGAGAGCCGTGGTCGTATACCACTTTGCCTTTAGCTTATGATCGCTTACTATTGTTAGACTATTATTCGGTTAGGGTAGTTGTAGGTGGCATACGACCACGGCTACATATAGCCCTCTCCGTAGTCGGGTAAAAATAGCAAATAACTCATTATAACATACCATGGTTTAACTTCAAAAGAACCATCATTCTTTGATTGAGGTGTCAATTCTCTTACGAATCTTCTTCACCAAAGAGCTGATGCATAATATTTTCTGATAATAGGTACTATATCTATATAATACTTTAAAAATTGTGTTCTACGCATGACTGACTTGGACAGAATATAAGCAGTTGAGCATGCCTCGCACTACCAACTATTATGCTGAGTTCGAAACCATTTTGTCTTTTACCTTCGTGTATGATGTGTTTCCTTGCTACCAACTATGTTATTTTTATAAAAGACAAATAAACGTCTTCTATTCTATTCTATACCAGCTATGTATAATAATTGCCTCTGAACTACAATTTTAACCTTTACACAAAAGGGAATTTGCATCTAAATTGTAATGAGAAATTATTTAAAAAAATCAATAATAAAACTTGTGAAAAGTGCTGTGATGAAAGATTTAATAAAAAATATACCTTTTTTATAAATTATTTTTATTATAAATTACGTACACGTCACTCCTTCGTGTTTCCTTGGTAACCATAAATTCACAAGTTACGAAAGAGCGATGCAATGACGTCATGTCACGTGACTGTGTTTTGGCGCGCACATTTGAAAGTCATATTTTTATTTGTGATATTTTATTTAATCGTGCATATTTTTTTTTAGTTTTTTCTATGTTTATTTAATTTTTACAATAAACTAAAAATAAAAATACAAGCAAGTTCCCTATTCGGCCATCTCGCCTAAATGTCTCATAATAACCATAGCCCTTTGTTCAATAACGCTATTAATTTAACGATCCCAGTTAATTTGTAGTTAGTGGAACAAAGAGCAATCGGATTACAATCCGCGATCCAAACAAAGGACGCAGCTCCAATGAAGCGAGGGATGCTGCGGACCATGGACCACGTGAGATAAATTATCCGATCAATTTAAGTTTATATTTAGACGGAGATTTATGACTCGAGTGGTACTTTGAAGTACGCATATTATTAATCCTGGATCGCAGATAACGATGCGCTTTTAGGTCTTTGTTTGTAAGCAGAAAATGGAAATAAGAGTCGTATACAAATACAATAGTTTGACGTTTCGTCTCGACTATGAATAGGAGTCAACTCACGATGTCAGTTCCATTCATAGTTGAGACCAGAGGGAAGTGTTCCGTGACTGTGTAGAGGCAACTGAAGTAGTCATTTAATGTCCAACCTTTCTAGCCCCGATCCCTTTAAGGGGTTATTGTACTCATTATTATGAACAACTTTTATTAGGACACAAAAAAAAAGATCTTTTGTTTCATACGAATAATTTAATATTACTCGACTAAATGTATGTAACAGTAGATTTTTTTCGTGATTTTAGTTTTTGGACCATAATAATAGTTGTTCAGAATTATTATGAGTACAATAATAACCCCATAAAGGGATCGGGACTAGAAAGGTAGGACCGGTAACAGGTTAGGTATTTAAAGCCGGAAGGGGGTTATTTACCTATTCCGATTAACTTTGTATAGCTATCTTCTCAAGACTAAGGTACTGTTGTACTGGAAAATAACTTGGGAAAAATCTTTAATACCTACCCAATATGTACATAATGTATTTTCTTTGTTTTAAAAAACCCTAAAAAAATACAGAACCTCTAGAACCATAGAGTATCATTCATATTGCCGTGCCGTGCAGTGGAGCGTGTCGCGCACGCGTGCGCGCAGGCTGTGCAGTAGAGCCGCGCCTGCGCTTGCACAGCTCGGCGGAGCGCGACCGGCGCCGCCGAGCGCGCCTGTCAATATGATGTAATCACACAAGGTCGCCAAGAGTCACAACATAAGGTACCTGCAGAAGGCTCACAGACAATACAATCCATGTGCGATATGAAGCAGGGAAACACATTCATACACAAGAGTCCTTATATAGCATTAAAAAAAAATGTAACAAAAAAAACTTCGTCCTTCTAATATTATGATACATATCCGATTTCGTCCGATCATCTTGTAAAATAATAGGCCGAAAAGGTTCAAAGCTGAAAGATCCGATTCCAAATTCAAATAGATCGTTACAGGGGGCTTACTACGAGATCTTATAGCAGGGCAGAAATTGAACTGCCCAGACATTTCCAGTTATGCTCACCTTTCACTGTATGAAAAGTCTATACAGTGGGAGGTCAGCTCATACTGGAAATGTCTCAGCAGTTCAATTTTTGCCCTGCTATAAGAGTTCGTAGTAAGCCCCCAGGAATGTTTGTGAGAGGATATTGCCAGGCTACTACGTTTTATGACGAAATATGTTGTTATTAGCTGCTGCTTATCCCTTTATAATCTGATTGGATGTTTGGGCAGACCCCCTAGGCGACTGTTGTGGTGGACTGCTCCATGTTAGTCAGTTCTTAGTTAGTTTATTTTAATCTTCTTCGAGGACTTCATCATCTCGTTAGGAATTACTCTTCTGTATGTTTTTTATTGTGTGTCTTGCACTGTCGCACTATCACTGGAACCGGTTCATTTGTGTACAACCAAGTTTTTTCTACGACGTAATATCATTCAATCATGTTTCCTATCACAATATTCGGACCCGGATTTCATTTCAGATACATTACTGACGTATAATTTATAAAACAATATTTTCCATCGATTTTTATTTTAATTCTGCCCCTCACTAGGTTTTCTCCTGTATCGAGGATACTTTACAAACATACACCTCACATGCACACACACCCCGACCCGAAACAATTATCTGTAGATGATACAAATATTTGTTCCGTGCGGGGACCCAACCCGCGGCACGTAGCGTAGCCACTGCACCAACAGTGTCGTCTATTGTCCCACTGCTGGGCCAAGCCTCACCCAAGTTTTTCCATGTATCTCTTTCTTGCAAGACAGTTACTTACTCGATTCTAGAATCGGATTATTTTACTATACCGCGCGTAACTTCGCAAGACTTATAGAGAAGGTGCATGGTAGAGACCAAGCAGAACTAATTCTTAGGCTTTGGCTAGATCCTGTTTTACTTTTAAAAGAAACGAAAGGATCTTCGAACGTTAAGTTTTCTTTTTCGATACACTTCGGTTTTTTAACATGTTCAGCATGTTTCCAGTTATTTGTTTAAAATCTAAGTCTAGAAAATAGAAAGTGAGCGAACTTATTTACTCGACAGTTTAGTTAATGACCCTATTTAAATGCATTAGCACACGCTAGGCTGTACAAGTGGAGTGAAACCTCAAAGGTTCTAAGTCAACATGAATGCGATACATAATCCTTAAAAAAATAGTTTATGCTAGTGTATACGTTAACGTTCGGCTAAGCGATGAGCGCTGAGTAGACGAAATAATTAACTACACACCACATTAGGAACATGAATGTTTGATGGTAGCTTTAATATAAACTGGATATAATTATGACTTAAGCTGGCTTGATATGGGATTTATGGGAACAGATAAACATGTTTACTTTGCATTCTCTTTCAATATTGTTGTAAGCTTTAATAAAATGGTAATATAATCGAAGGTTACTGAAACGATAGTGCTGGTAATTATATCGTTTCAGTAACCACAACACTTATTACCACTGGACTTATTCAATTATTTTATTAATGAATTCAATGACTTATAAAATAATTGAATAATTCCGGTTTATTGAGAATTAAAAATACACCTCTTTAAGAAGTTACTTTATTTATTAGTACTTAAATCTATCTCAATCTTAACCTATTTAAATAAAATAATAAATAATATGTTACAAATAAATTAATACAACACTGACGACAACACTTTTCAATTCGTTCGCTAAGCGTAGAGTGGGACTTGCCACTTATAACTACTTGGTTTTATCTGGTTTTAATCCACATAACGAAACTGATATTTTGGAAGCTCGTTGTCCACTGTCAGACGCGAATTCTCCATAGGTATTCCAGATAGTTTATTGTCAGGAAGTATCGTATCCATCAACAATGGCATACTATCAGTGAAAATTTCAAAGAACGGATCGGTTCGAAGCATTTTGTCTTTAATAATGTCAGGACTCACTCACTCAGGAAGTCTATTTTCTGGGAGTTTGTTGTCCATGGAAAGTGGCAAATCGTTAGATATAGCTTTCCCTGCTCAAAGATCTTTTGTAGATGATTTAGATAGTGAAGACGCTGGTTTACTTCTCACCGGCATTGACAGACCCGGGTCAGTAATGTCGAAAAGTGCATTTTCTAGGAGTCCCTTAATAATTGGTAATTTTGAGTAAGGAAGTTTTTTATCTTTACGTAAGTGGTGAACGACCGGCGTAATGTTAGAAAGTGGAACCTTCTTTTCCATTGTTAATGACAGATCACCAGAAGGACTATCAAAAAATGAAGATACTGGAGGTACTTGATCTAATGGAATTAGTTGGCCATCAGTAGGATTGTTAGAAAGTTGAGACTCTGGGAATGCCTTATCGAACGGTGTTGGCAAATCACTAATTATTTCAGAAACAAAACCGTCTGGAAGCGGTTTCTCCGAAGGCAAATCTTTTATACCTAATTTCGAAAATTTTGAGTAGTGGATAGTCTTTTCTCTTGGAACTGGTGGGCCACCCTTGGTCATATTAGAAAGTATATATTCTAGAAGCGCCTTAGTTATTAGTAGTTTTGAGAAAGGAAATGTTTTATTTATTGGTAACTGTTGATTGTTTGGCGTAATTTGTAAAGGAGGGAGCTTCTTGTGTGTCAGCAATGGCAGGTCATCTGTAGGATTGTTGATAGATTTTTTGTAATTTTCATCGTAACCCGTTAGAATGTCAGGCATATCTGAACTTATCATGTCCATAGATGATGTCAGCTCATCTTTAGGAGTATCAAATTCTGGTATGTCTGAAAGCGTTACATCTAATGGCAATGGCAAAACATTCTCGGCAATTCTAGAGATTGGTAAGTTATCAACTAGATAGTCGAAAAGTGCTGTATCTGTGAGAATCTCATGCACAAGCAATCGCAATCTATTTTCAGTCATGTCAGAAAGTATGGACTTTGGAACTGCCATCTTTAACGGTATCGGTATACCAACACTAGTTATCTCAGGAAGCGGATCGTTTGGTGGCGTTTTGTCTGTCGGCAAAACCTTAGTGAGTAATTTAAAAAATGCATGGGATTGGATAGCTTCCTCTACGGGCGATGATAAGCCTTCCTTATAAATATCAGAAAGTACATTTTCAAGGAGTGCCTTAGTTATATATAATTTCGAATCCGGAAATCTTTTATCCCTTGGTAATAGGAGGTCATTTAACTTGTTATTAAAGTCTGTATCAGTAGGACTGTCAGTTGGTGGAAACTCTGGTAGCATTTTGTCCGTGGACAAATCTCCTGTAGGTAATATAGAAATTGAAGAAACTGTAGGTTTATTCACTGGTAAGTATAAACCTGCCTTACTTATATCAGAAAGAACATTTTCTAGGAGTGTCTTAGTTATTGGTAATTTTGAGGTCGCAAGTGCATTTTCTACTTGTAATATAGAGTTGTCCGGCTTATCTTGTACAATATCTAAAGATAATGGTATACTATCAGTCGGATTGTCAGACAGTACACTGTGTGACGACAAATGATCAGTAGAATCGGCACGCGTCTTTACTATGGACAAAGGCAGACTATATTTAATGAGATCAGCTTTTTGCATGTCTGGGAATGTCTCGTCTTTATAAACTGGTGAAGGCAAATCATTATGCAAAAATGCCCGGTCATTAGAATATATGTCCGTAAATGAAATGTCTGAAAGTACTTTATTTATTGGTACTACTAAATCCATGGAAGTAGGCCAATCATTGGTTAAAACGACAGAAAATGGAGTTTCTGGTGGAGCTTGATCCGCTACCAATAGTACATCATTAATCGAAAATGGAAAATCATCAGTAGGATAAGAAGTTGGAGTGTTTTGAAATACTGCACTCACCGGTAATACGAAACCGTCCATTGATGTTGGCATATCATCCTTCGGAACGTCAGAGGGTAAAATGTTTGTATGTACCTCATCACCTTGCAATGGAAAACCATCCATTACAAGCGGTAGATCATCAACTTGAACTTCTGAAAGTGGAATTGGAGTTAAATCTTCCACTGATGATGATGGCACATCATTTATTGAGAGAGGCAAATCAGTAGAAAATTCAGGAAATTGAGTGACTGGGAGTGATTCATATGCTGGCAAAGGTAAATCATCCACTGGAAGTTGCTGATCATCAGTGGAATCATCAGAGAGAGAAATATCTGGGAGAAATGGATCGACAGGTAATGGTAAACTCTCTTCAGTCATGTCAGAAAGTGTAGATTCTGGAACTACCATATTTAACGGCATCGGTATACCAACACTAGTTATCTCAGGAAGCGGATCGTTTGGTGGCCTTTTGTCTGTCGGCAAAATCGTTGTGAGTAATTTAAGAAATGCATGGACTTGGATAGCTTCTTCTACGGGCGATGATAAGCTCTCCTTATAAATATCAGAAAGTACATTTTCAAGGAGTGCCATAGCTATATATAATTTGGAATCCGAAAATGTTTTATCCTTTGGTAATAAGAGGCCACTTAGCTTGTTATTAAAGACTTTTGTATCCGTCGATAGTGAAAGATCATCAGTAGGACTGTCAGATGGTGGAAACTCTGGTAGCATTTTGTCCGTGGGCAAATCTTCTGTAGGTAATATAGAAATTGAAGAAACTGTAGGCTTATTCACTGGTAAGGACAGACCTGCGTTAGTTATATCAGAAAGAACCTTTTCTAGGAGTGTCTTAGTTATTGGTAATTTTGAGGTCGCAAGTGCTTTTTCTACTAGTAATATAGAGTTGTCCAGCTTATCTGGTACAATATCTAATGATAATGGTATACTAGCAGTCGGATTGTCAGACACTACGCTGTATAACGGCAAATGATCAGTAGAATCGGCACGCGTCTTTACTACGGGTAATGGCAGACTATCTTTAATGAGATCAGCTTTTTGCATGTCTGGGAATGTCTCGTCTTTATAAGCTGGTGAAGGCAAGTCATTATTAAAAAATACCAGATCATTAGAACGTATGTCTGTAAACGAAATGTCTGAAAGTACTTTATTTATTGGTACTACTAAATCCATGGAAACAGGCCAATCATTGGTTAAAACGACAGAAAATGGAGTTTCTGGTGGAGCTTGATCCGCTATCAATGGTACATCATTAATCGAAACGGGAAAATCATCAGTAGGATAAGAAATTGGAGTGTCTTGGAATAATTCACTTACCGGTAATAGGAAACCGTCCATTGATGTTGGCATATCATCGTTTGGAATGTCAGAGGGTAAAATGTTTGTATGTACCTCATCTCTTTGCAATGGAAAATCATCCATTACAGGCGGTGGACCATCAACTTGAACTTCGGAAAGTGGAATTGGAGGTAAATCTTCCACTGGTGATGGTAGTACATCATTTATTGGGAGAGGTAAATCAGTAGAAAGTTCAGGAAATTGAGCGACTGGGAGTGATTTAAATGCTGGCAAAGGTAAATCATCCAGTGTAATTTGCTGATCATCAGTGGAAACATCAGAGAGAGAAATATCTGGGAGAAATGGATCAACAGGTAATAGTAAACTCTCTTCAGTCATGTCAGAAAGTGAAGTCTCTGGAACTACCATACTTAACGGCATCGGTATACCAACACTAGTAGTCTCAGGAAGCCGATCGTCTGACGGCGTTTTGTCTGTCGACAAAACTTTAGTGAGTAATTTTAAAAATGCATGGACTTGGATAGCTTCTTCTACGGGTGATGATAAGCCCTCCTCATAAATATCAGAAAGTACATTTTCAAGGAGTCCCATAGCTATATATAATTTTGAATACAGAAATGTTTCATCATTTGGTAATAAGAGGCCATTTAGTTTGTTATGAAAGACTTTTGTATCCATCGATAGTGAAAAATCATCAGTAGGACTGTCAGATGGTGGAAACTCTGGTAGCATTTTGTCCGTAGGTAAATCTTCTGTAGGTAATATAGAAATTGAAGAGACTGTAGGTTTATTTACTGGCAATGACATACCTGCCTTAGAAATATCAGTAAGAACATTTTCTAGGAGTGTCTTAGTTATTGGTAACTTTGAGGCTGCAAGTGAGTCTACTGGTAATTTAGGGTTGTCCGGCTTATATGGTACAATATTTAATGATAATGGTATATTATCAGTTGAATTGTCAGAAAGTGCATAGTGTAACGGCAAATGAACAGTAGAATCGGCACGCGTTTTTACTACGGACAAAGGCAGACTATCTTTAATGAGATCAGCTTTTTGCATGTCTGGGAATGTCTCGTCTTTATAAGCTGGTGAAGGCAAATCATTATTCAAAAATGGCAGGTCATTAGAACGTATGTCTGTAAATGAAATGTCTGGAAGTACTTTATATATTGGTACTCCCAAATCTATAGAAGTAGGCGAATCATTAGTTGAAACGACAGAAAATGGGGTTTCTGGTGGAGCGTGATCCGCTACTAATGGTACATCATTAATCGAAAGTGGAAAATCATCAGTAGTGTAAGAAATTGGAGTGTCTTGGAATACTGCACTAACCGGTAAAGAGAAACCGTCTATTGATGTTGACATATAATTCTTCGGAACGTCCGAGGATAAAATGTTTGTACGTACCTCATCTTCTTGCAATGGAAAACCATCCATTATAAGCGGTAGATCATCAACTTGAACTTCAGAAAGTGGAATTGGAGTTAAATCTTCCACTGATGATGATGGCACATCATTTATTGAAAGAGGAAAATCAGTAGAAAGTTCAGTAAATTCAGTGACTGGGAGTGATTCATATGCTGGCAAAGGATGGAATGAAGTGGATGATTTATCCACTGGAAGTTGCTGATCATCAGTGGAAACATCAGAGAGAGGAATATCTGGGAGAAATGGATCAACAGGTAATGGGAAATTATCATCATCCATCGAAAGTGATACGGCATCAGTAGAAATGTAAGAAAGAGAAGTGTTAGGAAGTGCTGGCAAACAGTTATAATCAGTTTCGGTTTGGTGACCAAATTCCGGATTATTTAAATCTTTAAACAGTGGTGGACTGTCAGATATTGAATTGGGTTGGGGTGTCTTTTCCATCGCTGGTGGTAGTCTATCTGAAGTAAAGTTGGGAAGCAGCACAGGTAGGATTGTGTTATCAATCTGGAGTGGCTCAATGTTAGAAGGTGTAGTGGCTGGGGGCATTTTATCTACTGAAATTATTAGTCCGTCTGTAGGTTGGTCAAGAAATGGTTTGTATGGAACTGCCTTTTTCACCGCTGATGGCAGGATATTCGGGGGAACAGAGATAGGGGCAGGCATAAGAGCCTTATCTATTAAAATTCGCGGTTTATCTGTGGTATCCGAAAGTTGAGTAGGTGAAAGCGCCTTATGCATTAGTAATGGTCTATATGTAGGAGGGCCAGAAAGCGGTATAGGTGGGGCTGTCCTTTCTATAGATGATGTCAGAATATTAAAATGATCAGAGATTGGCGTAGGTGAAAATGTCTTAACTAGCATTGGCGGTCTATCGGTTGACATTTCCGAGAGTGAAGTGAGTGAAAGTATCTTATCCATCAGTAGTGGAAGACAATCAGTAGAAGTGTTTAAAAGTGAAGTGGGTGGAGGAGTTTTATGAAGCGGTAGTGATGTATTTGTGGAAGGATCAGAAATCGGTGTAGGTGGCACTGTCATTTCCACCGGTGATGTCAGAATATTCGAAGGAATAAAGGTAGGCGCAGGCAAAAGAGTCTTATCTATTATCATTAGCGGTCTGTCCATGGTATCCGAAAGTGGAGTAGGTGAAAGGTCCTTATCCGGTAGTAATCGTCTAGAATTTGTGGAAGGGTCAGAAAGCGGTGTAGGTGGGACTGTCGTTTCCACTGGTGATATCAAAATATTCGAAGGAATAGTGGTAGGCGCAGGCATAAGAGTCTTATCTATTATCATTTGCGGTCTATCCGTCGTATCCAAAACTGGAGTAGGTGAAAGCGCCTTATCCAGTAGTAATCGCGTACAATATGTGGGAGAGTCAGAAAGAGGTGTAGGTGAGACTGTTCTTTCTATAGGTGATGCCAGAATATCAGGAGGATCGAAGTTTGGCGTAGATGAGAAAGTTTTATCTAGCATTGGCGGTCTGTCAGTTAGTATTTCCGAGACTGGACTGAGCGAAAGCATCTTATCTATTGAAAGTGGCAAAGTTTCAGTTGGTGTGCCAGACAGTGGTGTGGGTGGGATACTTCTATCCATTGGTAATGACACATTGTCAGTAGAGGCAGAAGTATTTAAAATTGAAGCGGGTGGAAGCGGTAGTGGTCTATTTGTGGAAGGATCAGAAATCGGTGTAGGTGGCACTGTCATTTCCACCGGTGATGTCAGAATATTCGAAGGAATAAAGGTAGGCGCAGGCAAAAGAGTCTTATCTATTATCATTAGCGGTCTGTCCATGGTATCCGAAAGTGGAGTAGGTGAAAGGTCCTTATCCGGTAGTAATCGTCTAGAATTTGTGGAAGGGTCAGAAAGCGGTGTAGGTGGGACTGTCGTTTCCACTGGTGATATCAAAATATTCGAAGGAATAGTGGTAGGCGCAGGCATAAGAGTCTTATCTATTATCATTTGCGATCTATCCGTCGTATCCAAAACTGGAGTAGGTGAAAGCGCCTTATCCAGTAGTAATCGCGTACAATATGTGGGAGAGTCAGAAAGAGGTGTAGGTGAGACTGTTCTTTCTATAGGTGATGCCAGAATATCAGGAGGATCGAAGTTTGGCGTAGATGAGAAAGTTTTATCTAGCATTGGCGGTCTGTCAGTTAGTATTTCCGAGACTGGACTGAGCGAAAGCATCTTATCTATTGAAAGTGGCAAAGTTTCAGTTGGTGTGCCAGACAGTGGTGTGGGTGGGATACTTCTATCCATTGGTAATGACACATTGTCAGTAGAGGCAGAAGTATTTAAAATTGAAGCGGGTGGAAGCGGTAGTGGTCTATTTGTGGAAGGATCAGAAATCGGTGTAGGTGGCACTGTCATTTCCACCGGTGATGTCAGAATATTCGAAGGAATAAAGGTAGGCGCAGGCAAAAGAGTCTTATCTATTATCATTAGCGGTCTGTCTGTGGTATCTGAAAGTAAGGTAGGTGAAAGGTCCTTATCCGGTAGTAATCGTCTAGAATTTGTGGAAGGGTCAGAAAGCGGTGTAGGTGGGACTGTCGTTTCCACTTGTGATATCAAAATATTCGAAGGAATAGTGGTAGGCGCAGGCATAAGAGTCTTATCTATTATCATTTGCGGTTTATCCGTCGTATCCACAACTGGAGTAGGTGAAAGCGCCTTATCCAGTAGTAATCGCGTACAATATATGGGAGAGTCAGAAAGAGGTGTAGGTGAGACTGTTCTTTCTATAAGTGATGCCAGAATATCAGGGGGATCGAAGTTTGGCGTGGATGAGAAAGTTTTATCTAGCATTGGCGGTCTGTCAGTTAGTATTTCCGAGACTGGACTGAGCGAAAGCATCATATCTATTGAAAGTGGCAAAGTTTCAGTTGGTGTGCCAGACAGTGGTGTGGGTGGGATACTTCTATCCATTGGTAATGACACATTGTCAGTAGAGGCAGAAGAAGTATTTAAAATTGAAGCGGGTGGAAGCGGTAGTGGTCTATTTGTGGAAGGATCAGAAATCGGTGTAGGTGGCACTGTCATTTTCACCGGTGATGTCAGAATATTCGAAGGAATAAAGGTAGGCGCAGGCAAAAGAGTCTTATCTATTATCATTAGCGGTTTGTCCGTGGTATCCGAAAGTAGAGTAGGTGATAGGTCCTTATCCGGTAGTAATCGTCTAGAATTTGTGGAAGGGTCAGAAAGCGGTGTAGGTGGGACTGTCGTTTCCACTGGTGATATCAAAATATTCGAAGGAATAGTGGTAGGCGCAGGCATAAGAGTCTTATCTATTATCATTAGCGGTCTATCCGTCGTATCCGAAATCGGAGTAGATGAAAGCGCCTTATCCGGTAGTAATCGCCTACAATATGTGGGATAGTCAGAAAGAGGTGTAGGTGAGACTGTTCTTTCTATAGGTGATGCCAGAATATCAGGAGGATCGAAGTTTGGCGTAGATGAGAAAGTTTTATCTAGCATTGGCGGTCTGTCAGTTGGTATTTCCGAGACTGGACTGAACGAAAGCATCTTATCTATTGAAAGTGGCAAACTTTCAGTTGGTGTGCCAGAAAGTGGCGTGGGTGGGATACTTCTATCCATTGGTAATGACACATTGTCAGTAGAGGCAGAAGAAGTATTTAAAATTGAAGCGGGTGGAAGTGGTAGTGGTCTATTTGTGGAAGGATCAGAAATCGGTGTAGATGGCACTGTCATTTCCACCGGTGATGTCAGAATATTCGAAGGAATTGAGGTAGGCGCAGGCATAAGAGTCTTATCTATTATCATTAGCGGTCTGTCTGTGGTATCTAAAAGTGAGGTAGGTGAAAGCGCCTTATTCGTTAGTAATCGTCTATAATATGTGGGAGGGTCAGAAAGCGGTGTAGATGGGACTGTCCTTTCTGTAGGTGAGGAAATAATATTAGGAGGATCAAATATTGGCGTAGGCGAGAAAGTCTTATCTAGCATTGGTGGTCTGTCAGTTGGCGATTCAAAGAGTGGAGTGAGCAAAAGCATCTTATCTATGGGTACTAGCAAACTTTCAGTTGGCGTGCCAGATAGTGGCGTGGGTGGAATACTTCTATCGATTGGTAATGACACATTGTCAATAGAGGCGTCAGAAAATGGAGTGGATGATAGAGTCTTATTTATCGATAGTGGAAGACTCTTAGCATAGGTGCCAGTGAGTGGCGTGGGTGAGATACTCATATCCATAGGTATAGTAACTCTGTCAGCAGGGTAGTCAGGTGAATTTTTTGGAAAATCTGTATTTATTTTGGTTATTAAAGGGTTTAGACTGGAATTACGTGTTGACATTGGCAATTTGTCAAAGAGAAAACTATGGTTTAATGCATCTCTTAGCAAATTCGAATCACTGTAAATGAAGTTATAGGGTGGACATTCATTTGGAGACGCGTTTGCTGGTTCTTTACTTAAAGGCGTTCGCTTACCAGAAGTTGGGTGAGATGAGGTATCTGGCAATGATTTGTTATAGAATAATTCTTTTCTTAACGTTGTCGGACTGTTCTCATTATTATAACACATTGAATTTATTGGGAGCGTCTCGTATGTTAGAGATGGTGTTTCAGTGTTTGAAATGTCATTAGGAGAAGGGCTGGTTAAAAAAGGTATTTTACTCACGAGAACAGTGGAGGGAGGATTTTCGTAGGGGGTATAAGTAGTATTATTACGTACCTCTATCATTCCGTCAACGGGAATATTGCAATTTAGATCATTTGACATAGTTTTGACGAGTGTCAAAGGTAGATGTTGAGGGTCAGGTAAAGTTTTTGTTGTTATATTGTTATGAGAGGCGAGTATATAAAGAATTATTGGTGTATCTCCAACGGTCTCAATAATTTGGGGTTGTGACTTGCTATCAGCGTTGTTGATAGGTATAATAATGATAGATGTGCCTGGAACTGTATTATGGTTTGATAAGGGTGGAGATATATCATTTGTGGGAACAATGTCTGGTGTAGGGCCAGCCAGTGAAAGTGGTACTACAGCATTTAAAGGATCCGCAGCAATTATAGTATTCACTGGATTTTCGTGGGCCGTTGAATCTGGTATGTTGTTTTGCAAAAAACCAGATAAAGTATCATCAGGCACTGGCTTTGATGATTCGATAGTCGGGCCATCTATATAATTTATGACACTGTCTATTGGAGTGGTTGGTATATCGTCTTTTGGAATGTTAATAGACATATAGTCAGGTACGTTTATTACCGTATTATTATTCTGTTGTGAAATTTTATCTGGATCTGTGCTAATACTTTCTGGTAATATAGTGTTAGATCCTGTCGAACTGGTGTCAATATTCAGTGATTTACCTTGGATGGGTTGTGTTTTGTGGTTTGTCTGCGCAATTTCACTTCCATTATTCAAATCATTCCGCTTCGTGCTATTATTCAGCTTATATGCAGGACACGTATTCTCAATATCTTCTTCAATAATAGTGCAAATTCCTTTGTAAGGAGTTGGTACTAACTCGTTAGGATATTCTGTATCTGGAAATGTCTCCAATCTTGATATGATTTTCGTAATTTGTTCAAGTAGCTTTGTTTCATCTGATTCGTCATTGGAAATGCTGGAAACAATGGTGGCACTGATTAAATCGTCAGAATTTTTCTCTGATGTTGCAGTTTTTACAAAAGTCAATCCTGTGTTCCCTGAATTACTTCGTTTAGAGCTAGCTGTCGAAGTACGCCTTTGTTCTTCTTTTAATTTGTCATACGATTGAAGAAATTTATTTGCTTGTGCTTTAGTCAGTTTTGTAAAAGGCTTTTTACCATCTTCCCTGATTTTCGGATTTAATGTTGGTAACCCAACTTTATTAAATTTTTGTTCTTCCTGGGTAAAAGGTAAATGATTCCAGTAGATTGGCGCCCATGTTTCCATTGCATTAAGAGGATATTGAACTTCTGGGAATGTCCCTGATTCGATCAAACGTACTGATTCGGGCCCTGACACCAATTTTGTTGCTGATGACATTTCTCTTTTCAGGTTGGAGTTTTCCATATTCATTTGTTTATTACTCGAGAACTTTCGTTTCATTTTAATATCTCTCTTCAAGTCGTTGATAGCTGAATATTGTGAATTACGGAGTCCTTTTTGAGGCATGTTAAATTTATTATTCTTATCAAAGTTAATTCCATAATAAACAGAATCTCTCGGAGAATTATCTAATGGATATTCAGTTTCTGGAAAATTATAAGCCTCGTACATAGACTTCTTCTCAGGAGGGTTCTGGCGAATTTTGGCATATTGATTTTTCTTCCCGAACGCTGGGTTTGGTGTCTTATTTACTCTGCTCGGTGAAAATGGCGTCGGGGAGGGGTTAGTTTTGATAGGTTTAAAGTTGTTGAAGTGGTGTTTATAAGCAGACTTGCTGGATGTTCTTGGCATGCAATGTCTGCACGCTATCTGTAATGGACGTAATCTTTGTAAGCACACTACCTATATTGATCTATGTTTATAACAAAACTTCTTCTTTACATTTTACATATAATTTGTTTATAAAGAAATGAAAATGTTCTTACCTGAATAAAGATTATTATCACTAAAGTTAAAGTCACTGCACGCAGGCCCATGTCATGAAAACGTTTGTTAACTTATGAGTCGAGTTTTAAAATGCATATAAATATTGTTTATCTATGAACTGAATATCAAATAGGTACGTGATAATTTTGTATAATTGCGAAGGGAAATATCCTATTTATGTATCATCGTTATCACATTATCATTGATTACTACATCATTTCTATTAACTATTAATCTTTTGTGATTTACCAATTTTAATTAAAGTTTATTTCTTATTTCAGGTAATTTTCGTGTAGTCACGTAAACAGTGTTTTTCTTGGTAAGGTCAAGGTAATGAAAAGATATTTTCTTATTAAAATTGTGAAGAAATATCTCACCTCAATGCACCTATATATTTAAAAAAATCACTTTTTTAAATATATATAAAGAGTAAAAACAACAGGTTATCGATAACATTACTTTTATTAAATATTTAACTATATATTATGTAGAGCTGCTTAAACTAAGTAAATAAATAACATAAAGGTGTTCTTAATATTTATATATATAAAGCTCGATTACCACTGACTCACTGATTGACAGAATTGATCTCCCAGATGGAGCCGTGGGGGGTACAAGTCATACATGAAGTCATAAACCTTGAGGTCCAGTGAGTCCGGGAAAAATCCGAAATGACCTGAAAGTGGAACCCTGACCGGAACTGCCCTACGGATCTCGAAAATTACAAGTCGCACACCCATAGTGCTGGAACTAAAAATGTCAAGAACCCTGGGCCGTTTGACGAGCCGGTGAAAAAAAGATGGCGTCCATACAAAAAAAGATGGCGGCCATACAAAATTGAAACGCTCACCGTTCCGAAACCGTTGGAGATAGCGGGGGGGTGCTCGACCAAATGTCATAGAGGACGACGGGGGCTTTCCGGTGGGGGTCATTAAAATCCAAGATGGCGGATTCAAAATGGCGGCCAAAAAAAAATATGGTCCGAGCCGGCTGAAAATTGGCATCCGGGGGTTTTCGGGGGCACCGATTCATAATCCGGGATCAATTTTTTTTTTCCGCCATTTTCCAATATGGCCGCCATACAAGTGTTCATTTTGGATTTTCACCCAATTGTTCTCCCAGAAGGAGCCGTCGGGGGTAAAAGCGATGTATGGGAGTCGTATAAAGGGGGGTCCTGTGAGCTTAAGAAAAGTCCGAAATGACCTGAAAGTGGAACACTGACCGGAACTGCCCTACGGATCTCGAAAATGAAAAGTCGAACACCCACACTGCCGGAACTAAAAATGTCGAGGACCCTGGGCCGTTTGACGAGCCGGTGAAAAAAAGATGGTTTCCATACAAAAAAACATGGCTGCCATACAAAATCAAAAATCATATTTTTTTTAAGTTATGTTACAAGCACCACCTACAATGCCCCGCGGGCCGCATGCGGCCCGCGCACCCACGCGACCTCTAGTTTACTTATATAAAGCTCGATTACCACTGACTCACTGATTGACAGAATTGTTCTCCCAGAAGGAGCCGTGGGGGGTTAAAGTCATGTATGGGAGACATAAACCTTGAGGTCCAGTGAGTCCGGGAAAAATCCGAAATGACCTGAAAGTGGAACCCTGACCGGAACTGCCCTACGGATCTCGAAAATAAAAAGTCGCAAACCTATACCGCCGGAACTAAAAATGTCAAGGACCCTGGGCCGTTTGACGAGCCGGTGAAAAAAAGATGGCGTCCATACAAAAAAAGATGGCGGCCATACAAAATTGAAACGCTCACCGTTCCGAAACCGTTGGAGATAGCGGGGGGGTGCTCGACCAAATGTCATAGAGGACGACGGGGGCTTTCCGGTGGGGGTCATTAAAATCCAAGATGGCGGATTCAAAATGGCGGCCAAAAAAAAATATGGTCCGAGCCGGCTGAAAATTGGCATCCGGGGGTTTTCGGGGGCACCGATTCATAATCCGGGATCAAATTTTTTTTTCCGCCATTTTCCAATATGGCCGCCATACAAGTGTTCATTTTGGATTTTCACCCAATTGTTCTCCCAGAAGGAGCCGTCGGGGGTAAAAGCGATGTATGGGAGTCGTATAAAGGGGGGTCCTGTGAGCTTAAGAAAAGTCCGAAATGACCTGAAAGTGGAACACTGACCGGAACTGCCCTACGGATCTCGAAAATGAAAAGTCGAACACCCACACTGCCGGAACTAAAAATGTCGAGGACCCTGGGCCGTTTGACGAGCCGGTGAAAAAAAGATGGTTTCCATACAAAAAAACATGGCTGCCATACAAAATCAAAAATCATATTTTTTTTAAGTTATGTTACAAGCACCACCTACAATGCCCCGCGGGCCGCATGCGGCCCGCGCACCCACGCGACCTCTAGTTTACTTATATAAAGCTCGATTACCACTGACTGACTGACTCACTGACTGATTGACATAATTGTTCTCCCAGAAGGAGCCGTGGGGGGTTAAAGTCATGTATGGGAGACATAAACCTTGAGGTCCAGTGAGTCCGGGAAAAATCCGAAATGACCTGAAAGTGGAACCCTGACCGGAACTGCCCTACGGATCTCGAAAATTACAAGTCGCACACCCATAGTGCTGGAACTAAAAATGTCAAGAACCCTGGGCCGTTTGACGAGCCGGTGAAAAAAAGATGGCGTCCATACAAAAAAAGATGGCGGCCATACAAAATTGAAACGCTCACCGTTCCGAAACCGTTGGAGATAGCGGGGGGGTGCTCGACCAAATGTCATAGAGGACGACGGGGGCTTTCCGGTGGGGGTCATTAAAATCCAAGATGGCGGATTCAAAATGGCGGCCAAAAAAAAATATGGTCCGAGCCGGCTGAAAATTGGCATCCGGGGGTTTTCGGGGGCACCGATTCATAATCCGGGATCAAATTTTTTTTTCCGCCATTTTCCAATATGGCCGCCATACAAGTGTTCATTTTGGATTTTCACCCAATTGTTCTCCCAGAAGGAGCCGTCGGGGGTAAAAGCGATGTATGGGAGTCGTATAAAGGGGGGTCCTGTGAGCTTAAGAAAAGTCCGAAATGACCTGAAAGTGGAACACTGACCGGAACTGCCCTACGGATCTCGAAAATGAAAAGTCGAACACCCACACTGCCGGAACTAAAAATGTCGAGGACCCTGGGCCGTTTGACGAGCCGGTGAAAAAAAGATGGTTTCCATACAAAAAAACATGGCTGCCATACAAAATCAAAAATCATATTTTTTTTAAGTTATGTTACAAGCACCACCTACAATGCCCCGCGGGCCGCATGCGGCCCGCGCACCCACGCGACCTCTAGTTTACTTATATAAAGCTCGATTACCACTGACTCACTGACTCACTCATTGACATAATTGTTCTCCCAGATGGAGCCGTGGGGGGTAAAAGTCATGTATGGGGGTCGTAAACCTTGAGGTCCAGTGAGTCCGGGAAAAATCCGAAATGACCTGAAAGTGGAACCCTGACCGGAACTGCCCTACGGATCTCGAAAATGGCAAGTCGAACACCCACACTGCCAGAACTAAAAATGTCAAGAACCCTGGGCCGTTTGACGAGCCGGTGAAAAAAAGATGGCGTCCATACAAAAAAAGATGGCGGCCATACAAAATTGAAACGCTCACCGTTCCGAAACCGTTGGAGATAGCGGGGGGGTGCTCGACCAAATGTCATAGAGGACGACGGGGGCTTTCCGGTGGGGGTCATTAAAATCCAAGATGGCGGATTCAAAATGGCGGCCAAAAAAAAATATGGTCCGAGCCGGCTGAAAATTGGCATCCGGGGGTTTTCGGGGGCACCGATTCATAATCCGGGATCAAATTTTTTTTTCCGCCATTTTCCAATATGGCCGCCATACAAGTGTTCATTTTGGATTTTCACCCAATTGTTCTCCCAGAAGGAGCCGTCGGGGGTAAAAGCGATGTATGGGAGTCGTATAAAGGGGGGTCCTGTGAGCTTAAGAAAAGTCCGAAATGACCTGAAAGTGGAACACTGACCGGAACTGCCCTACGGATCTCGAAAATGAAAAGTCGAACACCCACACTGCCGGAACTAAAAATGTCGAGGACCCTGGGCCGTTTGACGAGCCGGTGAAAAAAAGATGGTTTCCATACAAAAAAACATGGCTGCCATACAAAATCAAAAATCATATTTTTTTTAAGTTATGTTACAAGCACCACCTACAATGCCCCGCGGGCCGCATGCGGCCCGCGCACCCACGCGACCTCTAGTTCGTATTTATAAAAATGAAATATCTCATAATTTTACTTATTAGCTGTGCATGTGTAATTTAAAAATCACACTTATTTATCAGCACCAAAGCTAATTGCGAACTGAATGTTGAAACGTATCAACGCAAGACACAGAGGTTCGTAGTGTTTTGCTTACTTTTGAACTAGAACAAAGATGTTAAAACTAAATTTTCTGTACATGAATTAGTCTCATTGGCAATCTTCCCAATATTGTAAAAATCAACAAAACTGGTCTCTATGGCTTCATTGAATAAAGAAATAAAACTTGACGAAGCTTCGGCATTGGTTGTATATGGTTCCTCAAATAATGGGTTCCGTATTAGTTCAGGTTGCTCCTCCGTACGGAGAAAATTTCCATTGAATGCAATAATGGAATCATTGTTATTCCGCGTCATGTCCGAATTTACTGATATAAGTTCGTTGGGAAATTCACTTTCGAATATTGTAGAATTATTACATTCAATGAATCCTGGTGAATCTATGCTAGTCAAGTTTTTCATAAATTTATCCATGTCATTAATAAACCGTACGACGTAATCCATTTCTTGACATTCAGGGGATTTTTCTGGTGATGACAAAATTGTAAACAGTTTATCCATATCGTTATCTAAATATCGACTACCGTAATGAGCCGTGTCGTCTTCAAAATTTAATATAACTGGTTCTCTGTAAAGCGTTTCGTTTATGCCCTTATCGCTGGAATTAATATATTTTTCTTTTGTGTCCTCATTTACTCCTACTTTTGGCGGCGTATTCAACTGCTTTTCTTTACCTTTTTCGTTTTGGTATTCAGTGTTTCTCCAATAATAATCAATTGTTGACTTCGCTTTGCCTTTTGGGTCGCAAATAAGAGACTGGAATGATGACTTTACGTCATCAGGAAAAGGGCTTGAACTTAGGTAGAAAGGCTTTGATGATTCCATTATATTACTCGGGTATTCCACTTCAGGAAAGTAATCAGTTGCAGAATTTTGCGTTACTACAGGATCACTGTTAGTCTTACTTGATATTTTATATCTAGCAGGAATCACTGATTCTGAGTTTATTCCCTTCAAATGTTTGAAATTGGGTGAACCTTGCGTATGTCGTTTTGGATTGTAGCAATGGATGTTCTGTAAAAGTTGTAAATAAATATAAATTGTAGTAAACAATCATCATTTTACCCACTCTTAATTATTACTGTATGCATATTACTTACTTTTAGAGTTATAAGCACTACAATATATTCCAAATTAATTTTCATCTTGTATGACAAATACTTGCACTTTTTCATAAATTTATAAGTAGTAAGTAGTTATATGGAAACTAAAACGACTAATCAGTCATTCTTAACAACAAATTGTAAGGAAATGGTTAAGCTCCATTCTGATTTCTGGTTTTATTATGTTTGCAAGTTCCGAATAAGTAATAAATATTGTGCAAAATATGAATTATATTATTATTATTATTTCATACTCAGACGTGCGGTATCATAAAGATCTTATCAATGAAAACTTATCTCTATAGCAATCATGTAATCGTATGGAAATAACGTTATTATAAGATACTCGTAGTTCGTGGATAGCACGAATTACAAAATATATTTATGTATACCTCAATTCTCACATCTAAATTAAGTAATCCTTGTTGAATTAAAACACAGATGTAATTCACTTTGTAGATTGAATATTATTTTTATTAAATCCATATTTCGGAAAATAAATACATACGTCCGGGCTCTGTTACTCCTAAAATCCAAAACAAAATAAATATAATTTAATATGGAATTTTCTATCATCTCTATAATCATTACTTAACATCGTCCACATCCGTTTCCGCATCCACAATTGCATCCGCAATTGCATCCGCAATTGCATCCGCAATTGCATCCGCAATTGCATCCGCCACATCCGTTATTGCATCCTCCGCATCCACAGTTGCCTCCAAAGCCACCACCTAATCCTCCATTCCTTCCAAGCATGGTGAGGATCAGAATAGGCAGAATGCTGTCCAGGTCATTGTTGTCGTTTTTAGTATATACTTGTGGGTAGTATCCGCCGCATCCTGGGTACTGGCACTGGGCCCAGTGCATCTGTGGAACAAGAGGGAACGTTGTTAATCATATTGATTGATTTATTATTACAATATGTTGACAATAGGCCAACAGCTAAAATGTTGAGTGGCAAGTCCAAGAACACAAATCTTGTTTTGTTTGACCACCCATCACATTTTGTGAATGCAACACGCTAGAGGAGAAGTTACCGCGTAAATTAAGTGTTTGTAATTTTCATTACAGAATCATTTAATCAGAAACATTAACGTCTATGTATAAATTGAACCAATGTTTGAAATAGCAAG
Organism: Allophyes oxyacanthae; assembly: GCA_932294325.1. NCBI lineage: Eukaryota > Metazoa > Arthropoda > Insecta > Lepidoptera > Noctuidae > Allophyes > Allophyes oxyacanthae. The sequence continues at coordinate 6,547,635 of OW028611.1, forward strand.
AAATATAAGAACAATTTTTTTCCGAAATTAAATTGAATATTGTCAATGAAGATGAAGTTAATTACAGTTGGTTTTTTAATTCTTAAAATATAAAATTCTGCTAAGCCAACCAGAGATTTAGTAGGATTGTCACTACTTTTGTGATATAAATAAGTATATAAGATGCGAAATTTGCTCCCACCCACCTACGTCATGTACGACAAATATATATATTGGTCGTCTTTGATGTTGTATTTGTAAATTCAGTATATCAGAATTTGGCGATTCCACGTAACGTAATTTTAGCTGCAGTTGTAAGTTGTAACATGGAGATTTTTATCTAAAGGTTACGGAGTGAAAGGTCATTGTATTGATTGAGCAGAATAAGTTTAAATAATTTAAAAAAAAGCGAAATAATAATGACAAAAAGATAAAAAATAAGATGTAGAAAAGATTTACTATACAGGTGGCGCAAAATTTTGGGGCATTAAGGGTAGCTACCTACCCTTTCTGTTATACATAGTTAGAGCGTTTTTGTCTTAGATACCACAAGGTGAATCTTGAAGATATTAAAAACCTCATTGTAATTTTTGTATCACGGCAAGAAACTTGACATAATTCTCAAAAAACTTAAGTGGGGTTAATTCGAATCTATATTCCAACATGAATCTTTTCCCCAAACAACCCACGAAATCGACTTGCCTAAACTACCAGTTTTTTTTATACGAATGGGGGTTTTGTTTATTTTTTACCCATATTTACAAAATAAATAGTAGATTATTAACCAAGGGGATAAAGCAGTGTCTTCTGTCGCGGGTGACGATTTAAATCGCGAGTGTAACGAAGGACTCGAGGTTTACTCCCGAGCGTAGCGAGGGTGTTAAAAACTTAAATCACGAGCGAAGCGAGGGATTTAAGACGAGTCCTGAGTGTAGCGAGGGATTTAAGTTCACCCAAGACTAAGACAGCTTTATCACTGAGGAAAATACTCTACTTTTCGTACCATTTGCGAAAAAATTAACACAATAATAAGAGATAAGCATTTATTAAAAATAATGACAATTAAAAGTAAAAGTTAACATTCGAAACATTGGTCCAATTATCTCATACGGCCTCGTCGGTTTTCGTAATTTTCTTTAATAATCATAACTGCATAATAAATGCGTATTCCTTTTTCAAAAAGATGTATAATGCTTTATATACAAACTCAATGGTGTAAACACAGATGTAGTTCAGTATCGGTAAGTATTCCAAATTTAAATCACATTCTCCCCCTAGAGGATGAATGAAATTCAGTACAATTTTCTTTCCCTGTTTTTAACAGATTAAAAATGACTATTATTATGTTCGCTTTTTGTGGCATAGAATGTCACTTTTTTGAGCAAGTGGTACGAAAATTTTTTCGTAAATTTGGAATACTTACCGATACTGAACTACATCTGTGTTTACACCATTGAGTTTGTATATAAAGCATTATACATCTTTTTGAAAAAGGAATACGCATTTATTATGCAGTTATGATTATTACAAAAATGTAACTCTCTCTATCAATAATTGGACCAATGTTTCGAATGTTAACTTATACTTTTAATTGTCATTATTTTTAATAAATGCTTATCTCATATTATTATTGTGTTAATTTTTTCGCAAATGGTACGAAAAGTAGAGTATTTTCCTCAGTGATAAAGCTGTCTTAGTCTTGGGTGAACTTAAATCCCTCGCTACACTCAGGACTCGTCTTAAATCCCTCGCTTCGCTCGTGATTTAAGTTTTTAACACCCTCGCTACGCTCGGGAGTAAACCTCGAGTCCTTCGTTACGCTCGCGATTTAAATCGTCACCCGCGACAGAAGACACTGCTTTATCCCCTTGGTTAATAATCTACTATTATCTACTCTCACAAAAAATTGTAGAGGAGTTATTTAAATTTCTGAGAAGGCTCCAAATCTTCGATAAGAACTACGGGGAAACAAACTCCCAAAAATATTAGCCGTAGGTACGTAAGTATAAAAAATAAGTAAATAATATTTAAGACTTACGTTCAGGACAACCAGCAGAGCTACGAAGACGACAAACTTCACGGAAGCCATGTTGATTCAACACTTTTCCCGTAAACAATTAAAACCTACTTTTATACAGTTTCATAGTTCAATATCAAGTTCGTTGTTGAGCAATTTCTAAAATTTCGTTAATAGGTATGTGGGCCATTAAAAGCACGTAGGTCGTTGATTAGAAATAATTTTAGTTATAAATTAACAAATATTTAGAAAAGTTGTAGTTAGTAATTTTTGTGATAACACTAACAAGTATTTCCCTACAATATGGTCAAGCTGAGTGATGCTAATACATACGTTATGCGCGTAAATAGCAAAGCTATTCTCTTGCATATCGATTCGAATCTCACGTATTGTCAGTTGATCTTTCACGAATTGACATACGACAACCAGCTCCTTTGTCTATAGTGTGACTGGTTTCTAATATTTTCGTGATTTTTCGTGGCTAGAAAATCCTTCGAGAGTTGTTATACCTGCTCGTTATAATTATTATCTAATTTTATTCGAACACTTTTAGAAATAAGATATGTTTTCAACACACTTGCTCATAAAATGGCTCTAATTTCACCGCAATTAGGCACACAATGACACCTGTAATCAAACTGTGACTTTTTCTTTACTATAATCATAGAGACTATAATATAAATAAAATTCACAAGTGAGTTATAGGTTTTTTTTTTAAATTGGTTGAGTTGCTTTGTTTTTAAAAAAGTTTCGAAACAAAAAAGATCGTGTTCAATAGTACAAATAAATTAATGTACCTACCTATTGCTTGCTAGTTTCATGCAACTTCGTATTTAAATAGATAAATTTCAACTTGTACGTTTTTAATAAATACAACTTTCACTCAAATATAACTTTTGTTTTTTCTGTGATAAAGAAAACTTTGAATTACCCATTTTGTACGTGGCTAAAACGCTATCCCAGAAAAGCCAAAAAAAAGAAACCTCATTCTTTTAGTCTATGGCCGATCTGTTAGATGCGCGCGCATAGGAAAACTGATTAATTTTTCCCGCCATTGCGAAAAAATTTTCACAACTCGTTTTCACTGTTGACATTATAGTTATTTTCTTCACAAGTGTGTTGAAAAACGTCGTATGATACACGTGTATTGATGATTACCGTCCTCGGCTCTCTTAAGACCCTCACCTAACGGCTCGGGTCTCAATGGCGCCTCAGCGGTAATCACCAACATTACACACTTGTACCATAATGTACTATTATTTTTTAGAATTCCCATCCTATATTACACAATATACAGGGTGGCGACGACGGTATCACAATATATGGAACCGCGTATTTAGTATCATGTTCTGTACCCGAACACAAAAAATCGATCAAATTTAATCAGTAGGTTAGCCACACGAACAAATTCGAAATTGCATAATTCTACACATATCACGATTTCTAGCCAAAGTTGGAAAAGTATTCTAACCAAAATATTTTTTATTTACACGTGTAAAACAGATAAAGGTGACATAAATTTCTACTTCGATGTCCCTTCGCCTAGACGAATGATAGCCTAGTGAAATACGGCATTAAGACTGCGTTTGTACATTGTACATGAACCATTTTAAATAAATATTACGCAAAAAAGTACTTACTAGAAAATCACAGATTTTTTGAGCACGGTTTCAGAACTTGATACTGAAAACGTTGTTTCATTTAATGAGATATAGTTGTCGCCAGCCTATATATTGTCTTGCTTATAGGTAGGTCATTTTAGTCATAGCTATTATTTAAGTATCTATATTACGTTTATATACGCAAAGGAATGCATGCGTTATTTCTGAAGAATGATTCAATGCCTCATGATGCAATACTTTACAGAACGATTTATTTCCAGATTTTTATTAATATCACATTTACCGTGGACTCTTTAAACAATAATAAATTTAATACATTTTTCTTGAAGTCTATTTTCTATACTATCACACTATCACATTAGAACATCTGCTATGCACCTGCCTGCTATGTTTTTGCAGTGCTCTATCTTTGTGTGTGTGATATATTATTTATAGTATGTATATAAATATAATATATATATATACATACATACTATATTATATTTGTACTATATTCACTCGTATGTATTTTATTTTTATATATTTTCGTTGAAAATTCAAAAAGAACAGCAATACATTTTTTAAATGTGTTTTTAATTTTAATGTTTAGTGTCGTAATTTGCGTGAAAATAAACTGTTTCTCGGTCTTTTTTTCAATAGACAATCAACATTGTCATTAAATATTAATGGTTTTGACGTGTAATAGAAATTACCAATTCTATTTGTGATTTATCAACTAACATTCTATGAAAATGCAGTACATTAGATACAATTCGCGCTTTTTTAGGGCTCGAAGCGTAAAATAGACTGACATTGATTGAACCGATGTAGACAGTAGATTTAGCCATGTGCTATGTGATCTTTGATATGTAACGTGTCTGCCACCTTGTCACAAAGATTATATCACATCATAATGTTATTCATTTTCAGCTTGGTTGCATCAAGCAACTAAAGCCCCAGAAGAAAAACGTTTTTTTTTCCAATAAATATACGTAACGACAATGCTCCTTAGATGCCGAGTGACCTTGTAGTTTGTTTTAGATTTGATTCTAAAATCAACACGAAATAAATTTCTCTTCTATTTGGAATCGGTCGATATACATACTTGTAACAATGTTTCATATCCATCTGGAGCATTATTAAGGATCTTATTGGTTGAGTCCATGAGAGCTCGGAACATTGGAATTGCCACGGAATATAAAAAACAAGTCAAAAAATTTATGAGAATGGAATAACACAAAGCTAAAAAAACAAACTATTATGAAGTTTGCGTAACTCCGCATAATTATGGCATACTCGCTCCGCCTACTTGCCCTTTCCTCTTGTGTTTTATGTTAGAAAATAGAATAGAATAGAATAATTTATTTGTGAAACATAGGTATAGGCAGCATATTATTTAGGTAATTAGGTAGTCCGCTATGTTTTGCCAATAATGACATACAAATTAATTATAGTTACTTACAGATAACATTACTACATCATATTTTTTAATAATATTATTAACTACTAGCTGTTATGTTCAGTGGGAATTGCTCATCTCGTGGAGAAAAGATTAGTCATCAAACTTGGTAATAGGGCTGACTGTCCCCTGTGCTGGAAGTACATAAAAACGTGCATAGGATGAGTGTTAGTAACGCGTGCGTTGCTTTCCAATATGAAGCACCTTTTTAATATACCATATCATTTTGATAGGAAGAAATAAATAAAACCAATGCAGTATAGTACATATTATTATTGTATTAGTGTGAACAATATGGCAATAATACATAGAATAAGATGTCTGAACAATGAGGATAGATATAAGAAAACCTATTTTAAGCAGTTCTAAGATGTACATGAGAAAATTTGAAAATGTTATTATTGCTTTTTTTTACATTATTGAATGGTTGCACTTGCAATATTGGTAGTGGCAATGGTTTGCCTAGTTGTAACCTTATCATTCTTAGGCATTACAACCGTAATATACAAGGGAGGTAATTTATTGCCATTATTATTGCATCTATTACAATTGTTGCAGTTATTGTTACAATTGTAATTACTGTTACAATTACCGTTACAATTGCAATTACAGTTACAATTACCGTTACAATTGCAATTATTTCCATTGCAGCAACATCCGCAATTGCAATTATTGTTGTTATCGCAATTGCAATTATTGTTACAACAGCAATTATTGTTACAACAGCAATTATTGTTACAACAGCAATTATTGTCACAACAGCAATTATTGTTACAACAGCAATTATTGTTACAACAGCAATTATTGTTACAACAGCAATTATTGTTACAACAGCAATTATTGTCACAACAGCAATTATTGTTACAACAGCAATTATTGTTACAACAGCAATTATTGTTGCAGTTATTGTTACAATTACCGCAGCAGCAACCACCACAGTTGCAATAGCAGCAATTTTGAGGGAAAGGAGATGGAGGGCAATTTTGATCAAAACCTGACAATATTAATGAAGTAAGGAGCTCTTCGGAAAAACATTTATCTGCTTCTCTCGGTCCATCATCTTGGTCATTAATTATAATGATTGGCTGTTGGTTGCCCACTGGTTGTCCGACTATATTAGGTTGACAGCAAGGCAGGTTGTTTTGGAATGTAGCGAAGTTTGATTGCGGAAACGTATCACAGCTGTATGCAGCGTACGGATTGCCATTTACACCACATGGATTGCCGTTTATGTTGTAGATGTTGTTATAAACGTACGGATTATCGTTCAAACAGCAAGTGTCGACATTTCCACCATACCCATTGCAATTAATACCGTATGCATTGCCGTTTACACCGTAAGAATTGCTGTTTATACAGTATGAGTCGCCACATATGTTGTCACTTGCACGACACGGGTCACTGTTTATACCGTATGGATTGCCGATTATACCACAAGGATTACCGCTCGTACAGTACGGGTAATTGTACGAATTATATAGCCCAGGAGATGCACATTGACACTGTGCTAGGTGAAGCTGGAACAAAAAACAACCGTTACTGTCCTTTAGGTATTCTAATGAGTAATTTCCCGTGTCCCAAACCTATTGGTTTTACTTAAGCGCCATATCTAGCAAATGAGGAGAACTAAAAAATACAGCAATTTTATAGTCTACCGAACTATTCCTGTACAGATACTTATAAAGGCTTAAAATGAGAAGCTTATAATATACAAAGATGAAGATCGCAACGCAAACAATGTCTTGAACGAAAAATGTGTCCTTTTTCTTTAGGGTGATTCTCAGCTATAGTCTCAGCTCAACCTGGTTGAGTTTTGAAGAAAGTCTAAAGAAGCTGAGAATCACCCTAAAGAAAGCGGCCACATTTTTTTGCTTATAGAAATTGTTTGCGTTGCGATCTCCAGTGCTGTATATATTATAAGCTTCTCGTAAACTTTAAGACATTACAGGGTAGGCAAAATCGGTCATACAGAGGTCATAAATATTCATTTTATAAGTTGTTATCGTGCTAGTTTCATCTTCACAGGAAAAAAGAACTTCTTAGTGACCGGTAGCTCTTATTTCATCCGCACTCTTTTTTATAATAAAAATTTCTACGAACTTGTGATATTTTACACAAGGAATTGCTACGTTTTCTGAATTTGTAAAAACTCATCCTTGTAAATATTTCCTGGAAACTGTGCCTTCATTTAAAATCTGAACAATAGACGGTAACAAGATTCAGTCTGTAACGCCTCAGATAGTGTCAGTATTACACAACATAATCACAGTGACTGGGTTTCGCTTACGCTCTAGGTCTGTGCAGTATCCATATACTGCACACAACTAAAGCGTCTATTATTATTTTAGAAGAGGTAGGGTACCTACTAAGCCCCTTTGTCACTGCGATCTGCGAAGATCATAGAGATAATACATAGTACCTATTTCTATGGCGAAGATCTATTGTGACGTAGAGTGTCTATAAGTGATACTGTCAGTATGACATTTAGAATCGTAAAAATACTATGAAAATTACTTGAAGTGTGGGCCGCTTGTTTAGTAATATGTTTTACTAAGTACGTCACATTTAAACTTAATCTTAATTTAATGTTTCTATGTTTCCAAATATAAAAACCCAAACACATTTCCCGACTAGGAAAAGAAAACAAGGACACAAAGTTTCTAAACATAATTATGACGACCTAGCGTGCTTATCAATTAGCGTAAAATAATATATTTTTGCTATTAAAATTTGAAAGTGTCACTAACCTGTATTAATAATAATAATATATTCAATATAATTTTCTTTAGTCGAGCCATTTTGTCGTCCTCACCATTTCATATGACAGAGCACACATAAACATCCCGTTTAAAAATCCCATTTATATTACATTTTCGTGGTGCCAATATATAGGTCACATAATTATTTCATAAGAATTAAGATATCAATAAAAAAAAAGACATTTCCGAGGAATACCCTTTTACCTATGATTTAGAATTTGGACGAGTTTCTCGATACGAATAAGAAATGATTTCAGATAATGTGAAAATCAAAAATGGAACATACCTTAAATCAATTTTCTTGTTATGAAATATATTCACAGTCACGTCTATGCTTGTAACTGACAAATATTAAAACGCAACTCAATTTTAAGTAACTGTTAAGTATGATGCTGTTACTGTCACTGTTGCTAATGTAGCGACAGAATGACAGTTATGAGAGTCTTAAAGTTAAATTTCCTTCCCCTTTGAACACCAATTCTGAGAAATCTATTATGTTTTCAATTTAATCGGACCTTAATCGAGCGGAGAAGTTCAAGGGTACACCCAAAATATTCAGGATGACGTTCTTAAATTCGATCTGATAAAGGGGGCTGATGATCATACTGACGGTTGAAAGGCTATTAGTTCTAAACGACATAAATCTTTTCTTTTTCGAAAATCTATATTTTACAGGTAAAGTATAGAATCTCGAAAAAAAAACAACTGTCAATATATTATAGGCTTATAGGTAATTAAAATATTTTCTAGTTATCGCATCCCGATCCGCTACTGCTCACTGCTAGACGAATTAGTCCACTTTGTTTCGAGGATTTTAATAAAACAAGGCGAATAGTCAAAAACAAAATTTATTTCGTATTAGACACAATACAACTCTCAACATGTACTACAAGAATCTCCGCTAATAAGAATTTTAATTACGTTTGAGTTTGGTGAGTAGTCATCCTCGCATGGACAGCAGTTATCATTGTAACCTCCAAAGTTGGGGTAGCCGCAGGAATACGGGTTGTTTAGGGAGTAAGGGAATGGGTAAGGAAAGTATGATCCTCCTCCATAGTTGCCGTTATAGTTATATCCATTGTATCCACAATTGTATCCACCATTGTAACCACTGCATCCACAGTTGCATCCTCCGCATCCACAGTTGCATCCTCCGCATCCACAGTTGCATCCTCCGCATCCACAGTTGCATCCTCCTCCGCATCCACAGTTGTTGTTGCAGCCACAGTTACATCCACAGTTCCCATTGTTTCTCCTGTTCTTCATGGCAAAGATCAGGAAGTAGAGGAGGCTATTCAAGTTGTCACCATCGTCATCCTCGACAATTATTGGGGGCATAAGACCTGGGTAACTGGGTAAGAAACCGGGGTAGCCACTGGAATATCCGTTGAAGTCATTGCATCCGCAGAAGCTGGGTACAATAGGTGCGGTATTCTGGATGTACGAGTCATATGACGAGACTGGCTTGACAAGGGCTGGTATGATGATTTGTGGTAATGATTGGACGGTGGTTGCTACTGCTTGCGAAGTGCAGGGCTGGTTGATGTACTCGACACAAGTTGCCTGGGCGTGTACTCTGCATATCTGGATAAAAATAAAGTCATGTTATATTAATAATAAGAATAACAAATGTAAAGGTTCTATAGGTCCAATCTGTAAGGAATCTGGTGATTTTATCACTTGTTTTTACCACTTATTCATTCTGATGTTTTCTAGTCCTAGATAGAGTTAGAAAAATCTAGGGAAAGCAGTTTTCTGAATGTTTTTATTAGTGTTTAGGTGGATATTACTAGGTATCAATCAAATTGATATGGAGCCCGATTCAAAGGTCGCAAGAATCGATGGGTTTTGTCTTCGAACTGGAACCACATAACATATCCATGTTTTTTTTTATGAACAGAGATAAAAATTGTTGATTCCACAAACTCACCTTCCAAATAAGTAGCAGAACGGTAAAACCAATAAGTTTCTGAAAACCCATTTCGAAGGTTGACGTATTGTGATCAATAACACATATCGTGTAGTCTATATATACTGCTTATTTCTAAATCAAACTCGGTTACTGGGTAAATGATGTAATTAGGACCTTCATAATGTTTGACACGTAGGTATTCAAAAGATACTGCATCAAATATATCAGTATTTCTAATTTATTATCGTTTCGCATTAACACATCATTTCAAAATGTACTTATGGAATTTGTTCGAGACCTATTTACTAACTTAATTTGTATCAACAATGGCACGTTTATATTTTAGTAGTATTAAGAAACTAATAAAATATAAACGTGCCTTTTTTATATAATATTTCTGGTTTTCTGTCCCCCGAATGCGAGTTTTTCTCGACGTCAACAATAGTTTCCATAGAGCCATTGAAGAAAAATACACTTTAAAAAAAGTTCGTTTTTAGTTTTTTGAAGTCAATTTCCCTTTTTTAAATTTTATTTATTTGTCCATTTTTAGTGGAATAAACAATTACACCAGCTCAAGACGATAGTAAAATGTTTGCCGCAAATCCTCGAAATGCCTCGAGATCGATCTATAATACAGTTTAAGCCATCCAAATCGGCTAAGCCGTTTCCAAGATATAGGTGTACACACATAAAAAAAAACGCGTCGAATGCGTAACCCCTCCCTTTTTTTGAAGTTCGTTAAAAATTGTGCGCTTGTTTTCGATAGTACACTCAAATGTGCGCTTACGTTGTTTTCATACATTTTTGCTTTAGTTTAGAAAAACTCACAGAACGCAGAAAAGAGGTCTTTCTGTGTTCTGTGGTACCTACCCTACCTACAAAACTTTTTTGTAAACCAAATTTATTTTTTTCCTTACCTTATTATACTGACTGTTTCTATAATTTTGTACACCATCTATTAGCAATACTTAGCGATCTATATTATGTTAACAATAATTTATGTCTGTACACACCAATGTTTATAAAAAATAATGATTGATTGATTTCTGTGAAGACTAAAATAAACTATGTATTACGGGAACGAAAGTTTGGTAATAAAACAGTGATAGAATTACGTAAGTATATATTTAACAAAATAAACATTCTAGATATTTTTATACTATAGAAAATTGCCCGTCTATTGATATAAAATCTCGAGTTTATATACATAAACACATATGGTTCTTCTACCTTACCAGTCCCAATTCCTTGAGAGGGTTTAATCTAGTCATAATTATTATAAAACACCTTTTCCTAAAATTTTGAAATCTTATTAAAAAAATATTATGCTGTTTCATATATTTAGTCGAGTACCTAATAGTGAATTATATCTATGGAACAGCAGGTTTTTTTTTCGCTATTTCAGGGTTTGTCCCATAGTAAAAGTTGTTTATAATTATGAGTATAATATCCCCTTAAAGCGATCGGGACTAGAAAGATAGGACCTTATATAGGTAGATATATATTATAAATTGCATTGACTACAATAGCTCATGTAGTAAGATTTGCATTCGCGATCTATCAATCGTGAATCAACTTACTGGTTCAGCTATGGTAGCAGTAATAAAATGTATAACGTTGATAATAGAACATAATAGTAATACACTATGAAACAATCTAGTTGCAACACATCGGCACCGGTACGGGGATTGGAACAGGGCAACACTGACAGCAGCACCCGTTGTTGCAGCAACACCCGTTGTTGCAGCAACAACAGTTGTTGCAGCAACACCCGTTGCAGCAGCAGCAGCAGCACCCGTTGTTGTATCCTCCCCCGCCACCTCCACCGCATCCGTTGTCACTAAGCATGAGGAGCAGGATAGGCAGAATGAGTTTCATGCTATCATCGTTGCTGTTGGACTTCACTATGATGGGGCACGGCGGCGGGGGTCCATAGCCGGAGCATCCTGTTGATCCAAAGCCTGCAGAATACTGGGCTTGGATCAAGAATACCTGTAACATAACAAAGTTAAACCGCTGCGATCGAGAAATTACATTCTTTCTGAAACAAACATTTCTTATCGATCAACAGTATGTCCAAGAAATTAAAATCCATAGTTATGTTTTGCCTTGAAATATATTATCCCTATAGGTATTTCAGGTTTATAATCTAATTTGAGCCGAAACCAAACCCGAAGCTATTTAAATTATTACTCTCTAGAACTCTACTACTTTCTCATCGATGGAATTACAAGGACTATCCAATCCAGTGGTGTTGATTCTGTTGCGCACTTGGACAGGACTAACCTAAACTATGGACCTTTGTGTCTTTCTGTTTCAATAGAAAAGGAAGTGACAGATGCATTTAGTCTAGTTTAGGGCCCTCCACACTCGATACTTCTAGCAGCAGAATGGCGCGTTTTCGCATTCGTTATTCACTTTTTGTAAGCAAATGGCAGCTGACGAACGCGAATACGCGCGAACGGTTAGTTCTGTCGAAATGCGCAACAGAATCGATACTGTAGTTTAGATACAAGTATAAAGCAGTGATAGATTATTACGTTGGAGAGGAGTAACAGAAAACCAAGCCAGGCTACCGAAGACGCCATTGTCAAAAGTATATTTGGTGCAAACCTAATCAACAAGGCTTTTATACTGCCATCTTGTTATGGTATCACTGGTTTTAGTAATATTCTTCGAACATAACTATTTTCTTATCTGATGTTACCAAAATTACTAAATAATTATTAACGTAGTCACGTAAAATTATGTAAAATGTATGTAATGTCGATATGTCAACTCTATTTGTAGCCACTGATTAAGTTATAGATTTATAAGTTTTCGATCTATTTCTTCATAGAGCTGTCAGTTAAGATCGTTTAGGGGTTTACTAAAATAAATATTTTTAATACATTATATTAGTCGTATATGTAATTATTTATACAGTACAAATTTTCAATATTTTTATATGAAGTACAATATTTTGTGGAAAAATATTCAAAGAGAAAATATTTAAAAAAAAAATTGAGCCTTGAAGCAATAGGTGCCCACTAAAACGACTTTTATGACAATTTAACTTACTCTGTCAGTCAGTAATTCTTCTAAGATTGTGTTGAACATGATAACACGTTAGAGTACTAACTTATTGGAATAGGGATATATAGGATAGAAGGCTAGGTAAGGAAGTGGGAAGGTATTGGAAACATAAATACTAATACATTACTTAATCCACAGTATGCAATTTTAAATTCCAAAGAAGTGTTTCTAATATTAAAATTAATGATAAAACGTTACGGAAATAATAAAACCTGTAACTTTTTTAAACCATTTATTTTGACATATTTTTACTATACGGTTTGTAGAGCTAAAGAAGCTTACATATACTTACGCATTCACTTAGTTATTTACTGTGTTAGCAGAATTAACAAGAACGGCAGCAACTTTTCCAAGCTGTTGTTGTCTTCTTGAATTATGATGGGCGGCGGCATCTGCGGCAGATACGGCGGTAGCCCCGCTGGACTCCTGCAGCCCCCTGTGCAACCTCCCGGGTACCCTTGGTAGCCTGGGTAGCCGTAGGGATTCGCCTCGGCAACCTGAAAAGGCGAGCTCGTTTGAGATTTTATAATATTTACTTGACCAAAAATAGAGCGAATTATAGGCTCTAGCGTACCCGACTAAACGCTACTAAACATTTTTTTTTAAAGAAGCTACTTCGAAATTATATATTTCTTCAATTATAAATAATAGATATCGACCAGGTTCGGAGGTAAAAAGTAACATATATCTAAAGTCTGAAAACTGTTTCGCTTTTTAAAATTTAGTTTTCATCCATGTTTAACCAACCGCAAGAGATAACGGAAAATAACTTTATAAAACTAAAACCTACGAATCTCAAGTTACCAAAACAAGACAAGCTTAGAATTTCACTGACTACGAGAGAGGAGCGAGACGGCTTTATACAAAATACATGATATAATGTTCATGTATTCTTAACGCTGTCTGCCTCTAAAACAATGAGAAGCTGAGGTCACAGCCCAGAGGTCACATCGGTCACTGCGCCCGCTAAGCCGATCGACAATAAGCCGATTTCGACTAATGTTATTAGATGATGCTTGTTGCGACATTTCCAAAGCCTTACAGTGCTAAGGAGCTTCAGTGTGACCTATTGAGAGCACGACACAAGCTTCACGACTGACTAAAGAAAGGCAGAGGTGTATAATGTAATGTCTCCTGTGAGAGAGAAGGGAGGCAAGGCTCTCGAAGACTATCGGAACGATTTTATAAAAATAAAAAAAACAAAATACTCCAAAAAAATGTTTTTTGCTTGCAGTATTTAGATTCATAGATATAAGTTCCGCAGTCATGATGGCCTATTAGACGGCTTATTTTTAATAATCATGAAATATCATAATTTATTGAAGATAAAAAGTGATATTCTCTAGAATTTATTGTACCTCAGGGATTAGTTTCACTTTGAGAAAGCAGAGGTGCTCTCTGAAATATTTAAGGATTTGCATAGTCTAGAAACCATTGAACAAGCAAGCGATACACGTGTAGAATAATAAACAGAACTGTCTCACAATCTCGGTTCTCTAAAAGGATACTTATTTCATAAACAAGATGAGAAAATATTCTCGTTTAAGTACGACGATTGAAATGTTTTGCTGACAAGTCTTCTACAACGTACACACAAGGTACGTACCAGAAATTTAAATATTTAACAGAAATCTTCGGGACATGTAAGCTAAATATTAATACAAGTATTACTTATAAAGTAATAAATAAATCTAGCTCATTACTGTCTCACTGCTGGGCATGGGCCTCTTCTCAGAATGAGAAGGGTTAGGCCTTCGTCTACTACGCAGGCCTAGTGCGGGTTGGCGGACTACACAAACCATCGAGAACTTTATGATGATCTCTCAGATGTGCAGGTTTCCTCACATACCTAGAGGTATTTAGAAATCAGAAATCAGAACGTTTATTGCTTCACAATACAAACATTGCTTTTACATATAAATCGTTTTATTATGATATACAAGAAACTGGATTTGTATTGAATCCTACCTTGTTTAAAATTTTTGGGTGCAAGTATACTCTTCAAAGAACTCACTCTGAGTTTTGCCCAGCGAATAAGAATGACATCATGGAATAGCAATAATTCATGGTCAGATTGTTTTTGCCTTGTCAACTTGACGTAGCCATGTCATGGTTCTTTGCAAGTCCTTGAGGATACGTGTCGAAATGCTTTGCCTCATAATAGTTGTATTCTTACTTCGTCACTTCTACATACATGAGTAATTTATAATCTCTCTGAGTGAATAGAGCTACAGCTAGTGCCAAGTTTACAATTGTTTAGTGCAAAAGAACATTAAATGTGGTGAATTACTCTTGTAATAATTAGGACTGAAGAAACTACTGAGATAATGGCTGATACAAAAAAGAAATCTTCTCTCCGGTTTAAAAATCGTTTCACCTATCCTATCCGTAGTCTTATTTAAAGGACTGACTACAAATTGCAATAGACCAGGGAACATAGAAAGAGGAAAAGGTGGCCTTTGTGTAACTATGTGGAACGTTACCGGCTTAATAATAATAATAACTAAAAATCCTAATCTATCAAAACTTCAAAAATTATTAAAGTTTAGTTAATAAAGTAAGAAACTTACATTAAATATGGCGATGCCCGCAAGAAGAATAATAAAACTAGCTGACACCATCGTGGTATTATGATTGAAATGGAGCAGCACTCTGATTTTATACAAATGATCGAGACCTGATTTTCCTTTGTTTCGTACAGAGGTCTTTGTATTTCGTTGGTGTTTGTAAAAACGTCACAGATAGGGAACAGGTGTGACAAAGTTGAAATTGATCTGAGTCATAAGGGTGATAAGTAAACTATTCATCTATTCTTCTTCTGTATAGTTTTAATTGTGGTTTCTCCGGCCTACTACTAAATGATTATGGTGACACTACGCATAACAGACTTAAAGGCCACCAGCATTAAAATCCATTAAACATCCAAGTAGTTCTATCTTCATTCTAAACTCTCTCCGAGACAAAGAAAATGCATTTCAGGTCTAATTAGCAGGGCAAATTTTTGGCAGGCTTTACATCTAGAGCTTGTGCTTTTATTTAGTGATAACTTGATAAGCCTAATAGCCCAAAAGGCCCCAGAGGAAAGCCTCTCCAAATGTGGGTTGACTAATACTATCTCATATTCTAGAATTATCTAGTGGTTAACAGCCTGCAAACAGGTTGTAGACGATGTCGTATAGTGTTATAATTCATATCTTGAAAATTATGGCTGTTACTGGCCACGTGTGTTTGTACTTTATAATGACTCTATTTCACAATATTGTTATAGCTGACGCTTCATATTCTTTACTGCCTATTGAAGTTTTATTGCGATGTTGACTATATATATAAAGCTCGATTACCACTGACTGACTCACTCACTCACTCACTCATTGACACAATTGTTCTCCCAGAAGGAGCCGTGGGGGGTAAAAGTCATGTATGGGGGTCGTAAACCTTGAGGTCCAGTGAGTCCGGGAAAAATCCGAAATGACCTGAAAGTGGAACGCTGACCGGAACTGCCCTACGGATCTCGAAAATGAAAAGTCGCACACCCATACTGCCGGAACTAAAAATGTCAAGAACCCTGGGCCGTTTGACGAGCCGGTGAAAAAAAGATGGTTTCCATACAAAAAAACATGGCTGCCATACAAAATTAAAAAACCAATTTTTTTTTAGTTATGTTACAAGCTCCACCCAAAAAGCCCTCGCGGGCCGCATGCGGCCCGCGCACCCGCGCGACCTCTAGTTTTATTATATAAAAGCAATTTAACTTTGATTTCTCCTGTATCATGTGTACAGTCTCCAAACGAACATCTTGCATACACGCACTCCCAGATCCGGAGCAACTATCTGTAAGCCATACAAATATTTGTTCCGTGCGGAGATCGAACCCGTGACACGTAACGCAGTAAATCAATCGCTTAGCCACTGCGTCAACCGTACTGTAAATAGAGTATAAAAATGAAGCGATAGAAGCTAGAAACGCACCAACCTAGGTCATATTATTATTATGTTCGAATGATTTTAATGCTAATGGGATAGGTAAAATATAAAACCCATTTGGTTAGAAAGTCTAATTTTTTTACGCAACAATAAAACATTAATTTTAAAATATCAACATGTTTTATTTCAATATAAATTCTAATAAATACTTAATTTTATATTTATTTTATAAAGTTTAATTATCACATCACATAGGTACAAAACATATTTATTACACACGGAAAGTATGGACGTCCTAGCCTGAAGCACAGGTTCAACCTAGTTCAGGCAAATATGCAACTTTGCTTTATTTGTAAAATGTATTGAACTTTTTCTTAATAAACAATTTATTATTATTATTTCTATCACCGTCACTTTTCACTGCTAGCAATTTATTATATCCGTGCCCATTGACAGTTTGCCCTAAGATCTATTCTTCTTCGCTATCGTCCACATATTCTGAATCATTTTCTTCTGATGATGATCTGACTTCTTCGCTGTCCTCATTAGCTGTATTATTTTTTTGTATTGTATTATTCTTGACATTGTTTTCTTCTTTGTCATTACTTGAATTCTTTGGTTTTTCAACTTCTCTAGTTTTCTTCAAAGGTTCCTCTGTCCCTTGACTGTAATTCTTCTGGCTGGAATATCCGCTAAATATTGAAGGTGCAGGCGGCACATTATTTTTACTACATTCATTATTTGGACAACCGCAATTACGACAGCCGCAGTCATTTTTCTCCTTCAGCAAATTTATAATCAACGGAATCAAAGATTTAAGGCTCGATTTTGAACTCGTCTTTTCTACTGGATACGGAGGGTACATGCCATATTGTGACGGAGACGTTTGGAGTTCAGATAAAATATAAGATAGTAGGGACGCTTCGTCATACACCTGGGGCGATTGATTCTGCATATAATAGGGTAGGGGCTGAGCCTGAACTGTTATATAAGGTGGTTGGTTGCCTATTGGAGTTACAATTGCTTGAGACTGTTGTGGTGACAATTGTAAACTTTGTGATCCTTGAAGAACAATCGCTGGCTTATTCTCCCCACCAGCCACTCTATATTGAGTCTGTCCTAAGTTCAGCCCAGGCTGGTTCTGCCCAGAGGATTGAGACTGAAGAGCTCTTACAAGATATTGTTTTTGTACGTCCGTTAATTGATTCTGCGCAGGATTGAAGTTTGGCGCTGCCATCTGCTGGTTTTGTTGAGGTTGAGGGGTATTTTGAGATGCAAAAAGTGATAGTAACGAAGGATGGCCTTTTAAAGCTGCTATTTCAGCAAGGGAATTAGATGAAATGGCCGCGTTTTGTGTTTGAGACATGGGAACATTGGGAACACTAGCAACAGGACCCATATTTTGCTGTTGAGGCGTTTGAACATTTTGTCTAGGACTAGCACCGGGGTTGTTGCACTGTACTGAGAAAGATTCTGGCTTAGTTGGATTAGCAGGTAATCCAGGTGACAACTGAAAAAATCCTTGTTTGTTGAACTGCATATTAGCAATTTGCCCTGCCGCACCTTGCAACTGCAAATTGGGCGGGAGATTCAGTGATTGCTGGAAATTCCCCTGTAAATTAGCAGGTTGTTGAACATTGCCTTGCTGTAAATTAGACTGCTGTGGCAAATTGATATTTGATCCTCCATTTGGAATCTGATTTATGTTATTTGGTGTATTCGTCCGCTGTAACGCTTGTTGTTGCAACCCGATAACATTGTTTCCGCCTACATTTTGATTGTTGGTTAAACTTTGCTGTGCATCATTTACCTGAAAACAAAAATTACATAATATGATTACCATAAAAACAAAAAATAACTTGATAAGCAAATAAAAGATAAACATTTACCTGTAGATATAATAGCAGGACGAACGTACAATAAAGTTGGGCCGTGGCCATCTTGAAAATCTGTACAATATTCTTTTATTTCTTCTTATATACGATTAATTATCTTCCTTTGAGGTGTGACATAAGCGCGAGTCAATTATCTTTGTAACTTTTATCTCTGTGCGTGAGATGTGGGACCGAGTTATTATCTCGTCACGTCTCTTCAATGGAAATCAAACGAAATCTTTGATGAAAGATAGCGTTAAGATAATGTGCCTTTCATTTTAATGAGCTCAGATTCAATTAATGCTCCTTTGTATAAACGTAAAGGGTTTAAACTTAGCAGCTTATTTGAGTTTATTGTTTATGTTTCTGATTCTGAACCATGATGAAATGTAGACATGTTTTGATTGCGGCGCCCCAATTTGATCCATATGTTAGCCTAGTAACCAAAAATCTTGGAATCTTATCGCTTGGTGAATTATAACATTCATGCGTTTTCAAGGGAATTCTAAACTAAGCTCGCTTAAATTAAACCATCAAATGGCAAATGAGTAGGCCTCACCGAATTTGTCAGTCAAATCTCGTATAAATCCCAGCCCTCTATCCCTCCATAAATCCAAAGTTAGTTTCACAATTTTTTAATGAACTTATGTGGTAGGTACCTATATATTTTATATTATTTACGAGACCGAATGATATATATCTCAGTATATCTTACGCATAGCTTCTTTCGGAGGGGCCACAGGTGTCGCCACCGCTAAAATTTTCATTTTAAATTAAATTTTCATTTAAAAAATGCCAATTGTAAAATCTTTTTTTTTTTAAAATATTTTTAGTTATATATTATGTAGTGTCAATTAATCCCACAACTCGGAACAATGAAATTAACTCAATAATTAGATACTTAGAATTTCAAAATAAATTAAATTATAGGACTGATACTAGGCGTGCAGAAATAAAAGGCAGTAGAACATGCAAATATTAAAGGTACTTAGAAACAACATCTCCGTACCAATGACTCCTTACTCCAAGAACATCAAGCAGCGCCTATCTGCCATAGTGCAGAATCGCATTCTGAAATTCTTTGGGCATGTCTCAAGGAGGGAATACGACTCGATTGAGTGTCTTGTCGTGCAAGGCAACGTGGAAGGCACCAGACCGCACAGAATGTTACTTATGCGATGGACTGACGAAATCAAATCTTGTGTGGGCAGCTGTGCAGGAGTGCACCAGAATGTGTACCAACAGAAAACGATGGCGAAATATCGTGAGGCGAGTCACATCTGCCCCTGACAATAGTACTACATGATGCAAACGACAAAGAAGAAGTATACATTCGAGATTCTGAGAGGCAAAACATTTCCGAACGATTTCCAGGCATTATCTTAAAGTCAAGGCGAAGATTACTTAGAACCAATAATAAGCTCTCAAGGGGCAATGAGGCAACCACTGAACAAATGATTCGGGCTTTAGACGAAAGCCTTTTCTTTAAGTCAGTCACGTAATCATGTGAATGCATGAGAAAATGTGCTTAAATT
Source organism: Allophyes oxyacanthae (assembly GCA_932294325.1). Classification (NCBI taxonomy): domain Eukaryota; kingdom Metazoa; phylum Arthropoda; class Insecta; order Lepidoptera; family Noctuidae; genus Allophyes; species Allophyes oxyacanthae. The sequence goes on from OW028611.1 coordinate 6,567,770, forward strand.
TTCTTTCTTCTCATAAGTTGGTATATTTGTATACCTACTTTTATCAGTTTATGCTGTGTGATACTCATATGTGATGTGACTTTCTAACAGCCATCACTTTTGCAACTTTGCCATGGTAGGTGTAATGTATTTCAAGAGATCTAGATTAAAACCATGTTCAGCAGAACATGTTTACAGATTGAGATGATGATAACATCGATACCGTCCGCAAGAAATATAAAGCCACTGGGCTTTGTGCTCATGGTTGCGAAAAGGTGAGTCAGAATAATCTGGTGGTAGGGCATTATCCTGTGCGCTCATAACAGCATATACGGCGATCACTAATCCGTTCTCCGAGCATAATGTTTTCATAAATATCTAGCAAAAGACCAATATTGTGATTCATGAATTTTAAGGACTCATGATTATGACGAGCAACACCTTGGTAAAAGTTATATTGTGATCCACATGATAACAACACTGTTGGCAGACGATCTTTATCACGCTATCCAAGACTCTCATGGGTACACTTTCATACCGTAGCTGTCCTCATAATACTATCCAGATCTCTTCGCTTTTTATTCTTAATTTTAGAACAATATTCAGTGCCCATGATCTCCGACTAAATTACATAATTATAGTACGAATAAATAACATCGTAAAATATGAATAAACCGCGGTGTAGCTAATTCAAATTTCGAATACTAGGTTTCAGTTTGTTCTGGGACGATTTGTAGAATCATAAAATATTTATTTTACAAAGAATCGACTGCACTGTCCCAGCTTGCCAACAATAAAAAACATCGGGAAATAAAACGAGAGACAACGGCCCAAACCTATTTTTACTATGCAGAGCGTTGTCGTCGTTATGACAAAGTATTTTTAGTGCTCATACCAACTTCAGAGCAGATTTTATGGACAAATATGTCTCAAATAGAAACCAAGTAGTGTGACAGCTTCTATCTCTGCTTCTGTAAATTCGGCAATAGAGAATGTCAGTACCTGATGATTGATGAATAAGTATATTTTTTTTATGTATTATTTATACTCTTAATTGTACACCAGGTAATTAAAACAGGATTGAGGTTCACATAAGCTAAAGTACAATGGGCGATCTTATCGCGCACAGCGATCTATTCCAGACAACCTTTGGATGGATATAACAGAAAAGAAATAGGTAAAAAAAAAAAAAAAATTGTCAATAAATATTTTCACATCAGCTTATAGCTCAATAGAACCACTAAAAGAGATTGATATGAAAGAAAGAAATAATGTTTATTGTTCAACACAATACATAGTTAAATCACACCATAATGCAATACAGAAACACCAAAACCAGGAGTGACAGCAGTTGCACAGTGCAGCAGGCTTACTTCGGCACATAAAATGCTATGACATTAAATTAGGCTCGGCGTGCAATTTTCTTGAATAAAGTCGTACGTACGTAGTCTGACAGTTACCTACAAAATTATACAAACGATTTGAATATTAAATGTGCAGCTAACCTGCGAATAGATCGACTCAATCCTCAAAGAAGATTAATCATTGTGTAATATATGTAGATACAATCATTAGGGATTGGTAATGAATTTAAAGCCGGAGATGGAACTGGAAATGGAACTCTTGACAGTATACCAATAAGTACAAGACAATACCAAAATCGTAAAAAAAAATACTGACAATACTTGTAGCACTTGTAGTATCTGTCGAACTGCCGGCGACCACTTGTTAGACCCCCAACAGGCCAAGACAATCGGTATAATAATATGACATTGTGATGTGCTCAAGACAAGATCCAGAAGAGAGGAATGATTTAAAAAAATATGGTTATAGATTTGGCTCAACAAACAGAGAGATCGATAAAATTGGCAACGTCTCCCTACCAAGCAAAATCATGAAAACATTCGATTACTGTATTGAAATGGTTTTATTCAAACTCTCTAGTTCACCTAATTTTTTTTGTCATCAATTTAGTTTTGGCCTCGGTGATGTTAAAATGGGTGTGTTCAAGACAAGTACTCGCATATTAGGGGAAATTGCCTGTCTATAAAAATTTATGATACCGCTTTCTCATGATGCTTTATTAATCATTGTAAAAGTGACGTAATAAAACGTACGTAAACTTAAAAAAATAATATTCTAAATTCAAAACTAGGTTGCAGTTGCAGAACTCGCACTGGAATCGGCTTTAGCCTTAGCTTTAGCCACGACTTTGTTTTTATTCGTGTTATCTGTAGTGCTTGATGCGGCGTTATTTTTATTTTTTGTGTTGATATTGATTTTTGTTACACTTGGTGTGGCAGCTCCTCCTTTCTCGTCATCGTCATCATCATCATCATCAAATCGGCTACATCCTCTCTTATTACAAATTGGTATCAGCATCGGGTAAGGGATAGGTATGTTGTTGACACCACAGCTGCAGCAACTGCAGCAACCGCAGCACCCGCCACCACCGCCACCACCGCCACCACCGCCGTTGCCTCTATTTCTACCAGCCAGTAATAAGACCATCAGTAGAAGCCCAATATCGTCATCCTTACTGTTGTCTGAGTATGATATCGGTCCACCCCCATAAAATGGTAAGAGTCCTTGACCGGATACTTCTGCTTCCTGCAAAATTAAAAAAAACATAATATTAGTAATTGTAAGCTGAAAATCTTAGCCGAAGAAGTATTTTATTTGAAGACGAAAAACATTAAATAAATTCTGCTTTCCATTAGAAAAGTTAAAGAGGTTTCAGAACTGTTTGTGTAAGCTTGTGAACTTATATGTTGCCTTCTTCGGATAGAAGGTATTGTATTTTCCTTGGTTTCAACGAAAGGAACAAACCTTCTTTTTTAATCCGAATGTTTTAAATATCTGCCTATCACGATTTTGCTTACATAAATAAAGTAATTAATTCTATAAGTTGTATTACAGAAAAAAAACAGATTATGAGAATTATCGTTTGCACACATAACTTACCTTATAACTAAATAAAAATATCGAGAAAATGGCACTGAAATATATTATTATTCTCATGTTTGATTATAATAATAAATACCTAGTGCCTCATTACGCGTCCTTACTGGCCATCGATAAGATTACTAATAAACTTTCTCAATGAGAAGATTTTTTTTTATATTTGTACAGATTACATCAATAAAATTGTGTTTTTATCTAATCTTATGATTACGAAATCGTAAGTAAACTATCTCACGTGTGGCGATATAATTAGATATCGCATTTTATCTTTGTTTCATTGATTTTAAAGATGAAAAGCAAATACCTATCAGATTGAATAGCTATTTTTTTTAATGTTTTCAACATGTCATTATTTAATCGTAAGTAGATAAAACATTTCAATTTACAAAATTATCTATTTATTTTGAATTTAACCGACGTTTTTTTATTTGGTGAATTTAGGTTTCACGTTTTGGTCATAGGAGTTGGTATGTTTCGAAAGGTTGATTCCGATCTACAGGCCTAAAGATTTGGCGGAAAATACCACATCTATGAAGTCTTTACTCTTTGATCAAATGTTCCTAGAGACTGGAAATGTACACATTGATATTGAACCGTATTTGATAAACTAATTTCAATTACTTACACAAATGTGGTAGCACCAGTACAGTTGAAATTAGCTTTGGCAATTTCACCCTATTCTACCTACTTACTTTAGTTAACTGTTAAATTGAATATTGGATTCATCATAATTTAAAGATTTGGTTGTATTATGAAATCGTACTTAACCTTAGTGACCTCATGAATGACCCGACCACGAACATTCTTAGTTTTGATGTCATTCAAAACGCTGAGATTCTTCGATTGCGATGCTTCTAGACTTTCTATTTACTAAATGAATCATTCTTCTGGTTCTACATCTCATCTTTTCTGTTCATATCTTCTGGCATTGACACAGTAGGTAAGCTTGTAATTGTTATCAACTAATTAAAATAAGCATAAAAAGATGATAATAATGGGAAAGATCCTACAAATATTAAGTAGCCAAAACCTAACGCGTAAGTTAAACAGCCAATATAGATATATGGCATGTTATTCTTATGTTTAGCCAAGAAAAAGAAAAAGTTTCACCTTAATAGTTGGCGGTTTCCATTTCTCACGCGGGGCGATTTACTAGGGACTGTTACGAAGTTGCTAGTCCTGAAGGATCCTTGGGGACAGATTCAAATGTGTGGGACAAAACGTGCCAGTCGGTACACGTGTACGGAGTTTTGTAAACCTTTTCATGATATCATGAAACTTTTTAACGTGGCCTACTCTTTCGTGTGGTTATGTTAGGTGAGCACTTAAACATCAACTCGGCGTACTGCAGTCCACTGCCGTAACTAGACCTCTCCTGCAGTGCGACCGCCGAGAGAATGCGTTCCTGACACATGTCAAAATAGGGATTATGGTTTCTCAAAAAAAAATTACAAATTTAGTCATTGTTCCGAATTTGATTATCACTTGCGTTTAACGGTAAAGGAAAACATCGCGAGGAAACCTGCACAATCGAGAGGGCCCTATAAAGTGCTCGATGGGGTGTGTAGTCCACCAACCCGCACCAGCCAGTGACACTTAAATCATTCTAAGAGGCCCGTGCCCAATAGTGGGAAAGGAATGTCGAAAAGTCAGAGGTGCGGGCCGGGTTCGAAGTCAGACCCTCCTACTTGGAAGGCAAGCGTTCAACCGCTAGGTTTTCACTGCTCTCTCTGCACTCTTGAATAAAGTATAAGAAATATAGCACTGATATGTTCATGTTTCTATGAGAACAACGTCAAACAGAGGATAGCGTCCCTCGCGTGCAAATTGTTCTTATCTTCGCTATAATTACTGTAACGGTATGGCTCGACCGGCCAGTGTAATTATAGTAAAAGTAAACACACTCCGGCACAACACAACTTTAAGTATGGGATAAACTATGAAATCGCGAGAAAAATATTCTGCTGTTCTATCCACAGAAAACTTTGTACCCTTTTTTAAGAATATTGCGCGCACGTAAGAGTGTGAGATTTGGTATAAGTAAAGTTAATATGGAGAAGGAGTGCAGAAAGCTAAAATTACGGTCGAATTTCGACCACTCGCATAAAAAAATCAATATAACTCGACTAAAACTGTTTTTTTTTCACTATTTCATGGTTGATCCTTTAGTAGAAGTTGTTCGTAATGATGAGTACTATAAACCCCTAAAAAGACCTCCACTAATAAATTAGGACCTTATATCTCTCCCTGCCTTTATTTTTCTTTGTATCTGTATATCTTAGTGTTATGGTAGAACTCATACCATGAATAAATTATCATCAAGCCATAGCCAAACATAAATTTTCACCAAATTCTCATCCAAATGAATTGTATTATTATATAGTTATTTCGCTGTGGGCAATTTATTTCATAACATATGCTTTAGTAGTTCCTTAGGTACACTTATGTAAGGAATCCATTACCAACACATGAGACAGAAGCTCCTCTGAGCAGTTTTATAGCTTCATCCATCATACTGAAATTCAGTTAGGCGTACACGCTATAAACGTACAATGTAGGCCGTACCAGACATGTTGAAATTGTTACGAACATTCAAAGGTGATTGACTAGAGATGATTAACTATCAATTAAATTATATCAGTAGATTTCTAAGATGGCCCAATTAACACAGTGTTTTCGTTATCAATAAGGTAATTTGTAAATATAGCATTAAATTGGAATGATTATGTATTTGCTTTTGTAATTAAGGACCAATGACTTGTTTTAGCCAGTGTTATTATGCACTTTATAGTTTTGCCAAGGTATAAAGAGGTATCAATCTATACTGTCAAACAAAGAAATAAGTAACCAGAGTCACCTAGATGAAGTATTCTCAGAAGAATAAGAATGTATTCCAAAAATATATTGTTTAATTAACACGTTCACTGCGTGCAGTAATTTTGGGTACCTTCAAACTGGTGCGTTACGAGGCAAAGATCATGTCGTACTAGACTTTTTTCCAGTGCGGAGCTAGGTCCAAAGCATCTCGTACGGTACTGTTACTATAAACTAGAATATCTTCATGAAAACTGATGGATTTTTTTTTGGATTATACCATTAAATAGTGTATTGTCTGTATATTATATATGTCAGCACGCCCGAAGATTGGTTCAAAACTGACATAGTAATCCCATAAAACATATTACGAGATGAATCACACCCCGCCCCGCACCCAAAGAAATCAAAATACGAGGCGAGCTCAACCGCGTATCGCATCTTATTCCAAAATATCGATAAACAAATAGGGATGTAAACAAAACAAGAAAGAAAATTATCGAGGAGCATTTATTTAAAAAAGAAAGCTTCTTTTGAATTATAATGTTTTCTATGACTTTGACAAGGAAAACTATCAGTAACATTCTGATTATACAAATAGTGTAGTAATTTTTCTTTCGTTACTACTTTCACCGTCGATTTGGGGGTAGTTGACAAATCAAGAATGGAATCACTTACTTTGTTATCTTATGTATGGGGTGGTGACCTCGGTGACACAATGGTGGTTAGTTCTTGGAATGTATGCCCTGAACTAGGACTAGTATAAATATATCATATGTACCAGCTGATGAGAAGCACGACTAAACACTTCTTTGTAGAGCGAAATGGATTTTGGTCTAGTAACATTATGTTTTAATAAAAGATAATTCTAAAATCTTCCTCGATCTCTTCCTGTGTATAGTTTTGTTTACATCCTTAGTTAATTACGTCCGTCATTTATCGACACAGTTACAACAATGCTCAGATTTATCGACCTGCCTCGTACGAGATCGTTACGAGGTTCTATGCACCATGTACCGCACGTAAAGTAAACATTAACTATTGGGTCGGTACGAGGCGAAAAATATCTCGTACGTTTTTATTCAAAAATTAAATACTACTGAAGAAGGTCTTCAAACCCATATTAGTCATTTCACTCATACAACGAAATTTGTAGTAGAAATTCAATGCGCACGAGCGAGAGGAATAGCTTTTTCGGCCGCGCACTGAGTGCGGACGTCGTACGAGGTTTAATTCGCCACGTAACGCAGTGAACGTGTTAATGCACATCGATGAACTATATTTATGTAAAACTTCATTTAAAAACATCCATCATCATTTCTTTAAAAAACTTCATGTATCTGCCCCCTTACTACGAACTCAGCAGGGCTGAAATTGAACTGCCCAGACATTTCCAGTATGAGCTGAGCTCGCACTGTATAGACTTTTCGTACAATAAAAGGTCAGCTTAAACTGGAAATTTCTGGATAGTTCAATTTCTGCCCTGCTCCCAGTTACTTATCGCTGTTTGTACACAATACAGAGAGCTTTTGACGTATCGTAACGAACTTTGGCAAATTTTCAATAAAATATACCTAGGTAGAATGAATCTACTGCAATTTTGCTCTTTGCAAAATTTGCTTACGTTAAGGTTACGATACCTCAAAAACATTCGAGCTCGGCCCACATAGAGTACCACGCACCAGCCCACGTAGTAGGGTGTTCGAATCGCTTGACAGCTTTTTTTATTATACATATTGTAACAGATTGTATTTCATCTCTATTGTGGAATAACTCGTTTACCATTTACACGCTCACTGAGGCATTTTTTTGTTATTACTAAAAGGTGTAACGTTATGAAAATCTATGGTCCACGCGACCTAAACATAAAGTTCCAAAAATATGAAACTGGAGCCCATTTATACGTGGAAATCTTTCCTTCAGTATTTTCATGATAAAAATGAAATATTTAACATCGGGTTTTGGTAGGTAAAAGAATAGTTATTTTCTTGAAACTTGATAGAAACGAGTTTCAGAGTACAAAACTAAATTGCTGAACATGCCCAAACTGAAGATCAACAACTGTTTATTTCACTAGCACTACTCGAGCAAAACTTGAATTCTGATTCTGAACGGTTGAACTTTTGTTTTACCAAAATAGGAATCTCTGCCAATGTAACTTTAGCTACACATGTTACATCCAAGTTATTTAGTGGATCTTGCGACAAAAATAACATAAAACTGAATTTTGTTAACGGAAATAAAAAGAATTGTAACGAGAAGGTATAAACTATTATTTTAAAAAAATACTTCGTTTTATAAAATAGGTGCTATCGACACTGTCAGTATACATACAAAAGATAAAGATATAACATTGTCACTGTTATATTGGGTAATCAGGTTATTCGAGGAGTAAATAAACACACAGAATTGGACATTTCTGTTCACGTCAAGCGAGAGATTCAATTAGATTCGATGAAAAATTCATAACGTGACCTACTGTTTTCCAAATTCCAACAACGATCGCCTATTTTTGTATTTCGTCCTTTGATTCCACAGACTTATACCCCAAAAGTAACTTCTCAAACTTTATTGACATAAGCACAGTTGATAGCAATCTTGAACTCTTTATTTTTTATCAAGCCTCTGTGTCATCTTTACTAGACGCCTTGCCTTTCCCTTTACCACAAGAAGAGCGAGATCCGCCTTTAATGACAGTATTGCTAGTAGGAATTACCATAGGATATGGAATAGGTACAGTTGAAACGCATTGAGAACAGCAGCAGCATCCACCTCCGCCTCCACCGTTCCTAGACCAACCATTTAAGAGCGATATCAATAGTATTGGAAGTAAACTCTTCAACTTAGATTTGGACTTTTCCAACACTATAAATGGATAAGGAGGAATTCCAGAAGAGGAATAATCAAATGGTAAGCTAGGAGCTGGTGCGAAAGGAGATATAATACCCATCACAGGCTCGGGTGCCCAGGGCGACGCCATATTGATTTGTAAAGTAATAGGCAACTGCTGGCCGTAACATCCCATGTCTGTTGTCGGAATAGCTAAAGTAGTGGTTTCAACTGGTGCTGAAGTTATAGTGGTTATTTCCGTGTCAACTGATTGTGGATAAAAACCTTGTATGTTCGACGTAATGGTTTCTTTGACCACACTTTGTGATGGCAACATTTCTGAAAGAGGCGAGGCAAGAGCAACAAAAGGTGATAATTGAGGCATCGAGGGTACTTGAACAGTAATCGGTGTCTGATAGATTTCTGCCACACTCGAAGTTGGAGCAGATCCTTCTATTTGGATAGTCTGTGTTACAGGAGAATAATTTTGATCTATAATTGTTACAGATTCAATTTGTGATGGGAAAGACAATGCGTCTGGGATTGGTTGTGATAGCTGTAATGAACTTGATAACGCATCTAATGGGGATGTCGAATATGTAGTTACAGAATTAGGATTAGGAATATCATAATTTGACATCGTAGCAGTATTTATTGATACTCCTTGTGGATAAGACCCAATCTCTCCTGGGAATAACTTATGAGGAACTGGTAGCACATTTGGTAACACTCCGTTTGCTGACGCAACCGTCAAGAAAGAGTTTACGAATTGAGGAGTAGGTGATCCTGAAGACTGGTAATATTCCGTTAAAACTGGTTTAGCGTTTATTCCTTGTCCAAAAGTTAAACTGGCAACGTAAACGAGGCCATTCTGTAACAGAAAGATAAATTATATTGTTAATCTTAAAGACTTCATCTTAAAAGTATGAAAGTAAAATAATCTTAATGAACTTACGTTTAGCGATAAAAATATAAGAACGAACGGAAGTATCCGTCGACGTGAAGACATTTTCGAATAATTACTATTACTGGGAATTAGTTTACCTAATATACCTTGTTTTCAACGTGATATTACACACGATAAAATAATTTAGCTATCTTTTACACAAATTATTACAGTCATATTCTATTGACATGTTACACTAACGTAAATTACTTGTTGCGTAATTAATATTTTTTTCTGAAATAAGGCATTATTCTCCATTAATATAATGAAAAGTCGTTCAAATGGCAAATTATTTAATTTATTATTTTCTCAAATTACTACGTGATTGTTTATTTAATTACGTCAATTAATCTTTTAACTCTCGCTTGTCAAGTCCTTGCAGCCAATTTTGCTACCAATGCAATGTTTAGTCGCAATGTTTATATCAGATAACTGTTGCAATTTGCGATACTGCTTTTTATTATAAGATATTTTGTATTTATCTATATTTCCTTGTTACAGGTGAGCCGAGGGTACAACGCGATTTGACACGTAGCTGGTATGTCCGTCATTCATAACTGTCTTGTTATCATAATGGATAAAAGTATTTCAATCGTAGGTGGCCAAGCATTCGTCTTGGCGTTATAACATCGTAAATCTTTTATAAATCACAGATTTTCGTACATTTTAGGAGGAACACACGTTAAAATAGGAGATTTATGGAGTGGCAACGCCCAATTTTCCGAAAACTGCAACATTCGGTAGACTTGACAATGAGGTTTCTCCAAAAACAGTTGTTTATTGCCCAAAAAACAATCTCAGTGGGTGGTTATCGAAATAATCAATGGAACATGTAGCATTATCGTAAATATCGATTCAATACCCCTTAAAATTGGTAATTTTGTCCAATTTATGTTCGTCCGAAGGAATCGTTCGCGAGACCCACCGTGTGACGAATGTTCCAATTTTACATACAATGAGTTTTTTTTATATAAATAAATCTTTTTGCGGTCGACCTACGTCATTGTTTATAGTAGAACTTGTGCCGAACAAACGGGAAGTATACCCGAATAAGGAGTAGTGATTTATTCACCTTCTGGACTTCTGAATAGTGTTATACATCAACCTGATCACCAGACTTCGCGTTAGGTAATACAATATTTATCAATATGGACTGGGTTATGTTGATAATAGTTTGCGTATGCGTTTCTTGCAATATTCCAATATGATATAGTAGATATATAATATTTATTTATTTATGAAAAACATGGAAGACTTACAGCTACATAAACCTAAAATAACGCAATTTTAATCAACAGAAAGCCAATGACAAGTCTTCACTTATAGAGATTGTATATAATTTAAAATTTAAGCACACTGAAAACGGTTTTTTTTATATAGTAGTAGTAGTAGTAGTTTTTTTTTATATAGTATATTTTACAGAATACTGTGGAAAAACTAAAAACGTAGAGCCGGTAAAGGTAGAAATATTTTCCCTAAAAAGATCACAAACGTCAAACGTAAGTATTAATCGAGTTTCTTTGATGATTACGAGGTGTTTTCTGTATGTCACCGTCCTACGGAAATGTATATCCGTTAACAAAAGTTTTTATAGTCCCTAGCGAGCCTTGTACGGCGAGGTGAGGATACAGCTCGTTTGAAATATGGTGTTTGTCGCTGACACTAGTGTTTGCTGCTTTTGATAGCTTTGTTACCCGTTAGTAGAGCTGAAGACACTTGACATTTTTATTTCTTATTCCGTTGTAGCATTTCGTTAAAAGCATGTTCAGTCTTGGTGCGATGGATAAAATGATGGCAATCTTTTTCTTTATATTTTTTGCGACCTAACCAGCGAGATCTTTGCTAGTAATCATGCGGTTATTAAGTACCCACACGAAGTTGCCTCTGTTCGCAATAATTAAGGAGAGATTTTCTTTAACACGAAGCATTCCGCCATTGTTCCCAAATATAGAAAATTATTTACCCAGAACATAACGTTAGCTTTAAGACTGATTGAGCATCGATCGTTCTAATCTATAACACCGTCCTTTGCAAATCCCCTGCTAGATTACTCATTCATTACATATTTTGCATTTTTGTCGAAAACTTTAATTCTGTCAAGTCATAAATAAATAATATCGCTCAAACTTAACGCTACAAAATATCCGTAAATAACCATTTGTTAAAGGAAGTCGGTGTGAGGAAGTTTACTATTCGTAGAGATATACATAACTACGAGCGGTTGTTAACGACGTCCGTCGGTTATCGGTGGCGGCGTGATTGATGTCACTTTTTGTTCCATACCAAGGCTAGGTATAGAAATTATGCTAGGTCGAGTAATGAGGTGCGATGACTGTGATGTGTGGCGGTTATTATGTTCGTAGAAATCATAGTCAGCAAAATATGGGCCTTTACATGCGATCGTTAACGATATCTATATAATAATACGTGAAGAGAAAACTTTGTACCCCTTTTTAAGCATATTTTGCGCACGAAGGAGAGTGAGATTTGGCATAGTTAAAGTTTATATGGAAAAGGAGTGCAGAAAGCTAAAATTTTGACCAATTGGCCAATTTTGACCAATTGACCACTTGGCAACCACTAATGTAATTAAACACGTGAATGGATTTGAAAGATTCCTTAAAGCAACTGAAGAAATAAAAAAGTGAATCGTTAAAAAAATAGTATTGAAGACTCATAAAAGTTGTCTAAAAATATACCAAAATCCTTCCCAGACTCGATTTATTTCAAAGAGGTTCATAGCTCTAAAGCTGAACAATCTGAAGTATCTAAAAACAATAGAGAAGCGTGTTGGTACAGAATTCTTAAGAGCTTTTAATAAGTGCCAGAGTGGAGCCACTACGCCGTCTGACGGGAAGATCAGAGGGCAACCGTGTCGGCTAATTGGTTCGACCGTCTGGGTATCGCAGGGAAGTGCAGCAGAACAAGTTTAATTTGGAAAAGCATTGGTCCAAGAGTGTAGTGAACATCGCTCTGGGACTCAGAACGCCTATAGACGGGATAACTAGAAAACTTCTATTATGTCTTGTCGTATGTACCACATACAGTGTTAAAAAATTACAATTACCTATCCATTCAGCGATTTATCCTACAAATGATAGAAAGACGCTTCGATAAGTAATGACAAATTTCCATCATTTTGCAGGGTAAACCGACGATTTATTTTTCCTTAAAGATCTAAGTAGTCGTAATATTATATTGGGGTCGGCTTCTGGGATGAATCCAGATTTTATTTCAGACCATTTTCATTACCTTTTTTTTAAGGCTTCCAGACTAAATATAGCAATATTTTATATTGTAAGGGGATTTCCATCTGAATTCACGACCAAATAGTGCTAATACGTTATTAAAGCCATCGTCGATGCATATTAGTTATGTATAAAATTCTGGTATACCTAGTGACAGTTTTATAGTCAGAAGTTTGTTTGTAGTAGTGGCAGGTTGCCAGTCTATCCTATGAGCACAGTAGGTGTCAATTGACACTATAATTCTGGTACCGAATCGCGCTTAATACCTACGTTGTCACTAAAATAACGTTGGGAAATTTTAGCACCTACTATATAGTAGGTGCTAAAATTTATAATTCCAGGAACTCATATTACCAGCCAATTTACACGCTGTAAAATGCCTTGTAAAATCGCATTACTGCTTAAAATTGCATGCAACCATTTATTTGCAGACAGTCGAGACTTAGGTATCCATCTTAAATTAGAGTAACTTCAAAAAATCTCAGTAATCATTAGTCTTATCGTCATCAAATCAATCCGAGAACTTTTGGTGCTGAAAAACGAAACTTCTGATGCATTTATTTTGGTAGTTACGCAGTCGCAACTCTTAATTATTATTTAATGAGTGACCGACGAATAACAGCTGTGCGACTAAAAGTCGAGTGTTGCAATAAACCCGGTATCAACGATGACGTCATATGAATGGGAGGTCTTTGCAAAAGCCGTGTTTCATACGGATTTGTCGCTTTCTGCACGAGTGTCGGTAATTAGTGCGTGTAACTTGAAGAGTGTGGCTTGAAATGGTTTTATTTTTTTATACTTTTTGAGGTTACAGTTAGTGGTTAGGCAATTGACATGAAAACTCAGGAATATGTGTACATTCTAAGCAACGTTGCAAAGAAATGGTTTTATATTCTGCAGAAACAAAATAATGTGCTCTTATACTCCTTATTTATATTACAAAAATGAATTCGTTTCAAACGTTTTTAAACTAAAATGTGCCATTAACAAAACTATTTATAACTAATCCAATGTTATTGCATGCGACTGAGACGGCGTAGATTGACATAAAGAATTTAATTTAGACTTTTCTTTTCAAAGCAAATTGAATTTCTGTACCACATTCCTGTCATTCATTCAATTTCATAGTCATGAAAAGGTTATTTTGATTGCTTAGATTTATTGTATTATGTAATTTTAACGATTCCTTTCTCTCAATAAACAAGTATAGATAAATTATCTAACAGAATAATAAACTTTATGTGCGCTTACAATAATTATTTCACTCTCATCCCAATTATTCGCTTTCACAAGATGTTGTACAATTTTGCCGTCGATGTAACCATTCTACGTTGAAAAGCGACTGATAAATGTCGCATACAAACGACAAGATTTTGTCACACAAGAACTAAACTAGTGGATGCTGAACTAACATCACACGATAGCGATAATTTGTCCCACTTCCTCGCACGCCGGACGGGTATCGGAAGGGCGACGGATGCGAAAGCAGGAGACGCTAAATGTCAAGTTATAGTCTGTTGTAGAGCGTATTATATTGAAATTCAGTTGCATCTGAACAGTAGATGCCGACCAAAATACAGGGTATTTATTTAAACAGGACAGCTCCTATGGGGTTATTGTACTCATCATTATGAACAACTTTTATTATGGGATCAATCCTGAAATGAACAAAGAATTGGCTGTTCCATAAATATAATTCAATATTACTCAACTAATGTATTGGACACCTTATTTTATTATCAGGATTTTAGTGTTGATCCCAAAATAAAATTTGTTGATAATTATGAGTAGATAATAACCCTTTAAAGAAAGTGTCCTGATTATAAATATACAGGATGTATAGGGAATGAAAAAATGATAAAATAAATCTGGCAAAAGAGAGCTGTGTATGATCACCAGCTCTGATAATGGTCTTTGTTGATTCTGAAATACTATAGACAAGTCGGAATTCCGCTCCACCAGCTTTATTAACAAAATCATTCCAATATACTCGTTTAGAGAATAAAGGGTGAAATAGCATTAGCCCTCTTTAACAAACTCAAACAAATGACGCTATAACTCTTCTTTGGCTATAAAGTACCCAATCCAAATAAATTCATAAATGAGTTTCTTAAATTTAAAATTCCTAATGGATATTTTCCTGACATTCTTTATTTAAATTAAAATTTTATTTTATTTTGGACATTCTTTATAAATTATATTAATGATGTGAACGATTAGGTAATATTCTTACCTATAAAGTTTATGAATTTCATTGTTTATTTTAGCTTCAAATTTAATAATGTTTTATGTAATTTTGCATGCTACATTTGGTAAATTGTTCTAGATCTGTCTGGCAAAATAATAAATTTCATTTCATTTCAATATTTTTATGCTGGTGCTGTGACAGAGTCCATTTATTTTCCAGTCTGGCGATCTAAGTACTTACTGGGTAGACGTATTGAGCCAAAATCTGCGCATTTTCACATACATTGATAGATTGCTAGCAATTTAGTTTGATGTCTTGTATAACGAATGCAGCAATGGATTGGAAGCGAGCGTTACTAACATGGTTGATTGGGTTCAGATGCCATTAATGTCTGATCATTGCCATGTTTCGAAATCTATTTATAAATATCCGCAACCACTATTTGCGTAATAAGTTTATAAATTGAAAAATCTGCAACTCTCTAATTGTTTTACGTTTTTTGTCAAACAATAGTGTCTTTACTGTTGACATTTAGGTACCTAAGTCTTGCAAAGAAAAATTGGATCTAATAATAACTCTTCAGTTATACAAGGTCCAAAACTCTCTAGTCCCGATCCCTTTAAAGGGTTATGCTACTAATCATTATGAACAATTTTTATCATGGGAACAATCCGGAAATCGCGGAAAAATATCTGCTGTTCCATTCATTTATAGTAGAATAATATAGAATTATTTGTATGGAACGGCTGAATTTATTCTTTGAAAAAACTTTCCTTAATACAGCTTGAAGGGCTGTTATATATTATGATCACACAACACATCATAATTTCTTATATAAAATAAACCGTTTCACCAGAAACTACTTGAGTACGAATAATTCATCATCATACAAGATAAAGTCATACCTCAGAACTTAATTACAAAGACAACACGGATGCATAATAATTAATTACTGCGAAGCCCATAATCTCAGTCTAGTTGCTCAATGAATGCATGATAAGCGGCGCGATAGGCCGTTGGCCTGCGCGGGAGTGGAAACGGCGCGTACCTGCGCATACGCCGCTATCGGTCGTACGCGCCTTATCTGCGGTTGGGAAACGTTCATGAACAAGGACGATGTCATTGTGTAATGTAATAATAATACACGTGATTTGGTGAAGTGTTGTAAGAAAAATATATTTTGTTAGTGTTTGTAAATACCTTTCTGACGTCTTTATTTATATGTCTGTATGGCTGAAATGAGAGTAGGTATTTCCTTTGATTTATACCGTATTATTTCTTTAACATAAACATTATTGTAACTCGTATCACCAGATGTCGCCAGATGCACCAGTACATGAATGAAAAACATAACATAGTGTGACAATTAAATGGCGGGCACGGCACAGGCAGGCTTTTGTTCGATTTGTGTCACACTCTTGCCTGGTCGCAAAGACATAACATAGCTTCAAGCCTGTATTCCTCGATTGCAAATTATAATTTTATTTATTTTACTAATTCCAATAGTGAATAAATGTTAAAGATCATTCTTTGACTATACTTTTGTAATCAGTTTAGGTTATATAAAATAGTCAATATAGGCTAGATCGTATTTATTATTGAGGTGCTAATTTGTAATTAGAATCTTAAATAATAATAAAAAAACTTTGATAGTTTTAGTATTAAGCAATCACATAGCGTAACAATGATAGGTCACCTACTCTTCATGAAACGTCCTCCTCTTAAGATTTTTCTTCGTCTTTGTCGTTAGACTCTTCACAGCGTGGTTGTGGTCGCTCCTTTTGGGTTAGTCGGAAGCTATACAACAGTGGCGTGTGGACACACATTTCTTACATGGTAGACAAAAACAAGATAAGTGTTGTATTGTCAAGTTATTGATGTTTGCGATTGACCACTTCACCCTAAGACGACACACCGCCGCAAATATCCTTAAATTAACCGATATTACAGACATATTAACGTTTGTAGTTTGTATTACTTATTACTTAATTTATTAGGGTAGGCAGTGTCTTTTTGTCTCTATGAAGTGCACGCTGTGGCGTGCACTTCATAGAGACAAAAAGACACTGTTACCAGGATTGTGATCCTGGTAACAATCTGCTTTGAAAGAAAGAAAGAAAGAAAGAAAAAATGTTTATTGTCACATTAACAAAAACAAAGAAAACTTAAAACTCTAATACACGTCTTAAAATTAAAATTATGTAGTATGGTATGCTTATGATAGCGCTCCTAATAAAAACTCATCCAATATAGCATCGATCACCTTGTTGCCTTAAAGGCATTGAGCGTGAAATTTCATCAAAATAGGTTTCGAATTGATGAGATTCGCCACGTAATCTGATGAGCGCACCGGTAGACAGGAATAACATGGTTATAAAGGGCGAAAAATGTGATAACCTTAATTTGTCCAATAAAATAGCTAATATTACGTAAAATAGCATGGAATTTGTATACTTTTTGGCGTGGTCGTAGCTAAATAAGGTTTTTATAATTTACGCTTGCCGTGGTCTGCATAGTTATTTTATAAGAATATCTCGCATCTCGATTCGAATGTTAATAATACATGATAACGTGATAGCGGAGCTGTGAACATACTCTAGTCATGTTCAATGTTCACAGCTCCTGTTATTATGTTGCACGTTTATTATTATTGTATGTCAATTCATCAAATATCAACCGACAATAAGACTGAAAACCGAATCGAGATGCGAGATGTTCTTATAGAATTGCCTCCCTTATGTTTTAGGGCTCAATTATGGACAGGCGGAAAGTCGCGCGGAGCGCAAAGCGGCGCGCACTGCGGTGAAAGCCGTGTATCTCCGTTCACGGAGAGCAAGCGAGAGAGCAACGTCCCCTTTGCGCGCCGCGCGACGCTCCGCGTCACCATAATTGAGGCCTTAGGCAAACCATGGTTCTTAGACTGCAACTGTGCTGACGTTCTTTACATATTGACACCTCAGATTGTGATACGAATGCCTATGACAGTCGTTACTCAGTCTACGTTATTGGCAGTCAGCAGTCCGTAACGACAACACAATACAAGATTTTTCCACCCAATATAGAAATGAATTACGCAAAGATGCCAGTCAATTACAAATTCATTAAGGTAGATACTTAACAATTCCGAATCCGTCTGCCAACTTGTCTAATTGACAAAGTCTGCTGTCTGTTACTTACGGTGAAACCTTACAAGGTATTAACTTAGAATCTCTATATCGATTTCAGCTAAAGAGCTAGAATTTCAAAATTACGTAGGTTTTCTTTTAATTTGTACTAGCTGTTGAACGCGGTTTCGCTTCGGTTTGTAAATTCGCAAACTCACAAACATCCAAACTTTCACATTATTATACTTAATACCTACTCAATATTTATTGCGTTCCACAATATAATTTACTTATTCTCTCTCTCTTCCCGACTGTCAACCCCATATGGTGGTGGGGTCAGCCTTCTTTATATTTCGCTTCCACTTCGCTGTCTTTGACATCCGTATCGGAAACTTTGCATGTCGCCATATCTCTGTGCACTACATCCATCCACCTGGTTTTAGGTCTCCCTCGAGATCTCCTACCAGGTAAGGACAGCTGCAGTGCCAGGTTGCCTACGTAATGTAATTTACTTATTAGATGGTAAAATAACAATTATTTCGATCATTATGGACCCCGTCGGGCACAGCAATGTAGGAGAGAGGAAGCACTATGTGTCTATAATTAAATAAAATTAAAGAAAATTATACATGTAAGTATTATAATTATTATATAATAAAATTAAGTAAAATTAGTTGGTTATATTAGTAGGACATTTGTAGTTAGTTTTAAAAACTCGTACAGTTATATTAAAAGACAGAAACGATTAGCTATTGTTTTATTAAACTTTTGATAGACAGATTTTGAAACTCCATTGCTGAAACAAACTGACACTTACTAAGTACTCCAATAGCCCTGAAGAGTCTGTCAAAACATTCATTGAGTCCCCCTCGAATGGAGCAATGAGAATTCAGCGCTTTGACGTCAAGCCAGTGTACTTAAGAGTCAAGAGGATAGAGGATAATGCTCTAATAGATATGTTGAAAGCAATATACCTATTACTCTCTCATTTTCTCTCAATGCAGCCAAATGTTGAGTTGTATGGAACTGTGTTTGTTGTTGTTCGACTCTCGTATAGCGTTCGGTTTGCAACGTCATAAGTCTTTTGAGCAATATCACTCAATACAAGTTAAAGTAGCTGTTCAAATGTAAACGTTATCGAAACTTCTTACATCTGACAATTTCAGATACGTTTATTAATAATCAGCTGAACGTTAGCGATGTCCTACGCCTATGATAATCAGCTAATCCGCATCTAGAGTTGTCTTAATCATATAAGTATACTTTTAAAGATCGATCGATTGATGAGCGGTTTAAAACGGATTAATGAGCGGTACAATCTCAAACTCCGGATCCGGTTTATCTCTGAACCGGTATATCTTCTTTAATTACATAGTATAAAATAAAGTCACTTTCCGTGTCTGTCTGTCGATCTGTCTGTCTGTATATCCGCTAACTCCTCCTAAACCACGCAACGGATTTTGATGTGGTTGTCACCATAATTTAGAGCATTTCTTCCGGAAGGATAATATGTATTATAATTTCATATTTAATGTAAGGATAGTAGAGAAATTGCATCCGTGCGAAGCCCCGACGGGTCGCTAGTTTTGTATAATGTCACGATACGTTGCAGTGATACATTTCGCAAACAAAATACTTTGAACGACTGCGACACGATAAGAATTAATAACTCTGCGTTTGCACGCCGGGTGCAAACGATTTTAGCCTTACAGATGGTCGACCGGATTTTTTTCGATTGCACGATCCATTTTTTCTTACATCATGTTATAATGTAAATAATCTTATGATGTCTTTATACATAAAAAGGAGTAAATAAAATCCACAGAAGACCTCAAAAGCAATTTGGTATGAACCTTTTTTAAAATACGTAATAGCTTTTCACCATAGAGATAATACATAGTACCTATAACTTTTCACATACCGACTGTTTATTTGATCGAATCCTTTGTATGTAAACTGACACAATAAGATTGTTTAAAAATGGACTGTAATATTTGTTTCTAACCAATAATATCTCGAATATTTGCTGCTCGTCGACGCAAATTGGACTGCTTCTATTCCCACTTTGGGACCAAAGATTGTAAGGTCAACAGGTTTCTGTCTCTGTGTTTGCTTATGACTGTGATCTTCTACAACATTTGAAATAGGATCATTATTTTACTTAATTGCTCCTGCATTAGTCAGATTTGCTATGAAATTATATACTTCCCCGAAAATATTGTACCTAGTTTTGAGACTCTATCATAATAGTGATTACAGTATGAGGTCATCAGAAGCCACTGTTGGCAGTTTAACTCACCGATATACTCTTTATAAGACCTTATTCTTCAGACACCCACCAAAAGAGAAAGGATGGCCTTAAGCCGTAGACCACACACCAAATTGCAATGCCCTAAAGTGAATTCAAATCATGCAAGCACAGTAGGTGTTTATAGACAATGGTGTCACCTGTATTTCATTGAAATAAGTGGTACGTGGGTGAGAGAAAGGTCACGTGACCGCTGTGCGTAATGGCAGGAACAAAGCGTTGCAATTTGTATGCATCGCCTAGCTGTTGCATAGCGCAGGTGTGTGGTCGGCTTAGGTGCCGTGCCTTGGAAATTATAAGGTGTAAGCTTATAAACACTTATTTATTATGAGGTCCTACATTTCTAGTCCCGATTCCTTTAAGGGGTTCTTACAACTGTTACAACGGGACCAAACCCGAAATCGCAAAAAAAACATCTGCTATTCTATACATTTAATCAAGTAATATTGAATTATTTTTATGGAACAGCTGATTTATTTTCGCAATTTCCGGTTCCCCTTATCCTCTTATCCCTTAAAGGCACCAAGGTAGAATCTTGTAGGTATTAAGCCGTGCCTAGGAATAGGAGACATTGTAATAAGAATAATTTGTAATGTATGCTGGTTATGCATAAGCAAGGCATCAAAATTATACCGTATATAACCGTTTAATATAACAATTTTCTTACAATGTAGGTACTTACTTACAACTATCAAAAGTAACTGAAATATTATCCGAGTTGTTATAACTTACAAATAGAAGTTAGTCAAGTTCATCTTGTAGGTATAACTCCATGAACTTAACCACCGCTTGTATGAACCTAAATTAGTGCAGAGTTGGGCGAATTTTTATTAACATTGTTGCATGGAGTTGCCAGTGGAAAAATAAAAAGCGAACGAAAGTTTGCATTCGACCTCATCGAGTTAACCTCTGTGGAGTTACGAAACATTTCATCTCTTGTTTTCTATTTCGAAATTTGAAACAAAATTAATTAGCTCGATACAAATAGGCGTAATAATACTACTAAGTACCAGAAGTACTTATTAATTCTATGGCTCGATATGGTACCTAGACTACCTACACAGTTTTCAAATATTGCGTGTTATAAATGTGTAAAAAAACAAAATTTGTTAAAATTTATTTCAAAATAGCATAGTCAAGAATCAGTATAGATATCCTTAATAAGTAGCTATGCCTAATAGCTGGTTTTCGAGGATAATTTCCTATCGCTTTATGGAGTAGTCTAATCATCATTTTGAACAACTTTTCTGGGACCAAACCTAAAATCGTGAAAAAAATACAGCTATTCAATACATTTAGTCGAGCAATATTGAATTATTTGTTGACAGATATTGTTTTTGTTTCGCGATTTCAGGTTTGGTTCCCATTTTTGGTTTTGGTTTGGTTTTGGTTTTCAGGTTTGATTTTGATTGTTTTTGTATATTCTACTCTAATACATTTTTTAATCCAAATGCCGTTGTACTTTTACCGCTAATGACAGACAGCAGTAAAGCATCATATAAACGAACGTTTAGTTATTTTAAAAAAAACATTAACTCTTTTACTTAGGGACTGTGGAATATAACCGACTAATTTAAAAAAAACAGAAATGCTATAAACTCTTAAAAGCAACTTTTATAGAGCTCCTGCAAGATCATTAAACGTGTGATCTTTTGGGTGGATAACCTTAAAGCTAGTTATTTTTGTAGAAGTTTTTATCCGCTATTTTACTCCAAAAGTTTCAGTTAAAAGTTTTCCGCGAGTGGCTTTTGCTGGGAAATGCAAAGCAATTTTCCCAGGGATTCCGATCACTAGCCGTAGGAAAATCGACTCTTAACAGTTGTGGTAAAGTATAATTTGGCGTGGGGTGGCGTAATACTGCACTGGTGCAACGCCCTTGACCAGTGTGGAGTGCCCCGAGCGCCTTTACTAAAGCCTTCAAATTAAATATTAAACTTTATTACGACGACAACACTAGAATGTGAATTTGCTGAATTACGCTAAGTAATGAGAAAGGTTACTTACATTTACTTTGAAATTAATTTTAATTATTAAGGGGGTCCTTTACAGAAATGCCGCAAAAACCGATTTGTATTTACAATTTTTTGAATAGAAATTCTTATTTTTTTGCCCTGAAAAAAATATATATCAAACTTGAAGATGTAACACGGATTTGTCGGTCGTCCGATACATGTTTGGACAAAGTTGGCTCGATAAAAAAAATTCGCAAAGTTACCCCTTTTAAAAATATTTTTACAAGATTATTTCTAAAATATTATATTATTTCAAATAATTTTTACATCACAATATTGGTCGTAAGTATACCAAGGCAAGTCGGTCGTTATTTTTTCATAATATTACATATATTCGTCACAATTTGAGAAAAACCACAAAATTCGTGATTTCTGTCATCTCTGCCATCAATCAGTCGCGTTTCGGCGCGCATCGAGGTCGGACCTGTGCTAATTTTTTTGACGTTCCTGCGCTTACCCTTTATTAAAAACCAAAAGAAAGAATGACAGTATAATCATTAAAAAAATTCTTAAAAAGAAACAGGAAGTATAAGTAACTTGCCTTTTATTCAGAAAATCTAAGTATTTCGTTTTATAAAATCAATATGCTAAAATAATTTCTTGACATCTCCGTCAAGAATTCATTTTATAGGATATAGTATAGAAATATCAGTATGACAATTTGTAGTGTTGAAAAGAAAGAGTATGAAGTTTTATTTATATTCTATTTACTTATAGAACAATATTTTCCAGTTTATATAAAAATAGCGATGGAACTCCGACATTAATATTCCCGCTACAAATGAACGTATTTTTATCAACTTTTGTAAACCTCGTATTTGACTTGTCTACCGAGAAAACCAGTTGAATTGGATTTTTTTCTATACTATAATATAATTATATATTTATTACTCATACAATTTTTTTATACAGACTAATAAAAAATACATAAATTTTATTAAACTATAACCATTTGTTAGGTTTTTCCATGCACCGTTGGTCCGTCGATGGTTCATTACGCAAAATGTGATCGAACACAACGAATCATGCATGCACCCAAAAGACTGTACTCAAGTAATTTTTGTTGAAAGTAGTTTAAAATTGCCGCCTTCTTTGTCGCTGTTTTCTTTATCAGTGTCAATGTTGTTCTATGGTTCACTACTCTCTACTGTATGAATCCAGATGTGTGTTGTTTTAGTTTAAATTATAAAATTTCAGTTTTACTTCATAAAAATCGTTTGATTATAACAATTTTATATTTTATTATTCAACATGACTACTAGCACATAATATTTCTATTTTTTTGTATATTTATTTGATTGGTATCAAAATGTATTTTATCTGCACTCATATCGTAAAGTTCTAATTATAAATTAAAAAATAGTACTATTTATTAATTTATTTTTATATATACTACTACACACACACACACTACTACACACTGTACTATATTTTTTTATATTTTTTTTGTATGGATTAAAACACATTTTATTTTTTTCTCAAAATGTAACAATATCAAATGTTTGTGGCTTGGACACAGTCTAGACTCAACCATTTTCTACCGAAAAAAAATTTATGCAGCTGCAGATACTTGCAGCACTACGAGAAAAGTGGTGGCAAATATCCCGTTCTAAAAATGCACTTTTCAACACATCAAACTAGTTTAGACTTTTAAAATGTTTTATTTCTGTGTTATTTAAATAGAATAGACATACCTTAAGTTTTGACCTTGACTCGAAAGTAGGTAGCTGAATTCCGGATATTTTATTAAAATTAGATGGTTGGGCTTTAAGTATTGTTTATTACGCAATGCAACGCTGCCATTACTGATTATAAGGCATTCTGAGTTGCTTTTATGAGAATATAAGCTATGCCATGTGTCAGGTGATAGACTAAGTTAGATACCCCTGTGTGTTGTGAGGAAAGATTACTGGATTTTTCATTAAATGGCCAAACTTTCATGGCCAAAGTAGTAAAGCCCAAAAAACGATGTTATTTGATTTTGAGTCCATAGCCAATAAGAAAGTTCTTACTTAATTTAAATATAACAAATCGGGATGGTTCTTAAAATCTGTTCTGCCATTCAAAATTTACACCTCTTTTTCTAGTTGGAGTCGGGGGTTTATGACGGTTAGGTTATTGTTATCATTATTTGAATTTTTTGTGTGTTTATGTAATTTATTTATACTTTATGCACTATGTACAGAGGCGGACTTAATGCCACAGGTGTGGGTGAGGGTAGGTTATTGTCTCAAGACATGGATTTGAGTTGGCTTATTCTTCTAACATTACTCACACATTGGCAGTGTCATCAGCTTTGTCGTGCCGATATATCGGTTTCGTTACGGCATTATCGGCTTAATGTGAAAATGCCCAATGTTGGTCGAGACAATTATGTGCACTTGCATAAACTCATACACAATAGGTATGACCAATAGTTTATAAGTAGATAGATAAATAGGTATAAAATCTACAAATACAAAACGGTCTAACAGATGTTCTAGCGGAATAATATAGGACACTGGGTATACGATATTATGGATTTATATTTTTCAAGTATTTGCTGGTGTCATACTGCATGTTGCTTATTAATATTGGTATTCTGTGACACGTGTGTCACACAGTCTGATACGTCAACTGCGCAATACAAACGAAATGCGTGAACGGAGCTCCCCTGGTGGGTGGGGCTTAGGCTGATACTTCACCCCCTCAAAAGTAAGAAATCGTCGTAAAATACAACCTTAACCTCTGTTCTAACGCGACAAACGTACATAAATCTCTACGAAGTTTAATATTAAAAAGGATATGTTTGCGCTACACAGACGTTCACAGCTATATCTGCATATTTTTTTTATACTTACTGCATTAAAAAAATGCTTAAATGGAATTTAAAACTATTCCATTGTATTTAAATTCGTTCCAAAGGTGTTTATGATAGTTTCTACGAAACATATTTCCCGCTCAAGAGTTCCCAAACGTTTACGAGCCTCGCTTTAATTAAACCGTTTATGCTCGAATCTGGGTACTTTTGGTGACAAATTAGGTTATAAAACCTGTATACGTGCGGCCTTCACAGGTGATTTTTACCCGAAAAATGTTTCACTATAGAGCCGAAATGCGTTAATTTTATAGTTATTTAGCACTAACTACACAAACTGCAGAAAGTTTGTTTCTAGAAGATATGGATCAATAATGGTTTAATGTTGTCGCATTTCTACAACAAGTCTTTTCACAATATGATTTACGCTAGTAATTTTTGCTTTCCATTCTATAAATTAGTAACGTCTTGTCTGGGTTGATTTTCTGTTATTTTTCTACAAAGTAAATAAAGCTAAGACAGTATCTTGGTTACTATTTCTAACAGTTAATTAGACTTGTCCAGTGTTGTCACGTTAACAGGAGAAATTGTTGTTTTACTCGAGACAGAAATTGTCCGCTAACGTAATGAAAGTGTTGATTATTTCTACATTATTAATTTCTTGTTTTTTTATAGAGAAGACTACATGAAAAAATGATATTATTATTAAGTTAAATAATTATATACATCCTTATTATTGTTCTCATCTCAAAGCTCTAGTTAACAAATTTAACCCTAAATTGTATCAGTTTTATTTGAACTCTATACTTTAATAACTCAAGTACTTAATATAATAGCTCACTTTGATCACATTTTAAGGAATATTCTATTAATTAATAGAATATTATTTAACACTATTGTTATTAATAACTTTAACGTTTATCGTTAATGTTATTAGTAACGTTAAAGTAATTTTGGCTGTAAACAATTTCTTATAACACGACACAACCTCATTTTCCCACGTGTTTTGCAAACAGCTGAGCCACACTGTTTCCCCAGACCTATAAAAAAAGTGCCGAGAAAGACAAAGCGAGGAACCGTAGTGAAATAATAAAATTTAGATCGGCCGCTGTCCGGCTGCCGTCCGGTCTCCAGCTGAGGTTACGGGCTTATTATTTATTATAATAATATTATATTATATTATATTATTTATTATAAAATAATGTTATTGATTCCGCTCCAGATCGGTCGATGTTGATACCTCATTGACAAGGAGTTCTCACGGGAATAGAGTAAGATCGGCCGGCTATAAAATTGTTTTTAAATCACATAAACTATTTAAGCGATTAAGGATAACAAGTAGATTTCGAAGCTTGTCTAGTAATTTAAAAGTATTTAATACCGATATCTAGGGAATTTTAAAGGTCATATAGTTATCAATTGACTGTTTTATGTATTAAGTTAATATCATCATCCCGATAAT
Organism: Allophyes oxyacanthae; assembly: GCA_932294325.1. Classification (NCBI taxonomy): domain Eukaryota; kingdom Metazoa; phylum Arthropoda; class Insecta; order Lepidoptera; family Noctuidae; genus Allophyes; species Allophyes oxyacanthae. Next base: position 6,594,421 of record OW028611.1, read on the forward strand.
TTATTAAGCTGCGAATGGTCACGCACAAACAATAGATTTTCAATTGTGTCAACTCTGAGTCGCTTGACGGGTTAATTCAATTCAATTTATTTATTTCAGATAAAATCCATCGTAAAATCGAATAAATACACAGTAAAATTAAATAAAAATAATACAATATAAATTCACTTACACAAAATTACAACATTATTATACGAGTAAGTATATCCTTTGGATGTCAATTTAATTTTCTATTTATTTATGCACCGCTTAAAAAATCTTTCCGCAAAAAGTGTTTTGTCAACCCTATGCGTAAAACAAATACCTTCTCTCGTAATAACAATGCTTGACCTAATGTAACAACCTGTATCAGATTATTCAATTCAATTCAAATTTTAGGTTTGTGGCCAATTTTGTGGCTGCATAATTTTATCGATGATTCTGCCAATGTTGAATAACAGATGTTACGTTGAATGAAATAGTTGCCGATTAATTACCTCTTTAGTAAAGTGGTTGAGGCACCTGAAATATAAACAGCACAATATTTAAGTTAGTACATATCAGGTTATTCGATACACATAACCCCTTTTGACAAAGACATTTTTATGTCAAGTTTTGACCTGAATAGACAGAGCCTCCTATTCGGCAAAAACTTTGTTCCCTATCCAAAAGCAACCCGGAAAGCTTAAAATAACTTGAGAACTCGGAAACATGTTGAGATTCTCTGCGTATTATTGATAGCGGCCGGGTTCGGTCGATAAGGATGCGACATCTCGTCGGCCTACAAAACAGATATGGAAAATGTTCCGCTAACAATCCTAGACGCCATTTATTGTGTCTATGATGGCTTTTATTACCTGCTTTTGTTTGTATTAGCTGTTTTTATTGTAAATGTTTGTTTTTTGTTTGATTAATAATATCTAGTGTATTGCCTTAGATTAAAAAAAAACTAGTGATATCTAAGTAGGTACTAACAATGTTGATGAACCTCTATCACAGAATGGAATACATAACGACTGTTTTAAGATTTATCAAAGACTTTGCTCAGTCCTTTGAATAAATATGACCAGTGTGTGTCAGTTTATAATATTGGAGCCTCAAAAACAACAAAATGGAACCGTAATGAAAAACTTTTGCAAAATTAGTTATAAGTCTACATAATACCTATATTAATAATTTTTAATTCACAATACGTACATTTACAATTACAATAATAAATAACAAGTTCTGTTTATCTCGACATAATTTGAGATGAAACATAAACACTACGTTATATAAATATAAATAATTAACGAACAATTGCCACATTAACGTTTTTCCCTCCTCCGTATTACCATATCCCACCACACCTATTTTTAACGCGAACGCCAAATCCCATTATTGTGTAGAGTACGGGTTTGCAGACGGTTGCATTCAAGATGGCCGCCGATCAATGGTCACCATGGCAACGCGTCGCGCCCGCTCAGCTGGCTGAAACACGCTGAAACCAAAACACGCTAGAGTATACTACACGCCTTGTGTATGAAAGAGATGGGAAATCAAAGGGAAATTGATGGGGAAACTGTGTAAAAAGGTTACCTTATGGATAATTAAGTTTGAGAATTTTCTTCTCAATTTTCGTGGATTTACAGCGAGGTTTTCAGGAATTTACGTTGTGGTGTTTTAATAAGGTATAAATATTTATTTATTAGGTTAAAAGTTATAATATAACTTAGTGAAAAAGAATCGACTATTTTTAAATAACGACAGAAATAATTATTGTACCTACCTATAGGTATTAAGTATGAAATACTAAATTAAATACAGTACTAATAATAACGAATTATAATTAAACTAGAAGGAAAATAAATTGCGGTTGAATTCATAAGAAACTAAGCTTAATTATGAATTTTCATTTTATTTATAACATAATGATTATAAAGAATTGGTTTTGTAACACGGGACTTGCTCGTAGAATTTATTTTATTTTTCCTCAATATATGCTCAGGTTAAAGTTTAAATAGGAGAGGAAAGATGTTAAGCCATTTTACCACATGATAGTGTTGAAGAAAAGGGAGGTAGAGGATGAGGCGACAAATAAGTTACATGAGCCAAATAAAAGAAAAGATTGCCGTCCTGGCATATAAGATAACCTAACCGTCAAAAACCCCCGACTTCAACTAGAATAAAAGCTGTAACTTTTGAATGGCTAAACAGATTTCCATGAAACATAGCTAAGATGATACCCGATTAAACTAGCTTTCAATTAAAAACAAACTGCATTGAAATCAGTCAATCCGTATTGGAACTACGATGCCACAGACAGAGATCCACAGATACACACTACAAACTTATAACACCCCTCTTTTTTGTCGGCGGTTAAAAATTAAGGAGATTGCACTGGGACAGCAAAAATGGAGAGAGCTGTATCAGCTACCGACAAGATCAAGACTCTTAAATTTGAAGAAAATATGTTCATTTCTCTTTCACCCAAAGGTTTGCTGGAAGAAAACTCATTCTGAGTTAAGCTCGCCTTTGTGCATTTTTTTTTTTTTTAATTGTTTATTTTTTGTATATTCAATATTTTGTGTACAATAAAGAATAAGAATAAGAAAGTTTACGTAGAACTTACAAAAACATAACACAGGTTCCACATAGAAAGGAAGACAAAAATAATTTATTTGTCACAGAGGCATGAAACAAGTGAAACAACATCTTCAGATGATATAAAAACATAAAAAGTACAAATTTAAAACAATGCGAGTCTCACGTCTACGCCAAATAGCAGCAGCATTCGGCTCAGCATTATGCCGACCACCAAAGTTGCCAAGCGCTGATTACCATCCTCCTATACTAAAGAGGTAAAAGTTTGTTAATTTGTTTACATGTTCCCTACATCATAATCACATAACTACTGAAGAACTTCTAAAAATTCTTTCACTAGTAAAAAGCTACACTATTCCTGAGTGATATAGACTATATTTTATTTTGATAAAAATAAAAAGCGTGATTGGAACCGCGGGTAATAAATAGCCTGTCATTAGTATAACGACGTAGCCTTTTTCATAAAAACTCTTTTATCAAACTAATGGATAAACATTACATAAATGCTTTGAGTATCTTAGATACATAAATGAGATGAACATGGCCGACAAGACAAAATCCTTAAATCTTTGTTAAAAATGTCAACACTTTTATGACTTAAACGTAGCTAGAATAATGAGAACACCAGACGGTTTTATGAAACATACACGTGTGTGTTTAGAGACCTTAATACACATGTTTTTGTATGTGTGTGTATTTGTGAATATAGCAATGAACACTGAGTCTGTGACCCCTCCCTCCCTGGTACATTTGCGCCGCGTTGATCATTATTTAGCACGTAGGTAAACAATAAACAATCAGCCCGTTGACTTGTGGGAGTTGACTCGTAGGTACTTGGATTGTATGTGTTAGAATGTTGTGATTTTCAGGGAATTTGTGAAGCTGACCTTTCACTGTACGAAAAGCCTATACAGTGCGAGGTCAGCTCATACTGGAAATGTCTGGGCAGTAAAAAAATTGCCCTGTTATAAGCGTTCGTAGTAAGCCCCCTGTACTTTGCTATTTAACGTACTTATTTGTATTTGAGAAGGCGAGAGACATGTGTCATAAATAAAATGAGGGAGCCTGGTACCTAAACTAGACGTAATGCCTATTTTCAGGACACCAGGTTTCCACCCCTTGGGAAATATTTACAGTTCTAACTTTCAATGTGTGTTCAGTGTTCATTCAGTTCCTAAATATTTATTGTCTGTAAACGAATACATGTAGCTCAAAGATAAACTCAATAAAACCTATTTTACTTTGACACAACAATAGCAAATAGAAAATAACATCGACATAAGATCCAATACATTTCACCGTTCACACAAAGTGAAATCCCGTTAAGAAAGATCCCCGATATCGAATTAATTTCGCAGGAGTAATAAATAACTAGATACTCCGCAGCCCTAACAAGAACTATTAAAAATTAATTGGATAGGACTTGGTTAGGTACTTTTAGAGGCTTCTATTAGGCCTTCACATTGTCCCACTCAATTACCTAATTACATATAATTATTTACTTAGACTGGCATAGGCGGGGCATCTTAATTGCTTATTTAGGCCCAGAAAGTTTGCTCAGTCAATACTTAGTAGTTAGTACTAATACAGGGTGGCGCAAACCACGACTTTTGGTATCATGTTCTGAAGGCGTACTCAAAAAAACAGCGATATATACGCAAGTTTTTTTTTTTCTAAAATTTCACTCTGCTATCATTCGTCTGGGTGAAGGGACATCGAAATAGAAATTTATCTCCCTTTTATCTGTTCTACACGTGTAAATAAAAATAATTTTGGTTAGAATACGTTGGAGACATTTTAAACTTTGCCTAGAGATCGTGATAATATGTGTAAAATTATGATATTTGACCTTAGTTCCTGTGGCTAAACTACTAATTGGATTTCATAGATTTTTTGTGTACGGTCACAGAACGTGATACTAATTACGTGGTTCCATTTAATATGATAACATCTGCGGCAGCCTGTATAAACCTGTACATTTTCAGTATACCTAAGCTGACCTTTCATTGTACGGAAAGCCTACACAATACGAGGTCAGCTAATACTGGAAATGAAAAGCTTGATACGTTGCCATAATTATGTTTACATAAATTCAGATTCGATCAGGTACTGTAACGTGTTACGTGACATCAAGTTTTGTCTCACAAACTACCTAGTAGGTACTTGCTAAACAAGTAGGCAAGCTTTGAAACTACTAATATAACCGAAACTTCTTCGTTTTCCACCAGACATGTAATTGAATGTGTAACAAATTGGCACAAGTTCATGAACTCTGTGTGAAGACGCTAATCACACTGTTTATGGTAGGTCTAATCAAATTACTGCGTTTATTTGCAAAGTTCAGCTCAGTTCGATAGATTTATTTCCTACATTCCAGTAACATTGATAATACAGTTTTCTTTAGGCGTTATAGTAGATTAATCTCGGTGAGAATGAGAACTAAATGGTGCAATAGCTAATACTGTAGTATCGTGTCGTAATAGATCCAGTTAGTTGGTAGCAATACAGAAGTATAAGTTTCTTTTAATTACCTACCACTCAAGTAAGTTTCTTTTTTGGTGCATCTACCTTCATTGTCTCGGCATTACCCTAAGGTTATCTGGTAGAGAATGCCTACGGCAAAAAGACCAACTTTGTACATTGTACAATGTACATGAAGCATTAAAATATTGAAAACCAAATACTTATTTAACAAAAAAATCGTTTCTTTTTTGTTATATAAGTATTACATATAAACAAATATATACATACATACAAAAAGTCCATTAAAATTACTTTATCAACTTAATTACTCTGAGAGCATAAGCACGACTGATACCTACTGCAAAAATCAACAATTACGAGACCATTTTGACACAATTGAGATAGCAGATTTGGGGCCCTGGAGTTGCCTGGAGCAACACCCGCGCGTTGCCGACCTTACTACCAGCGCGAGCGTCGTGTAGCCATTAGGGGGGCCCCTACTGCCAAGACGACGCATCCCGAAGGGGCACTGGCGACCTTGTTCACTGTTAGGAACACAACACAGCAAAAGAGCAGTGTTGTGAAGAAACCCAATGAATTCAGTATCATGATGATTTTAAATGTCACAAGCTAAAAGCTTTATTATGTTTAGATAACAAATATGAAAGAAAATGTCAACATTGGCCCGACCTTGCTCATCCAATTTTATTTTCACGTTTCGCGTCACCAATTTTATAACAACATATCACATTGTATTATATCTAGAAGAAAATAAACCTAGAAAATTCATAATGAGTTGATTGATCGGTTCTCTACTGTCCCCGATACCCGCAAGGTTGCCCCGCATGTGCGGTAGCGTGGGCGCAATGGACTCGGCGCACGCGCACGTTAGCGCAACAGGGCTGCGACATACTTGCTCTGGTTTCTTTCTAAAATGTTATAGATCTAGATAGACTATCGCAGTAGTAAGACATAGGTAACCGCGAAAAGATACGCCAGCGCAGCACCCGCTCTTTTGCTTTTAGTATCTAATCAGCTCCAAATGGCTTTTTCCGGCTGGTGTTCCAGCTGTAACCCATTCGCTTCAACGCACGCCCATCGACGTATATTAATTGTTCATCCAGGAGCGACAGACGCCAGTCGGCGTTAAGAAAAATTTACTCAAAACTTGGTCAAATATTTTTTTACAAAATATCCTGAAAACTTATAGAACGCGACGCATTTCAGTATAAGTAGTAGTTATAAAGCGCTCTATTCAAATGTTGCCTCTATCTAAATCGTATCTCTGCTTATTTAAAAAAAATGTGCGGATTCGTTTTTTAAAACTCGGCAGCCCTGCAAGCACTCGCACCTACTCGCACGAATAAATATATCGTTGTTACCGCCTTTTTATCGCACAGATTATTTATAAAAACATCGTGTCGTCAAAAATATTCCGTGCAACATAATGTGTGTCATATAAGTACTATAACAGTGCATGTTGTGAATGCCGCAATATTGTACAATTCATTCATGGTTATGATTCTGATGACAGTTTTTATCTCCTGTTACAGTTGATGTCAATGCCGCAAAAATTAATTTATTTTATTGGTTGATTGTCGTAACCGCTACGTGATGTGGGCTATAAGGTATTAATGGAAGTACGACTTTCAAGTTAAGAGTATAATTGACGGTACTAATTGTAATTTATATTGAAAACGCATTACGCTCTCGTAGTGAAATAATTAAAATTTATTTACATATTTATATATTGCACAATGTACACATAAGTCCTAATAACTAAATAATATTAATAGCAACTCATTGTTTAAATCACTTACAACTCAATGAGGATTAAATAACTAAATAGGCTGCTGTACCAACGCAATTAGCCAATTATAGGTCACATTGAAACGACTTTTACACAAAATGGCCTATCGTCTGTTTATACCTAAGCTGCTATTAAAGAACTAATACAAGTTCATTGTTTATTGATTAGCAATCTTATTATTAAAAGAGTCCCGCGCCAACCAGCGGCTCGATTTTATAAATTATTATTTTATTACGAAATACCTACCTGCGTGCCCCATAGTTAGAATTTGAGTACACACGAGTGAAAAACCTTAGCAATTGACAAAGCCCTTATTAAATCAATCACTGATACGACAATAGAGACGTTTATGGGACAAAATAATGTTATTATGGTGCTCTGTAAGAAAAACTATTACCGAAATAGCGAGGACTAAACAAATTCTCCATTTGAGAAATTAATGTATATATTTTAGGTTGTTCATCTTCATTTGGGAGTAATCTATTTGTATCCGCATCAATAAAATACTACTAACGGCTAACGTTGGTCTCGTTTGCTTCAGTTTCATAGTTTTAATTGCCGTTTTGTCCAGCGACCCAAATTAAAGAAGTACACTTATACAATGTCTATCGATGAATTATAAAAAAATCGATGGATAGTATACTCCAATATGAGGTTATATTTACAAGAGCTTAGGCGATCTTTGCTTAGGGTGTGGTTACGTTGTGGCACATTCATTCATGCAGTATTCATCTGTCGACTCAACACAGCATGCCGCTTATGCCGTCGTGGAAAGATTAGCCAAGGGGCCAAGCATTACGTAAGCAGAATTTTAGTTATTTTTAACCCCCCTTCCCCTTGTCAGCAAAAGTAAGCAAAGCTCTTACTCCCCCCCTCCTATACCTACTTAAGTAAACATTGGCAGATATCAATTTTTTTAAATTTATAAAATTTTCTTTAGAAAATATAAGGAATTTATAGACTATAAAGGAATTTAATGCACATTTAATATATATTCACGATAACTATTAACATTAGTGCTTAAGTTCTGAATACCACTTAATGTCTGGTAAATCAGGACGTACTGACGTAATCACCATCCAGACCCCGTTCCCCATGTTTTCAAAGATAAACAAAGCAAAGACCCCCACTTTGGTGCTTACGTAATTCTTGAATGGCCCCCAATCAGCAATGGTGGTATCGGTGCTGACAGCCCAGGGTGCGTCAGACGATCTGACCTTTCGTCACTCGTGGAGGCTCTTTCATTGAAAAGCGTGCATTTGCTATACGGAGATACACGTGGTAGCCTATGCAGGCATTGACGCGCGACTATAATCGCGACGTGTGATAACGTCGCGTAATGTGAAAAAACGCTAAAAGCTGAACATATTCCAAGAGTCTGTAATAATTAGTGTCAAATACAAACCTGATAACAGTTTGTGATAAGTGAATGATAAGATAAGAGGTAAAACTTGTTCGTATGTATGTAGACAATATATGTAGGGGGTAATATCTGGAACTATTGAACCATGTCCTGAACCGATTCAAAAAAATATTTCAGTCACAGAGAGTTACACTATCCCTGAGGACCGCCCGCCTAGCAGTCGTGATTACGACCTATAGTCTAGGCTAGGCTACGTTTTGATAAAACTAAAACGCGCAGGTGAAAGCGCGGGCAATAGCTATCAAATTGCTCCTACTCTAATAGTGGAGGTCCTTTTAAAGGATTAAAGTACTCATCATCATGAACAACTTTTACTATGGGACCAACCCTGAAATCTGCGAAATGAAAATCTGCTGCTCCATACAAATAATTCAATAATACTCGACTAAGCGTCATGTACATCGACAATATAACAGATGTTTAAAGTAGGTACCTAAAACCAAGTATCTACCTATTACCTACCGTCAAAAGTTACCAAGTGACCCAAATTAACTGGCATGAAATAATTCACGGTAACTTATGCAGAACAACGTATTTCACTTTCAAAAACAATAAAATCTTATTTACTTAGGTCTCCTTCTTATAAATCAGTTTTACCGCGTTTATTTCAGAGAGCCAAGAGCACTCCCCTGCCGATAGTTAATGTGATAGCAAATACTAGGATTTTATGGAAGACCTGACTCTAAAGGCGTAGGCTTTTAACGAGCGTCTGAGCCTGAAAGGCTTTGTACCGAATATTGTTATAAGCTTCTGTCTTAAATAGCCGAATTTTGCTGTATTTCGGCCTTGAAATCTAAGCTTATGACGCGCTGAAGTTAGGTTGCCTAAATTCGATAGGTAAATTGTTCTCACGATTATTGAAAACATACATACCTACACTCATTAAAAATGAATATAAATAATAGTAAATAAGTAGGTATAATTTTGTACCAGATACCTTAAAAAATCTTCACAAAGAGTGGAGCGGCACTTCATTTTGCATACAAGGTCCTACCTTTCTAGTCTCGATCCCTTTAAGGGGTTACAGTACTCATCCTTATGAACAACTTTTACTATGGAACCAAAACTGAAATCGCGATAAAATTATTCGATTTCACGGTCCCATTGTAAAATTTTGTTCATAATAACGAGTACATTATATAACCTCTTAAAGGGGTCGGGACTAGAAAGGTAGGAAGAACTTTTTTTATTCATGGTAACTATGGAATATGAAACAATATAAAATATAAACAAATATAGTACAATGTTTTATATCCCGTAATAGTAACAGCGAAATATAAAAATAGAATGGTTTTTTTTATTGCTAGCAATTTTTCAATTTTATGTAAAAACTTTTGTATTGCCTTTTTTGTTTTAGTCTGAAACCTAATTTATTTCTAAAATACCGCAGTATTGTTTCGTACAAGTCGTAGCGTTTATTTATTAACTGTCTGTGTTGTTTGAACAGTTTGTAACAAGGATCGAGTTCGAAACTAAACTCGAGAGAAAATATTGTATAAATTCAATTTAATCTTACATAGTATAACCTATCTCATTTTCATGTTTCATTTAATTAATACGATTGTAGTAATTTACAAATAAAATGTAGTAGGTAGTAGGTACGACACAACTAAGAAGTCGCGTCGGCAAACTTCGTAAAACCGATCACTTCCGAACTGGGTGCGACTTCGAAACCACGAATGTTTATTAGTACTGCAGTCCAATATAAACTTTATGCTGATGCAATAAGTTGTAAAATTATGTAAGCGAGCGACTGCCATTGACCCGTCCGATGATTATAATATAAACAAAACGAATGAAACCAGCAGAATAACGCAATAAGAATAGCAGTAACTCTTTCTTTCCGTTCCGCTAAATAAAAACAGCGTGAACAATACTCCGTGGCGCACCCGACAATTTGATCATAACGACTCCACGCTCGCTCGCTGAATATCAAAGCGAATCACTTTAACAGGTGGAAGTAGACCCGCGACAAAAGACCAAACATTCTTCAATACAAACAGTACGTGTTTTGGTAAAAATATTCCCTTTGTCATAAAGATTTTGCATTTTTGGGTTCCGTTTAAAAAGAAAAAGGTGTCCATAAATGAATCTCTTATGTCAAAACAATCCATAGGCTATTTTGTTTGACTTTGGACACTAAGCAAAATGAAACTAAAGTACTAATATAACTTTATCCTTTATCACTAAACTTCTTGAGAAACAAAATGGTATAGTATAATAATTTATTTGTGACGAGTCGCAAAAATTAATATTTTGCTAGTATTTTACATAATTACACTACTTTGTAAAATTTCTCGTAAGATTTCACACATAATTTTTTTGTCTATCTTCGAGACCAACAGAATAATCTATTGTAGATGTAAAACTTGTACTTATAAAAAATTTAAAACCATTTTGCAAAAAAATGGATCTTTAAGGACAGTATTTTAAGTAGCACGTATTTTTGATTTCGACTTGATTTAGACGAATTCATGTTTTTTATTCCGGAGGAGAACAAAAGGTGATTAATGTAGCCATAGACGTAGGTAAGGCTTCGCTTACGCTCAGTCCGTGAATGTAGCAATGTTTCTGTTACAGAAAAGCTTTAAAAAAAAGAACGGAATTTTGCATTCTTAAAGTTTTTTTTTAAGTTAGCTAATGCCTCCAATTTCAATGTTAGAGCATTTCAGCCTGTATCAGCTACAGTCTTACAAACATTGCAACCTAACCTAGAAACATAGAGGAAAAATTTATTTCCTCGATGCCTAAAAACTACAGATAAGGTTCTGTATACCCTAACCACGATTCTATAGCCAATACTAATGAAAGTTGTGACCAACCAGAAAGATGTATGAAGATAATTCGATACTTTTAGGGCTTCATTGATAAATTTACATGAACAAGTAGGAGAGTTTACGCGTTAAATATATTCTGCGTCCGTAAGCTTTTCTAAATGCTAATGAGGTATAACAATTTACATTTCCAGAGGTTTATTTCCATAGTAATAAAAAGGTTGTATTCCTGTGAACCTAAAACGTCAAATGAGTATCTCATTCGACAAAGATGGGAGCACTTATTGTGAATATTTGAAAGAGAATTTTCAGGTAATATAAATATGGTGCAGAAATTAAATTAAATGATCTGCCTGAAGTATGGAACATTATAGATCGGTTGGTATACATATTTTAGACTTTTATACGCCATTGAAAGAAATGGAATTTAAAATGAAATAATATTTATTTATAGAATTAGAGTTTAAATCGACTCATAATTTAAATATTAAAAAACATGTCATTGAAGAAAACTTTGAAAAACTGACGACCAAATGAATATGACTGTACTGATATATTTTTCAGAAAGTTCTTTCGTGTTAAGTTAAATTGTAACTTATTAATGTCTCGTATAAGCTATGTACCTACTTGGCTTTGTAATAATCGGGAAAACTGTTACGGAAATAAAAATATATCCACACATGACACATTTAATTAAAGACATGTAGATTGAAACTGTGACGATATCGCAGTAAAGTATAATGACAAGGAATACTTGAAAACATTGCATCGCAAAAAGGTCATCGTACCAGAGACGCTTTCATCATAATCGAGGCCAAACAAGTCACAAATCATCAAAATATACATTCAACCACCAAAAACAGCAGTACATTAAACATCACGAACTTTAAGAAACTTATTAAGTGAAAAAAAAAGGCGAGAGCGCGAACTACATAATTTTTCGTAATAAAACCTTGACACTACCTCCACCATGGGTAGATAAATTACGTTCATAATCAGCAAGGGAGAGCCATTCTGTAACAATATCTCGATTCGAATCTCACCCTCACTCTTATCGGTAGGTTGATATTTGACAATTAAACTTCGAGCTACCTTATAAAAAATTACCGATCAAGAAGTTTTTTATTAAATATTATGTTCATTACCATTCTATTATAAGCAGTAGACTCGCAGGTGAGGATGACGTTTGGGATATAACGGCTTATTGCTCCTTTTACTTGTGCTCTAGTACCTGCAGCAGCAACGTAGCAGTGTTCGTATTTCTCAAGAGATAGAGAAAGATGAAGGGGACGTGTTTACGACACAAAAATCCAATAAAGATTAAACCTAGTAATTACTGGCAGGAGACCTAACACTAAACGTTTTTACGATTGCCAGAATTATCTTTGTAAACGTCAGTGAGTTCCAGAATTACTGCTGAGTTTTATGAGTCTCTTGGAGTGGGGTTATTTTCAAGTTGCTCGTCCATATTAATAACCAGTGAAGCCAGAGAAAGGCAATGTTTTCCTCACGTATATCTTTAAATTAATTCCTGAACAGAAAACTTTGTATGTGCGTATTACGTGCACGGAGGAATTTTAGATTTGGCATAGTTAAAGTTTATATGGAGAAAAAAGGAGTGCAGAAAGCTAAATTTTATACACAATATTACGGTCGTTACGGTCATATTTCGACCACTAGGCGACCAATCGTTTTATTAATTCAGCGCCTTAAATCAACCAATATAAAATCTGAAAACTTTGTACCCCCTTTTACGCATATTGCGCGCACGGAGGAGTTTGAGATTTCGCATAGTTAAAGTTTATATGGAGGAGTGCAGATTCAGAAAGCTAAAATTACGGTCGTATTTCGACCACTAGTTTAGTTAAAACTACTTTGATCCACTTCTTCAGTCAAAAGTACTTTTGACTGATTTTTGAAGTTAAAAAAGCCGCTATGACATATACGCCCATTTAACTATCACGTAAGTCGTTTGTTGTTACAATATGTTTTCCTACAATAAGGCCATGACCTCCAAACCTCTGAACAAAATCTGTGTGTTGACAACACGACCTAATTTCTATTGTGACCCCATTACGAAAAATTCAATAAAGAACAGTTTATTATAAACTGTCTTCACAAGCGTGTGTTCGTCGTGTTATTGTCTCTATTTTATAAAGAGTCTGTTAGTTTGTTTACTCTTATGACAAACAAGGTACTGCTCCTCGGCAAGTTCTTGAAATTTTTTCACTGTTAAGATACTAAAAACATCTATAATAACATAAATTTTGTAGCAAAAAACCAAGTTAACTTCGGCATTATTTATTTTCTTCAATTCAAGCAGATTTAATTTAAAATTATAATCGGAACGAAAACTAATACCATTCGAAAAAGTTAACACATTTTAATTGTTGAAAAATATTCTCAAATAGTTTATGGTCATTTTGTTTTTATCATTTTGAAGAATAGAGCACTGACTACGTAATATCCGTTTTATTTTAATGCCGCACATGTTTGCTATTCATTCAAAAAATATATTGTAATAAATACAATAAATAAATTGGCATTCATCATTGAATGCCAATTTATTTGCTGAAATCTATAAGTACCGATACATTTTTAATAACCCTGTAAATAATGAATATCATATTTACTGACGGTAGAGACAAACCTAAATCAATTTTCTTTCTTACTTATTAAGAAAATATTTACTGTCATGTTAATAGGTCTACAACGGCTGTTTCAAAGTAAAAACCAATATAATGTAATTATAATATAATTATAATGTAATTCTAATTTATTCTTATCTTACAGAAAACCTTACAAACCTGTTAGTGTCAGTTCAATCAGCCGTTGGATAAAATCCGTACTTCAAGAAAGTGGCATAGACATTACAACCTTCTCGGCGCACAGCACACGACATGCGTCAACTTCTGCAGCGCTCAAGAGGGGTGTCTCGATCGACGAGATCAGAAGAACGGCTGGTTGGACCGACAACTCAAGTTGTTTCGCAAGGTTTTATAACCGCCCTATACGTGGCGAAGGCTTTCCAGAAGCAATTTTTTCTTAAAAAATTCAATTATATATAAGTATTAATTAAATGTGTAATTGTTTAAGTTATGTAAGTAACTTAACACAGAAATAAAAAATTCTGATTGTACACCGTTGTCTTTGAACATCTACATTAGTAAAATTCTTCATATATATATATATATGTAATTTATATTGGCTGGGTTGGAATGTTTGCGTAACATTATCCAGTTGCCCTTCGATTATTACTAGACTTTCTTGGAAGTAATTCACAGATTGGTTCTGAACCAAATAATGATGTCGAACTAAAACTAATCTTAACTAAGAGTGGACACATAGATTATAGATAAAAGAACATACGAGAGTTAGGCCCAAGTTCACCGACAACATAACAGACGATTAGAGTAAAATTTGCCGTTTAAACATGTCTTTTTGTATGGGTAATCGGCCGATTTCATTTTAAACATCTGTTATTTTGTCGGTGAAAATGGCCCTTAGAGGGTTAACTATAGTTGGAAAATATATAAAACTGCGGGTCTACCGCGTAACTAAAATGGTAATGAACATTGAACATCGACTCTGGTAAAGTGGTAATAAACTTCAATACGATCGTAAGAGACTAAACTATGAGCTAACTTCTAAAAAATTGCCGATCATGAAGATAGGAGTCCCAACTTTATGATCAGTAAAAGTTTAAGAAGATAGCTCAGTTTATTCTCTTATTGAAGTTTTTATTGTCGATGTTCATTACCATTTTAGTTACGGGGTAGAACCCCTAGTTGAAGTAGAGTCTAAGGCGAACTCTAAATAACGAAGAAAATAAATGAGAATCGTGAATGCGTACTTTGTCGTCTAGCTCTATTTGAAGTCTGTCTACGAAGTTTCCTGTCTGTAGTAAGACTAATGAGATGAGGATACTACTTAATATCCATTTCTGCTCCTAGAAACACATACAATGCATCCAGCTGCTAGAGTAGAGCGTACATTTATTTTCTATCTATCATTGAACCCAAACATCGCTCGGCTATTCCCGTTTCCCAATTTGGTGTGGTACGAGTGCGCGCACCCGCTGACATGCGCATGCGACTATTAATACCACGTGCTCGGGCGCGTCGAATCCCTCCCCCGCCTCGTCTATCCCGCTCTTTATAAATATAGACCGAGGGAATCCATTGCGAATTGTACGTACCACGATGTTGGACATTATTGATGATCCCATTCGCGTGAGTCAGGCTGTAAAATTGTAAATAGATAGCAAATTCGACCTCTCGTATGTAAACTTACGCTTAGAGTATTTAGTTCGGAACTATCGTTAAAAAACTGATGTTAAACAGAATTTCGCCTAAACTGAACGTCATTAGCAAAAGAAATAGTAAAGCCCACAATACCAGCTTAAACAAGATATTTTTTTTATGTAGTGTGCATAATTTGTAGTGATTCAGTTATTGTTCCTAAATAAAACCGCAGTATTAGGATACACTTTAAAACAAAACGAAAATTGGACTTAGTATGGGGGACACGAGCACCATTACTGATAAACAGACGATTTCACAGTTCCTACTAATTAAGCTTTAAGTAGAATTCGATTTCGAACCGATAAAAATCCAATTGTTTTGTAATAAGCCTGCGAGCAAAAATATATACCTACGAGTATGTATAAGCTAGTTAACCGTAAAACCCCCGACCCCAACTAGAAAAAGAGAGTTAACTTTTGAATGGGTGATAGGATTTTCATGAAACATAGCGAAGATGATACCCGATTAAACTAACTTTCAATTAAAAAAACTGCATTGAAATCGGTCTATCCGTTTTAGAGCTACGATGCCACAGACACTCAGACAGATACACAGATACACCGATACACAGATACACACTACAAACTTATAACACCCCTCTTTTTTGACGGAGGTTAATTTAAAAGTTATGCAAGCATGACATCCGATTTATCAGTAGATTCTCTGAATACGATTTTCCTGATTCAGAACTCAATTTTCTGGTTACATTGTTTGATTTTCAGAGCACTTATGACAGTTTCTGTAGAACATTGTTTTTTTTTTCTAGTGAAATAAGTGATTGATAAAAAATCGTCGAATCAACCTTAGATTTCAAATGTTAGGTACGTGATTGATGATTCTCTATATTGTGTTATCACTGTGTCCGTGATGAATAAATGTTTATTCCTTCTTTCTATTTTATAATGAAATTAAGTCTGATTTATAAAAAAATACGACACATTTAGACCTAACGATGGTGGTTTATAGCAGCAAAATATTATGATATGCCATGTCTACAAAACCTATAAAGCTGTTCCAAGAATTCTCTCCTATCTACACACAATACCATATCGTTAAATTCAAAAGGAATTTTATATACCTACTATTTATGTATACCTATGTATAATACAGTCGATGGAATTACGGTAGGTAGGTACTCGATATAATATGGCTCAAGCCAACTTCTTGTTCTAAATCCAAATTGTTAATCAGCGTAATATCCAAAGATTTACTGCTTTACGAAATTCATATTATCGTTGACCACTTTTCGCCTCAGTTTGAATTTAGAATAATGTAAGAAACTTTACTACTAAGTGCCCTGATCCACAACCCAGTGCCACGGATAACTCATTTCCTGTGCTATTTTATAAAGGTCTCATAAGAGATGTAATCTTCCCCCATATTATGTTAGAGGGTGCCGTGCGGTATGAAGCAATTTATCTTTTCTTTTTGAATGCATAATGCAAAGAGTATCTTAAACACTTGAGTATCATACGTGAGAATTAGGTTATGACAACACAATAAGTAAAGTCCTTAAACTGGCTAATTCTGAATCCACTTTATTATCCTTTTCTTCAATCGTTAGCAAGTGATTCACAGAATACATTAAGTTTTATTATATCGTAAACCCTTCATTTATTGCTACAATTTATTATACAGTACCTACTTAATAGAGTAAAAGCTGCACGCACTTTAACAATTTTAAATTAACTAGATTTAAGTGTGCTAAGTTATCGTATACTTGATATCCTATTACATTATAAAACAATTAAAATGTGGAAAAGAAGGATTGGAAGATAGGATTAATAAGGTCATTAATATCTTTCCTCAGTCTTAGGCACTCTTCCCACTCTACTTTTTATTCAGGTTGGCCATAAACTTTGCAAGGCCCTCTTCAAGTGAGTTACCTACTTAATCTATATAGACTGTCGTAGATGTTTTTATGTCTTGTACTGTACATCCTCTAAGGCTTACATTCAAAGACGACAGAAACGAGTCTAAGCGTGAACTTACGCTTCCATATGTCAATTTTACGAACAAATTTTGACAGATGGAAGCGTAAGTTCACGCTTAGACTCGTTTCTGTCGTCTCTGAATGTAAGCCTCAGTCTTGTACTTTTTACACCGACTAAAAGAAACCAGAATTATTAATAAAGTGAATTTTTTATTTTAAATCTTTTTTTTTAAATGTTTACCTACGTGCTTCTTTTGTTTTAAAAATAGTCAAAATAAAAACAAAATAAAGGTGTCTTAAAATAAATTCGGTATCGTCAACAACGTCAGAACATGATCGTATTGTGTCAAGAGTTCGTGGAAGCCAGCCATATTCGGTCAATGTTTGTCGAAATAAAATTGGGGCGCCATTCAAACTTTTCTGGGTAGCTTACTGCTCAGACTTATAAATATTTCTCCGTTCATAATTATTATAATATTTACTTTTCACGACTTAAGTCGCAAAAACTCTACAGACAAACAAAATGTTAAACTTAATTAATTTTTATTTGGCTTTTATTAAGGATTGTATAAAAAATTGTGAAAAATGCCTAAAAATGAGATGGCATTAACTAAGAAGTCCTATCAAGCGATGCAAAGTAGACTCAATGGAAAATCTATTGTATGCGGGCAACAGCAACCGTTTGCAGCTTTAATGAAATAATAGATTATTATCACACATATGAATCGCAATGAAGCAGTGGATCTTGTCATAGACGACTGGAAAACAAAGAGTACTAGGCCAACCTTATAGTGAAAATCAGTATCTAAGTAAGATACTAGTTTAAAATTCACACACGTAGGTACCATAAAAGAAAGTATAATTACTTGGTTGTTGTAAAATAGCTGTATATACGGCGAATTCATCCTCGTAAAAAAGCTAAAAAAAGCTGATGTATAAAGTCTACATTTCATTTTTAACTAGCGACCCGTCCCTGGCTTCGCACGAATGCAGTTTCTCTACTATCCTTACATTAAATATGAAAGTATTATACATATAAACCTTCCTCTTGAATCACTCTATCTATTAAAAAAAACCGCATCAAAATCCGTTCCGTAGTTTTAAAGATCGAAGCATACATAGGGACAGACAGACAGCGGGAAGCGACTTTGTTTTATACTATGTAGTGATAAGTTTACGATCATTTTTAGGCCTAGCCCTTCTCATTCTGAGAAGAGCTCTGTGCCCACCAGTGGGACAGTAATGGACTGGATTTATTTTGTCATTATTATGATCATTCTAAGAGAAAGTCTAAATTAATTCCAAGAGACACCGACTTTATTGCCTAGTCGATAATGTAAGTTGCAGTAAACTTGATTCATAAAAGTAAATCATAATTAAAAGTTGTAAACCAAGTAATAAAATGATCTGGACCACTCATAACTATCTTAGAGGAAATCGTAACATGGTAGAATAATAGTCAAAATAATCACAGTTAATTACATAAATTCTTTGGCCTACTGTTTTTACAACTTGAAAATACTAGATTTTGGGTCAATTTCTGGTACGAAGCGGAGCTGCTTCCATATCTTCTGTAGCCTTGAAGAAAACTAGTACACTAGCAGGCCAAAGCTGCTGTGGACCTAAAGTTTTTTGACCTGCAAAACGTCTAACTTCATTGTTAGTGTAAGGACATATCTATCAACGGAACCTACGCGACGGGAGCTCGGCCTGCCTACTCTTGCAATGCTTTAGTTTCGCTAAAAGTAATTTGAAAGCATTGCATGCGTAAGCACGCCAAGCTTCCGTCGCGTATTTTTACGTAGATGTGTCGATAAGCATTGCATGCGTAAACACGCCGAACTTCCGTTGCGTATTTTTCCGTAGATGCGTCGCTAAGCATTGTAAGCGTAAGCACGCTTATCTTCCGTCACGTATTTTCCGTAGATGTATCGCTACAAAGGTTCTAAAGTGATCATTGTAAATTTTCTTTTAAAGTTACAGTGCACGGAATCACGTCAGCTTAACTTAGGAAATCAAATGATAGATCGACCCTTTCATTAAAATAATGCCTTTATAAATACGTCCATTTGTATTGTCAAATCATTTGGAATATTGAAAGCTATTGAATGATGTGTGGTTTAAGGTAAGAAACAGGTGCTAATGATTTATACTCCGTGTGACGGCAATGTAATAAGCTTGCTTCACACGGCACTTGTTGCTAAATAAATGAATTAATGTTAGACACAACAGTATCTTTTTAATTTTAAAAACCAAACAATACGCTTCATCACCGTGCGTTACAAAAATCCAATGGATTAATTAAAGCGCTCCAACGGTCATGAGATTGAGGCTTGACATTCGTTTTCTAACAATAAAACAAATTAGTGTTGTGTGAGCCGGTCTTTATCCACTTTTGACGCGTAGGTGTAAATGTAGTTGATCATTTAGTTTATTGTTAAGACATGTTTCGGCATTCCATTCCATTGGAAAACAATATCTGAGGTTCTGTTCCTTTTGCGGTTACAAGAAGCTGAGAAGATTAATGATGGCGTGCGCAAAAAATCTGTTCGACGATGTCAATGTTTCATATTAATCCTTTTGTGATTTTGCGGGAAAAAATATTTTTGTATATTTAGTTTTTACTTGTTCACCTTGTTAAGTCAAATGTCGGTGACCGATAATAGTGGGCGAGAATTACAGGATTTGATTACTTTTGAAACTTTGTCAAGGAAATATAATTATAAAGATGATTTATCAATCGAGAGGTAGTAATCCCGGACATATAGAGTGAAAGTATATGCTGACTTGGACGGTCGAAATATTACAAATACAATCTGATAAAAACTCATCATACTGGCCATGTCTGTAAAAGGACCGATGGCAGTTGGAGCAGACGAGTCCTTGAGTGGAAACCGTGAATCGGCAAACGTACTGTAGGACCCAACCAGGAGAGAAACGAAGCCAAGGTCCGATAACCTGAAGAGGGTAGCTGGGTCAGACTGCATGCGGATGCAGAGAACCGAGTGTTATGGCGCAACTTCGGAGAGGCCTAATTCCAGCAGTGGACTGCGATAGGCTGACTTGATTGATTACCATCATCCGCCTATTTACATGCTCTGCTGAATATAGGTTTTCTCAGATAAATAGGTACATAATTGTACTTTATTTCAAAACTTTTAGATACAACAACAAATATGCCTCCAGCCTCCATAGCTAAGCTTTTATTGATTCAACGAAATCTTTTTACGTGAGTACTTTGGTGTAACCCAACACCGAAGTACTCACGTCAAAAGATTTACAGTTTTATCAGGTTGTTTCAACCTAGAGCTAGATTTAAGAGGATTTTGATAGGCTACAGCTGTCAGTCCGACCCGTATAATCTCTTTGAAAAACGACGGGTCCGGCTATGTTCGTATTGTATTGTTAGTAAATAGACAAAGAGCGTGCGCAGAGCTAGTCATGAATTTATTTAGATAGACTCATCATACTCCTGCCTTTATCCCATTTTATTTGGGGTCGGCGCAATATGTCTTTTTCTTCCATTCATCTCTATCAGACGTCATTTCCAGATTTACTTCCTTCACATTCATGTCATGTTTCACACAGTCTATCCATCTTTTCTTTTGTCTGCCCCTACTCTGATAGCCATCAACATTCATCTCTTCTTATAAAATGATTCTCATCTCTCCGCATTACATGTCCATACCACGACAATCGGTTATTTTGTAGCTTTTCTGTAACTGGTACCACTTTCAAACTTCCTCTAATACTCATTCCTGATTCTATCCAATCTTGTTACACCACACGTCCCTCTCAAAATTCGCATCTCCGCTGCATGCTAAATAGACTACCGCTCTAAAAACGTTAGCTTGGAAAACGGTTTATACTTGTAACACGGCGTCCACAGACATTGTCTTATGTCAATGCAGAACTGTCTAAGGACTCCAATGAACAGCCGGCAGATCATCAACACAACAGTTTAGAACAAAAAACACAGAAATCGCAAAAAAAACTGCTGTTCCATCCAAATTATTCGAGTACCTAATTTGAATTATTTGTATGGATTTATTTGATCGTGATTTCATGGTTCATCCCTTAGTAAAAGTTGTTCATAATGAAGAGTATTATAACCCCCTAAAAGGGCCTCCGCTAATAAAGTAAGATATACCTACAAAAAACTAATTTGGACTCTTGCACTTGGAAGTTTAGGTCCTGCTTTTCTGTAACATCTAAACATCACTCCTGCTGGCCAGAAGTCGGCGTTGACCACGATGGACTTGTACGTCGCGGGAATCTGTAGGAAGGATGTAGGATGTGTGCTTCAAGACGATGAGCAGCAACATCCGCCTGAAAGCTGCAATATGCAACGATCAACAATTCTGCAATAAAGCTTGAATCAATCTTTTTCGTCACTCATGGAAGACCATTCAGGAGTCAAAGATTTGCTTGCTTGCTTGTATTGCTCCAGTGATACTGAAGTTACTTTTAAAGGTGAAGTAGAAGCTATTATGAAGTGTCGTTATTGTTATGGTGTATCTCGTCGGCACCCATATAGTCCGGACTACCATTCCATTTCCTTGTACCGGTACAAGGAAGCCGAACGCTCCCGGAGGATCCATACGTACCCTTGACTATGGCGATGTATTTTGATCGCATTGTGATGTTGTTAGTAAACAAGTGAATATCGCTGGCCTTTGACGTTAATCATTAGTGATGGGGTCGTCTATTCGTAGCCCGAGGCCACACAGCATGCACTCCTGCAATATTAACAAAATTATGATGGGTATAAAGTATTGTTATTCAGTCGCATATGGTTATACTTGGAGCCGACCCCAACGTAGTTAGGAAAAGGCTTGGCGATGATAATCACGTTATCGTTAACGTGTAATTTACGGCATGTTTTGAAAATGAACAAATTTACTTACAGACAAATTAGTTTGGCCTGATTTATGTGAATTTTGCAAACAGCAATCTCAAAGCGTAAAATGTGGAAGGCATACAAAAGGCACGGCGCCGCGTGATTAAACCGTCTCAGTGTCGCCCACACGCTTCCGTTCCGAACACAAAAAATAAGTTTGCGGTCGCCTTTTGACCATTCAAACATCGTAATTATTAAAACGAGATTCAGTGACCAACGGTTTCATTCTGCAAAGTTTTGAAAACGACACTGATGAATGTGTTTAGTTTGCGGGAAATTCTAGAGAATAACCTGCCAGTAACTACCGGACTAAATAACGAAGTAAATAATTACTGTCGTAGAAATGCCTCCAACATTTTAGCAGGAGAAATTCTTGGTCAAATAATTCATGTTGTACAAAAGTAATTTTCGCCCTCGACATTTTCTGTAATTGCTACACAATTTTCCGTTCTGTGGTAGCTTTAACGATTATGTTCTCAGAACAAAAACTTCTCTTATAATTACAAACTTGTTACTACAAAAACTTTATGATGAAATGATTTATCTAAAGCATCCTTAACTAGATAATGTTGTATATTTAAAACAACACCCAGCTTCTCAAAGGCTGATTGATCATCAGCCCTCAAATCTCATATCAAGTGATATGATTGGTTGTTTAATTGATTGTTGATGTTGCTCAACCAATCACAACAGCTAACATGAGATTTAACGTGGTCAGAGATTTGAAACCTACGTGTCTACTTCAGATGTTGACATTTCGATATCGGCTCCACAAAGTGCAATTTCGAATAGTGCGAAGCCAGAAGAAAAGAATAAAAAAAGTGCTATGTCGGGCTTTCTATAATAGTCCAGTAAACAAAATAATAAAACGAAACTTACAAAAATCAAGTATTTTGTAGAAACTTGCTTTTTTAATATTGTGTAATAATTTGACTGAATAGAACTTAACTTTCGTAAACAAATAAATAATGGCCTCTTCTCTTCCTTGACCGCTCGCACTTGACTCGTTTTTATAAGGCGGATCTTAATAATGAGATCCATTTATACGGCGACCTTAGGAATATTTTTTGCGTATATTTTATTCATCTCTTGGTAACTGGCATTATCCAGCGCGACCTTTGTCTTGCTATTGTTAAACTCTTACAACGACGACATTTCTGGCAAAGGCGCCTGACATACTATGCCAAATTTCACACCTATTAGTAGTGGTTTTTATAATTTTTGTAAAGTACACTGACCTGGTTGATTAAGATAATGAAGAGCACGTGCAGAGGCGTTGACGTATGTTGCGATGTACCTATGTACATTATGGGCCAAGGAGAGTTCCGTAGCGAAATGTGTCGGTGTGCCAAAGTGGTCAGCGGTCCACGGTATATTGGAATTTCATTAGCCAATGGAGAGTTTGAATTAGTAGGAATTGGTATCACTCTATAAACTAAAGTTAATAAGTGGTGGTGGTTAAGTTCTGGTTTTATTAAAATCTAAAATAAGACTCCACTCACAAAAACACTTCGATTATAACTATAAATTACGTTGGCTTCATTGTTAAACGAGAGATACATACGTCTTTTTCTAAAATAATCATTTTCAAACATAATTATCGAATATTAGAATCAAATAAGCCGCTTTAAGGATTTATCTTCTCCCTATCATCTCTATACGTTACGCTGACAAACTTCGAATTTTGTTCATTAATTCAAAGGAGACATAATAATACCCATAATGCCTACGGCTCAGATCTTGAAAATTTGTTGAATTTAGAGAAATATGTACCATGTGTGTTTCCAATATTACGGAGATTGTGAATGTGATTGAAATTCTTCAGCTCGTAAACTTAGGCCCCTTCATCGCTTTACTAAGTATCTAATGATATTTTAAATCTCTCCATTAACCCATCGGACGAGGACGCCCGCGCCCTAAGGATTGGTCGTAGTATATTGCAATGCTGCTTCTAATGCCTCTACGACAACCCCGGGCAACACTCTTGGTTATCATAGGGTCAAGCCAGGCTGTAAACCAAGGGTACCTACTACTACCCCAAAGACGTTCGACATCGCATATACAAAAAAAGTACCAAAATAAGCACATTCTTATCGTTTCATGAAGGCAATTTTTTTCAAGCCCACAGGAAACTTACCCAGGGAATCGAGGACCAAACAGAAAAGTTGTAACGAAACCATAATCTCGCGTATCTTCGAGATAATTCATTTCAAAAAGTTTATAACCGCTTGAGTCTTCAACATAAGCTGCAAAGATGAAACAAAGTTATTAAACAGTATACAGAGAGTACTTTTTGCCTCATATTCTTCGTAATATCAAGGATTTGCAAATATTACGACCGTACCACGGGTAAATGAAAATATATACACACGTATGTATGAAAAATAATAAAGAACGTAATATTAGGTAAACGTTTTTATCATGAACACTGTATAAAAAGAAAGAAATTGCTTCAAGAAAATCTAGCTGTTAATAAAATGTCTGAAAGTAATATTACCTACTACAATAGAGTCAGTCTAGTGAATATTGTATAAAGAAATACTTTGAACGTATGTAAATGTGATACAATAGATATTTATATTCTTACAAATATCGCCATTTATTGGAAATAAACCCAGGAAGCTTCTTCTGACGAGGATATTGCTTTTGCTGTTAGTGAAAAGATTGACTGACTGACATCTCAAGTTGCAAGAATATGAAATGAACTCAAGGATTACACACATTATCCGTCTCTAAATAATAAAATAATGTAATGTCTGACCTTTTCTGGCTTCGTACTGCATATTTTATTTTATTAGCTATATGTATAACATACATTTCTTTGTTACTGTTTTCTGTATGTATAATTATATTGTTTGATAACTGTGTGATTCCCAAATAAATGGATTTCTTTCTTTCTTTCTCTTTCTAAATGTTCAACGCTGAACACGAGCCTTCAACACAGAAGATGCTGCAGTCCATTCTGTACATCCTTTAGTTAGCTGTTCTGTTATGTCACCCTCAGAACAGGTAACGGGTTAGTGGTATATTATTGTTGAGAACACACAATCAAATCAGCAGTCCACTGTTGGACATAGTACTCTCCAATACAAATAAAAAGTTAATACGTAAGGGTTACCAATTAAACCAGCCGTCTGTACATCTTTGATTTTAAACTTAACTAACTTAACGACTGCATTAATTGGTTAACCATTGGCTTTAATTGGTTCCTCTGGAATCGAATCTAGGCAATAACCCAGAGATATTCTTGCTACGGCTAGACAAAGGAGATGATACCTTTGTTCAATTTATATTCATAGCAAACCAAATAGAAAAAAAAACTCTGTCACTCATCTCAGCGGATGTACCACAAACGCACGACGGTAGACATTTATCAGACCGTTTCGTTTTCATCGCTCGCTCGACAGGCGGAACTGGAAAAATATCAACAATCTCCAACGCAATAAATCAAAGGAATTGCGACTCACTCACCTCGCGCGAGATACATATTCTATTTCTATTAGGTTTTCGCAGGTCTAGAGATAGTGTAGCTACATGTTAAAATCGTCACGGCGCATCCAGAAGCAGAATAAAATATTTATATTACATTTTCTTACATCTAGAGTTAACTTACATAGATATTAAAATACATACATAATTAATTGGTTTATGATTCTGAGCAGTCGTGTCGTCGTATTAAATAAGTTTTTATAAGCATATTTCCAACCAACATCGGTGATTCCAAACTTTCTGAAGCATCAATTAATAACACTGTCATTCTCTTCCACAGAGTTACGCCGCCTCAGCACCTCCAAAGCCTTCATCTGCGCCGGCGCATACGACGCTACAGCGAAGCGTGCGTGGCGCCGCAAGTAGCGGTGCACCAGCGCGCGTTATCCCTCGCTTCCACTTCCCCAAAGGCAGACCACCGCCTGGTCATCAGCAGGATCACGCGCTACACAAAGTACAGTCTGCATTCGCCACCTTCCCTAATAGTCAGGTGAGTTAGCTACAATTGTTATAATTACATCATCCAGATAGTTTAACTGTCAACAATTTACAAAAAATCGCAATCGTCACGTGAATACATTTTGATCTGCCAGTATCGCGAGTAATTTTGTAAATGAGTGTTAACAAAGCAAACGCACACTTTGCTAACGTAGTGAATTAAAACGGTTAGAGTAATTAACAGGCATTTGATCGCACCCGTAGACGATGGCAAACGTTTGCTTTAATTTCTCAGTAGTCGTCTTAATGCAAGATCGATCGAACTTCGTCTCTGAACTGTTAGTAAAAGGATCAGCTGACTTGCATAACTTTCGTTTTTGTGTGTCTTGATCACCAGGCATGGTTTGTGTTAAACTGATTGAAAGTATGGTAAGGCAGGTGGTAAATTCAACCATGTTATTGGAATAGTTCTAACGTTCTTTTTGAATCCAGACTATTTGGATCATTAAAGGTTAAACTGGTCACAAAACTAAACCATCCTTGAAACTATATGAGGTCATAAAGCTACTATTCGAAGCAGTATGATCAAAATCTTTTTGATTGAAGCTAACTACGATGTATAAATTAATTTATGTAGTCCCAAAGCACAGCTATAGGTACGTAAATATTTAATTTCGCGTCAAACTTTGCAAATCCTTAAAAACTCTGGGAAATCAATTTGGCTGGCATCATGACGAGATGTCGAGGTTTCAGTATCATTAAATTACGTCCGCATCTTAACGAGGCCTCCAATTTTACTATGAAACTTCTGAAGATGAAAACTTTTGGACGCAAACATTTCAAACTGAAGACAAATCTTATTCATTTTCCTCGGATATTTTTGACTCAATTTGTTTTCTGAAACGCCTCATTTTCCTGTAGCAAGGACAACTACTACTTGATTTTAACTTAAGATCCTGGAATTGAAACTCGGGTTAAAGCCCCTGACCCTGACAATGTCAGTAGAACAGAAACTACCCTAGACTACTACTTATATGTTATTATGTGTAGGATCAAACTCCAAGTTTAAAGTTCCTGTCATTCCAGACAACATGACATTTAACATAAAGTAGCGACGCGCAAACTAGTAGACATTCTAGAAATATAGCCTGAAGAAAAAGTCCTTGCGAGATTTGTGTTTGTAAACGCACCCACGATACAGGAGAAATACTAGTGTTGGGTAACAGTACAAAAAAAGGTATGAAAACAAACCCATTCAAAGCAATACATGTAAATAAGTTATGTGAATGGACCGATGTCAGAAATGTATCGTCTCCACTCAAGATTTATAGCTTTGTTTTTGAAGAAATCCAAAACGGTTTACTGAACTTACACAGTTGGTAATGGTAAAATATTTTCTCATATAAATATCAAGCGCTTTTAGAGATAATACTGATAGAATTTACGAAATGGGATTTCATAAATTATGGGTACAGTTTTTCATTTGTTACAAATAATATATAATGTCCAGACTCCAGACTAAAGTATGTAAAATTAAATGCTTAATGAAAACTTATTATAAAGAGTATTTTATTGCATCAGTTGGTGTAAGTCTGTTAAATGCGGCGCAACCAGGGTCGATAATCACAGCACTGCGTTATTTCTGCACAGACGAAAAATTATTCAATATTTTTATATCGTCCCCTGCGACCAGGGGACAAAGTTCACGGAAACAACTACATAATTATATTGATGAACTTTGTGCCTTGCTGGGAGCATGAGCCGCGGACGAAGTGGACTAATCCAATAGCACATAATAATATGTATAAAAGATCCGATTTTAAAGGCCAGATAACTTAAATATTTTGTTGTTAATTTGTTTGAACAGATTTTAAGTGAATTTATCAGAGAAATAGCTAAGATATCTTAAAAAAAAGGGAGTTCGGTGGTAGTCAAAAACGTAAAAAGGTGGTACAGGTATTAAAATTAACAAATAAGAGATTAGCTAAAGAAGACAGTATTTTACTTGAAGAACCTCAAGCTCTATCCTGAATTCCTGATACTACAACCATATATCCAGCTATTGAAAAGTCGATTTTTAGTCTCATTGTATGACAGCACGAGTCTATTTGAAACAGACAGGCTTACACTGTAATAAAAAACGTGCCACTTTTATTTGTATCATCAAACTAGTCGTATAGTTTTATAACTCAAAACAAACCAGCAATAACATTGGCACGATCACGACAATTGTGTATGTAAGTATTAAATTTAGACGCCATATCAATCAATTTCGATTTCGTTACTCCGAATTGAGATGCCAAACTGGCTCTGACCTTTTGATTGTTTTAAATATAACGATGTCTGGGTATAATCGCATCATTATTCGAAAATAAGCCGTTAAGGGTATGTCAGATTATACAAAATGTTCTGCACGGTCGGTTAGGCGAGAGCGAGAGTTTCGACGAAACCTCGACGGGCTCGTAAAAAAACAATTTTCGTATCAAACGGCCCCAAATCCAATCGATGAATCCAATCTAGTACAAATTTCATTTAAGCTACGGATTTGCATTTTGCTGAATTTACGATGTTATCGTAAAACACACAAATTACATTTCACGTGGAAAATATATGAGTGTTTACAGTGTCAAATGTGACACCTTTTAGTTTGACAATGTACATTGAACATAAAATGACAAAGTGACATGGCAATAAAACCTTTATGACAGTGTTTTGTTATTTTATTGCAAGATGGCTATAGTTTAACGTCATCCTGCAATACAAGTGACTAGGTACCTACGTTAATGCATTTTAAAAAAACCTTGTTATTAAATTCACAAAAACAAGACCATAATTAAATACGAGCGTTGCTTGTCCGTGTGACCGTGTCCGCAAAAAATGCCGATATGTCACTTTGAAACAGGCGAAGGGAGGGAGGTATCGTTCAATAATACTAGGCCCTGACAAATATGTGACGTTTATCATCGCACGATCGTGGAATCCTTCGTATTTCAATAAGTCTGGCGAAAAAAAAACAATCTGATTTGGACGGCATCCAAATACGGTCATTTTGTCGTCGAGCACAGCACTGGGGGATATTTTATGTAATTGGATGAAGAAGGCCAGAACCTGGTTAGCCACGTTATTGGATTAACCCCACCTTAACCGATTCTGTCCATAGATACGTGATATATGGCCAGATTGGATAGCAAAAATGTTCTAGGCAAATATGAAACTAATCCAACGAGTTTCGATAACAATGTCGAAGTACAGAAGAAGAAGGAAAATGATGCACACTTTTACAAAAAAATTGTTTTGTTTGTAAATCACAATTCGTCTATATTCGTCAGTATAATAAACAATGAACGAATTTAAAAGCCTGGCAAATAAATATATCTATAGCTACTTATAGCCATGTTCACTGACAATATAACAGATCGTTAAAATGAAAACGGTCGTTTACTCATATAAAAATTCCTGTCAAACGGCTGATTTGTGTCCTAATAATCTGTTATATTGTCGTTGAACTTGGGCCTTAGTAGGTATAAATATTGTTCACATTCCATACCAAAAGCAAGGGATAAGCTCTCTAGAATCAGCTTCAATAATTCGAAATGCAAAGAGTGATGCTATCTACGTACAGATTTGAGCCTGGATTCCCTTACAAGGCGATCGGCACGACTGAATGCCGCAAAAGGTATGCCAATAGTCAAATGTTTAGACACGTTTAGATAACCTAATAAGTGGAGGTCTAGAGAAAGATCGCTGATTTAAGGCGTAGTCGATGTCGGCTGCTTGAAAGAGCATTAAGATAGTACCTATAATGGAATAAATAAAGTTTCAAATATTACACATTTGGTTTTCGTTGCTGTACAGAATGATCTATTAAAACTAGTACATAATAATCCATCGCTGAACGGATGTTGAAGTGGGGCCAACATTAAGCCGCTCATTTTGTATTTTGAATTGGCATAAATTTTGATCATTTTAACTGTCAAATGTCTAAAAATATTTACATGAATTATATTCTTTAGTCGCTAGATTTCCTGTTTGATAAGAACCAAGTAAAAATGTACAAAAAATCATAAGTTTTTTACAATAACAATTTTGTTTTTTATTTTATCTGGGAATAACAACGAAATATAATTTAAACATTTTGACGGATAATAAAAACATTACAGTCAATTACCAAATGATTGTGTAAAATACGGATACATAATTATATTTTTTATATGTACCACGTTGACGCAAATGATGTAGGCAAACCGTCTAACTTTTTAGACTGAGTTATTAAAAGACGTCTCGAAACGTAATAATAACTTCAGTTCGTGTCTCCTCCCTAATATATTAGGCTGACACTTTTTTCATGCCTCAATTTTCTTTCCGGATAGACAAATAATATATTAAATCCCGAACAAATTACTTCCTCTCCTTTACGTGTTACAAGTGCAATAAAAGTGACACGAATAAATGTATAAACAACTTTTTCCACGATTATTTTCTGATATTTATAAGTCCATTTCATAAAATACGTTTTGTATATAATATAATATTTATGTAATAATTTACGTTTTTATATAATGTGAATTGTTTCACCAGTCAAAAAGTAAGTTCTACAATCTTTATCAAAATGGGAATACACAATTACTTTTCGCCTGACTTAGATTAATTAATAATGTAGTATTCTTCTATATTTTTGTCTAAGATACTATATAATATAATTATCGTTGGAAAAATATAGTTAGTAAACATTTTACTTGGCTATTTTAGCCAGGCAGCAGGCATTGAGGCAACATGCAACACTAAACAAATTCCCTTTTGTCATATAGATAATTATATCTATCGGTCGTGTGAATGAACTAAGCTGTATATGAATAGTTACTTTAATTCCTTTACTTACTGATTGGGTGAATACTTAAAACAACTCTATGTTAATTAAGATATTATGATAGGTACGACGACATTCAATCCTCTATGTAATATACTATAATTTTAGATATCTGATGATCTACGTTTTTTGCCACCCGAAATGGAAATGTCCTATATTCCTCTTGAATTTTTTTGCCAACCCTAGCTGAACCAACCTATAAGGTAGTTTTGTAAGGCAACTGACATAAAAAAGACATCATTACCATCTGAAGAGTTTGACAAAACAACAAAATTGAATTAGTTTCAACGTGGTGAGACATTGTTTTATAGCATAATTTTGTATCCGAAAAAGTTGGACTTCCGCAAAACTAAACTGGCGTAAATTACGTATTAGCGGTGCGTTGACATTCTACGATTATAATAATTTTATATGATTATCTGCATTTTGTATAAGAAGCACGGCTGACTGAAATAATACTTACAACTTAATTGAATTCTCGCACAGTCTCATACTGTCACACTGGACATTTAGCGAGCGAATGATGTCCTTTTAAAATTCGAACGTAAACGTAGTTACCGGATGTGAATTTAATCAAATTAAAGTTCATTAATTAAATAATTAAACCTCGGCTTTTACGTGTAAAACTAATTTCGTATAAAAAACAAACAAATTCAAGAACTAAATTCGGCACGAATCACATTTGTAGACGCTTCCTAAAACACTCGAGTGAAATCCTGCCATTGTTCTTTTCGAACTCGGAATATTATTTATAAAGTTGTGGCTTAAAACTAACTGATGTCGTATTGCCAACTTTGGAGACACTTTATCCATCAAAGTTATCATATTGTTATTGTAAGTTGGATTATTATGTATTATACTTAGTATTAGGTATATTTATGTATTATATTTTGATTATATTTATATTATTATGTATTATATTTTGTACAGTATTTATGTAACGTAATTATGTAACCTATGATTATTGTAACAGCTCGAATGAACCCTTTTTTTAACCTGCAAATCTGTCCATCCCAAAGTCGTCTGGCAAAAATCGTCAAGTGCGATAAGACCGCCCTTTGTACATCTCCTTTTCTATTTATTGTATCTGTTTTGCTCTTTCTGGTATGCAATAAAGTGTAATATATTGTTTTATATTGTTATATCCATCAATATCAAAGTCTATGTCCCACATAACCCATCGTGTACCGCAGCTATAATAATATATAAAAATAATCCAGTACCATGCCAGTAATAAAAAAATAAAACGTCTATGTTTTAAGGAGTCCATCAACATTTTAAAAATCTATCAATGTTAAAGTCCATGTCCCACATAACCCACCGTGTACCGCAGCTATAAAATAAAGATAATCCTGTATTATGCAAGTAATAAGGAATTAGGGCACTGGTAGTGGTCGTCGATGGCCGTCTGTAATTGCATTATGCACTATTTCAATGCCTTCACGTTCCTCATATATATAATGCATCAAGTGGTATGAAACACTTCATGCCGGTTCCGTTCGCAAAGATCTTTACACTTGGTACCTACTATCGAAAGTTCGGAAAACAACAATTAAATTCATATATATTAAAGTTAGTTTTATTTAATATCTATATTCTGCGTCGGGTGTCGTGTGCGTCATCATTTTGGACGAGTGTAAATTATTCTTCTAACATCTTTCTTTTACACTTTAGTTAATTATGCATCATAAATAAGTAAATGGACGAATAAAGAGCAAGCCCTAAAACAAGAAATGGAAAGCCTTTACATGAGGCCTTGTCTTTCGCATTAAAAGATTTAAAAAGAAAAATATAAAAATATTAGCACTTACATTTAAAAATCAATAAATTAAAAAAAGAACGAAAAATAACTACCCAGCATACTAAATTCAAATTCATCATCATTAATAGCTATTGCGGCTATAGTAGATAGATATGACAGTCCTCTGCAAGGCTTCTCCAAAAAGAGAGTTAATCCCTAAGACAAAACACTGTGCAAGCCAGGTTGGCTTTACAAACGCTCAAGCGCTCAACTTCACATCCCACAAAACAGCAATACATCAAGCTCCACTGGGCCGTGAACCGTAAGCCGCGACTAACATTTTCGGATGGTCTCTGAAGCGTGCTCCTAACAACAGAGTAGGTACCGGGCTATCGGCCGAACGATACTACTGCATCTGGCACACCGCCAACACTAGCCTATGTTATTCTTGCATTTAGCTGTACTAGTTATCATCAAATGAGGCACTTGTGAAATTAAACTATCATATCTTTTGCTTAGAGAAAATTGCTAGAGATAAAATAAAATAAACTGAGAACATTCGAATTACAAATTGAATTATGATGTGATGAGCTTCTATTTGTTTAGCAAGTTTGTTTTTCCATTTTTCCGTTTCCCTTCTTTATTACATTTTCGAATTTCTATCAAATTGAAAAAAGAACTTGCCGTTTGCTTTTGTAGGTTGGTATTGGTACTGAATGGCATTGTTAGCAGGTTTGCAGTCCATAAACTGCTGTTGGCACCTACACTTGTACGGATTACAATCGATTTGTTAGAGTAGTTTGCGAACCAATATTCAGCGCCAATCTATGTTTATCATAGGCCACAGATTTAGATATAACTATGTCTGTCTCATAGACGTTTTACACCAACTTGAGAACTAGTGTACGCGCCAAAGTATTCAAAGAAAAACAGCGTAAACTCCAACTTTGTATTAATCTCTTCTTTAGAGGTTAGACTTGGTTGAGCACGATGTCTTGAGTTCGATGTATTAGGATAGGAATATAATAAATAATAGGCTCATTAGGTAATCACATAACTAGCGAAACGTGGCTGTAAAGAAGTCTTCTTCTCCCCCTTTTGAAATTGTTGACGTGTCCCAAATATATAATTGGCCATCAAAAACCTTACATGTAACTCGGGATTTATGAAGTAAAAATAAGGGATAGCGATCTCCAAACATACCGCATCCCAATTCCCAAACAACGACCCGCGATCCATCTATAACACCCTCCGTTTTGTCCGAGCTACTAAACCGTTGCCTGGGGGCCTGGCGAATGTTTTTTGACTTAACGTAACGTTAACGTAAGCGAACTTTGAATCAAATGTACACGTTAAATCCATGATATTTCTTGGAAATATTTTTATGCAGTATTAGAAGTAATTTTCATGAAATAAACGCGTAAAATTAAACAAAAATGCGATAGAATTATTGTACTTTTCATTCTAAAGCTTACGTTATCGTTACGATACGTCAAAAACATCCCCTGGCCCAAGGCCCCCTGGAACGGGTCGGGATCAGTTGAAAATACGTCATATTGTCCTGAAAAATAATTCTGTTATTTAAAATTTGTCGTTATTCTAATCATCTCAACATAGTACCATACCAACCTATAAAATAAAGTCACTTTCCGCGTCTGTCTGTCTGCATATCCGCTAAATCCTCCTTAACCACGCAACGGATTTCGATGCGGTTTTCACCATCATTTTGAGCATTTCTTCTGGAAGGTTTATATGTATAATACTGTCATGTTTAATGTAAGGATAGTAGAGAAATTGCACCCGTTCAAAGCCGGGGCGGGTCGCTAGTATAAAATCAAGTTGCCCGCCGCGTCTGTCCGTTTGTTCGATAACTATTTCTTAACTATACGACGGATTTTGATGCGGTTTTCACCATCATTTTGAGCATTTCTTCCGGAAGTTTTGTAAGTATAATAGGGGGGGGGGGGGTAATCCAGGGGCCGCTATATAACCACTCATCAACAAGTGAAAATAAACATAAACATTTAACTGCTTCATAATTCACTTTCACTAGATCAACTAGCCGACACAGTTTATATTCTATTATAAAAGAAACCACTTAGATTTTAATTGAGATTATATTGCAACTGAGTGCCACAATCGTGTTGCCATATCATTTATAATTACACTGTAGTCATTTATAAAGTTAGAACTTTTTCGTGGCAATTTCCCTGTAAGAGGATTTGCTGACATAGGAGTATAATAGACATTCATTTATCCAAATTCACATCGACTGACAAACTGACTAAGGACCATGTTCATCGACAGTATAACAGATGTTTAAAATAGAATCGGCCGATTACCTACCAATACAAAAATTCATGTTTAAACAGCAGATTTTGCACTAATCGTCTGTAACGTTGTCGGTAAACTTGGGCCTAAGTAGTCGAAATCTGAAGAACTGTAAAAATACCGTGTTTCAGGCAAATAAAGACATTCTATTCTATTAGGCTTTCAGAAACCGGGAATTAATTAGATATCTGTTATTAAATAGGCGATTAGTTATAAGCTGTCACTAAATTGGCTAAATTAAACTACATTAACAACTTTTACATTGACCTATCGTTTTACCAAACATTATTAAAAAATACCAATAATGTCAGAAAATTTTACCCTGTCAAGTTCAAACTTTTCTTACCCCGACCGCCATTCTAAGCAAATATTATGTTATAATACATGAAACCAGCAGTCGTGTTGTGACAGCGAAGGGTACTAAATATAAGTTATCTGCATGTCCTCTGCCTTTAGAGTGAACCAATTTGGCTCAGTTCGAGGACACTCACAGGGTAACGTGTTGGGCTTAATGGTCACTATGGTACCCAAGTAGAGACAGTTTGCTTGCCTTAGCTTTATAAACTGCAGATAAATATTGATTTTGTAATCGCTATAACATTTTACAGTTACTAGCTGTTGCTCACAATTTCACTCACATCCTAGGGGAACTACTTCATTTACTTACTAGGATAAAAAGTCTTATGTGTTAGTCTAGATTCTAGAATATGTCCTATCTGTGCCAAATTACATCCAAATCAGTTCAGTCGTTTATGCGTGATTGAGTATAAAAAGAGTAAAAAACATCTAAACATTTTCGCCATCAGATAAGTTTAGAAATTCACAAAAAGACCAATTTGACTAGTGTTAACGTTAAAATGAAACATTCACATACACATCAATGTCTAAGAACACTCCTGAGATTCTGAATTTGAAATTCGAATCCATAATATACCAAAAAAAATTGAAACGTGTTCGATTTACCTATAAATTCCATTATCACACCAAGCTAGTGTTGGCATCCACGAGCTCCTTCCTCCTTCCCTCTATCCTTTTGACGCGATAACTGAGCATATTTTAATCACTTTACTAAACCTCACTGGTGGACCACTCCTTGCCATAAAACATTATCGGTTCACCGGCCCTTTGCTTTGCCTCGCCGCCAACTTTATGACGAATGTGGCCGTTGTTCCGCCCATTTACACATTATTTTCTTAGTAAAACATTAGCCGCGCAGTAAGCTGTAACCACAAACCAATGTTTATATTCGTATTTAACTAGATTTAAGTAGCGAAACCAGGTTAAAATAAAACGCAGCCGTTATTAATACATTAATGACAACTATTACTATACAATACTATACAATAATTAGTTATTCTGGTTTGTTTATTTTCAAAATAACGGGTAATATTTGGCACACAATAGACGGTCAATTGTGCGGTCAATAGTACCTTGATTCCTAAGATTATTCTTAACAGGTAATGACTCGGTCATAACTAATTAATTAATTATTCAAATGTATTCAGAACATGTTTTACTTCACACCTTAGACAGGACATTATACCTATCTTATATCTACTTACATGTACAGTGCACACGTCCATCCCACATGAACAAGTACTAGGTAACTAGGTACAATGTTAATTACCATACACCTAATATGGCTGACGGACGAATCCATTAAAATTCTGCAATTGTGAGATCTTGTTGCGTAATAATGTGCAGTCTAACAAACAAGCTCTTTTTTGTTTTGTTTTTTAACATGTGGGCCCACTGGGATTGCTCCTGAATCATTGTATAATTAACAAACATACATCTTACATGCACACACTCCTAGACAAGAATTACTACGAGTAGGACAAATATTCGTTCCGTGCGGGAAATAAACCTGCGACCAGGAATACAGAAAAGTAAGCACTGGCCACTCCGCCAACCGCATTCACTGTCATTGACCAAGAGATTTAAAAAAAAAAAAAAACTGCTTTCATTTCATGCTGCTAGCATTAGTATTCTAAACCAGGGATGTCCAATTGCTAAGTCAATATAACCAATAGGTACACACCCTATATTATACCTTTTTCGTGTATTTATTTTGTAATGTGTAAGTATAGTTGCAGTTTCAGTTAAAAACCAGCGTCACTTGGCCATTATTACTGCCTCCTGACATAATGCTGGGCTGCGGCCTCTCTGGCACAATAACATATATTTTTCCTTTGCTTTTCCTTAAAAAAAATGTTGTGCCAATAAACTCTTTTTGTTTCTTTCAATATGTTTGCCATTCTTTGCCATTTCACTGAGTTAGCCATCCGCTTGAAGTTGGCAACACTTCGGGTAACACCGACAGTTGCCGATGATCAACGAGCGTGCCGGACATTTAGATTTTTACGATTATTATCCTCGGCTTCTGTGCTTGTAAACAAGTTTATTTGTCGTTATTTGAGGAATAATATGTATCTTTATTAGTTCTTACCTCTGCCTATTTTCTTGAGCTCGTATAATATAATCATTATGATCAGTATTTTTTTAATAATAAAATAGACTTGCAAAAAATCATTTACGAACAATCTCGATATGAATACCCAGGGTCTTCAAGAAAGACGTGTGCGTAAACTAAAAAAAACAGCAGAAAATAAAGTAACACGCATTAAACTTGAAAAAAAAATACAACAGCCGTAAATGTCAAGCAAAACATTATTATCACTGGAACAAAAACCTAAGTTACTCTAAAAAACTGGGACCACAAATCAAAATGTTGACTTTTTGCAATTTGTCTGTATGTCGCCTTTGGAGGACGTGGGACGATTCTCACGGATATTACGACACGTACATTAATGCAAATGACGTCCTAACAGAAGCATTGTTCCGTAGTAATACGATGGCGGGAAGTAATTTCGCGTTATTATGTTTTTTATTGAAGTATTTATTGTGATTTCTATACAAATTAACATGTTTTGTTCCTGATGCGAATCGCGATTTGGCACAAAACCTTAATTAAACTAATTAGATGTATTATTTTCGTTGTGCTTTTCTATCTTTACCGCCAAATTGTCTATACGTCACAATTTGGGTCACGATCGGTAGGGTTCCTACTAATCAGCATGTCAATAGCATCGATGTCTAATAGGCAATTTTGATGAGCCAACTGATAGCTGACTGGTAGGGACTAGGACCCTATCTATCGTGAGCCAAATTGTGCCTTACGTAGAAACCTTTAGCCCCTTTAGCTTACAGCTGGTTTTCATTTTATAGCTGCTTAAAAGTTTTCAGAATCATAATAAATGGTGTTTGAAATGTAAAAAAGTAATTTAGCCGAACTCATAACAATCAAGTAGACCCAATTTTTTAGGGCAAAAAGTACTTATCCTTAATGCCACTCGTTGCAATTTCAAATCTTTTACCATTTTTTTAAACGCGTTCCTAATCTTCCTAGAATAGATTGAAGAAATCCATTTGCAAATGTTATCTAGAACGCATTAATAGGAATTATGTCATTGTTGCTTGATTCGGTATCGGAAATGCCATCACGGACAAGACCATCAAAGGGTCGGTTGTTAGACAAGCCCAGCCCGCTTGGCGGCCGTTTCGCGACCTCTTTCCCCATTCAACCCATTTGGGTCAATCGGAGCACGGTGCAGCTAAAGTATAATGCATTATTTATAACGTTATAGCCTGTGGGCCTTTTGTGGCTTATAAACCGCAAAATAAAATATGAATGAACGTATTGTAAGGACGATGAAAGGCGAGAAGCAAATTTAAAGATTCATTGACTAGCCGCAAGATGTTCCGGTTACAGATTTATGTATTTTTATGAAAAGAATACATTGCTTGTGACTTAAGAAAACTGTTTGTTCTTAAACACTGACGTATAATCTAGAATGTATTGCTATTATTAAACGTAAAGATAATTATGATAACGATATATCAAGTTGAATAACAACAAATTGATTCATAAGACAATGAATGATCGTCGAAGAGCAAAGCTTGATAGCGGTGTTAAAAGGTTTATAATGATTGTATCAGGCATATACTTTTACATCTTGCTAAATATTTTAACATAGCATAGGTATAGCCACTATGCAAACATACGATTTATCAAAAAAAACAAGAATGAATTTAAAGTTATGTGTTTCTAAACGAAACGCAACAACTGTCATCAAATCATACAATGATTTGATGACAGTTGTTGCGTTTCGTTTAGAAACACATAACTTTAATTATGATTTGATGACAGTTGTTGCGTTTCGTTTAGAAACACATAACTTTAATTCATTCTTTTTTTTTTGATAAATAATTTTAAATAGGTACTCCCTGTACTAGTAGTATATTATGTCTATGCAATAGATAGATACTCTAGATAGAGTAAGTATATAGGTAATGCAATAATGAAATTAAAAAATACTAGGTTTCGGCGCGTTTTTTTTGACAGATTGAAAGTGTAACGGACGCGGACGTGAAAAGTTTTCGGTTACGATTTGTGACTATTTGATAGATAATGATTTTTTATTTCTGGTTACTGTTAGTGCTAATTTCAGTGAATGACGAAATATCTTAACTACTATATTGTTATGTTGCCAAAACTCTACAACACAGAAAAGACTGTGGTCTACACTATGCGTTTAGTGTTAATTAATTGCGTGGTTTTGAGGATATTAGTGGTAGAGGGATTTGGGTAATTTTGTAATATTTCTCAGTTTGACAAAAATTCCAAAAACACGTCATGCTACAAAAGATATTAAGGAAATGCTGGCAGTCTTAGAAGACGGCTTTGTTTCTGAAGACGATAGTGATATAGGTGATTCAATGTTTCTTGTAGGTATGTATGCATGGCTACATAATATCAAAGTCTTTTTTTTCAGTATAAGCTGAGCTCTCATTGTACAGAAAGCCTTAACAATGCGAGTTCAGCTTATACTGAAAATGTATAGCTAGATATATAGCTGCGTGTACATAATTATACAAACGGTAAGTATTCAAATCTTATTAAGACTAATACAATATTAAACACCCACCATAAGCTCATATATCACGCATAATACGAGACAAGCTAATAAAATACAAATTGGTCATTTGTGTGGATCAGGCAGATGTCAGATTACCTACAACGCAAGAGTTATAGTTTGCAACATCTGTTTTCTCTTGTGTCCAATGACCATAACTAGCAGATTTTTCCGTTCATTGGTCGATCTGCATTAGTTTTTTGGTATAAGCCTTGTAAATGTTATTAGTATAATATAAAACATAGAAGCGGTGAAGGGTGGGCGATGGGGCTCGATCATCGAAATTTAAACTTTACCGTTAAATCAATCAAAAGACGTGAAAATTCAGCTGAATAAAGAAAAACAATACAAATCATTTGCTCAAAAGATGTTTACAGCTCAGTGGCGAAGGGTGACAATTTTAAAAGGGGAAGCCGTCCCAAAATTGCCCTCTAATAATTGCTGCAATTAATGCTGCAAGACAAAAATCCATACAGTCTCTTGTAATTTTATAGTCATGTCTGGAAAAGCTCGACCTCACTGAAAAACAAGCCATATTATGTTGGTCTATGCACTAACCAATTCCTAAAGGGAAGCCGATGGGAATCGGGTTGTATGGACTCTTCGCCACTGCTACAGCTACTTTAGACACTGATTCTGAATTTTCGGATATTTTTCTGGTATGTATTTTAACCATAGATATCCGTGATTTTAACGATACATGATCAGAAAGACGGGTAGGTACCTACCTATCAAAAACATCGAAAATTACGAAAATACAAACCCAAAAATACAAGTTGAAATCATAACAATTCCTTCTAGCGACTAGCCCTAAAAGCAATCATCACGGGCACTATCTCTTTTCAATACACGGGCACTATCTATTTTAATTCTGGGTCACTTCCTACTCCGAGGTAAGTGGCTGTCATGCCTCTAGGAAGATAACCCGTTGAATTTTTTTATAGATGATTAGATGAAAAGTATGTCGGGATACTATGCTTAATAATAACATATAATATGTAACATCAGCCGGTAAATCTCCACAAATAAAATCGTAATGAAAACGCTCTGCAAACAGACAGACAATACAGGATCACCTACGGTTTTGATGATTATCTATATTTTGTACTGAAACTGGTTATTTCTTTTTTTTTAACTGGCTATTGTATTCATTTATCTACTACTATAATGGACATTGCGCCCGCGCTCCAAAGTGTCCGACTCAAAAGAGTTCCAAAACGAAAAAAGAGTTCCAATCGCGCGCCAGTCTTTGTTTTGTCAACTGACAGAATACACGTTACCGTATTGTGAAAAAGCTGAATAGGTTGATAAAGTAAAATTAAGCTGTTTACTAATGACAATACGGTTTGAATTAGGATGTTATAGTTTTTTATATTTCTTTTTATGTACACCTACGTTTTACTCGGGACACATGTTTCGTGAATTTTGTTCTAGAGTCGCCGTCCTTTGTTTTAGTACGTCAATGATTGTATGTTATTATCACAAAACTATACAATGGTGTCGATTCTGTTGCGCAACTTTGACAGAACTATTCTAAACTAAGAGCGTGTGTCTCCTTTTGTTTTAGTAGAAAAAGAAAGTGACAGATGCGTTAGTCATAGTTTAGTACTGTCAAAATGCACAACAGAATCGACACAAGTGTATCTACAAAAACTTAAAAGATTAGCAACTACTGATAGATTTATTTTTGTATTCGAACGATTTTCTGTAGATAAACGTAGATTATTCATATGCAATTAAAACCCTTGCTGTATCATACCATTAGGTCTTAGAAAATTGCCCGCATTTACCATAATACGCACCACGTCAATTCCTAAGCCGAATTAGATTAGAATAGATGTTTATTTGTCTTTTGAATTATAATTATGGTAAGTATCAAGGAAAAATATCATACAAGAAGGTAAAAGACAAAATGGTAATGGTATTAGGTTCAGGTATCATTGACATAGCTCAGAAAGCCGCGAAACTCAAGTGGGATTGGGCTGGCCACATCTGCCGTATGCCTGATGAGCTGTAGGACAAAATTGTCACTATGTGGAGCCCTGACACAGCTAGACGGCGTCGCGGCAGACCACGAAGGAGATGGAGAGACGAGCTAGATAGAACTAATAAAGAATGGTCCACACTGGCTCTGGACCGGAAGACCTGGAAGTCATGGGGGGAGGCCTTTGCTCAGCAGTGGGATGATATAGGCTAACATCATCATCATCATTAGGTAGGTATTATCGTCGATTTGTTTTTAATCTGAATCACGATGGAGTGTTATGAAGCTATAATATTAGGAATGTCAAGGCCTTAGAACTACATCAAGTTACTTTAGTTCGAGGATCATGTGCAACAAACGTTTTCTTACTTAAGTTTACGAAGCTTCCATTATGAGTGAAGTCAGAAGCTTTGTGTTATGGCGCTGTAAAGTTATTTTACTGCAGTATTCTTGTGGAGTGCGGCATCGTGTAGGTACTTTTATGTTTTGTTTGGTCTCCGCCTAATAAAATACGTTTTCTCGTTTTGAGAGTGTGATAAAGGGCGATATTTAATACGTTTCAAAAGGTTAACAATTTATAAAAAGTGAAATATTCCTTTGAGCAACCCTCAACCCTCCAGAATCGTGAATTTCGTCAAGAAATTGATACTTGCAGTTATATGTTGAATTCAAGTATCAATTTCTTGTTATATTATCATTGCCTCGTACCGCAGTGCGCTGTCATGAACAAGCCCAAAGGCACCGTAGAGCATCTCCAAATGAAAGCGCTTTGGATTTAAAGTAAATTGCCTTAATTTACCACAGGCTTGAGCCCGAGTATCAGCGCCGGCTAAATAAATAGAATAACTTAATCCATTTTATGTGGAAAGCGGAAAATGGTGCGGATGTTGAAAAGTGAAAATTAACGTGATACTTTACTGGTTTAACTTATATGATTAATTAATTTTAACACATGAGATATTAAAATGGAGCTTGAATTTTTGGTTTTACGAATATGGAATAATGGAGAAAATTATGGGAAACTATTGGCTTGACTGCTTTTTTAATATGCGTATCTCAAGAGAATAGAAACCCCCATCTAAGAAAGAAAAGAAAGAAAGAAAGAAATGATTTTATTTCTACGCCCAGTATGACGCACAAAACATAAAAATATCTAAGCTTAATACTAAAAAATTGTCATTGTTCTGAGAGACTTCTTTGGTCATTGGCTTTGTGCAGTGACGTTAAGGCTTCTTTCATCTACATACCTATGTGTACCGCATCCGTACAATCATAACCAGAGACTTGTTTTTTCGAGGAGAAAACGTTCCCCTCTCTGCTGACCTCCTCGCTTCCCATCCCATGTGGGATTTTTACCCTGTAAAATCACCTCGTTGACC
This sequence comes from Allophyes oxyacanthae, assembly GCA_932294325.1. Classification (NCBI taxonomy): domain Eukaryota; kingdom Metazoa; phylum Arthropoda; class Insecta; order Lepidoptera; family Noctuidae; genus Allophyes; species Allophyes oxyacanthae. The sequence continues at coordinate 6,637,795 of OW028611.1, forward strand.
GTCTACAGTACATGCAGAGTGGCAGCAGGAGTCCTAAGCGTGACCATTATACCCCACATCTCCCCAGGATCCTTCGTTTCGGCCCAAGAACATTTAGGCCTACGTTTACCGAAAATATAACAGATGTTTCACATTAATTCGGCTGAAATTCATTTTTAAACGGTCGATTTTGCTCTAATCCTTGGCCTTAGTGTATTAGGTGGCCCGTTATTAAGAAATCTAAATTTACCGGCTTGCAATGCCTATAATTCTATCCTATCCCCGTTCCATTCGCTATTTAACATAATTATAGCCTTATTAACTTACGTCCAACATAAATTGTGTAGAAACTAGTGATTAATTCATAATCACAAATATTAAATCACACGCCCGTAGAGGTAATTACAGAAGTCAACATGCATCACTAGGCTTGCCAAGTTTAACATCGATATTGCTCCGATCTGTCAAGAACGCGACACTATACATCGCTATGTTTGATATCCATTGACGACTACGTATTGTGTTTCATACTACAGCATCCTGTATAAGGCGCATGTTATATGAAACACATTGTCATCCGAATGGATTGCAGCTCGAATGGAGAGTGATCGTTGCGCTTCGGTGAACCGAGGCGGTAACTAAATGCTTGTGCATTATATGTCAGAATTTACAGTGGAAATATCATGTTTTTATGTATGTAACACGAAGTAATTGTTCAGTCACGCTGGTACTTACATAATATTTTTATATGCTTGTTGGTTACAATTACAAACTTTGTTGTATAATATGGCTTGACTTTGAAGTTATATGTTTCGTTCGGAAAAGTAAACAGAGTAATAAATAGTGCGGTACCGGGGGCCATGCACAGTGAAACATGTTTAAAATTGTCCGGTTGCTTGCCCAACCCTAATGAGTAGGTACCTAAGTATCGGGCTGACCCGTTTCCCCTAATCGATTCTGACGACTTTCACAAAGCTTAGATGTGATACCGACTAGAATCCATAAAACTATATTATTACAATTCCGCCAGTTGTCCTATTTCGAGCAAAAACCTCGAACCATTTCCTTCACCTATCGAGATCCTGTGGTACCTACTTCGTGCCAATTTTCAAGGAAACCTCGTAAAAATATTATTAAGTATTTTGTAGGCATAACATTCGGAAATGAAGCAGTTAAGATAAAGAGCATCTTTTCCTAAATTACTTTTGGAAGTACCTAATTGTATTGTATTTTTTGTAACTCACACGGTTCTTTCGGAAAGAACCGTGTAAGGTACAAAAAATGTATGCTTATTTTTGATCTTTTAGAAATTAAAATCTGTTTTCAAGCTACGAAGTTACGAATGGGATACGACCTATTTTACTTTTTCCGAACTTAATTAAATCCTGTCATCAGCGGGTCTACTGCGTGACTAAAATGGTAATGAACATCGAAACTTTGATGCCTTGAAATTTTTAAACGATCATGAAGTTAAGAGTCCCAATTTCTTTGGTAAATTTTTACAAGGTAACTCGAAGTTTAAACTCTCTCGATCGTATTGAAGTTTATTACCAGTGTTGACGTTCATTAATACGTTTTCACAATATCAATATGATCAACTTAGGTACTACCAACCTAATTAAGATTTATGTGCATTTTTATTAGCGTCTTTAAGACAATTTTGGTCGTAAAGTCCAAATCAATATAACTTGTCAATAAGTTTAAGGCAATAGGCTTAAGTTTTATAGCTGTGAATATTTTATTATTTACTCAGTATCGCTTATCATTAATTTATAATTATTTTATGTCTTTTATCTTTATCTTTTTTATAATTATTCGTAACTGTTAAGGTCCTCTAAGAAATACTGCTTATCAGTTTCATTCAACTTATGCAGAGGCGAAGACGAGACGTATGATTCATGATAACTGCATGCAAATTTATTTTACCGAGTCCGCATTCTGCACGTAAATTAATACTTTTTCACTATTCGTTCGTTCGTTTCAAGTCTGTGGTCTTTGGATAAAAGTGTAATCCAAAAAAAGAACTCTTGGATTGTCTGGTTCATGGAAAATGACCGCTAAACGGCCCACATACATTTTTAATAATAAAATTCAAACATTTTCACACGAGTTTCTCATGCCGTAGAAAAAAGACTAGCCAGTCAGCAAAATTCAATCTGGGCTGATTGCCTAGGATGCGCCGGATGTACTTATATAATCCTTGGGGAAGCTGATGCCCTGAAGACATGACGGAACACTAACTTTCCATTGCATGCAGAATGAAAATTCAGCCGAGTATTCTTCCCGGTGGATGTAGGACTATAATTTCTGTTATTGTACTTTTATTATTGCTAAAAAGTAAAGACGTAAATTCTCATCAACGTGAGATGTCGAGTGCCAGTCATGATACATGTTTGGCAGCAGAAAGAGAGTCGCATTCAATCATAGAGATAATACATAGTACCTTCTATGCATTCAATTCAATGAATTCACATCTCCACTTGACAGCTGGCGCAACCTGTCACCGATTGTAGGCGTTAAAATCTAATTTTAAGCGCATTAATCAATCAATTACCTGCCTGTATTTGTTTAATTTTTATATACGTAGATACGTATATAAAAATTAAACAAATAGCAGTAATTTCTAGATAATAACAGAAGTTTGAAATTAAACAAAAAGTAAAAAGAAATTAGCATTAGCTTAGAATATACTAAAATCTGCACAACCAGTTGGTTGTGCAGATTTTAGTATAATATGTGAGCTTATCTGGTCACTTTTTACCCATCTTGATTTTTATTCAATGTAGTTTTGTAGCTATTTCTAATCAAAAAGAAGTTCGATAGGAACAAAAACAGAAGACAACAATTTTTTATTTAAAAAAAACTATTATACTTTTGCGACGTGTATTGTCCAGTTGACATCTTGATGAAAAAGGTGTCGGGCATTAATGGGACAATATTCCTAATTCAAACGACAAGTGAGCTCTTTGGGGTCACTGGCCGCCAGTAAGTGGGTCAAGCCGACTTGACGTGACTATTTATAGCCGATGGACGGCTAGGTTTGACAACACGACTTGATGCCCCGCGGTGCCCTTCCTATGTGAATTCAGAATGAGAACTTTGTGTATACGACCATAGTATAATACTGCGGGTTCGTGTTAGCTTTGATTACCTGGGTTAGGTCAGCCTTGGCACAGCTGTTTGAATGTTTAGGAAGTCTATAAACTCTTTGATATGGATGATATCTCTTTGGTATGGAAAAGTTACATTAAGCTTTTTTGGGGTCATCAATTCATCATGCATGTCAATTATGAATAGTAGAGAAAAGATAAAAATGTTATAAAGTTCTACAAAGTTGTGGGCACTCCATAAAAAAAGGCACCGCATAATATATATCCTAAAAAAATTTGCATTAAATCATACAAACGTTAATATGCCTGTAATATCCGTTAATTTTAGGGTGAGGTGGCCAATCACATACATTGTTAAACTTGACAATACAACACTAAGGCCCAAGTTCACCGACAACATAACAGACGATTAGAGCGTAATCAGCCGTTTAAACACAATTTTTTGTATAGGTAATCGGCCGGTTCCATTTTGAACAACTGTTATATTGTTGGTGAACATAGGCCTAACTTGTTTTTGCTTACCCTGTAAGAAACGTCTGTGCAGCAGTGCAGGTCACTCGTCCCACATCTAGTACCTAGTTTTAAAGCTTCATAGAAATTAAACCAATCGTCGACTATAAACAGACATACAGACATTGCGATAGTAAATTCCAGTAATAAACGTCGTCAGGCGTCTGACTGTCTGGCCGCCCCGTCTGACCAGTGCACAGGGCTCTTAGCAACTTAAATACGATTTTATAATACTACTGTTTCATATAGGTTCCCGCATTTTACTTACTTACTTATTTGGATTTTTTTGGAAAATGATCTACTACTTATTAACCCCTGACAAGAAAGAGGGGTGTTATAAGTTTAACGTGTCTGTCTGTGTATCTGTTTGTGGTATCGTAGCTCCCAAACGGATGAACCGATTTTCGTTTATTTTTTTTTGTGTCATAGATAATTTTATCCCGAGTGTTCTTAGCCATGTTTCATGAAAATCTGTTCATCCGTTCAAAAGTTACAGCTCTTTTTCTAGTTGGAGTCGGGGGTTTTTAATGGTTAGGTTATTCTTGTGTAGAAGGGAAGGTTAATTAACCCCGCTACTAATAAATGCAGAATATAGTTATGTCAAACTTATACGTCAAAAATGTATGGTCAAAATGCCGCTATTCGTTTTTTTATACTACAAGGATGGTAACCGTAGCCTATGGAACATGGAGTACAATAACCGTTATGGAAGCTTGCAACACCAGGCAATACTCGCGCGATGCCGACCCTGCAAAAATCGTTTCACTCCCTTTTTATTCATGAGATAACGTTATACAGCTTTTATTAGTCGTTACCAATAAAAGCTGTATAAGCTGTGCCGTTGTAAGTGTAGAAAAGTCGGATAAAAGGGATTTTATAAAATTAAAATCTTATAGAAAATACTTTCAATACAAATGTTACAATGCCTATTACTATCTACGTCCTACCTTTAATTGTACTCATCATTATGAACAACTTTTACTATGGGGACCAACCCTGAAATCGCGATAAAACTAAATCAACTGTTCCATACATTAAGGACCGTTTTCACCGGCAATAGCAGAAGTTTAAAATCAAATCGGTCGATTACCCATACAAAAAATTATGTTTAACGGCTGATTTTGCACTAATCGTCTGTTACGTTGTCGGTGAACTTGGACCTTAGTCTAGTAATATATTATAATTAGGAACAGCCGATTTTTTCTTCGCGATTTCAGGGGTATTTCCATAGTTAAAATATGTAGTTCTTACTGATGAGTACAATAACCGGACCATAAAGGTATATTAGAATGTTAGACCTTGTATAATTCAAACAGAATCGATTCACGTGAATCTACGTAATGTTAAAATCTCGAATAAAATTGAATAGAAGGAAAATTCGATTATGTCAGAAAGTACTTACGTGGAGTATTCATACTATTCATCCGTCGGATTCATTCTATATCCTTCGACTATCGGAGCGTGCCTTATTCTTGTTATTGTACCCCTACGTGGAGCAGGATTGAAAATAAAAAAACTACGATTCACGTATTTTTCTGTTAAGGTAGCTCTTCATAAGTGTAGTTTTATATAAACCATATGTATATGTTCCTAAAGGTTTCCCTAGATTTTAGATCCACAAACGCTGGATTTTAGAAGTAGCAAAGCTCTTCTTTCGATTCTATTTATACATATAAACCTTCCGTGAAAAATTATCTAAATTATGTTGAAAACCGCATCAAAATCCGTTGGGTGGTTAAAAAGGTGTTAGCAGCTGATATATAGACTAAGGACCATTATCACCGACAAAATAACAGTCGTTTCTAAACCAGCTATTTAATGTTTGTTTTGGTAAACGGCCGTTTTTTTTTTAAACGTTTGTTATATTGACGGTGAACATGGCCCTAAGCCTCTTTTTGGAGATATTTTGACTCCCGACTATTCTACTAAAATTTGAACATAAACAATCAGTTGTTACCAGCATGAGTGACGGTTAATGACCCATTTTCCTTAACAGAGGAAACAAAAATGTCACGCATAACAACATAAACGGCCTCTTTTTAGTCACCTGTCGTGACCTGACACGGCTGGGCTTAGGAAACGGAAATGCGAAAGATAACCACAGGTTTGGTCTCATAACTGTCGGACTCTACATTTGGGACAACAATGGACCATTAGTTAAACTTTTTGTACCATCTTCAACGCCTTTTGGTTCCATTATGGTAGCACAATAATGTTTCAGGACTTAAATAAATTCTATTAGATAAGTAAGTTATCTACCTCTCAAGATTTATTATTTATGTTGTAATAAGACTTTTTTTCAAACAGATTGAAGAATATTTTAAAAGGCATATTATGTCATTACCTGCAGAACTTTCTAATTTCCCCGTAAGCGTACGGGGAAATTGGTTAAGTTATGACCGCAGGTAATGACATGATAAATAAAGGATATTTTCAGCAAAGGCAAATATTTTACGTACCTACTCACTATATTTGGCTCAGTATGATAGACCTTTTTCTTTATATATGTAAGTACAACGTGTATCCGAAACAAACTGAACAACTTTATCTATGGGACCAACATCGCAATTGCGGTAAAATTATCAGCGTTGCCATACAAAATTTAAATACCTACCCGACCTAAACGGTTAGGACAACTGATTATGCAGATGACTATGCATTTCTGATACAAGTAATATAATAGATATCCTATAATATAATAACGTTAGGTGTTATTTGTTCGCAGGTCCCCCGCGACAGTTTCAAGCACATAGTGAAGGCATGCGAATGTCCTCTCTTCTGGAAGATGCCACTGTTCCTCGCCACGCAGCAGAATCTCCACGTACCTGTCGACGGACATAAGTTCATCGATTTCTGGAGAGAGTAAGTCAAATACCTTGTTTAACTATCCAACCTGCCATCTATCGTCAATTATTTTGAATTCATCAGTTAGTTATGTTGCTATTGTTATATACCACATAGATCCGCCCACCGCTAATCAAAGTAAAAAAAAACTAATTGTAACTACATTTCGGACTATAAGTAGAGCAGTCTGATTTTAAGACTTTCCCTGAGATACTTCTTAAGGCAATAAGAGCCTTTTTAAACGAGCGACAAACAACTGAGCAACAGCATCAGCGCTGTTGACATCAATGCAATGACACGTTGTTTAATTCGAACTATCTTCAACTTTATCTTCAAGTACGCAATTCGCTATTCTTTTTTCAAAACTGAATGAATTAAATCCATCCATCGAAAATTTAAGTTTTCCCATTTCCATCTTGTTTTATTTTTATCCAATGCTAAATCTTTCTTTTTTTTGTTGTTTCTACATTTGCTTTTTGTTTCGGTTCTTTTTTCTCTATTTTCCCTTCTATAAAGTTCTAATAAACTTATCGGATCCAATTAAGTGACCAATCATGCTTCCTCTTCTTTCATCTATGTATATCTACCAAAATATGCCTTTTCTCTTTTACCCTTCTTAGTATTTGGTCATTGGATATTTTTTCTGTCCAAGACACTTTCTCCATTCGACGCCAACACCACATTTCAAATGCTTTTAGCCTTTTTCTATCTCCTTTAGTAGGACCCATTTTGAAATATAATAGAAAAAAAATAAGTACCTATCTCTCAAGCGATACCATTTGGTTAAGGTCAAATATGTAATTCAGGTTCAGTAATATTAACTTTTTACAATAAATCTTACAAATTACTGCGGACAGAAAGGTTTTTAGTAATCTAAAGACCCCGCTAGGCTTTATTACTTCTACTTCTATTACTTACGTTTCCCTTGGCGAGTTTTAAGTAGCAATGTTGTAAAAAATAATTAAAGATATAAAGAAGTCAGTTTTCCCCTGATAGTAATTGTTAAAACTAAGCCTGAGATCTGTAGAATGTAGACTTGGCTCAGAATTTTCTCTGGAATTAGGTACTCTTTATTGACTTTTAGATTTTGTTTATCGACTTCGTCGGTCTAAGCTTATGTTCAGCACAATTTCAGCGTGTTATGACTATGAATTCCAAATTAAAGCATATACTTTATTGTAACTTAGACTTTACTTAAACTTTGAGTTAAGTTTTAAGTAAAGTCTGAGCTAAGTTAAAGTACTCACTATAGATTCCAGCCTAAGACAATGCTTGTGTTAGCTTATCTTTTCAAAACATAACTTTACGCGTTTACTCGTAGTGTTTAGTAACTCAAACAGTGTAACCACCACTCGACTAATTACTCACCAAAGGCGCATTTACAGTAACTTAGTAGTCTGGTACGGCTAGTAGATAGAGTTATAGATCCCATGACTAACGTAGTGTAAACGTTCTAAGATAACAGTTACAGTTCTGAATTAATTCATCTTTTTCGCGTCACATAATTTTGATATCATAAACCTGCACTCTGCTCAAAGCTGGAGTCGGCACTTTATCATGCTGTCATGTTGTCCTCAATGCTCAGTGACATACAATTGAAAGCGCACATTGTTGAACGATGCATCCATTTGGAATCGCTTAAATTGTATGGAAGGTTCTACTTGAGAATAACGTGTAACATTTACAAATTGTGCCAACTTACTTATGGTTCTATGTTGTTTATAACCGTATTACTTTACACACAAGTTTATTTGTTCATGGAAATGTTTAGGAAACATAAATTAAGTTTCGTTTTCTCGTTTCCAGGATGACGTCACAGTGCCACGACATGGCCTCCCGCTTCGTGTACATTCTGACCCGAGGGAAGAGTAACACATTGGCCCCCGAGGACTTCGTGCCGTTGGTGCAGGACGTGGTCGACACACATCCAGGCCTGTCCTTCCTGAAGGAAGCCACTGAGTTTCACTCCAGATATGTGCATACTGTAAGTGATCATTTTTATTATTTTTTTAAAAGAAATGTTCCTAGAATTTTGCGTTAGCGCTGATGGAGATGTCTCACTTTGTATGTCAACGCGGCCATGAATTTTCATACAGTAGCTACATGGATAGAGATAGGCTGAGTGATGATTTTACGATATCAATGACTACATGACAATGACAATAAAATATCGATGACGGGAACAATGACAAAATCATCAATGAATTTTATCTTACTGTCACCACATTCACGCATTGCATGTTGTCATCTTATCATTGTCAAGTCAAAGCCGAAGCTGAAGTTCACGTTCATTCAGTCATGGTCACTATCGACTTATCGAGTGATGATTTTAGGCATTGATGATCTTGTCGTTGTCACTGCATGACGAAATGATTTTAAAATATCGATGATTTATACATGTGACATGATATAGGACTCAACTCTAATATTAGACAACGATAGTGTTTAGATGCCTACGAACGGCAAAATTTGGCTCAAAATCTGTAGGGCCGATTGGTACGGACCCTACTAGTGGGCTCATCCAACATGCCTATTGACATACCGATTGATAGGAACCCTACTGATCGTGAGACAAATCGTGCTGTTCGTAGACGCCCTTAGCGCCAACACTGACGCTTACTACACTAGAGACATTGAACTTGGGTCCTGTATCGATTTTAAGGATTAGTGTTTGCGTGTTCGCTGTCGGAACGATAATGGCTGGAAAGTAAAATGCTAACACGTAGAAAAAAGTAAACTTCAAAATATCAGAGTATCTAGTACATTACTGATGGCTGATTTAAAAAACGCATGCGAGAAAACTATGGATTCAACCGCGTATTTGGTTTAATAAGTTAAGATAAAACAGGAAACGGCTCACAATATTGGAATGGCGAAAAGCGGTATAACTTAGTCCTTTGGGAAATTTCCCGCTGCATACTAAAGGCCGCCACACATTACGGGAAGCGGACCGCAATATATATTGTATTTATTCACCGACTTTTACCAGTAAATGTTTGTTTTATCTTCTCCACTTAAGCTATTAACTGGGCGGTTGTTCCTATCGATCACTTTCGCTATTTTTGACAGTTTTTAAGTGGTGTTGACAAAAATTTACTGCACGCGACTAGATACTATCTATACTTACTTTAAGCTTCGTAATTGAAGCTCTATTATTAAACTTACGAGGTACAACGATAACTAGACGAATTCGGGTTCGAAGCGAATGAATACGACGAAAGTGAAAATAATGATTCATTAACCAGAGAGAAACGTAAAAGTAGGTACCTATAAACATATCATTATTATTTTTGGATGGTCAGACGTAATTACGTAAAATAAAGTGGCTCGCCGCGTCTGTCTGTTTGTTAGCTAACTACTTTATTTTTATGCGGTTTTCACCATCATAACGACGGTTGAAAAGCTATTTGTTCTAAGCGACATTTTTTGTTTTTTTTTAAACTATTACTGGTATTCGGAAAAAAAATTAATACAAAAATGTCGCTAGACCTAAATTAAATGGTCTTTCGGCTGTCGATGATCAGCATCTTTTCCGGAAGCTTTATAATTATGATACTTTCATATATATATATAAAGTAGGTAACGATAGTAGAGAAATTGCACCTGTGAGAAGTCGGGGGCGGATCGTTGGATTAGTTAAAATGATAATTAGGTATGATAGAGACATTAATTCACTTCGTATTTGATACTTAGGTGCTTACTAAGCTTATAAATAATTACGTATAGTCTCGTTGCTCTTAATAAACCTCATTTCATTGTACTAATATTAAACTAGAACAATTTATTCTATCATTAAGTTGCTCGTTTAGCTACCCTATTCATTTTAGTCCATAAAACTTAATGTTTTTATTATTCAGACGAGTATTAGTACCAGGCGCTAGATCGCCTGCGTTTCTTTTTTAATTTAAATCCTATAACGTGGCCCTATCGTGGTAACAACGCTGATGAGTTTGAGTTCGTTATGCGGTACTGAAGTTCGTAAGAACGACACTCAGCGGTGATCTTTACTTGAGCACTGATTTCAGTCTGATAAATACGTCACTCAAACGCCGCTTAAGTAGAGATCACGGCTGAGCATTGGTACTAAGGTCCGTATTACAGAACGACGATCAGCGGTGATCTCTACTTCAGCACAGATTTGAGTCTGTCATTTCATACATTATAGGTACGTCACTCAAACGTTGCTCAAGTAGAAATCACCGCTGAGCGGTGTTTTCTGTAATGCAGACTTAAATGACGTACTGCGTCCGCGTTAACGGTATCGCTAACGACAAGCCTTATAAGTTTAGACAGTACAAAGTGTAATGGAAACTTAAAGATTTTGCATAAAAATATTATTATTTATTTATTTATACTCTTACTCTTACTCTTTTCTTTATTTTTATTATTCGTATTTTTTCACATTTCAGGTGATCGCTAGGATATTTTATTGTGTCAACCGAACTTGGTCCGGCAGAATATCGATCGCTGAACTGAGAAGGTCGAACCTACTTCAAGTAATACAGTTGTTGGAAGACGAAGAAGACATTAATCAAGTTACACAATTCTTTAGGTAACTATTGTTAAGAATTTTAACTATTTCTCTATCCGTCTCTCTCTCTTCAACAATAGCGGATACAGGCAAAGGGGGTGAAGCTCCCACAGATTTGAGATAACCCAATAATACCACTTTATTAAATAAATCCTTAAAGATCTCGATGACCCCCAAAAATCATTCCTAGATCTACTACTTTTCACTTAAACTCTAAATAAAGAGAGAAAGAGATAAGTAGAGAAAAATTATCTCAAAAACTTAGACTATGATCCAAAAATCAATTAGGTACATTATGGCATAAATGGCATGATTTTGAGAGCACTTAGTAATGGCAGAAAGGTTATGCGATTGCCAAGTGCTCACAAACCAAAACTATGGAATTATTTTCCTAAAAATATCCTTTATTTGCTTTTTATTTCAGTTATGAGCATTTCTACGTCATCTATTGTAAATTCTGGGAGCTGGACCGAGACCACGACCTCTTCATAGACAAGCACGACCTCGCCAGGCATAATGACCATGGTAAGCAGAAAAAATATCTTTATTTCATTAAGGGTTCTATTTAATGTACGAGATGAAAGTTGGAAATTATTTGGTAGTTCGTATTCACTAGGAGACAAATGTCCCGCAACATGTGTCGCAGCGCAGGACATGTTCCCTAGTGAATAAGAGGATTTTATCCCTCAAATGAAGCGACACGCCAACAAGGTAAGGTATAATTAGGCACTAAAATCTTAGAAATCATGACATATTTATGAAAAGAAACCATCCGAAATCATGGAATAGAAGATGAAGGAACTTCGAAATTATCAAACTTTGACCAAGGGGCGCCGAACTGGAAATCTACCTCCACCCTCATAAAAGGCTAGCGCCACCGTTGCTGATAGCCTTCATCATTTCGTCTACCAAATGTGTTGCTTATGACGACGCCCCAAATCATGGTGAAAGTGTACGACAGAGTTCCACGTTCAGAAGTCGGACTTTTACTATTTGATTTCGTGCCCTTATAAAAAGAAACAAACGAACCGCCGAATACTGAAACACAACTCAATTTTAAGACGCTCTTAAAAGTTATTCTGTCGCTAAAGTCTACCTTAAAATGACAGTGACAGCATGAAAGTTAACGGCAACTTAAACTTGAGATGTGTTTGAGTATTCGGGGGTTAGTTGTTTAGTTGAAGTCAATAGTGTCGATGCTGTTGCGCACTTTGACAGGACTAAACTAAACTAAGGGTGTTTGTCTCTTTCTGTTTCAAAAGAAAAAGAAAGTGACAGATACGTTCAATCTATTTTAGTACTGTCAAAATGCGCAACAGAATCGACACCAATATCTAAGTTGACTCACGTTGAGCTTTGAGTACCTACGTTGAGTCATCGTTCATGTAACTTATAAACTTTTGTTTTGGAAGTCGTTACAAGAACTTCTTGTCATGTTACATTAAAACTTTTATTTGTTTGTGGAATTTTTGGATAGAAATATAGCTTCTTATTAGACTACTTATACAAAAAGTTCTACGCGTGCGTCGCGTACCTACTCTTGAAATACCTACCTAAATGAGGTGTCTAACACACCGAACAAATTTTACGCTTGTAAACTTTTGTTTTCAAGTTTAAGCTTTTATAGGAACATCATTGCAAAACTTTTTTATGTAACAAGAATTTTATGGGATACACACCGACAGTCATCGATGTCTACAGAATATACGGATAAGGACTCAAAGCGCGGCTTATATAGTGTTCCATTTTCAAATAGTGTATTATTATTGACAGCTATATCTGTATCGCTGATCTATTTGAATTTCGAACTCGACACTTCAGTCATGTAAAAATATGTCTCGATATTTTAGATGTCGTTGTACGATAGCGCGGATCTATAGAAATCTATGGCTACAATTATATCCTTTGCTAAAGCTGCATTACTGCATTATGTATAATTATGACTAATTAAAGTTCGAATTTAACTGCTTAATGATTGAGCAGTTTTCTGACAATTGTGGTTGTTTTGGTTTTTAAAATCAGAATTCGCATCCTTGGCATTCTTTTTTCAAAACCATCCTTCGTTCCATTACAGCCCTATCAAGCCGCATGATCGAGCGCGTTCTATCCGGCTGCGTAACGCGCGGTAACCAAAACCGTGTCACACCAGACGGCGAGCCGCGCATGTCCTACACGGAGTTCGTGTGGTTCCTACTGGCTGAGGAAGACAAGACGCATCCCACGGCCATCGAGTACTGGTTCAGGTAAATAACATATAGCAAACAAAACCGAGTCACACTGGATGGCGAGCCGCGCATGTCCTACACTGAGTTTATGCGGTTCCTACTGGCTGAAGAGGACAAGACGGCTCCCACGGGAATTGAGTAGATACCGGTTCAGATAAATAACATATAGTCAGCAATCAAAACTGTGTCACACCGGATGGCGAGCCGCACATGTTCTACACGGAGTTCATGTGGTTCCTACTGGCTGAGGAAGACAAGACGCATCCGACGGCCATCAAATATACTGGGTTCAGGTAAGTAAATAAAATATAGCAAGAATTGTGTTTTTTCTCATTAGGTCCCACGACACGAAGCCGAGAGGGTCTAGCTAGAACTTAGGACTTAACAAAATGCTCATAAAATTTCAAAATTGTGAATTAGAGAAAATTTCACGCGCAAAAAAGCGCACAATACCACAAAAATTCTATCGTTATTTTGTTGTTGTTCGCTGGACCGATTCGGGTATGGTGTTATCTATCCTCTAAGGCTATATCATAATTTGAGTAGGTATATATTAATTAAACATATTTTGTAATATTTGTCATCAGATGTATGGACGTGGACGGCGACGGCTACATCTCGATGTACGAGCTGGAGTACTTCTACGAAGAACAGATGCAGAGGATGGAAGCCATCGGCATCGAGACCTTACCTTTCAATGACTGCTTGTGTCAAGTAAGTTCATTTTATAATAATATCATTGCCTGACTGACTAAACACCAACGCCCTTTACACCACAATTTTTAATAACCAGATAAAATTTAAGTACGTGCTCCATTCATCATTCTACACATCTTAAGTTATAGGACCAACTCTGAAATCGAGAAAAAATATCAGCTGTTCCATACAAAAGTGGATACAGGCTATCCAGGTCCACTGTATGTAGCAACCGATTTTTTATTACGATTTCAGGGTCAGTCCCGTATGTACCTAAGTTGTGTCACAGGTTGTGTGGAATGATTAGCAGAGCAAGAACTTAAAAACAATCTGGTAATTAAAAATTAGGGGTGTATTAATTGGCAGCAAAGGTTTTATGACGAAGTAAGCATTTTTAGAAATTCGAATTGGTATGGAATGTAAAAAGAAAATCTTCCGCGTGGTATAGATCAGCCACTTACCACGCAAGTTTAATTTTCCTGTTACTCAACCCTACGGGTCAAAACAATTCAGATTAGTGTATTTTTTTTTTAAATATCTAACACTATTCGGCGGGTCTACCGCGTAACTAAAATTGTAATGAACATCGACATTGGTATTAAACTTCAATACGATCGTGAGAGCCTAAACTTTGAGCTAACTTGTAAAAAAAATACCTATCATATAGTTGGGACTCCTATCTTCATGATCGGTAAAAAAAATACAAGTTAGCTCTTACGATCGTATTGAAGTTTAATACCGATGTTGATGTTCATTACAATTTTAGTTACGCGGTAGACCCGCAGAGCTCGACTTCTTGTTTGTACAGCGTATTTATTCAACATAGAATTCTAATCAACAAATAGTATCATAAAAACAGACTAATAGTGAAGAAAGTGGTATTTGGTAAACAGTTTACTAAGTATTAAAGCTCAATGACGGAACTCTAAATAAGTAAATACCACGATGCACTTCAAAATATACTTCTCCAACATGGGCTATAGTCTGTCACGCTGAGATGTTATCGGGTGAGTCATATTTATAGAAATCATCAGGAGTGACGGGCTAAAGTCACCCAGATAATGCCTGAGCAGTGAGCACAGACTGTCACCGGTCCCGAGCTAGGGAACGCTGGCAAGATGACTTAGGTGTCTTCTTGAAGGACTGCCTTCGCAAGACTGGCCAAAGAGAGGTGTGGACGCTATGAGGCCAAGCTTGGCGCAGCAGTGGCATAATGTAGGTTAATGAAAATCTAGCAGTTACTACATGGTGAAGTAGCCATTAAGAATGGACCTTTTGGTCTGGCTTCGTACCAGTGACGAAGAGTCCATACAACCCGATTCCCAACAGCTTCCCTTTAGGAATTGGTTAGTGCATAGACCAACGTAATATGGCTTGTTATTCAGTTAGGTCGAGCTCTTCCAGACATGACTATATATAGATTACAAGAGACGGTATGGATTTTTGTCTTGCATTATTAGAGGGCATTAATTTTGGGACGGCTTCACCTTTTAAAACTGTCACCCTTCGCTACTGCTTCGTACCTAATTGTTTTTTTTTTTACTACTCGGCAACATCGAACCATTGCGCGACTCCCGCGAGAACAAACGTCGCCCATTTGTCACATGCTAAATCGATTCAGTGTGCACTCACCACACAAACACATTTTAAGTACTTATGCACCCACATTGCGGAAGCTTCTACGGGGCGCCTGCGCATAGGTGGGACGCCAAATGACACGTGACAGATGTTGAGTATAACGCGTAGACTGAGAAGGCTTCTCAGTCTACGGTATAACGTATATCTAAATATCGATGCACCACTCAGTTCCAAAAGGTCCAAATCTTAGTCCAAATTAGACATGGGCGTTTTTGGATATTTTTGTCATCGATGCGCATCGATATCAAAAACGCATCCGATATCAGCGTCGTTATTTTTGGCATCGATGCCTGCTATAACAAAGTTCGTGCCATCAACTGCGATATAATGCTAATATTTGTTAATGATACGCATCCAACCGAACCCAACGATATCTACTACGACTAGATGTCACCCGCATCCGTTTTCATAATGACACTGCATCCAATATTTGTCAGTGGCATCGATGCCTGGCATCGCTATTCTAACAACGCCCATCATTAGCCCAAATTCAACCTGGTAGTACTGCGAAATAAATACACAGATTATAATAACTATATTTTATTTAGATGCTGGACATGGTACACCCTGCAGAGGAAGGCAAGATAACGTTGACAGACCTGAAGCGATGCAAGCTGACGCCGATATTCTTCGACACGTTCTTCAACCTAGAGAAGTACTTGGACCACGAGCAGCGCGATCCCTTCGCGACACAGCGCGATTCTGATTGTGAGGTGAGGAGACATCTTCCTGATGAAGATCGAAATGTCTTTAATCGTTTATGATGAAAGTTCTAAAGTTCGATTCTAAATAATTTCGGAGACGGTCAAGCCGCTTATAGTAGGTAACGTAAAATTCTTTCTCTTTAATTATGAACTGTGAACGCCTCAAGCTGCTTCAAAATCGAGGCATTATGTTCTCATTTTGTCTCTGGATCTACACTCTGATTTTTTTGTTAATTGTCTTTTCAACGAAAAACGTCACTTAAAAAATTAGAATCATGTCTTAGAATCAATGTTCTTGCTTAGAATCATGTAAATTAATTAATCACTTCTTACCGAACCTACATGTGGTATACGATTTGTTGTATTTTATGTGTGAGAAACTGTGTAAGTGTGAGAAAAACAGAGTACCTACCTTTATAAGGGTCGCAAACATGTCCAAACATCAAGCACACAATATAATTTAACATCAAACAAATCAGCTAATCAGTTCAGCATTTATTGTTTGTCTATTTATAGTCCGAATGGAAATCCAGTAAATCTTTCCCGCAGGAAGATCGAATTTCTTGATATAAATAACATAGTAGAAATGTCAACATCGCAAACTGTTAACAGTACGATAATTTTTTCTATACATTTCAGATGTCTGAATGGGACAGATTCGCAGCTGAAGAGTATGAACTTCTGGTGGCGGAAGAAGGCGGCAGCGACGCTCAAGACCAAATGTAAGACTCTCCCTAGTATCACCCACCATCATCTCACATTATTTACTTATTATTATAAACACATGCAATAATAATGTTTGTTTCTCACCATAAACAGGGAGTTAAATAGGATAATGAAAGAATCAGAGAAAAAGAAGTGTATGAATCGATTCTTAGAGTTGTGCAGATCTAATGGACTGAACATTAATGGATTCAGATTATACAAATAAATAATTTGTCACTGCGCGGTAAAGTAGACAATAGATTAGACTTGTCTTGAGCCCGTCATACGCACTAGATGAGATTAGAAACATCAAGCATTCTTGACGCATTTTGCGGCCGGCACACGATCACAAACTGTTTAGGACCCGCACAAACCCTTGTTATAACTGAAACCCTTATTTATAACAATAATATAGAATTATTTAGAAACTTCTGCGATATGTTCTGAATGCAAACGATAATATCACTTAGTAATTAATTCGAGGGATCACTTCCTACCTATCTATCATCATCTTAACATACATCACATTAAAGTAGACTCATATTAGTTCCTATTTTAATTTCTGTTACTATATGTATTTATGTTGTATCTATGTATGTATGTATTCACTATTTATTTTCTTTTCGTTCATTATATATTGTAATTTCTTTCATCAGGGAGGAAGACAGATCTGGCTATGCTAGGGTAAGACTGTGTTGGTGATTTGTGTATTGTGATACTTTGTTGCACTGGCCATGTTCGAACTCGTCTCCTGAGCCACGACGCTGCTTGACAGTTGAGCTTGACGTTGTGCGGACCGCACTCTATATTGTGCTCTCCATTTGCATTTTGCCCATTTACGATTTGTCGCTTATAAGAATGAACATTTGCACTGAAATGAATTGACATTAAACTACCAAAATGTACCGAAAAGAACTTCTTAATATCCACTCCCAGAATTATTTGCTGTTGATTTTGCTTTGGAAGTCTTTGTCTGCCTTACTGATGAAACACATATAATTATTATCCCTGTAAATATGTAAACCCTCCCCACTCCGTACACAACTGAACATTTTGAGCTTTTGTTTGTAAATAATACCGAAACTCAGCATAACGCATGGAGCGAAACTAACAGAGATGAGTTTTCACTTGCATTCAGTACATACGATATCGAATGATGTCCGCGTAGACGCGTTATTGCAAATTATTAAAATCTCGCTTGACATTTCAGCTCGTACGATGAGACAGACGAAGACTGTTTGTCGCCAAATATAGACGACATCACCAACACGGACGTAGTCGAAGACTCGAGTGTCGAGGAGTCCACGCTGAGCGAGTGCGGCGCGGGCGCGGCGCGCATGCGCGAGCAGCCGCCCGGCGCGCCGCACGCCACCGGCTTCGTCAACCTCAGCTCCATTTACTCCATCGGCGGCGACCGCTGGGCCAACACTCCTAACAACCCCGCCAAGAACGGCTTGTCCGACAAGAAACTCCCAGAAAAACCTGTCCCTCCAGAGAAGCCCGTCAGCCTGATGATGGTCAACGGCAAAATGGACAATAGATACGCCAGCTTCGGCAACAACAGTTTCCTGTATTCTCAGCTGCTCGGCTCGAGTGGGGCGCGCGCTAAGGACCCGCCCTCCTACACGGCCGCCACCAGTGGCACCTTATTTGATATGTCAGGCGAAGCCAAGAAGACTGTCACGTCACCAGTTACACCAAAATCACCTGTTACGAGTCCTGTTAATGGGGTTAACAAAATCTCAGATAACTACGAGCGCGCGGTAGCGGAACGCCTCAGCCCCCAGAGGGAGATTTCCAGACTTAATCGTAGCAGTCTGTTTAGTAAAGTTAATACGGGAGTGGTCTCCAGCAAAGTGAAGAAGAAATCTGCTCGTCAGGACGAAGAAGATGAGGATTACGCCCGCGATAGCGATGAATGTTCCATATAGGACACGCAAACATAGTGATGTTGCCATATGCAATAAATTGTAATTCAACCATTTTATTTCAGTGAACACCAAAGATTTACACGATAAAAGTGCAATTCGTAAAAACGATAGATTACCTACCTTACCTGATATCGAATTTAGAATAGATGTGAAATATTGTCTCAGCCGTTAATCGAAAAAGAGAGATATTTTTTCAGCGTATCCTAGTGGTTGATACGTGCCTTGTATCAGTGTAGCGAGTTTAGACGATTCCGGGTTCGAACGTTGTTAGTCGATTAGAGTGGATTTAGAACAAAAAGTGCATTATCTTTGAAAAAAATAAACTGTTCTTTGAACGTTGCGTTAGTACCTATTGCATAGACTAGTTTCAGCATTTTAATAGCGTAGTATTTATGTATTAAACTATTTTAATTTACGTCTCAAATTAACCATATCAAACAATTGTATTTTTGTTTGCGCAAGAGTTTGTGTTTTTATTTTAAATGATACATACCTATATTTAAAATGTTACTTTAAATTCTTATATTATGTATTCGTCACCTATAATTAATTACCAAATCATATCATTCCTCCATCCAGGTCATAATAATTATTTGAAATATAAAATTAATAACTGAATCACCGTCATTAGAAATCAGTCGTCCATATAGCTTTATTTATTTATTTATTTATCATGACAAAAGTCAGTATAATAAACACGCACAGATTAATTTAGAATAGTAGATAGAAATATTTTTGATAAGGGGTCGTCTCCTATTCTGCATCTACCTTCTTTTTTCGAAGTATTTCATAAAGTGTGTATTGTGTGTGTAAGTGAGTGTTGTGCAACAAAGTTGTTGTAGGCTGCATACTGAGGGAATTAACCATATTTGAGGTTTGTGAATTTCCTCGATGTTGGAGCCTATGGAAGGAATTGTTTTATTCGATCAAATTCGAAGCTAAGATTAAATTTATATTGTAATAAACTGTATAACAAATATTAATTTGGATATCTTGATTGACAAAATGTAATTTGAAGCGCGTGTATGGATGTTCGTAAAAAGGAGGAAAGGAGTTTGTATCGACATAATAAAGAATGTAGTGAAAATAGCAAAGGCAGCTGTATAAATAATAAGCTTCTAGTTAATGCTAGGTAGATTATGTTATACTCTAGTCTACAGGTGCTGTAACGAGCCAACTGACGGTCTACCACTTCGACGTAATTCGTTTACTAAATTCTTCAAATCAACATGTTTGTCACAGCCAAAGAATCGGTTGTTAGATTTTATAATCGCCTAATTTATGTACCTACTGAGTTTTATTATTCATGAATTTTATATTTCAGTTATTTAATAATTCTCGTTAGAATTAATTACTAAGTTATGAGAATTACATAATATTCTAATGTTAGTAACGATTTTAAATCCAGTTGTTTTCAATTATGTAGTTTCAAAAACTAAATGTACCGATGACATGTCATACGTGTAAAAATTTGTGCCTCGTTTATTCGATTTTAAGAGATCGTAACATAAATTAACCCGTACCTACCTATTCTATAGCTTCATTTAAATGTTAAGACTAGTCATTTCCATGTGTAAATCATTTCTATTTACAATCCTCAACTGAACTAATTTTACCAAGTATTAACCAAATCGATTGTTCACATTTTTAACAAATTTTATTAATATGTTGTGTACTGTTATATTAGAATAATTTTATCGGGGTATGTTTTAAATACCTACCAGTTTTGAGCTTAGCTGTTTTAAAGTTGGAGTAATTTAGTTAATTAATTTAGATTAGGTCTGTATACTTAAGTTACCGGTTTTTTAAGGTAATTTTTTCGATAAGAGATTGACTGTCGTAGTGTTCTTTTGTAGTTATTATATGAGTTGAGTAGGTAATAGTCTTGTTATAAAGTTTGAATCAATAATCAAGTTAATGTGTTGTAATGTTTCCTCGATTATGATATCAAAGACGTGAATACTACGTATCTGAACAACTTCTAAGCCATGTTTCATAATAGTGCCATTTTTGTTTTCAATATTACAAACAAAATATTATCAAACTTGCAATTAGTAACATGAGACTAACATACTTAATACGTAAAATAAATGTTAATAAAAGAATAATTTACCTCTTACATTTATTTTCATCCATTACTGATAATATTTGCATTTGAAACATGTATCTTTAAACCTTTTTTTTAATGGAGTGGATATAGATACGTTCCTAAGAAGCCTAATATTAATTAAATTTGTTCATTTCTCATTTAATGAACTGAGTAGCAAAATTGTAACCCTATTAATAAGTTAAGATTTTCTTCATTTACAGTAGGTAGGTACGATATTTCGTTAATATATTTTATTGGTACCGGTCTAAAATATATTCGATGGCATATTAAAAATTTTGATGCAATTATTTTATTAATATTTTTTTTGCACTATTGTCAATATAAATGCACAGTTGTAGACTGTCATTAACAAATTAGTTCAATAACTTAGTGCCGCGAGATTAATCACAATGAATAAATAATTGTTTAAATAAGTATAAGATTTTTTACAGACATTAGTGGTGACAAGGAAAATGGTGTGTTAACATTAAATAAACGATGACAGACCTATTGTTAAGTCTCCTAATAAAGTACATTACTGTATTTAATATTGTTTTTTATTTCAAAACCTTGCTAGTACATTACCCTTAGGAGAATATTCAAAGAAATAGATGGCATAGTAATTCATTTTGCATATAACGACCGTTATGATACGCAGTCATACAATCGGGTCTAGGGGTCTAGGTAATTACATACAGGCACACCTACTCACTCGCATCCATGCAAAGACAAATAGCCAAGGAAGTCATTACTATGCGTATAAAAATCAATGTGCGCCAATGGTCGTAGCTAGGGCTTCCAATACCGGGATCCTGGACATTTTTTGTCATTTTTCAATACCGGTATTGAAATGCCCAATACCGGGATCCCGTTTTTGGTGATTTTAATTTACTTTCAGTAAAATCTAGACAGTGATAATCTTGTTCTATTCACATTATATTTCTAAACGATTTTTTTAATCTGCGTAAGTTAACCCTTTTTTTAATTCTCTCGTGGTTTTTTGCTGATACCTGTACCTTAATTATAAGACATGATAAAAATAGAAATTATGAGTGTGATTTCAAAGATGCATTGCATCAATCAATAATTGACTGGCTTGAACAAAATAATTTAATATTAAATTTAAATAAAACTAAAATTATGCAGTTTCAACAAAGAGGTACCACTCCTAGTGTTAATTTAACTTTCGATAATAATAGAATTGAAGAAGTAGAACATATAAAATTGGAAAGTACATGCATCAAGCCTAATTACAAAATTGAGTAGGTTCGCCTTTGCTCTCTATAAACTAAGTAAAATAGTTAGTCAGACAGCTGTCGTAACTGCGTATTATGGCTATGTAGAGTTGTAGACTCCATATTACGTTACGGAGTAATTTTTTGGGCAAATTCCTGCGGAAAACATGACATTTTTAAAGCACAAAAGAGGTGCATCAGAGCCATATGCAATCTTATCTGAAATCTTAAAATTGTGTGAAAAGATTATATATAAAAACTCATGGTGGACAAATGGACTTCACTGTGCATCTTATTGGTACAAACCCCCTTTCCCTCCTATAACTACTCGGTATACAATCGGTTGATGAGCGACCACTACCAAAACAAGATTAGCCAAATTGGACGGTCTACCATTAAAAAAAATTATATTACTTAATGTTGATTGTGAAGAGATTTTGTTTGAAACTTAAAGTTATTATATAAAAAAAGTGATTTTAATAGAAAAGGTGTTTTAAAAAAAAAACATATTAGGTACCTATTTTATAAGAAAAAAAATATCATGTAAAAAATCAGAGGTTAATACCGGGATCCCGGTATTGGAAATTTTCTTGACGGTATTAATACCGGTATTGAAAAAATCTAGTATTCGAAACCCTTAGTCGTAGCCTAAACTTACGAAGCCATGCATCTAGGTTGTCGCGTACCAGCGGGGCCTGACTTAATTACGACTTTTGTGCGCATTATTAAATTCATCACAGTTTCTAACGGTGAAAGAGAACATTGTAAGGAAACCGGAATATCTTAGCACCCTCTAACCAAAACTATAAAGAATTGTGACATCCACCAAACCTTATCCCCAAGATTAACAGGCTAATGATGATGAATAGTATTCATCAGCCATAAATTTAAAAGTGATCATTCGACCCATTCCATCTATTTTATTGTTATGATATTCCCGATATTCCTCTATCTGACGCTGGTGTGACAAGTAAGTCAGAAATGTAACAGATGACTGAATTTAGTGAGCGCTTCTTTTAAATTTTCTACAAAATGACATCAATTTCCGTGTAATGTACCCTTACTATGTATTTATAAAAGATATTGATAATCGACTAAAATTCCGATATGTCAAAAACATCTGGTGTGTAGTGAGTGGACCAAATGAACCTGGACATCACTAAAATATACAAATGTCAAAATAATGTTGACAAATGTCACTGTGGAGGGTAGTTCCGCGGAACATTCTTTTGAAAAGTAAATTAATTTTAAACGGTGGGCCTCTGATTACAAAAATGCCTTTTTACGCAGTAGCCAAAGGCCGTACTTCAGGCATATTTATGTCATGGCCCGATTGTGAAGCCCAAGTAAAAGGATTTCCTGGTGCGAGATACAAAAAGTTTGATTCTGTTGTGAGCGCTCAGGATTTTATTACCAGAGAAGGCGGACAAAGCACTAGTGCCAAATCAAAACAGTCCAAAAATCCCTCAAAATCGTTATCCAGCAACTCTAATAACCTAAAAAGGTCAATTTCCACGTCTAGTAGTAGTCAAGGAAAAAAAGTCTCTGACAAATCCAAAAGAAAATCGGATGTTAGTCAGAGTTATGCAGAGGAGAAAAACGATTCAGAAGACAACTTTTCTGACGGATCCGACGACTTGAACACATTACTATCAAAACAAATGGACGACATAGAACAAAGACTAAAAAGTTTTGAGAAAGGAGTTGATAAAATCATCAAAAAAGGTTCCAAGAAAACAATATTAATAGAGCCTCCTCAGAACAAGAGACGGAAAACTAGTGGTGGAGAGGAGTTTGAGATGGATGGTGACGGTTATGTGCAAGTGTATACCGATGGGGCTTGTTCAGCAAACGGTAGGAGTGGAGCTAAAGCGGGTCTCGGAGTATACTGGGGTGATGGCCACCCGCTCAACACTAGTGAGCCAGTGGCGGGCAGAGCCACCAATAACTGTGGGGAGATCCAGGCTGCCACGCGAGCTATAAAGCTGGCACAGCAGAATGGTGTCAAGAAACTGTCTATCAACACAGACTCGCAATTTCTAATCAATTCTGTTACCAAATGGATGCCAGGTATTTAGTTTTATTTCAATATAAGTATTAGTAATTAATATTGACAATATAATTTATTGCTTATTATACAAAATATGTCCTTTTCTTCATTTTGTATTGAGAAGGTATCATCCCTGTCAAAATAATTATAAGAACCTAGCTAAGATAATCACAAATCATAAACATGAATAAAATGAAATGGTTTTAAATTTGTATTCATGTTTGTTGAAAGAAGCCCCTTACTAACAAAAACTTGTCATTCTTAAACACTGATTAAATTATACCTGTCTTTGTTATTTATATGCCAATTAATAGAGATGGTAATATACTTCAGAGCTAGTTTAGTCGAATAATGTTTAGGTAATGTTTATGGGGGTAAAAATATACAAGTTCATACTTTTCTAGCCCCAATCCCTATAAGGAGTTATTGTACTCATCATTATGAACAACTTTTACTAAGGGACCAACCCTGTAATGTAATTGCAATAAAAAAACAACAGCTGCATACAAATAATTCTATATTACTCAATGGTTGGAACAGCAGTTTTTTTTCGTAATTTCAGCTTTATTTCCATTGTAAAAGTAATTCATAATGATGAGTACAATAAGCCCTTAAAGGGATCGGGACTGGAAAGGTATAAGGACTATATTTATTTATTAGGGTTTTGTTATTAATTGCGTCAATTTAATTTTAGGTTGGAAACGTAAAGGTTGGAAGCTGGCAAGTGGTGAGCCTGTGAAAAATGAGAGAGACTTCAAAGACTTAGATAGTGTACAGCATAAGTTACTGATCAAATGGAACTATGTGGAGGCACACCGAGGAATCCATGGCAACGAGATGGCTGACCAACTGGCAAAGGCAGGGGCTACAATGTATAATAAATGATCTCGGCAATCATTTCATTATAACCATGGCTGATTAATCCAATGCTTTAGCAGGTCTCATGCATTTATATAAAAAGAATGTCATTTTGATGACAGATCAGTAAATGGTATTTGATGCTGCTTATATCTGTACAGAACTATCACAATACCTATGAGCACAACACTAACCCCCTTATTACAATAGATGGTTAAACTAATATTAGTAAAACCCAGGTTTTTAATATATCTGTCACTTTCTAATGTTTTATAAAAAAAAGAGACAGGACTGTCTTAAAACCTGGGTTTTACAAGACTTGTTTTGTAATAAGACAGTAAGTACTAAGAGGGAAGTGGTTGAATCTTTGAGGAATATGTAATTTTGTATGTGTTACTCACCATTTTACATTCTGGTTGATTGTACCATGTAATCTACACCAATAATAAAAAGAAAAAAGATTTGTATTTTTGTTTGTAATGAATAAATTAATTTAAACACTACCTACTGGACCGATTTATAAAATTCTTTTACCAATAGAATGCTATATTATCAGTTATCACTGAGAAACATAGGCAATATATTATTATTTCCAAAAAATTAGGGATTCCTACGAATACCTAATCCAATAATATAACCGAAGGTGTAAAAAACTTAGCTATACAATTCCTTAAATCGCGTGTGCTACGAAAATGATTGATGATAGAACAAAATTCTTATTAATATTGTTTATTAAATAAATGTAAAGCCGGAACGGGCCGCAAGTCACTTCAAATGAAGTTGCTGTTCATACTTTCCTGTCATTATAATAGCCCTGGGCCCTGAGTGATTTCATTCACATAGCTATGAACATGTGTCATCTGGAAGTTCACACATTTTCTATTTTTATGAGTTCAGAGTTTAGCTAACAAAAGGTCACCAATGGAAAAGGGAAGATAATTAGGTGTAAAGTTTGTTGATTCTGTAAATATGTTAAAACTGAATTTGTTATGTATGAAAAAGAATAAAAATATTCAGTTAAATACCTATTTTTTTTATAAATGTATCTACGGATGGGTATTTTCACATCAGACGATACTAACGCCGATGTCGATAACATACGACTCATTCAGGTGAATAGTGAGTGTAGATGAGATGAGTGATGGTAGTCAGTAATAAATGTAGGTATCAGTACCTACATTTATTACTGACTACCATCACATTGTCCTCGCCGACACCAAGATCTTCGGTTATTTTCATTACTACCGATATGTTAGGTACATATTCCTACCTTAATTTTTTAAAATTCCATGTTAACATTCATAACATAGCATGTATTCCCTGAAACTGTAGGTAATGGCATGTGTGGCAAGCCTATTGCCATTTACCGGACATTTTGAAACCCATTAACACGTCGCCCGACCTGGGAATTGAACCAACAACCTCGAGTTCAACAGCTGCGCTTGCGACCATTAAGACGTCAACTAAGTCAAAGTTTTAAAAGAAGACAATTTTCGCAGATTTTACTGTTAGGTATTTTAAATTTTGGCGCGGGAACAAATTCCTTTGCACAAGCTTTGCACACCAATGGGAACCCCTAATTTTTGTGTCCTTCACCCCGATTTTTTTCTCCAATGATAGGGTTTCTTTGTTTATGTTTCGTATGATGTCATCGACTGAGAATTCGATAGGTACGCGGGGACAAGGAAACGTCTGTCATTGGATAATCGGTCACAGCTTATTTCCTATTGGTCAATTCAAGGAATATTCAATAGCACTTTCATTGTGTGTTGCCAGATTAAGGGTAATTTCCCAAGATTGTGGGTTTGTTCATTGAACTCTATAACACACTATACAAAGTACGTTTGTTGGTTTGTTTATTCAACACCAAACAGTCTCAAATCAATTTTCAGAATTGGGAACCATGGGGAGATTCAAAACAAAAATTCCGAGAATTTAAAAATAAACTTAAATCTTAACTAGGGCCGAACCCGAAAACAAATCATACTTGTTGACGGCTAAGACCATAGGGAACTTTTCTTTTTGGTTTTATTTTACTTTTAACCACAATTAACCGGTATTTATGCAACAATTTCGTAAAATAGGTTTCGTATAATCAATCGGTTTTGTTTTGAATGGTTTTTTGCACCTGTATTCAATGCGAATGTATTGTGTCTGCTCAGGGGCAACGATGCAGTGATAAACACGCACACATTGAAAAATTGATCCGCGCAGATTAAACCTGAAGATTTTCATTTAATGATATTTTAATGTTTGCAAACGAAATAATCAACAAAACTGGTAACAACCGTTTATAAACGGTTCCGAGCCCTATTAAAAACTTTTAATTATACGATCTGTGCCCGCGACTTGTCCGCGTGGAATATAACAATTTTTTTTTTTGCGCGGCACCTTATTTCTCTTTCTCATAATAATTATGCATTTAGTAAATGCTTTAAGCTGTTATTTTGACAATATAAAGAGACACTTCTATTTTATTTATTTGTATAGATATAGATTTTACAGCTATTATAGAGTGATTTTAACAACCTGCGGGTCTACCGCGAGTAACGAAAATGGTAATGAACATGAACTCTGGCAATAAACTTCATTACGATCGTGAGGGAAACCTTGCAAAAATGATGAGATCATGAAGGTTCCAGTCCCACCAATCCCAACTTTATGATCGGTAAAGAAAATACGGGTACGGGAAATCGTGGGGAATTTGATTTAACCGTGATGCAACATTAACATTTAAAATTGTAGCCGGCCGTATCCTGTACCTACGCAATTTTATACGACTGACTTGGACTGACTCCTCATTTTCTTTTCTTTCGGCTTCCGAACTTCGTCGAGTCCAGTGCGTTGTTCGTGCTCCATGCTAACTCCAAAACAAAACATCTAAGAAGAAAAGAATTTAATTATACAGAGAAATCTAAGAATTCAGGCTCAAGATGCATAACGATGATTATGTTGAGGTGTACACCGATGGAGCTTGCTCATCAAATGGCAGAAGTGGAGCCCGAGCTGGTCTCGGAGTGTACTGGGGTGAGGGCCACCCGCTCAACGTCAGCGAGCCGGTGTCTGGCAGAGCAACCAACAACACCGGAGAGATCCAGGCCGCCACTCGAGCTATAAGACAAGCGCAGGAGCATGGCGTCCAGAAATTGGTCATCAACACAGACTCGCAATTTCTGATTAAATCTGCTACGGAATGGATGCCAGGTAACTAATAATACTAACTCTCCTGTCTTTATGGGGTTCTTGTACTCATCATTATGAACAACTTTTATAGGGAAGAATAAAAAAAAAATCGCAAAAAACATCCTCTAGGTAGGTACCTACTGTTTGATACTGTAACGTGTAGGCATAATAAGTTTTGTTAGTCTATGCAACTAAAATAAACAATGACGTAGCTAATAAGAACTATTGTAACTATATCCAAGCCAGCAACCACTGTTACTCAGTTGTCCAATAAACCTCGCACCGGGAAGTCGCCTTTCTTTGCCACCCTTCTGATCAACCGTACCACACCCACATTATCAAAGTGGTACCATCACACAAACATATCAGAACGGCAAAATTAACAATCGGCAAAGTGGTGACCTCCAACGTGAACAAGCGTGTATCGTGTTTAATATAATCACAATCAGTGACATATAATCACAGTCAGTGACCTATTATACAGTCCTCCCCCCTTAGAGTTGACTAAGAAGGTTTATTAGGTATTCCCCAAAAAATTACAGAACAAAATTATAGACTAGGTATATAGGTACTTAAAATAAACAAAATATAGTTTGACACAATTATTTTTGCTTAAGCTAAAGAGTACATAATTATATTACGGTCACGGTATCAGTAATTGGCGCACTTGTTAAGTTCTGATTGTGTAGCACTTTGTTTACAGTACACTAGGTGCATGGTATACCATATATGTCGTTTGGAGTTCACATTCGCGGGATTTGTTTGTATGATGTGCGTCGTTGCTGAGCTGTCGTTGACACGTAGTATGATTGCGCGGTCCGATGACGACGGCTTCGAAGCGTTGTTTACCATAGCACCACCTTCCCACGTCGAGTAAACGCAGGGCTCGTGTTCACTGCCTGTTGACTGATATGGGTACGACGACGTGGCGACGGTACAATAGGCGTTTGTTTCTAAGTGTCGCCATGCCATGAGAAGTGTGCAGCTGATAACGGCGATGACGGCGGCGGCGGCGGTGGCGGCTCACATGTCGAATCTCACAGTCCTCTTGACTATGCGACCTGATTTTGTAATGACTGGCGCCGGCGGCGGTATCGAAGTGCTTGAGGTGTCAGATGAAATTGTTGCGCTCTTTGTGCTTGGGACCGACACGTTATCAAATTCTAATAGGTAAGCTGGTTTTAGACGATCGAGTGACACAGTGACTTGCCTGCCATTACAGTCTAAAGTATAATATTTAGGGTGTCGAGTTATGACTCTAAACGGACCTTCGTACGGTGGTACTAAAGATCGTCGTGCCTCGTTCCTAACAAATACATGAGTGTTGACGGATAAATCCTTATGAATGAATACACTGTTATCGTTGCTGTGTGAACTCGAGTGTGAAAGATTAGGAACGGACGATAATGAATGAGTTAAACGTTTTATGTAGTCGCGATCGTTAATATTAGTTATAGGTTTTGGGTTAAATAGATCGCCTGGGAGTCTGAGACTACTGCCATATAAAAATTGAGATGGGCTGTATCCTAGGTCTAATTTAACTGCTGAGCGTAAACCTAAAAGTACTAGAGGTAATTCCTGTACCCATTGCGTACTATTTGAACATTTTGCCATAATAGCAGCTTTTAGAGTACGGTGTAATCTTTCGATCATGCCGTTCGCTTTTGGGTTATATGCTGTTGTACGAACGCGTTCGATACCGAGTCTTTTTAATAACTGTTGAAATAGATCCGATTCGAACTGACGACCTTGGTCGGAAGTTATACGTACTGGACAGCCGAAGCGAGCGATCCAATGCTCTACGAACACTCTAGCAACGGTTTCAGCTGTTATATCTTTTACAGGTATAACTTCAGGCCATTTCGTTACCCTATCGATGATGGTAACGCAATATTTGAAATCCTCGGCCGATGGCAGAGGTCCTATTATATCGATGTGTATGTGTTCAAAACGGTTTCCTGTGATGCCAAATTCGCCTAACGGTGTTACTGTGTGTCGTTGAATTTTACATTTTTGACAAGGAGTACACGTTTTGACAAAATTCTTTATGTCGGTATTCATGCTACTCCAAAAATACCTAGTTTTAACTAAACGTTTGGTAGCTGCTACGCCGGGATGACTCACGCTGTGTAAGGATTTGATAGCGAGTTCCCGGAATTGTATAGGTAGATAAGGGCGTATATTGTTGGTTGATGTCTCGCAGGTTATTTTTGTTTGAGTGAGACATGTTATCTAGAACGTCACTTATGTCACGCAATTCGTCCTATTTTAGCCTAGATATTAAAAGTTGACTTTTATGAAGGTCACTTGCCTTTTGCGGGTCCACGATGTCGTTGAATTGTGAAACCAGAGTCTCGGCCGGTTGCGCCAAAAATCCGGTATCCTCGGCGTTATCGACACTGCTGTAATTTGAAGTCGCTGTTGCTGCTCCGAGGTTGACGTGGCTGCAGGTTCTTCTTGTGCTGTAGGTGTTGTAGCCTGGCAGTCTGAGTTGCCCATGGTGATGCACGGTAGATTTGTGATAATAGGTCACTGACTGTGATTATATGTCACTGATTGTGATTATATTAAACACGATACACGCTTGTTCACGTCGGAGGTCACCACTTTGCCGATTGTTAATTTTGCCGTTCTGATATGTTTGTGTGATGGTACCACTTTGATAATGTGGGTGTGGTACGGTTGATCAGAAGGGTGGCAAAGAAAGGCGACTTCCCGGTGCGAGGTTTATTGGACAACTGAGTAACAGTGGTTGCTGGCTTGGATATAGTTACAATAGTTCTTATTAGCTACGTCATTGTTTATCTTAGTTACATAGACTAACAAAACTTATTATGCCTACACGTTACAGTTAATTCAGATATTAGGTAGGTACTTGATGAAATGTATGGAACAGCAGATATAAATATTTGTTTGGTTCACATCATATAAAGAAACATAACAAATTTAAGGTAAAAATGCACTCCACCCGTAAGTTGACTGTTTGGCTAGGTTTTATTATTTATTATCTTACTAATGTATCTTTTTAACCGACTTAAAAAAGGAGGAGGTTCTCAATTTGGATGGTTATATATTTTTTAAATGTACAGGCATAACTCCGCCATATTTATTATATAGTCCGATTTTGAAAATTCTTTTTTTGTTTGAAAGGGTAAACTCGCGAGGTGGTCCCATTTAAATTTGGTGAATATCTGATGAAGATCTTCGGAGATAGACAATGGAACTCTTGAATGAATAACAGCATATCACTGGTGATTGCTGTAATCACATGTTTCTGTATTGTTTATAGTTTATACCACTCAAAATATAAAAATAAAATAAACTTTAAAATTATGTAAACACTGACTTCAAAAAATAAAAAGTATAAAATAATTTTCTTAAAAAACTTAACAGCTTCTGCAATCGGGGTCTTTAATTGTTCAATGCACCTAACTAGGGTGTGGCACCGACTTCAGAAGCTGTTAAGTTTTTTAAGAAAATTATTTTATTCTTTTTAGTTTTTTGAAGTCAGTTTTTACTTTTTGTTAAAGTTCACTTTTAAATTTTCAGGTTGGAAGCAAAACGATTGGAGGCTGGCATCTGGTGGGCCAGTAAAGAATGAGAGAGACTTCAAGGAGCTTGACAGGGCACAGCGTAATGTAGATGTGAAGTGGAACTATGTGGGAGCACATAAAGGCAACCACGGCAATGAGATGGCCGACAGGTTGGCTAAGGCAGGGGCCTCAAAGTACAAATAATTTTTCTTGTCTTAATGTCCAAGAGTCTTCATATATTATTATAATAATATGACAGCTTGGAGAGACTTGGCACAAGTACTTTTTTTATATCTTTTGTTTTGTTATTATTGTTTAATTTCCTTGCTATCAGCAAGACTTGTTTAAGCATTATTATGGGGTGTCCCTTTTAATAGGAAAACCCCCATGTGTTTAATTTCATAACAGCTATGTCAACTGAATGTTAATTAGCTAACTTCATAAAAGGAGGGTCTTTATTTCTAAATACAGCTTTTATACAATGTTAGTGTTAAGTGCCTTCATTTTTGCATTCCTGTATGTTACATAAAAAACTATATAACTAAGAAGTTATAGCTGATTCATTCAAATACTGGCTGCAGCAGGATAGTCTAATATTACATAGATAAATAAGTTTATGGCAGTTATTTACAGATTATGGGAGGAAGATATTTCGGTTTGTTATTCTATTAATTTGTAGGTATATTCTCACCAATTATGTGATGGTGAGAAACATTTTATGTTTGTCAAAGTATGAAAAGGGAAATAAAAGTTGATTTCGTATAAAATACATTTTATTTTAATACTCTGTTGTTTTTAAAATATAAGGCTCAATTCAAAGAGTATATAATAGTATTTTAAATAGTAGTATTATGTATAATAGTAGTATTATGGCTCAATTCACACCGAAACGGCAGCGAAGCGGCGAGCAGTTTCAGTGCCAATTCACAAAGGGTCCGCATAGCGGCCGCGTTCGCAAGCAATAATAGGTACACCAAGGTACATCTATGTTATCCAACAGCAGAGGACATAACATTAACAGATACCACAGTTCAAATAAAACTGCATTGACCAGAATAGCTGTTTTCAACTGAAACTTTTGATGATGATTTAGAAACAGAATATGGAAATTATAAAAATAGTCCATCCTCGTTTATCATTTTTTCAAATATCACAATTGTGTTATGATACAAGTTTTAGTTTTTTAAATTTTCTGTACACCTAAAATTAAGATCACAATATGTTACCCAGAACTGAATAAATTAATTACTTATTATTATTTTAAATTTGGCGCGGGAACAGATTCGTGGCAGCCGGTAGCAAATGAATTTCCAGGAATTCAAAGGACGCTCGTCTATTCATCGACATTTATTAAGTGTTGCCAGAATAAAGGTAATTCCCCAAGATTGTGGGTTTGTTATGAATGATGGAATTTTGGCGGTATTTGTGGACAGAAAGAAAGACACCAAACTGTTTCAAAGTAATTTAGTACCTACAAATGAATTGTCAATTGTGCCAATAAAATCAAATAAAGAAAAGGATAAAATCTTAATGACAAGTTCATGTAACCAAACCACAGATTAAGTTAATCTAAGAATCAAACAACAAAATATAATAAATCTTCTGAGTACCGTCTCATTCAGTCAACTGAATCTTTTGCACAATAATATTCTACGAAGTAATTTCAGCCAACCGCCTCGCGTCATCATAAATACTTACCTACTTTCAGTGGCGTATATTATGATTTGGCGCCCTCACTACACAGTATAAAAAATAACGCTTCCCGCTGTCTGTCTGTCTGTATGCTTAGATTTTTAGAACTACGCAACGGATTTTGATGCGGTTTTTTTAATAGATAGAGTGATACAAGAGGAAGGTTTATATGTATAATACTTTCATATTTAATTAAAATAATTCTTTAGATTCGATTTTGGAGGGATTTTGATAAATAGTTCGCGTACACGGAATCGTGGGAAATTTGATTTAACCGTAAGGCAACACTGCAAGATTGGCACATTTGAATGAAATCGTCGTTGTAGTTGTACCTGTACCTACGACTTGCTTCCTTGTTTTTCTAACTTTCTTTGGTTTCTATCCGCTTCCGAACTTGGTCGCGTCCGCTGCGCTGCTCGTGCTACGTGCTAGATCCAAAGTAAATAACATCTCTTCAGAAAAGATAAATAAACATTAAACAAGAATTCAAGATGCATAACGATGATTATGTTGACGTGTACATCGATGGGGCCTGCTTATCAAATGGCAGAAATGGAGCCCGAGCTGGTATCGGACTGTACTGGGGTGAGGGCCACCCGTTCAACGTCAGCGAGCCGGTGATTGGGAGAGCAACCAACAACACTGGAGAAATCCAGGCCGCCATTCGAGCCATAAAACAAGCACATCAACATGGCATCCGCAAATTGGCCATCCACACGGACTCGCAGTTTTTGATTAAATCTGCTACAGAATGGATGCAAGGTAACTAATAATAACTGTTCCCTACAATGAAAGTTTATTGAAATACCTAATCTGTCTGTAGTAATAATAGTAATAGTTCAAAAATTCGAAACTAGGTAGGTTGATTTATCTTAAACTACCTACACGTAATTAATAATAAACTGAAGGTATAAATTTTTTCTTGTACACATCTTATGGAGAAAGAAAACAAATTCAAGGTCACAATGTAGGTACCTAATGAGATTTTATGATTTATTAATGAACTTATTAATTTTCAGGTTGGAAGCAAAATGGTTGGAGGCTGGCATCTGGTGGGCCAGTAAAGAACGAGAGAGACTTCAAGGAGCTTGACAGGGTACTGCGTAACATACATGTGAGGTGGCACTATGTGGAAGCACATAAAGGCAACCACGGCAATGAGATGGCCGACATGTTGGCTAAGGAAGGGGCCTCAATGTACCAATAATTTTTCTTGTTAACATCCAATGCTGTAGGTCTCCTTCATATAATATAATGACCATTTGGAGAGACTGCATGATGACTTTTTTATATCTTTATACTCTTTTGTTTTGGTATTGTTGTTCTATTACCTTGCTATCAGGACATAAGCATTAGGTGTCTGGATCCTTTTTAATAGGAATAAGTAACTGCGTAATTTCCGCTTCGTTTTCAATTGCTGTATTCGTAAACAAACATTCACACCAGCTATAATTAATACCTAACTTCAAAAAAGCAATTATTATTTCTGAATACAGCTTTTGTACATTATGTTAGCATTAATGCCTTTGTTTTTGCATTCCTGTTTATTGTTCAATGAAAAACTTAGTTATTAAGAAGTTATGGTTGATTCATTCAAATACTGGCCGTGTACCAGTATAGAGTTTAAAATTACATAGAGATTATGTATAAGGGAGTTGTTTAGAGATTATGGGAAGAAGATATTTTGGTTTGTTATTCTATTAGTTTGTAAGTATACTCTCACCAATTATTATACCATAGTGAGAACTAGTATAAGTTTGTCAAAGTATAAAAAGGGAAATAAAAGTTCATTTCATATAGAGTACATTTTATTTTACTGGGTATTACTTGGTTATTTTGTACCTGACTACGGAGAGGGTTATATGTTTGACCCGTATGTATTTTAAATCATGGTAGTAAGTAGACTTTGCTTAAGGAATTAATTCTATCATTAACCCCCATCATAATTATTTTAGCCAGTAGGTACATTACGCGACAGGTCGACATGGCAATTATACACAACTACAAACAGCTACAACGTGAGCGAGATCGAAATCGATAAACGCGGTCGATGATATTATTCAAAATAATGATTACGGAATTATTCATAAAAAAGTAATAATAAATTAAAATCGATAATCGCCATGTCGACTTGTTGCAGACTGTAGGTACGGTAAAGCGGGAGCTAGATCCCAGGGGACCCTTTGAGTGCGATGGCCATTTCTTTTGTATAAGGTATTTAGATCGAATCACATTGGCGACGAGTCGAAGCGTGGAGTTACCCTTACGAGTCCCAGCCATAGCCCATATGCTCTTGAACATTCCCGCCCTGGTGTAGTATCGTATTTCAAATTAATGACAGCATTGTGAGAACCGGCACTTGAGTAACTTGAGAAGTTGAGATGCATGCATGCAAATAACAAGTCGGATAAAAATATGCATCTCAAATTACATACTGTGCACGGAACTGCGAGTAGGTACCTACCTGGGTTATAATACTTATAATAAGAGATTATGGACTAATGGGTATTTTATTATGTAAGCAATATTATCTAGGTAGATAATATAAAATACAAGCTATGACCGCGACTTCGTACACATGGAATTCGGTTACTTGAATTTTGTTTTTGCAAATACCTACATGGTTATAATAATTATGAAATTTTATCAATGTGTTGGCGTGCAATGTGGAAAATATATCGCCAAACATCGCACACCGCATCATGCTTTAGCCGCTGAGGCATTTAAGTTCTAAGTTCGTTCCTAACGGTTTATTTTGAGTTAGAAATAAATAAATACTTTGCCGTGCCGTCCCTTTAGCGAGCGCCGGTCGTTATTTATGTCGGTCGGTTCTTTTCTTCCGATGTTCGTGTAATACCTTGGGAGCTCAAAAACGGCTCCCGAGAACTGAGAATAATACACTGTACAGAAACCCTATAATTATGCTAGACAGCTTAAACTGGCAAAGTATAGATTATAGGTATGGAGCCGATAATAAATTACAATCGGCCATAAAGTTATTCATTCGTATTTCCATATTAATTCTATTTGCTTACCTACCTACCCTAGATTGGATCTGATAAAGGAAATTGTTGCAATAAAAAATGGTAATCGGTTTCATCATTTATTTATTGAATGAAACAGTTTGGTAGGTACCGTATGTACTACAAGCTCTTAATAGTAATGTAATCTTACTATTTACAAACAAGAAATTACTTGACATTCATAGTAACAGTCTACTTCGCTTCACAACATAGAATTATACACTAATGTATGAAGGATCTTTAAAATTGTATTTTTTCATGTTTATTTGCTAACATAATCATTAAATCCAACTTGCTAAGCGTATTAAAGAAATAAGGATGAAGCATTAGTCTCACGTCGATATGACAAATGAGTACCTGAAAAGCAAATCCGCCACTGTCCTTCTGAACTATATTGGACAGTGGCGGATTTGCTTTTCAGGGCCACAAATGTTCAGTAACATTTTATAAAAGAAACCTTGTATTACGATAGAAACTAATTCAGTATTATCCGCAATACGTGTTTAGATTGCCTCATTCCAGACGAAGAAACATTATATACCTAATATACAAACACGATTAAATAATTGAAGGCATCGCCATTCACAGTAAGTGATAATAAACTAATATCAGTACTGAATAATAACTAAAATGCACATTACGAGTGAACTTAACATTAGCAGTCTTAAAATTATTGTAAACAATACACATTTATGCAATAATGATGCAGTTGTGATCAGAAATATTACAGCTTGAGCAACAATACGATGTCCTGGATTGGAGAAGTAATGACTCCTAATTTCGTGACACTTGCAATCTGAATCGCTTTAATTTGAACAGCTCAAATGGTTCAATCCTAAGAGTATAAAACCGTGAGCACGGGTATGTATGAACAACGCAACCACGACACGAACTCCACGTTCATACTTCGATCGACCGCAAGTAGAGTAGGTTCCCGGAGCGAAAAACGTAGACTTTGGCCGTAAAAATGGTGAATTGTTCTGTAAAGTTATGTAAGAATGATTGAATATGATTTGATTGATGAAACCAGTATTAACGAATTTTTCGTTTCTTTATTGATACTTTTACCGAGAACTAATGACGAATATCTTATCGAAAAAAAATCATACGACGGTAAGTCACTAGTGTACCATAAATATCCATATATTAATACGTGAAGAGAAAACTTTGTACATCTTTTTAAGCATATTGCGCGCACGGAGGAGTTTGAGATTTGGCATAGTTAAAGTTTATATGGAGAAGGAGTGCAGAAAGTTAAAATTACGGTCGAATATCGACCACTAAGCGGCCACTAGTATCTATATGCATCTTACATGCAAATGCTCACAATTTGCCCAAGGTAATGTAGGTAGTTTACCTACATTATCACTCAATACTTTTTATACTCGTAAGGTTGAATCATACTTTGCTTATAATAAGAAAAATCGCGTGTTTTAAGATTTCTGTTATTTTCCTGCCATTTTCATAAGATTCTTTAAAGTTCACATAATGACCTGAAATTCGCCATAGCTGGCATTATGGTAAAGTAAAACATACTAAAATGCGGGACAGATATAACTTCCATAAAATAGTCTGTGATAATCTTGAATAATTATAGAAGTTCCATTGGACTATTAGCATCGTTGCTTCTCATGTAATCATCACAACTTATTATTCAAAACATAATAATTATCAATTTACAATATTTACAAAATCTGAGCACAGTACAGTACGAATAATGGCGGCCAGACATGTACATATTTATTCTTTTTAACCAAAAATAAAAGTTTGTGAAATGAAGATTAATAGAATGTACCGTTTTAACTTAATAACTGTACCTACACGGACGTCAAATATAGGTGTGAAATCATATTTTTTTTAAACCTATTTAGCCTGAATAGGCTCCATTTACACTTTTGGGGGTATTTTATAAAAAATTAAACATAGTGTTCTATCAATTTATTATAATTAAAACATCCACCGGTGACGTTTGTTAATGAAAAGAGTTTTTCTACAAACACTTTTTAAGAACTTCAAGGACTTTTATGGGCTTTTTCATTTATTAAAAACTATTTTAGTGTCTCCATAAGTATACAATCAAAATTTTACTGAAACCGGGACCCGGGAGACTAGCTCAAAATAACAATAACAAAATAGGTACCTATATAAAAATAAATGGACACCTTATTTCGTAAAATCACATCATATTTACATATACATATTTTAATTTTTTATTTAATTATCTTATTGAGAAGTCTAGCCAATGACTTACTAAAACGCTAGCTCTGCGCACAGATTAATTCATTATGTTTGGTGACTGTGAAAATAAAGAATTATTTGCTTAATTTAATTAACAGAATATGCAGCAATACACTGCTGGATGTAAACTATGGACTGAGAAAGCCCTTAAATTGCGTCATACGAGATTATAAAAAATAAGGAGAGCATAGACGTGCAATTCGGCGTCAGTTCAATCTATGACTTTGGATCGACGCCGCAAATCAAAATATCGAAACATTTTGTGATCCGATTTATCAATCCATCAATCTATACATTACACGATCTACCCAACATCAATCTAACCAAGGTCACGGATTGAACTAATGCCAGATTGATGTTCTAATGGGCCTTAGAAAATATATCGTCCATGTTAATATTCAGCTTCATAATTATGTTTTTGAAATTTTACATCGTAAAACACAAAATACGTATTCCATACACTACAATCTCTGCGTATGCGCCTTACACCACTGAACCAATGTCCTATCTATGTACATTATATTGTCAAATATAGAAATCGGTAACGAGTTACCATAACATGAAAACAACGATCAATAACTATTGAACTACGCGACTCGTATTTATAAATATAGGCAGTAGATTTTAGGGACTGTCTACACGAGCGTTAGAGCTAACGTCAAAGCTCCTTAGTCTCATTTTGTATGGAAATTCAATGCTGCGATATTGTGTAGATATATAAAACGAGACCTCTGCATCAGCGTAAGCGCCAACACCCGCGTAAACAGAGTCCATAATTAAGTTTTTGAGAGTATTTACAAAGCAATACTATACTGAAATTCTACGATAACTCACAATTATATTTACTATGACAACAGCGAATTTGCGGTGGTGAATTAATAGTAAGTAATTAGGTATCGGATAATTTTCCCAATATCGCTTTGTTTATATTATTGCAAAACACATTAGCATACCTACAGATTTAATACGAGTGATTGAACTATACGGAACCGTCTGTAATGTCTGTCTTTATTCACTGTACACACGGCGACATATCAAGCTATATATTTCCAGTATAAGCTGACCTTGCATAGTATAGACTTGCCGTAGAATACGAAGTCAGTTTATACTGAAAATGTATAGCCCGATATGTAGCCATGCCTACACGGAGTATGAAATGACCTAACAAGAAGATCACTAAGTCTATTTTCAAGTGTTTATGGGAAATTCTTTATGTTGATGATGTTTTTATGAGCGATCCTAATGGGACTCGGCTGCGGTCGTCGCCCGTTTGAGCAGCGAGCGCAGCACGGGTCACCGCAGCGCACCTCACGTGTAGTACTGGATGGCGTGCGCGCGCCGCGCCGGCGTCACCACGCCCGACGAGCTGCTCGCGCCGCCCACTATAAGGTAGCCGCCTGAAGACGCCACCACTTTCTTGTTTGCGTTTTCTTCGTTGTTCATAATCTGTTGAGTAAATATTTATATAAATACCTACATATAACATATATGTAAATTTTTTGAACTGCTGGATTTCGAGTCTTCTCTGAAAGTTAAGCACTGCAGCCCGGAATTTAAGATGTAAGAATTCGGAAATAAAGATTATCATTTAACTGTTATATTTTCAGTTTGGTCAGTTCATAAGTTAATTAAGTTTAACTTGTATCCCTTCAGGTCAAACTGGCGACGTTCAGATGAATCACGACATGGAACGGCTGCCTTTATATTGAAGGTATAAATACATAACCTTACCGTCAAAAACCCCCTCTATCTGGAAAACGAGCTGTAACTTTTACACGGCTGAACAGATTTTCATGAAACAGCTAAAATCGATTAAACTAACTTTCAAATAAAATAAAAACTGCATTGAAATCGGTCTATCCATTTTGGACCTACGATGCCACAGACAGATACACACTACAAACTTATAACAACCCTCTTTTTGTCAGGGGGTTAAAATACGTTATGGTACAACAAAAAGATACGTACTTGTTTATTGATGATGATGGGCGCCATTTGTGCGGGCGCTGGCGGCTTGTATGTACCGAGGCATTTCATTGTCTGGTTGCCAGTTGTGTCTTCTACCATGCTTACTGAAATTCATACAGTTTCGAGTTGTATTTCACTGAGACACAAATGATTAAAATCATAGTTAGTACGACGATACATTGACATAATAATTATAGGGGAGTTTTATTTTCAGGTGACTTTATTATACAATTCAGTTTTATGCTCACTTAATCAATACGTAAGTATTTAAAAAAAAATAGAAACTTGTTAAATATTGACATAATTTTAAAAACAGTAGTGTAAGTCCAACGTCAACTACATTGGAAATAATCCCAACAGCATGTTTTGTCTAGTCAATAGAAATGGATTCTCCATTTTCCAGCAGAACACTCCAACATGGTGTGGATATTTGTTTAGAATTTGTGCCTTACGAAAAGTTACATTCATTCCTGAAAAAAGTGATTATGTCTAATACCAATAAAATTGTTCGTAAAGAATAATCTAACCTTGTCCACCTGCAGGAGTTATGAAAGCCCAGATGGGCTGCAGCATCCTTCAGTGTATCAAGAACATATTATTACGATTACCAATTCGTCAGCAAAGGGTGATTATAGCAATGTTTGACCGGTCATTGTACATAAGTGTATGAAGTATTTTTATATGTACTAGTTTATAAGCTTCTGTATTTATGGGCCGTTGTGGCCTGATGTTTTACTATCCTACTAACGCTATAAATGTGAAAGTTTGTGAATTTGGATGTTTGTTAACCAATCACTACAAAATGGCAGAACGCAATCCCTATCATGTTCTGTTTATTGTATCTTTTCTTCTCTTTCTGGTATGCATTAAAGTGTATTATATGAATAAAACTAGCGACCCGTCCCCGGCTACGCCCGGGTGCAATTTCTCTATTATCCTTACATTAAATATGAAAGTATTATTCATATAAACCTTCCTCTTGAATCACTCTATCTATTAAAAAAAACCGCATCAAAATCCGTTGCGTAGTTTTAAAGATCTAAGCATACATAGGGACAGACAGACAACGGGAAGCGACTTTGTTTTATACTATGTAGCAGTGGCGAAGAGTCCATACAACCCGATTCCCAATGGCTTCCCTTTAGGAATTGGTTAATGCATAGACCAACGTAATATTGTATTATTTACTCATCCACCTGACAAACAAAGGCTTGTTATTCAGTTAGGTCGAGCTCTTCCAGACATGACTATAATATGATTACAAGAGACCGTATGGATTTTTGTCTTGCAGCATTAATTGCAGCAATTTTTGGGACGGCTTCCCCTTTTAGAACTATCAATCTTCGCCACTGCTATGTAGTGATTAAAATACTAACCAATAATAGATGCCTTCTGTGCGTTATGTTGGTCTTGGGTGTAGACTCGCGTAGCCTGTTTGCCGCCGACCGTGAGGGTCGGGGCGCACGAGCTTTTCTGTAACACCAATACACCCCAACTGTGTAATAAATTGTGCGCCTTTTGTATACACCGACAACACGCCAATCATTGTGATGGGACTACAAGGTACTAGTGATTGATAACTACTTCCTAGGCAGCAAGATGAATGAGTGATGATTTATATAAATTTATTACAAAAATGCCTTGAAATCTAAGCCCGCTGATATGCATGGCCGATCGTTTGTATTAGTAGCTAAACGCAAGGCATTCAGCTTTTTCCGCTGCAGTTTGCGGATTTGATTTCCTTACGGAATAAATATTTGTTCGGCCTACAGTACAGTAGTTCCGGGTTTGTGTGTACCAAGAATGCAGGAGGGATTTAATGTGTCCCGTGTCAAAAGGAGTCTTATATGAACGTGTGCCGTGTATTGCATGCATGTATGGGGTACGAGACGAATCAAGAGAACGTGCGCATATTTAGATTTTAGTGTACACAACTTTTGTTTAAAATATACGTAATACTCGTACCCCGTAATGGATTAAAGCAAGTCTAGTGAAACCCAGGTTTTAAATATATCCGTCACTTTCTAACGTCATATAACAAAAAGAGATGAGGCGATCTTAAAACCTGGGTTTTACATGACTTGCTTTAAACCATCTTTTGTAATAAATCAGTTTGTGTCTAACTTTCGGCACACATAAACAGCAACAAGAATCATGACAAAAATCATAGCAGTAGATGCGACGATAGCATGACGCGGCCCTCCAAATTACTGTTTCAATGTGTGTAGTCACATCCTTATCGAGCAACAAATCCTTGGATTAATTTTTGTTTGACGGCCGTCTCAGTACGCACACATGCGTTGTGAGTCTTGGTGGCGCTTTGTAAATAATTTCAAACGTTTTGAATTTTGGAGGGGCGCGCCATGTTATCGTAGTTAATCTCTACGTGTAACTACATACGCTCGCTTGGCGGATTATTATTAAGCTCTAAGACAATGGAGGCAACACAAAAATAAAAGTACTCATATGAAACTCACTGGCATATCAGGTTGAGGCTGTAGCCTGTTTTCTGGCGACATCGGTACTTCGCCGTTACTACCGTCCTGAAATCATACGTACATGATACAATCACTATACCTCCTAACTTTCTTGTACTCATCATCATGAAAAACTTTTATTATGGAACTGACCGTGAAATAGAGAAAAAAAGGAAATCTGCTGCTCCATACATTTGGTAGCGTAATATTGAATTATTTGTATGGTACAGCTGTAATTTTTTCTTTCGAGATTTCATGTTTGGTCTCCTAATAAAAGTTGTTCATTATGATGAGTATAATATCCCTTTCAAGGGATCGGGAATACAAAGGAAAGATCTTGTAATATACAGCGTGAAATAAAAATGACCAACCATATTTTAGGAGATAATCAGGTACATAAAACTGAAAAACTCCTCAAGGAATATGGATCGAAATCTGAAATCGAAAATCCAACTTCTCATACAAACGTGAGTCACGTGACCAGTCGCTTTGAATAAAAATAGATTTTAAATTTTGAGAATTCGACCTATGTTCTTTGGGGAAAGTTGTTCAGTTATATGGACCTAATTGCTTCCTAAAATATGGCTCGTCATTTTTATTTCATATTTATTTAGTATACTTGCGACCCAATTCAATTCCAATTCAAAATAGCAATTTTAATTTATTAATTTTTATTTGCAATTGCAATTTTTGCAATTTCTCTACTATCCGTACATTAAATATATATATATTACAAAGTATTATACATAATATAAAACCTTCCATGAAAAATTATCTAACTGATGGTGTAAACCGCATCAAAATTAGTTGCGTGGTTTAGGAGGAGTTAGCGGATATACAGACAGACGCGGAAAACGACTTTATTTTATACTATGTAGAGATATAGATTACAGAGTGACGTAGGTACCTACTAATATGCCTTTACAGAAAGTAGTGTTACCTGCTTCCGCTGCTGACAAACTGAGAAGTGCTGCGACCAGTGCGCGCGCTGACACGCGTAGTCGCAGTACGACGTGTTCCAACAGCAGTAGAACTGCGCCTCTTGGCAGCAGTTCGCACACCTGAAACATACATACAGATATTATTTACGACTATAAGGCTGTTTTCCCACTAAAGCGGAGCGGAGAGGTGCCGAAATAACTAATAATACTCGTCCTGATAATACTCGTATTCAAATACTTTTTTCCTCTCCACGTCAATGAAAACGCAATTTTATAACCGCTTGAGAGGTTAGATCCAGGTAAAAGCAAGGTTTAAT
Source organism: Allophyes oxyacanthae (assembly GCA_932294325.1). Classification (NCBI taxonomy): domain Eukaryota; kingdom Metazoa; phylum Arthropoda; class Insecta; order Lepidoptera; family Noctuidae; genus Allophyes; species Allophyes oxyacanthae. Next base: position 6,682,272 of record OW028611.1, read on the forward strand.
AAAGCCAGTTAGTACCATCACGAAGTTAATTATACTTTCGCCCGGGAATCTCTGAGTAATTGCCATCTAAATATTTTTTCTTTTGTAAAGTGTATACAAAATACAAATAGACTTATGTTTCTATTATGAACTGAAAATTTTAAAGTTTCAAACAGCTCATTTTTATATGCCATAAAAATACAGCAAAAAGGTAAAATTGCTATCCTTAAAAACATCTTGCTTCTTTGCAAAGATCTTGATAAAAGCAAGGAAGGTTGCGAAATTATTTACAATGATTTTTGCGTGTCCGTATTTTCCAATTATCCTGTGACAGGTACAAGTATATCATGTAATGTATTGTATGTAAGATGACTTACCATTGCTTGGTCTTGGCTTGCTTGACGGCGGTTTCAAGTTCAACTTGCCCCGCTCGCCTCGCTTCGCTCACAGCTCGTAACTTCTCCTTGTCGAACGATGCGCGCATCTCAGCTAGCGTTAACTCTGAATGGAATATTGATCGTATTATTAGTTTATCCAGCCGACAGGATAATCACTATACACGTTCATAATCGAAATCGAATAAATTTTGACAATTCAATAATTTCCCCTTGTTAATTGGATGAACGCAATGAAAATTCTTGAATTGTAAAAGTTTGATTGATTCCAATCACATGCGTGAATTGTGATTACACTACGGTTTAGCACAATCGTACAAAATTTATAGTAAAATAGTTTATTTGAAGGAAATTCACGTGGACGAATTCATAGGCTTAGTCTGCGCGGCACTAGTTGGCTGCGCCTTAGGTGTGGAAGGGGGTGAGGCGGCGGGTTACCTTGTGTTGACAGCGCGCCGTACTGAGTAATGACAGCAAGCGCCCCCGCCCCTCCGTCCCACCGCTCACATACCTAAGGCGCGGCCAACTAATTCCGCGCGGACTATAATTAATGCCTCTTACATTGCGACGGGGATTGTCATCGAGTGAATGACCGGATGATGTCTGATGCGAATAAACTTATTCGCGTCCACCTCGCTCTGAATGAGCTAGTTACAAATAACGTGTTTCGCCGCCCGCATCGCATTGTAACGGCCCTAAAGGTAGCCGTAAAGAGGATCACGTACCGTGGTTATGTTTGACCTCCTCGATCTCCTGCTTGTGTCGCCACTGCGCTTGTTCCAGCTGTAGCCTGAGGGTCGTCATCTGGGACACAGGCTCATCCAGCTTCTCCAAGGAGTCTTCTAGTAATGTGCGGAAGAAGTCTGTCATCTGTAACATATGAAAATCGTTAAGTCCAGAACAATTATTTGTTTGAAGGTTCCGTTTATCATTACCTCATTTGACTAGTAGTAGCAAACGCAGCTGCTGTGCGTGAGATCCTGATTCCGATTCCCAGGTTGGGCTGTTAGTGCCTTTTTCCTTTCACGCGCATTTGCGCCCACGTGCGTGTCTGGCCTGTATAATCTATGGAGTCTGATCCAAATGCGTGAGTTAGCGCGCTGCGGGCCACACGCAGTACAGGAAAAGCATGTATGAAATGAAAGAATGCGGTACGCATGCGGGTCAAACACGCACGCAGACGCAAATACCGAGGACAGGAAAAATTCTCTGGTTTATCTGTTATACAATTTCTCAGTAGCTGTCCAGAGTTTCGATTCCGAGGTGTTATTTGATTTTCCGCTATGCCATTCTCAATAGCAGCCTGAAGTTTGAAATCATGCCCAGTAGATGACAATAGGCTCGCCCCTAGAGTCCCGAGAGAGTGCACCTAGAGTCTCGACATTTCATAAGTGCCTGTATCTGGTTTACATGAAATAAAGATCTATTCTATTCTATTCCTATTACATGGGACTTAATAACGGCATCGAACGAAATCTGGGAGTACAGCAGTACACGTTTGTCTACTTCTTTGAGGAAAACAAACGTGATGTCATGTTATGATGATGAAAAATGTCAAGTGTGCATTCTTGTAATCTTGTTACCTTAACAGCGTTCTGGTTAAGCTTGGCGGTGACTGGCCCAGCAGTGGACGGCGTGGGCATGTTGCCGATGGGCGTGCTGGCGTCCAGTGGGTTCAGTAGCACCTGCGTTGGCCTTTGCTGAAGTCGCGGCGGCTGTTGGTACAAATATATCTTTAAGAATAAACAAGTATTACAAAATTACTTCGTTTCTGTGTTACACTAATGTTATTTAGGTAACAGTACGCACATTGCGCTCTGAGCAAGTGTTACGTCTGTATTCGAAGTACACGCACATTGATCGCTGTGCGAGCGTTACGTCCGTACGCAAAGCACACGCATATTGAGTTCTATGTGAGTGTTACATTCGTACGCGAAGCACATGCAAATTGCGCTTTGTGTGAGTGTAACATCCGTGCGCGATACGTACGCACAATTTGCTTTGAGAATTTAGCGACCTAAAACTTTAGAGACTCGGTATAAAGCTATATCCAAATGAATACAAACGAGTACCTCGCCAGGCGTATTTTCGGGGGGTGTCCTGTTGGTCGCGACCGTCATCTGTATGACGGACGGCGTCAGCAGGGGCGCGGGGGCGAGGGGGGCTGCCGGCGCCGCGGGGGCAGTGCCCGGCGCCAGCGGCCCGGACGTGCTGCCGCGCTCGGCGACACCATTCATTATGGGCGGGGAGGGGGCACTCTGTTCAATCAAAATTATGATAGTGTTTATAATGGTTTCCTCGAGACTTTAGGTGTACACATCTACATGTAAGATCTGCTCTACTGCTCATAGTGTACAAATTAACCTCTAATGGTAGTTTCATAGAAAACTAGTGAAAGTTATAACTTATGTTACGTTATAAGAAGAGGTCGTAAGTATGAATTTTGATGGCAATCGGAGAAGAGGCAGACCAAAGAAAAGATGGATGGACTGTGTGAAACATGTCATGAATGTGAGGGAAGTGAATCCGGAAATAACGTCTGATAGAGATCAATGGAAGAAAAAGATATATTGTGCCGACCCCAAATAAAATGCGATAAAGGGCAGGAGAATGATGATGATGAAAAGTTAAAACTTATGACCCTGTCCGTTAACGGAGGTCATGCACGCGAAGACAGTGGGAACAAGCCTCGCTGTGTAATATAATGTACTCACGTCAATAGCGCCCACTGACATGACGGGCTGGAAGCTGAACATCCACTGTCCGTTGACGGAGGTCATGAGCGGCACCGTGTGGACAGTCGGCACCGACGCCACGCTGGTACTGGTGGTGACCGCGGTACACGTGGTCGGTGGGGAGCTCGACGATACTTGCATCAGGGGCGTCGTTACTGTGTTCACCAGGTTGTTGGCTGAAACAAATTGTCAATGATGTTAGTCTAATTTTTTTTACTGGACAGTGATCTAAAGAAGTGAATTCCAATCCAATATTTTATTACCAAAACTTTATATTTGTAAGGAGGAGGGTGAGGTAAGGTACAACCACCTGTTAAGTACCTCAAAGGTTGATCCTATTTAACCAGCCGTCATATCTCATGTCAAGTGATATGATTGGCTGTTGAATTGATTGTTGATGTTGGTCAACCAATCACAACAGCTAACATGATCAGAGATTTGACCAGTTTTTCAGAAACTGGGGGCTAAAGTTGTCATTCTATTCGATTGTTACAAAACGTAAAATGAATGAAGCTGACTTAATTATATTTACGATTTTTGGCCTTGATTGATCAATGCGAGGTCGCTTTCAAGTTACTAAATATAAACTAAGACTCACCAGATGAAGTGAGAGAGACGAGCGGTCGCGGCGCGGGCGTGACGTTGGGCGGGCGCGGCAGCCGCACCGGCGCCTGCGTCATCGGCGGCTGGATCGGGATGTACACCATCGAGTTCTTGCAGTTCAGCTCCGAACGACCGTCCTCCGGCTTCTTAGGCTGAGGGAACGTCTTCTTCGCTCTAGGACGAACTTCAGGCGGCTTCGTGACCGTCTTCCGAGCATTCAACGGCGTGACTACAACTTTATTTATGCGCACCTCACGTAAATTCGACGGCGGATTCGGGTTGACCGGCCGTAGTCTAAACGCGTTCATGAGATCCATCTTCTCCATATGCCTTTCAGGTTCGTCCAAGTCGATAGGTTCAGCCTTTATCTCCACTTGTACATCGTCGTTTTTGTTTTGTTTCTCCGGTGACGTCATCCTCGCGAACGCCCGGACCCCTACACGACCGACCACTGGTTCTGCGTCTTTTCGAAGTTTTTGTAATTTTGTCACTGCATCCTTCATTGTTTTCACGTTGTCCATGCTTGTTGGTGTGAAGATGCTGGAGTCAGAATTAGCTTCTACGGTGATGTCGATTGTTTTGATATTGCTCGATGTATTTGTTGTGCTGGTATTCTGAGCGGCTGTAGATAGGCTTCGGACGCAACTGATTGTCGGAAGACCTGAAGGGTTAAGAGTTATTACAGATTTACCGGACTCACGGGCTATTACAGCCAAAGTAGTGTCGTCATCGAATTGCAACCGATCTTTCACAGATTTCGGGCTTTGTGTCTCTGTGACAGGTTTAGGTGACATTTGCTTTTCCATGCTCGATTTATCTGCATCAACTTCTTTTTCTTTATTTGAAGAGCTACTTTCTTTAGCTTTATCTTGACTTGAGTTTGATTCAGCTGTCTTTTCAGATTTCTTTTCAGCAGTTTTGTCGGATCTTGCTGAACTACTATTGTTCATTGATCGGTTACTTTTAGAATTTCTTCGTTTCTCAGACTTTGACTTATCAATCCTTTCAATTTTTGTAAATAGTGTTTTCTCAACTTTTTCAGTTTTTGTAACTGATGCTTTTTCAGCTTTAGAAGATGACGGTTTTTCAACTTTTTCAGTTTTCGAGGATGGGGTTTTTTCTGATTTATCAGATTTTGAAGGTTTTTGCTTCTGCGGCGTGGATGTTTCGTTCTCTTTTGAAGGGGTAATTATTTTACCAGTTGGGTCTTTGGATGAACTAGTTCTCGAATGACGTTTATCTTTTGTTACTAACGCTATTCTGATTGGAGTTATTCTTTGGTTTTTCTCCTTTTCAGTGCTATTGGCGGGTTCAAAGTCTTTGACTTTTGGCGAAGCTGCGCCTGATTTGTCTTTTGTTTCCGCAGTTTTGTCCTCCTTGTGTTTGTCAGTTGTTTGTGGTTTATCACCAGCCTCCTTGCTACTGCTAGGTTCCTGTGAGTCAGGGGTCTTATATTCAGATTTATCTTCTTCGAGACGTTTCCGTTTCTCGCTGAAGCTACTGCTGTTACTGCCGCTAGATTCAATGATAGTTATTATTGCTTCGTCGAGTTCAGAACGGCGACGTTTTCTAGAAGTAGTTGCAGAAGTAGAAGATAGTGAATCTTCTCTTGTTTTATTCAGTAGAGAGTCACCTTCTATAATATTATCTCTGTAACAATATAATATTATTATGAAAAATTTTCATAATTCTAGAAATCTATTAGGATTGGATTATTGACTTTTCATATATTTATAATTCACAACTCACATTTTCTCGATGATAGAATCGTCATCTTCCATTTTGGCAATTTCGGCTCCATCAGCCATTTTGCGCGACGTTGTTGGCGTGTCTTCATTTTCGCTTATATCCCTGCAACAAGATTACAAAAAGAATAAATAAAAACGGTCTAAGGCGCGTAAAAGTGGGGGTCTGTACCTATACTAATGAAAACTTGTAACTTTATAACACTGATTAATGCGAAAGTCACTCTGTCTCTCTGTCTGTTAACTTTTCACGACGAAACGGCTGAACAGATCTCTACAAAAATTGACAAGGACATAGTGAGCATCAGGAGGAAGGACATCAATTTTGTTTTTCGAAAATAGCAGGAACGGAAGTCCTCGCCGTCGGCTCGCGAGTACAGCTAGTAATAACTACCATACGCGCGGCCAAAATCGGAACTAATTGTGGAAGTACTGGCAGGGACACGCTTTGGCTTGTTTGGTGCGTAAGTGCTGCCACCACTCCCCTGTGATCGCACCGCCCTTTTGGTTTGCGCGGGAAATTTGACTTATAAGTAAACAAATACATGACTCAGCATGCACATCAGAACTTTCTGAGGGACTTAGTAATATTTTTGGACATAAACTGGAAGATTTCATTCCAGTATTTTACATACAGTCGCTAATAGCTGGAAAAAGGCTTCGATTTATAGTGTAAAGTGTGTAAATGTACGAACCCGTCGTTGACCGAACTTTTGGAGCTTTTGGAATTGGATCTGCTCTTCTCCTTAGCAACGGTGGGTGAAGACTTGTCCTTTACGAGCGATCTCACTTCACCCTCGAATTCGGGGATCTGTAACAAATAGATAAGAATCTTGGAAAAGGGACTTTTTGACAGTACTAAAAGACATAGGAAAAGAATATTGAGAGAGAATAATTACTTGTTGTTATGTTCCATACTCGACCGCAGCCGGTTATCAGGAGGTATTCACGCGGGAACGTTGCAGAATATATTTATTATCGTGAACAGCTCATGAATATGGGTTACGCTCGTGTTCGAAGTATGTGAATGAGTGCTATCGTATATAAAATTTGTCCATAATCGCTTTCATGTTAATAAAAATATCACACGCATTACTTGCGTGATATTATTTGGCGTGACATAGTGAATAAAGACCCTGGTGATGTTCTTACATTTCTATTTCACGAATTATAAAAAAATGGTCTTACCATTATTTTGAGCTGCTCATACAGTTTGGTGGGATCGAATTGTGTCTTGAAAGGCGGGTAAACAAACCTCCCGTACTTTCTTGATATGTTCCGAATATGCTGTTCTGCTTCCTGTAATTCAATGAAGCCTTGATTAATTTAATAAAAAAACATTAAATAAACATGTATCAAATTGTTTGTTTGAATCTTTTGTGTAAATATCAGAAATTTGACATTATAGTAGTTTTTTTTATTATACATAAAATGAATTAACTCAAGTAATACGGGGATATAAATACAAATTTACTGTAGGTTTTCTCAACAGTCAAGACGCAATAAGACGCGACCTGGTCGGCCATCGCCTACGTAGTGTAAAAAACCGAAAACCAATTTAATCGTTTAGATGAAAAATCCTACCCTTCTCATTCCGAGAAAAGGCCTGTGCCTAGCAGTGGGACAATAATGGGCTGGACATATTATTTATTTAGATGAAAAATATAATTAACAAACATTCGTGATATACCTGTTTTAGCTATAGTGGAGACTATTTACCATAAAAATAATTTACTCTTTCGCCGAGTTAGCAGTAAATATATATTTTTTACCTGCATGCTATCTAGTATATCCTGTCGTTTAGTTCTAAAGTTGTTGGGATCTTTTTCTGAGTACAGGAAGCAGTCTTTAGCGGGCACCCAGGCGCGGTCGTGTGCGCCGAAGAAACGCACGTCTACGTGACCCGCACTATTCACTGACATGCCCTTAGCTGGCCAGTACGGGAAACCTAGAAAATAAAAAAATTATGTATTATCCTTTACTGAACACAAAACAAGGAATATAAAAAGACATAGTTTAAATATGAATGCACAAAGGCGAGCTTAAATCAACGTCGAGTTTTCTTCCAGCCAACCTGGTGAAAAAGAAATGTTTATTATTATTAGCGGCCTTTTCTTCTTCTTATCGAGCCGATGGAAATCTACATAATGTAGGCACGATTATTCATAAAACAACGTGTTTCTTACCTTTCAGTTTAGCCCAGAACAAGATGTGCGGTGTAGAACAGACGTCTGTGAACCACGTGGGTCGTCGCGCATGCGCCGCGGCGTAGCACTCGGGACACGCCTCGATCTCGCCCATCTCCGCGCGGCACGACCGCACCAGCGCCCGCGCACCCGCCGTCAACTTTGACTGCACTGTGACAGAAATTACATCAATGCTATATTGTGGGATTATATTATTGTGTAACAGCATTGTGGTGCTACCAGATAATCAATGAATAGGGGAAATACGACGATGTCATTGTTATGTCTCATATAACAGAGGGCAAGTGTGTTGCCATCTGCCTGCTACAATTACTAACTCCCGCTTGCTACTAATAATTTGGATAATTTCCAAATCGAACACTACGACCAACGCCGCCGCGCCGGTGTCATCCAACATAGTACAGTACGTGTATTATAACTTTGCCTCTGAAGCTAGCAATCGGTTGCGTTCGCGCAGGTACAGTTTAGAAAATTGTTCGCGGATATAAATAATCAAATTATTACATTAATATATAAGTAGTTTTTTGTTTGTGTAGTTTTTATTCATTGAGAAACGAAACGCAGACATTAGTATTCTTTATATATTTTGAATAATCGCTTTTGCTTGATAGTGCTGCTATACTTTCCATCATGTCGGAATCGTATGTTGCGTGTACCTCTGCTAGTACTTTGGACGTTTTCATCCTCAGAATCGGTTTGTCGTTCATTTTCATACTCGCGAAACTTTATATTCTTAGCGCAAAACGACATAACGATACCAACAAACAAAATTATCAAAAGACTTTTAGCGGCAACTTACAACCGACCGAGACGTGAACGACTATTTACTGCGCTGTCATATTCGTTCCGGGGCCGAGCGCTTACGGAAATACCCGAATGAGAGCTCGAGTAGCAGATTCGGGTGCTTCCGTAAGCGGTTGGCCCCCGCGTCCTTCACAAATATTACTGCGTAATAATAATTAAACCATAAGCTTATTATTACTAGAATTAAACTTAAAAATGGACTAGTGCGCAGTCACTTGTTGCGTACTTCCTTCAGAGAGGCACAGTAATAATACGTGTACTGTACTACCTAACATATTGTATAAGAGTTTTTATCAACCTATTCGCTGAATTAATATACTTTTTTTTTTCTTGCCCTTCTCTAGGATTTCTCCTGCAGCGAGTGTACAGTTTACTAACATACATCTCACATGCACACACACCCAGACCAGAAACAACTCTGTAGATTATACAAATATTTGCTCCATGCGGAATCGAACCAGCGATACGTGGCGTAGAAAGCTAATGACTTAGCCACTACGCCAAACGTGTCGTCACTGGACCAATGAGGCACTTTGTTGGGTGATCTAGAATAAAAATAAATTCCGCTATCTCTTCACGTGTCTCTGGTCAGAATCATCCAGAGTGAAACCCAAAATTATAGATAATCATCAGCCGCAGCATCATAACGATTTTCTGTTGGAGGATGTTACCCAACACCCTGACATGATCCCTTAGGTGACTTTTACGATACCCACGCTTAAAGAAGGGAAATAAATTCTTTGTCGTGAATCACAAGGCCATACGCATATAAGTTATACAATATTTCAGTCTCATTCACTTTAAACTGAATATCCTTGGATACATATAAGAACATGTTTCTCAATCTGATATCTCAATATTGGTCAATGTGATAATGATTAGTCCGTAGATAAAAGTCTAGACTGTTAAGATAAGAATAAATTACGGAAGAATACAAAGGTCTGAAGTTTGTCTGTTATTACTTGGCCTGAGTGAAAGATTTTTATTTCAAATGGGCCTTTTCAGGCTCATTTAAAATGTCGTGATTCTAGGTGCACAGTTTCAAGTGGATTGATACTATGAAGATACCGGCAAGGAACTACATGGATACTCTCTTAGAATAATACATTTACAATAGTATCTGTGGCCAAATTTTAATTAAGCATTTACACAATGTGATAAAAAAAGAACATAATATCGTCACACTGAGGCCAGAGAAGCGCTATTTTGTGTCGAGTAATTGATGATGCATTCGGTTAGATACATATTTCGGTTTGGGCTAGACTGTGACGCAAAATGCGTGTCTGCAATACCGAATTACGCGATGTAATAAGGGCGAGTTGTTTCACCGCATGGTTTATCAATTGGTTAAGATCAGTATGGGATAACATTCGTCGTAAGCAATGACTTTGATCAGTCCTTATTAACATTTATATCTTGACGTCACCCATCCTTAATCTGCGTTTTCTCAACCACAAAGGGGCCATTACGTCGTATAGATCGTAGCGAAACTGGATTGCACCGATTTCAGTCTGATGGTATTTTTGAGCGGCTTCGTGTTAGGATGGCGAAGTGTATTTGGTCCTAATTTCATTCGCGGAGGTCCTTTTAGGAGGTTATAGTACTCATCATTATGAACAACTCTAACTAAGGTACAAAACCGGAAATCCAAAAAAAAAAATCTGCTGTTCCACACATTTAGTTGAGTAATGTTGAATTATCTGCATGGAACAGCAGATTTTTTTCGTGATTTCAGTGTGGGTCCCATAGTAAAACTTGTTCATAATTATGAGTACTGGGTACCCCTTAAAAAGAGCTCCGCTAATAAAGTAGGAAGTTACATACCGATACGTTACTTAGTGATCGAAAATAATGTAGTAATCCAATATTGTACAGTACTAACATGTGTTGAAAATAATACTGTTGTGCAGTATCCACTGTGCGTCGGCTAGGAATGCCTCCGTACTCCCGTACAGTCCCTCGGTTATGTTGTCCTTCATGAGCGATAGGTCCATGGGATGCACCACGTACTTGTCGTAGTCGGGAAACGCTGCCCGGTCCACTGGCTGCATGAAGGGCTCCACCTGAAAGGAGAGTTTTAAATCATTCGTTTTTGCGCAATGGATTTTATTGATAGTTCTAATGGTAAAGCCACCACAGTTATGTATTTCGTTGTATGAATCATTTCAAATCTTCAACTTGCTGCCAAGTCAATCTAACGCGAAGATGGTTACGTAATTTCTAGCTAATCGTTAGGACAGGGCTCGGACCATGTTTCCGACTTTATCAAATGTTATCGCGCGCTTCAAAATTTTGTATCGATCTATTTTTGGTTCAATTGCTTGTATACCCTAAGCGGTGCTAGTCAACTTCGATTGCTGACTGGCTAATCTTCCCACTACGGCATAACTGCGGGTCTACCACGTAACTAAAATGATAATGAACATCGACAGAATTACTAGAATTACTATTATTACCAGAATAAACATCTGTGGGAGACTAAACTTTGAGCAACCTTATAAGAACTCCAAATTCAAGTCTGTGGTATGAACGCAAATTATTGTAATTTTAAGATATTTTTGTCTTCAGACACATTTAAACGAACGAAAAAAGGAATATTAACGGGTCTGGACATCACAATTTCTTAATTATTCGTGTTTTTAATTTTTTACTTTTTATTTTTTGTCGTCATTTGTTACTTCTTTTTTTATTTGTTTTAATTTTAATTTTTTAACTTTTTATGTGTGTCGTAATTTGTGTAAGAAATAAATCGTTTTTCTTTCTTCTTTCTTTCTTTAATTACCAGAAAAAATTAAGGATGTGCTCTGTTCATGATTCTATACATCTTTTTTTATGGGACTCTGAAATCGAGAAAAAAGGACTGCTGTTTTTCCATACAAATAATTCAATATTACTCAACTAAATGTATGGTACTGTAGACTTTTTTTTTGCGATTTTTCACAACATTTAAAAGTTGTCTGGAATGATGAGTAGAGCACGACTTAGAATAGAATACAATAAGAATAGAATAGATCTATATTTCATGTAAACCAGATACAGGCACTTATGAAATGTCGCGACTCTAGGTGCACGGTTCCAAATAGTAGATAGAGCTTAAAAAAATCTGATATTTAAAATTATGGGTGTATTCTTTGTCTATAAAAGTGTGTTTTATCCCAGACTGGATGTTTGTGTAGGTATATTTTTATTCCAGGTCAAAGGAAACCTAGTGTGCGCTATAACTGTCAAGTGTTAATTTATTTAAATCTCCTTTTACCGATTTGCATTGCCCTGAATACCAATGGTATTTACAGTAACATTTACTTCCTAGTTCCTGGTATTAAAAGCAGATACGCTGTTCTACTTTCCTAGACCAAATTGCAATGCATCTCAGATTTCAAAATACTACTAGATTAGAAAGTTGCTTTTGTAAAAGGAACCCTAAATGAATGTTGGGAAACTCAAAGTAATCTTTTTGCATTTCTCTCTGTTGATTTCAATATCGAAAATGTCTCGTATTGCAATATTCGTCGCAATCGCTTGCCGCGTGTTAGTATGTTATGTTTTGCACCTTTACATTCATTCGATGCAAAATATAATCTTGATATACGTGCGACAGACGTTTTGCAAGTAGGCATACATCGTAATATTGATTCGCATGTAACTGATTAATTGCATAGGGGTGTCCGGAATACGATGTCAACCCTTATTATTAAATATGTAAATCGTCAGTTAGTAGGTAAAACCTGTATTGTTTATAGATTTCCTACTGCAGTTACTTTATGTAATGTAGTTATAGTTTTAAAGCAAGTACAAAAATTTCCGCGAATCACCGCTCAGTCAAACTGCCGGATAAACAATTACTGCTAATAGAAAACCATGACAAAATACGAATCAAGAAAAATGCAACACACATTACAGCGACAATACATTTATACACACGCACACGTTTATTATTAGCGCTGTGGGAGCGAGACGGCACTAGCGACGCTTTGTTATTGATTTGTTGTGTTGGAGGGAGATGGAGGATGTCGTTACGCGGGGTCCGCGCAGCTACGGCGACGTAGATAAGTGGCAAGGTCATTTCACCGAGTCCCGCCCGCCACCGGCCGACGCCGTTTGCGAAGCGCTACATACATTATAATATCTGTCCGTTTGTTGGTTCAAGCGTTAATCCGGTGAAAGTACCGATACGCGGTTGTATGATGCCTTATAATACAATCTTGTAACAACTATATTTGCATGAGTTTTACCGTTGCTCTAACATTGATTGTAAATCTAAATTTACCTATTGAGTGAGGACAACACATAGCAATATTAATAATCAATATTGGAAAATAGTTCCATCTCATTAATTTATGCTCATACTATTTCTCATCACATACTTATATCATGAAATATGAGGAAATTCTGAGATGCGTAGTTGGCGTATAATCAGGGGCGTATTTACCATAGGGCCAAGGGGGCCATGGCCCGGGGCGGCAGGCAGCGAGGGGCGGCGAATCCGTAAATATTTACCTTGTTCAAAAGGTTCATTAATAGGTTTTTTTTTCATTTATTTATTTCACACCACATAGGCACACACCTATTGCACATAGGTACCTACCTGTTGCATACCTATACCATTTGTTTTCTTAAATGAAATATTTTATCTTCATTTAATGGGGCGGCAAAGCTAACTGGCCCGGGGCGCCAAATCATTAAATACGCCTCTGCGTATAATATATGTGTATCAAAAATGCGTGGTCATGTTTAAGGGTGTAGATCAGACCATCAAACTGAACAACTTTCTCTATTGGACCTACATCGTAATCGCGATAAAATAATAAGCTGTCCCATACGTTTGAGGCGAGTAGGTATTGAAATTTTGTGTGGGACAGCTGATTATTTTTATCGCTTACGATGTTAGTCCCATAGAGAAAGTTGTTCAGTTTGATGGTCTGATCCACACCCTTAAATATGACCATTCATTTCTGATACACTTTGTATAAGCTAAGACTTAACAAATTCATGTCGCCATGACCTTTGAATTAGGACAGTTATAAGATTGAATATTACCACATTTAGAAGTTACATAAATAATATTAGTAATTATTAAAATTCATGAGTCCTCTGCGCCCTTCTCAGCAAACGAAATGGTGTTTGTCTGTCAGAATTTAATAATTACAATATAGGCTATATAACTTCTGCAACTTTAGCATGACCATTTCTATTCCTATTCTTCCAAGAATAGACATAGCTCTTTCTATCCATTATGACATCTAGACTAGCATTTCTATGTAGATTAGAAGTAATTAGTGATGACTGATGTAGTTATTCTACCAAATCCTACTGAAGAGTAGAAATATTTGTTATTTTATCTATTCTTCCGTAGACAAACCTGTTTCTATGGTGGACATGCTACGCCTGCATAATATTGTTGTACTGTAGTGTATTGTTAGTAATAAAACAAATATATTACCCCATTCAGATCCATCATTCGTTCCAGCGCATGCTTCAGTAGGTCACAGAGCATACCTAGGGAGATCTTCTTCATAGCTTGTGACCTGGAAATAAGTACATACAGCTGTAGTCATCTTATGTAATATACTATTAGTGTATGGCAATACATATTATTTTAATTCTTTAGTTTCTTTCAACATGTTCAGAATAGGGTAGTGGTCTACTAATAAAAATGGTCAGATATTTTATATTCAATTATAGTAGGTAGATAAAGAGCAATATGGTTGAAAAAAATAATGAATAAATGCCGGAATTATAAGCTTTTGAAATTTCTGTAAGAGGCACTGTCCATTCTTTCCCCACAAAATGGAATATGTATGAAACTGTCACAGTTTAATATGAAATTACTTAATTTGACTTCACAAGCTAGTAGTGCCATCTCTGTCTATTATGAAATTTAAAAATCTTTTGTATTAGGCATATTTCTAACATTTAATTTATTTTTACACTAGGCTAAAGTTTTATGCAAAACCTTCAATTTTGCGAACAAAAACTAACAATCAATCCTATTAAAATAATTCAGGATAATATACAATAAACAAGTTTGATCTTTTGCGCAAGCGAAGTTCTCGATTAAATTAATCTTCAAGCAAACGCGATAGACGTATTTAAAACGCTTTAAGATAACCTAAATTCTAGAAAGAAACATATTTTGAAATGATAATTAATCGTAAGTCTATTTTCGCATTCGCTTTTGATAAGGCTTTCTTAAAATCATGTCAATCGCATTTTAGTATGTTAATGTTAGCCTGCATCATCATACTGTTGGGCAAAGCCTTCCCCCATTTCCAGAACATTCTGCCTAGAGCCAGTGTGGCCATTTTAGTATGCCATTTGCATATTTTTAACATGTTGGAATTCCCTATAACTACTTTCACAATGATAATGATAATAAAACTTATCGACACAAAAATGTTTTCCTCTGTTGTTTCATATGGAAATAAAAATGAGGGTATTATGAAAAAGCAACAATTAAAATTTAGCTTAGCACACTTTTTAAACTATCGTAATTCACTGCTGAATATTGTCTTCTTCCCAAAAGTATTGCCTTTTAGTGACCAAATTGGGCTAGTGGACTGGTTATCGAAATACACACAGCTCGCGTCAATCTTTATGACCGCTCTGAAGTCCCCCGCTCGCTCCTCTACAACGTACGCGGTACACGCTTACATTCAGAGCGGCCATAAATATTGACGCGAACTGTACGTCCGTAATTCCCATAACTGCGAGATTAGTTAATAATATAAATTGTAATTTATTCTTAGATTAAGTCTCGCATACCAGTGATGGTCAATATGCAGATAATAATTATTGTTAATAACATGATGTGTACCACCTGTCTACCCATATTAAACGAGTAAATGATTTGATTTGAGGCTTCCTGTGGGCAAAACAATACAAATGTCTATGTCTTATCACCTGACATGACATTATTTAGTAGAATATTATAACACCAGTTTATTTGAGGCTTTCTGTATGATTTTGTGTATTTACCTGGTCTCTGAGCTCTCTGCTTGCAGCACAATCATACATTCTGGACAGACCCAGTTCTTCTCCAGGTTTATCTTGTTCCTCTCGGAGCCAGACAGACATTTGAAGTGGAAAGACCTTGGGCAGACTGTGCAATGCATCGGAGGATGCATCTTGGTTTCATTGGTAGACTGCTCCACGACCCAGTGACACCGCCAGCAGTATGTGTCTGATCGGAGCTTGTTACTTTTGTCTACAACCTGGTTAAAAAAGAATTAACTAACATTATATAGTTATATTATAGTTAAATTAGTGGTATTGGATAGTAGATGACAAAAAATTAATAAAATATTTATATCTCATTGCAAGACTAATGAATTATGTGACAGCATAATTATTATTCCTAATGAGCTGTCAAAAGTCTGCATATTATTATAATCTTTATTATGAATAATAATGCCTACTGACCATTGTTGTAGGATATAAAACTATTGGCACAATTTTCTGTTACTAAATTGTCACATTATAAAAGCAAAGCTAAGCAAAGGTAGCCATTTTGTTTGACTCACAATGTGTCAATATACCCTCTACTTATTGGAAAACAGCTGGCCAATTTGAAATAATGTGAAAGTAGTTTTAATGTTCATACATAAAAAGAAAACACTTCTAATGTCATGACATTTGTTTTGTCAGGGGTTTGACACTTTGTAATATTATTGCAATACATACTGAGCATTCTGGGAAGATCAATCATAATGACTATCCTTTTATCATATACACTGGAAATGTAAATTCAATCTTTTATTTAAATTCTTATCAATAGTTCAACAATAATGGTTGACACACTTCTGTTTTATTAGATTTAATAATATTTGACTTACCGTCTGTTCTGTCTTCTTAATTTTCGGTGGAGTTGCTCGACATGGAGACTCATTTAGCTCCATTTTATCTTTACTAACTTTATCTTCCACATCTTCTTCCTCTTCCTCTGAATCTTTGTGACCTTTGCCTGTGACAGAATTCAAGAATTGTTTCACCTTACTCACAAATTCTGGGTTCTGTGATCTCATGGATCTCTTGAGAGTAGTCTTATCAGATTTCTCACTACAGTTGCTTTTCTGTGAGTTATCACTATTTCTTCTAGCATCCTGTATCTTATTAGGCTCTATTAATGAAGAATTTAAGCTTGAACTGGAAGTTTCCAAGGCTGCCCTAGACTTCCTAGTTTTACTTGTTAGCTGAGTACATTCACTGATAATCTTGGACTCTTTTGCAGAATTAATTAAAGATTTTAATTCTCTACTAATGCTCTTATTGTGTTCTTTTTCTGATGTGTCAGACATTGTTTCAACTTGAGAGTCATTTGAAGTGTCTCTTTCAATGCTGATATCTATAGGAATGAGAGTGGTTACAGTTTTATTGCTGGTGTCACTGCATTGAACTTTGCCATTGACTGTAATCTTGTCAATTAGTAAAGACTCCTTTGTTGGTGTTGATCTTGATGAATCCTGGGATACTTCTTTTATACATTCTTTTATAGGTGTCTTCTGAACAGGTTTCTGTGCTTCTTTTTCAGGAGTTTTTTGTATTGGGATTGGTTTATTCACAGAACCTGTTGGTAAAGGTTTCTTGACTGAGGAGTCTGCAGGTTCTACTTCTTCTATTTTAACAGAAG
The DNA here is from genome assembly GCA_932294325.1 of Allophyes oxyacanthae. Classification (NCBI taxonomy): domain Eukaryota; kingdom Metazoa; phylum Arthropoda; class Insecta; order Lepidoptera; family Noctuidae; genus Allophyes; species Allophyes oxyacanthae. The sequence continues at coordinate 6,699,366 of OW028611.1, forward strand.
CTTGAACTTCGGTGTGTGCCTCAGGTTCATTTTCCAATATCATGACAACCACCTGTTCCATTTCAGGTGTGCTTGGAGAATTAGGAGCTTCAACAACTTTATTTGGGCTCTTTGTAGGAGATTTCTGTACTTGTGATTCTTTCTGTGGTGAATTCTGAACTGGCGTTGAAACAATACTAGTATTCTCTTCGAGTATCGACAGCTGCTCCTCACGCTGGTCATTAGTATTCGGTTCTTCATTAATCTTCTCTATAACTATGATCATCTCCACATTTCCGTCGGAGCCTGTCACCTCCTGCGTCTCGGGGACATCGTCTGTGGTGGACGACACGTCGGTCTCCATGTGGGGCTCCGTGCTCTCCTCCATCACCTGGGACAAAACAAGCACCTGGTATTTTTAGCATGACCTTTTATGATGTAAGAAAACGTGATTCTTCTAACTTGAACAGTAGTCTAGCGTAATGTCCTAACAATAGATATCTAAATATTAAACGAACCGGTAATAACCCAAGCTCAACCACCCTGCCAGCTACTTACATACCTACTTTCAATACAATCATACAAATACATACATAGGCTTACCACAAGATTTGTTATTATTTGTGCACTATACAGAAACACCTCACAGTATCCGCTGGACACAGTAACAGTTATTCTTTACTCTTAGGTTTTGTGTTTTAATTAGCAATTGTTTTGTGATCAAAAAATATCACCAACCAACGAAAAAATCCACACATCGCCATCGCACGTACAGCTACCACAGAGCTACGTTTAGTTTTTATTGGTTATCGGACACTAGATGGAGCTGTTGAATAGAAGACACGCATAGAACGTTTCGTTGCATCTCTTTTGCTCAACTCTTCTTACTCTTTCGGTAATGCGGGCAATCATATAGCGGTATCTCTTTTTACTACGCCGACACCGGCTGTTGTCAATGTTGTCAGTACTCTTCTAATGAAGATGTTGAATGAAGTTATTTCAGTTTGTTTATTTAGGTTGCCTGTTATTCAAATAAATTATAATCCCAAAATCTTGACTCTAGCCAGTCAGTTCATAAGAAGAATATACCTATCAATATTTTTGAAATTAATAATATAAATAAGTTTTTAATTTTAATGATTTTGCTACAACTTACAGCTGAGCTGATTGCCAACTTAAAAAAAAAACATATTATTGAAACGTAAACGTCAAGACCCTCAGATGATTATTTATTATTTTACAATTATTTATTTACTGCGTGTTTAGTAGGTATTTAGAATGGAGTTTATAGAACTTATCCTTATAAATAAATTAGATGGTGTAATTCTTAAGTATCCACACCAAGAAAACGTGGATGGCACAGTATGTATCACAGGACATCACCTTATTTTGAGCTCTCGAAAAGAAGGCGTTCACGAGCTATGGGTATGTTTTATTTCTCTATTTTGAATACTGGTTGTAGTGGACAATGCTCTTTTCATTGTGAGCTTTTCTATTGATGGTTTATTATTTATAGGCTATTACCAAATGTGGTAATAACAGCTGATGGTGAATACTTGTATACACACAGCATGACAGCAAATCTCATCAAATCTGTCGTTTGTGGCGTGTTGGAGGAAAGGACATTGCCTATCAAATGGGATTTGGTCCAATTGCCGCTCAGAAATGAAACTATGTGTATTACGCGGCTAAGGTCGACCTGTGACTGGAAATGAAACCAGATTAAGATCGCCCTGAGGATATCCACCTAAAATAACATAGAAGTAGGGCTATTTGGTCAGAGTATCATCTTAGGGGCAGAGTGGCTATTTGTATGTAATAACTGATAAAAAAGAATTGTTACCATCTTCGTTATCATCTTTGAACTTTGATTAAAATATTTGGAATCGGTTATATTACTATTCCTTTAGAACAAAACTATTATCATACATTTTGATATATAACATAGCATAGCGCCCATATTCCTCAAATGGTTAGGTAAAGATTTTCACCCAGAGTAGTGCAATTACATTACAAAGGCAATAAAAGTTAGGACCTATGTAAGATGGAACTTTCTTTTCCCAGCATGAATTTGTTTTTGCTCATCATTAAAAATTATACCACCAATGAGATCTACTTAATGCCATACAAGTTGATTCTGGCTGGCATTTGGCCCAAATTCCATAGTTAGATTGGCAATATTCTTTATAATGATTACAATTAAAATAAATTGGTTAAAAGTTGATCAACCAATTACAACAGCTAACATGAGATTTGAAATGATCCGAGTTTGGATCAGATTTTCAGACATATGGGTTAATATCAATCTGCATATAACCTATTATATTCTTTTTTTTTTTCTCTCTCTTTTTATATTTTTGTTTTCAGCTTCTCCACAAGAACATAGACAGTATAGAAAAGAAAGAGAACAAACCAATCAGTGGTGTAACACAAGGTGGTTCCCTGATCCTCAAATGCAAGGACCTGAGGATATTCCAGCTGGATATCGCCACCACAACCGAGTTGAACCAAATGGCACAAACACTTGAAAACTTGTCAAGCTTACAGGATCCTAGCCTGTTCTACCCATTCTTCTACAGACATATGCACCCTATTGTGGAGAATGGATATACATTATATGGGTAAATTATGTTAATTTAAAACAAAAACATCTGTTATTTAGAAACAAAATGAAACAGGCTGTGTAATTGGCAAGTCCTGTAAGTAGTATCCATGTGAAGTAAAGTTTTTTTGGCAAGTGGCCTTTGTTCCCCCATTCCCATAGAGGTGAATTTGATTACCGTTCAATAACAAAAGCTTGTTTCCGTAAGTCTAGATAGCTTATTAAGCATAGGCAAAGATGATGTATGCTCAATGAGAACTAGTGTAAACTTAGCATGTAGTCAGTAGTGTAAAGCATATTGTTATTGTTAGTTGCATTGTTTGGCCATCCAACGTGCCTCTAATGATGATGTTGAAATGCCATTTACACTTCAGTGTGGCAATGGTCAATGGCAAAGTTAGTACCTATAAATACCTAATGGGCAGTATGTCTCTGGTATACAGTTTACACAATCCTCAATTCAAGATGGTCATCAAGACCAGACCAAGTTCAAAATCAGCTTAAAAGGTATAAAAACATTCACTAATTTTGTAATTGTAGGATAGAGGGTGAATTCACGAAGGTCTTAGCGACGGAGGAGTGGCGCGTTTCTCGCGTGAATCAGAACTATGCAGTATGCTCCAGCTACGGCAAGGCAGTGGTGGTGCCCAAAGGCATTGATGACGAGACCCTGGCTGCAGCCGCCACGTTCAGACAGGGGGGACGGTTCCCCGTGCTGTCTTATAGACATAATAATGGAGTGAGTACTTTTTGAAGGGTTATTTTTCATCCATTTGAATATTGTATAATATTTGGAACTACGCGCCGAGAGTGTCGACATGTATCTTGTTTACATGAAATAAAGATCTAATATATTCTAAAAAAAAAAAAAACACTTATACCTGAGCAAAATTGTTATACTTTACATGATACATCATTATAACTCACTCAGGTCACAAGCTTAATCCCAGATTAATCTCTACATTCCGACAAACATTGATAGGTTAGTTATGACAATTATTTAATTCAGGCTGTTCTGATGCGCGCTGGTCAACCACTTTACGGTCCTAAGCACCGGCGGTGTAGACCCGACGAGGCGATACTCAACGCTGTAGTAGCTGTCGGCACGAAGGGCATCATATATGATTTGAGGAGCTCCAACTCAATATCACAGCAGCAGAATAAAGGTAAAAAGTATTACTGATTCTTCTCCCTCATAATTTAGATTTCTGGTCGGGCTACCCTTTGTGTGGTCGTGCTCTATGGTTAGAAAGAGATTTGAAGATTTTGGCTCTCCAAATTGTCCACCATTTTGTTTTGGCTTTCAAAATTTCCATTACCGTCATGCCTTGCACAAAATATTCATCTCACGCGGGACTACAAAATGATAGGCGGCTGTATGACGGTTGCTCTTTTTGGGCTTTAGATGGTATATCACAACCGAGCATATAAACTACTAATTATTAATTACCAAAAATTAATTTAAGGGCATCGGTACTCTGCTCAACATTCTACACTATTTTTATTAATAGTATGCACCTCTGAAATCATGGAAAATAATAATTAGGTAACTTGTTCTGTAAAAACATACTATAATCAAAGTGTAACTTATTAACAGGAGCTGTGAACATGACTAGAGCATGTCCCTTTATTAAGTTATCGTATGTCCGTGTAACCGACAACAAGAGTGAGATTCGAATCGAGATGCGAGATGTTCTTACAAAATAGTTATGCTGCTGTTTTGTATTAACTCCTTGGTGTATCTTGCTTTCAGGTGGTGGAACAGAAATTAACTCAAATTACTCGCAATGGAAAATATACAACAGGTCTATGGATGAAGTGGACAACCAACAACAACTCTTAGATAGCTATTCTAAACTAATTGATGGTAATTATATTGATACTCCTCTATGCTATATTTAATGTGATCTATAACTGACGACGGTACTTATCCTTAGGACCTATATGTGTATCTCGACATTTCTTAAGTGCCTGAATCTGGTTTACATGAAATAAAGATATATTCTATTTTATTGCGAATACGATCGATACCACCATGATTTTGATTTGTGACAATGGTCGCTCTGTCTGTGGCCTGTTATTCATTGCCAACTAGTGTGTACTAGTTGGCAATAGTGTGTACTGCTATACAACTCAGTATAAGCTGACCTCGCATTGTATAGGCTTTTCGTACAATGAGAGGTCAGTTTATACTAAAAATATATAGCTTGATATATAGCCGTGCGTACGTGTCTAAGGATCTCGACCGCATACATGGTTTTGTAAAATATTGGTGGAAATATCTATTATCAAGCACCGAAGTTGGCCTGTTTTATATCGGTGCATGAAAGCGATTATAGCGAGAGTAACTTTTGTTAATACAATATCTTTTTCTGTAATATTACCTTCAGCATGTAACGACCGCGAGATATCGAGCGACAAATGGGTGTCACGGTTAGAATCGTGCGGGTGGCCCGAGAGTGTGAGGAACGCCTTACATACGGCGTGCATCGTCGCGCAGCACATACACCAGGTAATACCTTCCTTTATCCTAGCATTTTGTCGACTGGTTTATTTCAAACATTCGTTAATGTATCTGTCCATTTATAAAAAAGATGGAGATGGCCTGTTGTCTACAACTGTACAGGACCAATGAGAACCCAAAAAAAAGAAAAAATAAAGGATTGTTTTTAAATCGTATCATATGGAGTGTCTTAGAATGAAAGCCTTATCATAAATTATCAACCAATCACACCAAACCAAAGTTTTTGACGGTTATGTTCCCAGTTTTTATAGTTTCGCTGAGGGGTCCAGAATCATGTGCTATCTCTGGTATCAGTTTTCGTTACGATGATAAAAACATGATTTCATCGATGTTGCAGAAAGCAGAGCCGGTGCTAGTCCACGGCACGCGCGGCGAAGACGCCACTCTACTTGTGTGCTCTCTAGTCCAGATCATACTTAACCCAGACTGCAGAACTATCAGAGGGTAAGATACAAAACTGATACAGAACTGTATTCGTCAATGTAATTTTAGAGAATTTGGTGCGCCCAGGTAAACATCCTACAACCTTAATCTTTGTCCATCTGGACATTTTTATCACGTTGCTTAATTTTTCAGAATGAAATTAGATTAATAATATTCTGAATTTTTTAAAGATACTTTTGACCAAAAAAATACACGTGATTTTGGGTAGGGGAGGGGGTTAGTATAAAACTCACTACGTAGCACTATGGGGGAGGTTTAAAAAGTTGCTAAAAACATCACGTGATTAATGAACGACCCCAAAGTAAATTAAGCGCAGTTAGTGAGCACAGCAATATAATCTTTACTGTCTATTCTTCAGCTTACAAGCTCTGATCGAACGCGAGTGGATCCAAGCGGGTCACCCGTGGTGCGCGCGCCAGCGAGTCGGTCCGTACGGGCAGAGCGTGGCCCGCGCGGCACCCACCTTTCTGCTGCTGCTGGACTGCGTCAGGCAATTCTTGGAGCAGTTCCCCTGCAGCTTCGAGTACCGACAGTCCTTCCTCATCACGCTCTTTGAGCACTCTTATGCTAGTCAGTTTGGTAAGCTATGATACACATCTAGTTTTTAAGCTCCAATAGCAAACGAGCGGGTCCAAATATCCTATACGTCATTTCATACGAAACTCCAAACATTCGTCCTCTAGTGAACGGTATACGCAACGCACGTAAAGCACCATGCACCATGGACACACCACCACCACCACCAACCACCACCATGCAGGAGAGAAAGAAGCGGAGATGTTGCAAGGCGAATTCTCTATAGAAAGAAGCGTCGCCTAATTGCGGGTGAGACCCGAACGAGGTCCAGTAATGGCTCCACCCACTACGGAAAACCCGCCCATTATTAGTAAATACATCTAGCGGCGAATCGCTGTAGACCTTTAAATCAAATATAAAGAAGTATACTTGTGAATGTAGTCATCAAGAGTGAACCTAGCAGTGGCGAAGGGTGACAGTTTTAAAAGGGGAAGCTGTCCCAAAAATGCCCTTAAAAAAATTGCTGCAATTAATGCTGCAAAAAATCCATACAGTCTCTTGTAAACTATATATAGTCATGTCTGGAAGAGCTCGACTTAACTGAATAACAAGCCATATTACGTTGGTCTATGCACTAACCAATTCCTAAAGGAAAGCCGATGGGAATCGGGTTGTATGGTCTCTTCGTCACTGGAACCTAGTGAGACATTCTCGTATAGATGGTTGAGATCTCACATTTACATATTTCTCATGTTTCCAACTACCTTCACCTGCACGGCTAGCACGGCAAAAAAGTGGTGAAAGAAAATCGGGGATAAAATAATCCCTTTACCGTTTTCTTTATCGATTTTCGTTTTGCCTTCTATTAAAGAGACAAAGGTTGGAGAAAACGGGTTTGTCCACCCGCCGTTCTAGCCCTTCTGATAATTAATAGGTACATATAAATATTAACTTCTGAATATACTTATTACAGGCACGTTCCTCTGCGACAACGAGCAGGAGCGCGATATCCGCGGCGTCCACACACAGACCACCAGCATCTGGTCGTGGCTGAACCAGCCGGACGAGCTGCCCAAGTTCATTAACCCGCTTTACGACCCCACGCCCAACGTTATCTGGCCCTCCGTCGCCCCCATGAGTTATGTCATATGGGAAGGTAACACTATATTCTTCTTCTCCGTTCTGATCGATCGATTAACGGGGTCTTATAAAGTTCTTTACACATCGAGACAAGAAAAGAACGGGTCTCATCACTATGACCTTGACTCATCATACAATCCAATTGGTTATTACTTATAGCCCTGTATGTACCTATTTGTATTGATTTTTATTCAAGCATGTTATTCCAGAACTCTACCTCCGCTGGCTCGTCGAGCAGCACACAGAAGAGCGTGAGGAACAGTACCGGCTCATCCGCGCGCGCGAACAACAGCTGCGTGCGCATGCGCAGCAGCTGCGCCGCGAGCTATTCGACCTTGCAAACCAGTACTACGTGCCCAGACACGACGACAAGTAACACTGTTTTATTCACTTGCAATAGCTAGTGACTTCGGCAATATTCGTGTTCCGAACTTTGCCGAGCTGTTATTGACCTCGGTACGTCATTTGTGTCAAAGCTCGAACATTGCCCTCGCGCACCACCACGGTAACACTAACACTCTCTTAGCGGTATCTTCGGCAGTCTTCGAGTCCCGAACATTGCCGAACAGTCGACCTCGTGCACCAGCACTAAAGTGCTCAAAAACAATGATAAGTAGACACACTAGTCATAGAAAATATCAGTATGTTATGATTAAGGATCGATATTTTTGAATGATGGCTAAATTAATCGAAGTAATCAATTGCCTCAAGTTTAGTACAAACTTGAGGCAATTGATTGCTTCGATTAGTTTGCGCGATTAGCAGTAAATGAGGCCCATTGTTGATGGATGGATTGAGTAATGCGATTGATTAAAGACAAACATTGAAAGAGCTTGAACATCAACATCTGCCTAGCTTTTTCCCATCTAAGTTGGGATCAGCTCCCAGTCCAGCCAAATGCGGCTGAATATCAGTGTTTTATACAAAGCCACTGCAATTTTGTCCTCCGCCACCCAATTAAAGGTTTGATCGGTTGTCAGACTTTTTGGGCTACCGGCTCCTGTATTTGTATGACAACCGGAACCAACTGCTTAACGTACTTTCCGACGCACGGAGGAGTCTCGATGTTTGAAGAAACGGTCACCCATCTAAGGACTGATCGCGGCAAATGCTGCTTAACCTCGCTGATCGACTGATCTGCGCGGTAGTTATATAGCTACGAGCCCCTTTTGAAAGAGCTTGAAAATTCTGCATATTATTCTATAGCCGCTTTTGATTATTATAATTATGAGATAAAGCTATTGAGGCTTGCTTATACAGGATATTTTTTATATAGTGCGTAAAATTTGCAGAGTCATTCAGTGCCCGTTCCTAAATGCAACCGCAGTACTAAAATTCACCCCAAAACAAAGTAAAAATTTGATTTTGTATGGCTTGCGCTACTAAATTATGCGTGTCCCCCATACTAAGTCGAATTTTCGTTTTGTTTTTAAGTGTATTCCAATACTGCGGTTGCATTTGAGAAGGGACACTGAATCACGCTAAAAATTATGCGCACTACTTACATAAAAAAAATATCAGCAGCCCAGCTGATCAGCCTCCCGCAAGTAATATTAGCGTTGTCGAAAACGGCTGGGACGATTTAAAATTTGGTAAACGGGGGTTTTCAGAGATGATAAAATAATTTTACGTGGAATGGTATTAAATCTTTTTCTCAAGATACAAATAATGAAAACAGTATATTATGTCTTCTATTATTATAGTATAGATAAAAAAGCAACAGGTCGTATAATAAACTATCGTTTGTCACAAGTGCTGCCTATACAAGACCCAAAAAACGTAAGCATTATCAGTTTCGCAAATCGATACGTATTTGAAAACTTTAAAATTAATTAAGTATTAAGTAGCAATATATATGAATAATTCCTAAAGCCAGCCCAACTTGGCTATTATTAGGATCTCTATGTAATAATGAAACCGCTATGGCCTAAATTAAGACCAATTAAAACACCATTTATAATGTGTACATGTATCACCATTAGAAGTTAAAAAACAGTTCTTAGATAGGGGAAATGTGTAATTTTATTATGATAAGAGTATATCGCTATAATTTAACACCTATACTTTGTTTTTTCTTACTTGTGTTATTTAGTAAACAATCTTCACACAACTTAAAGAAATAATCATTTATAAAATAAAAACAAATCGTTTACCACATGTAGATTAATTTGGTAAAAATTGATTAATTATTATTATCGCTAAAAATAATCAAGTGAAAAACGTTTTTTAAATAAGACAAGTAAGAAAAAACAGGGTATAATTTCTAAAACCACGTTTTTAAGTGAAATTTTTGAATTAGATTGGCTAGAAAGATTAAATTCGTAGTACTACTAACTACTCCACAACTATAGTGAGTCACTTGGCGTCTTACCTGCATTCCCAACGCTGTGCTACTGTTAGCCTATCGCGTCCCACCCCACTGCTGGGCAAAGGCCTCCCCCTTGATTCCCATTTTGTTTTGTTATGTGCCAATGATGTATGTGTCTAGTTCGTCAGGCCCTTCGCCATCTCTTTCGCGGTCTGCTGCGATGCTGTTTTGTTGATCACCAATGCGTGGTTATTTTCGCTAATAGTTTAGAAGGGATACGGCAGACATGGCCAAATCAAATTTTGAGAGTATCAATTTGGTGGGCAACAGAGGGGCGATGTATGTGGAAGCAGAAGACGAGCACGTATGTACTAAAAGGAACTAAAATGTTTCCTCCGTTTCTATACTTTATCGATTCTTCATCCCATAAAAAAATGGATCTTTGGCATTCGTTATAAGTACTTAGTTTTTTATTTTTATTTAAACTACAACAAATAATGTTGGATTTAAGCAACCCTTTGATATAGGTAAGAATATAATTATGCTTTACATTCTTATGACAATCGCTGCTTGTACCATGCGCGGTTCAAAACTCTCACAGAGATACTGGATCTGAACTCTACTTCTAAAATACTGTTTAAGGAAACTATAATGGTCTCATTAACTGTCAATTGTACAGTTTAAACACCGATTTTATAATATTTATTAAATGAACACTTTCTAATATAAATGTTGTCGATCCCTGGTCTTTTCTAGTTTGCAAAATATTTTACTAGTGGTACTCAACTTACGGCCCACCGAGGTATCTATGCGGCGCGTTCTTTTTATAAGCAAAATTTTATTTTTTACGGATCGAGAATGAAAGAGATTTAATATTGCTATTTTAGACCTAGAGTACTCTGCATGTATGTATATTTATAAACCAATCTGAGCTTGATACTGTGCTAGGCCTAATATTAATCTAATAGCGTTAAGATACCGATTATACATCAATGACATAATAATGCGTAATTCTAAGTGTTTAATAAGACTGTATTGTATCCCAATTTACTACAGGGCACTTCTAAAAACGAGATTCACAACTAAAAAAGAGATTTCAAATTTTTCGGTTTCCATTGCGCTATTTAACTGAGTATTTGTAAAAAAAGCACAAATTGAAATAAACAAACTATTGTCGTTATAAGGCTCTCTAAAAAATTTATAATCTGTGTATGAAAAAATTGTTATAATACATTCCGACGCACATATGCATTGTATATTTTAATTTATTTATTTGTAATGTATCATAATGTATAGATTTTTTATAGTTACTTGGCAAGGTTATTATGCAATTATGAAATCGTAAATCTTATGTTACAAGGTCACGCTTATTCCTATGGGGGAACTTAACGGCCTATAATATTGTCTAAGTCTTACTTATATATTTGTTAATTTGCGGGCTAGTGCTTAGCTGTTTAAGGTAAACGCGCAACTACACGCGCCGAACGCGCCGGAGATATTATTATCATGTTTTAGTATTCCTTATATGAAATTATATGCAACCCCACGCACGTAACCGCGCCGAATTTCAATAAAATGCTGTAGTTATACCGATTACACCAGCATTTGCGACTGACGTCATCAGATTCGGTGCGTACGGCGCGGGCGGGCGGCTCGATTCTGATTACGTCACCGTATTCTGCCCCAACAATTATACGGTTAGGATTGGTTGGCGATTAACGATGCGGATAGGTGCACGAGATCATCAGCAAATTCGATTCCTGCGGCGCGGCGTATTCGGCGCGTGTAGGTGCGCGTTCACCCTGCGATAATTTAATTAGAAAAATACCGAAGCATTTCAGCAATAGTCCTGGATTAAAATTCTGGGATTAATTTATGAATGGAAATGAGCTATAGATAGGATACAATTTAATAAAATATTAATAATTTATAATAATTTACTAAGTGAGAACTTTTTCTTACTCATATTTAAATCTCCGTTTAGTATTTATAAAGAGATGATAACCAGTCGCTATTGATTTCGATTCTATTGCGCACTTAGACAGAACTAAACTAAACTAAGGGCGCTTGCCTCTTTCTATTTTAATAGAAAAAGAAAGTGACAGATGCGTTTAGTCTAGTTTAGCACTATCAAAATACGCAACAGAATCGACACCATTGTAAAGAGAAATAGAAATCTTGAATCTATAGGCATAGTCTAGTCGCACAGAACAGTAAAACCTATTAAAATTGTGTCAATTGTGTGGTATTGACTGGTACTAAAGCTCAAAAAATACATGCTGTCCTCACATTTGGTTAAAGATACGTAAATTTATATTAAATGCGTTCGAATAAAGAGTGTTGTTTGACGGCACGGTTGGCGCAGTGGCTGAGTGATTAGCTTTCTGCGCCACGTGCCGCGGGTTCAATCCCCGCACAGAACAAATATTTGTATGTTCTATAAAGACTATAAATAGTTGTTCCGAGTCTGGATCTGTCTGCATGTGACATGTATGTGTGTGAACTGTACCCACGATACAGGAGAAATACTAGCGTGGGGCAAAGTTTCATAAAAAAAAAGGGACATGGATGCGTAAAAGGACACACCCTTTCTTACGACACTACAATAAAAAATACATTTGAGCAAGTAATGAAGATGTAAAACTGTATGAGATATCCAAATGCTGTGAGAACATTACTGACTCCATACAATGTGTATAAGTTTCTTTTTTGGGATATCTTTAACAGCTATGCTTATCGATGGATGGATTTCTAAGAAAAATCTTCCTATCTCTAACGGTTATGCTGCCATAGAGCTCCAAAAAAAAAAACTCGTCTTATATAAGACGAGTGATCATAACGTACTTTATATGCCACATTTTATATTTAACGAACACCGTTATAAGTCTTAAGTAATGTGAGAACGCTAACCAAATGTTGAATCGATGTAAAATATCTAAAATTTATTTGCTATGAACGTTGAACATTTTTAAAATGTGATAAAGTGAAATAAATAGATAATTATAAATGAAGTGTTTTTGCGCATAATGAATATTATAATTTTACAGTGTACCTTATAAACTGCCAGAAAATGTCTTAAATGCGTAATTTGCTTAAATTAGGACCTACTCACCAACCTACCTACGACGAAGCAATTTCTTCTATATCACACTTTATAATAATGTCGTATTGTAAACTAGGTTTAATAAAACCGTGAATATTTTCTTTGTTTAATTTATTTGAGCGTATTACGCATTTAAGAACTTAATTTAATTATGAGTTAATTTATATTATAAAATACGTACTTATATGGAAAATTATTTAATGTCAATTTGAGATGATATAAGAATTTATTTGTTAGTCAATTAAATATTGCCCTGCAGTTTAAGGCTTTTACTCTACTAATATCTATAAATTTTAACCCACTTCTTAATTTAGTAATCGGTACCAGATTAACATAGGTAAACTCAAATAAGTACGGATAAACTACAAGTTCTACAGGTATCAGTTAATTATTTTCTGAGATTGCAGTACACAACCACTTAAATCTAAATCTTTTGTGGCAATAACAATGAATGTCTTATATAAAAATAATAGCGTCAGTTACAAACGACGTAGGTACCACTTATTTGTGGTAAAATCCCACTTCATCTGTAAGTATAACTATAGCACAATGGCACAGTACAAATAGTAGCAACAATTTCCAAGTAAGACATAATTATGCGCGCAAGGACCGCTGGACATTCAAATGATATGTTTTTATCTAGCACGCGCAGTACTCACATACACACACAGCTTAAGGTGGATTCGTGTTTTTATGCCTCAAAATATAATCATTATATTTCATAGGACCATTTTATTTTTAGTACAGTATTTATGAACAACGTTATTGCATATTTTTATTACAGGCGAAAGCAAATAAAGTTAATGTTTAAAACTATAATTATATTGCTAGGGCCGCACTAAGGTTTAATACCGTTAATTATCGTGTTAATGGACACTAGACATAGGTGTAGTGTAATTTTGTAATGGCATTCAAGCTATCGCATAACGTTTAACGGCATTATGAATGCCCTTACAAAATTAGCGCGTTAAGTTGTTGCTATACCTATGTCTAGTGTTCATTAACGCGATAATTAACGACGTTAAACCTTAGTGGCCCCAGCATAAAAGTTCATCAAACCAGAATCGTATGAGAGAATTTATATATATTCAAAGAAATAAATAAAAATAACATCTATTCTGGATTCGCACAGATAAGAAAAAATATATATAAAACATAAAAAAACTAGAGTATCAGATAAATCTATGCTAGATACTTATACCTATCTATATGTGTTTGAAAAAAAGGGAATAGATTGACTTTTGAGGTATACCATTTTGTAATGATACGGCGACGAAATGCTTCACCTTATACAACAAACGGACATTATTATGTGTGAGGATGAGATTCTATCATCATTTCTAATAATAAAAATCGAATGTGCATATTTCATTAATATTCTATATGGTATTAAGTATTGATGTGTGCGGTAGGTAGTTGTAAATATATCGGGCGTGCCAACAATGGAAGATGACCGATAAAGTGGAACGTGTGCTGTTCTAGGTACATAGACCCGTCGGTCTTTTAAAATTTAGATACAGCTTTGATGTAGCGCCGATATTCGGCTACATTAGTTTACTGTGACATTAGTTGAATAAGTATCTTCTTTTTATGCACCATGACACGAAGTCATTTAACTTAAAAAAAGTTCCAATTAACAACATTTACTCTGAGATTAATTAGCTATGTATTAGATGAATCATATACTTGTACAATATAATATTTATACTTGCTGCTCGTGACTTGGGTCAGAATGATATTTTATTATGGCCAGTCACAGAGTATACTTTAAAAGCAGATAATTGCTTGAAGCAGCATTTACTGTGGTAACACGCAATTGTTAACAATAATATTTGGCATCGGTTATCTGAATTATTGTTAATATAATAATACTAATTTCAGAGAGTTTCCATTTGTTTCAATAAACTTTTTACAAGCACGAATACTAACTTTTCATCAAATAAATAGAACGCGTTGTAATTTGTTCTCTGAGCGTTTTTCAACGAGTTTGTCAACAACAAAGTGGTAGAAGGAAATAAAAAACGTTATGAAAGGCTGCGGCGCGGCGCGGGGCCTCGCTGCCGTAATGATGCGGTTGCTGTAATGGCGCGCTCAGTCGTTCACCTCACTACTCACTCTATGGTTTTACTATCTTTTGTACTTTACGCTGCCTTTTGGGGATTGAACTTGAGAACAAAAGTTTGTTGGTTAATAGCAGCTGCACGGGTTTTCGGGCACTGGAAATAAGCTTAAAAGTTTCTTTAATTGGTACAGAAGGATTTCTTTTTAACTACTTGGGGCAATAATTATTATAGAATTCCTAAACGAAATATAAACCCTGAAGGAATGAGTAAAAGAAAACTAAAGTACTTTATACAACCTGGAAAAAATATATAGACGTAGGTATGAGTTCTAAAATTAAATAATTAACTAAGCGCTGAATATTCACACGTACGTGTATTGTAACTTTAAGGATTTAATCATTGTCATTCTGTGGCTTCAGAGGGCCGACCACAAATGTTATCGACACAGATATTGATATAAAATATACTGCATGTATTTTCAAAAAATACCATCGATTAAACGTATATTTTTTATTCAAAATTTGCTTATTTTAACGTTACAATACATTAAAAAAAATCGTGCTTGGCCCTCTGTCTACCTTAAAGTGACAGCATGAAACTTAACAGGTAATGCATTTGAGCATTCGACGGTAAGTTTCTCAACGGTTCGCCATACGCTTGTTAGTTTTAACACCACATATTATAGCGATTTTATCGCATGATTGTTATAAATGCTAATACTTAGGTGTTATTGCGTGAATCCTCAATTTACAAATATAAGTTTCAGGTACAACATTAGTATCTACGTTTCTTTGTGAGATTCCAGCAGGCGTAGCATGACCACCACAGAAACGGGGTTTTGTCTACAGAAGAATAGACAAAATGACAGACTGTAGAAATATTTCCACTCTTCGGTAGGATTTGGTACAATAACTACATCAGTAACTACTTCCCCGTTTCTATGGAAAGAATATTAAGACCGCCTTTGTACATTGTACATGAAGCATTTTAAATAAATAAATATTATTTTGTCTTTGTCTACGTAGAAACGCCAGTCTAGATGTCGAAATGGATAGAAAGAGCTTTGTCTATTCTTGGTAGAATAGAAATAAAAATGGTTATGCTACGGGTACTGGTAATACTTACATGTATTACATAAACCACACAGCAGAAATGGTGTATGTAGCCACACACAGGATGCCAGCTCTTACGATTACAATTAACTTTCATTTTCCCTATAGATACCTACTCATATTTTGTGCAGTGCATAAATTATATCTATGCACTTCTATTTTATTTCGTTATTGCTCTGAATTGAACTCGGGGAAATGAATTTCATTATTAATGTAGGAAATTCGTTATTAAGTTATCTGCTAGCTGGATGGCTGGGAACGGAATTCACGATCACTGACACCACACCGAAACTATTATAATATCTATACATTTGTTTTGAGATAGATACTTGTGGTTACCAGTAAAACTGGCATTGATGTTGGTTCCCGCTCAGTGTTTTGTTCATCGCATACCTTAAAGAGAGTTCATTCAAATGTATAAGCGGCCTCCTATAGACCACATTATTATCGTTATTCTGAATACGGAAAGAAGATAAGCTTGTATCTTAACAGGATTCCTAATTTGTATAGGGCCGGTTCTGCGAGCCTCCATATTTGACCTTCATCTGACCAGTATATACAGCAACAGTTTAAATCTTGATACGACTGGATCTGAAATAAAAAAAGTAGTTACACAAACGCATATAAGTTTCAAAATACCCTATTGTTTCTTGTGCTACGTAACAGTGAAACGATGCCCGCATGTCGATTGCACCCAATACATTGGAAAGTAAAGCAAACTAACGCCGATAAAGTAACACCATAAAATCTGTACCGATTTGAAAACCGGAATGAGCCGACTTTCCTTACTGGGAGTCTTCGAGACTTGTATGGAAGATATAAAACGCGGTTCAAAGTTCGCGGGCGCTATCTAGCGCATCTACACGAGCGCGCATTGTTGCGGCCAACGCTTTCTCTGCGCCCGCGCCGAATGCACAATGCTCCAATATTATTGTTGTACGTACTGATGGGAATATGAACGTAATTGTAGCGGTACATAGACGTAAACATTATTAACGCAGCTACAATAGTCGACATAATCGTGCGCGTGGGTACTAACGCACCACTAACATTGATTTAAGATGGAGGGGCCAAGACTCAAGCAATTTTCGCAGCAGGGGCTGATTTCTGATGCATTGTTCGCTTTCAATAAATGTGCCGTTGCGTTGATACTACTGCGAAGGGAGAGGGACATGGCTGGCTAATTAGTTAACTGCGCCGTTAGCAGCGGCTAGGATGGGGTCGTTTTCTCGTATACTATCTTGGAATTGTAGCTTTCATGTTTTTCTACTCGAGTTACAAATAGTACTTTATAATTTCGTTATGTTAGAGGTTGTTTATAGATACTTATATGTCTTCAAGTCATCAGTTGGCACTTGGCAGCCTTTACTCACATCTTGCGAAGTACCTAACTCCTTACTGTTGGTTCTTGTCTTCCGGGTTTGACACTATGGCATCCACGATTATTTTTAGATAAGTCAGATTTGTGTCTTTCTCCTTCTTCAGACTCTCGGTTAGGTTTCCTAGCCTACCATAATCCCATTTCAGAACCGCCACATTATTATGTTGGACATATCTTGGACTTTAGTCCTACTTTGGATCTGCGTAGGTATCTTTGAACTGTCACCTAATGTAGTATAGTTCCATGGCTGTTTGTGCTATTTCATTTTGGCTGTTGCTTGTGAAGTGAAACTTTTATATAGACGGGGGATATTAGGATTTTTCTCCAAAAAGCGTTACGGCCGCATGGAGGGGGTAGACGATATAATGTCCGTTGAAGTTTCACTTCTACTAGGTATGTGTCACACATTTCGTTATTTATTATTTATACCTACGTGTTGTCGAGATGACGACTTAAACTTGATAAATGTCCATTAACAGGCATGCTGATGATGATGACTATAGATTTGATACCACAAAGAAATAGCCCCACAATAACTTAACTTCATAGAAAGTCCGCGAGATTTGTAACAAGAACGGTACGTTAGGTGCTTACATTGTTTTCCTCGCAACAATATATTGTGAAATTGAAATAATAAATAACTCTACCATTGTGTATAACAATACGGCGGATAATTACCCGACCGTATGCAAACGTCGAATGAACTATTTTGTTAAACAGACTGTAAAAGCCTTTGTGTCTGCTTAATGTTCAAGAAGTCATTACGGTTTTGTTTTAAGTGGACCTCTTTGTTATTATAGTGTTAGGGTTCCGAGCGCCCGCCGAGCAGAAGAGTGAAAATTAACCACTCTACTCGTATGTTCATTGCGTCGCGATGCATCTTGCATGTTGTTTTCCATCTTGTGCGCCTGATTTTATCTGAAATAGAAAAGAACAATTTCAACAGACTGATTTCTTTTTAATACATATCTAATATCTTGCGGTTTAGTACGTGTGATGCGCATTAGACGCTTTTATATCAAAATGGGTGACAACTTCACACAAATTCCAAGCATAAAATGAGTTGGTATTATCATGCATTCAATTTAAAAGTAGTTGCACAACTTTTTCTGAAGAACTCTATTGAACTTGTTACAAATACGTGTTTTACGTTTTAAATCACGTTCTTTTATCAGTCAGAAGTTTTTATCGTGTTTTTCTCAGCGATGATCGAGTACCGGTATATAGGCTACCCATGCCTTCCGGCTTTTGTGTCCGTCGAGCGCCGCTCCGGAGCCGGGTTTTCATTTAAACAATATGTATCTATGTATACTACGTTCTACATTCTAATGATAAATGTAAAGTGTAAAAACGTGTAACACCTACCATTGTGTCTAATATTAGTGGATTAAATAATTTCACACGCTTTTGATGATCAGTCTGACGATTTATGGATGGAATCTAAATCTATTCAATAGCTTCCTAAATTATTTATTATCGATAAAAAGCAATACATTATCATTAAGAAACGATCGATTCTATTTTCTTGTGGAATATTTTTTATTCTTTCGCATTTTTTTGCAATATATCGTCAATTCGTGACGAGATTTAAGTAGATAGATGCTTAGCTAGGTAATGTGTGATTTGTTGACATCACTTAGATAATTGTACCGTTTTATATAACGTCGGAGTACTCTTTATAAGAATTACGGTAACTTTGAAGCCTCTCTGTACCTACTACTCAAACAATTTTGAACATTTTATTTCGTTGAACGAGCGATAGCTATTTAATTAGTTAACTATTTTATCGTGTATCAACATTCAATAAAATGGAATGAAATCCATGTGCATTTTTTTTCTGCTAATTTTCGTTACCTCTTATGATTCTTAAATTATAATGAAATTCTGTATTTTTTCTACTTGTTATTTTGCATTACTGATTATGTACCTATATTTAGGACAGGTATAACTGCCGAGTCCTAAACTATACCATCAAATCTATAACATAGCCTTTATTCCCAAGTAATACAGTTCAATTTCCCAACAATAACAGTTCTAGTTCAGCAATGGCGTAGGAGGGCAAAAAATTGTTTGTCTATCGAAGGTACTAACACCATCTTATAACGTAAAGTGTGGTGGTCAATGCGTCATCGAGTACGTACGTATCTTGGCAAACAAACTGCCTTGAATCTATTAGGCATGGAGATATTATTCTTTCAGCGGACGTAGGTACAGTGCTTATGGAAATTAGTTCTATGATTATTTTTTTCTATTGTGACCGCCTTAATAGCTCCCACGTTGACGCAGTTTTGTGGTGACTGCTAAATATGTAGTAGTAGGTACTGACTTACAATCATACGGTCTACTTATAATAGAGTAATGTAAGTTTAAAAAGACATGACATTTACAAGTTTGACGATATGGGCTGTTTCAAAAATAGCCTGTAGGTACATCACCTTGCTCTATGGAATAGGAAGGTACTATTATTATTACGCAAATTGAATTCAGAACCTTTCAGAACCCTATAATTTTGCCATTTCTATCTAGTTAGGTGCTTATTGCTTTACATAGCTTTATCACACTATTTTGAAAATTGAAACTCTTTTATTCAATGAAGAAGGAATAGATTAACATTGATTGCACAACCTTTCATAATAATTTATTATATTTAATAATAAAATAAAAATAATAATACCAATAATAATTGGTATTTAATAATACCAAGCACTAATTATACCTACCTCTCATCTGTCAATAGATGGCGCCAAAGGCGTGAGAGACTGAAACGGAAATTACGAGAAAGTAGAAAACTATCACTGAAAAATATACCTAATAATAATAATTATTATTTGTGGGACCATCTTGTTTCGAGTCTACAAAATGACTAAACGTTTAGACACTGCGTAAGAAACATTTCAAAGAAAAAAGCTCGTTAAGGTCTTCGCTAGTTAATAAGAAAACCAAACTCGGGAACTAGTTTATTCACGTGGCTTTGGCTCTCAATACCTACTTAGATAATAGTGTCGATTTTGTTGCGCTCATTAACAGGACCACAGATAATAATATAATACTATACGTAGTTACAGGACAGGAGTCAGGGACTCAACTAAACTAAGAGCGCGTTGTCTCTCTGTTTCAATAGAAAAATAAAGTTTAGTTTAGTACTGTCCAAATGCGCAACAGAATCGAAACCATTATAAAAAAAAATGTCCCAAATCTACCCGATCATTCATGGAACATTCATATCTTGCCTTTTGGCTTGAAAACCATCGTTCATTCATATATTGTAATACATAGTTCGATATCTAATATTTCACTAATGCACCCATACCTATCATAAATATTAATCACACAAATTAAAAGATTTATATTAACTAAAAGCCGGTTCAAGCCAGGCCAGTGGCGCCTATCAGTTGCCAAGCAATCATTTGAGCATTTAACTATAAAGACGAATACATTTACATCACAGGTAGTTAAATAGATATCTGTGATTTACATATTTTCTTTGAATCTACGAAATGTCATTGAGATTAAAAATAAGATATTCAATAACATTCACACTGATATAATAGTTTGTGAGTGCGGAAGTGTGTTATGGGACTAATAGAATGCCCTTAATGGGGTTCAACTTATTTATATTTAAATGTGTTCTATAATAAATCGTTTGTTAGAATGTAGCCGTTCTATAACGTTTAAAAAATCTAAATTAGCTGATGACTGGATGTATGCATACTACGACTGTGATTAATTTGGTATCAGGATCGTAGAAATTGACAAAATTACTCCTCGTCCCGAAGTTTTATCATATCATTGGTTTTCATTCATAATCACTTCATATTTCTGGTTTTAAGGATTCTGCTTCTTCTTGTCGTGACAAGTCAAGCCCAAGTTAGCCCAGTAAGTGGCCACGCCTCTTGCGTTATGAGTGGCGAGCTCGAGGTCTTCCATGGTGCAGATATATGGGGGTTCATGCAGCATTTTTTTTTCTTTTTAAAAAAACATTGCCCCTCACTAGGATTTCTCCTGTATCGAGGGTACAGTTTACAAACATACATGTCACATGCACACACAACCAGACCCGAAACAACTATTTGTAGATCATACAAATATTTGTTCCGTGCGGGGATCGAACCCGCGGCACGTAGCGCAGAATTAAATAGCGATTAGTAGCGAAGAATTGGAGTAAGTGTGGCATAGTTAGTTCAAGACGTCACATTTGCACTGGCTTTGGGATGGATCAATGATACCTCATTTTGCCAAATTTTGTTTACAGCGACCTAGTTGTGCGCGGTTTTGAGGATCAGACAGTGTTTTGTGGTAACGATTGGATGTATGCTCTCAGTGGATTCTTATTGAGTTGAACATTAGATATGAATGAAACTTTTGCCATACCTACTTTCAATCGGCTTCCAGGGCAATATAAGTTGCATGTCAATATAGGTTGACTGCTATTTGCTCTGGCATCAATTAGTCATCACTGCACGCCTCTTGATGGATTACCAAAAATATTTTTTAAATAAGAGACCACCAAGAGCCGCATTGGATACGACACTTTACGACAAAGGTGCATTGAGATTAAAAATGCGCTACGTTGCAAACTGGACCCATTCCATAAAATTATTAATATCATAGTTCTAAAGTAGGTAATCTTCAGCGCTACTTTTCCGCAAACCTTAGTTTCATCTTCAGTACTGGCTGGTTTTCCTCTCTATAACTTTTAAGACGTCCAACAGAGATAAATTTCCGTTTTTATAGAACGGCGGCGGCGGTTATATTTTTTAGGCTAGTCATTGATAATAGGAAACGCTACGTCAAAGATGTTATTATACCCATGCGGTCCGAAACAGGTTTCAAAAATACCACGTTGAGAAGCCTTTTATTGATTTTTGGCTGCAGAATATCGTGATTATTTGATTCATTATTGTGCCTACGTGATTCGTCAGCAATGGCAATGAGAAAATTGATTTATGTACGATATATTTTTTTATATTGATGAATATTCATTGTTTTATTTGAAAATGGTTAAGTAAAATTGTGTTTAAGCTAACGGAATCGTGATTACATTACACTGTATAATAAAAAGACTCGTTGTTTTTTGCCTTTGCCTGAGTTGAAACGATACCGCACCGGTTTATAACTATTGACCTATCGGCATCAGTTTCATTAGAAGCAGTCATCGCCTGAATGTTATATCGATTTAGTATCTTGTTTAATAATGGCTAATTGATTTTAAATCCTCTCGTATCAAGCATTCTTTGTTATTCCTTTAAAAAAAAGTACCTTCGGAATACCTGGAATAGGCTACATAGATAAGTTTGCATTTGTAAATTGTACCATGAAGTTGCTATGTTAGTAACATGTTAAAAGAATAAGGTCTAAAAATAGTTGGGTAGCAACAAACCAGATTTATGGTCTCGACCCACGGCGCTACGTTCAACCAAGTTGTTTTATAGCTTAACTGTCGGTGTTTACAGTGTAAGATCAATTGGCGGCCCATGTGATGCGCGCGCGTCGATAGGGAACTTTATCTCGTCTACGGTGCAGCAAGCCGGTGTCGATGTGTGTAGGTCCGATCGAACATCATACGAGATCACATTATAAGTAGCAGAAATAACAATGGAATATTCTTTTATATCTTTGCATAGTTCAGTGTTGTATTAGGTTCTTTGTTATTTCTCACTTTGAGTTTTAAATCTTTAGCTTCCTTTAAAAACAAATTCTAAATGACCTAAAAGTTAAGTCCATTGTGCTTTAGCAGACTATTGTGTAGGAAGAATACCATTAAATACTCTTAAATTTTGGTTATACCTACATATTTGGTCGCGGGACTTATCTCATTACCGTGACCCCGGAACGTAAAGGGCTATTGAAGGAACACCGTGGATTTTAGTCAGTACAAGTCTGACAGTCCCTCCCGCCCTGCCCGGGGTGGGAGGACTCATTGATGATTTTACCAGGCTAAAAAAAAAAAAAAAAAATTTAAGTATTTAAGTACTTTTTTACTTCAAATAATGTAATTGAACAATCAAGGCAAGTCCGGATTACCCCAGATGTCTGCAGGTGTAAAGATATTGTCTTTATCAACTTGTTTCAATATAATTGTTTCGAAATTCACGACGGTTGGGCCATCGAGTGCGGCCACCAACACAGCATCTCATATTGCACGGTGGACAAAATTCGTGGAAAATCCAACTTGATTATAGAATTACGTCGGGTGTCGAAAGATATTTTATTTTTTCACAAATCCGTTCGAGTAAATCGTTTCGACTCGAAATGGAGTGGTTTTCTCTATTCTTCGGTAAAAAGGCAACAGTCGGCCGGTTGTTGTTAAGTACTCATTTTACGCATCAAATCACACGAACTGAACCACTTTGAATAACATCAATCAACTCTGAGAAACTCTTTCCTCAAGACAGATGATGTTATAAAACATGGAATTTGCATGGCGCATTAAAATTTGTTTCTATTAAGTACGGTTTTGTTTCTTTAGAGAATAGAATAGAAATACTCTTAGCTCCACTCTCTCTCTCTGTCTTTGCTCTTATAATGCTTAGAAACAACCCAGGCACCTACTTTTCAATAAGTAGTAGTAGGGCTAGTATTCAGCTATTAAAGTACTTATTAAAAAAAATTGACAACAATTAATGAAAAATACTTTGCTAAATATTGAAAACAAGATCGGTTCCGTGTAAACCCGAAAAAATCTATGTAATATGTCGAGAACTCGAGACTCACATTTTTAAACTGACCATAAATAATTTTATATCCATCAAAAAGTGGTTCGCGTGACAGCAGAAAGCCGCTGGGCGGGCCAAGGAAATTTGAGCCCATCAGTCGCGTTCATTCGATTCATATTAACGCTCCAGTAATGTAACAAATAAAGGGGAGGTCGTTGTCCCATCCCGGGCGAGACGCGAACGCATCACAACCACGCCCGGTCCTCGCACAAAAGAAATAGTTAATATTAGAGCCCGCTCCTCCAGTGTCATTAGCAGCGGCACAAAGCTCCGCAGTCATTCCACGCTCTTACTATTTGTCAGAGGCAAAAAGTGCCTTGTCCACAATAATTACGGGACCGGCTTTCGAGAGCGCTCATAATTCGTCATGTTCTGGTCGGCCGCGTCGTTTCTGAACGCATCCATAATTTAGCGTTTCCCGCCAGCAGTCACGACGGAGCGCGGGAAAATGTCACTTTTTCTATAAAAATAGGAATGTAGAAAATATGCCTGCCAACCTAACCTACCCTAAACGACTTAAGTTTGGCTGAGAACGGACAAAAAACTTGTTATCAAGGACTAATAAAATTAACATAAGGCCTAAGGCGATACAGTTGAAATCCATGACAAGAGGTAAAAAACCATAAAATATTTGTTAGTTCGAGATAAAATATCAAACGTTTTTAGTCCTGTCTTACGCGTATCTTCCTGCTTTGCCAGCAACTTTAAAAATAAGAAAGTAATATTTTATGAAAACCTACTAAATAGTTTTACAGGATCAGATCTACGGAGTAGGTAGGTACTTGCCAAGTGTTAGTCGGTATAACAAATCGGTTAACATTAGGAAATGAACCGTGGAGGAAAGTAGAGTTCGCCGACCGCGAGAGTCGACAATCAGGCGACACTTACAAATCAATTGATTGTTACATTTAACAATTGATGACAGAACTAGTCTTATTTGCCGTTTCGACACTTTCCTATTTATAATACTGATGTATTAAATAGATTTACCTCTGGGAATCCTCCTCATTATTATCATCAGCTGCTGAGAGATGGCAGTATCTTTCTCAGTACTGCCATCAGACCTTCGCTCCTCCTCAGGTTAGATCGGTTGTCAGACTTTTGGGCTTCGGCTTTCGGGACTGCACGTAACGGTTTTCATAGGCATTCGTATGTCTACCAGGACCGATGGTTAATTAATCCATATTTTAAACTTTAAAATTAAATAATGTACTCTCCATGCCAAATGGGCCACAAATAACGTTATTAAAAAGATTGTCGACGAATTTTTACGAAAGTATCTATATTGCAATCTATAGCTATCAGAATAAACTGATTTATCATTGATTTTATCCTGAACCGTCATTCAGACCAGCCGACTAACCTATGCTCCTCAAACGATTATGATAATGATAATCTTATAATTATGCAAATTACTGAAACAAAGCATCTTTTCAGTCTTAATATTTCAGTTGTGTGGCCCAGTTCAATGTTCTTGAGCGCGCTATTGAGATCCGACAGCCGACTCGCTCGACCTATTGATGCACTGCAGCCAGTTTCTCGCTGCTCATTAATAACAACCAATAAAAAGAATTATTCTCTTACTTGATTTTTAAAGTAAATATTGTCTTAGAACCTCTTTTGTAAACTCACTTGTTTGGAATTTTACGGTATTGACCGTTTGAGATTCTAAAATATTTAGTTAGTTAGAGTTCCAATATTTTGGATTGGATTGCAGTTATGTTTTTGTAACAATAAAAATACGTTTATAGCAACTTTGAATTTTTTATTTGAATGTTGAGTGCTATTCATAGACCATAAGTATAATTTTTGCGATTGGACTGTCAGCTTTCACACACGTAGTTAACCGTTAGAATAACATTATCAAAACATTTTCAATTGGAAGTAGGTGTGCTTATTACCATTGATAGTGTAACTTATTAACTGTATACACGAAGACGTCAATCAGGGCGTTTCGTGTGAAAATCTAGAACGATGGGGGTACTTTAGGTAATGAGTCAGTAAGGGGTGATAACACTACACAGCAAAGAACGAGCCCGCAGCGGTGACACGTGCCGCATCGATGCGGGCTGGCAGACGCCCGCAATCAAATTAATAAAAGCAAAGCTTTATTCTTTAGTCCTTCAATTAAAACTACTCTGAACGACCAATAAACTAGCCCAGTCTCTCTCCGGCAACTAAAACTGTAGCACGATTATTTTCTTTAACCCAAAGTGCCGTTCCCCTGATGCTATCGACTTGATCCCTTAGAAAACCTTTTGTAATTAAGAATAAGTCGTGGCTAGCGTGATAGTTAAGCTGGCACTTTCCAGTTTTATCTATTGACTAATTCTATTGGAGAGGCACTTTGTTTCAGCCGATAACTTCGACACAGAACAACCTCTTCGCAGAGGTGAAATAGTTTGTGGAGAATTTATTTTCCTGAAGCCAAATAACTGCCGAATGAGATTTGACTTTTGTTGACTTGTCTAGCCTATTTGTTGTACTTCATTCTAAGTTATCTATACAGTTACTAGCTAAAATTTTATTAAGAAAGATAGACAAAATAAATACTCAAAATATGTTTTTACACGGCTTGATCGATGGCAGTTAGTAACAGCCAGTCGACAAATACCTACACGATATTAACACCTCACGTCTAAACACAAAGCAAATTTAGATAATGTCAGTGTAGCCAACTAGTTCGTGAACAAAATGTTAAATTATTTAATTGATACTTTCAACAAGACGCTGGAATTCTTTAAACACTGACGTGATTATAATACATTCATTTTTAGATGATGCAACATTATGATTTATGATACGTTTTTAAGAATTAGAATAATTTTATTCTAGCTTGTTATTCCGCGTATGTATTTATGAGTGTTCTTTATGTCCTTATTAGACAATGTGGCGATGGCAAAATAAGGTGCTCTGTTTGTATTCTGGAGTCATTAAATAATCTGTTTTTGCTTTTTTGTTTTTTAGATTTAGGTAACGCTAAGAGAACTCCTGTGTTATTGGGCTTATTGATTTTTGTTATTCTATCTAGTGGAGTCTTTAATCCTGGCTTTGGCCTAATGGCATAGTTATAAGATTACTTGAACGTTTGATTTTATGGGATACCTATAATTAAAAGGGAACTGATAATAAACGTTACCTTAATAGTTAGTCGCATTTCTGTTAGCTTGTATCATACAACGTTGTACTTGCTCATTGCAACGATAGTTTTAGCGAAAAAGTAATTGACAGCTGGCGGGGAAGTACGTCCGATCATTTTATCATTATCCTCAACGCTTTCTGCATCGAGGCTATAAGTACTACCAGAGTACAAGCATGTGAAGTCTTGGCTTTTATGACGCAATGCACTTTTTTCTTTAATAAGCTACATTACTGAACAATCAAATTCTTTCATGTCTCCTTAATGATCTACGAAATGACGCTATAATGTCGCCGTAGAAAAAATATACCTTACGGTAAACCTTAATTGTTGTCTTTTAACCGAACGGTGTATGACTCTTTGACACGAAATGCTGACGCATCTAATAATCTAATGCAATTTGCAAATTTGTTCATCTCAGAACTGAGTGTAGAGATAAAAATATAAGTAGAGAGGGCCCTTTCTGAAAATGTAAGTAGGCACATATCTGTATTTAAAGTAACCAAGACATCAAATACTAAGCTCGAAACTAACAGTAAACTATAGACACGTCTTTGACCCCACAGCAATCAAGCAACAAGATGTGAATTGTTAGAAATACTCGCAATACGGACGGGTGTACGGACAAACCGAGCTCGTTAGATTGTTATTAACAAGGGGACATTACACCGTAAAATTACAGGTTTACCTACTTTCTAGTCGACCTCCAGAGGTCATAGATATTCAATAACGACTAAACCCTAGAGCGGTAAAATCCCCACGCGCCATAAAAGGACACGATTGTAAGACTCGTAAAAAATGATTTATGTAGTCCTTTGTACGCACACTAAAGATTTGTATGAACACAAAGTACGAAGAACGGGCCATGTTACTAAGAGCCTTGGATTTGTGAACGTTTGCTCTGATTTAGTTACGTTAAATGTAGTTGTAAGAGATCGTTGGGGTCGAGGTAGGCTGGCTGCGTCGCGGCGCGGGTACAAGGTAAAATAGACGAAGACGAACGATGGTATCTGCACGTGGAGCGTGGTACTCGGAGGGCCGCCGGAACCGGTTTTGTAGTAACCGGCGTAGGGCACTAGCCGCTTTTACGCTCACCGTAGGCCTGTGAACAGTTTTATCGAACAACATTATGTTTATTCCCAGCCAACTGAGAGGTACGCGGTATGGCCCGTATTGGTCCTAAGTTCCGCGATTTAATTTATAAAATTTGATAGCTAATTCGTAATTTATCCTATAAAAATTGTAAGAGGTCTAAAGGGTGCCTCAAGAAGATTGAATTTCAAATAATTAAAAAACATTATTAGTTTTATAAATTTATTATTTAAAAAGAAAGAAATAATATATGTAGCTTATAGTTTATTGACATGTCGCTTATATGACTACCGAAGTTCTGTTGCGGCATGGCATATTATTATAATGAAATAATAATATTAATGCAAGCGGTGTTTAACACTTAGGTGGCTACGAACGGCACAACTTGGCTCACGATCGGTAGCGTCCCTACGAATCGGCATGTCAATAAGCAAGTTGGACCAGCAACTCTGTTGGTTGGTAGGTAGGCCCTACCGATCGTGAACCAAATTGTGCCGTTCGTAGATGTCTAAGTCAAGTGGGGTAGGGTAGTTATTTGAAATAATATCGAATAATATAGCAGTTTGCACATCATCTTTAAATTCGACAAAATACATGAGCCTCGTTTGTGAGGTCAATTTTTTCATTCTTTATGTGAACTCGCTCGCCAATTTTTGCTATTTTTGCTTCACACAGCTTAGTATTATTTACTGCTTCCGTTTCCGCGTGTATAGGTGTAGCATAGGTTATATGCGAATATCGCATTATGTTATTTCAACTTAAATTGGACCTGTAGACTGCCTATAAAAATTATTCTTAAAAACTTGGCCAAACGAATTAAAAAAAATTTCGGCGCTAGTTTATGTTTGTTTCGGTACATCATTTTTTGTTTAAGTGCCATATAGGTACAGTTAAATGACATGCCATGGTTGTTACACAAAAGCTGAGGTTGCCGCTTCCATCGACATGATAAATGCACATCACTACGGGTTGTTCGTCCTCAAACAAAGGAACAGCTAGGCAGGAATCCGTCAAGTCACGCCGACGAACCCCGCTCTGCGGCTCGGCCAGCATAACAACCGAAAACTAATCGAAAACACCCGGAACTAATCATTTTATAATTATAAAAAAATGCGGATAGCATCGAATTCCTTGCTCTGGGCGAGCAACCGAAACGACTCGAGAAAATCTTGAATCGCTGAGACATGGGGACTCGGACTCAGGCACCATAACGATAAGAACAATGGAGTCATTAGACAGGTGTCGAAGCGGACACGATTGATATCCATAAATACATTAGAATTATGATCAAAAACCGTTACAGTATTATAGTGCGCGCAACTCATACGCAGCCTGCCCACGCGACCCGGATCTTTCCCGCATTTTTTTCGCGTGCTCATACCAGTCCAATCCGCCAAAACACGTAATTAAGTTGCAGATTGCTGTGATTTGGTACTGGGTATGTTTTGCTCTGAATTTGGGCCACATATTTATTCGTTAGTCAAGTGGTAATCTAAATTGTAACCGACAGTGCGCGAGGAGAGCGGTCCGAAAATTTGAATTATTGTAGTCGATGGAGTTTAAAGCGTGAACAAGTCGATTAGATAGACTAGTGTAGTAGATGTTTAACTCGTTTTAGATGCGTGTGAATGTTATTCCTGCGAGCCGCGGCTACGGCGGCTGTGGCTCAGGTATCGACCGCGCCCGCAGCGCCCGCACTCCGCACCCCTCCACGCTTTTATTACTCTTTATTATTATTTATTTACGATGTGAAACATTCATTAATCTATTAAATGAATATCTATTGTTCATAATTACTATACTTTTCCTGTGGCTCCTTCCTAATAATAAATTTTCATGTTTAATTTCAGGATCAAAACGAATTGAGAATTTGTTGGGTCCACCATTAACAGCCCCATCTTTTTATGAATTTCATTAGTTATACATCTTATTCTTATTCAGTTTGAACATGCATGACTCACGTGTTTTGGGAACTTATTTCAAGTTTAATTATAATAAACGCAATATATAATACGCTCAAGCCGTATTATTACCTATACGACTTAAAACTACACCATTTGTCAAAACTATAAATCGCGGTGTAGATTAATACATATATCTACACGAACATAATTCAAGTGTCGAGTTATGATCGCGGATATTACAAAATTTTGGCTTTTAAAATATTTGTCTGCAAATGCTTCAGAAAATGATATGCGTAATGCATTCCACTAACCATAACAAAATATAAAAACTATAGAACATTTCCCGACAAACTAGATCAGATCGCTTACGATGAGTATTAGAAATGTTCTCAGAAGTCGATTAATTACCATAAGAAATTATTTAGAAGAACCTTGCTCAACATTTCCTTGCATTTCTCAGCGCTCAGTATCAATCAGTTAAGCCCGGATGCAAAATAGATGTCTTGTCTACGACTCTACGTTCATACAGAGGCAGGTTTTTGCCATCGATGCTGGCAACAATTTCCTGTCATCATTTCACATTATGTTAAAGAATATAATGTCGTATCTAGCCTCATATTATATGAGGAGAATTCCATGTTTTATTTTAGTACTGCCTTAGTATAATAAAATAGTAAATAATGCTTACCTAATATTTGAGACTTCAAGTTAAAATTTCAATTTGTTGGCAATATTAAAAAAAGAAAAAATAGAAAAAAATTACCTACGTTGAAAATTTTGTATGCTCTTACTTTACTCAATGAAAACAGCATTCTACGTGACGATGCAAAGGAATATAAAAAAAAAGAATTACAATGCCTACCTTCACGTTTCAGCTTCCGACAGACGAAAATAAATTTACACGAGTAACGAGTAAGTACTCAAGATAATAGAGCATTAATTTATAAAGTACTGGGTACTGTCAATGAAAGATTAGAGTACCGTCAATGATTATGACGTCTTAATTAAGTAGCCCCTTGAATCTTGATACGCGTCATATGAAGATACAGAAAGCCCAATCCTAAGAAGAAATCTCAACAAGGAATCGTTCAAAATTTCTAAATCTTGACTGACATGGTCAAGATTTAGAAATTTTGAACGTCTTTATTGTATTTCAGCAAACTAAAACTTAAAATAAATTTATCACAACCCAACGTAATTTAATAGTTTTTTTTTTTATATATCTGTTAGTTTGATATTTTAAATCCTAAACATGAATAACATTAAACATATTTAATCGACAGATTATACTTTTCAGAGGATGCCGAAAAGTTATTTCAGTTTTATTTAATTGGAAGGGCGCTTGCCTAGGCCCTAATCGGTTCTTCCGAGCAATATCTTATTTCCGTGTTACCTCTACGTCTACGTTCATATCTACAAAGAAAGATTAGAAAACAAATTGTAAGAAAAAGTTCTTCACCTTCAGTCCTAAAAAGGTACCGTAGCTGTCAGTCTAGGTTTGCAATAGGTACTGTGTTCATTTTAATATTCTGTGCAATTTTGATATAAAGAAGTTTTGGCAAGAATAATTTTAAAAATGAATAAGACAGTAAGAATCTTGTCCTCAATCGTTTTGATTTTTGAAAGACTTCCGGGACCTGTTCAATTGACCTTCTGTTCTCATCTTTTGTAGTTCCAAACACAAATAAGAAAGGTTACGATAATGTAGTGACGTGTTAATCGATCCCACACTAGGCACAGCGGTCGCGCAACAATGCACGCTCATAAGCTGATATGTGAGAGAGATGTTAGCTGTGAAATTATGAGTCTTGCATGCGGTTAGCTCTGTATGCTGCCTCACCACTTATCGTCGTTTATTCAGATAGCTTTTGCTCGCGGCTTTCGGGATGGTGCAAAACTTTTATAGCTCAATTCTCCGCACGGATACTTTGTTTTCTTTGTCAACTTTACTAAGCCTTAAGCCATAAAAAAAATCCTTTATTTATTTCAGTAATTAATCGGCTTGCTAGAGAGACTTTTACGTTGTTTAGATTGTTTGTTGTCACATGTACGGTTGTACAGTTCATGCAATAAACGTACAATTAAAATACGTATGTGGAAAAATTATTTTAGGACGGTTCGGCAATTTTCATGTGAGTAAAACTTAATTTCATTGCAATAAAATGAAAATCATCTTTGGCTTGATGTTTGGTCCTCAGGTACGCTGACAGTATGAAAAATCTGTTGTATAATATTTTCCTTGATAACTGGAAAACGAAGGAAATACTGAGAATATATACCTAATTAGGAAGTCGAAGTGTATTACAACATTTACAACCAGTTGCTATTCCACTGGACGTTTGTGGATCTGACATTGCGGTTGACGGTTAAAACTATTTTATGGTTTAAGATCTTTATTATTTCTCATTAAGAATTAACAATAATTCACTTACTGAGAAACTATGTTTACAAATAAACATTTTCTGTTTAACTATGAAGCCTGCCATTTCTATAGAAGCCTAAGTAGTTTGACCTCAAACCATTTTAATCCAAATTCGATTGTCCATCGACGGGTAAATTGAGACAATCGCAAGATTGGGTTATTTAATGGAGCGTAATACCTTCCTCGAAATTTCGTTCCATTCGTAGATTGGTATGTCCAAACGGTCACGGCACGGGGCTGATTCGTCAAGCTCTTGGCATCGGCTGTTTCTAAAAACTAGAAGTACTGGGCAGAGAGGCCCCTTGGGCCGGGGGAGGCGGGGGAGAGGGCTGTGCGTGGGAGGAGAGGGTTTGAGTGAACGCAGCTCTATTACGTGCTGTTGGACGTAATATCGAGAGTACCGTCATAGTAAATCGGCCGTAACCTGTGTCCATGTGCTGCCTCGCTGCGACGAATTCGATATAGAAACGCGCATTGTATTGATACTTTTGAGTCTAGACTTCTAGAAGCTTGAGTTAGAAAATAGCATATTCATATATAATAGGAAATATATATTAATAGGTAGGTACCAAAGATTAAGCTAGGTTTAAATATGTATTCATGCAATTGAACTTCGGGCAAGCTCACCGACATAGGTAATAACTAATTTTTAAAATAATGAACAATCATCAAAAGAAGCAATGTATTTAACATAAGAGGGTTTTAGTAAAACCCAAACCAAGCGTAGACGTATCCTTAATACACTGGCAGAGTACGAGAAACCGGAAGGAATGTAGTATTATACAAATTACAATAAAAATATAATTAGCAGATAAAAATTACGAACGCAAATTACAGAGTTTATTGTCAAAAATGTTAATTATATAAAATGAAAAATAATTCTGACACAATAAATGTCTACATAACTAAAATCTAAATAAAAGTTCGCTGTAGCTAGGCGTCATGGTGAGTCATAAGTTCATTGAACCCTTGCATCCGCCATCTTGGATCTGCGCCAGCGCAGCCCTCTCGAGCCTTCTTGTATTCACCCCTAGCCGGATTGACGATGAAGACGTGGATTTTTTTTCAAAAGTATTGCCTGTTAATTTACTAAAATAAAACTAAACATTTGACATTTATTTAGTAGATAATATATCGTAAAATATATAGGTATAATTTTTTTTTTTTTTTTTTAAGTCCCAGTATAAGTCTAACTAGCTATGTCCGCGACGACGTCAAACTGGATTAAGGAAGACGGGAATTCTGAAAAATAAAAAGAATCCTGTATCCTTTGTCACACTATTTCCTTTTTAAATTTCACCAAGATCGGTTCAGCCGATTATTTGTGAAAAGCTAACAAACAGACACGAGTTACTTTCGAATTTATGATATTAGTATGGATTTACAGACTATGTCCCTGTAGTCATTCTAAAAATACATTTAAAACTCCCGTCAAAATAAAAACCAAGTTCAAGTTTAAAATCTTACGCGAATTTGTTATCATTTTGACAACCTTTTCGTTGAAACAGGCTATGATAATGAAGGCAGTAAAGCATTTATAATCAAGAAGAATATTTTCCTTTTAACTTCGTTGTTGAACTGTGCAGCAAAAGAAATTACTATTCACTTTTGCGTTTCCAACTTTCTTCACACTTTCTGAAACCGCAACCATTTCCAGAGCCAATAAATGGTTTTCGGGCTGTGAACAATGTATATTTTTCTATAACTTTCTGCGGTTAGCTAGCTATAGTGAACCCACGAAAATAAACTGGGAATAGAGAAATAAATTATAACTCGATCGATAAACTAATAACCGTTTCCATAAAATTATAGAGAGCTGGTTCCGAGTAAAATTAAAGGAAACCCATTTCGACGGCGCATATAGCGGCCACTTTGCGGTTATACTATTTTATAGCATTGTAAAGTCCCACAATCATTGTAAAACAGAACAATTCAACATCTGAGGGCTTTGTGTTGCGTCACTCCGCCTCTATAAAACAACAATTGTATATTTTGCTGTTATAAGGAAACATTGTAATGCATTTTGTGTTTTCTGAATGGATATTGGATTGCACCCAATACTGATGTTTAGGTACGTTTGTGTGTTAAATTACTTATTGTTGGGTTTTTTAAATGACTTATCAGTCTTCACCTTTCGTGTTTCCCAGGTTCTTCGCAAGATGTTTGTGAACCAACATTTCAACGTTGATTTTCAACAGTTTTCTCATTAGATTTTTCGATTCAGTTTCGATATTTTTTCTATTGAAAAACTATTGAAAGTTAGCTACCTATTGGCGTTATTATAATTGTATGTTAAATTATAGACAAGGTCGTTTTTTTTTTAAATTCGTTTCTCCTCGCTTGTGTCTGTATCCTGTATCTAGGGTATAGTTTACAAACACAATGTCACATGCACACACCCAGACCCGAACCGAATAACTATCTGTAGATCATACAAATAATTGCTCCGTGCGGGGATCGAACCCGTGGCACGTAGCGTAGAAAGCTAATCGCTTAGCCACTGCACCAATCGTGTCGCCAAGTTAGCACATATTTCACAGTAAAACAGATAAATTGAGACTATTCCATATAATTGCCTGTACAATGTATTAGGGCCTATCTATTGTATCGTAGAGAAAGACCTGTGTATAATATATTATATCCGGGTACGAACAAACTACCTAACGTGTCTCTAACTAATAGTGAAGTATGTATCAACCTGTTAAACATATTTTACACACTACACAACACAGAGTCGTTAGCAAATGGAGTGAGACCTTGCGGGCGTACAGCTAGTGCACCAAATATCTCATTGTCTAGGTATAACGTAGAGACATTGATCGATTAGAAATGGGCCCTATCTACCTTTTCCGATATCATTTGTAAATTACGCAAGCAATCGTCCAATGACAGACCGATTCGGATTCGTTGGATCAATATTTGCATTGCCATTTCATTTACTTGGTACTCCGTTAACCAGCCATGCGAAGTACTTGGGCGGAGATTGTGCGTACTTGGCAATTAACTGTCGTGTAGATACACCTGTCCGCCGTTGCTTTGCCAATTAAAACGTTCACTGACAACGCTTTAATAACTTTGTCGTTACAAAGTACAATGGGGGATCCGTCCGGGATGCAAAAATATACGTTAAAATAAAATTAAAAATTCATTAATTGATTTTTCCTCC
The DNA here is from genome assembly GCA_932294325.1 of Allophyes oxyacanthae. NCBI lineage: Eukaryota > Metazoa > Arthropoda > Insecta > Lepidoptera > Noctuidae > Allophyes > Allophyes oxyacanthae. The sequence continues at coordinate 6,734,977 of OW028611.1, forward strand.
AATACGAGGTGTTTTTCAATGATTTTATGTCAAGACTTGATGCACGGTACCAAATGCTAAGTCCTAAAGAAGAACCGGTAAGAAACTCCATAGAAACACTATTATTTCTAAAAAAAAAATATTTAGTAGATGTAAACACACTTCTTGCATAATTTCTTGATATGAAAGGAATTTCATCTATCACTTGGTGATCGCTCATGCTAATGGAAAGATTAGCCATTATAGCATTGATGGCATCGAAGCGGACTGGCCAGCCAGGGTGCGCCAGACGAACTCAGAATTCGTCACTCGTGGATACTCTTAACATTTATCTAATCCGAAGATTCCCAAAGTGTTTATCTTTATGCCTTTGACTGTAGATTAATAAAAAAAGTAATAACCGACTTTAACAAAACTTTGGAACATGTAAACGAATATTGTTGATTTGTTCTTTACCCTTGCAGTTAACAAAAAGGAATTAATCCATTAGTCTGACCGTTCACTTTTATAGTGATATTGATGCGATTGTTTAGAGATGTCTAAGCGGTCAGCGGTCGTTTTTTCATGACCGCGTCAGAACCTTTTAACAATCTGCAAAACAAAATTCGCAGGCATTTACCCTAATCATAATCTTGAATAGGTACGTCATCAGTTCGTTGACTCTTGACAATCTTGGTCGCAAACATAAAAAAGCAGTTGATTTTGGAGTATCTTTTTAGTTCAAAATCATGCCTATGGAAGCGAAATACAAGTAACCGGATAAAAAAAATAACAAGTTTGCTTCACAAAAAATACTACCTCAGTAGATATTTGTGCCTGTAGATTTTATTGAAAGACATTAAATACCATGTTCATTGAGTAATGAAGTCTTATTAAACCCACGATCATTTCTCATAATCGTTGATCGCGAGATTACAGAAGTATTACAGAAGCCTAACTAATAGCGTAGGTAAGGGCGATCGCATACCTATAATACAATCTTTAGTCGAACAATTATTTCGTCGTATGTTATATGTCTATGGGAATGTATGGAGATACGATACTATTACTTCAATAATTGCTCGACAGTGAAATAAAAAAATTGTATGAAATTGCAATCCGCGCATATTGTCCTCACAACTCGACTAAACCGTTTGGTTGAGTTGCAGTTGAGTTACTTGAGTGCATGCGATCGGCCTAAGCGGCAAAATGCACCGCTGATGGTTGAATTGTCTCATATTCATTATTTTAGCCTTGACGCAGTAGATTTTATAATTACAGATACACAAGTAACAGTTTCTCTGACAATTCCCGTGTTTACTTATGGTCAATTGCAACTGTGTTTTGCTGTTTGTATAAATCATTATCTCTGCACGATCTGACTGTTTAGTGTTTTGCTGTGTTTGCCGACATATTTTATAAAGTATGTGAATTGATTGCACATTTTCATTAATTTATATAATTGTAGCATTCTATTTAAAAAGACAAATTACATAATACCTATTATATTATTCGCGGCTTAAAATTATGGTAACAAAAATACAGCGTTACCGAACCATTTGAAATGACCCTAAAAATTCTAAAGAAACATCGACCGATTTGGGACGCGTTTAACGAACTTAAAAACACGCGGAATAATAACTATAAAATAATATAAAACTTAAAATACAGTGATATCTCGGCAGCTGGAGCTATTAGCCGGAGTCGCAGCAATTACGGCGAAGACTGAACACCAACGACGACGGTTCAAATTGCGCAATAACAATCATTTTTTTTTTCCTTCCATCAAGTTGATGACGTGTCGCCTCCGTGGCTGCGTGGAAGGAAGCGTTCAGTGCGTAATCATAGCGTAGATCTATGGTTGGTACTCCGAACCACGAATTCTTAGGAAAGTGTCGGCCCGTGTAATCACACTGTCGGATTCTAAAATGATTTATTTGGACTGACTACTGCTTAGGAAGTATGGTGGCACTGGCACAACGTCAATTAAGCTAGAATTGTTTCTGGGAATTGGGACTTTCATGCACTCTAGTTAGTTTTTAGATAGTTGCTGTTTTCATTACCTTAATGTTTATAACGTAGTTAGTGAGAAATTAAGCTAAACAGTTAAAATATCTAAAAAGGATTGAAGGACCCGCCGTTTTTTCGTACCTACACGACCAGTCCCGAGGATGATAATAATTATAATATATCCATCCACATACATCCATGTATCCATGTAGTTATTCAGTTGTTTATTCGTGGAGACCTGTTATTGGCTGGTTGCAACAAATCTTGTCATTAATATTAATGTTATTTGCTGTTGGTCTCCCTAATACTAAATAAATAATATTATCTCTACTAGTGGTCGAAATTCGACCACATATTATATAAGATATAGAGAAGAAGCGCAGAAAGCTTAAATTTATATAAATTTAAGCTTTCTGCGCTCCTTCTCATAAAATTTAACTACTCCTTCGTGCGAGCAATATGCATAAAAAGGGATACAAAGTTATCCCTTCAAGTATTAATGCATATAGAAGATAAGTAGGTAGTAGGTACCTGGTTTGTTACCAACGTGAAGCGAGATATTAAACTAATCATTTTGTAACATTGTTGTTAACATTGCGTAAATATCAAAACCACCGTTTTCGATTACTGTTAACCGATTTAGCTATACAATCAAGAACATCAATTTTCCAGGTCATAACGTTTAAGGTAAGTCATCCGCTAGATCGCAGTATTTGTACAATAAATAAAAGTAGTATTGTATGTATATTGTGAGGATAAAGTGTGACAGTAAGTGTGTAGTGTCAATAATGGTTCTGTTCCCATCGTCAGGCTGCGCTGTCACGGCGCTCACTGCTTCCCTGGAAGAGCTAATGATCGCACGTGTGGGAACATCGTCGACACTTCCGCGTCTGCAAACATCACTATACACACCACCTTTTTACTCAAATATACCCCTTATATCTGTAATGTTAAAGGCGCTATGAACTGCAGAATTGCGGTCGATCCTTATTTCAACGCACACGCAGATCGTGCTAGTTCACGAGAAAGGTTCAGCGAATATGTATTGATTTCATTATTATTTTCTTGACCGGATGTCAGAAATTCTGTTCATATACTAGGTATATTATTAAGTCTCTTTCTGACTTACCTAACAACGTCATGGAAGGGAAGTGTTTATAAGTAGGAACTTTTAAAGCACTTGGTAGGATTCATATAGTGTTGTTTATTGGGTGTATTTGAAAGTAGCCCAGTAGCCTCACCTGCCTGCATTTCTCAACGACTTAGAACTTTGCATGATGACAGTTGGCAGGGCTTCATCGCATTAAGGGGTGCCAAGTTTTCTGCCAATCCAATGGGGATATAGTGTGACAGATATTATATAGTATACACGGCAAATTTAAGTCGTTACGGATACTTTAACGAATGACTGTGTACTCATGGTAATGAATATCTCTGCAAATGAACAAAGTAGTTGCGAAACAATTTTTTGTCTTCACATGCAAACTCAACCAGCTGAACGGACTATAAAAAAAAACATCATCATCTATTTTTATTATTTATTATTGTTATTGTCGTATGGTGGGAGGCTGAAATTTTATTTTCTGCAAAATTGGCGCACTACATAAAAAATTATCCTGGATACTTTGCATAAGTGGCGGGTGAGATCTAGCAGTCCACGATTCACGTGTGCCACCGCATAGGGCACACTATGTCGCGCATAAACCTACGAGATAAACATGACATTATCCGCCGTACATGTATGAGTATCTATGAGTATGTGGTTTTGCTAAGGTTATCGGCTTCCTAGTGTACGAGGTGACCTCAAATTCTTCATAATTTCAGCCAAGAGCCAATAATAGATCGTAAGGTACTTTACAATTAGTCGTAATAAAAATAAGCGAATGAAAACGAATACGTTTAGATAATGTTTTCTTAATTTTGAAGTTACCTACTTATTTATTTGAAAATTATTTTAATTTATTTTATTAAAAGCTCTTAAGTGTTTTTAAATTAGAAAACCATTGATGCATAGCTTCATAGTTCTTCTTTCTTCTTTAGCATTCATTGACCAAATGTTTGGTGGCCCCCTTCAATCCCCTCCATTTGCCTCTGCCCAGTTGCTGCCCGCCGTCATTTTGATGTCACCTTTCCATCTCATTTGCGGTCTCCCTCTAGGTCTTTTTTGGTTCCAAGGTCTCTTTCAGTTCTTGAGAAAGTAAAATCTCTATTTCATCTCCCAATTTTAAACCATGATAAATTGATGATATTATCCAAATTATAATTATTATATTAATCAATAAAACTTTCACAGTAGGTACTGGGTATCAAGTAGTACTTTAAACTTCATTAGGTCCCCCGGTAGTGAGTTAAACGGAGCTTAAACAAACAAACATCATGATCACATTCACATTACTAGACGCCGAGGTGTTTTGATAATGTTATGACAAGGAAAATAAAAAAGTAATAAAAGAGGTCAGTCGAGAATCTTGATCGTAAACAACATCAGCATTAGATATTTTACTTGGTAGGAATTTTGTGTAATATTTCGCAAGAGTACCTACTAAAATTTGGCACACAATAAAATTCCCTTATGCATATTTATTACACGAGTCGTTATACTCCGAATATATCATGAATCATTGTCAAACAATGTCACTTTGATGTACTGTCTTCATGTATAAATGTTCCTTGTAAATATCCCAACGGGAAATTAATAATTATGAATTGCTCAATACTGTTTCAAAGAGCTGCGTTGCTTGTAAACTAGAAAATTAAGAAGGTATGTTTAATTAATTAGCATGAATTAATGATAACTTGTTCGTAATAGGTATGCATTTATTACGCTTTTAAATTTTTTGATAAGCAGAGTACTTAATTTACTTAATTTAATGCCGGTTTAATTATGATTATATCAGTATAACACCACACTTCAACATTAAGCCGCAGTCGATCAAAAGTTTGGATACTTTACGATAATTATGGTTTCAAGTCAAGATCGAGTTGGATTTAGAAACGCACCGTTCTGAATAAATTTACTATTCATTCTTTCTTTCCTTTCAAATTTCCAAAAAGTCCATTGGGCGAAGGAGCACAGGTACTATGTTAATTCAAGTTTAAGCTTGTTCAAGTATTCTTTAACGTGGTAGGTACTCGTGGTAGTGTGCCACTAGGCATCATGAACTCATGTTATGTCACTTTTAAGTGCTGAAGAATCATAATAATAAATTAACACCAGCTTTTTCTGCAAGGCAGATTGTTCCATAAACACGTATGCAGATAGTGTGCAACGCTGTGCAAGTGTTTTGTTTTAAATAGCATGCTAAGATTTGGACAGGTTCAGTGGAACACTGAATTATGGTACTATAGAAAACATAAAAAAAAAAAAAAAAAAAAACACATAAATACATAAATTAATTGATTTTCTTTCTTTCTTTCTATAAAGTCTATTTTTTAGTCCCAGATATTTGATAGGTACAAATGTCAAATCACGCCAAAATGAACTTTATTTCAAAAAGCTAACAGCTAACACCAATTTGACGTTGTAGAAGTGTCAAATCACTATCTTGAATTATAAAACAAACTTTAGTCCCTACGATTAGTACGATATACGATAAGAACTGCGTCAGGCTCTTTGATGTGCAACAGAAGCCTTTATGCCGAAAGGCGCTTCAAATTTCAAAAGTACAAAGTGCAAAGAAATAAATAGAGGTAAAAAACCACGGCCTACGCACCGCACCTATGCTACGTGGACGTAGCGGTAGGTGTAATATCATAAAAGCTTATCTATTTGTAGATACTTTCACAATATCGAACAGTATCTAATTTAAAGGGAAGTTAATGAAGCTAATAAGACCGTTTTAAATGTTCCTAAGTACATTAGGACCAGCATCAATCAAGCACGGAGTTAATAGTAAAAATATTCTTGTTTATTTAACTTATCGTTAACACAACACACGTTAGCGTATTGGGTAACTGAGTAACTCGTCAGTTGATCCCGTTTAACCTGTGTTCCTTGATGTATTCCGTAAATAACATCCATCAATTTTAATTTCTTTACATTCTTGTTTTCTTACTCTGTAGTGGGATAAGCTATTTTCCAATTTGGTGCCAAAAACACACCTCTGACACTAAGATTGATAATCTTGATCCTGTCATTTGCCAGGTTGGGTAAAACATTAATTAAGTGTGCCCAATAAATAAACGGCTACATACAGGGTTGTCCTGTGAAAGGGACGAACGAAAGGCAATTGGTATAGAATTGTGATGAGGAGGGATGAAAATCATGCCGCTTTATTACGTATCTATACTTATAATAAAATCGTAACGAAGCGAAAACTGTACATTGAATATTTATTGAAAAAAAAAAAGGCACGTGATCTATAATTGACACTGATGCCAAAAATATAGTTTTTAGAATTTTTGTCTGTTTGTCTGTATCTCTGTCCGAGCTTCACGGCCAAACCGCCGAACAGATCGTCATGAAATTTTAAAGTAAAAGCTTATATCGATATGTTTTATTTAATAATGTCCTGAACAAAAAATAGTTCCCACCACTAGAAGAAAATTTTACGTTGGTGCCCTTCGTGGAATATAATTAATATTATTTTACTGTTCCGCGAAGCGCACCAAACCAAAATTTGGATCAGTGCCGTTCGTGGAATAGCGTTGGTGCTATTCATTTTAGTGCCGTTCAAATCAGTGCTCTTCGTGGAATACCTCGATTTTTCATACGTAATCACGGCGCCGATTCGTGATCGCAGTTTATTTTATTCAAATTTACGCATTTTATTCATCATTAGAGGTTGATGCTGCTCATCCTCTTAAAATCCCTTAATTGTTTTTAAGACCCATACCCATAGAGATGGGCTGTCCTATTCTTTGCCGGAAATGAAATGGCGGCGACAGGAGTAAAAAAAAACATGAAACTTAAAATCAACTGAACAAAATCAGCGGCATTCTATGTACTAAACATTTAGAACCTGTATACGAATTAGTCTTGAAACGCGGCATAATCCCTAAATAGCCATAACGCGTGGTTCATCGACCCAGCGGCCTTGCCCTTGACGCAGTACCTCATCGTCCATCCGCTGACAGATGAGAGGTTGGTACTCGCTACGGCTACGAATTCGTTGCCCCGTGAAGCTCTTTGCGTAATAGACAACGTTCTATTGTTCGTTGGTTTCTTCAAACATGTATTATACGCTTGAATTGTCGGGGTAATAGGGGTAATACAAATAGTGCGCGCTGAGTGCAGGAATCCCTAAAAAGGGAGTCTACAACTAAATAATGTTCAATCTTTCATCTTATGTCGTTCTAGAAAAAGGTGCTATTTTTTATTTGGTGGTTTTCTTTTTACGTATAATGGCTAGAAATATCGGTAATACCGTGTTAGCCGATTGTAAAACATTTAGAATTTAAACCAATGTTTTTTACACCAAGATATAGTCGCAAGAGTCGTAAGCATTTGTACTGCTCGGAGCCATATTGAGTAACGAGGGTAGAGTTTAAGTATTGCAATAGCACCAAGTGCCAAGTACCACAATAAGTATCTACTGTAGGTTTATAAGTAGGTATCTAGGTAAGTAAGACTACTAAATGGTACAAGGTATTGGCCTCTTGTCTGCATTCGACCTCAAAGGTTCTATGTTCATATTCTTGATGCTTTACAACTTAAGTAATTATTAAGTATGATAAGAATATACCATTTGTAAATACTTACATAGAAGGAACAGTTTTTCAGAAGTTTAAAATGGTTTTATATCTTTGAAACTAATGTCATAAATAAAGATGGATGGATTTTTTGTATTGTTGTTTTGTCCCACTGCTGCAAAAATTCAAAGGTCTCTTCCATATCCTTCCACACGTCTTGTTTAATACGATTATTTGGACAACGTAATCTAGTCACTTTTGTAAACTTGCGAGCTACCTATTACCTACCAGTTTTTTATTTTTACAAGCTTTTATTATCTTGCAACTGAATTCTGAACCATTTCCACCCAACAGATTTTGCAGGAATTTTGTTACACCTTTATGGTAACAATGCAATAAGCAATACGTCTTAATATTGTAATATTTCCAAAATGGCCGCCACCACAAGATTGCGGATGGTGTATATTTTGCCAACCCTTTTGATATGGGTATCAAATGAAAGAGCTTGAAGAGTAGGAAACAAAGTCAAAGATTTTTTATTTCAACTGGTCCTTTGCAGGCTCTTTCAAAACGTCGTGATTCGAGTTCCAAGCTTGTTTTTAAAAATGTTTTATTTTACTATTAATTTATTGACATTCTTTCTTAGCCTAATAAAATAGTGCTAATAGACTAAAAACCTGAATGTATAGGTACCGAAATCTGCGCAAACGTGCAAATCACGACAAACTACGACACCATAATTTAAGTAGAGCAATAAACAAGAAGGATATACACCATATTTCAAGTTTTCAACTGTATGTAATGGCACGCGCACACTGGTCGATGATGATCAAAATAATGTCCAACATATTATGCATTACTTACTAAGTCATACTACTTCTTGTACAGGCAGTTATCAAATATAATTTATTTGAAACACAATTTTTTGCTTACACTGTGACCTATTTTAGACCTGAATTGATAAATTACTAAACAAGACACAGTAGTACTTACTAAGTTTAGAAAATACATCGAAAATCTTCGTAATCGTTGTTTATCTATTAGGTTAGTATTATATTTTAGGTATCTACCACGAATAAAAGTACTGGGAATTTAATCGATTGTTCGTTGGGGAAGCAGATGAAGACAACTGCCGAATTTATACTACGTAATTAGTCTGACGTCTTGTAGTTGTATGAAAGGAGAATCTTATAGCTATGCTGACGTTGATAGTTAACTAATAATATGGACCCTAGGTAACAGGAAACGGAAACACATTACCTAAAGAAAAGCAAAAAAGTAAAGCTATACACACATATACACAGAAAGAAAAATAAAACCAGGTCTTTTATGTGCAGGTTCTTCAAGATATTTCTCGGGTAAAAGATAAGGTTATTATTTTTGCTCACTCGAATGCCGAAAGCTGTGGCACGACTTTACAAGTAGATTTATGTACTTACTCATCGTAAAACGACGTCGACTTTTTGAACTGCTTGATAAGTACCTACATTTAAACTTAAAGACATGGAAATTACGAACATTTTGGTTAAAACAGATTGTTTACAAAATTATATTGGGTTTAGGTACCTACCCCCCCGACTATTTACTTACCCTGGATGTTATATGGAAAATCTTTGTAAAGTTTTATCTCGAATAAAAGTTACTGTGGCTACCTTCATTCGAGCAGAAGAACGTATATTCCAAATTTTAATGTGTAATTTTTTAATTGTTTAATGTGTTCAGCGCTCATTAGGTATCATTAGAAAAAAGATTTTTTATATTATTAATCATTTATTTAAAGACAACAAAGATCTATCACATGTTAAAAATCATTAAGCACAAATAAAAATAAAATATAGTCATTAAAATAACGGTCTAATACACGATACGTAGAACAGATTTTGTTCGTTCTGTACACTTTTATTTCTAACCAAGTTCCATTTCACACACAAAACCTTGAACTCGAAAACGGTTTCTTTCATATTCTTAGCTCTTATCATCGTATCTTGTAAAAAACTGAGGCAAGAGCTTCGGTAGTATAACATAGTTAATCTGATCTCATTTTCATATTCCGGCCGTTTCATGTCCTGACATGAGCTACAAGCTTCCTTCCACGAACTCTGAGTTTGGACGCCACCATATATCAAGAGGTTTATGGGCTTACGTGCGCCAGAGTTGAAGATGGGATAAACGCTATACCTATTTTGCTTAGAAGATTTTTTTCAATATTTATAAGTAAGTTATAACAAGCGTCAAGCACTAAGCAATGAGAATTGCTTAATTCGTTGAACTAATATTAAAGTTCTTCATTTGATAACATTGTACTACGGAGGCAATTGTACAAAATTACATAGGAAATTGTATTTCTTACAAATTGTACGTAAACATTTCACCTCTGGTTAGATGAACCCCTGGATGCCACACATCGAAGACCTAAGAGCAATAATACTATTTGCTCTTAGTCGAAGACAAATTAAAATCTTTCTACTAACACTAGTCGTATTGGGCAGTGAGCTTTTATTTGTTATTTGCCCGCTGGGATAATAATAATAAGTGCAATCTTGTACGTAGCAATGGGAAGGCTCAGAGGAGTCTCTACGACACACTATCTATTAAAGCTTCCAACATCCCCAGTCACGATCGAAATGTGTATAAAACAGGCTGGCGTAAACACCAGCGAGCTGGTCCGACCGCTTCTTGTTACAAGATTACAGAGGCGACTAACTCCACATAATGTTTTCTAGATATTGCATCCAATGACAGTTCGCATGCTAGAGAAATGATTGAAAATTCCCTTCCAAGAAGCGTGAAATGAGAGGAGGGTGGTGCGGACGGCGCCGCGCCGGCGCATTCGCCCGCTTGCCTGCGCGCATTCCTCCTGACCGCAGCCCTATGTTTAGGAGTCACTGGCATCCACACCGCTCGCTTTCCACGGCTTATGTTCGCACAATATCACCATACTTATATTATAGCAAAAATATACGCACTATAAGTTTTTAACAATCAGATTTTTCAGAATCAAAGAAACGTTAAAAAACGTCACGTGAGTCATGAAGTGAGGTGTAAACTGACCCTTGCAAAACTTTTCATCACTAGGTTAATAAGCAACATAATTATCAGGAAAATCAAACACATGTTTCATAGTTAATAATCCGTTCTTACTTTATTCGCCAAGAGTAGGACTTCCATAAAACATAAATTGCTGTTTATTACTGCGCTTTTAGTAACATAAAAGTTACTTGAGTTGGGAAATCTTATGTCGACAGTGCGAATTATACAACCTGATTCAAGATTTTCATTCCTCTGAGCTGTATCATCAGTACTGTAGCTGTGTGACATCGTTTGGGAATTTTGACGCCAAACTGAAATGTGCCATAAAACATTCACATAACACATTTATTTATTTCTTTGTTGCACGCACCGCTTACCTTTTAGAACAACTAGGTGCGTATAAGTACTAACTATAAGCACAGGTCAAGGGTTAAATCAAGGACCAATAGATTTCTCTGTACCTGAAACAGTAGTCGACTTATGTGCATTAGCATTACAGCAGGTAGGTGGGGTGGGTGTAGCATTTACAGCTAATGGTGGAAGAACTAAATAAGTGCATATATGTACTTACTACGTAGAGATTACGTAACGCATGCATTGAGCTGGACATTACGAACCGTTGACATCCATAACATTGTACTAGGAATAAGCATAAAGTTATTATTAGTGGTAATAGAGGAACACAGTGTGCGAGTGAGAAACCGATCTTTACGAAAATCCTACGTGCGAGAAAGAGACACAATTAAATGTTCGTAGGACCGATTTGAAACAATTTATGAACTAGTAGGTACCTGTCAAAATAAGATCTCGTATTATTTTATGATTTTCTTCACAATCGTTCTGTATTTTATTGGATAAATATCAATAATCGAAAAGGTTTCGTGTCCTGTGTTAGACTGCAGTGTAACTTACAGCAATAATGCAAATAAAGAGACCTTTTACAGGTAAATACCGTACAGTGCAATACTACTTTCAGAGTGCATATTTCCATAGAAAATATTCCTAAAATTATTTAGTAATACGTTTATAACATGCAGTAAGCCCCCTATTTTCTAAATAATATATTATTTTAAATAATTATGTGTAAGATAAAAAAATATTGTGTTCGTGAAAATGTGAAAATTAAACCGTTTGGCATAGGTTGTGCGTACAAAATCTATCGATATGTCGATATTTCCAAATTAATTTTTCGTACTACCTAGCTTCGTCCATTGCATAACTTGAGAGTTATTGTTAATCCTTGATTTTTGTATATTGAAAGGTTGATTTAGTTCGGCCCCGCACATTGTCAGAAAATCATAGTCGGAATATTTCTGACGCACCGGAGGGCACTCGACACTATTCACACCATATCTGTACTATTACAACATTTTAATAGTACGTACATAGCCCATACCCGCATTTTGTACTAGCCCCACAGATGACAGAATTTTCCGAATCGTACGTCCGCTTCTACAAGAAGCAAACTACGATTCCGAAGATTCTGATTCTGTCGCACATTAAAATGCATAAAATAGCGCTATTTCCAGACAAAGAGTAGCCTGGTGAAAAAAATAACTTCATTATATTGACTGGCTAACTTCATAACTTCCAGGTTTCCGGACCACATTTCTCGGCCTGTGTCAGTGTACAAATACAGGGACCTATCACCAGAACCTTCAACATCAAAACCGAAACGTCTGACGTCAAGAAATACTGAATATGATAATTAATGATTACATAAATGTTTACAATAAATTTTCTTTTTACTTACCTATTCGTCACTTTCGGGACGTTAATAATTTTGCCATCCTAATATAAACCTCTATTACGTAACTTTTAATATTTTAAAATGACAGATTAAATATGTCAAATATGGTATTTTAGTTTATAGAACATTTGAAAGATTTAATTGGTAATTTTAAAAGATTATTAGTTAGGTACATAATTTAGCCTAGCAGATTCTAAATGATATTCCACTCCTTATTAGTATAGCCGATTTTGATATCGATATTGCAGGGATATTGTCAATTCGGTGATATTATAATTTCACAATAACACGGCCATATCGATAATGCGGAGACGTCAAAGTCACATCCCTAAACTTCACACACATGTCAAATGCGCTAACATACGTATTTCTTTTTTGGTCTCGCGATAATGAAGACAGTGTTCCTCTATTACCACTAGTAATAATAACTTTATGGGAATAAGCGGTGAGCACAGGAAACGCGCTTGTGAGTCGGACACGCCATTACAATTAAGTGTCCGCAAGACACCGATCGCTACCATAATTACCGTCACGCAAGTCGAATCATTTCATAAAGCCTTTCTAACTAACGCATTTTGAGGATCTGGATCCCACGGCTGGATGATGAGTAATATTGTTTAGTTTTACAATGAGAGTTCACACGGAAAATGTTGGTTTTAATATATATATTTTTGTAATAAATAAAGTGATATTGAGTAATTTTGTTTCTAGTTACTTCACGCTGTTTTCCCATAGGGATTGGCAGAAATTAAAGAATGGAACGTGCCAGAATTCTGATTCTTTCTAAAACATTACCGGAATATTACTTTTTCAAAAATTTTAGTTATTGCAGGTATAATTGGACATAGTTTTTACACCAAAAGGAGCCGAGATATTTAATTTTAAAGTTTACATCGTAATTATTCTTCAATCTTCATTGATGCAGTGCTGTTTTGTTGGTTTTCTTGGAATTGAAGAGCAAACTTTTTATATTTTTAACTTTAAAATGTGGAGTTAGGTTTGGTTTCATATCTCAAAACTAGCTAGGTGTGTTAGATAGATCTTTTTCGTTTAACTAGGTACCTCCAATTACAGGCAACCTAAGAAGGTAGCTTTGGTGCCAACATTAGCGAGAATATTTTGGCTATTTAAACTGTCGATTACAATTCAGGCCCTTCGCTAAATCGCTTTCGATAAAAATAATACTTAGGTACCTAAAGAAATATGCGAAGAAGATATCCAGAACTAATTACAATTTTATTATCTGTAGGCTATACAATAAATAATTTTTATGATCCGTGCCATTTTCGACCCCGCAACACGACTGCAGAAAGCGTAGTGCTTAGCCACTACGTCAAATGTGTTGTCGAAATTTAAATAAAAATAATATGATACGGGATTTAACCCTAATTTGCTTTTGAATTGCTTGACGTTTCGTCACTTTTACGACTTAGGTACACCGTAGACTTACACGGAATAATAAACTGTTGTTTCATCAATATTTCAGAAACGTCAGTCTGACTCTCTGGTCTAGTGATGAAACGATTACGGTTACGATTAATCATAATGGAAGATTATCTGCATTTAACGAATAATCGTAATAGTCGATTATCATTGCGATTATTTAATGATTATCTAGGTATACGTATACTACTATAGCACAAAATGTAAGGAGAACTTGAAAAAAAAACTGTGTGACCAATGACCATCAAGTGTCGCTATGGTCGCATCGGAGAGGTTGTTGGAAATACTGTGCTTTTTGAATAAAAATGATGCAGTATTTAAAATGTATCCACCATTTTGATTTCAATAACTTGAATAGGTAGGTACCTACACGTTTTCTTAATTTTAAATCATCTTTTATAAGTTTATATAAGGAAAAATAAATACAATACAAACTATTGGCAGTTCGTAAAGGCCATCGATTTAGTCACCTCATTAATTTTGTATTCTACACGAGGGTGTTAACATTTCGATACTTGTGAACGTTACGGTATCTACATAATATGATGTCTAAAACAGTTACTAACCGTAAACTAGGATATAAAATAAATATTGTAAGTAGGTACAGTACACGATCAGAAATGCATGAGCATACTAAAGACTGTATTCGAATGCGACGCGATGGTGCGTACGAGCTGTTTGTGTGAGTTATACACACAACGTAATGAGACATTACCACATTTACCACACACACTGAGAAGTCAAATAAAATGAAAGAAAGTATATTGCCGTCGCATAGACTTATAATCTAGCGTGAGCGAAATTGTAAATCTATTTGCCGTCGCTTGTCAATATTATGCATGACCTTGGTGACATTCATTCGTCGATGTCATTGTATTGCTTTATTTCAAGTTATTCTAACAATCACCGATAGCTATGATGCATAGTGCATAGGATTGCGATTAACTTAGCGTAGGTTCGAGTCTTAGGAAGACTGTTATTTTGTTTAGATATTTAATATCCTTTTTTTATTAATAGGTGGATTCTTTCAATGATAAATATTGAAATAAGTGATTATATTCTGGGTTATCTTTACAAAATTGTAAATAAGGTTTGGTAATAACAAAACAAAAACGTTTATTTGTTTTAATTACAATAAAGCTGTCTTTATAAATAAAACAGTTACACTTATTAGATATTGAGTTTATAGCTTAATCATTTTCTTGACGAAAAGAGGATTGAAACTAGACCAACTTTAATTCTTGAACTACCGACCTATAATTATGTAATATGGCCAGCAATTACAACTTAAATATTATACCTATAAACGATGAGCAGACAGTAAAAATAACATATGGTTATGTTTATTGTAATCTCTTTTCTTAGATATGAAAATGACAATGAGTGAACAAAAATTACAAGCTATTATTAGTAAGGGGTATAACATTTTAAAATTACCAATATTTATTGTAACTTCCACAGCTGTTCTCAATACAGTCAAGTAAGTGTCGAGTTGTCGACGCAGTAACACTTATTTAGATATTGAGGTTATAGTTTAAGTATTCGTTTTCTTGACGAAAAGAGGATTGAAACTAAACCTCAAACGTTACAACTTAAATCTTTTACCCCTTACGAATAAACCATGAGTGATTAACTAACTCAAGTAAGTGTCGACACGTTTTGTAGAAGACTATAACATTTTGGTTCTCGCCCGGTGAATCGGACAATTATCCTGGACAGAAGATATCTCTAAACTCTTCAGCTGGATAAACGATGAGCACAGTAGGCAGCATGACATATTATCATATAATACTTCCACATAACTATGTTTTATTCACTACAGCGTGTGTTATCCTTACACCATAAATGAAGTCTTCCCTTTTGGCTAGATTGAACATTATTTCATCTGAAGATATAGTAGTGTCCCAGTTGAAGTAAGTATAAATAACATTCTCGTGTGAACCGTTCTTGTTTACATCTTTCTGTCAAAAAGGGTTTTTAGCTGGTCTTCAGTGATGGAAACCTTCAGCGTGGAGTGCATGGCGAACAGTTAGTAATGAAATGTCGAATAATTCTGCTAAATGTTTCGTTGTTATGTAACCATTTGTTTCATATTCGTTCACCATCGACTACCAGGGCTACTTTCTTCCTCATACATGGTCCCCATCCCCACCGACTCACAGTATTTCTCTAGAACAAAAAAAAGAAATACTAATAAACATCTATAAGCAAAATACTAAAACTGATTACTATATTTAAGGTATAATATATATTATATATATATATATTATACGTATCTACATATTACTTATATCTATAAATATTAAACATATGTTTATTATACTTCTATATATTAATTAAGAAACCGAACAATAATAAGAATATATTTATTAGAATAATTATTCATCATTATTATTAACATTAATCTAAATAAATAAACTTTAAAATGATTTATCTTTTTCTTTAGTTTTATATAAAGATCATGAATAACACTCACAGTCAGTCCGGTTTCATTAGATATTTGTATTATAATCATATCGTACACTTTTAGACAGTGCAATAATATTCCCCTAACTACAAGCACCGCTAATAGATTTAATTACACATCACTAACCAATAATTACAACACTAACAACGTTCTATTCGATCTAAATGACTTGAGTCGTAACTGCATCTGTCTACCTTACAGAAATCTAAATAATTTATTCATATTTCTGTTGTCTACCTGCTAACTTTTCATTTTATATGAACAAGAACTCATTGCGGTAGGCCTGTTATTATTATCGAACTACTACGTTAAACATTGATGAATAAATGCCTCAAGATTTATGAGTAATAAAACTTTAAAAAAAGTATCACTGCCTGTGAGGTTTGAACCTACGGTTCACCAATCACTAATGAATACCAGGGAACGTTATCGACTTAGCTGGCTTGAGATATACTAGCAGTATTGAAATTATGGAATACAATCAGTTGCAGACAATAGTGCATGTGTGTGAGTGTCTATAGTATAGAAATAGAAACTACTTCGTAAAAGAAGGTCGTAAGTCAACCCATTAGCGTCAATCTATTACTTTGTGAGACTGCTCATGCATTTCTGATCCCTACCGTACCTACACTGCAACTTTGTTTTATAGACCATAATTACTCAGCGGTACAACATAAAGGCTCTGAGTTAGCAGCGATCAATTAAAATAGTTTTATTCGGAATGTTCACACAGGAACTGTACGCGCTTTCAATTGTACATTAGTACTCCATCATTAACACTAGTTTCACAAAACATGACGCAGTCAACCCGGTGGGCACCCCGCGTGACGTAGCGGCCGCTGGGAAGTCAATGAAACCGCTTTGATAGGCCACATCGGCGACACGCACCGTGCCTCGCAAATTGTTGCCTACCTACGGTTACACAACGATAAAATTGTCGCTTACATGCCACTGTGCAACCTGGCGAATAAAATAACCACTCCAACTGCCAACGTTTCCTGGGACTTGTTCACTTGTCGTATTGTGAAAGAATTTCAACGTTGCATTAAATTATTGTCTTTCCTTTTTGTGAGCTTGACAATAGATTCGTGAATAAAAGGCGAAAATTATGATTATGACAGACGGTGCTGAAAATAGTAGCACAACAGCACAATATGTAGATTGAGCTAGATACTGAACCTTTCCACTGAGTAGAGGGCTGTGACTTTGAGGAAAGGTTAAAAGGAATTAAGGCTATGGTCGTATATAAATTATTGCATGGTCCAAAGTGAAAAAAGCCTTATTGGAAAAAGGAATAGGTAGTGTTTGCTAGCACCGAGGCTTTATTATTTTCTCCGCTAAAATTAGGTAGCATATAAATCATTTTTGGCTTTCAAAAATTAAAAGATATCTCTTCCAATTAAATCTCAAAGAGGTATGCATGGGAATTTATATCTACTATTAACTACTGTAAATTTTAGTCTTGACTTATGGGTCTAATTGATAAAATCTTACACATTTTCGTTCACTTAGTACCTATATTATGTCATAGCACACGCACATCAATTAGTACCATTACAAATACAAAGGGATCAAAATTGCCTGCAAATCATGTCGGTAACATGTGTGTTATCCCGCATATTTACCTACCTCAAGTAACAAGGAGTCTACCGCAGTGGCGAAGGGTGACAGTTTTAAAAGGGGAAGCCGTCCCAAAAATGCCCTCTAAAAATTGCTGCAAGACAAAAATCCATACCTTCTATTGTAATCTACCTATATATTATAGTCTAGTCTGGAAGAGCTCGATCTAATTGAATAACAAGCCATATTACGTTGGTCTATGCACTAACCAATTACTAAAGGGAAGCCGATGGGAATGGGCTTGTATGGACTTCGCCACTGGTCTACCGCGTACCTAAAATGGTAATGAACATCGACTCTGGTAATAAACTTCAATGCGATCGAGAGAGACTAAGCTTCGATGTTCATTACCATTTTAGTTACGCAGTAGACCCGCTGATTGCAAAATATTAAGTGATTGTCGTAGAAACAACCGTCCATGGGCCACCCTCCGTTCTCCAATTAATCCGTCCAATTGACTATCTAGCGCAATACCTATGTCATTGCAGTACATTACCTAGTCAGCTGCCTGTCGAGACGCCAATAGACGCTTGCTTGATTTACAATTATTGGTTTTGTCGTTAAATCACCATGGCGGCCGATATTATGTATACTATTGTTCCGATTGAAAATGTTTTGCAGTGATGTATTTTTATTAGCAGCGAATGATAAATAAAAATTTGCACATGTTATGGGTCCGATAGATCGCCATACTTTGATAACATTCTTATAACTTGCTGTGACTATGATTGCAAATGTAGTATTTCCTTTGAATTATTAATAAACTCACGAATCAAGCATTCCACAATCTACTTAGCATTGCATTGCATAGTGGACAGGTGTACAACACAATAACTTCAAGGTACCGGTGAATGTTAGCTGCGTGAATGAACACAGTACTGCACAGTACTAGTGCACGTATCGAGCAGACGGCGGCGGTCGCGATCTAAGCAAACGACCAATAGAACGGACATTGTGCCCTAGTTAACGATACATTTAATACCAACTAATGTCCTTCTTAATCGTGGACAATCGTGGATATTGGACCAAAGGCTGCGCGTAGATAATCTGATGACCCACCTACCGCGCCACGTAATAAAACTACTTACAGTCATACACCTAAACTTGTTTTCCGTCTACATTATGAACCATCAGTATAAAAATTGAGCTGTATTGTCGCTCGCGGACTTTAAACCGAGTGTATGAAACCAGCATGTTAAAAGTATTAAAAATATATATGAATTGCTAAAATGGACAATTCGTATTATCCAATAAAGGCAGCGCGTACGCACACACCTCACGGCTCGTAAAGGTGTTCTGTTACACGATGCTCCTCACGTTTTATGACTTCGTCAATGGTACAAAGGTGTAAAATATTATAAGGTCCGACTTTTCTAGTCCCGGTCCCTTTAAGGCCTTAAGGGGTGAATATGTAGGTTATAAAAGTTCATAAAACCGAGAAATTAATACCTAGCATAAACTTTTTATTTTAATACAAAATAAAAGAGTTATCCCATGCTGGCACATTTTTAATGATGCTGTCTCTGGTGGTCGCTCACCATCCTGCTAATCTACCGCGTAACTAAACTGGTAATGAATATCGACTCTGGTAATAAACTTCAATACGATCGTGAGAGACTAAATCTGGAGCTACCTTTTAATTTTTTTACCGATCATGTAGATGGGAGTCCTAACTTCATGATGGCTAAATTACAAGGTAGCCCAAAGTTTAGTCTCTCAGGATCATATTTATTGAAGTAATAATAAGTCGATGTTCATTACCATTTTAGTTACGCGGTAGACCCGCTGGTGAGTAATAATCGTCCGAAATATTAAAAAAAAAATGGTCGTATTTAGATTTCAATTATTGTTTTTGACTTACTTTTTATTTATTCACCCCTTAAAGGGACCGGGACTAAAAAGGTAGGACCTTGTATAATACAATCAACTATCTCATTTACTGTAAGAATAATTTGTATGAAGAGGCATTGCCGGCTTTTTGGCCACAAAATGTAGGATCCGACCCGCGCGCCGATATGGAAGCTATTTTCTCACGCATTATGCCTGAGCGTGAATGCGTAAACAAATCGAAATAAAATTGCGATTTCATTTCCGTGACACGGTCGACAGCATAATTTTAAAATCGTTCGCTTTGAATATTCAAATCTTTTCAAATATGGATATTTAATCTGATAACGGGTGATCGTAATATCACATATGAATTGCTTTTTGTAATATACAAATCTAATAATATTTAGCAAGCCGTGATGTAGGTAAATGCGAGCGCTTTAGAAGAGATATTTCATAGCTCATCATAACAGCAAGAGCAACATTTCGTACCTAGTTACTTAAAGTAGGTAGGTACTGCTAAATGCAATCGTCTCGTTAACAACAATAGTTTACTATTTAATGGAGCAACATTCGATAGTGGGCAATATTTCCGTAGATAAGGGTCTTGAAAACGATGTTTGTAAACCTAATCGAACTCGTAATCTATATATTAATAATTATGTGAAGAGAAAACTTTGTACCCCTTTTTGATTTGGCATATTTAAAGTTTATATGGAGTAGTGCAGAAAGCTAATTATTTTTTATATCCTACGTGGTCGAATTTCGACCACTGGGAGACCATTCGTTCTTATAATTAAAAAAATTAACAGCTTCTGAAGTCGGGGCCACTGCCAAGCTAGGTGCATTGAAGAATTATACGCTCCGACTTCAGAACCTGTTAAATTTTTTAAGAAAATTATTTTATACTTTTTACTTTTTTTTTTAAGTCGGTTTTTCTTTTTTTTTATAGTTTATTTTATTTTTCAATTTTGAGTGGCAATAACAATACATTAACATGAGATTACAGCAATCGCGAGTGATGTGCTGTTATTCATTCAAGAGTTCCATTCATTCATTCATTCAAGAGTCTATCTCCGAAGATCTTCATCAGATCCTCACTAAATTTAAATGGGAACACTTCGGAAGTATACTCTTTCAAACAAAAAAAGAGTCATTGAAATCGGTTGGCGTGATATTGAGTTATTCGACCATTTGTCGCGCATATACTAAATGTAAATTTAAGACTTATATGGTTTTCTCATGGATCCCATTGTCAAAACTGGACCAAATTAAAATGGGACCATTCGGGAAGCACCAGCTTTCAAATAAAAAAAGAATCATCAAAATCGGATCACGCAGTCGAGAGCTATGAGGTAACAAATATAAAAAAAAAAACATACGCGTCGAATTGAGAACCTCCTCCTTTTTTTGGAGTCGGTTAAAAAGTCAGCAGATGCTTTTCTGTGATGCTAAGGGGCAGCGTGCCATTTGAATCATCACAAGAAAATAAAAAATTGTGTGCATACCCAAAAATGGTCCTGACACTGCGACCTTGCGTTAAATCTCCCACCTCATATAGCTGATTCCAATACCAGCGAGTCTACCGCGTGTCTAAAATGCTAATGAAAATCGACTCAGTTAAACTTCATTATGATCGTGAGAGACTAAACTTTGAGCAACCTTAGAAGTCTCAATTTCATGATTGGTCTGTTTTTTACAAAGTAGCTCGAAGTTTAGTGTAACAATCGTATTGAAGTTTATTACCAGGGTCGATGTTCATTGCCATTTTAGTTAAGCGGTAGACCCCCGGAATCGGGCTTCGTGATAGCCTTTGTCAATCACCGAGTAAAGGATATAAAGCCCATAGCACACTACCTACTTTCTGCATCAGAATCGCCAGTACAGCACTAGTAGGTAAAGGTAGTAAAATAAACAACAATTCTGGATAATCACAAATCACTTTTATTTCTTGGGTATATCGAGGACATATATCTAATACAGTAAAGTAGATACCAGTACAAAATTATCTATTACAGGTAGGTACGTAGACTAGTAGTACAAAACAAAGGAACAAGTTTCTTTGTAGTCTCAGAGCAGCAGTTTTTGGCACTGTGATTGTTTGGCGAATTCATTTACATCCCAAAAAAAAACCTCACACTTAGAACGTTTACCATGTATTAAAATCGGCAATGTTACTGCAATCAATGACCTTTAAATGTGAG
Source organism: Allophyes oxyacanthae (assembly GCA_932294325.1). NCBI lineage: Eukaryota > Metazoa > Arthropoda > Insecta > Lepidoptera > Noctuidae > Allophyes > Allophyes oxyacanthae. Next base: position 6,756,917 of record OW028611.1, read on the forward strand.
CTACAGGACAATAACCAAATGAAATTATGTAACTGAGTAAATACATGCCATGAAGTGCTTGCGAAACTCGATTAGTATGCACTAAGACTGTGATTATTCCAAAAAAAAAAAGAGAAAATAAGGCGTGCCTGTTGTAACCGGCGAATTGAACATAAAAGTGCAATAATGATTGTGGTGTCACAAGCTGACAGCAATCGTGACCGCGGCGGCTGCGCGGAATTGCGAGGCGAGGTGGGCGCATCGAGGGCTGCGCCAGCGCACCGAGCTAACACCGCAATCGGCGCGCGCAACCGAGCGCCCGCGTAATGACAGCTCAGCCGCCATTAGCTCTCATTACCCCACAGTCACGTACCGCAGGCAGAAATGGATTTGTCTTTGCAAAAATAATGATTGCAGATTGCAGACCGCCTTCAAAGAAAATTGGATTCGAATGCGCGTAAACAGGATCCAGGGTTAGGCGGTTCACATCGCTGCCCTTGAGGAGCGGGGGGACGTTGCTCTCGCCAGCGCCCGGAGCTTTGCTGTGATCTACATTATTCTTGGAGTACATCTACGTACGATGCTGTAATTGCATCATTCTATTTCACATTTGTGTTCTGTAAACAAAACAACTTAAGTACTATGAAGTTATTATTCTTATACTTAAAAAAAATATTAATCACAAAGTATCTAACGCTATATTACATCATGGTCATCATGGAACATGGCACCAATGATATTGTAAGTAAATTTTTACTAATAATATCATTGGTATACATACCATGACTTTGTAGAAATGAAACGACGACACATTTAGCTCATTGCATTTAATCAAAAACAAGTGACAAATCGATGCTGAGTTGTCAGTAACACGACACGAAACCCAATTTTATATTATGATACTCGATACTGATGTAGCCAATTTAAAACACGATGGGAAACTAGCCGCACGTAGTAGGTAGTACCATTCAAACAAAATGTTGTAACTTAACGACTGCATGATTCATGCTTCGGTTACGTAAAACACAGCCGTGGTACAATAAGTGTACCTAATTATAGTGCCAACTTAAAATACGAAACCTTAAGGGAAGTTAGTAACATTAGAATACAAATGGTTATTAGGTACAGTGAAGAGTGGCTTGTAATCAGAATATCACCATACGAGCAGGTCTTCAACAACAAAGCTCGCAATAAACAGAAATCAGCGTTCATTATTGAATCAATAATGTTATGCATTGTCGCTCTCGGAGTCTATAAAATGTGTCCAACACTTCATAAACCAGATGAGCGAGAGTGGCCGGTGCGGCGGCGGCGCGTTGTAACAAAATCCAGTAGCCAGCAGAGCCATCGACCTCGAACATTTCACACATAAATCTTGTTCACAGTCCCCGTGAGCCGTGTTCGGTGTTCGCTAACAAATTACAGCGCGTTATCCGAGCGCGGCCGGCCGAGGGCCGTTATTACAACTAATTGGCGACAATCAAGCCGGCTACTGCTTTTGTGCCGCAAAATTTTCTCGTCGCATCACTTTGTTTTTCAGACAATTCAAATTTTAACTTTATTTATGTGTTGTTTTGTTCGACTTGTCTATTATTCAGAGAGGTACCTACCACAAATGGAATTGCTTTATTCAAATCCTGAGACTCTTATGTTTTCAATATCAGGATTCTATTGTAGGAAAAGGAAATATTTAATATTTTCAACGCTTATTGTATTGTATCTGCGTTACATTGCTTTATTTCAGACAATTTTTGTATCAAAATGCCTGTTATTTTGTCACCCTCGCATCTAACTGCTTTTGAATACCTATGCTTCAAGGCACTTGAATTTTTTAACCGCCATGGGAACTAAATGGGGTGCATATTCCTCCTCGCCATCTATTTTGAGCAGCGTGCTATGTGTGCATACATAACTAAACCCTAATTAGCGTGTTTTAATTCTTTTATTTTTAGGCGAGTCTCGTTTGTTGTTCGACTCATCGATTGTCATGTCAGGGAACAAAAATATCTCCATTTTATTTGCTAAGTGGTGGAGCGGCACTCGATGGCGGTAACTGTGCGAACATTATACTAATGCGTTAAAGTGTTAAACAAAGGAAACTTACGTTAGGTCGGGCGGTTCCCTCGACCCTCGCGGTTCGCACGGCCCAGCTAACGCGGAAGCGCAATGTTTACACGACAAAAAAATAGCGTTCGTCGTGAGCACGCGCATACAATACACATAACTCCAACTTCATGGGAATAACGCAATTGCCTACATTCTTGTTTATCGACGCTTATATTTTAGCATCTTTATGCGTTCCTGTCTAGGCTGGTTCGATCCAGTTTTGAGTTATAACCGAATGAAATTAACGGTCTATTCAAGTTGTCCTCTACGGCTGAATAGCTTCTTCGTAGTTCGTATGCTATTTCCTATTTGCTTAAAACATGTCTGAAATAAAATCAGTATTCATGAAAATTGTTCGTGTATCAGGCAATAAATCTACATAGATTTTGAGGATAATCTCGATATTGAAAGTCTAATCAAAGGTCAACTAGATCCCAGACATGTTTACATTATGTTACGTGATGTCAGGTTTTCTGGAATATTAGGAAAATTTGGTAAACCATCTGAATTTCACCTCCGATTGCGTCAGATTCATAAACGTACTTGGACATTCAGCACTAAATACAGATTCATAAATCAGTCAGGTTAAATCAAGACACACTGACGATGTACACAGTAAACATAAAAAATAACATAAGTGTACCAACTTCATTTCATACTTAATCTTGAAATTAAACGCCAACCAATTAATTTGGAAGATAATAAAACACGTTCGTAGAAAAACTGAGTGTAGCGGAAAAATTACAAGTACCTAATAAAACTAATGTGATAATTTGTTATGAAAAATGTTCTTTATGTTGAGAAGAGCGAGCATAATACTAATCTCAACGTTCCGTACGTCTAATTCTCACTTTTAACAAAACGTTTACAAGCCGGGGCCTTACATAATTATTTTTTTGTCGGGCCCACGCTTTTATACCTTCTACCTGGCGATGGGTACCTGCCCCACTAAACTCACTAGCCGGAACACTATTAACTAACTCCACGAGGCATAAAAACATGTAGAAATAACAGAGAGCCGACACTCTTGATGGACACAGTATAATTTAGTCTGAAAAGAATTTGTAAAATTGCTTTGTTAGACGCAGCGCGGAGACTTTTGAGAAGGCAGCCGTTTCCTGAGAAAGCCTTACAATTTGTTCATTAGGTTGTAATAGCTATGATTTTGAATGATAGCTAATTTTGAGCTTTGTTTCTAGAACTGGCGGGAAAATTATTATTATTACAAACATGGCGGGAGAATTTATAACAGAATGGGGATGTAAAGTAGGGTTAAGATATGATTATAAGGTTAGTAACTGTGCTATTATAAAATAAACTTTAAAAAAAAAGTAAAAACCGACTTCAAAAAAACTAAAAGGTATAAAATAATTTTCTTAAAAAACTTATCAGCTTCTGAAGTCGGTGCCACTATCAAGCTAGGTGCATTGAAGAATTAAAGGCCCCGACTTCAGAATCTGATAAGTTTTTTAAGAAAATTATTTTATACCTTTTAGTTTTTTTGAAGTCGGTTTTTACTTTTTTTTTAAAGTTTATTTTATTTTTCAATTTTGAGTGGCATAAACAATACATAAACATGAGATAACAGCAATCGCGAGTGATGTGCTGTTATTCATTCAAGAGTTCCATGGTCTATCTCCGAAGATTTTCATCAGATCCTCACTAAATTTAAATGCGAACACTTCGGAGGTATACCCTTTCAAACAAAAAAAGAATCATCGAAATCGGTTGGCGTGATATTGAGTTATTCGACCATTTGTCGCGCACATACTTAATGTAAATTTAAGACTTATATGGTTTTCTCATGGATCCCATGGTCAGAACTGGACCAAATTAAAATGGGACCATTCGGGGAGCACCAGCTTTCGAATAAAAAAAGAATCATCAAAATCGGTTCACGCAGTCCAGAGTTATGAGGTAACAAACAAAAAAAAAAAAAAAAACATACGCGTCGAATTGACAACCTCCTCCTTTTTTTTGATGTCGGTTAAAAACAATCCTATCCTACTAAAATGCATTGATTTCAATTTACGCATAATAGAACTGGGTTTTGAGATATTATTATGCAATATGATATCAGTATTCCGTAACCTATGGGTATGAGTTAGTAACCTAGGGTGCGAGGTAATGATCCATAGTCGAAAGTGGCAGGTCGTGGGAAGCCGTCGGGCGTCGTCTCCTGCGAATCAGTCATGTGAGTCATGTCCCAGAAGGAGAGGGCGGAGCGAATTCGAGAAGAGAATCTGGGCCTCTCAAACTATCCCCAGGAAAAGAACGGGATGGAGGAGGCGTTAGTACGCCAGCCTTCTTCCACCCTAGTGAAGGCCCTCGGGTGGTGGAGGGGGGTTCAACTGCTCGGCGCATAAGGCAAGGCCCTTAGTTTGAATGGCGTGTCACGTGTTCCTGATACGCCATTCCGCAGGAGAACAGGGTGACTGGGGCCCAACCTGATCACGTAGAGGGTCCGCGAGTGCGGGCGGGTGCCAACGGGGCAGCGAGCTGCCGAATGAGACAGCGTACCCAAAGCACCGACCAAAGCGCAAGAAGGAACACCTTGTGTGTTTTGCCCGTGCGAGTCGGACATACCTTATAGCGGACCAACCAAGGCGTTTTTGAAACCCAAAAAAAGGGTGCATGAGAGATGTAAATATCTGAATTAACAAATACATAAAGCCAAACCGGAGGAGATAGTAATTTCTCCGAGAAACCTAAGCATGTTATCTGTTTTTGGATTGTGAATTCTTTATTTTATAAGTTTCCCGCCAAACAATGTTTTAACTTTTGGTCCTTCGACGCATAGTTCGAATTTTCAAGCCGAAATCTCCTCTCGATAATTTATGAGGGCGTAGCCGAACTGGCGTTGCAGTCGGGCCCTGAGAGAACTCCAAATCCCACATAACATGTTGAAAATATATGTTGCAATATTATAAGTACCTAAACAAACAGCATGTATTTAGACATGATTTAAACGGAAGTATATAGGAAAAACCAACATGCTGATAGGTATCATAATATCCTGTTTGGTAAACATTCATTCATTACCACTTCCAAATGTGGTTTTAACCACCTCACAGGATACTGAGTGTAAATAAAAAGATAACGAAATAACAATCAACAAAAATATTTTTAGATAACAAATAACATGCCAACTAATCTTAGGAAACTATTCGCGAACGCTGTCGGATGTGCTGTTGTAGGTACCTCAATGTTATGTAGGTACAGCGTAGGGGCGGGGGGCGGGGGAGAAGGTTGTCGGCCCCGGCCCGTGACGTCACCGCACTGACCACTCCGGGACCGCCACAATGGCCTTTCTCAGAAGGAGCAGATGCGCCTGCGCCGCTATCTGCCGTTCCCTTCCCCGCACCCCTACACGCTAACCCCGGGCGCACGTGAGGTTTTCGAATGGACGCCGATAACCTTACAGGTCCAATCTAACAAATTTTTACCTCGCATTCTAAAACCGACGCTCAAGAACAAACCGTGACCTAGCCGCCAAAAAAACTCCAATTCTTTGCCTTTGAAATTGATGAAAAACAACTACAAAAACTTACATTCAACGACCAATAGCTAACCGGCGCGGAGTGTAACTAAATGACATTATTTGGGCGGCCGCCCGGCCGGCGCGCAGGTAGAGGCGCGGAGGTTACCTCGGCGTTAGAGCGCTGCCGCTCAACGTATCATTACAGCACACCGGTAATGATACCCGCCCGTAATCACCGGCTCACGAACGCCGCTGACGCCGACTGTAGTCGCCGTTGCCTCCCGTAGAACTTCGCAACTTCCATGGATGAGTGTGGATCTAGTCATGATGTACAAAAACATGCACTAAACCTCCACTCATCGAAAGAAATTGACCTTTCCGCCGCCGCTGATTCGTGGAACCGTCGAGCACGACGCACTGCACGCACTGATCGTTATGTCGTTACTCGTTAGCGATGTCACGTTGTAGCACCGAACCGTACACGAGCACGTTGCCGTGTTTTTTTAAACAATCATTATTGTATGCGGCGCGCTCTAGCGGCGGAGCGCGCCGCGCGGTCCGCGCGCTCTGCCCGCTCACTATGAAATAAACGGTCGAGATTTGAAATCTGGAAAGCTAGACGCTGCGCGTGCGGCGGAGAGGGGGGCGGGAGACGCGGCGACCAATCGCGGCGCAGCGCGCGCGCACACTGACGTGGAGGGGCGAACCACCGCGCCGCCCGATATTATCTTTCTTTAAGAACGTTATTTTCTTCTTTCCTACTCGCTAGCAAGTCCGTTCAACCGACAGCGGAAGTGAAATGAACGCGCGCGTAAACTGCACACTCGCTGGTAGTGCTTCGCAGGCGAGCTAGTATCCACCTGACAACACATTTTAAACCGACGCGACGTTATGAATGAAAGTAAAAAGATACTTGACGGGCGATGCAGTCAATCATATCGCTGTTTCGTACATTAAAAGGCAGTTATACAATAAGCTTATTTATTTGCTCGGTATTAATCGGCTTCACAATCCAATGTATAAATGTGTGTAAATGCTATTGAGATAACAAACTGCATTAGTAACTGGTGCAGTAATTGTACAGTTCTACTACGGTCATAAACCGTGCAATTCCGCGTTGACAATAATCACACGGTTAAAATGCGCACATTATAATCAATGAACTATTTCTTGAATATGTCATGGATTAAACAAAGATACGTATTATTAACAAACTTAATGGAAATGGAATGAACTGTATTATTAAGTTTTTATTGAAACCATAAATATTAACATCTTCAGGTTACACACATAGTCGAACCGAACCGAACAATGTTGATAATATGCACCTTATAATAATTTACATACTATAGTACTAAGCAAAACAAAGCTGTGATTTAGGTAAATCCATTTTTCTAAATCAACAGCTGACGTTGGCCATCTTATTGCAACACTAATATTGTTTAGAGCAAAACAAAAATATGTCATATTTGTTCACAATACAAGTTAATGCAAATATACAATTATCTAAAATACACTGGTCATTACACACGACTTTAGAGAGGCGCAGACAGGATGAGGCATTATGCAATAAACGCATCAGTAACTAGTTTTTCTGCGACAATATTATATTTGGCGAAGATATTTTAGACGCGCATCTGTCCCTTGAGTCCCTTGTCTTGGCCTTGACCGACGACATCTATTATATTATTATTAAACGCATCTTTCATGACTCCGGAGCAACAAAGTTATAAATATTTAAAGCTATTTTAAAATTATTTTTAGGTAACTGGCAATTTATTGATTCTTTAACCCCTTATTGATAAAAACATAAAGTTTATAATAAATTAAGCATAATGTTTAAAATAAGTTTTGTCATTGCAAATAGAAGAAAGGACAAAAAAAAATGCACAAAATGTGGTGTTATGGCAGCGAATGAACGGAAAAAATAAATTAAAAGTAAATTCAAATGTCACCTGGAAACAATGCAGCAAAATCATTTATATTACAGCTATTTTATTAACGAAACACAATAGGTGATCACAGTGTACAGTGGCGCCCTACTAGCGGATGTTTTCTCCTTGCGTGTTTAATAGGTAATACATTATAGACGTCGTTGTTTAAGAGCCAAATTTACCAACAACATAACAGACGATTAGAGCAAAATCAGCCGATTACCCATACAAGAATTCATGTTTAAACAACATGAATTCTTGTATGGGTAATAGGCCAATTTCATTTTAAACATCTGTTATAATTATTGTCGATGAACTTGGCCCAGTCTTCACAAGCATTGTCTCTAACACAGCTACATACAATACAATTTTGATTTACAAGATATGAAAATTTTGTCACGGTTTATTAATATTCGTAGTATTCGTACACAAACACAAAATACAAAAATCATAAAAAATAACATATAATAGTATAGTCCCATAGGTTACTAAAAGAAACAAGATTAAAATTTAAAACAATGGTATCCACGATAATAATTGTCTCCTTCATCACATTTTTTTTCCTGAAGTAACTTCAGGAAAAATAAATGTTCTAAGTTCTAAGCCTGTGTTCACTTGTCACATGGATTAGCAACGGAACATATTCGGTCCGACCCTTTATACAGTGAATATTGATCACCAAGTGTACAAACTATAATACGCAATATTATCAGACGACTTATTTAAACAAAATTTCAAAATCCTGTGTGGTTTCTAGCACCGAATAAGCGAGTCCATTATCTTGGACCAAGCCATGATGATGGTAAATATTCTGTGATGAGCTTCTCCTGATCTTCTTCTTTGGTCGTGTTAGCACGAATTATCACATGGGAATCGTTTATGCCGTAGTGGAAATATAAGCCATTCAGTAATGGTGGTTTCAAGTCCGAATGCTTAAAATGCGTCAGATGATCTCAGGTTACCTTAGTCTTGGGAGCTTTTTCTTGCAGCTCCTGTTGACGCACTGTTCTTAAGGTGGCCGGTGGGTTCATGACATTGTTGTTAGAGACGTTTTATCACAATGCACTAAGGATTGTTGTTCGCCATAATGATGGTACATCCCAGGTCTGTGAGCTGCATGAGCTCAGCCCCTCCATCGAGCAGTCTGTGTGAGCAGACAGCCACTTTCTCGCTGATGTCGCACTTCTGTTTGTTGGTCAGATGCCCCGCAGTCACCACTGTAGCGCTCAGTTGCTCTAGCAACTGGGACGCGGAGTAGGCCTCCATCAGGAAACTGGCGGAAGACCGATATAATGACGTTTAATTTCACTCAATACCTTCCCTATTACCTCAGTAGCTCAAAGATCAAAATACTTTTTTTACCTTTAAGTGCGTTGCTAATAGAACAGCATGGAAATCAAGGGGGGAGGCCTTTGCCCAGCAGTGGGATGATACAGACTAACAGTAACAGTAGTGCGTTGCTAATTGTAAATGAACTTTTTTTTACAAAAATTATGATTATTATTTTTGAATTTTAATGTTTTTCGATGTCCAACACCAAAATAAGTAGGTTTATATCCTTTGCTATGAACCACGTGAGGGATAACCTTTCGCTATCCATACTTTATCGTCAGCATTAATCCATACCTACCAATGTGTGCGTGTCAGTAGAACTTTCCGATCCCAATTCTATCTCTGTCCTTTTCGTACACCTTACGTCAACGCACGGCGCGCAGCGACTGCAGCGAGTCTTTACTCCAGTAGACTTTTGACATTCGTGCCGTCAACACGTTTCTACATAAGTATCAGTCACTAGGCCCAGCGACAAGGTATGTTTTTGGACATACTACACACTTAATATGATTCAGAGCAGACAATACTGCTAAGCCGACATGTCGTATTACTGAGGCGACAGTCTCCTCAACCGAAACCGCCGTTAAATTGAGACGACAGTCGATTCATTCGAAACGTTTTATCGCTTCAATTGAGACGACGTGTCTCTTCGATTGATACGACGGTCGACTCAATCGAACCGACGTGTCTCTTCAGTTGATACGACGGTCGACTCAATCGAACCGACGTGTCTCTTCGATTGATACGACGGTCGACTCAATCGAAACGACGACGTGTCTCTTCAGTTGATACGACGGTCGACTCAATCGAACCGACGTGTCTCTTCGATTGATACGACGCGACGGTCGACTCAATCTAAACGACCGTCGACTCTTGTGAGTTGAAAAAAACGACGTGTCTCCTCAAATAAGAGTTAAGGCTGCAGTAGCCTGAGGAGACGCATAAAATATGACAAAGTTTACATTTCTTTCAGAACCATGGCGCAAATTACTTCAATGGGAGCTCTTGCGGCTGTCCCTTGCCCGAAAGACAGCAAAGTAGCTTTCATGGCAATTCTCGCTTCGATTGATAAGAACTTCCCAAGTAACTGGAGAAACTGGCAAGTCTACAACTATTCATTTGAAGACCTGTTTGGAGGTAACAGAGTTCCTTCCGAAATAGAAGCAAAACTTAGATTCGCCATACCAACAGTTGACATGACGCTCGCCTTTTATCCGTCCGCAACATCACTATCGGAGAGATCATACAAGGCTATAAGGACATCTATTTTAAAATGGCCTCTGGGAAGAGCACTACTTTACGCACCGCACCACCTAATGGAAAAGATACACTCCCCATCTTGTGACGCCTTCGTGAATACAGTTAGAGAACTGAAGCCAAAATTTACCAAGCGAATGGTACTCTCGAGGCTAGAAATTTCCAGCCCATCGGTACCAGTAAAGCCTTCCTCTAGTAGGAAAAGATCTAACGGGAGTCAAGAGCAAGCTTTTCAGGTGAAGCGTTTGTCTTCAATGAACAGAATTCATTCACCTGTGCCTTCAGAAACCCGTGTTGCACTATCTCAGGACCGTAACAAACACCGGATCGCCACTTTGCTTGGTAATCAAATGATATTAATGAAGATGATGCTCAACATACAGTTGAAGCAGAATAAAATGATTCAATTAATTCTCCTAAAACAACAGCTGAACGAACTGAGAGCCAGCAAACGTTGTGAAGAGGACAATAATTCGTACTGCATTCCAGATAGCACACAATCCGACTAAAGGGAGAAAATACTGCGAGTGAGTTGGACAATTTGTGATTCCAATTTTCGGTTCCTGGAAATTCCGTTTATTTGAGTTTGTTAATGATTTGTAACTTGTAAGAGAAGTTCACTTTAATTTTGTTACTTAATTAAACCTATAACTAATTCACATAACGCTAAACAGCAAAACATTTTCTTTTAAATATCCTGGTAATAAACACGTCTCATAGATTATGGTTCAAGCGTAGACGAACCTAAATAATTATGGTATTGGACTTTTCAAAAAGATATTTTATTTTTATTTTTTATGGGAATTAATCCTATTTTCTTTTCTCGAGTTTTAAGTCAACCCACAATTTGTATAATAGTAATTTTACGGCAATATTTTTTACATTATGTGTTTGTTATCATACCTTTCAAAAGAGACCGACAAAGGGGTATGCAACCTTTAGTATGGACCCGTGGCATCATTTTTTTTTTCTTTCGCCAGTAATGAAACTTAGGTTATAATTAGAGTACTATATAAGAAGTCCACAGAAGAAAAAATTAAGTCTCTAAGTCGTAACCTACCAGAGATATGACAGTTGCTATTTTGTTCAATCAGGCGTTATTTTTATGGAAAAACAATATACACCGACTTATTATGGTGAATATCGACAGTGTTTTGTTAATAACAGTGCTCAGAGGACCTTGTGGCAAGTAACAGCAGCACGGGTTGATAGTTTTTTAGGTTTACATATCAAGACTCCTCCGTGCCTTTATACGAGTATATACGAACGACTATAGCAGTGGTTATAAGTTAACAGTCAAAAGCCCGAAAATCTGTTAACGATGATCGACACTGTTTTGTAATAACATCTACGCTACCAGCTCATGCAGTCCGACTCACTGCTATATCTATTTACTAACTCAGATTACCAACTTTTGGATTTGGGGTTTTGGTAGCAAAAAGGCAAATAAAACGTGTTTATCTAAACTAATATTATAAAGAGAAAAGATTGGATTTTTGTATGTTTGTTTGTAATGTATAAACTCAAAAACTACTGGACCGATTTTAAAAATTCTTTCACCAGCAGATTGCTACATTATCTGTGAGTAACATAGGCTATAATTTATAAAGATATCACGCGGGCGCAGCCGCTGGCGGAAGCTAGTTTATAAATAAAACATCTTTATTAATGGTCACTATAATCAGTTTCATTTTCAATTTCATTTCTTATAATAATAACTAAAAATGGACCTGAAGGAGTCAAGTTTTGTTGATATCTTCCCCAGCTCATATACCTTATTATAGAAATCACGTGGCAACAAAATCCAAGTGTCATTTTCCAGACTATGCATGAACAATATTGCCCTTTTATGGCGTTTATGCCCTCATTTTCACCTTCTAAAAATAGGTAAACAAAGTATGATTGTCGCCTTCTATATAGAGACTGGATACGACCACGTAACAGCCAAGGATTGTGCATTATTAAATTATATCTTTCAAATGCAAATATTTAACGTGTCCTCTCTATGTAGTTCGATAATGAACGAACCATCGCTTCTTAAATGTTCTCCATAGTAGCTCTTAGCCTGACATAATTGATACGTTCCTAGTTCATGTATTATTAAGTCATCTAATTGGATTGTGGGGAAGTTACCAAGGCCAGGAGTATTGGCCACCATACGCTCAAAATCGACTCGATGGTGATTGACATTTCTTTGATCCACGTAGTGCCTGAGATCTTTATGATCTTGAGTGTTATTAGTTATTACTTTTATTGATTATTGAGTCGATCAACCGATGGTCCGTTAATGGTTTGCCGAATGCATTTAACATATCAGCAGCTATTCTAAATTCATCACACAGATGACCTGCACCTCTATTAAAAAACTGACCTCTAAGTTGTCGAAACTGATTTTTAAAACTTCCATTGACAGTTCGACAACTCATGCGCACAGTGTTACCCGTCTAGAATAATTAACCTGCTGAGTAGTCAATTGTGTCTCACCCACATTTTTAGAAAGAGGCATGTACGCCCGGGATTTTGCAGCTCTAAGGCCCTCCATAACATCGCGAAACCCTCTATTTAATATAAAAACATCATCTGCGTTATAAAACCGCAACTCGCCAGCTCTGCCGCCAACTCGATTAGCAGGTACTTCTGTTGCAAATGATACAGCGTCTTTGCCTTGCCACCATTACGATGAACACAAATATCGCGTCACGTCACGTAGCATAAAAGATTTGTATATACAAATCAAAGTACAGTAAGCACAGCCAGGTCACACATTAAAACACGAGAGTCCAAAATATAAAACAAGCCAAGTCGTAAAGTATCGCAAACCAATCACAGAAAATGTACGTACTCACAATCCGAACACTGGAAGGTGAGTGAGTGCATCAATGTCATTTAATTACCCTTCCTTCTTGTCTTTAATAACCCGAAGGGGGTTAAGGAAAGGGAAGGGAAATTAAATGACAAACTCCGACACGACACGACGGCGACGAAATGAAATGGCAAGAAATGATGAAATTCGTTCCAAAACCGCCTGTTAAGAACAAAAGAGCAACTGTCATATCTCTGGTAGGTTACGACTTAGAGACTTAATTTTTTCTTCTATGGATTACTTATATAGTCCGTTATTTATCACCAAAGTTTCAGTATTGGCGAAAGAAAAAAAAAATGATGCCAAAAGGTTGCATTGTCCTTTCACTACCACTACTTTTTTTTTTTGTACTTATTCTACTTTCACTTTTCCGAGAGACTTTTCAAAAAATCTTACCTTTCCACAAACTGCTCCAGTTCATTGTAGTTCTTGACACTTAGGTACTGGTTGACCAGCCTATCAGGAACCAGTCCAGTTACCTGATAACAAGTACCGCCAATTAATATGGAAACCATTTAACCAAGTCTCTTAAATTAAATGCATATCTTCTTTTCTCGGGTCAACAAGAGCTATTTTTGACTTGGGAAGCTGTGGCATGTTGGCATGCTGTGGTGAAAAGATTCGCCAAACAGCAGGTCTACCGCGTAACTAAAATTGTAATGAACATCGACACTGGTATTAAACTTCAATACAATCGTGAGAGCCTAAACTTTGAGCTAAATTGCATTTTTTTTACCGATCATGAAGATAGGAGTCCCAACTATATGATAGGTAATTTTTTTACAAGTTAGCTCAAAGTTTAGGCTCTCACGATCGTGAGATACAGCCTGGTGACAGACGAACGGACAGCGGAGTCTTAGTAATAGGGTCCCGTTTTACCCTTTAGGTATGGACCCCTAAAAAGGGGAAGGAAAAGCAGTCAATGGCAGTACTGGACAAGCTGCGGGTCTCGCGTACCTCATTATTATTATTATTTAATTGAAGAGGTAGGGTATTAAGCCCCTTTGTCACTGCGACCTGCGAAGATCTATTGTGACGCCTATTGTGTCATTACAGCACTTCCTCTAGCCGTAAGTCAATGATGAAGTTGACTATGTTTTTGGGGTGGAGGGACTTAATCTCATCTGGTGAGATTAGGTGGCCTCCCAGGTGCTGGCTTCTAGTGTGGTGTACCTCATACCTGCACTATGTTCTTGCTTGGTACAGGACTTTAAACTCCTTTGCACAAATACCATAACAAGTGTTTTAGCAGCTATACAGTATGCAGGCACACACACACAACACCTATATATATACTTTATCTATGTTTAAGATGATGTAAGTTATGATAATTAGTTTTATTTTTGTTGTTATTGCATGTTGTGCCCCAATTTGCAACCAAATAAATTTTTCTTTTTTTTCCAACACCTCGCCTGTCACTTACCTCCACCAGTCCCTCAGCAGTGATCTTGCCCAGCAGGCGCTGACAGCACTGCATTGCAGTGAGCGCGCGCCGCAGATCTCCTTCACACGTATCAACTGCTTGGTGTAGTACTTCGCCTTCGCCGACATCCACGCCTTCCGCTTCACATATCTCGCGCAGACTGAATCAAGAATTTTTAAAATGATTTTAAAGAGTTTTACCATAGCTGCTTATTTTTTTTTTCTTAAAATTCTAGATTCATGTGAGATGAGATCTTTTTGAGCACGGCCGTGCGCGCAGATACAAAACTACTATAGCTATGCACACATACATAATATCTTGCAACAGATATAATGATAAGGAATATTACCATTATTATATATTTTGTAGTATGCTGAGTTGCGGCCCCTTTGGCACCATAGCTGATTTTTAACCCCCAACAAAAAAGTAAGGTGTTATATTAATTTATGTTTTTCTTTTTATTTCTTGTTGTCCCAATAAACTCTTTTTCTTTCTTCTATACTAATAAATAAAATTGAATCTTTAATTAAAGATAAAGCTTTCTGTAAACTATAACAACAAAAGAATTTACTAACCGCTTGATAACATTCTCTCTGGCCAAAGGCTTGAAGCGAAACTTGGAACATCTGCTAGTAATAGGTGGTATGATCCTCGAGACATAGTTGCAAATGAGACAGAAGCGAGTGGTTCTAGTCTCTCTCTCCATGGTACGTCTTAATGCCGCCTGTGCCGCATTCGTCATGGAGTCTGCTTCATCCAAGATTACCAGTTTGTATGGGGGACATGGTCGGCCACTGAAAATTCAAAGTATAAAAGGTACTGAGTTTATTTTGACTCAAAAGAGATTAAGAGAATACAAACAAAACTATGAACAATAAAATTTGAACTTTCAAAACTATGTGAAATAGACATATCAGCAAAGTTACTATAATATAATATTTTTATGTTAACTGACTAAAGTAATTAAAGTTGAAAGTTATATTCCTATCTCTACATATAAAAAGAATATTATATTATAAAGGAGGATAGGCAAATATGTATGATATCTGGATTTTAGACCCACCAACATGAAAGCGGTATTGATAAATGTAGATTACAATAATTAATAAAAACTAAAATAATATCTTACCTTAAATACATACAAACTATCTATGATATAAAAAACACTTTTCCTGACTGACCTATCAATACACAGCCTAAATAAACCACTGGGATTATCTAGAAACTTGACATTTTGACAGTAGGCTCCTTTGACTAGTTTGTTTCCAAAATAAACGGTTGAAGCAACAACTTACTCAGGTCTAGTACTGCTAACAGTGAGTTGAGCGAAGGACTTCACTTTGTCTCTAATGACTTGTATGCCACGCTCGTCAGACGCATTCAGCTCCAAAACACGGTCCCGGGTAATATCGCCAAATAGCTGCCGGGCCGCCGCCAGGATGGCACTCGTTTTACCGGTACCGGGAGGGCCATAGAACAGCAAATGTGGTAAATCACCGCCGGCCAAGCACTCTCTCAACACCTGTATTACTTCACCTTGATCTACGATATCGTCTATAGTTTTCGGCCGGCTGAAAAAAATTAAAATTCAGTCAAATTAGAAGTAAGAATCATAGTTTGCAATCACAGACGTTTATGAGAGTAGGTCGTAATAAAGTTATAACATGTATCACTTACTATTTCTCAACCCATGGCGCTGGAGGTTTCTTTTTCCCAGAAGACTTTACACCAGATGATGAGGGCTTTTCAGAAGCAGATATTTTACCAGTTTTTAGAAAAGCCTGCATCGTTTTGCTGTTTTGAAAACTCTTGTAAAAACGCAAACTAAAAGCGCGGTTTACCTAGGTACCTACCTACTTTCAAGCACCACAATACCAAAATGTCATTGTCAAAACCACATGACATTCCAGTACTTACATTTATAGAAAATATTTCATGATTAGAAACCATTGGCTACGTTCAGTAATTCAGTTTTCGGTGCGAAAGTCACTCGGGCGAATGTCGCTCGCTCATCGGGAATAATTGAACGATCCACAACTGCGTTACGCGAGTGACCAATCCGGACCAATCGAACGACCTCAAATTATCTGCTGTATCCTATGACTACAGTCATTGGTCGGTTGTTAGCAGTGCGACCGAGTGCGACTTTCACCCTCCTATTTCACGGAGTGACCAGAGCGATCGTCCGACGACGCTCGCTCAAATAACTGAACGGTTTAGTGCGATCGCCCGCGTCGTCGAGCGTCGTCCGGCGTAATAACTGAACACACCCATTTAGAAACTAAAATTTCAAAATTTCAAACGCCGAACACCTATGTGGAGTAGAGATAAAAAAAAAACATACGCTGATAAAGTGCTATTTGTAAATTTCAACTGGAACGCAAAAAATAGAGCTGTACCCAAGAACCTTAGCTGTACCCAATGACGTAAGAAGCCTCTCTTACGAGAAGGACCTGGCATGACTACAAAACAACGTGAATACTATGTAGTCTGTGGTGTAAAACAAAAGCTATCGAGACATCTAAATGGCGGCTTAGTGTAGTGATGCACCCGTATGCCATTCGATATGTTTGTCGATATGCTGTCAGAAATGTTGATATAGGTCGCTCTCAAAGGACAATCTAAGGCAACGTCCAACCAAATAATATCTTACCCCAACAGGCAGTGGGACAATATAAAGGCTAATAATTATCCCAACATAGGTTCCAATTTAGAAAGCTCTCGTAACGTTTTTTTATAGCTTTAACTTAGTAACAGAGGATATTACAGGTACGTATAGAGATCGGCAAACATCTAATAAGGTGACCTTTAGTCTCTTTTGTCCTTCTCTCTCACGACAGTTTATGTGCGCGAACGGGCGCGAACTTTCCCACACCACGCCGCTTTTTGCTCAAAGTATTTGCCGGTTAACGTTCGGCGTCGCAGGGGACAGTGAAGTTTATCAGTATTAGTGTATAATCTATGGTGAAGTTATTCCGTACTATTCGGGAACAACTTTGCAATCGAATATTTATTTTTTTGTTGTTGTTAGAACTGTTTATATAATATAGGTAGTAGGTACTAAGTAATATTCAAGGAAAAGGAAAGGGATAGGGGTAGGACAGGATGTAAAAGTAGATACTTCCGAAGGCTATACAACAATTTCTTCCTTGCGGAAATTGAACCCATACGAGACTAATATTAGGCATCACGTAACAAGGCAAATGAAACAAGCTAATAATATTAATCCTTTTTTTATTAATTTATAAACCATACAATTTTACATTTTTAAATATTATTCACTAGGGGATAAAGTAGTGTCTTACGGCACGGGCGCTATGTTATGCGCATTCAGAATTCTAGTCTAAACCCTCTCTCTGAGCTCCGGATTCATGCTCGCCCAAGACGTGAACACCTTTATCCCCGAGGGGAATACTTTACTATTCACACCTGCGAGACAATAAAAACAATAATATTAGAAACGAAGTATTAATATCTCCTTTATTCATTATTAAAACAATAAGAAAATAATAATATTAAAATTAAAATAATAAAAAAGTAGAGTATCGACAATAAAAAATGCATGAGCGGACAACACTACCTCCATATCAACAGCAAATAATTTTCACGAAATATACTGAAAAACGTGATGAAATCATAGGCAAAATGTTAAATTCATGTAGCTATATTGCCAAGCTTTCTCAATTATGCATAAACTTATTAGAATTGTGTCTATTGGGACATATTTTCATAATAATAAAGTACGTACCGGTGCAATGTTATGTTTGGTCGATTTCCGCTTCTTTTAATGCCGCACCCAATAATACCACAGTTCGGCATATTGCTTATAAAGTCAGTTCTTGTTTTGATTTAATAAACACACAATATCACTATAGATTAGGGAAACATTATTAAATTACGTACAAAAATAAAGCGCGTTGACAGCTGATGTACCTGACATAGCGACTGACAGGTGAGAAATCATAATGGCGGACCGCCAGCTTCTTTTCCGTCCGTTTCCTATAGATAATGTTAAACATGACAAGTCCTTTGGTTTCCTAACGTCACTGGCTGTACCTAAACGACGTAATATAATATCAATCAATTCATAGTCGATTTATAAGACGAATATTTTATTTTTTGTGTGGCAACATTTTGGTAAATTGTCAAATTATTTCATTGGCTACGTTCAGCATAGAGATAATACATAGTACCTATAACTAGAGAGCTTACTGCTTTAATTAGTTGTACGAAATTTTGTGCCCACATGCAAGTCACCCGAGATTCAGCGGTGTCCCTCTCGCACACATGGCCATTACTCATCAACTTAGTAATCTACTAAATTGGTATTTTCAGAATCGTTTTTACATACATATTAGAACTAATGAAACTTCTACCCACGGCTATCAAAATAAACATAATAAAAATTATAATTGACGTGCTTTAAATATTATATTAAATATTATTATTTCCATACGTTATTCAATAAGATTGATTATTACAATATTTGGATACCAGTAGTTAAAGAAGTTTGCATGCGGGAAACACTACATCATTCAAAATGGCTTACATTGTCAACTTAGTTGTCAACCTATTGTCAACATTCGTGGTTTTCATAGTTCAGAAATAAACGTGATCAAACATTATTTTTGTGCCTAGAATAATTTTTTGGCGACAAGATGGTAAATACTTGAGTTATGATTGGGTGCAAGCGAGAATATATCCTGGTTGTGGAATATCGTTCCATAGGTAAGTTTCATTGAGTAGTGTGACAATATATTTTTATTTTGTGGGATATAGTTGCTCCAAGTACTTATTTTAGATCGTTTCACATAACATACAGTCCACTAAGTTAAATAATTTACGTACTTTAATAAATTTGGATTTGTTTTCCATAATCTGTAATGCGTAGCATATTTTCGATGCATTTATTGTTTTGTATAATTTGAGTGATTCCAAGTATAGTATAAGTATACATACAGGGTTATTTGTAAAACACCGGCAACGCTTGAAGGGGTGAAACTACTCATCAATATGAACAACTTTTACTATGGGAACAACCATGAAATCGCGAAAAAAAAATCAAACTTTTCATACAAAAGATTAACCTTGCTCCATCAAAATGTATGAAAAGTTTGAATTTTTTTTCGCGATTTCATGGTTGGTCCCGTAGTAAAAGTTGTTCATATTGATGAGTAGTTTCACCCCTTAAAGCATTGCCGGTGTTTTACAAATAACCCTGTATATAGTTTAAGTTAATTTGTTGAAATCATTTGTTGTTTGTTGTGCCGAATAGATAATAATGTTTTTTTGTATCTCTTATAAAATGATAGACTTTATGAAAATTCCATGTTTGTTTTTTTCAGGATTCCAGCTGATGTGTTTGTGGCGTAAATTTTAAAGATAATGAATTATTTAACAGCAGCAAAAATAAAATTAAAACCTGAAGCAGTTCCTTCAATATTACCATAGGTACTATTGTAATATGTTTAATAATTATCAGTTGTTGTATGTGTCTGTTGTATAATGTTGTGTGTAATTGTCTGGTCTGTAATAGTTTATACTAATATAAAGTATAACACATTGCACAAACTTAAGATTCACACACTTTGCTTATTGTTTATTTGTGTTTAATATTTTCCTATTAGTATAGTTAGATGGATTAAACTTTTACTGGATTGGATATTGTACTTAGATATTGTGCCATAATGAAGATCATTTTTGACATTACAGATAGCCACAAAAAGAAAAAAAAAAACTTCTGGGAAAAGTCAGTGCTTACCGGACATTTTACGACTGCCAAATAAATTGTACGTGCAGGAACATCTGGTGAATCAGGGCATGTAGGATCTTGTAGTAAATGGGAAGATGTTGCAGTTTCCAGTGAACCACCAAATAAGAAAGTAAAGCAAGAAGAAACAAGCACATAAACCCAAAATACAACTATAATGCCAACACAATTAAAATTACAATCAACCATTAAGTTTCTAGCCGGTCTCTTCTCCATAGAACCCGGCCCACTTTGGAACCGTGCATCTAGAATCTCAACGTTTTGACGAAACGACGACGACCTTTTTATGCCGATTTGAAATTAAAAAAAGTTTTGCTTTGACTTTCATTCATTGTGTTTTATTGCTTAATGTTGTGAATGACGATTATACTTGAGTTTGCCAAACAAGAATATTATGCACTAAGCATGGGTTACCCTTTCTGCTATAATAGGAAAGATCTCATAAAGAAAGGTCGTAGGATGGTCGCAAAGCTAAAAGAGAAAAAGAAAAAAGAAAGAAAAAGTAGAAGAGGAATTAAATTTGTATCTTAAAATGTTAAAATCTAATGTTTCCTATGACTAGAGCTGCCAGATGTCCGGAATATTCACGCATGACATTTTATTATACACGTAATCTGTGTATAAGAAAATGTCCGGATTTTTCCGCAATGTCCGAAATTTTCTCTAAATTTTCTTTTTTATTATATAGTAACCTTGCATATGCCTATTTATATATTATGCCTTGTCTGTGACTCTAATTATAACCAAAAGGGTGTATGTATATTTGTAAGAACGTTTAGATACACTGTATGGACCGTATATTTCACTATTTACTAGGAAAAAAACAATTCTTACTATTCGATATCAGTAGTTAATTACCTGATAACTATTCTCATAACATAATTAAATATTTCTATCATGTCCTACTTTTAACTAAAATGTATGGTTACCCTATTAGACAATGACACGGCTACCACAAAGTATTCTCCCTCAGACCGGCTTTACGGCACTATTACGCGTTCCAGTACTTGTACTATTTCTATGACGTTCAGTAATTCAGTTTTCGGTGCGAAAGTCATTCGGGTGAATGTCGCTCGCTCATCGGGAATAATTGAACGATCCACAACTGCGTTACGCGAGTGACCAACCGGACCAATCGAACGATTTCAAATTATCTGCTGCTGTATCCTATGACTACAGTCATTGGTCGGTTGATAGCAGTGCGACCGAGTGTGACTTTCACCCATAGAAATAATAAGTAGGGCTCCCCCCTACAACTAGAACAAGCAATAAGCAAAATATCGCAAAGAAAAATAGACCTTATCACAATCGCTTAAGAATTGTATTTGAAGTAAAAGGAGACGAGACCCTCTAGAAAGAGCGACCACGGAGCTGTGTGTCTCGTTTTAACAATTGCCAGGATAGAAGTTGGTACATTTTAGTAGATTTGGTACGAAGATTGGATTCGTACACAAAAATTATTAAAATAATGAATTTACTATCTTGCTAGATGTACAATGTTTTTTTAAATTTAAATATAAACAAATTTACCATCATAATCTTTTTTTCGTAATTTTATAATTAAAAAACTAAACCTCCGTACTTTTATGATAGATTTTATTAGTGTATTATGACAGCTTCAAAAAAAGCTCGTGTCATTCAATTTGTGACAGGTTGACGGTACTAAATTAATATTTAATCGTATTTTAATATTTTATTTACAAAAATGGTGAATGTGATGCGTGAAAGGTTGTGGAATTGCAACATATTCTGGCTGTAATAATATCCTTCCACGGGTAACCTTGAATATAATGAAATTTTACAAAATTTGTCTAAGTTGCTGATAGGGTGACAATATTTACATATTACTGTCGGACTTTGGGTTTGTACTAGTGCTACGATTTCACTATATTAATTAAATCAATGACAAATTTTAAAATATAATTATTAATTATAAAAAGTTCGCTATTTCGGCATCCTAAAAATTTTGATTACTATAAAATTTGGGAAAAATTCGGTGGCGATGTCAGTCATCATTTTAAGCCAGATGACTTCAATAAGTCATGTTCACGAAAGACATTAACTAATGTACCGACCCGACTGCAATGCCTAATTAATAGCTTCGAAATAATACTGTTTATGTTAACCTGTCTTTTTAGCACGCTTTTATTAGCTTCACCTGTAAGTAACTAACTAACATGTAAGAAAATCTTGGAAGTTAAATTTGACCCACTTCCCGGTTTCCGATTGAGCTGAAATTTTACATACACGTTTAGTTTAGATGACAATGCATGGTTAGCTAAGTTACGTCATTCTAAATCCAATATGGCAGGCTCCCAAAGATGGCGGACCAGTTAATTAATAAGCACTACCATGATATAGGTATCAAATGAAAGGGTTTGCTGAGAAGAATACGAAAAATCGAAGTCAAGGTCAAAGTCGACGACAAAGTGCAATTCGAAGTCAAAGTCAAAGCCGATGCCGAGGCCGAAGCCGAAGCCAAAGTTGAGGCCGAAGCCCAAGGTTTTTATTTCAACTGGGCCTTTGCAGGCACCTTCAGAAGCGTGTTTTTTGTTTTTTTTAAACTATAATTTAAAAGCTTATTGTATAGTTGCGTTAAAAGTTTTTTTCGTTTTTATATTTTTATTTTACTATCCTGTGTCCTTTGTGCAAAAAATAAATTTATTTTCTTTCTTTCTATTACATAGGACCTACATAACAACGGTATCGGCGGAATGTAGATGTACAATAGTAGTACATTTCTGCCTAAACTTTCGGGGAATACATAGACGTGATGCTATGTATGAGATGTTATTTAATATCGTGTGTATAAACGAAATGTAGCAAGTACCTACCTGCCAGTGGCGTGCACAGACATTTCTTACGGTGTAGGTAAAAATAGCTTACTTGTTGTATTGTCAAGTTAAATGATTTTTTATGATTGGCCACCTCACTCTAAGACTTAAATTAACTGATATTACACACAATTAATGTAATTATTATAATATTATTCAATACTATTTTTTTTAAGGTAGGCAGGCTAGTAGGCAGGCAGGTGTCTTTTTTCCTCACGGAGTGCACGCCACTGCTACCTGCATGTTTTATATTATATTCATTTCATGTTTCGCATACCTTATTGGTATTGGCGGTGATAGTGCAATGCTGTGAAACTATTAGGTACCACTTTAAATAAAACCATCCGTCCGTCCGTTGCATCCGTGGGCAAATAAAACAGACCTATCATTATTAGATAAATGGTCCAAGATTTTCTATCCTTGGTAAAACGGAATTTTATTGATATCTAAGTTTGTAGAAATCAAGGAAGATTAAGAAAACTGTTTAATTAGAAAATTGATTCTACATAATTATTGTTTACGATATGGGTACTAAATGCGGTGCGGAGTGGATATATTTAACTATATTTACAAGTGTAGTTACATGTAATTAAACAATGACAGACCGAGCCCACCCCGATAATTCCAAAATTCATCGATTTTTTTAAAGGTATCTGCGTAACTTATTTTTCAAATTCAGTCACACACAAGTCATTACATCACAATTCATCACAGGAAAATTAAAAATGACAACGTCTCACTCGATGCACAAAATGATGGTCACTCTAATAGAGCAAGATAAAATTACTCTGTGGTAACTATCTCAGGTGGCTCGCTGTTTTAGCAGAGTGCACAGTCCTGTTACTTAGATAATAAGTCTATGCTTTCACCCTACTATTTCACGGAGTGACCAGAGCGATCGTCCGACGACGCTCGCTCAAATAACTGAACGGTTTAGTGTGATCGCCCGCGTCGTCGAGCGTCGTCCGGCGTAATAACTGAACACACCCATTCATTCATTCAGCAGTGAGCCAGCCACAGCCACAGCCAGCCCAGTGTTCCCAACTTAGGGGTTTTCCCCCCAAATTTAGGGGGTAAATAAGTGGGCCGGGATTTTTTTAGGGGTATTTTTGGGGATTTTTTTATTCTTGACTTTTGCGTTTTTATGGTTCTTTTTTTAAGTTTATAAGGATTGTGACGCAGTTGGCTGTAACTTTTTGAAAATGTTTCAATTATTGTATAATGTTACAATTTATTTAGAAACGAGTCTAAGCGTGAACTTACGCTTCCATATGTCAATTTTACGAACAAATTTTGACAGATGGCAGCGTAAGTTCACGCTTAGACTCGTTTCTGTCGTCTCTGAATGTAAGCCTAAGAACCTAGTATGTGTGTCATGTAGAAACTTAAAACGTTTTAACTTTAGCTTTAGCTTTGGGGATAAATATTTCTGAGAGTTGGTAACACTGAGCCAGCCTCAGTCGCAATCACAGATTAATATATTTTGGTCGCAATCTGTCGCAATCTCTAAGTAGTCTGTGGTTGCAATTCGCAAATAAGCGCGAAATTTACTAAAACGGAGCTTTCATCAAGCAATTTGAATAAATATAGTTTACAGAATTATAAAAACACAACAAAATGACAACAAGGTCTAAGAAAAAATCTGCTGCATCAATTGCTAATGTATCTCCGCTAAAAAAGCGTGTTGAAAACTCATGGATTCTACTTGTGAAAGGTTTGAAAATTTCTGAGATGGCCAGTATACAATATTTATCGATACCTAAAAAAAATTCTAGTATACGCAGAACTAACGCGACATTGTATAATTACAGATTCATTGCTGAAGAACAATAACTTCAGCATCATTAGTTTACCGCACCCGGCACATGGGAAGCCCTCAAAATATTGTCTCGACGACGATAACAACAAAATCTATGAAATTGTAACATTTGACGAACCACACCGTTCTTGGTTCATAGGAGAAACTGTGAAATCTGATGGCAGTATACTAATGGTTACTCCGATGAACCCCTTATTTTTAGGTAAATACTAAAATGATTTTATTACCCCAGAATGCATTTTGTATTTTTATAGGGGCGTAAATTATGAAGAACTTGTTACTGTAATATATTTTGAAGTAATAATAAATAACAGTTTGGATAACTACATTATTGAATAAAGTGAAAAAGAAAATAAGAAATTATATGTAACCTAATGCAACCTTGTGAGTGAGTGATTAAATCTTATTTATTACTGTTTTCAGTGCTACCAAGGTTAAAGAACCAATGCAGCAGTAGAGCAGTACCATTAGAAGACTTGTTGTCAGAGAAAGGATATGATAAGATACTCAACTTCATGCCTAGTTTGGACAATATTGCTGATTTGAAGGTAGCTTTCTTACTAACACTAGTAAATAAGTATGTCCAACACAAAAATAAGATATAAGGGCCGGTGCCTTCAGTAGTGTACCCATATTTATCCATCAATAATTATGGAAACTTAAAAGGAAGTCATACCTATCCCTTTACTTAATCAAGTGTAAACATTTTTGTTATTTATCATTTTGTTCATCTTCAAGGGTTCTCCTGAAATGAAAGCATATAAATATAGTGAAGAGAAGACTATGACCTGGCTCGAGGACCGTGTCCGCAGACTATCTAAAGTGTTGCGACAGAAAAACATTCATGTCACATCAGGAGCAACATCTGCTACATTTATTACAAGCAATATTAAAAATGAGAATGTAGATGAAGGTATAATACTAATGTGTCTCAAAACAATTTGGTATAATATTGAAAATTATTCATGCTATCATTTATCATTTTTGATTTCAGAATTTTACTTGAAATATGCCTGTGGCATGATAACTGAATATCTTCAAGAAGAAATGGCACAATCACTAGAAAAGAGATTTAATTTCAAGCCAGACATAGTTGAAAGTATTGGAAACAAACGAAAATCTGAAGTTGATAATAATGAAACAAACAAAAGAACAAAATGTGAATCTTCTGAGGATGATTCGAAACTAAATGCATTTGTTAGCCCTAATAATAAATTAAATGAAGTAAAAAAAGATAAGACCATGACTGCAAAAGAAAAGGCAAGGCAAAAGGCTGCTAGTGGAACAAAGACAATTTCATCATTTTTTATAAAGAAATAGATTTTTTTAAACATGGGCAGTTAATGTTTTATATTATCTACTTATTGCTTTTACTGTAAGTGTTAATAAATTCTTTAAATATATAATCAAATCAAATAAATACACTTTTAATACCACCCCTATTGGTCTAGGGATCGCAACCATGGCAGCTGAGTTTGAGTTCCGGTCAGGCATTGTTCAAAGAGTATTGTTATTGCTTGTTTTTTGTATGGAAATTCCATAGCAGACTTTAGACTGAAGAAGTGTGCCCAGTGGCGTAGCTAGGTAACCAAAGGCCCTGGGGCAAAAAATAAACTAGGGCCCCAACTAAACTATTTAAAATCGTTTGTACCGTATTCGTCGCTTTCCGAATTTGATGTATATGACCTTAAAGTACATTTTTTTTACAAAATCTGTCTTTAAAGTACAAAAAAAAAATGCAGGAAACGATTATGCGAAAAAAAATGAGAAAAAGTTTGTTCGAGACTTGTTGGGAATTCCCCTGTATTTTTTCAAATACCTAAGTTCCCATTATTAAAGTCGCGTTCCTGGAATCTGGTTTATTTATATTCCAAATGTGGGAGAAATTTTCACTACGTCATTGACTATTTCGGTGAACTATTCAGGATCCAGATGAGGGTTTTTTTTTTCAATGTGCTGGCCGCGTTGCTATCCTCGACCTAGGACAAGGGGCGAGAGAAGGTGCAACCGCGCCGCGCCGCCCGCGCCCGCGCGGAGATCTGAGATCTACAAAATCATACATATACGTTGAAATAATTATTACTTTCTTTATTAACTATCCTGTATAGTCAATAATGAAAGTATCAAATTCGTAGTTTTTTTGGGATCTCCTTGGCAACTATGCTAGAATAGACGGAATAGAATTATAACCATCAACTCGCTGATGATGTGTAACCAGCCTTAGAATATCACCTGCTATCTAATGAATAATGATTGATTGATTTCATTTGGGGGAAAACAAATCCAAGACCCATGAGGAAATCACCTCGGACCCTGATATTAGTTCGAGTACCTATTTCACCGTTTAGTGGACTTAACTCCTAAATGCTACTTCGATGGTATTCGTTCAACCATGGTTCAACCGGTTTTTTCCGAAAAAATATAAAACATTGGCAACACTGCTTTGGTCGCCATTATCAAACGTCCATCCGTTTTGGGACTTTCAGCGGATTTTTATACAACACGGACATTTAGAAATAATTAAGTGAATCTTGGACACTTCGGACCTTGTGTAGTGAAACTGATGTGATTTATTTTGATATTGTCGTGTCTAAGGACTTCCATAAGTGCTCTATATTATCAAAATCGCGGCCAATGTCAGCAGGCGTGTCAGATCAGGTATTTCGCATTTACACTATCTCTGTTCATAATTACGTGTTTTATTATTTTGTTGTGTAGCTAATACTGGTGTTTTGTTTCTTGTTTCATGATTGTGGCTGTCGTAGCGGATGAAAGGGCAAGGGAACCAAGGTAAAGATGGTATCGTTATGACGTTGCAAAGTGTTTTCTCCGTAGGTGGAACAGCGCACCGGTCGGCTTCGCATTTGGTTCTCGTTATTGCGATGCTGCGATTAGCGTCGTAATCTTTTTAGCTTTCACTTTTAAACGCTCTTGCGTGATTTCAGATCTAGAATAACATTATTGATAATGTTACTCTGCAAAATGCTGAAATGTAACTAGAAAACTAAATGTTATGGGATTCATTTATGAGTGTATGATTATCATGTATACTTAGGAGTATGTAAGCAAGGTAGCCCACCCAATCAACCCACATATATCTAAAATAACTTGGAAATCTTAACAACCCACACAAAATCAATGGATACAAGTATAAAATACTCTCATCAGTGGGGGCTGAGTTGCAAACATGTACTACTTCATAGACCAGAGTAAGTAGGCTAATTATTTAACAGATCTGATTGATTCTTACTGTGTCATACTATTCTATGTCAGTATTAGAATCATATTTATGAATCAATCCAGTGTTCATTTTAGTCAAACAAAGCTTAATATTTGTGTTTAGTCTGATGGTGAATAAAATTCAATCTTGTTTCATTTGATAGGTGAAAAGAGGACTTTGGGAGTAAGATCAGAAATTAAACAATCTGGTATAGTCATGATACACCAGGGATCAGGGATTTCACAAACAAAATGCTTGGAACAACTGTGATGCACATAGAGTTCATAACTCTGCGTTTGGACACAAACAATTTTAGCCTTCTGGATGGTTGACCAGAAAAATTGCCGATTGTAGCTTATTACCAGGCAATTTAACTATGACCTTGACTGTTTATGTTATAGACATGTAATTCAGTTATTAGTGTACAATAATTATGTACAACAACCACAGAATTTAATATTTACATTAATTAAACTTTTACTTTAGATATTGGTACTTATCTCTATTAAGTCGACACAGGTGACCTCCAAAGGAAGGAAGCACCCGGCTCTTTGGAAGGCTTACTTGGTGACATGGGTCTAGTATTCAGAAGCCCTCTAGACTTTTATTAAATATGATACAGGGATTATTTGGATACTAGTATTACTTTGAGCATCATTAAAACAAATGCAGTGATGCCTGCCCTACAGCTCATTAAAAACAAATCTCTTGCAATCACAGGTGATTAATGTATCTGTATACCTACTTGTCATAATGTATTGATATATTTATATAAAATTAGCCTTTCACTTAAGATGTTGTTCACTTGGTAAATGGTTTAGTCCGTTTCCATAACAAATTTCCAAACATCCTTTCTTACTGCTATGCTACCATATAAATATAAATAAGTTTCTAGCTCAAACTGTAATGCTTGAGTGTTTATAGATCGGTAATAATAGTTAAGTTAACCATCTCTTTCATTGTTATGGAATTTAAAATTCCATACTGATTGAGCATTATTTAGATGTTGTAAAAAATTATTATAGCCAGCTGGATTATTTATTTATAGACGAGCAGCATTTTGATTAAGATTTTTGTTTTGAAGTAGGTTCACATCAAGTGTGTTAGTGTGGGGGCCATTCCCACCAATAAAATAACAAAATGTTATTAAGGAAAAATCATTGCATTCATTTTTATTTTACACTCTGTTTATTTGCCCTAAATTGGCTTTGACTTTGTGATATTAACTTTATCCCCAGTCTGACGCTGTTGGACTACAGACACTTTATTAATGAAACAAGGGACTATTATAGTTTTATTGACATCCATCTGTCTGTCCACTGAAATGTGTACCTACGCATAGTTTCTTTGAATGATTATTGCACAATGTTCGTATTCATTTCTCACACATTATGAAGTAATTAATACCTATTGTGAAATAAAACCTACAGTATTGTGTTACAAATTATGTAATGATATGGAATAATAAGAAAGAGTCTATGATATTATGTATAATCAAGAATATAAAGACTTGGAAATGTGTATCACATTTGTTTAGTGACTAATTCCTTATTTTGCTTCTACATACAATTGTTTAATGTCTCAGAGTAAATAAAAAGAGTGTCAATAGCATAAAATTCCCAACCAAAAGTACTTTTTTTTTTGTGTATTGGAAACTGTAGCACTGCCTTCTTTATGATCAAAACTCTAATACAATTATTATCAGATAGTGTCGCGGGCGTAGCCAGGATTTTCCTGAGGGAAAGAGGAAAAGCAACTCGGTCAATTTGTGAAATATAAATCATTCGCTGTGATCGCGACATCGTCCGCGTGGAAATAGAAAGAAGAGAATTATGAAAAAAAAAAATTGCTTCATGACATACTGTTTCTTTCTTAAATTTCATCAAAATCGGTTCAGCCGTTTAGTCGTGAAAAGGTAAGAAACAAACAGAGACAAGAGTTACTTTCGCATTTATAATATTAGGTAGTAGGTATTATAGTCGATTTCAATATATTGTTGAATTCAATATATTGTCGGTTGTATATTAGTATAAGTTCTTAGCTGTCGCATTAGGGTAAACCCTGTAATGATAGTTTAAGCAGTTATAAATAAATAAATAAATAGAAACCTTTGCCAGGGGGAGGAAAAGGGCGTGTGGTTACCCCTAGCTTCACCTTGGTTTTCCCATGAACAGAATTTCACACTATTTTTGTTTTAAATATAGTTTCTTATGTTATTGTAAAAGCCCAATCTCGGAAATTAGTCTCCTCTTCGGTGGTTGAATACTGAAAGTTGAATTTTTATGATTCACAGTGACAAATGTACCGAAAGAGCAACATTTAGAGAGCGGCGGCGACGAGCTGGCAGAGGTGTCATGGCGCCACCAGCAGCAACCTTCCTATGCGCCACCCATCTCGTCCGCGGCCGACCCGTACAGCGTGGCAGGTAGGTACATATATTTCGATATATTTAACCTTAACACATTCCCCCGAATAGTTAAATAGTCCCCCCCGAAATATGTAGTATTTGTAGAATCCGTAGTAGGTACTGTTAATGTAAAGTCCCTAATCCTGTCTCGTTTTAACTGTAGTCATATAAGTTCCCTTGTGAAGGATTGCTTCCACACATTAAAATTCAAAGTAAATGATATGTCCAAGGTTGGCCAACATTGACATTTTTGCAAGCTTGCGGTCAATGTGCCTCCAAATACAAGTATTGCACCAGTTTTAGATAACTTAAAAAAACTACTATGTAATCTAATCCGCGGGTCTACCGCGTAACGGAAATGGTAATGAACATCGACACTGGTAATAAATTTCAATATGATTCAGAGGGAATAAACTTCGAGCTATCTTGTAAAAAAAATATCAATCATGAAGTTAGGATTCTTATCTTCATGATCGGTAAAAAAAATTAGAAGGTAGCTCGAAGTTCAGTCTCTCACCATCGTATTGAAATGTGCGGTAGATCATGATGATGATTCAAAAATTTTTATAATAGAAATAATTTTGAGGTATCTTGGACTTCTTATTTCGTAACTGAGTTTGTTTTGTTATCCAGAGGGTTATTGTCGTAGGATTACTTTTCATATTCAAATAAATAAATAAACATCTTTTGTATCTTGTTGCATTTTTAAGACATAAATTTTACCGAAATTGGGATATTTGTTTAGACGCAAATATTTTTCATTATTTCAGGTTATTACGGTACAACAGCACTTCCTTATCAAGCTTTTGGAGTCGGGGATGGGACATGGTCCACCAATGGAACAGACCCGATGACTTTCGGAGGATACAATCCTCACGATTCTTATGGAATGGATGGTAGCTAATTCATACAGTAACAAGAGAAAAGATGTCACTATTTTCACTAACTTACATACATTTAATATTCAATTGTACATACTTACATGAAAAAACGACAATACCTTGATTGAATCTTGCTTCTGTTAAATCGCATCCATCTTGTGCCATCAGTTAATTACTTTTGCATATATCATTCCATTTACCCCAACATTTTTATAAAAGCTAATCATATAATATTTGAAATTTTACTAATTTAAGACACGCAGCTCTCTACTGACTCTCCATTGTTATAATTTCAGGTGTGTTCGGACCCTCAACAACACCGTTTTCAACCGCTGCGTTCGGGCAACCAGCGTCGACTTTTAATTATTTTCACGGTAATGGCGACTATTCAACTTGGGGGCAACTCGGTCGCGCGAAGCAGTACGATGATTATTACAGAGCCGACGGGCTATACGTGCCCGACGGCATCAAGGCGGTCGAGACGGGAGTGCAATCCCTCTCGCTTGGTGAACACAAATTGGAGAAGGAGCGCCCTCCGGAGCTCAAGGACGTGTCGGGTGGTTCTCAGCCCAAAAAGATGACATGGGCATCGATCGCAAGCCAACCGGCAAAACCCGCGCCGTCCACGCAGGGAGGCGCCGTCAAAAAGAAGGGTCCCGGCATGCCTCCACCGCCGATAGTGCCTGGCAAGCACAACATGGACATTAGCACTTGGGACGCCGGCAAGAGCGCACCGGTGGTGACAGCACCGCCGCCACCGCAGATGCAGGCGCCGCTCGTGCCTGCACCGCTGCCTATGCCGGCGCAGGCGCCGCCCGCTCCCGCGCCCGCCGCCCTGCAGCAGCGCGGGCCGCCGCCAGCATGGGCGCACGCACCACGCGCGCCGCCGCCGCACCACCCGACGCCGCAGCCGCACGCGCCACGCCCGCAGCTGGCTGCGCCGCCAGTGGCCGTGCCGCCGCCGCCGCCTGCCGCTCCGCCTGTACCGCACCCTGTACTAGATGAGCTGCGCGTCAAAAATGATTACAATCCGAAGGAGTTCGATCTGAATGCGCCGCTAGCTAGATTCTTTGTGATCAAGTCTTACTCGGAGGATGATATCCATCGCAGCATCAAGTATGAAATATGGTGCAGCACCGAGCACGGTAACAAGCGTCTTGACGGGGCGTTCCGCGAGCGCGAGAGGGAGGGCGGCGCCGTCTTTCTCTTATTTTCAGTGAACGGAAGCGGCCATTTCTGCGGCATGGCTCGTATGACTAGTGCGGTCGATTACAACTCCAACTCTAGCGTTTGGTCACAGGACAAGTGGAAGGGACAGTTTCGTGTGAGGTGGATCTATGTTAAGGACGTTCCAAACGTGCAACTGCGTCATATCAAATTAGAGAATAACGAGAATAAGCCGGTGACAAATTCTCGCGACACCCAGGAAGTGCCGCACGCTAAAGGGCTGCAAGTGTTACGTATCATGCACTGTTATTGTCATTCGACTTCTATTTTTGACGACTTCATTCATTATGAGAGGCGTCAAGAGGAAGAGGATTCGCGCAAGGTTCCTCCTCACCACAACAATCAGGACAATAATCGTGAGGATCATGAAAACGGTCGCGGGTACCGAAACTATCGTGATTATCGTGACAAGCGGGACGGCCGCGATGGACGGGAAGGCCGTGATGGCCGCGACGGCCGCGAGGGCCGCGAGTGTCGTGACAGTCGCGATGGTCGTGATGGTCGGGACAGCCGCGACGCGCGGGACCACCGTGACGTGCGAGACACCAGGGACCATCGGGACTCTCGCAACTACCGCGATCCTCGCGACGCCCTCGATCTGGATGATGACGTACCTCGGGACTATAACGATCATAACGACCGCAATGATTCGGGGATGTATCGTGACGGTCCAATGTCAAACATGTATCGCGACCGTGATTACAACAGACCTCGCAAGGTTGGTGCTATGATAGTAATATAATATAGCTGATTTTGGGATTCTAACACATAATTTAATAAGGAACTTAAATTATTTGGTAACTGTTGCTAATTGCGTGTTTTGTTTCAGGACCGAGATGGTTCGCGTGGTCGCGGTCGTCCTCGCAATTGATTAACGTGCTTACTATGTGAAAACTATTTGAGGACTGGCTTCTCCCCATAGACAACTAGTAGTCGACTAATTGGTACCGCATTACATAGACGTATGTATAGTGGACATACATAGACAGGAAAGAGGAATTATGTCCGATTACGACGTGACCGGCGGTTGTTGCGTTCCATCCTGAACAATTTTAATGTAACATAGATATTATTGATTGTTTTAAACAGTGCATCGCTAAAAAACTTTCAACAAATTAAAATGTGCTAAATAATATTCGTACTGGAAGAACGTTTAATTAAACAAACGCCTAGTGAACAGAACATTAATAAATATCAACAATCGTCATGTACTTGTAACGCATTATGACGATGAGTGGAATTGTGGACTTTATTTCAAATTTGTGGACTGAATCGATGAAATATAGTAATTTTTATATCTAGAAAATTCTGTGGTGAGAGGAGTTGATCCTACGGTTTAGGGACTGGTGAAGTTTCAGAAACGTTGATACAAGTATCTACACATTGTGTGCTGACTGAGTGTTACGATACCTCGGCATCAAGTGTCTATGATATTCATTAAATATATGGATAGCTGATAATATCAGTGGTGACTTATAACTTTTATATTGCAGAAATTGTAATCAAATAAGGTGTGGACCTTTTGTATAAATTTTTTTATATCAATATAATGGACAGATATGTAGGAGTTCTCTCGTGGCATTGAGTTTAGTCTTACTCCATGCGCTGGCTTTACCTGTTTTACTTTTATTTTCGATATGGCAATATTACATATTTAATTGCATTATATTTAATATTGCAATATCATGGAGTAAAGTGATACCTATATATCTATTTAAAGTACCATGAACTTATTTGAGAAGCAAATGATCACATAATTATTTCTAAGTTGTAGGTATGTATGGATTGTTCCTTGTTGAATTTTTTTTAACATGTGTATAAAATATTTTCTACTTTTAAGTGAAATGAAACTACAGTGTGACGAGAGAAATTTGATGACAAACAGAAGGAAATTTCCATTATAACATGTTCTGACCTTAATTATATTTTTATTCATGTATCATTGCTCCCCCACCTTAATTTTAAAGTGCCTTTTCTTTTACAATAAATAAAATATTTGGAATCTGTTCTTAATTTGTGTAGACGTCTAGTACTAGTGCCACAACGGTATTTTATTAATACCTAAATCTAATTTCTAGTTAATTTTGCTAATGCATTCTAGATATGTCCTTTGTTTTACATATTTTTTTAGTTTGTATTCTGTTTTAGTAAGGAAACTGATTTCCTTCATTACATAATGAAGAATTGATTTAAAAATTATGTACCTTCTATATGAAATTCTCTTACTTAGAAGTGATACTGGATTAAAGCCTGTCATTGAAATTGTTAATTATTATTTTTATCCAGCCAATCCTAAAATTATCGTCTGTATGTCATTTACAGTAATGCTTTAATTTTAGCTGTGTTTTTAGTAAATCATCTATTTGCGATAGTTTATTTGATATTCA
Source organism: Allophyes oxyacanthae (assembly GCA_932294325.1). Taxonomy (NCBI): domain Eukaryota; kingdom Metazoa; phylum Arthropoda; class Insecta; order Lepidoptera; family Noctuidae; genus Allophyes; species Allophyes oxyacanthae. The sequence goes on from OW028611.1 coordinate 6,791,837, forward strand.
AAAGACGAACATACGATATTTTTATTCCAATGTTTATTTTGATTAAATAAGCTCTGTCCGTAGATTCAGACTAGAATTCATGCAGACAGAGCGGACAAGCGTTTCGCGGTCTGGGCCTACGCCATGCCGCAGTGTCAAAGCAAAGGCGTCGTCACGATTTCACGACACTTAAAATATTCGCATTGAGTGTTGCATCTAGACAGCTTGCTGTGTGCTTTCTTTCTAGGAATTGCACACATGACACGATGCTTGATCGCTTTATGTCGGCGCAGGCTATATACTGCTATGAATATAAAGGTCAAATCACGAGTTGAGCAGGTGCGTGCTTGAATAGCATTATTGGGTGCGACATATGTCACGTGTTGCCTCTATATTTCTATACTCTGGGCGTGTGGAATAACATCTGTACGGTTCTTAGCGTATGCTTGTTTGAACAATAACCTACTCGAAGTGGCCCGCGAGGTCTAGCTACCAGCGTCACGATCAACCACTCAACGCCTCGACGACATGCCTCTACGCTTTACAGAAATTAAATGACTTACATGATTTCGTATATTGAATGACGCATTAGCGCATGCCAAGCTAACGCTAGGTACAATTACCTATGTATGTACCTGTGTTCTTGAATGGATATCGCGAATTGGCTAATGTAGATTAGGACGTCCTCAAGATAGATGAAGCGACGATCTTCCGCTTCGCAGAGCGGCTGATAGCAGCTGGATACGAGCAGCCGAGGATCGAGCTAGATGGCGTGCGATTGGAGAGGCCTATGTCCGGCACTGGACTGCTATAGGATGATGATGGCTCGTTTCGAAGAATGTACTTATACGTAAGTATTCCCATAAAAAATAGTAATTTCATATATCTACCTACTAGTTATATCCTCTGGCATGCAGAGTTGCCGACTAGGATGATTCGTAAATGGTATACTGTAGAACCGGGAGTAAATAATACAATCTTCAATAGTACGAATCCCATCTCCAAACTACCCCGTATGTCACTTTCTCAGAGGATTTTAGTCGTGATTTAAATCATCTTAACCCTTGTAAAAAAATTACCAATCATGTTGTTGGGACTCCCATCTTCATGATCAGTAAACTTTTTACAAGGTAGCTTAAAGTTTAGTCTCACGATCGCATTAAAGTTTATTACCAGAGTCGATGTTCATTATCATTTTAGTTACGCGGTAGACCCGCAGATAGGTACTTATCACGCCATCTGTCGGTCGCCAGTGGCTGAGCTTTATTGGATGTTGTATTTACAGGAACATCGACTACATCAACGATCATCGGTTTTAGAGTTTTAGGCCCAGTAGAGAATAGAGAATCTAGGGCTAAAGGAAACAAAGACAAAAAAAAAATAACTATAAAAAATCCATGTTCTGTAGTGTAGTGTGTACAATAGGTATTATTGGCAATGAAAAAAAGCATAGGAAAAGCACTGATTTGTAGCAATAACTAGCATTAATAATAATTTGGTTATAAACAAACTTCTCTGTCTACGTAAACATTACGTAAACAAACGTAGAGAATGGCATCTTTCATCTATATAAATTAAATGTCAAAATCTGAAATGCCGCAATATTTCTGAACGAAAGTTGCGTTTCAATTCTTATGGAAAGAGACCTATTGTTATCATTTCTATGAAAGCATCTCTCATTTTCTCCTTTAGATTTCAGTATCGCTGTCCTTCTTTAACATCGATGCTGTATATCCCAAACTTTATATAAGGAACTAGGCGATTTGTGATGGTTGAGCAAATTGAATTTACCTGGTTATAAATTGAAAATTTTATAATAAAACAAAGTCTTTTATAGATAAATCAGTAATCAGTTAATTGTTATTCATCTGTACGTGATCAATTAATATGGTATGTGAGTCACAGTGCCTCACCAGCGTGTATCCTGGGATTGTTTGTTTGTGTTCAGTTGCTTCTCGGTTCCGTCGGACGTCTTCGCGTAGTGTCAGTCGCAGTCGGTCGGCTCGAGCTCGCCTTGGTGCCTGGAGTGTCGTTCTCGTCTCGCATTTTATTTTCGGCTTTGTTAGTGGCATTACATATTACGAGTGATATCAACAAAACTATGTTATCAAACTGTATCTCTGTCAGATAATCTAATAAAGAGCACAATGTGAAGTCAATGTTACAATGAAGAAGTGGACTTTCGTAGAACAGTAGACTAAATCAGTGTGTTGGGTTGGAGATATTTTTGTAAAAATGAGACATGCATTCAGTCGAAATGCAAAAAAGTGTATCAGTGCAAGTAGATAGTGATTTCGCTTTGTTGTTGCCGAGCGGTGTCTACGAAATAAAAAAAATGGAGCCAAGATCGAAGCTACGAAAAGTGATATTCTTCTGTTTACTACTATCATTATTTGGCATGGTTGCCTTTGGATACTTCTGCCCCGACCAGGTGAGCCTACTCAGGTGTTCCCATTTTCTTTAGAATTCTAAGTTGACAGTTGGATAATTATATTTTTTGAAAAATGCTTGTGTTACTATCAGCACAACATTCTTGTTTGTAGTTTATACACAATGTAATTGAAACTGATAGTCCTAAATTTATCAATTATCAGACACTTAATAGATTAAATAAAATAGATTTAAAGTAATCAAGTAAGTAATGCCTACATTATGATTGGTATATAAACATCAACACTTACTACATACAAACTGTGATAAATAATAATTTCCACAATGCTGAAGTATCTTAAAATTATTGTCAAAATTAAAGACAAAAAATCTACTGAAAACACATTACATAAAATGTTTAAATAACAAATGTAATTATCTCAAAGTCAAATAAGATCATTATAATTAAAATTTGGAACATGCATTGATATCACACTTTCATTACATATTATACCTAATATGATAACATTATACATGATAACATAAATATTGTAATATTTTTTATGTTCATTCAATATATAAACCGCAGCAATTAATTGATATGCCATGAGGAAACTATATTATTATTAATGAGCATTTGTTTTCTATTCATACATGTATGACTCAGTAGGAATGAGTAGTAGCGGTTTAAGACAATAAATAGTCATATTTTTAGAGTACTTGAAATTATTAATAAACTAGCTGTTGACCGCAGTTTTGCCTGCATGTTTTATTTTTTATTAAAATAAATTAAAAATATTGCCTATATATCACTTGTGGATAGTGTAGCTTTTTATTAGTGAAAGAATTCTTAGAATCGGTTCAGTAGTTCCAGAGATCATTGTACATACAAATAAACAAAATTTACGTACTCATTATAATATTAGCATACATGTATAGATAACACATTGTTAATAGTAAAATATTATATTTTTATCTTTAAAAATATTTTTAAAAGAACTTGTTTTTCTATTATTATTAATATAAATCCTTTATTCAATTATTTACACATACTTTTTAGGTTTAATATAAAAATTTTACAAAAAAAAAAAATATATAAAAAACATTTAAAAATATAAAAGAGTAGTAGTAGTAGCCCACCGGTATCGGGAACAGGGCAGGGTATTATTAATATTATTAGGTAATAATAATATTATTATTTAAGTAAATTTTCTTTACAACTACATTTAGCACTTCATTGCCTGAAAAACATGGGGATAAGCTTTTATAGTTCTCTTATAAGTTTATATACCAAAAATTGTTCCAATTTCAAATCAGTGTTAATCTACTTATTAGTACTTAGAGCTATTCTAAAATCTGGCCTTAATTAATTTATCCTTCAAATTCAAATTAATTAATTTGCAAATACAGGTGACTGTGAAACACAGATGATGGTATAAGTATAAATATGTAACACTGTATTTTACCCATGGTGTGCAAAGTGACCTTGAAATGAAATAATAATATTTTTTTGTTATTAGCGATATTTTTGTAATGATTCTAGAAAAAGCAACTTAAATACATTTTAAAACTACAATATTTATCATACTCACAAACATGACTAGAAATTGTAAACTACTGGAACATCTTGCATGCACACTCGTAATGTATGTATATTCATGTTTGAACAAATTAAGTTATCTTATCTTATCTCAATAAATTAATGTCTAATTTCTAAACCCTACCAAAGTACCTATCATGAGGTATTTTAAAATCCTATACATTCAGTTCTCAATATGATCACCAACAAGTTTAGTTGCATTGTCAAAAGATAATATATAAGTAATAAAAAAAGTCTTCCTGTCTATCAATCAGCTATGCAAATTAGAAAGATATGAGAAGATAATTCTTATAAATCCTGGGCATAACAACATTTTGCATTATCTATCTGATAAGCATCTATTATCATGTTGTATAATACTAGACCTATACATAATTATATTGTGACTAGCTGTGCTCGCGAATCCGCCCGGACGATAGGATGCCAAGATTTTTGAAACAAATGATGCTCTGTATTAGTGGCGAAGGGTAAAAATTTTCAAAGAGGAAGCCGTCCCAAAAAGTCCCCACCAAAAATAAACACACCAATAAATGCATAATTTGTCATAACAACAAAACATTTCTTTGTCAAATTTCATCACGATCGTTTCAGCCGTTTCGTCGTGAAAAGGTAACAAACAGACAGAGACAAGAGTTACTTTCGCATGTGTAATAATAATGTGGAAGTACCGAACTCTATTAATTAAGAGCGTATTGGCCATGCCATGTTTTTATGAGTAGTTACTAGGCAGGAATCGTACAGGCAGGTCTGACAGGCCGTCCGCAAAAAAATCTCACGCAGCAGGACTTGCATCCAGTCATGTCACACTACATGTTAGCATGAGGCTGTAACATGCAACGATCAATCATTTTTTAGTAAAAATTGGTCCATGTTCCTTGTAATCAGATCCGACCAGTTTTTATGGTACTAATAATATCATCTCTGTAAAAATCAATTGGAACTAATGAAGAGATATTTTTGTTGCACAAAACTGGTCCACGATGAGAACAATCGAACGCAGCGGAGGCTTGACTGTCGTGGGCGGATGGGTGTTAGCAGTCGATCTGTAATTTGAATAACTGCAAACAATTTGCAATATTGCTGTATGTAGGTGTCACGGGTACCGACCTCGGCCTCGTGCGTATTTTCAACCTAATATAGTCATATATGCTTTGTTTTACACGCTAACAAAAAAACGCGCTATACAATCGAGATTCAAGTACCTAAGAATTAATTTCTATCCAAACATTCTCTTATTGATATATGGAAGACAGGATTTCCGCCATGGAATGTGATCTGATTAATTTCTTTAGTTATGTTCGACTGTAAACGGCATCTGTACCAATATTAACCTACAATTCAATGGTTCATTCTCAACTGTTCAAATACATTATATCCACTCAGAACAATTGTTCATGGATGCCTCTAGTCCATTTATTTTCGAAGCAAGCGCAAGGAAGTACGTACGCCTTATCACATTGAACTCGCTCTAACCAAGTCAGTCTTCGGCCGGAGACAGTTATAGCCTTGGGTTGTTGAAATTCCACTTTCAAGTTCCCGTTATGGTCATACGTTTATCATTCGCATTGCAGAAGTCGAGACAAAGGATAAAATTGCATCTCTTTGCACGCAAGTTGCGTTTCGTACAGTGTCCCTGCGGCCTCATATGGCGCTGCGAGTTGTCGACGGCCGCTGCGGACCGCGCCTTGAATTGATAATGGACAGGATAACACCTGGACAGAAACACCTACATGGTTAACGTCTACGTATTCAGATATAATAAGTTTATTTATGCTAATTTTAGTCAAGCGTCATAAACAATATCTAAAACATGGAAGAAAGTTTGTTCGAATGTCAGGGGTTCGCATTAAAATGGTTTATCTTTACTTAGTAAAATTACCTTAATTAAACAGTTTCTATATCCAGATTGTCCAAGAGTACCTTAGTAAAGCGCTCAAAGTGAATTGAGAAGTGTCCAATAAGAGCCACAGTCCGCAAGCCCCAAAGTAGGTCTGTCCAACCCTACCTTACTTAGTCATTCAAGGAGTTATGCTAATTACTTGCAAGTACTTCGTACTCGGAATTTGTAGTGATGTTGTAAGCGTTTAGCATTGCACATCAGTTCAATTAACGTAATTAGACGGCGCCAGAATGGGCAGTTGTACAGGATTATCTCAGGATAATCGCATGCGTAATGTTATCTCAATCACATGGCTTGTAGTACCTGATAATCCCAAAATCTTACGAAACTTGAAGTGCATGGAAAGAGCCTCGACAATCTCGGCAATTAGATCCGTTACAAACTTTGCTGACTGGCAAGTCTATCCACTACTGCATGAAAAATTCTCATGTGAGAGCCGACCTCATGCTGACACAACTCGACGAGGTCTGGAACCAGTTATTGATAAAACTTTCTTATGTAATTAGTATTTCGGAATACTATAATACTAAATTCGATAATTTAGAATTTAAATATTCTTTTCTGCAGCAAATTAAGTTCACACGCGATCGCCGCATTAATTTTGTTGGTTATTATAACTGAACCTTGTTACAACATGTTGATAAACCGTTAGGTACTTGACCCATATCGGAATTAGGTCTAACTTTCAGAGAAATTCAGCTCGGAGCAAGAAAATAACGATAAGTAAGATAAATACGTGCAAGCAATAAGTTGAGGCGCGGTGAACAAACAGGGCGCGTTGCGGTTTTTGTTAATTTGGTAACGTCAACACATAATGATGTAATTCGAGACTTGATTAAGCCTACCTTCATGAGCCTGCCAAGCGTCTAATTACGCGCTACTTAGAAAATATAGCAGATATATACATATTTTGATGTGAATTTTATAACTTTACGGGGCAAGTTTGTTGTAAAGTTCGGGACACAGGCGAAACTGCTGTGTGTCAAGCAGGAAAAGATAACAAAACAATGAAAGTAAACAAGTTCCGCGAAGCTCCGAGGGCCTGTAGTTGACGATAAACTTCATAACATTTAATAACTAAATCCCTACTCTATTATAATATGGCGTCTTTGTGCCTGGCGCCGGATCGTATTTCGTAAAGTAACACGCTCTATTATAAACCGCTGCCAATGCATCAATGATGAGTAATCCGCCGCGAAAACTTGATCGATGAGAGGGTTATTCAGAATCATAATCGATACATTGCTTCGATGTAAATGCAATTGCTTTTACCGTTTGCCTGAAAAATACTACTTAAATAAAGTAAGTACATTTATTTTTGATTATTTGTTGTAAACTCTTCTTTGCATTTATTGTTTGCTATCTCGACGACATCTCGCCGTAATCATAATAAGTGGAGTGAAATCAGTGGGGTGGTGGCTGGGCTGATTGTAACTGTATATTAATGGGCGCAGGGCGCTCTACCCACTTCATTAGGCGAACAAACAAGCGGGGAGAGGATAGACGCCCTTTATCTCGTCACCCTCTTAACCCCCACCGACCTTTAACGTGAGTCTTAAAAGATATTAGAACATTTTTCCTCTCAGATTGGTTTTATTGTAACGGAAACCATCAAAATATGCGGAGAAATGAGGAATAAACTGGAGAAATTGTGTTTCGGGTTTAAGAGGTTAAGGGCTTGTTTCTGTGTTAAATGCGATCCTACATGATGCGACACGGCTACGATGAGAGAAGACATGTTTAAAGTTTTGCAAATGTACTTTGTAGGTACGTTGTTGTTTTTCATGAAACGGTTCCGTAAGACTATTTTCATTTTTACGTAACTATCCTTAGGTTAGTTCACTTTAAAAAAATAATGCTAATTGGCAGTATGCCTGGTTAAACGAGGGACATATTCTATTCAAGGACATAATAACATTCTCACATGTAAAGAATAAAAATGTAAATAAAAATAAAACACAAATAAATCACAATGAAAACCTTAAGGGGATTACCTGACTCAACGACCGTGAAATGCCAAAAAGGGATAACAGAATATATATTTCCTCACGTGAGCAAATGAAACAACAATAGATGGTCGTGAGCGTAAAATCGACCAAAAATACTGGGTTTAATTAGTTATTTTCAAAAGTATTTGAAAAATATTACAATTGGATAAAGCAAACATACAATGTTTTAAGTGTAGAATTCATGTTACAGTATTAATCCTTTATAGAGAAAATTTTCAATTTAGATTAAAAACGGCCTTACTTAATTTAAGTTTTTTTTTACAAAGTTTGGGCAAATGTATAAAATATAATCTATACTTGTTCCGTGATATGTCCTTAATTACAACATATATTTTTCTATTGCTAACGCACTCAAGGATTCATCAATAAAAAATTATCATACTGTGTTTGAGTCATGTAATCCACAATTTCTTTTTTTTAATTAGATTCGTGTAGTATGGCTACACCCTTGCGCACGCGACTGCCCATGGTGAATGAACTTTGATAAGGACTGATCCTTTTTCCCTTCATACTTCAAACCTGGGTTAGGACAGGCAAAAATTCTGATTTTTATTAGACAATTACGTGAAATATTAAAATCCATTTTTTTTACATATTTTGAACGCGAATCAATACTAAATACCCTCCTTCAATATTTCCTTCGTTCAACCAGTCCTCAGTATAATTAGAAAAGCCCCAAGTAGGACTTGATGCCACTTATGAATTCGACAACCAGTAATTCGTGGGTTTTCGCAACACTGAAATGTGGGATGTCATTAATTTATAATACGGTACGTTGAACTAGTAAAAAATCTGTGATAGTAAACCCGTTTGGTGAGTACAATACGTTTAAGGAATAAATAGTAATAGGACAGTATAATATTCAATACATAAATGGCTTAAATGATGCAAAGTTAAGGTGTATCGAGTCGAAGTTTAGAATTTTATTAAAACTGCTGGACGGTTTTTCATGAATTGTTCTTTAGCAGAATCAGGGATGTTACAACAAAAATTGAATAAAGATTTCCATGTGGTGTGAATTGAAGAAAATTCTTCGTAGAAAATTTAAAGATAAAAATTATAATCCGGGAAAATAGGGCAAACGTAGGAACACATCGTTAATAAAACGCGTTCAAAAGCATTCGTATATTGATGTAAGTATATAAAAACGTTATATATATCATATCACAACAAACTTAATTTGTACCTCCGCAGCTCTTTAATACTTGATGTTACTAAAAAAAGCGTAATTCACACTGCTTTTTCTTCGCGTTAAACAAATGACCTCTTTTGATATTCAGATTTCTCTCGTCACAAAAGTGAGGTTAATTTGAAGTGAGAGAACTCATTACCTTCCTTTTTTAAGGGCGGTTACGTAACCAACTATCACTTTGCATAACGTCGTAGAGTAGTTCAAGGGGGAGTTCTTTGTTTAATTATCGTTTTATAATATTGTTTCCACGATGTATCTCCATGTTTTGAATCCTCTACTCCGCCACAGACAATCATAATTTCATACATTTTCTTGTTTTCTGTAAACTCGGACAGCTTTACGATGCAGACATATAAGGTAATGAATACATAAGATAAAATACCTAAATAGAAAAGATTATATTATTGAGCCGCTATTCGTGAGAAATAACCACATAGATATTTGTACTCGGGTCATATTTCTCATATATCCCGCAATGTGTGTTTAGGTTTCGGCAACGTTACATGAACCCATCCGCCTTCAATATCAAGTTGATTTTGATACGCGTTTGTATAGGTCAGAATTCAGAATAGACGAACTTCAAAGGACCAAAACCCCTCAACCTTTCCAGTCATCAACGTTTGTCACAAAATATAAAATACAATGCGATGTTCCGCGACTAAAACAAGTTTTAGACATTTCATTATGTTATGTTAATTTGCTCTTATTAAGAGTTTACGATCCATTTTTAGATGCAAAATTTATAGCGTTGTAAATTATATTAATATCAACTGATATGGTCAAAGTGATATATAATAATGACAAGAACACATTAGGATTCAACAAAAGCAGATCAGATTATTCAGATATATTCATTTAAGTATTTCTCTTGTATTCAAATTTAAGGATTACGTGTGGACATGGTCCAATTTAGAATTTTATTTTATTCCGTAAGTCAAGTCATGTCAAATCATTGTATATTAGTTATTATTTGTATAAAACGATCAGCTAAGTGCCCGTACAAAAAAGAGCAGTCAAATTACAAATCGTTGGCACTCAACCTCCGAGTCACATTTACTTCCCATCTTACTTAATGGAACAACAATTAAACAGTCATAGTCAACACTCAGAATGCGTTGTCAAATATCAAAATAAGCAACCACAACACTTTTGTTACGCAGCGTTTTACTCGTCTGAAACGTGACAAATTAAGCCACAAAATAATTTCCATCAAAGATCGGGTTCTCATTACGAATACTAATTAATTGTTGACTTAAATATGTTTCTTGTCATCAGGTGTGCGCTTTGTCCGCTCGGGAGCGAGTATCCGAATCACTGGCTCTCACGTACGCCGAGGCTCCTGGCCGACCATTGCCAGACGTCATCGCTCAGCCGGGTCTCTCCTACGACGAGGTCCTTCACGACGACTTCCGATTCGACCTGAACGCACATGACGTCATGGTCTTCTTGCACATACAGAAAACTGGCGGAACCTCTTTTGGGAAACATCTGGTCATGGATTTAGATTTAAAGGTTCGTATTATAAACGTTTGTCGCCATAAACATTCTACCCACATTTCGTCAAATACACCTGTTTCTCCCGTTTTACCCGTAGGAGTCTAGCTAGACGTGCAACTTTGTGGGTGAGCTGGAATGTCTGTGGGCGATTTAAGGTTCTATTCTCAGTGTACTAAATTGCAATTGAAAGCATTAAAGTTGGCTCGCCTACACTTAAAAGTTCGGATGGCGATTGTATAATGACAGCCAGTTACAGTGCAAAGCGAAAAAAACAAGTTTTAAGCAAATCCAATATCCTGGTGATAAAACGTTTATAGAGAGTTAGTAAATCGCTTTGAAAATACTGCGAATTTTGTCAAAAATATGTACCTAGTGAATTATAGCCATTATAGGCCGTATTCACCTCTAGCAAACTAGAATCTGAAAATCTGGATGAAAAATCTCTGAGGCGCGTGACAGTCATATGAAACGACGGTCTAACACCTAGAAAAGGCTATTAAACCGTACGAGGTACGCTGACACAGCAGAAATGGTGAAAATGGTGAATACTTAAAAAGAAAATGCACCGTCACCCGACCCGACTTCCTGACACTTTGTACCAGCGCCTATTTATTACAAATGGTACAAATTAAATTACACATTTGGTGTTACCGAGGCAGTTAAAATTCTCGAGTTCATAAAAGCGGCTATGTCAAATGTCGGCACATAGACATAAATGATAATGGTAGTGTAATTAGAAGCGCTGCGGCTGACTCTTCAAACATTTAAAGCTCTTTGTGGATAAGCTTGAAATTTAATTAAAAATGAATTTTCTATATCAGTGCTGGGCAAAGTGCGCATACTATAATCCGTTGGGATTAATTGGATTTTCTTTTTTTTTCGCGGGTGGTTTGCGTTAGTTACGAAAATGGATGACGGCGTCCGACGTGATAAAAATTAAGCTTCTCTTGATGAAATCTGAAACTGCTTTGTAAACGGAACTTTTATACCTATTCAGGGTTTATTTGATTTATATTTAATATCTCTAGATTTGTGTTGTACTTGGTGAATTTCATCAAGAAGAATTTGTTTCGCAAGCGTTTATTTTTGTGGAAGCTGTAATTTTTTAGAAGCTCCAAGTTACCCATATTAAAAAGCAATATAGAGATCCTCCGTATCTCATTGATATTCCCCCGTAATAAAGCCGATTTGAATGTAAATTGATACAAGTAGCTACTTCCACGATAGCCTTCGGCTATAAAGTGTATCATTTCTGCTCATGTAAGATAGATTTCCATTCATGACGGAAACCGAGCAATTCTCCTCGGCGTGTGTTAAGAATCAGAAACAAGATTTATTTATAGTGATATATATGTTAGGTACTAATTTTTAATTCAATTAATTTGTAGAATTTCAGTTTTGTTAAAGTCCAATTAAATACAATAATAACTCAATTGAAAAACTTCAAAACTGTGCTATATTCAATTTATCTGAGCAATTTTAGGTACTAACTTATCTTAATTTACGTGTTCTGTCACCATACAGCGATAATTCGATTTCCTGGAACCGACCACCGAAATTGAATCGAATCGTTATTTGGTTAATTGAATAAAAACAGGCGATATTATAACGGACCGGGTCAGATGTCACAGATAAAATAAAAAAAATACTAGGTATCTATATCTATACGCAACCGGCGCTCACGTACGCAAACTTTGAACACTTTCAATGAAGCGCCTTTCATTCGTTCTCCTCAAACGAACAATTGAAGAGGTCTGCGTTACACGGAATTAATGTTATTTGGCGTTATTATAATATATAAGTGTTATTAATTTTATAGAAGTCTGCCATTGTGTGGGTGAATATTAAATTCCGTCTGTATATGCCGACGAATATCGTATCTTTATCGTCGGATAGCTAATGTATTTATATGACAGACGTAGACTCCACACTATTTATATATATTCAGTCTAGAAAATATTTTCACTGGTCTAGAAATTCTGTTGTGTAATGTCGTGTGTTAACGCATGCGACATTGACTTCATTATTTTTACCAAGGATTCAAATAATTTTTTTATTACTTTTCATCCCTGTGTTCGTAAATCCATTTAGCTCGTATCTTGGAAATGTTTGTGAATGGTCGTTTTCTACCTTTTTCAAAGTCATTGTCTGGTTGGGAACGTGTAGATATGTAGTTTGTTCATATGTTAGTTCGCTCCAAGGCTTTGAGCGAGGCGGTGTAGTGGGTACAAGCTAGGGCGCGTGTTTTCAACCGCAGTGTAAATATTTTAACTCCTAGGCTGTTTCGGCCTCCGCCTACCGTATTGGGATGTGGTTTTGAACACTGCTCCAACGTAAAACGTTTTATTGGATAATTTATGGAATTCTTTTCATATGAACATTTTCCTAAAACTGCCACCTTTTGAATGAATTGTAAAAGCATTTGAAATAGGATTTTTCAAAACGTGCTGTTCATCTTTACCATTATACATATTATATATTATAGGTATATTTCAGAATTTGATGCCTATTCTATTTGTTGCAAAATATTCCCGAACATGTTCATTTTTCAATTGTCTGATGTCTCTATTTATAGTTCCGCATTAATATGCATAAAACATTCGAACAATAAAAACCGTTCCAATCATCGGTTCCTCATGGCATCGTCATTTAAGTTTCGTGACAGGGTCCCAACAAAGGATGAATGTATTCCGGTACAGTCCCAACTTTAATTCTATGTGCATAGCATACGTATTATATATTTCTAGTTACCTCCTAACTGCTTTGTTTCTACGCATTACAATGTACCACTACATGCTCAGGGGGCCATTGTGAATTCTATAGCATTTGTTCCGCCTTGAATAATTTTCAACACAGCAATAGGTTTTACCAAAAGTGTGTGTAAACGTGGGTCACTTATTTGAATTTGAATGAGTAGACTCTTCAATTTTTCTTAATTAAATGGAAGAATGGAAGTCGGGACTTTGGTTACAGGCACTTCCGTTACCGATGCTACGTTTTGCCTCGCTACATATGCTACGTATTGATGCTTCTTGTGGTGCCCCGAATCGTTGTCACTGTGGTGAATCTTTTGACTGCCTCGGACACCATGGCCTCTCTTGCTGCAGAAGTGAAGGTCGCATAGCACGACACGCCAATCTTAACGACATAATCCTTCCCTTGTCACCGCTGGCGTGCCAGATTTTTTAGAACTCAATGGCCTGGCTCGCGACGATGGTAAGAGACCAGATAGTATGTCGTTATTGCCATGGAAGCTGGCTCGGCGGGTTGTGCTAGCCCTGCCGCTGCAGCCACGGAGGCACAAACGGAGCAAATATGATAAATTCATCAGCAATTATATATTTAAACCTAACATGTTTGGCGTCGAAAGTGAAACGCTCGGGTCATGGGGTCCGAATGCATGTCTCCTTTTTAGAGACATTGCAAAAGGGTTAATCGACACTAAGCGTGACCAGAGGGCTAGCCTGTTCTTTGGTCTAAGGCTGACATTCAGAGATGACAGAAACGAGTCTAAGCGTGAACTTACGCTTCTATCTGTCAAACTTACGAACAAATTTTGACAGATGGAAGCGTAAGTTAACGCTTAGACTCGTTTCTGTCGTCTCTGAATGTCAGCCAAAGAATAAGCATTGCCATTCAACGTGGCGAAGCTGCCAATTTTCTGGGCACGCTGTAGTTGACAGCAATGTGGAGGAGTACTTTGACGCCTAAGTCCTCATTTTGTATAGTTTTATATTTGTATTTTATTTTTTTAGTTAATTAGGCAGGTAATTGCATATTCTGTAGGTAATTTAATTTGTTAAACAATAAATAAATATTAGATTATGTTACTCAATAAATTACCAAAGAAAAATAACGAGTTAACAAAAACTTAGAAATTTGGACCAACGACGTAAAGTTTGCGAGAAAAACAGAGACAAAATGGACATTGATTAAATCTGAGCGAATTCAGCAATATCCGAATTTACGTCCAGTGCCGAGAGCATGAAAACAAATAAAAATGATTAATCCGCCCATTGAAACGTACGGGTGATTGTACAAATGTACGCGCTCCGGCTTAACATTCGATAGTAGATAGACATCGTCATTCACTATTCACGCCGTTATAGATATTTAAGTGCTCTTTTAGAACAAGACAGCCAATGAATTGCTTATCCTTCCATTCTTCTTCCGATTATAGCGATCGATTAATAGGCTTATAGTCCATTAATTAATTAAGTGAAGAAACGCATACATTGGTATTGTTCTCGGCAGGTGTCCGCTCGTTAGCTTATGTTTCTTCTCGTGCAGATTTTAATTTCTATCACCAGGGTTGGTGTTAGTTGTTACACAAAATGGTTTAGTATCGATCACTATCTGCAGAACACGATTCTATTGTCTTTTGCCTGATATTCTCTTGGGTAAAATTTCATAAATGTCCTTTATTTCTTCAAGGTTTGATTGAAAAACTTATTGGCATTCAGGTCATCATTAAGTAAGTGAATGTTACCTTGTATTGAAAATATTTTGTATTTATTACAAAGCGTTCCTAAAGTTCAGTTGTAAATACTGGTCACTATTTGCTTCTAAAATAGCTTCGTGTATTTACACTTGTACATAGTCGTGTAATTTGGTATTTGAGCGTATCTCGCGGGACTTGCTCTGTGGATGTCCGGCCCGCTCGCTTCCGTCCTTCTAATTTTCTATACGAATTCACTATTCAGCTATATTATTCGTGTAGTGTTGAAAATAATATACGAAGTCAATACTTTGCCTTCGTACAGATTGGTAGCGGATAAGTCCCTACATTTTATGTAGGAAGTCTGATTGTTATCATCGGCCTTGTCCACCCACTAGTGTTGCCAATTGTAGTAGAGTATTGTCTGGTTCCAATCTGGCTTGATTATCTGGATACTGTAAGTTCTTGTGATATTAGGTACTATCTTTTGCATTAATATTTATTTTATTATATTTTTCTTTATTATATTTCGCTGATTTCTCAAGAGATTTGAGCTATTTCTGTACTTTACCATCGCTGTCGGTTGTATTTAAATCGAGTTCAAAAGTTTATCTTCTCAAAGTGGGTAACTTTACTCCCGATATCAGTTTGCACGGGATAGGAGGTTATAGGTGAAACGTTTCTGTTTTTCTATAATTCTCGTGATCAACAATAAACGGCTTTTGTTTACTTGCTCCGGGAAATCCCCAACTTTGAGATCATACAGTACGTATCTACATAAAAAATATCGTATAAAAGTGTATAAAAATGCGATAAAAATGTTGGAAATAAGTTAGAAAGCACCCGGGGTGTGCGTTTCATCGGATTTTCGTAAAGTCTCGACTTGGAGACTCGGGCGTTGGTCCGCGGCGGCGTGCGTCCGCCCGGCACGGCAACGATACCGATTTCACTGGTAATTTCCGCACGGTACCGATCCCCCCTTCAAAGAACTCACGCCCAATGGAGGAAATGAAAATCCCTCTCGTTTAAATTGTACGCCTGGGAACGATTTAACTTTTGTGTTTAAATGTAGGTACCTACTTAATAATTTATTGGTGATATTTTACTGGAGTATGTGGAATGAAGGTTTCATTAAGATTGGTATTCAATATTAAGGACTCATGTCTCTCATCTAAGCTTAATTTAATTACAAAATTATGCATAATCGTTGTTGATAATCCCATACTTACCACATAACTATCAAATAAACTTAAAAAAAAAAGTAAAAACAAACTTCCAAAAACTAAAAAGGGTAAAATCATTTTCTTAAAAAACTTAACAGCTTCTGAAGCTAGTGAAGTGTGAGTGGTGTGTTGTTGTTTGTGATTTCCTTGAGATTACATCATCAGATCCTGACTTGATGATAATGGGACCACCTCGGGAGTATACCCTTTCGAACTAAAAAAGATTTTTTTAAATCGGTTCACAATTGGCGAAAATTGCGATGAACAAACACAAATAAAATAAAAATAAAAATAGTTAAAAAGCCAAATTTGAGTTTTCACTTAATTTGATTTTTAATTTGAGTCTATTCATTGCTATTTACAATCAGTTACCTACCTACGCGAAACGTCATTTTAGTTTTTTTTTAGTACTTCAATGTTAGTTACGCGGTATGGGACTATCATTAGGGTTGCCAGTGCCATCTTTTTTTCGAGCAAATAAAGTATTATTCACTATACTAAGGTAAAAGAATTAAGTTCAACGTGTGAAAATAAAGTATTATTTATTCGACTTGCAATTTTTCCCATATGTATTTTTTGTTGCTTTTAGCAACATTTAACAAATACTTGAACACCTTAACAGCACATATATAATTATACGCAAAAAATCGCTTTACAGTTTTGTTTCTTTTTGTAAACAAAAAAATAAGTCAAAATAGGTAAAATAAAGTATTTTCACGTACTTTATTGCTCGCATAAAGTATGTTTGCCCTAAATAACGTACAATACTTTAATAAAAAAGTACGGGTGGCAACCCTAACTATCACTGACGATAATGTATCTTTTGTGAAATATATACAATACAAATAAAATGACCATGCTACGGAACAAAGTGCTACTAATTAATGATCAGACCATTGTGTTGCGTCATCTTCGAATAACACGCGCTATTTTATATGAATAAATACACAGATCAAAATAATTAGTACGTTTTTTTTTTGCAGCGACCATGCAACTGTCAACGAGCGCGAAAACGCTGCCATTGTTTTCGGCCGCACAGCAACGAAATATGGCTCTTTTCGAGATACTCCACCGGCTGGAAGTAAGTACCTGATAGATAAAAAAACCGGCCAAGTGCGAGTCGGACTCGCGCACGAAGAGTTCCGTACCATTATCTATAAAAACGGCAAAAACTCACGTTTGTTGTATCGGAGCCCCTTAAATATTTATTTTATACAGAATAAAATAAATATTTAAGGGGGCTCCGATACAACAAACGTGATTTTTTAGTATTTGTTGTTATAGCGGCAACAGAAATACATCATCTGTGAAAATTTCAACTGTCTAACTATCACGGTTCACGAGAGACAGCCTGGTGACAGACGGACAGACAGACAGACAGACAGACGGACGGACGGACAGCGGAGTCTTAGTAATAGGGTTCCCGTTTTACCCTTTGGATACGGAACCCTAAAAATGTTCTATCGCTGTCATGGTAAAATTCAAAATATTTGAAGCATTCCATTCAGTTTTTGTTAGCACAGGAACATATTTTTTGTGAGTCGAATAGCTCAGCGTCTACAAGCTGTGTAAACTGCAACACGTGTCTCATTAGAATTCTGTGTTCGGCTCCCAATGGCGACAAAGAGTTGAAGTCATACTGTCGCGATAAATTCATGTCGTGGTAATTATTTCGGGCTCGAAATTTGAATATGAATTATTATTGTACCGGGTGCGGAACGACAGGGACATTCGATTACATCAGCGGCGCCGTCGACGACGTGTCCTTGGGCCCATCGCTGGCCTTTTCTGTTTTGGGCATGCAAATGTGCCGAATGTACATAAATAATAGGTACTTGATACACTGGACCATGCAAATCACTTCTCCCGACTATTGTCCGCCGCCCTTGGGGATTATACGGCTGCTCGGACGTGGCGAGCATCGTTGATTGAAAACGAATTTCGATTTGATTACCGCTCACAGTACCTTTACAGTGGTCGTAAACGTTTGTATGTGAACCCAACTTGTATGTAAGTAGGTAAATATCTAACGCAGACAATACTTGTGGCGAAGGTACTGGTGCTTGGAGATAGTCATAGAAATAAATGGTATGGGATAATGGATACAATCTATTTGTCGGGTCCGCCTCGACGGAGCATTATCATGGAAACGACTTTATTTGTGAAATCTACCCAAGAAACATAGAAACCAGAATATAACTATGTGCAAAAGTAAATATTGTCAGTACTTGAAATCTTGAGATCGAGAAATTTTCTGTCATAATAATATAGTCTATTCAACATCTGTTTCTTAATCAGTAGAACCTTTACTATTAATTTTCTGCGCCCTATTTTCAACGTTGGACACTGTGCAGGAGTGGCGTAAGCTTGCCAACTAGCTAGGCTTTTCGCTAAAACGTCCTAAAGGGTAGGCAGAGGCCCCTCTTTCCTCTTTTCATTTCGTCTGAGCTTTTCTAATCTGCGGGTCTACCGCCTAACTAAAATTGTAATGAACATCGACATCGGTATTAAACTTCAATACGATCGTGAGAGCCTAAACTTTGAGCTAACTTGTAAAAAAAATACCTATCATATAGTTGGGACTCTTATCTTCATGATCGGTAAAAAAAAATAAGTTAGCTCAAAGTTTAGGCTCTCACGATCGTATTGAAGTTTAATACCGATGTCGATGTTCATTACAATTTTAGTTACGCGGTAGACCCGCTGGGGCCAATGCTTTGATGGAGATCCAGTTCATCCCGTCGTCTCCTTCTGGGCCTGGCTCGTGTCTTGTCCTGACGTTTGAAAACCAACTGAGTGGCAGTTTCTGGCCATAGTTTATACAAATTCCCTACTCGTAACTCGATTTAAAATTCCATTTCCATTCGTCTAACGATACGTTGTCGATAAGTGATATTTATTTCGAAACTTTATACAAGAAATAGCTCGAAGTACGGCGAGTCGGCGAAGTTGATCAGGTGCTGGGAGTTGAAAGGGCTACGTTTGTAATGCCTTGAGAACGGCGCTACGTGTCACGTTGCAAGTGAACTACGAGCACAACGTGGATACATCGCGTGCCAAGAATTTAGTACAGTGACTGATACACGAAATACACGATTACCTAAGTCTTCAGTCTCAGGAAAAAATACTTTACTTGATTGCTACGTTTTTTTACTTTATAGTCCGGCCTGAATTGTAATCAAACAATGCGTGATGCGTGGCGTGGCGTAACGTGTAACGTCGTAGTTGTATGTCAAATTAAATCGAAACGTTCTTGACGCCTGGTGATTACTTTATGAACGTGCTTGTGAAACTATTGTTATATTGTCAGACGCTGAATATAATAATATCAATTTTGTCGCGCCCTAAACTGCCTCTCATTGCTATGCCGGTTAGCAAGCCGTAAATTAACTGTCCATCACGTGGAGTCGTGGTGTGCTCACTAAATAGAGTTACCGGTGGTGCCGGTGGTCCACTCAACACGAGGCACGCGTAGACGTTTCATAAACCCAATAGCCACCCGTTTTATTGTTACGTATCTAGAAGTAACCAAGGTATGAATTACTATAATTGTAATTTATAAATGTTCGAGTTGATAACCACTGTCTCACTGGCTCGCACCGACCAGATGTATTTGATCATAATTAACTAAAGCCGTTCTCAACAATATTTTTTAAAAGCTATCTGGTTCTTGTCAAACGAGCCATTTGTTTTGGCTTTGCCTCTACGTCGCGTTGTAAGTAATTACGTGTAAGCAAAACAGTTAACTTAATATTTCTGTTTTTCCTCGCTTTCGTCATAAAAAAGTATCTTTATTTTCGTTGAGAATGTTTGTCTTATCTGCAGGGGAGCGCAAAATAAATTTCGTTTGATCAATTTGCAACGAAAATAATCTTATTTCTCATACCCTCCCCATATCGACCGCACTCGGGCGGGCGTTATCGCCCGAACAGAATTTTTATTGGACCCAAAAATATTATCTATACGGCGTACTTAATTTACTGAAGGGCAGTAAAAGACACTGCTCGTAGACGCTTTGAAATGTTGTTATCTACCTGAATAATGTTTCTCACACGAGATTTAAATAGAAATATTTTTTAATAATAAACTGCAATATCTCTTGTCATTTCGGAACAAAAAGTTTCAATTTTAATCTTTAGATATTTTGTAAATATTTATTACTTAAATGTGTTTTGAATAATCTGTTACATGTTTACATAATATTATTTCTTACATTTGATTACATATAGGGTGCGTCATGATTGTTGCTCTAAGAAGTGTTTTGACAGGAGTCACAAAGGGTCATTTAAATTTACACGCAAGATGGATAATGTGTTGGATTAGGTTAGGGGCCACGTAACGATCTATTCAAATACTCGTGGACTTAGAATATTTTATTCATTATTCATGACGCTTGTCTTGCGTTGAAAGAAATATGTCGTATTCAACGCCAAGAAGTCGTCGTTCGGTAATTGATATTATGCATTCAATAAGTCAACGAAGAATCTCCAGTGTCGAAGCGACTTCAAATTATAAGACAAGGCATGCTTAAACATAATGCGTTTCTGTGTCGTTAAGAATTTTCTCACGGGGTGATAGGTGGGACTGCTATCTCTGATGACACTGTAAGCTATTAATTTGGTTGTCATCGGCAGCACCGTTGGACCTCCCAAGTAGTGTCGTACGGCGGGAGGTCGCACTCTTCCCTTATTTGACAAGTTGTTACCGTTCTCGATTAGGTAAATTTTACTCTCATGTTTACCCACTAACGCTACTATAATACACATTACAGTTTGGGTAAACTAAACACGCTCCCTTAAATGGCGGAGCTATATGAACCAATAATAATTAAAATATACTACAGGTACTATAGGTGGCTGTGGTGATTATAAAGAAGGCTTATTCAAGGTTATAAGTATAACCAAAAACGAAATTAAGAAAAGTAAATATTTGTAGGCACAGTACGTGAAAGGTATCAATTTTCTCGATATGTTTTAATGTCTATAATTTTAAAAGTTTAAGACTAAGAATTTTTTAAATATTTTTCTGATAACTGTCACCACCTAGCCTATCACCAGTTTCCGGCTTGACGTTGATTTTCGGGACAACCTGTATATATATATTTAAATTATTATTTTGCGTTTTTCTATATATTAAATTATATTGTTTTTATATATTTCGCGGGATCGCGAGAAGTGGAGGAAAGGGAGGGAGGCCTTTGCCCAGTATTGGGACAGCATAGGCTTGTAATAATAATAATAATAATAATATATATTTCGATAGGTAGGTATTTATTTGTACGGTAATCGGTATATGTAATTTATCGTATTTGTTATCTATGTTGTTTACTTTTTCATAGTTGTGTAGTTATTGGATTAGTTTAGTATACCTACCTTAAGTTTAAGTGGTCTAAATAAGTAATTTTTGGCATTTTTTCACACTGTATCTACGTGTCTATCATCCATATTTCCTGTCGCGGGACTACTGCACGTACATATTAAATAAATATACCGGTGGTTCAAGTAAGATATATTTTTACTTAATATGGGATTAACGTCAGATAAGATCTGGGTCCATTACGATTGAAGGCCGTCTTCTTGCACCGACCTGATTGTTACACACGGTTGTACTTCATAATATTTATCATAATCCTGTGTGGGTGTTTATTTATGCGTCAGTAGCTGCTCTAGAATGTTTGATTCTTTGCGTCAGTGTCTTTTAAACAGGTTCAAGTATTATATTCACAAAGGAGATCGAAGATACGGCCGTATTTATTATATCGTCGGTCGAATCACGAAAAGGCGTAACCAACAAAATGGCGATTTTGAGTTATATACACCATGGCATTGAAAAATGTGCATTTTATCATGTCACGAAAGATTGTAACTGAATTTCTTTCCTAGGAGCCAGTACTCACAGTTACGAAGAGCCCTAAATACATTTCCGTACTTTCATTTTTCTTCACGAAAAGGCGAAGGCGCAGTTACGACTGTTCGTGTTTACAAATTTTGACCATCTGACGGTTGTAAGTATGCAGATGTGTCTATTTCGCACAAAAGGGTACCCTGCACCAACTTGCATTTCGGCTAGTAATGTGAAACGTTTGTTCATTCAAAGTGAAAAAATACATTATCGATATATTAATACGTGAAGGCAAAACTTAGTACCTGTTTTTAGCATTTGCACGCACGAAGGAGTGTGAAATTTGGCATAGTTAAAGTTTATATGGAGAAGGAGTGCAGAAAGCTAAAATTACGGTCTAATTTTGACCACAAGACAACCACTAGTAATAATGGATGTACTACTTGGAGGGACGGCACCAAAAATGTCGTTAGTACTAATGAAATCCAAACTAAAAAAAGGTAATAAGTTCCAGCTAGGTGTGAAAATTAAAATGGTTTATAAACGAAAATTGTTTTATGGTACTATTTTAGCCATGGACATGGAGGATTCTTCATCAGAAAATGAGCCTCTTTGCAAGTATGCAATTCGTAAATAATTCTGAAAACGGTAATTGATGTGTATAAACATTTTCAAAATTCTGTTCTAACTAGGTACATGCCTTCAGTGTGGTTGCTTTTTATGTCCAGAACACTTCGAAACTACCGACTCTTGTTATAATAATCATTTCGGAAACATAGTACCGACATCAAATCAAAATAATAATAAAATAATAATAGGTATACAAGTTAGTACTTAATTTTAGTGAAAAATTCTACTGTACTTCCCCAGACTCCGTTCCCTTCAATCAATAATGACATTGAATACACGTTAAATACTGCGAATTTTCTACATGTACTGTAGAAGTATTCAGTTTATGCCCTCGCTGCTCTTGCTTGCTGTGCTGGGAACATTTTGTAAATTCTTCATCGTGTGAAAACCAGTTTTCATCGACTGCAAATTTGAAGCTGAAAACTGGCTTTCCATCTTACTACTAACAAACAACTGTGAGTTTATTTCCTGCACTAACACTGTCTGTCCTGTTTGAACCGCAGTCAATTAGAAGATTGGAGTTGGATAAGAGCATTGTACAACAGATATTTTGAATACATCAAATGAAACAGCTGTTTTGTTATGTGTTCTTGACGAGTCACCTAGTATTTTAAGTCACGGCGACTCTGAAACAGCAAAGTCCTTATTTTGCAAATATCCTGCTTGCATTAACCTCATTAGTTCTAACTGCTCAAACCAGTGACGTTAGGAAACCAAGGCTTCTTTGGGTCATTGGCTCAAACTGTGGTTTACTGATGTTCAGAACACCTCTCTGTTCATATGGCTTAGTTCGTGTGACCATAATATTATTATAATTATCCTCTAACTGAAAACTTACAACAACAAAATCGGTGCAATACCTATGTTATTTTAAATACTGTGCAATATACGGAAATTATTGCTACCTGTTTACAGAAGAAAATCGTGAAAATATATTATTGGATTATTACTCAACTGGAAATATTTTGATGCTGAGGGAATTTACCGAAAGATTCACTGAAAAAAAAAATCCATTGCAAGACTCGAACTCGTTTTTTGGAAACATTTCATCTAGATTTTTATTATTTATTTTATAATTTGGATACATTTGATTATGTTGATTTTCTTGTTGATAAATAAATAATTATGAATACCTTTGTTTCAATTTACCTCTATTTTGACAGGCGTAAATGACAATTGTTCCGAAATGTTACATCACAAATAGGCGTAAGTGGATCTTTTGTCAAAAACAATTTAATATATTTTAATCTAATAAAGGTACAGGGAAATTATTTACAGTATTATTTATGGGATTAAATTCGCTTTCAAAGTAAGCCTTAACATCCTACCTAAATATATAAATTAATATAGTGTGTCCTGTTGTGTCCATAAAACTCATATGAGTTTTCTTTATTTCGCTCTCCTGTAAAGTTGAGAAAAATCAGTTACGCCTTTTCGTGATTCGACCGACGATATCTTCGAAAGATATGAGCTTCACATAATTCTATCTAATATATGAACTAGAGCAAAATGGTTTCACGGAATATTTATTAGCCGGTTATTTAAGCGTGTAATCCATTTTGTAATATGCGGCTTAGTTAGCAGTTATCAAGCTGTCATCTAATCAAACACTACACTAGCCTGCAGCTACGCGGAATACATTCCACTAATAACGTCAATATTAAAGTGGTATCACAATTGCTGTTTTAAATAGCTGACCGTTTTAGCGAGTTGTCTATGGTATAGGTATCAAGGAGTAGTAAGTAAATGGAGTGGTCATATTAGCACCAAATTCGTGGGGTGCGTGGTTGGAATGAATCGTCTGACATTGCGATCGCTGTTTTCGCCTCATACGATGTACCTTATTCCGATTATGTGTTTGTGCACATTTATGCCGTATGAAAAATAGGCCACCTTCCCTTCCCTGCAGTGCTGGTGCGTGCTGTAAAACCTGACTAAGGATTATGACATAATTATTTGTAGTAGTAGCAGCTCTATTGACAATCTACTGCAATCAATAAATTTTCTAAGTGTGCTTATTGCGACATCTTCACATTCAAAAGTATACGGGGCTATATGAAACTACGATTAGTTAGCATACTTTCATTTTATCACTCCATTTGCTCATTATTCTTTGGCGTCATATCTAGGCCTCAATCTATCACGTCGCGCGATAGTCGGCGCGGTTATCGCGCCATCGTAAATTAACTCAAATTATCTGTCTCCACTCGCAAACATTGTCGACTCTACCCTGTATCGGAAGCTGTCGCCTTGTATAGTAACTTTGTTTCAAGATTGATGACTTTGCGTGTTTTTTAATCATGAATACTTACTGCCATGCCATTATCTTCGTAGTTCTTATGTACATACTACTAAAAAGAAAGTATCTTGTTTTTAAACAAGGTGCCTAATCTAAGTACTAAAAACTAACCAGGCGTAGTAGATTTTTGAATTACTGCGTGAGGTTGGTTTTACTGATAATTTATTTCTTTTTCAACTCCAACAAAAAGCAGTATGTAAAACCGCTGCAGTTTTAATGGTAAAGTAATTGGAGAGTCATTCATTCCAGAGTCCATTTTAGAATATGAATGTAAAAATAAAATCTGCGTTAACAAGCGCATTCGGCATTAATGCTTCCCATTCAAAATATAAAATGAAATGTTATTTGAAAAGCATTTATAATGACACTAAATTATGAGGCCACGGCTCACGTATGAAAGAGCAGCTGAAATCAGCGTAACTGGCGGCCGTTTTAGCGTCATTTGTTAATTTGTCTAGACAATTTGTGTAGGTACGTGATAAGTGCCTTGAAGTCATAACAAGCATCTGTCATTTAAATTCGATATTGAATTCGCCTTGAGTCTATTACAGTCAATTTGTTACAATATTAAATTCTGGAGGGATTTTCTTGACCGGTTCATTGAAGAAATTATGAGAAGTAGCTTCCGGGTACCTACTATTAGAAACGGTTCGTAGTCGAAGCCAAAACAACAATTTGTTTGTACAGCCATCAGATATTGTTCCATGATATTTATTGGGATGGATTTTTAGAGCTTCGGATATAAACTTTTGTTTGTACCATCATCATAGAATGTTTACAGTGAACCGAACGGCAAACATTTGACAATGTTTCTCGAATAAAAATAAAAACGCTGAAAGGGTTATGAACATTTCTCTTTGCTATAAAGTATAAACATTTTGAAGATAGGTTCGGAGTATATGAAAAGATATTATGCATTATTACTTCAACGTTTTATCAGTGCCAACTTGCCAAGTTGCCAACCATATCTGGGTTATGTTTTCATAATTAAAGCGTTTGTTTATGATGTTTGCATATTTGGGCCATAATTATCATTTATGTCATAGTGTAACCTTGCAAATTTGCTAGTAATTAAACTATTATACTGGCAATCTCAAATTATCTGAAGTATTTTTATTTGATTTGGGAATTATGTATAACGATACGGAATAATGTTAACGAATGTTGGCTTCATTTAGATTCTATTTCTTCTTCATCATTCCCTCAATGACGTGGATCGAGACAAAGTTCTGTAGTGTGTCTTCTGTGGTGTGAACCGCTTGGCACATTGCTGCTTTTGACAACCATTTTACTTATTAAATTAGATTAATTTTATAATTTTATCGTACCTTGTGGGAATTGTAGAAAAAAATCACCAGCTGCTTGTTATGTGACGCACGTTTTAAGAATTAACTGTGGGAAATGGATTACCATGGTGAAGTGGGAACCTGTCACGATGAACAGTTGTCGGTTTTTATTCTCGATACCTACGTACTTCGACGGGTATTATCTACTTACTTTTATTACTAACGTTATTCTTATTTGTCTGCTACATCGAGAAGAAGCGTTTGTGCAAATAGGGTGAATGAGGCTACGAAATCTTAAAAAAATCTCTTTATGTGGCGTGTAATTTCGGTGTTTTTTTTGTCAGTTTTCTTCGCATAACAAGTGATTTTTTTTATTAATTTTTTTACTCTGTTTTCTCTACTATTTTCTCGTTCATCATATTTTCGCCTTCTCAAATGATTACTTCCTTGAATTCTTTCAACATGTGGAACCGTCGAAGCATGGCGTGTACTTCAAACGTGCACTGAACAGTGAACACACAGAGCTGTCTTCGTAGAATTGTAACAATAGTAATTTTGTAGTAACTTCTCAAAGTTTTTGCATTGCAACAATAGATTCAGATCTCGTGTGTAGTTTCTTGTAACGCGATATGGTAATTGTGGCACGTTCCTGTGTATGTGCAGCGTGCGCGCCGCTTCTTGTACCATACAACGACGCTTAAACACAAAATACCTACACATATTATGATTTAATGTATTTGAACACCACAGCTTTCCTGT
The DNA here is from genome assembly GCA_932294325.1 of Allophyes oxyacanthae. NCBI lineage: Eukaryota > Metazoa > Arthropoda > Insecta > Lepidoptera > Noctuidae > Allophyes > Allophyes oxyacanthae. The sequence continues at coordinate 6,818,860 of OW028611.1, forward strand.
CCGCCGACGAGATTTACAATGTATTTAACCCTTTAAACGCTACAAATTTTTATGCTGACGCTACCATTGTGCTACATGACATTTAGAAATATGTATTTACATGCTCTGCAAAATTATAATGAATGAATACGAGTTTTTGTTCCCAACTGACCATTGTTGCCTATTGTCTTTACAAAGATTTCGCTGGAAATATTATAATAGAATTTAGAGAATTTACATTTAGAATAATAGACACAAAAGTTTTATTTTCTTTTCTGTGGCTCTCGAGAGAAGTAAGAAATGAGCCTCTCCGCTGAATCTTGATGAAGGCAAATAAGAAATAAAAAGCTTTGTTTGAAATTTTTGAATAAAATATTAGATTTTATCATCAGTCTAGCCTTTTCCCATCTATTTTAGGGTCGACTTCCAGTGTAACCAGATGTAGCTAAATATCAATTTCACAGACAGAGCGAATGCCATCTGACCTCAATTGCTGGGAGATATCAATATCCTAAGTTGGGACCGTGTGTCCGGTTCCGTGTCTGACTTTCGAGCTTCTGGCTTCGGTAGTAGGTACCCGAGTAATCTATATAGTATAGTAACTACTGGCATTGGTGTTATTCGTAGAACAAAAATGAAATCAAGATATTCATATTCATTCACATTCTTTGTTTTATAGTTTATACCATTGCTAGCTCCTGACAATAAGACCAAGAAAAAATACTCGTAATCAAAAACTTCCACGCAAATGTCATCGCGCAAATAAATCATAATCAGCGAGCGCTGCACGAACTAAATTGGTAAAAAAATATCGTGAACAATGCCTAACACTACCATCTTGGATCGTTCGTTTCATAACTTAGAGATATAACAGAGCGCAATAAAACGTCACATATATCACGCAACCGCTGTAGGAGACACATCAAGATATCTTTATTACTTACTTTGATAAAGAGAACTAGAACTATCGCATGAATTAATCGGTCGTTTACCTTTGTTATACTTGTTGTTCAGTGTCAGACCTCTGCGCATTGGCACATTAGGCCCACGTTTTACATTACATAATGTGTAGCCGTTAAATCGTTGATTACATTTGAATCGAATTGCGGAAAAGTCCCATCGCGACGCTGGTAATGACAGCCACTCTGATTACTCGACGCAGTTGAAGAGAAATGTAATAAAAGACTGAATATCTTTCAGATTTTTACATAAATATATTTTCTCAGTAGGTACACAAAACTTGTAACGCATGGCTGCACCATGCATATGAAGTCTGCTTGTCATACGAGATACACACTCATGTATTTGCTGGAATGGGGACGATGCTAGGGTGTTGTGTAATATTGACGTGCAACAGACGTTGTAGATAAATTGAACATAGGTATATTCGTGACTACAAATGCTAAGGTAATGCTAAGGACTCTTCGCATAACCTTAAATACTACCTAACCCTAACATTGACACCAGTGAACTTATAAATTGATTACTACGGCCCCAACTAATAAACGCACTATCATACGGTTATATTTCTGAAGTACATTTAGGTCTATTTTTAGATCAATTAGAAATGAAATATAAATTCATTTCTGTACGACAGTTTGTCAATCAAGACGCGACAAAATTATAACATCGTTATATCGATTTATCGATCAACAAGTTGGATAGAATTGTCGTAATAGTATTTTAATTAATGAGTTTGCGCGGCTGCCCAATCGACGTGGCGGAACAAATTCACTGAATCACTTCCTGCCAACTACCAACTAGTAACTACTAACTTGGTTATACGCAATTCCTTTATCACTTCATAATGCTGGATACAGTTTTAACTAGTTTATATATCGTTGACTTCGGATACAATGTTTAATTTTAATGAAAAACGTGTACCCGATTTTGTTTTAAGTTCTTGGCGAAAATTGCTCTACTTTCGTAAATTGGCTGCTACGTTCAGTATACATTACTTGATTATTCACTACGGTACCTAGCAACCTAGAATTAAATCGAGAATTTAAGCTAAGTGCCTTATAAAGCGGCAGTCTTATTCGAAATTAACTCTATCCCGCGGCTGCATGCGTGAACAAAGTTCCAGAGTAACTATTTGCTGTTGTACGTCCCCTAAGCATTATAACAGCCCGTAAATATCCACTTTTAACATGGGTTTCCCCCAAAGACCACTACAAGGAACAATCCTGTAAGGATATTGCTATACCACCGCGCGTCGTCTGTTACGACACTCGGGGGAAGTCATGGTGATCTATTCGTGGACCGTAAACTGCCATCTCTACTTAGCTGGGAATACAACTGATACCTATTCTATAGCAAATCTTCCGAGTATACTTTCGTGATTCGCAAACAGATCCAAAATTGAACTTTATTCGATTTATAAAAGCTATCAATTGTATAGATTTATTATAGAAAAGCAATTTATTACGACAATAATAAGTCTATAATATGCTCGAACTAAATTAGAACTGTGGATTCTAAACTGATCTCAAAGTGCAATTACTTCGGGGATTATCTGCTATTAATTATCTCATAGTCTCATGTGGTTTTAGTATGTCGTAATAATAAATTATTACTTTAAAGCGTGGTGTGTGCCATGTGGTTTGTGATTTGGTCCCTTTGAGCTCGTAACGAGGGTGTGACAGTCGCAAACTTAATTTACCATCTAATCTATTAACACGATCTTATCTCTTTTAACCTAAATCTGAAATTTATGTTGTTTTCCTAGCTGGTTAAAATCGTTAGGCAGCTTGTGTGTATGAATAGAATAGAATCTCTTTATTTGCTAGGCATAGGTACATAGTAGTTCTTTTATCATTTATAGTGCTCTTATTCCGCTATATGTTTCTAAGTCATAGCATGCAAATTTTTATTGTATTACATAATTAATAATTTAATATTGTTTTTCAAATTTACACCAGGCACATTAGTTGTTTACTCTTAATGAAAATTTGTTAGTAAATATTCGTTCAAGGAATAAAAACTGCAATGGAGCAGCCAGGTATGCAAACTTTTTTTAAATTTATTTAGAGGCAGTAATTTAATATTATCAGGCAGAGAATGATTCATTATTGCCTTATTGTGATATCTGTGGAATATTGTTTTGTGGAAATATATTGTTCAAAACCAACTGTATACCCATGAAGCGGATTTTAACATTTTATTTCTTTTACAGACTGATTTTATGTCTATGGAAACCAACGACTTATCTGTATAGACAAATCTTACTTTTAACGATGAAATTGAGCGGGTCTTGTACTAGCCGAAAACGAATTAGTAGGTATTTGGTTACCGCTTTGAGTCTATATCGTCTTTCCAATTAGTATGTACAAAACTTGAAGTGGAGTGACCATCCATATTCGTATGTAATATGATATCACGAAGCGCCACCATATCTACTGCTATATATCGCGTGGGAAAAAGCGTTTAAGGTTGTATTTTACGACGATTTCTTACTTTTCAGGGGGTGAAGTATCAGCCTAAGCCCCACCCACTAGGGGAGCTCCATTCTCGCAATTACGCAATTGACGTATCAGACTGTGTGACACACGTGTCACAGAATAGCAATATTAATTAGCAACATGCAGTATGACACCAGCAAATACTTGAAAAATATAAATCCATAATATCGTATACCCAGTGTCCTATATTACGCTAGAAAATCTGTTCCTCCGTTTTGTATTTGTAGATTTTATACCTATTTAACTATCTACTTATAAACTATCAGTCATACCTATTGTGTATGAGTTTATGCAAGTGCACATAATTGTCTCGACCAACATTGGGCATTTTCACACTAAGCCAATAATGCCGTAACGAAACCGATATATCGGCATGACAAACTGATGACACTGCCAATGTGTGTGTAATGTTAGAAGAATAAGCCAACTCCAATCCATGCCTTGAGATAATAACCTACTCTCACCCACACCTGTAGGAGTCGTCCGTTTCCGTAGTCAAGTGTAGGTTTAGTCAATCTCAGTTTGTGCTCAGGAATGTCAGCCACAAGGAAATACATGATATTTTAAAGAGTCTAGGTACGAATGCAAAGGGAGTTGATGAATTAAGTTTAGATATGCTCATGCTTACACTGCCAGCCAGCCTTGATACTATCACATCTATAGTCAATCTGTCAATAAACACCCATACTTTTCCTGCAGCGTGGAAGTGTGCTATTGTGCGCCCCATCCCTAAAACCAACAACCCGAGTACTGTCAAAGACCTACGTCCTGTGAGCATACTGCCTTGCCTATCTAAGGTCCTGGAGAGGGTGGTATACACACAAATGATAGATTACTTAGAAAAGAATAGTATACTACCTGATCTCCAGTCGGGATTTAGGAAAGGTCGAGGAACGGCGACGGCCCTTTCGGATGTGATAGGTAATATCCTTGAGGCACGTGACCAGGGGGAAGGCTCATTGATGGCCCTCTTGGATTTCTCGCGTGCGTTCGATGCAATAAACACCAATTTGCTGCTTTCAAAGATGGCTTATTATGGTTTTGCAGTGGATACAGTGAAGTGGTTTGCAAGTTATTTGAGTGACAGGACACAATATGTTGAGATCCGGAGGGAGGATGGGTCGACTTTGTCATCCCCCCCACGACAAGTATCACGTGGGGTGCCCCAAGGATCAATTTTAGGCCCCCTTTTATTCATCCTATATAGCGCAGACATCACTAAGTCGTTCCATCATTGCAAATACCACATGTATGCGGACGATATACAACTGTACATATCTTGTAGACCTGCTGATACCTTACAAGCAGTACGGAAACTAAATGCAGATCTGCAGAGAGTGGTTGCATGGTCTGAGCAAAATTCTTTAGTCCTGAACCCTCTCAAATCAAAATTTATGGTGCTAGGGAGTAGGAAAATGATCAGCACAATACTGTCAGTTAAACCAGAAGTCACTATCCTAGGTGAAAAAATTGAAAGAGTAGAGACAGCACGTAACCTGGGTCTAATAATTGATCCAGAACCACGCTTTGAAAAACATATTAGTGACTCCTTAAGGAATTGTTTTTACAGATTAAAAGTATTATATACAATCAGACAATACCTAAGTGTTCCTTTGCGGAAACAACTAGTGGATAGCCTAGTTCTGTCGAAACTAAACTATTGTGACACCGTGTATGGTCCATGTCTGCTGTCAAGAACGGATAAGCTAATCCAACGTATTCAAAATGCATGTACCCGGTTTTGTGTGAACATACCACGAAAATGTCACGTCACACCCTATGCAAATGCTAACAACATTCTAAAGATGGCTGCAAGGAGGAAGTTACATATGGCGATTTTACTCTTTGGTATCATTACTACGCAAAAACCACACTACTTGTACACAAAACTAAGCTGGAGACAAAATCAACATAAAAACCACATACGTTTCACAACAAACCCACTATCCATCCCAAAACATAAGACCATGGCTTTCAGGGGCAGCTTCAGGTATGCTGCCACCCACTGTTGGAATGACCTTCCTCCACCGGTACGAGGCCTGAAATCAAAGCATACTTTATTATCACATTTAAAAACACATTATCAACAGATACAGCAGCACTCATAGTAGGAACATTATTAGATGAAAAAAAAAAACAAACACCTCAAGGGTCATGGCCTTCTGGCAATGATTTGGGTCTCCAACGGTGGGATCAGCTCCTCCTGTCTACCTGCTCCTCTCTGCCGTGGTCTGTGTTTTGTGCTGGGGACAAATATTGGTGGTGGAGTCTCGAAACTACCTACATTCACATATAATTTGTTGCTTGTCAAACCAATAATTCCGTTTTCTACTTTTATTTTATTTATTTTTTGGCCTGTTTATTATAACTAATGATATTTTAATGATATTTTATACTATTGTTTATCTCACTCATTCTGTGTTCGCTTACCTCACTTACTTGTCTATTATTATTTATTGTGTTCCTGGTACCTACATTAAGTACTTACCTTCATTGTTTGTCGCTTTGTTTTTCACTAGAGGGATTCCATGGCGTCACTCAAAGGTTGTTGCTGAAAACCAGCGCTGTTGGCATTAGGTCTGTCCGAAGTCACAGTTTTATGCTGAGCAATGACCTATATTTTTAGCGCGCATGCGACGCACAACTCACATTTTATTTTATTCTTGTAATGTTTTTTGTTATTGTTTGTAATGTTATTTGTTCTGAGGCGATCGGCGTCACCGAGGCAGACTGACGTCACATTTCATGAATGTCACTGACAGATCCACAGACCTAAAATTCTAGGCTAGTCACGTAGACAGAGCACGGCTAGTCAGTAATTCAATGACCAAAGAAGCCTCTTTAATAGACTGTCGGTATTACTCGGTGCTGCCACTTAATTAATTTAATTTTGTTTAGCAGAACAACTTTGAATAAAGATACTCAAAGCCAATGACCAAAGAAGCCTCTCAGAACGATGATATTTTTTTTTTTTTTTTTTTTAGTATTATTTAAGCTTAGATATTTTTATGTTTTGTGCGTCATACTGGGCGTAGAAATAAAAACTTTTTCTTTCTTTCTTTCTTTAGTCATACCTACTTAAGTATGTTCACAGGGTTGCTTTTTTACCAAAAAAGAAATTGCATATTCATAGATCAAAACCATATTCGTAGTTCAGATTCCTCGCTATGTATGCAGATGAAGAGCTTCAAAATTGAAAGAAAGAAAGAAAAAACATTTAAATCGGTCTCGCACACGAAATTACATAAACACACAAAAATTCAAATAATGATAACAATAACCTAACCGTCTAAAACCCTCGACTCTAACTAGAAAAAGAGGTGTAACTTTTGAACAGCTGAACAGATTTTAAGAACCATCCCGATTAAACTAGCTTTCAATTAAAAAAAACTGCATTGAAATCTGTCCATCCGCTTTGAAGCTTCATTTTCATGCCACAGACAGACACACAGATTCACAGACACATAGATACACAGATACACATTATAAACTTATATCACCCCTCTATTTCGTCGGGGGTTAAAAAAGTCCTGCAAGAGGCCAAAGAAAGTCCCTATCTCAACATATCCTGACAGTTAATCCTGACAGATAAAATAAATACCGCAGCGCTGGTTTTCGGATAGGACCGTGGTGATGCCACGGACAACCACGATAACTAAAAATAAATATAATTTTTAAAAACGTTTTCTTTCCTTCTTTACATACTATCTATCTATCTCTCTCTAACTTCTAAATTTTATTAACTACGGACATGTATCATTCAAATTCGAAGAATTTACAACAAAATACCACATAGTAAAAGTTATGAAATTTGGTTCTTGTTCAGAAATAGTACGCATTTCTTTTTTTTGTGGCTAGTTTTCCTAGATTATTATACCATTTTGGAATCTTGGATAGTTGCGTCAATTTTTAAAAAAACTTGCCATGCTAGTGTCTGTACTTTTTTTTTACACCACGATGAGTGAAAGTGGACCAAAAGTAAAAATCTTTCAAAATTTTAGGGTGAAAAATAATTTTGATTGATTTTTGTGTCAAATCTACAGGCATTCTGGAATTTTTAACGATTGTGGTGGATAGCAGTGCTACTTAGGTTGCCGGTACAAAAAGAAATTCAGAAATATCTGAAACATTGTGGTCATGGTAATTAAAAATATATTAAGGGGTGTAAATTTTTGAAGGATTTCAATTATTTTATGTAACTTCTTAAAAATTGAGATTTTTTTAAATTTTCTTTTTGTTCTCGAGTAGTCATGAGCTGGTCAACCCTCTGGTGCCCGCTTATCATTGAATTTTGGGACATGGTGTATATAAAACTTCATACTCTTTGTTCTCAACACTACAAATTGTCGTACTGATTTTTCTATACTACATCCTATAAAATGAATTCTTGACGGAGATGTCAAGAAATTATTTTAGCATATTGATTTTTATAAACGAAATACTTAGATTTTCTGAATAAAAGGCAAGTTACTTATACTTCCTGTTGCTTTTTAATAATTTTTTTAATGATTTTACTGTCATTCTTTCTTTTGGTTTTGAATAAAGTGTAAGCGCAGGAAAGTCAAAAAAAATTGCACAGGTCCGACCTCGATGCGCGCCGAAACGCGACTGATTGATGGCAGAGATGACAGAAATCACGAATTTTGTGGTTTTTATGAAATTGTGACCAATATACGTAATATTATAAAAAAATAACAACCGATTTTGGTTGGTATATTTGCGACCAATATTGTGATGTAAAAATTATTTGAAATAATATCATATTTTAGAAATAATCTTGTAAACACTTTTTTAAAAGGGGTAACTTTGCGAATTTTTTTTATCGAGCCAACTTCATCCAATCATGTATCGGACAACCGTGCAGAGATTGTTACATCTTCAAGTTTGATATATATTTTTTTCAGGACAAAGAAATAAGAATTTCTATTCAAAAAATTGTAAATACAAATCGGTTTTTGCGGCATTCCTGTAAAATACCCCCTTAAACAAATAAATTATTTATTATATCATTAGGTTTTCAACTGAATTTCTGTGTGTTGCAATGCAAGTGCATGTAGGTCAATAGGAACTAGTACTAAATTCTTATCTTGCTTATCAGCTATTTCCGAAATATTACTGAAAATGTATAAAAAATTATCTTATCCATACCGTGCACTTTATCAAATGTCAATAACGTTTCACTTGTTAAGTTCAGTGATTGAATTTGGCACGCGTCTCTTCACAGGCCGCCGCCACCACGCCACCATCGCCACTCCGTTGCCGTTGACGTGTTCAACAATAAATTAACGACAATTGCACTAATTGTGCAGCTAATGGCTGTGCTCACTGGCGCATTGTCTAGCTTCGCTATCTGAACATTAATTACCACGCCATCCGGAAATATTTGACGCGTGGGAATGGCATTCACTCCCTTTGGATTTAACTGTCCTTGTTCGTATATCGGCCGACTAATATTTCCCCCAATATTTTCTTTATTGTGTTACGTGATAGGATTTCTTGTACGTGTAGCTACGGAAGTTTCTTTTCAGAACCGATACGAAGCGTACCGTACGAATCAAATCAGTGTTATATTGGAGTCATACACACACACAACCCGTGCGGGAAATAACGGATGCTTATATTTGTTGGGATCGGGACTCGCAAAGCGCATGGCCGTCACTGAAATTGCTTTCAGTGTATAGAGTTCGCGTGAGGCGCGCCGCCAATCTGCGGCCGATATAAATCTACGAGCCTGCCGAGTTTCGAATAAATTGCAAACTATAAGGATCCGTGCAATTTGCCCCCCCACTAGCGCGCCCGTCTATCGGGAGGAGACTAGCCACGCGATTTCGACGATTTGTCATGTCAACTTCAACGGTTTTGTTTTACATTCATCTCCTCGGGCAATTCCGTATCAGTTGATTTGTTTTTGGATGAAATTGCAAAACGTTGCGTTGTATTTTTATCTCTTACGTTTGTGGTTGTAACGTTTTTTTGTTTGTTCATAAAAACCCAGAAGTTGCAAATTAAGTATATTTCTTTTGCAATTAATTGTTATTAAACGCAGCCAACAACAAAAACTACGTTACATTTTCGAATAACTTAAGTAAGTCGTTCATTCCAACTTCCAAGTTATACTTTTACTTTATTTTTAAGTTGTAAGTGCGCAGATATCCTTGTCGCCTACATTGTAACTTTAACTTGGTGAAATGTCATTTTGAACGAGTGGGTAGAGTGGACGATAATGTGATTCATGAAAATAGGCAATTTTGCTTTTATGGTGACATTAAAGTCTTTCACTTTAGTGCACAATGGGTACCTAAAACATTATACCTATGCAAATCTTAAATATCATTGCTAGATGATAGCTATTAGATAGTAAATCTAAAATTACAATAGGTACTACAAGTTTGAGAATGTTATCAACGGTAAACAACGCAATTTGATTATACAAAACATTGATATGCAGGGCTGGAACTGATTAGACTGAAAGCCGACAAAATACTTCTCAAAATTGGCTGGCATGATGATAATGTCGATTAGTTAGGTTAAGTTTGTACAACTACATCCTACGAACCAGTGTGTGAACGTTCTGTCAGCGGATCATTGAAACGTCCAATTACGTTCTTTATTGTTTTAATTTCTCTTAATGTACTCTTCATTTGAACAAAGCGTGTCCATCGAGACAGCATTCTTGACGACTTGTAAAGAAACTGAATTAGCTCTACTTGAACTATTCAGCTGAAGAAAACCGGAACTAATTCAAATGCGAAGAAAGTTGTGTAAAAGCTTCCGTTTGTTCTGTAAAACATTTCACAATGTTAAAATCACATACAAATAGCACACTGTATAATATTCTTTAAAATTATCTAGTGTACTCTGCAGAATAGGAAAGTTTGAATGGAAACTGTAAGTGGACGCTGTCATGCAGTATCGTCCCAAAGCGCACCGACCGGGACGTCCTTAATATTGAAGCACTGGATTTACAAATTTGGTTGTTTGTGCACTGTCCGCTGTAAAGGATAGCTGAGAACAAAGTCATTACTGAGAGGAGGCCAAACAAGTTTGCTATCAAGTTAGCAGCCACCCTGAAACTTGTAAACTCTTAAATTACAGACTTTCCTGACTTCTGTATTATTTGTCGCTATTCAGTTTCAATTAGAGGACACTGAATTATGTGAATTCCAAAGTGAGGATTCAGTCTTTCTGGTCTCTAACTCTCTTTATTTTAATTTAGTTTTGAATCTATTTCTGTACCATGAGTGATTTACGTTAACATTGACTTAAATTTATGTTCAAATTATACCGCAAAATTAGATTTCTTGGAACAATCACAGTCACAGACAATAATATTGTCAGCCATTTCCATTGCTCGGTCGGTCTTTACACATGCTTTGATTGTCATAGAGTTGTTGTTATTCTTGGCTTCGTGTATGTTTGCTGGGGACGTATTTGCGGTTAATTAATTTGCTCACTTCCCTACTCCGTCTGTGCCGGATCTGCCATCTGTCCATTTCAATATAACGCTTGGGTGAGTCAAGCAAGTGCCTAATCAATCGGTTACGCTGTTGATTTCCAATAAAGCTATTTCTCATGTCGTGATTGAACTATAATCGAAACCTTTTTTCAAACGTATCATTCTGGAAACATTAATGGCGTCGTTTACAATCTGATTTCATTGGTGTTGTCTATTTTTATGTTTTTATAGGCCGCGGAAAGATCGTATGCAATGGAATAGTTGTTTCTTTTGAATGAATCTACTGTATACCAGAAGTTTTATATGAGGGATGTGTTAAGAGACACCGGGTGGTAGTGATCTAATTGTTTTGGTTCGGGAGTCGGGCCCGGCGGCACATGCTGCCGACACGCGGCCGTAACAAATAGGGTTGTCTGCGGGTAGTAAATATGAAGTCGTTAGTTTAATACTTCACGAAACGATGCTGACAGACGAAATTCGTGTAACAAGGTATTCGGTCTACGAAATTCGTAGCATTGAAATATTGTATCAATCTTCATTATTGTTTGTTTTTCCGCTTGACTAGAAAGAAATAGCAATCATAAAGATGCCGTAATGGTGTAATTTCGTGCCGTCGAGCTGTCAATGAAATGATTTTGTATGCATGTATCATTCTAAATAATAGCACCACAGTACAGCCCTGTAGCGCTTTTCTATACATGTTTGTTTTCTAGGGCAATCGTTTGTCGGATTGTGTTTAATTTAAGAGCGCACGCGCATGCTGGACGTAGAGTGACAGCTGTGCATTTTCCTACTGAATGGCGTGTTTCATGTAGCACTTTTGCTTCCGTTCTACTTTGTGGTATAATTTGAATAGCATACCATACAATCATAACAACGTAAGTATCTCTCAAACAGCCAGCAGGTAATACTCACGTAGGTAGATACAGTCGGCCACGATGATTACAACGTCGCCTCGTTTATGCTGACACCGCAAACATCCAGAAAATCCCACAAGACATAACTTATGTCCATAAAAAATTCACCGTGAAGCGGTCGTGTGACAAATAGGGGACACCCGCGGGGTCCCCGGAGAGGTGTCCGGTAACGAGCTACCCTGGCAGCCCGGCACACAGACTAATGTCCCCACTTTGCACGTATCATTAATGTTACCGCCCTGACCACCCATATCTTGGGGTGCACATATTGCATCTTTTAACGCGTCAGCATTTCTTCTGTGAAAGGAATTGGCAGCAAAATGATTCATCAATTTGAAAGCTTCCAATAAAGTTCAAGCTAACGAACAAAATCCGTTTAGGATTGTATTAATTTAAGATTTTATAAAAGTTACTTAACGAATGAAATCCTAAATGGATTTCATTCGTTACGTAACTTCTGAACTATCCAAGAGATCTGAAATGTTCTGCTCAAAAATAAATTCTTTCACTGTAAGTATTTTTAACAATTTCTTGGGCTTAAATACATAATTTGGGCGTAATGTTTCCGGCTGCTCCAAACGGAAAATGTCTTTGTTTGCTCGCGGATGCTTATTACGACAGGTCCGGAAAATTCGTTCCCGCATGAAAGCGCTGGACCGTACTTAAGTGGGCCAGCTATTGTACAGGTCACCAGTACTACTGCTACAATACATATAAACCGCTTTTTGTTTTATTACACTAATGTATCAACATCGCCAACACGCGTTTAGTTAATGGGCCGCCTAATTCTACGGCCCGCTGTGATTCTTGGGCAAATAACTTGGTCTATGAGTGCGACATAACTTCAACTGATGTTTTCGCATAAATATTTACGTACACGGGTTAGCCATACGTCGTAAAACAAAGCTTACGACATACAGCATGTTTGATGTTAAAGTGAGAAATACGAGAATGTTCAGCGAATTCAAAAATGTCTTGTATCGAGCTATCGGGCGTGAATCTCGTGCATGCATTGTGTGAAGTGTCGCTTTGTATCGGGTCGGCATCAACAAATATAGCCCGGGGAGGTCAGACGCCACTCGGGGCCTTCGGGGCCACCACTCGGCTGAAGATAACCACTCGATAGATTGAAACATTCCGCTTGATTAATTTAACCTGGACGTGGAAAGAGATAAGATTGATCTGAATAAGTGTTCGATTTCAAGTCTAGCCGCTATCTCAAGATTCTAAAAGCGTTCATCAAAGACTAAATGCGTTGTTTAAGAAAATTTCAACACTTATGTAGGTAGGTACGTAAAGGATCTAAAGGAATTATTTAAACTTACCTATAATATCAGAGATTGCATGCCCATTTTGCAGCTATTTTTAATGCGGTTCTAAATTGCTTATAGCCGTAGCGCTCCACTTGACTTATTTTCTATAAAAAAATAGGAAGGTATGCATGAATAACCGATTAAAGCAGGCTGGTTCTCATATCGATCGGCCATTAATAATAGTCACTTGATCGACACATGACAGAGCTGCCTTACTAACAATAACATGATAAAAATGCAAATAACGCCAAAACACGTTACACCAATGTTCAACATACCGACGATAAGAGGTAATCAATCAACATTTGATTAATTAGTCTTATCAATAAGTGAGTACTGAATACGTGGTATAACTGAATGAAATTATTGGTATGTACAATGTATTCTATTTCGTTCCGGAGATATGCGGCTATAAAGATAAGTGACAGTAGTCGAAGTTTAGAACAGATTGGTATTTCGTGATTGCAGTGCATTGACAATGCAATCGGGTGTGAATGCTAGTACAATCGCGACAATGAATAAATGAATTATTTAACATAGGTAATGTAGGTTCGTATGGAAATAGCATGTATCTACGTATTGCTTATGTCGCTCGTGCATTGTTGTGCATAGCATGCATGTTGGCCGTAGTTACGGCGTACCTTTTTGGGCTTTTGATCTACGATTTTGAAAATAATAATTATAAATTTTAGCTCGATAATTTTGTAAGGGCGTATGAATCTATGGAGATCACGTCGTATTCACTACTATAGAAGAATAAGGCGTAGTGTTCCTTCATTGGAAAGGGACTTCAAATAAAGTCGAGGTGGTATATTATATTTTACTTCTGTCTGAAATCTTTCTTAGCGAGATGCAGTATTTGCCTCAGCATCAAAAGCATTTGAGAGTTATTGTCGCTTCTTGACAGATGTCGCAAGTTGTTCGTTTGTGCTACAATTTTATTTATTCTTATTACCAAAGGTTCTAAAACAAAACTTATTCGTGTTGTGTATTAGAGTATATTCACCCCTGGAAGTTGTCCTGCCACTAACAATGCATGTGTTAAAATACTGTAGTAGTTCTACATAGTGATGGCGATCAATCACTCGTGGCATACAAATTTACCCGGGCCGTACGCGCGGAAACATTTCGGAAACAGGATGCAAGGCAATTCAGTTTATTGCTCTGTACATAACTTTATGGCTTCTTATTAAGTATATAGTTATCAGGTTCTTCTGTTCGTGTATTAATAGAAATGCATGGACATCACACAAATTGGATGTTAGTTTACATCAGAGAGATCTAGTTCTAGAATCTAGACTATCTAGACTCTAAATAGTCTAGGTAATCAATCAATTTAGACAATAATTTATTTCAATGTTCGTAGCGTAATATTGCATGAACTGACTTGCAATGGCAATCGATGATTATATCTCTACATAGTATAAAATAAAGTCGCTTTCCGCGTGTCGTCTGTCTGTCTGTATATCCGCTAACTCCTCCTAAATCACGCAACGGATTTTGATGCGATTTTCACCATCAGTTAGATAATTTTTCACGGAAGGTTTATATGTATAATACTTTGATATTTAATGTAAGGATGCGTCGCAGGTATATAAGATATCAGTTCCTCCACTCCTCTGCGAAAAATATATTATTTGGAAGAGGTGCATCAGCAAAAGCACGCGTTATTACGTTAATTCTGCAGATTTGATTAGTACCTACAGGTTTAAAGATCTATGCTGGTAAAGAAAATAAAATGTATTTATAGATATTATGAAGTGCACTTAAATCAACCTGCATAAAGCTGCAGCCCACAACACGTTAAAAAATAATTGCAGTTTAATAAATCTTAACTAAATTAAACACTAAATTCAATTAACATGTACAACATAAACATCAAGTTCAAGGGAACCTCAATGTTTTCCATAAACATGTCGTGTGAACACGCAATAAAGGCAATCAGAGGCGAACTCACGGTTTCGTTACATTTCCCATTAGCATTGATAAACGTGGAATAATGACAGGTCCAACCGGTCCCTAGTTAAAAATTAAGTTCTTCTGTGTACCAGATGCGATCGCGGCACGCATCTGGGGACGGCGCGCGCGCAACTACATTGCTTTCCCACGGCTTATTGAAAAACCAGATATACCTAAGATATCGACGTGCTTTACTATTATAAGATACTATAATAATCAGTGAGCGAGGAAATATCAATTATTCTACGCCCACTGAACGATGTGGGTCGAATAAACCACGGTTTAGTAAACAGTAACTAATTGGTACAGTTAGTCCGAGACGATGACATCCGATTACACAATCGGATGTTTAAGGACTGATTTATTTGAGATTGTATCGGGTTTCAATTAGATAGGTTACTAATTGGATTAAACGCATTAGTGAGATGTATGTCAACCATAGTTTCATCGGTGGGAAAGAATGTAGATGCTAATCGAAATTTCAATATACATAGAGAAATAAATTTATAAGGCACAATAAGCCTATTGCGTATTAAATATAAATCTTATGCTGTTAATATATTCATGATATTAAAATTTATGTCGCTGGCTAGTTACTCGAGTGCAGTGATTATTGTAAGGAGCTATTGCCAGTCGTAAACTAATATGCATCGGTGAGATTTATGTCATCCGGTGTACGTAACGACATTTTATAATAATATCTTAATTACGTAAACTTCATAAAATTCCCAAGGCTCTTTACTGTACGCACTCTGTCATTTTATGGACACCTTATATAATTAATTGCACTGTACGGTGGGAAACGATTTTGATTTTTATCGAATATATATTTGATCTTTCCCATCGAAGTTCTGATTCAACACAACATTCAACATTTATGTGGTCACTGTCGTATACGGTGCCAATAATATTAAATATTACATATTTGGATAAAGCGTTTTATTATATTACTTATTATTGAAATCGCTGGCCACCTACTGTTTCCATCATGTCTGCGTGTATTGTGTGGGACAGCAGAAGCTTTCGATTCCTTATTATTAGTACGGGTCACGTCTTAAGGCGCGTCAGTGAGGTAACGAATTTGTCGATTTTGCTTCCTCCACCCGCGCAACCCGCGCGACCCCCTGTAATATTACGGAAACCGCTCGGAGCATGTCAACGCGAGCATCGCGCCAGACACTAAAAAACTATATAATAAATAGAGGTGGCAAAGTAAAATATATATTTGTAGATTGTTATAGGTCTATATACTAACAGAGTTACTACTAGAAAATTAATACCAATAACAGTGGTACAATCACTACAATGATGAATGATTTTATAAAAAAGGGAAATAAAAAATTTATGCTTCGTCAACGAGCTTCCGAGCAAAAAATGCCCATTACACTTGCCGAGTTGTTAGATTATTTGGTATTAACTAATTATAACTTGCTCTTTTATTTGAAGGATTGCTTGATTCATTTAATATTCACTCATATAAATATATCACGATTATTAGATATTAATACCTAGCATTAAAAAAAGTAAAAACCGACTTCAAAAAACTAAACAGTGTAAATAATTTTCTTAAATTCTTCAATGCACCTAGCTTGGCAGTGGCAACGACTTCAGAAGCTGATAAGTTTTTTAAGAAAATTATATGTATTATACTTTTTAGTTTTTTGAAGTCGGTTTATACCATTTTTTAACGTTTATTTTATATTTCTATTTTGAGTGGCTTAAACAATTCATAATCATGCGATTACAGAAATCGCAAGTGACATGCTGTCATTCATTCAAGAGTTCCATTGTATATCTCCGAAGTTCTTCATCAAATCTTCAACAAATTTAAATGCCATCTTGAGAGTACCCTTTGAAATAAAAAAAGAATTTTCAAAATCGGTATGCAATTGGCGGAGTAATAGCGTAACAAACATACAAAAAAAAAACATACAGTCGAATTGAGAATTTTCTTTTTTGGAAGTCGATTAAAAATGGGAATAGCAGTGTTGGTGAATAGTAATGTATAAAGTATAATCGATAAGAATTAAAATAAAACTAGGTTGGTAGTGGTACATAGTATTTATTATTATATATAGTAAAGGAATAGTATAAAGAAAAACAACAGTAGGACGGCGCCTTTGATCTCGCCGACAACGTCAAGACAGTGCAGTGTGGCGATAGTGCATGGAGGCTAGGGTTGTTACAAGTAGCGTAGTGGTTTTCTACGCTACGTGCCGCGGGTTCGATACGCGCACGGAACAAATATTAGTCTGGGTGTGTGTGCATGTGAGATAATGTCTGTAAACTCTACCCATGATACAGGAGAAATCCTAGTGAGGGACAATGTTATAATAAAAAATAAAAATAAAAATTTTTGATCAACATCGTCATCAACATATTATTACTTACTATTTTAAACGTTGATTATGACAAATTATCAATTCATTAATAGAAGGTAGCTCTGAATTTTGGTCACGTAGTCACGTGGTCACGGTTTATATGAATAGACCTCACCAAAACATGAAGTTTGAATACCAACATGATGGAACTGCGTCCCATAGTTTGGGAGATATAAACTTTCAAAGATTTAGTCACGTGGTCACATAGATCTCACCAAAACATGAAGTTTGAATACCAACATGATGGGACTGCGTCCCATAGTTTGGGAGATATAAACTTTCAAAGATTTAGTCACGTGGTCACATAGATCTCACCAAAACATGAAGTTTGAATACCAACATGATGGGACTCCGTCCCATAGTTTAGAGCTTTCAAACATTCGGTCACGTTCACGTGGTCACATACTGAATTTGAATTTATGTTTATAGAAAACATCAAAAAGATGGTCTCTATATTTTTAGACAAAGTATATACTATCTATATCTGATTTTACTAAAATAATAATATTTCAAATATGTACTCAAAAAAAATCAAAATCAAAATAGTTTATAGAAGTACATGCCATACTACTGAGGCAAGTTATATAGGTTGCCCCCTCTACACAATATTGTGTCTAGAGAGCAAAATAAATTCTGAATTTATAAATCGAACGCGATAGCCTCGATCGACACGGGTATCACGTCCGGGAGCCAGCGGCAGACTGCCGCCCGTCGCCCGAACACGACCCTTCAGCTGAAAATTGGCACAGATTTACGTTTAAATTCAAGGAAAAATTGAAAAATGACTTTTTTTTAAATGTTAAACGTTGGACTTATAAATAAAAGAATTATTTATCTATTGCTGCAAATCACAAATAAATTAAGCTTCAAGTTCCGAAGAAGATGAAGGTTTAAATTCTGATTTAGGTGTTTTATAATCGCCAATTACTATAGTATAATCTACTTAAAAAAAATATTTGAAACGTTGGATTTGAAGTAGAGATCTTGAACTTTAAGACTGTATTTTTTTTTTATTTGTATATGGTATAATTGCGGAGGAGATGGCGATGTAAAACGGCGTTTTGGTCAGGGTACTGCCTTAAGGTACATTCAGACGTCACGCGTGTCGCTTCCGTCGAGAACACCGGCCGTAATGATGGCTGGCGTGGCGGTACGGCCTGGGGGCGGAGCGAATGCTAAACCCACATCGATCCATGCAAATTTAATAGATTTGCCTATCTGCCTCTCTTGTACATGTGTGTATACCCTAAATTAATCTGACGGCTTGCAGCGAGACGTTACGTAAGTTGTGCGTATAGCCTTAACTTTGCTATCTGTTGAGCACTTTACTGAGGAATATTAATTTCACATCGGCATCACAGTCTACGTCTATCTACAGTATGGCGTGCTTATTTTGAAGCCAACGTTAATGGTCCTAAGCCCGTCTTTTACCACTCCCTGATTCACAAAGTTCATAAGGTTCTATTTTTTAAGATCGCTATTCCTTTCTTGTTTACTGCCTAGTTACTGCTCCGGTGAGCTGTATTCTAACCCGTTGTTATACTATCTTGGCCAAGTGTCCTCTCAATTATATCAGCACACGTTACAGCCTTTGTTTCAGATGCCATTATATTAAATAGTTAGTGGCCACAACCGCACAAGCCTCAGTGTAATTAGCTTTAGCTGTCTACGGACCAACTGAGTGTACCTATGTGAACCTTTCATCGATCGATACGTTTTCAAGTTGCGAGTTAACTAATAGTTTCTAGAGGGTTTTGAACGTTGATGAGGTATGAGTTGGTCAAACTGAAAATGGTTAACGACAAGTTTGCGTATTTTGACATAGCAAATTTTAAGGCATTTTAAGAGTGACATAGCTCATTTTATGGATAATCTTTAACGCTGTTTAATGAAAAAGATGAAATTAAAATTTATTTAGCTGACTGTGCTGAATAAAACCTACAAAACTAAACTTTTTAAATAAAAAATGTATATTTAGTATTTTCCGGTTTTAGATAGTATCTATTGATTGAAACAATTAATCAAAACCAATATGTTATTTTCGTCGTCGAATAGAAACTTAGTAAATATAATAAATCACTAAGTGACTTTACTTGTTCATGCGATTAATAGAACAACTATAGATTGGAGTAAAGCGCGTGACGGACAGACAAAGAGATTCCGGAGACGATCCGTCGAATCGCAATAATGAACCACGCCCGCGGCGAGCCCACCCTATTGTCGGTGTACTTAGGGCTACATCTCCTTTCTTTGATGTTAATTTCTCAATCAAACCTATTTATAACAACTCTTAAAGCATAAACCGTTTCACAGATTTTTGACCTTATTTTTTCGTTGCGGTCCCAATTACAAAAGGGTTCTTGATCGTGACAACCTTATTTCGGTCTTTAATAAGATTTTTTTACTGTAAACAGTGTTCCTGATGCTTGCCCAACAAGCAGAAAATTAAAAATTTACAAACAACCCTAAGGGATTTTGTTTCGAGAAATTATTTTCTGTTCTCCCAAGATTAACTTCGAGGTTTAAACAAAGTTAATGGGTAGCAGTAAACACTATGAATAAATTAATGAAGACTTATGGAATAAATGGTTTTAATCAGTGGGCAGAGCAATTAAATTAATTAATAGCATTAAACATTGATGAGTCTAAATACGATTAGTCGAATTTGTTAGTTTATCTATTATGCAACGCATCGAAGTCTATGCGAGTCGTTTCTGGGAACGCATTGCGAATGCAGTCACAGTAATGTTCCCTTTATGTTCGGCACCGCCCGCTGTCGCACGCCCGGTTCCATGCGATCAAAATTCAACCCGCACATGCAACACGACTCTACATTTTTTTCCCATCTCCTTCATTCGACAAGTTAACACGTCGAATGGAGGATGTCAAAAAAAATTATACGATTTTCTCGGTAGCGACTACGCACTACGCCAGCATATAAACGCTTACTTAGCACATTTTACAAATTATCGTCTCCGCGCTACATCTTTGACATGCCTGACACATATCATTCTCTCTGTCGTATGCGATTAGTAGGCAATGATTACATCGTTTATGACGACAAATAAAAATTAAGCGGTGGAGGCGTCGCGTGTTCGCCCATCATCACAATAAAAAAAGTACATTTAATTTTACTATCGTCCATATTAATTGTACCTTATATGGCATGCTTAACCGTGTAAATGAAATCATTACATGGAAACGAGACCTTTGTTGTTAAATAACTAAAATTACCCATTGTGTTGAAGACAACAGCAGTCACGCAAACCTATTGACTTAGTAACTACATGCACCCGCTGATTTCAAAATAATACGAGTAGTTACAGTGCACTATAATCCGCTGAAATTATAAATACCTATAAATGGAAAATTACAGTGCCATGAAAACTGAATAAATAGTACTTTGGACTTCAGTGTTCGATTTTCAATCAATAGCCTTTATTTGTGGCGCCTTCTATTGAACAGTGTTGATTAGAAGGTTAATTAACAGCCTCTCAGGGACGTGTTGAACGTAGAAGCATCAAAGCGATCTCTTGATCAGGAGATACTGTAATTGAGTTGTGAAAATTGGTACGTAACGAGGCGACCATAGCTGAAACATCGCTTTCAATAAGTGGATACCTACGCGAGTACTGTCTATGAAAGATTTAATCACCGCACCTGATCGGTTAATAGAGTGCTGTTTGAATGGTGCCAGCTTTATATAGCGCGCGATGAAATATGCGTTACGTTTTAGTCGCACTAAGCATTAGGAGAGTGAGTGTGACTAGAGTATGGCTAAAGCAACAATTTATTACCCGCGCTGAAACAGGATATTCGGTTTTACAACTTACATTTTATCACCCTGAAAGTAAACTTTATAATTATGCATCCCACACATTTCGTTATTGTAACAGTTGAATAATATTACCAAACTTATATTTTAGAGCCAAATTAAACTAAATGACGCATCCACGTACTTAAAATGTTTTCGGCCAAAGTGAAGGCCGAATTTCGACCGGGTTGAAAAGGAAATTCATCATTCGACCGAACTCGTGGTGAGGAGAGAAGGCGATGTCTAGAAATACTCTGCGAACGTCGACAGGTTATTTTCGTCCCACTCCATCGACAGATATGCGTTTTATACGTAACAAACGTAACTCAGACAATAGATTTTTAATTTTTTAAGCGCCAGACATTTTTTCACTACTCGTCGTTAACCCTGTAGCCACAGACATGTTTCAACGTAAAGCACTAAACACTAATTCGCTACGCACTACAGTTTGCTATTTTTGATGCGTCGTAAATTTTATAGCGGTTATCGGCTCTGTAGTAACTGTTTAGCCGTTTTAAATTTTATGCGCACACTTTTCCTGTAACTTTTACGAAATTATTTAGGTATTTACGCATTGGTTTGTCTAATAGTAATAAAATTAGTTTGTTAGTAAAGTAGCAGACAGTAGTAGGTTTTATTTGATGTATGTCGGGTCGCCTTCGTATTAGATATTATGTTGTTTGTCGGGAGCTGTATTCGACAAAGGAGTTAGCGCGTGGCTGTCGGCCGACTTGTCGGGATTATCCGGATAATGCCTCGGCGTCCCCGACTGATACTTCTTATCGGCACTCGAAGAAAGCCTCATAGTGTAAATAATATCCTTTCAATAACATAGTTGTATGGAACTAATACAAATTGAAAGATTCTAGTTTTCGTGTTTGTATTGTATATAGGTTTATATATTTAATTGTATCATTATGTTTTTATCAGTTCATTGTAATAAACAAAGTGTAACATGGGTTTTGTCGTTTCATGCAAATATTCTGTGGCAAAGATCAATTGGCGCGTCAGTACCACTTATGTACACTACAATGTGTAACAATTACTACACTCCATTTTCGTTACATTTTATATTCAAGAGAACCGCAAAATAAGATCTAACATTTAATATGTATATTATCATTAGGGATTTAACGATACCTAGGTACTTATATAATTTTGCCGATACAATACCGATACTGATTATTTTAGTAAATAATCAGTGATATCGAATACCGATACCTTATAAGTTTTTAAACTGTCATGGTCACTAACATTTGTATTAGAGTTCGAAACGGGGTATTTACCATGTTTATATCTTGTGTTGAGCTCCCGATATTACATGGTAAATACCCCGTTTCGAACTCTAATACAAACCGATACCTTAGTAGATAATAAATCAAATAATTATTGAAGTATGTTCTTCGGGCGTTTGTATGGCTTTACTATGCATAAAACTTAGGTACCTATATTTATCAGACTAAACCTTGAGAAAATAAATAAATCAAAATGTCAAATCAAAATTCAAAGAAAATATTTATTATGAATTAATATCAACCAATCAAAGTGGTAATTCAGAAAGCAATTATCGGCATCGGAATCCTTACATCCCTATTTATCATTCTAGAGGTCGAGCACGAGCAGTCAAGGGTTAGGTTTAAAGTTTGCAAATATCGCAATTGCGGTGATAGATTGATACATCATTGTATCATAGCTTAGTAAGACATAACTTAGATGACTATAACATATTGCACGAAACAGTGATATTACAACACATACAAGACTAACAGAAATAATTATGATTACTTATCATAATTATTTCTGTTAGTCTTGTATGTGTTGTAATATCACTGTTTCTGTAAACTACTTGTTTAGAAGTTATGAGGGAATAGATGAACATACATACTTACCGGTCAAACATATAACCCTCTCCGTAGTCGGGTAAAAATAAATGATGAAATTGCGAGTACCTACTTACGTATACTTGGTACAATAATATTCTTTGCATAAACTTTCCCCTTTTACTATAAGTATCAAAGACGCAATTAGCGACTTATACAGTTACAGAGTAATCCGGTGGATGTGAGGATTACCGCCATGAAGGTTTTCATTAGAGGGAGCGACGCGGTGGACGAAATAAAAAGAGATGTAATTTCGTTCTCATGTCGAAACCGCGTTAATACGACTGAGGGTCGCCGAAATCCTTTCTGCTCATCAAATTAGTCTTTCCCATCACTAAGGGTTCTCGAGTATGTCATTAGCAAATGAACGGTTTGTGTAGCTTTATCTAGCTCTTCGCCACAACTTAGTCCGCGTGGAGACCGGCAGGGTAACCCTGATGTACGCTCGTAATCGGAATCGATTCCATTTTGACACTACAAGAATGTTCATTGCGTTGTTCCGATTGTCAAGCAGAGTAATTAACCGACTTCAAAAAAAAGGAGGAGGTTCTCAATTCGCCAGTCGGGGCCTTTAATTCTTCAATGCACCTAGCTTGATAGTGGCACCGAGTTCAGAAGCTGATAAGTTTTTTAAGAAAATTATTTTATACTTTTTAGTTTTTGAAGTCGGTTTTTACTTCTTTTTTTAAGTTTATTTTTTTAAAGCTTGCTGCGCAATGTATTTTTTCGAACTGTCAAAATTGAATCGATTCCGATTACTAGCGTGTATCGTGATTACCCTGCCGATTATTTCCACACAAACTTCGATATCCCTTTGCCTCTCAAGTGTTGATTTTTAAAACCAAATGTAGCAACGTGGACTATGGCCTTTGATAAAGTGGAATAATTTCAAAAATCGATTTTTGTTTTCCATTAGATTATTTTAAACTCTTACATACAAACGTTAAATTACAGCTTATGTAAGAGGCTTGGAATAAAGGTCTATTCAGAAGGTCTTAAACGAATCATGAACGGTAACAAAACACAACATTTCGTTAGTGTGTGAACAAATGAGGGCAAATAAATCAATCGGCACATACATGTATCTGGAGCGAAATGAGTTTTATTTGTAGCGAAGGACTTGTTTCGGACACGAGTAATATTGGTAGTGGTTTATTTTGGTTCTAGGGATCCGCTTGTATGAGATGATTAGAAGATTAGGTTTGCTTCTAAGAACAAAGCCGCTAACTACCTTTCAGCCAGGGTAAGCTGTGTTTAAGAGATGTCTTTGTTGGTTTTGTTTTAAAAAGAAATAGGAATCGTCGTCATTTTTCGGTTTGAAAAGTGGCTGTAGCAATCTTTGGGAGAATACTTTTCAGCGGATGGACAATAGGGTCGATGTTAGATATTATAATAAAAATATAAGTACTCGCAAATTGCAACTTACGAATAATAATTCATCCGTCGTCGCCTAGTTGCGACCATCGAAGTATTTGTTATATCGTTGGTTGAGAGTGATGAGACACAATACATCGTTACAGCCGTTGGGCTCCACACTTCCGTATGTATATACCAGCGGCCAGTATTATTTTGCATGTTTGTTTAGCACAGCTGTCGATACCGCCAAGTTCTGAATATTTCTACCATTCTCAAAAATTTTGCTTTATTTTCTAAACGTTGAGAAGTTGCTTAATACAGTTAAATATACATTTTCCATCTGTCTAAACAACTTATGTTATTTTTATAATAATTATTACTTTATCTTTCAGAGCCGTATAAAGCAAAAATATTTTATTTCCTGTAAATGTACTCAGATAAGAGCGGTTTAACTGGCTCGGTTTCTGTGTACCAAAGAAGAAAATTGAAAACAAAGTTCGTGGTTGGTTTCGCGATCCAACACGCGTTGAAAAATGGTATAACTAGCAATAATTATAGCTTTTGCTAGTGTGCACTTTGTGGCCTGTGAAAGCGCGCGCCGCTTTTTACCAGCTTTGTCTTTCACTCTGTCGGAAGTAAATCTCATTAGTCTTTGTCGTGCCACTGAAAGGCCCGACTTGCGACTTGCGCTTTGATACGTACATTTCCTACCATAATTATGAAATGACCGCACCACCTAATTATTTTAGTATCTCGTGACTCAAATCTGATAGAAATGAAATGCTTAGCTCGTTATTTATGAGTTCCATCCGATACGCGATAAATTTCACCTGTCATTGGGTTTTCATTGAAACGATAGATTTATAGGGCGTTGCAGGAATAGTCCTAGTCAACGTTTTAATAATAATGGTGTGACAAGGTTTTCAGTCATTTAATTTCAGTTGTGCTAATGGTTGTTTTTTTTTTTTTGCTTAGAACTGACTTAAGGTAATGCGTGAGATAACGTTTAAGAGCTGAATTGAAGAAGAAGACATGTTGCGCCGACCCCAAATAAAATGGGATAAGAAATCCTGATCCTGATCCATATTGAAATCCTGACGACAAGTTGATTTCGAGAAATGGATCTGTCAGTTAGCCCCCGTGCGAATTGACGTCTTTGAGAACATTGCTCGTGTTATTTGTGACATACGGCCAGCAGTGCTCGAAAAAGCGGCCCAAAATTGGACGTGCTGATGAATGCGCTTCGTCAAGAACAGCCGCGGTGGCCATATCCCTGAAATAATTCTCAAATGTTGATATGCCATGTATCTTTCAAAAAAACTAAATAATTATTTTTTTTATAATTTCAGGTTTTATTAGGCTTAGAAAAACTAGTACAAACTTTTTTAAATACATTTATTTAAATACACATTCCTTAGTTAAGCGTTTCTTCGGATATCCAAAGTATTCATTCTAAAGTTTCGAACACCGTAAATGAGAATTGTTTTGGAAATCCTTCTTTATTAATGCGTCCGTCCTTAAACATCACGAGTAAAATAGTGTCTATCTTATGTCAAAAATATGTATATCTGGCACTATCCTAAATAGCTTAGTGATGTCATTCAGAATGCCAGTCTTCAGTGTGACTATTTAAAATAAGAGACCGCGACTGCGATGCGATTGCTTTTTAAAAAACTAATGATTTATCGTGACCCAAACGATGGTATCGATCGATCAGGAAGACCATCACGTTTTTGTTCAATAAATAATGATCGTGGTTCTTTGATTCACATTAATGCGGGGCATATTAAAGTTGTTTTACGATGATTGGGATGTTCATAAAAGCATTGTTTAGCGTGGACAGCCCGCAGCATACACGATATCGGTATTAGAAACAAGATACGTTCTAACGCAACATTTTTACTGGGGAATTTAGATCGACCGATGAGATAATGTGTAACGGCTGCAATATATTTGGGACGGTTGGCAGTGTTGTTGTTGAGCGCTAGCTAATTCAATGCGTCGGTCGGGGCGAGTGGTGTGTTGTGTTGTTGGCATTCAGTCGGTGAATGAACGCTGTGAGAGCTCGACGACCGAGCAAGTGCGCGTTCATGTTCACAGGGAAGTGGCGTATTGCCAATCCACGCTCGAATATCCTACGGGAGCCGTTATCGTCACACTTTGCCTGTACTACTAGCTAATGGACAATAACATTTGTCAACATGTCGCGGCGATGCGCTCCGCAAACGCTGATACGCGCCTCATATTTGTACATAAAGAATACGAAGCTATTGTGACTCCATGCATTTTTCTCGTAACACAATTTTCACCACAAAGCTTTTTATTTTGTTCTCATTAATAACGATAAAGGCTCGTATTGTTCCTCTTCACCGCAATCCAAATAAAACACATACTTTACAGCCAATGAAGAAGATTAATATATTAATGGTTATTTATTTTTATTTCATAATTTCCACGATATAATGACCGCAAAAATAGTCCAAATGTAAAACTTGGAAATGGCTTTCTGCCAGATAGTTGAAAAATATATTTTGTAGTAGGCACGTGTAAGTAAACATAAGTGGCTTGACCATCATAACCGGTTCTAATATTTTGAATAAATTGTTACGTTATTCATGAAAAACTAATTTGCAACTTTAATTATGTTTACTTCTAGGTGCAACATACTTGTATGGAAGTCGTTATTGGCAATTAACTCCTTGATAATTTGCTACAAATAATTGCATAATAGAGCCGTGAAATTAGAATGACAGTGTTATAAATCGCGGGCAATAAACAGCAAGTTGTATGAACAAGGTATAAGTGTGGCTGAGTGCCAACCAGCCACGATTCTATGTATCTTGATTAAACGCACGTTTGCTATAAACCCTCGCCTCGCCGCCAAGCAGTCTGAAGGTAAACCTCTTCCTTCTATGGATATTTACGGTAAACACATGCAAATCGAATTTTAACCCGTGTTGTTTCATTAAACTGGTTCAGCTCAGACAAACAACATTTACGTGGCATTATATAACAATGTATCAGCGGTATCGGTATCATAATCTGCGTACACGTGTAGATCGTTTGATGTCAATTACACGTGAACGCGGCGCGCGGCGGGCCTAATACCGATTATCCAATATTATCAAACGAAACGCCAGCGTGCCAACATCGGTGCGGCTATTGTTGTTAATCAAAGTAATTTATGCTCCGATGCATAACTGGTTAATCCGATGAATAGAATATGAACACCGCTTCGGGATATTATGAATACTAAGCAACGTGAACAAGATTGGACCGTGAGAAATTATCGGAAAGTCAGGGATTCAATTTCGATGCGGCTATCGAGAGCAGCGACCGTGGTCGTCGCGACCTATCTGTGACTTCATGCTTCGCTTCACGCAGCTCGCTCTTCAGCGAACATTGTGTTCCCGAGAGATTTATATTCTACCAACGTGAAATATTCGCGTCCATTTTACTTTCTATAGTCGGTTTAGAGTTTATTTTAAAATATAAAACCGACCTTTTGATCTCCACTTTACCGACATGCTGTAACTCCGCAACCTTTTAAGGTTACTTTGAAACGATGGAGTTGTTTTTAAACGATGTATAAACTTCAATGAAAAAGTTCAGCTTTCTCAGACTTTAGTGGATCGCGATCCAAGTTTTAACGAAATAGTAGGAGATATTTTTAATGTTTTCTGCGCAAGTTCTTGAATGACTGTGATTTATTAACAATTGCTTGATATTTTGCAATTATCGTTAAATTTTGGCGTTTAGTGGCAACAAACATCTTGGCTGGTGTGGGCATCAGCAACAAATGTTTAATAATTTATTCAAAATTAATTACTGCCTAGTCTATAAGCCTATAAAATAAATACCTGAAAAAATCTTTACATATCTACCGAATTAATAAGCAATAAGTCATTATGACAAGAGGAAGGACAGCAAATTCGTCTAAGCATTTATTATTCTGTCGCTCGTACATGAGAATTGCTCAAAGATTAGCCTGTTAGTCGGGTCGTTATCGGGGCTGAATGGCCAGAATTCACCTGCGGGTCTACCGCGTAACTAAAATTGTAATGAACATCGACACTGGTATTAAACTTCAATACGATCGTGAGAGCTTACTTGAGCTAACTTGTATTGTTTTACCGATCATGAAGATAGGAGTCCCAACTATATGATAGGTAAGTTAGCTCAGAGTTTAGGCTCTCACGATCGTATTGAAGTTTAATACCAGTGTCGATGTTCATTACAATTTTAGTTACGCGGTAGACCCGCTGACGTATAGTACACTATACTATACTTGAGGATCCTCTTTCCATGCATCTCTGCATCTTTCTTTGCTGCATATTTTAACACTAGCTGTTGCCCGCGGGTTCACTCGCATCTGAGGGGAACTACTTCATGTACCCGGATAAAAAGCATCCGATGTCCGAATCTAAATCTAATCTAGGTCATGGTCTACTTTTATGCCAAATTTCATCTAAATCCGTTCAGCAGTTAAGCCGTGATTGATTAACAAACATCCACAAACTTACAAACTTTCATCTATATATTAATACGTGAAGGGAAAGCTTTTTACCCCTTTTTAAGCTTATTGCGCTCACGGAAGAGTGTAAGTTTTAGCATAGTTAAAGTTTATATGGAGAAGGAGTGCAGAAAGCTAAAATGACGGTCGAATTTCGACCACTTGGCGACTGGCGATATTTATAATATTAGTAGGATACTGCGATCACCGCAATCAGTTCGCCTAGGTGACGATTATGGCAATATCCTTATACGACCGATAATTATTCAGTGGTCTTGTAGATCAATGTTTGTGAGTGGCCGTTCACACGCAATAATATTCCGAATATTATATAACTCAATATCGGCCAGGACGCCGCTTAATACAAATAGCCCGTGAACCGTCGATATGATCTAATGTTTGAATGTAGATACTAATCGTTGGAGTTTGTTCACAGATGTGGTCTTCACGCTGACTTCACGGAGCTGACTGCGTGTGTGGGTGGGGAACTGGACAGGCATGAGGGATCTGCTGTACATCGGCGATACTTTTACATTACGCTGTTACGGGAACCTGTGTCCAGGTGAGATTTACACTTATTTACAATTTAAAAAGTTTACTATAAGATTAGGGCTATTTTTTATGTGGCGCGTTTCCAGTAAAGAATGCACTTTCACTCTTTTAGAATAGAATAGATCTTTATTTCATGAAAACCAGATACAGGCACTTATGAAACTTTCTTGTGTGTCTTCAAATGCGACCAAGAGGTTACGTAAGGATAATAAGCAGTAGTAACAGCATGCGATCACCGTAGGTTCAAATGTGACAGTGAGTGTATCGCCATTTATCGAGCAAAGATCCAAACTGACGTAAAAATAATTTAGAAATTAATAATAGATTAAAAATAAAGCACAGGAAGACTCAATTTCACTTCTGGCTAGCTCGAAGGATCAAATCTAAAGAGCTAAAGGAAGTACTTGAAACATAAATTGAAAACCAGTAAAGCTTAAGTTTCAATTTTATATACGAGTATAGTTTCTGAACGAGTTAATAATGCGTAGTGCGCTTGATCCTATTCTCATAATTACATTACTGTTACGAACGAGTAGTCTTAAATTGGATCGGTTCACAGTACTAGCCTAGCTTAAACGTGTTTTCACACTTGGCATATCCTGCCGCCGGAATAAAAACTTCGCTTTGCGTTTTTGCATAGCGGTGTTAAATGACAGCGCGTAGTATCGTTGCTACGTGCGTAGCCGTAGCAGTACACGTAGTCCGCGCCTTGCCGCACTTTGTTTCAACGATTGGTTGTTGATGAAGATCCAAAAACTATAATAAGGAAATAACGTGACAACATACAGCGCATTACTTGCGTGATATTTCTTGACATTTCGTAGAGCAGAGGGCCAAGAGACGCTCGTCAATGTGCCGCAAAAATCACCTTATGTGAAACTACCCTAAGCCTGCGAATAATGTTCCACATACCAGTTTACTTAATTACTGTATACTTGCCTATGTTCTAGCCTTTAATAGCATATATTTAACTTAAGGCTGCTGTAGGGTGTAATTGCGTTTAATACAAAACCGTAAATCGTGTGTTAGTGCTCTACTGTGATTTTGTTCGTAGTTAAGAACATTTAAACAGGCTACCTTTCTAGCCAAATGCTATAAAATTGTGAGGAATGTTTGTTTCTGGGGGCTTCTATGTAGCGACAAATATTTTCATTTGTGTGCGTGGTTTGTTAACATGTGTTCGTGTCCCTGTCTTACCAAATTCAAGAAAATAAATTGGAAGGGCACAGCGGCTACCGATTCTTGAGTCTATATCAAAAATGAAACTCCCAGTGAGTCATGTTGCTAAAGTCGTCTTCATAAAGACATCTTTACGTCTCGAGAGAAAAGTTGATTCAGGGAAATTCATCCCTAATTTTGTAAAAGGAAAAGGCGGAATTGGAACTTGATTGATTGAACCTACATAATATAAAATCTATAGACAAGAGAAGAGGAAGTGACACAGGCCATTAAATGCTAGTTCCGTGTGGGTCGCAATTTAGCGAGCTTCATAATAAGCTGTGTTCGAAAGCTGTCAGCGACCCTCGTCAATATTTTCGGTCAGTAAGCGATTTCATTGGGCAATATTTTTATTCGTTACACGTAAAAAATAAATGGTATTTTACGATACTATGTCAAACCAAGGGTAAACTAGGTACCTAGTAGAGTCAGGACCCAAAAAAATTTAATAGGTTGGTAAAATAAAACGTAATTTTAAGAAAAAGTAATATTCGTGTTGTTATAAAAAAATCACAAACTAATAATTATGTAGGTAATTTGTACGTATTTGGAGATATTATTTGTGCAAAATTGAAAGATTTCAATATCTATATATTAAAAAATGATATTATTTTCGCTAGGCATGTATGTAGGTACATGTTTTTGCTTATTTTTAAAACGCTTTTATTAGCTTCACCTGTAACTAACTAACTATGTAAAAAAATCTTGGATGTTAAATTTGACCCACTTCCCGGTTTCCGATTGAGCTGAAATTTTGCATACACATTTAGTTTGGATGAAAAAATCGTTTTCTTTTTTTTTAAACTATAATATTTATTGTATACAATAGTTTTAAAAACTTTAACATTGAACAATATTCAAGTAGGTATTCATAATTTCATAACGATCGACATAGTTGGAGAATTCCGTGGGCGTGTTTTAATTTAATGATTCCTGCCCTTTCCAACTACTTTACTATGATAACTCATTTTCAATGTTCATGTCATGGGCACTTTGATAGATGAAGTAATGAAAGTTGAAGTATCGCTAATGTGATGTGTATAGTGGAACAAACCTCTAAAGTTAATCAATTATTTTTTATTTGTCGAATTACAAATGAAACCCGTAGTGAAGAACTAGGTTTGATCCGTAGGTCGGTTTGTGTCATTGCGTTTTTCTGGGAAACTCTCAGAGTCAATCTCGACTTACTTGATAGGAGATCAATGTGATGGGGCCCGCCCCTTTCATGTGGAAACTAATTATTTGTCATCCCTCATTGCCTCTGGCCGACACCTCTGCCATCTCTTTATATTTTTTTAGGTCTAGGTGTACTTCGACATTGACGATAGAGATGTATGGAGCAAATTATTTTCTGTACAATGCGGCTTCCTTGGTGACCCTTCTTCACAAGCTAGTTTTTATGACACATCCCTTGTTTACATAATTGGATTTCTTATGTGTTATTGCTTGTATTTTATATCTTATAGTGATACTTATTATGTTCTTTGTTGTTGACCCCAGATATATTGTCAATGTATTGTTTTAAAAGAGTATATCCATAGAGTTTCTTGCTGGTATTTTCTCCATAGAACAAACCTACTTCGAACCATGCACCTTATAGAATCACGACGTTTTGAAAGTACCCGCAAAGGCCAGTTAAAATAAAAAGCTTTGACTTAGACATCTGTTATAGTACGTATACTGTATTAGCCAAAAGTTTAAAATATATTATTTTTCAGGTACTTGTCGGAGTATCGACACGTGAAACGCGGCGCCACGTGGAAGGGCTCCCGGCATTGGTGTCAGGGACGCACCGCTACTGGTAAATTATATTTATCTTAATATTCTCTCCTCTACTTCTATAAAATATTATTTCTGTATGTAGCTATAAGTTAACTAACTATCTTTGTGCAATTGTGATAAACATCGGTAGACCTGAATAGGTTCCGATCCGGTTTTCACCTACATTTAGAGATTTTTTCGAGTAAAGTTTTAGGGTACATACCATCACGCTTTACTATCCGGAGGCAAAGCGGTACACGCGTATTACAGCTTGTAAAATAGTTTATAAAACAAATAATAAACATCGTTTACAAGAATAGGTTTCCAACTTCGTTATAATTCATGAGTTACGCCAAAACAGACTACCTTAGAATTGAGTGTTTTGGCGTGTTGGAAAATATTTCCTGCAGAAATTAAGCGGTCATTAGTGGAATTTGGCCACAATGATTTAATTTGCCATCGACATGATAAGATGAAGGCGCAATTGAGCAAGATTGTTGAGAATTGAAGAATGATTTATTTCCTCTACGTTGTAAGTGAGCCTGACTGGGATAATGGAACTACAATGAAAGGTCATTTCAATAAAGAGCAAGATTTGCTCGAAGTTGAGTCACTTATCTGACTTCTGTTATACTAATTAAATTATCAACCAAGTGTTTGAACTATTATGTGAGGATAAGTAACGAACCCCTCGGATAAAAAATAAACGAATACAAAACAAAATTTTTGAGATGTACCTATGTTCCACCACCACTAAGAACTAGTGATTCCTAATGTAGATTGATAATTCTATATACAAATCACTTGTCACGAATGATCTGCGTTTATTATAACCGCATATTGCGTGTTGCCCGCTCCATGTGTAGGTAATATTGTAGTTACCTATAAATTACACCAGTTTACGGCCAAGCTATGTCTCGTATTAAATTAAAGGTATTATTACATAGATCATGTTGCTATCGTTAGGCTTTAACCGTTTATAATCTATTTTATCGTTACTGCCATCTGTCAAAGTACGGCAATTACCGTCCAGAGGCATTATGATAAAATTGAACTAACTATCGGAGTCACCATTAAGGCTTCATTCACTTCATAGAGCAATCAATTCGTCCTGGCCCGATAAAATGATTGGAAAAGGAAAACTTCAAACGTATATTTACGATACCGATACCACTTCAATATCGACACAATTCATATTCAGTTCCGAAAAGGTTGAATCGGAACGAGAACACTTTAATAACCAATCTCAAAAAGGAGGAAGTTCTCAATCCGAAAGATATGAGTATTTTCCTTTTCCTCTACGGATGATTCTTGTTTCCGCGTCTGTATAAAATAATTCATATTCATAAATAAACATGTTAGATTTTTCTATAAATGTTGCCTAGTTATTAGAGCGATCCATATGGCCCCACACGTTCTATCCTTTTGATCTCCAAGGCTCGTTTTAAACAAGTTTATCGAAAAATCTCTTAGTAAACATTTGCGTACCTTTCAGTCCTAGCATGTTACACGGGAGCAATTTTTAATTACCTTTTCCGTATCTTCACACTCTGCCGGCCTTTGAAAGGGAATTAAGGGAATTTTAAGCTGCGTCAACACTGGACACGTTTTGGGCTTGAAGTTGTAATTTATTAACTTTAGGAGGGTGTGTTTAGAGAAAATTGGAAGCAAAAGACCAGAAAGGTTGACCCTGCTATATGAGATTAGGGAGATAGAGATACAGACAGAGTTTTTTGATTAATCTGGAGTACATCCTGAACGACCTTTAGTCAGACACAAAAAAAAAAACTTTCTAAATGAATATCAGCGCAGTGGAGCGTTCAATTTCTTTTTTATATTACAAAATCGGCATTAACATTACATCTCTATATTTATGAACAATTTTTCAGACGCGTTTCGCATAACGTTCTCAAGACCACATATAATATATCTTCTAAGATATTACGTTATATTCTCGCTGATACAGAAACGGAGGGAAAATATAGAAGGTGTCAGCTATTTGTCTTCTATTTCATGAGATTTCAGGACAAACTCGTTATAGCTAGGTTTATCTCGACGGCAATGAATTTTTTTTGTAAAACTTTTCCCACTGTAGGTACGTGTGTATTAGATATATTACGCATATAATTCGTAATCACAATACGGTGAGACATGTTCCAATAAATTCTATAATTGAAAACACGTTTGCAATATATGATCAGCAACTCTACCCTCAGTGAATTTTTACGATTATGAGTAGGCTAGGTACTACGGCCGACAAGATGATGTTGCGTTTTGTTTTCTTTGATCGGCAGTAGTGTGGAAGTGAAGTATTATAATTATATTATGTACGTATAGCTTGTGTGTGTGTGTGTAATACGTAGAGAAAGCAAACATGCGTGACTGCGATCGATTGTGCTAGAATTAAAACATCAGCTCTAAGCATTAACATTAATTAGAAGTGATAAACAATAAAAATATGTTGTCGCGTGCAGGAATTCTCGTCGGCTAGCCATTTTGTTTCCCCTTTATCTAACAAAATTGTTTAATCACCAACTTTGATATATTGATATTATTATTTCGTGAAGTCTCCCATAAAATGTTTCCATTAACTAAGGTTTCTTCGAACAGTTGTTTATAACTTTTTAACAAAGTTTTTACGTCAAAAGTTTTTCATGGGCCATCTTTGATGCCAGCCTTTCATACTTTATATGTTCAAAAGTTTTTATTCTGTATACTCAAAATACCTATATTATTTCATATTGGAGCTAGGTTTTGGCTCTACCCGCCTAGAAATTGCGCTGCAAGCCGCATTAATATTAGTTTAGCTAAAGCTAAGATATAGGTAGGCAAGGTTACGAAGGATAATAATCCTGATAATAACGATTTTGTCTGCTTGGAATACTCATACGGCCTCGGCGCAACATCACGTCTATAGCATGCATCTGAATGCGCGCAATGTCAGGCAGCTTCGAGGGGATTCCCCTTTGTGTTTTTTTACTAATATCAAATCACACGACATACAGACTTTGTCACTTAGATTATATATCTAGGTAGGTATATAATCTTAGATTTGCTGTCTTTGTTTTATGCGTGTGCTGTGCGAACTTGCGAAGATTAATATAAAAAAGATATATTATGATATAATGCCGAGAAATAAAGATCCGCTGTGTGATCTAAGTTTAATTGTATTAAAACAAAAAATAGTGGTTTGGGCACGGATAATATTATCGGATAACTATCAGATAATTATCGGATAGAACAGTTATCAATGTACATAATTATCTTGATAATTTGCAACCCCGTAGGTAGGTGATGAACAAACAGGCGTTACGTGTTATATCAAAATGTAGAGATAAGCAATAAGATAATACATACTGTCATGATCGGTTAAGAATAGCTAACCCAATCCTATCCCGTGTCACCAAAAAGACTTCAATACCGAATGATTAGTAATACCTTCTTCTTTACACAGCTGCGGAAGTGCCAGCTTGTTACTCCGGCGATTCCTGGCGCGGCGTGACGCTGGAGGAGTTCATGTCATGTCCCTGGAACCTGGCGAACAACCGGCAGACCCGCATGTTAGCTGATCTGGCGCTGGTGGGGTGCTACAACGGTACCTTGAGACATCGCACGGCTGAGACAGACAGAGTGCTCCTGGCTTCAGCAAAGAGGAATCTAGCTGCTATGGCGTACTTCGGTCTTACAGAGTATCAAAAGGTTAGTACGATAACCATCGTGGCTCAGTTAAATTATACACCATGTAAAAGAAAATATTCCTGGAGCTCGTGGCATGAGACGTTTGCCATAGTGTTCTTCTAAAATCTGAATGTTTAACGAAGGCCTGTTTAAGATATTAATTTGTGTTACATAATACATTGGTCATTCAGTATAATTCAGTTCATTGATTGTATCACATCTTGCTAGTATAGCTGTAATGTACCTGTACTCTGTAGTCATATTTTTGCAGAAAAAAATATTTTTCTTTATTTCTTCAACCAGCACCGACGCAGAAAATGAAATAGTTTTGCTACAAATTCAGATTTCATGGCTGATAACATTACGGGCACGGCTTTCACAATTACGGAACTGGGCACTATCATATTTTTTCTTTGACCCCATAATATGGTTTAAAACAAATTAATAAAAAAAATGCCGTAATTAAAGCACTACTTTCCTTATTTGTTTTCAGTAAAGTTATTAGGTACCCTCAATAATATCGGACTCATAATATCGCTGCACGAAGTTCAACTTATCAGTGGAATTCGATCAGTTGTACGCTTCCAATTCGACGCGACAGTTCGAAATTAAACCTAATTGCTAAATTTTGCACTCTGTTCGATATCTCCTTTCAGATACTGCGTACTTATCGCTGATTGCAATCTATAAATCCAAATAGGGTTTGTTTAATGTTTGCTTTCACTTCTGAAAGCATTGAAAGCTTTAGTTACTTTACAATTTACTGCTTATTGGTATACCTATTGGTCGCAAGCGCAGCTGAGCGTGAGGTCGTAGGTTCGATTCCCGGGTCGTGTAAACTGGGTTCTTAGGTTCAGTAGATTCTCATTCTTCATTCTCTCTTATTAAATTAGCGTCACGTCGCCGGTAGGTATACAACTACTCGTCTCTGTCTATCCCCTTGGAGAATACAGGTGTAATTCTAATGTTACGCTACAATGGAACATCCCCAAGGATTAGACAACATTTTAGAGCATTCATCTAAAATAACAGTCGTAACATAATTATTCTACTCCCGCCTCCCGGTTGGTGTAAGCTTGAAATTGCAATTTGAAATCCTTGAGCCTACCCTCTCATCTTACGAGAGATCGCACTTAACTCATCGATTATTTACCTAACTTAAGCTCGGGGCTTCTTCGCAATAGTTGCCTTAACGTATCTTTCTACATTTCCGACGTAAACCCACTCATAACTGAATCAATAAGAAGATTAGTCTGTTCGCAGACGACCGGCAATCAGTTGCCAATTATTTGTCACCGAAAATAGATTTGACATTCGTATATTTTATTTAAAGCATATTATTATAGTCTACAAATAGTCGGATTTACAAAAAAAACTCGCAATACTACCTGATTGATCGTACGATTTATCGGCGCAAGAATCAAACACACAAATAGAGGATCAAAGGTCTTACTAAAAATAGAACTAACCTTTATTTTCAACTGTTTAGCTGAAAGTAATCCATACGAATTTATTTGAACACTCATCACCGTTTCAGACAAACAAAAATCCTTATAGAATTTAGTTCCTCTTGAATATAAATGAGTGTTAATCCTTCTTTACGGTTATTCTATTCTGAAATGCTAATGGCTTTATTCACTTTAACCCTGCGACTTCCGAATAGAGTCACATCTTCCTTATTGCAATATGATACCTGACTATGTCGTATAACGTTCCCGCTTCACCGAGCTGAATACGTACTTACCTATGTAAAATGCAAAACTCTAACGCTAATGTGTCTGAATGGACTATGTGTGTTTTACATAAAAGTTGCATATACGTATACCTATTACGTAAATCCATAATGAGACTCATGTCTGTACCCTTTGGGGATACAAAGGGTTAGGGGCAGAGGTCCAATGGGACAGCAGATGGCCCTATCGCTATTTATCGGACATTATTCCAACATGACCTGCTATTGAAACCTTCCTAGAAGTTACACAAACCCCTAATTACGAGACCTAGAAATCTTGGACTTTTCGGATGTCAGTCGTACTTTACTTTGAAATGTTACAACTTTATGATCTATCTGAAATGTAACGAAAGTTTTTTCTCTTATTTAGAAAAGATTTTTTTTTTAAAAGAATAATTAATTATTCAGACTGGACAATAGACAACATATTGAACAGAGTAAAAAAAATGATTAACAGAAAAAAAGAAGAATAATAATAACAATTTAAAAGTACAAACTAAAACTAACTTCTATATTTTACACAGTATGGCTAATAGTCCCATGAATAAAGTTTTAGGTTGTTTTACGTATGCATTATGGATATCCTGTGTGTATTTATAGGTACTGGTATGGTGGTAGCACTTGGTGTTGCCATCTGACATTATACTGAGCTGAGGCTCTTTTGGCATAAATGTACTTTTTTTATCTATTAAATGTGATGTATTTTAATTTTAATTGTTCCAATAAACGCAATTTTCTGTCTTTCTTTCATGATATTACTTACTATATACTAAATCCAGTGCACAGATTATTTGGGTCATTATTTGCACTTGAATCATTGTTGCATCTGCGGTGAAATTCATCGCCACACCGGAATAGGCAACACACTACATTAAAGTAAAGTTCCATGAAAGTAAAATTGCATCGTATGCACTACGCTAATTCTATGTGTAATGGTACTGGTATTACTTACTCTGTGTCCAGTGACCCGCACAGATAAGCTGGCCCATTATTTGCACTTGAATCATGGTCGTATCTGCTCCGACATTTGTCGCCGCTCCGCCGGCTGCAGCCCGCTGTTCTCTGTTCAATGAATATTCATTGCACATCTATAGGTATACAACGTATGGCTTGAACTGGATGTTTTTTTGCCCGTGATCCTTGGAAGTAGGGGTTTTCTTTTTTTGTTATTCTAGCTGTGGTTTTCCGGGAAAAAATGCTACCATCTTTCTTTCCTTGGCTGTCGTGGAAGGCGATTAGGGTAAAAATCAAGCTAATGGGCAGCAGCGTTCTCTTTTGCGTTAATTCCAATGAACTGCAATCACATATCCGGTTTATAAGCGACCACGCGAATCACCATAATATTTTAGTAATACTATTGCATCACTACCGTAATTTTTTTTCTATTAGGAGGCAGATTGTCAACGGTAGACATTTTAAGATATACTTTAACATTGTATCACAATTCAATATTGATTTCTACGCATAGCCTATAATAATGAATTTCAAATATCTAGGATAGTGTAGTGTGATATCGTGTAGTTTTAGTTATGTTCATAGGTGAGCGCAACTAAAACTCAATTTAAACTCTGCGTTAGTTTTCCTCATAAAGGTTAAAAGGCTATAAATATTTCCGTCGATATTCATGAAACTAAAATGGGTTGTTAGCTGACATTTTGTTGCATGAACCTCCACTGAAGGTGAGAACGGTCGCCTTACGTACGCTCCCGGGGGCCCGGGGGCGTGACGATGGTTTATGTAAGGAGTTATGTTTAACGGGTTTCAGGAAAACTAGGTTGCACCGGTAGTGAACTGTATATAATGTACCTAACAAGTGGGGATCTCCTGTTAAGTACCTTTTCGTGCATACAGCGTTTAAGCGCGTCCTCTAAATTATTACAATGCAGATAACTTTTATGCAGACCATGAATCATTTTTATACGGCACTTTTTTTTAACCGCTGAATATTTACTAACGTCGTCGTCGTAAAGTACTGTGGGCAACATCAGTGGCAGTTAATGGCTGGCAGCTAATCAATCTTAACTGTCAAGTTAAACTGGAACTGCGACACGTAATAGTTAGAAAGGAAACGCGGTCTATTCCCCACGGAACAATTAAACACGATGTATTTATACTTATAAGAACTTATTATTTTATTTTTCTTTTACTGCTAAGGAAAGTAAAAGCCCTTCCGGTTACGATTTTACCGAAATTTTGACTAATGAGTTATTTATCGATTCCTTTTAGTGACGCCTGCTATAATGGGGTAGTTATTTCCGTGGTTGATTTACATTTATTTTCTTGAAGGACGTATACAATATACAAGTTGTCGACTTGTAGCAATTGCTAAGCAATTGGCTTTCTGCGTTACGGGTAATGGGTTCGATTCCCGCACGGTACAATAGTATGGCGATATGTTTCGGGCTTTAGGTGTTTACATGTGAACTTTATGCAGGAGAAATCCTAGTAATAGTTTATAATAAATATATTTTATTGTTTTGTTACAAAATACACAGTATTCAAGCTGGTACTTATTATAATATCTATAATTTACTTAATGATACTCAATTCAAATGCAATAAGGTAGTTGTGCATAATGGGACAACCCATGACAAATTTATGACTATAATTTATCAACATGTTATGGGCTAGAATGTTGCAATATTCATATTTATCTGAGAACCACAATGTTACTGTTTATCACCTCGAGCAAGCTGTACTATTTACTAGTCAACACAGGATAATGACCAGGGTTGCCACCTTTTCAACCTTTCTAATCACAACCGGACGCTAGCGGCCGAGAACAATACTAATGTGTGCGTTGCGACACTTAAGCCGGGGTTATATTACTTTGATTTTTTTGTACCTCTGTAAATCTAACTACTGCAGATATTGCGCAAAAACAATCATTTTATTAAAATTGATCATACGGTCAAGTGCTGTGTGAAGACAGAAACGTGAATCTATCTATCATAATAATAGGCTCGATAAAATAAAGACGACACTAAATCACTATTTAAAACGTGTACCTTGCTAAGAATCCATCAAGAAACTGTTAAAATTATGTCACAAGATAGGCTTTATAAGTTTTTAGGTCATTTTGAGAACAGATTTTTATAATTATAGTCTTTAGTTATTTTTTTTAGATTAAAAATAGATAAAATCGGGCCCCACTACAAGACGCACCGTAAAAGAACTCCTTTTTACTGCGAATAAAGTATATTTGTATTTACCGCAATTCACTGCATTAAACTAAATATATTAGTTATATTGTAGTTAATAATAATATAGTAAAAAGTATTATTATGTAAAAATATATATTATATAGAAAATAGGAAAAAATTGCTGGTTTTAGAACTTTTGCCCAGCTGAGGAAAAAATTCAAAACACTTACCTACCAACGATTAATAAAAAAAATTAAAATGAAAATTATGTCGCCTAATTTTTTACTAGCTGGTGAAATGAATTTGCTTCCAATAAAGATTAAGTTTTAAAGAAAACCCGTAATATAGAGGATACATAATACATTTTACATTAGGGGTGGCAACCACCATAACTATAGATATAGCTACAATAACATAGGTACCTATTTGCAGTGATAACATTCACACCAATGCTTCTCATGGTAGATAACAGAGTAATCAATGGATAGACTTACCCATTTCTGCTCCAATAGAGTGTATAAATAAATACTCTTACAGAATTAATAGCGCTGAAAATATCTGAAACATAATACTTAATTATATCTATGTCAGTATTAATTTTTTCACCGTTATCAAGTGTTCTATTGATGGCAAGTTTTAGTTTTCCGCCTATTTATTTTTGTAATTTTGACTTTTTATTTTTTTAGCGTCTATCAACTGCATTTAACTCAGTGTATAGCAGTCTTTTACTAGATGTACCAGGGCTCTACCAAGTTGCGCTACAAAGCCCGCTTCTTGTTCCAAAATAAAGCCTTATATTTGGTAGGTATTAACAACTTCATTTCCCACGGGCGTTGTAGCCAGCGACTTAACAGACTATAAGATAATAAGCAGCTATCAGCGCCGCCTGTGCTGCCTTAATAAAAGTTTATAAATATATTATTATTAGCTGTGCACGTAATACGCACGTAGTAACTACTTAGTAATCTTTGACAGGTCAGCCTAGGTGAAAAGTTCCAAAATTATCTTTTTGCCAAATTTCATATTTTTTTACATAAATTGATTTGGCAGTTTAGCTGTAAAGAAATAAGAAACAAAAGGACTTTCGCAATTTTCGTAGAGATGTACTAAATTATGTTCAATTTCCTATAGATATCTCAGTACGTGTTTGAGGAGACGTTCAACCTGCTGTTTGCGGTGCCGTTCACGCAGCACAACGCGACGGTGTCAGGAGC
Source organism: Allophyes oxyacanthae (assembly GCA_932294325.1). NCBI lineage: Eukaryota > Metazoa > Arthropoda > Insecta > Lepidoptera > Noctuidae > Allophyes > Allophyes oxyacanthae. The sequence continues at coordinate 6,861,187 of OW028611.1, forward strand.
CACCCTGGCGGCCCTCTCGCCCGCTCAGATCACCCACATCAAGCGACTCAACTCCCTCGATCTAGAGCTCTACGAATTCGCCAAGAACCTCATGTTCAAAAGGTATGTTTACACTCATTAGCAGAGGTTCCATGTCAGTGTGTAAAGGACTCTACAAACAAATGAAATTGAGACAACCTAATTTAGTTTTGTCAACTCTGTGACATTGTGATTCTATGGTCGACTTCGTCGCGTCATCTGAAATGTACAGAACAAATAGTCGAGTCTGTATTCTGTATTCTATTTCACTAGTCCAGAGCACTGCCCGCAAATCCTTTGCGATTTCCAATCGCGGATTCAGTTTTACATAAAATCCAAATTTTCATCTCGCCAATCTCGGCTCAGCAATCGCAGTCGCAATCCAATTTCAAAGAGGATAGCGCCATAACACTAAGCTCACCCTCCTAGTATATTTGTATCGGTTTGATCGCAGAAAAACCGTTATTTGTTAACATTTTTAGTAGTTCCACACCCAGCGATGGAATAAAACGAAATTCCTTATAACCCGAATCTTTCTGTGGCTCAGCGAATGCGTGACCGAATTTTTTACATTTACACAAACCAAAATGTTATCAAGTAAAGATCGGCTGTTTTACGTCTCGCACGGCTCACTAATAATGCGGTTTAACGACGTGAAAGGTTTTAGGTTTCCATATCGGAGGGTGATAACAAAACCCTTTTGTTCGGGACGCCTACGTACATCTGTTCACACGTAGTTAAAGTAATTGAAGTTTTAACTCCACACTTGTATATGTATCTGTATACAGTCAGTAGAAAATAATTTAAATAATAAACATTTTACAACTTCAACTTAGGCTCCAATTCACGCTTGGCCACATTTTCTCCGCATACGATACATATTTATTCCCCGAAGCTCGGCACGTCACCGTGACCCCGAGGATATAAGTTGAGAAATGTCGCTTTAGATTGGGTTTCTAATCTAAAGGGATATCAACGGTGCCCTTTCCACCGCACGTTTGTGGTACCTAGGCCTGATTCGATAGAATTTCTTTTATTTCTTCACTACGCCCCGCTAGTCGGTTCTATGGACGGAGTAGAATTTGGATAACTGTGTCAAAGTAATTTTGTCTCGGAGAGAATTTTAGCCGTGCTCGGTTTGCGTATGTATTAATTCGTTTAAGGAATTCAGACTATGTTTGTGTTGTTAATTGAGCAGTATAATACTGACTCCCGGAGCAATTATATTTGCACATAGAATACGTAACCGGCCAGAGTAGAACGTTGTACGTGTTCTAACGTATCAACACCTGGTGCCCTACATCGGGATGACCTAATTACTTGTGCACAGATTCGAAGCGTTGAAGAAACGAGACACGGACTTTGAGTACCGGTGGCGGCACCTGGGCGAGGTGGCGCGCACTGGCGTCACAGAGTTCGACTGGGATAGCAACCTCGAGGACGCCACCACCGAGAAGTACCGAGGCAAGTAACGTGCCCTCCAGTGTCCACCGGTGACGTCATCACCCTAGTGCATACACTAGTCATAGATAACCACACAAATTGAATAAATAAATTATTTTTTATTCATTAGTCTCGTTGAGACTTTGTAAATACTATTAAGATGCGTTAAGTACATTTCTCAGAGCGATAGTGCGGAACAAAATCGATTTGACTGCGCTGTACAAATGAGTTTTTTTATTTTATTAATCGTCGTGCATTTATAAAGATATTCTAAAATCCTAAAAAAATAATCTATTTTTTGTTTATTTTGGCAGCTGTTTTATATTTCGACGGATAAGAATCACACACACACAGAATGTAACTCAGTTATTTTGGGTTTTTCACTTTTTAATGTAGATGGATTTAAAGTTTAATTTGGCGTGGCCCGTTTAGGCGATTATATCAAAATTTACAAACCTGGTAAAGTTATTCGCTATAGAAATACCACCTAACTTAACTATGTATTCGTAGTAGTGAAGCCTTTTTTTGTCTTCTTTAAATATTGATTCTTATCTGTCGATTTTATTTTTAATTTGTAAAATACGCTCTAAATCCATCCCTAATTATTGAAATATACATAATTACATACAATATATTATAAATATATCTGTAGTAGGTATGTAATGTTGAACTATATTGTTGAATGAATGTTGACGTTTGATAGATACAGGGTAGGTAATGCATCTAGGTTGAACCCAACGAAATGTAGCCTTTAGTGATCGTTACTAGAACCAGTTGAACATCAGAGGATCGACTGCGAACAAATTAGCGCCAAGTTTTTACATAACTTCGACTCTGCTTAAAATGTCGTCGACATTTTCTGTCATAACAAATTCTGCTAAGTGCATCGAATGTAAAATGAATTCGAAAACTTGGACAAGTATTTCATTGTTTCGTAGTAAGACTTCTGGATGGGGGCTTCGAAGTAAGCTGTGGTAGTAGAGACGTGGACCCACTACCTCCAAATTTATTTCCCAACCAGCTTTTCTCATTTATAAAGAGGACAGGATGCGGTCAATTGCGATTGTTTGTGATTGAATCGAAACGGGTGATTGATCGTGTCGACTACATTGTGTGAGATGCGAGACTGGAAGTGACCCCAATGCCGTGCAGCTTATTCTGACTACTTATTACCTGAATTAATAACCGAACATTCGGGCAAGCTTCTCTACCAGACATTTTACCTCGGAGTCCCAACTTAAGTATCAATTATAAGAAATAATCGAATCACATTGCTCAGGATACCTCAAAAGTGTGTAATAATTTATACGAATATTTTCTGCTACAGTTGCCTCGCAATTACTCACTGATCGAACAATGTCGTAGTATTCCCATTTGCCGTCAATATGAATGGTTCGGAGCGCTATCGATAACAACGCCCGGTAATATTTAATTTTGCGTTCTGTTCACTATCCGAACGATATCGTTAGTATCCCCAGCGGCCCCGACGCCGACGCCCTGCCCGGTGAGCGTTGCTGAAACAAAGGGAATAGGAAGGTACGTCTATAAATATGAATTGTACAGTCGAGTGCAAAAGACAAAGCTACGAAATTGTATGCACGGTAGATGTAATTTTACATTTGCCATTCTTCAGGCTTTTGATGATATCTGAAGTGCACTCAGTTTTGTAGTGCGTCTATATTTAGTTCGAAAGCAACTTACTGTACCTAAGTACCTAATGAAATGTAAAACGCATTTGAGTCTAAGATTTTCATTATGTCGGGCCTTTTTCTACTCGTTTTTTATATGAATTGGTTATCGGTGAAAATTCTCATTAGAAAAATTTGACCAAAGAACAAAAATGAGTGCTATGTATGTTTGTTCTCATAATGAGTTAAGTTTGCGGTTAAGTTTTACGATAAGGAAGTCTATGATTTGGAATTAGTTTAATGAAAAACAAGGAAAAAACGAATACCTATAAAATTTACAAAAATACATCATTAGCTCGATGTAAGATCGATTAATTAAGTGACATTAAATAAAATCGTATATTTGTTTTTAATTATACTAAAGCCTCATTTACGGAGACTATTTTACTGATAAGTGCATAAGTATAACTCTATAATGGAGCAGCTGTAAATAAAATCAATTGTGTTCTATGTGTTGTTTATTATTAGTTAGATTTATATAACAAACTTTTTTTATACGGTCTATACGTGAAGCATCTTCAGAGAAACTCGGTAACTTTTTTATTTTATTTGTATATTTTTATATTTATTCCAGTTTGTTTTTGTTTTATATCTTAATAGAAAAAGTCTCGCTGTTGAGACTTGACTTCGTATCCCAGTCACGTTATACGATTTATTTTTTGCTGAAATATACGGCGGGCATATGTTTTAACCTGAACTATGTCATGATTTTGAAATTTTATTTTAACTATAATGAAGTAAAGCGTTGTGAACATCTATCGTTAGTCGAGAATGTAAATCTCAAAATTCTGTTGTAATTAAAACAATGGAATGAAATGAATACTGGCAGAAAAGAGTTTTCCTTTGCACAAATACAATTTCATGTTCAATTTTCAGTTTGCAATGGAAACAAAGCTTTCTATTATTTTACTCGAAGCCGATGTACCTAATGTATTGAAATCGAAATATACCATTCAAACAGCAATAGCGAAAGTAAACTGCAACAAAGAAGTCTATACCGACTGTTTGCATTTATTCTTAGTGGGAGTGCATTTCGTATTCCATCAGTTGTATGCCATTTTCAACTGTATACTACTTTAGTAAAGTTTAAAGTAACAACAGCACTTTTTATTTTGTAAAGTATAAGGGAATTGTGTATCAAAGCGAATTTTGTTTTCAAACTATTTGAATCACGGCAGACTTCGCCAAACATTTGTTGTAACTTGTCTGTTATTTTCACAAAGTATTTAACTGCGTTTTTATTTTTCATATTCCATATTTGCTGCATTTAAAGTAGGTACAATTTTGTTTATAAACCAAGCGTTTTTTATGATCAATGCATTTGACATGCTATTTGATTTCATGCTTTGTTTCCGTTTTATGTCTTTGATAAATTTTAATTGAACAAAAATGAATTAAAATGTGAATTTGCAGCTATGAGATAACAAAATAAACTTGTATAAAAACATTTATCCAGTTTAAATGATTCCTATATTACTAATGGTGCGGATTGTATGTAGATGTGTATATAATTTAAAATGAATATGTTCTGAAGCCGAGATAAAATTAACTGCAAGAGTGTGTGAATGTTCACAAACGATTGATACGTCGGCTCTTGACAATAACGTTTATAGGTCGCTTCAATTTACGCGATACTGAGTTGTATGCAAGCCAGTGTGTATGGAACTATTTCTTTAAATACGTACATAAAAAGACATTTTACGAATTACTTTATAGCCTGTGTCACGGGATGTGTCAAAATGTGATTTCAATTCATAATTTTTTTATCCTGGACATTATTTTGGCATATCGCGCTGTCGTCGACTGTACATTTTTATTTATCTCAATAATTTGAGAGTTATCTCAAAATCAATGTTACTCTCAGAACTAGTTTATCGAATTAGTAGTAAGTATCGATAAATGTATGTATATTTTTCTGTGTGTAAAATAATGCTAAGCCCTGTGATATAAAAATGATTGCACCCAATGTTTTGCAGTAATATCCTTATTTGAAATTCAAGAAAAGCATTTTATTTCGTAAAGATTCCTTTATATTTTTTATGCTTGACGAGTGTGTATAGAAAATTCATATTTAATAGTATAAATTGGTCAAAGTGACGTGGATAACTTATAAACGATGGGTGCATAAGCCATAAGATAAGTTAGCCATATAGAGCACGTAAACTTATTGTGGTGACATGATAATAAACTAGATACCTAATAGTTATGTATCGTATGTACCTATAGCACACCACCGGTACAGTTCGCGTTGTCTAGTACCAAAATTAGCGTTTAGTTATGTTTTTTTAAGTTCCCGACTGAACCAAAATATAGTACTTTATATTGTGTTAACGATCACCGAGTAATAAAAACAAGCGAAACTACTCTATGGTTTTATTTCGTGCCACAACGCTGCGGCGTTAAAGTTAACGCTTCGAGTCTTGCGACATAATTTATTGGAATGGTGGACTTGGAATGTACGAAAACTACATCAGTCATATCAGATAAGCTCTTAATTAACTAAAGAATGCAAGGAAAAAATGTTGAGGAAATCGCATAAGCCGCTACAGTCCAATTAAAGTTTGCTCTTGCGCATAAAAAGTTGTAGCTGTAGTCAGCTTTATTTTTCTAAATATGTCCGTATAAGGAGAGAGTGGTATGTGTGTAGCCGGTGTAGTCGGTGAGCTGCGACGTGCAGGAAGCTCGAATGGTCGAATTTGCATTTATGTCATTAGGCTGCATCCGTCGGCCGGCGCTGGCGGCGCGGCGGCGACCGGGAGGGCGTCCCGCAAACGTGCGTTACTCCCTACTGTGACATAATGTCAGTTGTAATGTCTACCCAATCACTCTGGTGTTCACTGAATAACTGTTGTTTGATTTTACATGAAAATCTTCTTATTCGATAATTTACATCTATAACATATATGATAACATAGTGATATGTAGTGATGACTTTCCAATCCAAATGAATGGTCCCCTCAGTACCAACCAGTAACTAATCAGTTACCTTACACGGATACATACGTCAATGATAAATATTTTCATCAATAATGTTATATTGGAGAAGATCCCGCATCGTAACTGATCGCTGAATAAAGAATTATTGGCGAATCTAGGTCAGGCAGGCGGGATGGCTCGGCCTACGGATGTATCGCTAGTGGGTAAGGTAGTTACGCTCAATTTAAATAATGCAGGCACACGGTGAGTGTTTGAGTAACTTTTATTAAAATATTCTGCATTCTAGGTAGTTTGGACTTTTTATTCATCACGGCTATATTACCCGAAGGAGTGCGCACGGCTACATATCAAGTATCAAGCTAGACATTTTCAGTATAAGCTGACCTCTCATTGTATGGAAAGCCGTTTGCGTAAGGCATTGCGAGGTCAGCTTACACTGGAAATGTATAGCTTGATATGTAGTCGTGTGTACGTAAGCGTACATAGGTACATATCTTCAGTTATTGTAGCCCAATCTTTTAAAGAGTAAAAGGTGGTTAATCTGTAAAAAGTGTAAAACTTAGTTAAGTATAAATTCGCCCGATCCGGAAATCGGTTCCAGAACCAGCAGCATAACCATGATACATGCTTGGAATCGATTATAAGTTTTGACAGTCAACAACGTACGCAGTATGCTTTAAAAATCACGACAATTGGAAAAATGCAATGAACATTCTTGAACTCGCCAAATTGAACCGATCCTGATTACGAACGTGTATAGCGAATAACTATTCACGATACACGCAGGATCCGCAGCCTTGTGAGCTGAACCTACAAGTTACCTTACATAATTATGATACATCGAAATACAGTGGGTACCTACTTACTATATTTTCCACCGTAGTGTGCAATGGGTCTAATATTTGAACTCCTGTTCCCAATAATTCACCGTAAAGATAAAGACAACAATGCACAAAAGGACGCTGAATCGAGACAAACCATTTTATTGTAAGCATAAAGAAAACCAGATAAATGGGTGCTTGTAGCTTGTAATATCGAATTCGATGCGTCTCCATTCGTCAGATAACATCGCTTGGCGCATAATAAAACGATCGCGTTTCCAAGTAAGTGCTGTTTGGTGGCCCTTACGGTGCATTAAGATGCACCCGGGGACGTTTCCCGCCCGGCTCTTGTTACATTGACAGGTTTCTGGGGAACGACGTATTTGTACACTTCTTGGAAACCTAGATATAGCACCCGAATCTATTCAAATCCAGTTTTTTAATGAACGCGATGAGAATCTTTGTCAGTTGAATAGTTATTGTCACTTTGAACTTGTTTTAAAAACAATATTTTGACTCGAATCGTATGTTGATGTATTTATTATTTAATGTATTACATTTGCTTTGATATAAATAATATATATGTAGGTATATTTTTGTAGACATCGCCAACGAGTCGTCATTTGTATAATTTTCACCAACACTAGCGACAAACATAACTGTCTTGTCTGTACAATAAAATAGTTGAAAATATTTTAAAGCCCGTCTTTATTTATAGCGAAAACTCTTTTTAAACCGTTGTGTAACCAAACATACAGTAGAAACAGCACAACCTAACAAAGCTGAAAGTTTAAACACAAAACAATACGGGTTTGTTAAAACCATTGTTTCGAGTAAATTGAACGAAATGCATTAAGATAAAGGAAGGTTTTATTTCTGTGCGAATGAGCGATGTTGTTTCCACTGAGACACTTTACTGTTTAAGCGTTTGAAGTTTTACAAAAGAGAGGGAACGTCTAAAAAGCTTTCAGAACAAGTCGGAGTCCGCTTTCGCACTCTTTGTCTTACGTTCTGTTCGTTGTAATCGCCATTGTGTCCTTATCGCACCACCAGTTATCTTCAGGGTTTAGGCACCAATTTATAGTTATTATACGGGTGGGCCTAAGGGCACCATCGGTTATTACGGTCGGCCTTTGTTTGGCCACTGATAAAGGGCTGCTAAAGGTATTGAACGGTAAGCAGGTCGACTCAGAATCGATCGTATGACATTAATTGACTTCGGCATTTTATCTTGTTGAATTGAGTGCGAAATAAGCGAAACTATAAATTAGTTTGGTATTTACTTATTTGAAATCAGTCTGGGTAACTTTGTAACTTGTATTGTAAAGCAAAAGTTTTGTTTGTTAAACACGAATAAAGCTCATCTGCGATTCTAAAAGTTTAAAGACTTTAAGTGTAGGTAATGGTTGAGGGCATTAGTGTCTTTGATGTGTGGAATAATGTTTAAAAGCTTTCTTTCATTTTGCTAGACAAAACCGGAAGTGACAGTTGATTGGTCGCTGTTATAAGAAGAAACCATAAACTTAGTATATTTTCGCTTCGTACATCCTAAATCTATGGAAGAAACACATAAACTACATCCACCATTGACCTCTACAGTGTTAAAAATACACAAAGCCTCTACAATAACATTATATTCTCTGACATCCACCCAAAAAAAGAGCGCGCGTGCTTCCAATTCTCCCCATAAACTCTTGAAATTGTCTTTGTGAGACGTAGAAAGTAACTACAGTCTTGGGATGTGCAATACTGACTTAGGCGCTGGGCAGACCACGGACTTGTTGCTGCGACGATAGGGCTTGTGGAATCCTTTGCAACAGGGCACACAGCAGAAGAAGTCCGCAGGTGATCATACACCGCCAGTGCCCGGCTACGACGGACGACGGGGCTATTATGACCGTCGTCATCGCCGCGCCTAACAATTGTTAGTTTGGTAAGTAAAACATTTTTTTATAGGTATGTAGATTTTGTGTGTATTCATTTCAGGGTTTTTGCTACCAAGAAGGAGGGCGAAACCAACGCGCGTAGGTTAATTACCTACCTAGACATCTAACCCTCATCAATAAAAACTAACTTTTAAAGACTGATCATACTTGTCCTTGCCATTTGTATGTCAATGAATAGTGATGGCAATAGACTTATGAGCGAATTCAAATAACGTTTGATCATCTTAAGAGGGTTATACTTAATATTAAATGCAGGGAATGAATCTAGAAAAACATTAATGTCAATATTTATTTAAGTAGTTTCTCATACAAAAAAGCATGTAAACGTTTCTACTCTAACATTATAGGTAATGCCACCAACATAAAAGACGATTGTACGTGGGTCCATTACAAGAATATAGTATTTCCTTCATTTGACCTTTGTCGACCAGCGAGAAGGAAGGCAGCTGGTTTTCTTCGGTTAGGTACCTACCTATCTGTTTTAGCTACAGATTTATTTTCGTTATACATCAGCCGTAAACATAGTAAATTGTTGAACGTTGAACAGTAAGATGGTAGCTGAGAGGTACCTAGGTACTAATATTTACGCAAAATCTGGTATATCTGGTATATGGTTCTTTCTTTCTATATTTGGTGTATAACTACTGTTAACAGCAAGTCGTTGGGTAGGTACATAACTAAAATAATGGAGGTATAAAATCTATTTTTTTCTTCCCTTTGTAGACAAAGCCTTTCATACTCGTTTAATAATAAATGAAACTCGAAAGTGAACAAATGAGATTGCGATATGTTTTATCTTATATCTAGCCTAGGTCTAGACCCATTAATTTTGCCGTACCTTTGCCCGCCCACGCTAACAGCGGCACTAAGTATCTACTAGGGCCACAAGCTTTCGCAGAGGTGTTCTTATCGTAAACGCATTCAAGGGTCTCGGTGCTACCGTAGCGTAAATAAAATTAGCCATTCAATAATTTATGAGAGGTGACGGGACGGTCGGAGGCTCATTAATCCGACGGCGGAGCACGGTGAGGCGAACAAAGGGATATTGTTTGAGAAAGGGCCATCAGTGGGCAATAAAACAGTATTGGTGCTTACGGCTATGCAATAGCGCGTGAAAGTTGCGTCTCACTTTTGTTACTTGCAACAAACATTGGTGCGTATATTTACAATAATGATTCGAGTTGTTTTGTTAGGAAGACAGTAAAATTGACGACTTGTCTAAGCAAGGAATCGTAAGATCTGAAAGATTTGGAGGATTTTAAATTATCATAAAATTCATAAAATATAATAACACAATAATTATCATACTCATAAAACGCTATTACATATTTAATTTCTACGTTTCAAAGTCATAAGGATAATTTGAACATAACGACAACATCTTTTTACATGTAAATGTTATTACAATGTAAGAAATTCAGGATAAAAGAGAATTTGTTCATGAAAAATATTTTTCTCATCGAATACATAATTCATACCTAAGAGTACCTCTAATACCTACCTAGCACTAAGTAAGGGTAGCTCTTCATGTGCTGAATAATTTATTTATACTTAGCTCCTTACTTTAATGTGATAAACGGTATCTTTAGTCAGAATACTTATATACTAGGTACTTAGCTGCGTAATTTACAGCATCCATTTACCTCTTATGTGCCTACAACCAAATTCATATTAGGCATGTTAAGTATCTATTGATTCATCTACGCAACAAAACGATAGGCGTCTGTTAACCGACAAAATAACTGACGTTTAAATTATAAACGTATAACAATACAAAAATAATACATTTTAAACGGTCGTTTTTCTCTTTAATCTCTGTTATTTTGTAAGTGAAAATAGCCTGAGTTAACGCTACTACCAGGGCCGTCTTGAACCATATTGACGACGACGTACGGCTCTACGTAACATTTGAAATAAAACGACCACGTTTTTATAAAAAAAAGCGCTTTTATTATGCCCCCTAGACGATAACAATTTTTATTGTAAATAGTTAATCATTGTTTACGATAAGATTACAATCCTCATAATTATTTAACAATACAAGGCCCTACCTTTCTAGTCCCCATTCCCTTTACCTAGTAACACTTGTTCATAACGATGAGTACAATAACCGTATTATTGTACTCATCATTATGAACAAGTTTTACTATAATGGGAGCAAACCTGAAATCGCGATAAAATATCTGCTGTACCGTACATTTAGTCGAGTTTTATTTTTCGCGATATCATGGTTGGTCCATAGATACTAAAAGTTGTTCATAATGATGAGTACAATAACTGCATAAAGGGATCGGCAGGGTAATCACGATACACACTCGCAATCAGAATCAATTCAATTTTGACAGTCCAACAAACTACATTGCGCGGTATGCTTTTAAAACCACTACGCCCTACAATTTGAGCAACGCAATGACCACTGTTGTAGAGTCAAAATTGAGTCGATTCCGATTACGAGCGTGCATCGTGATTAGGTAGCCGGACTAGAAAAGACTAGGACCTTATAATAAGCAATTCGTTAGAAATATATGTTTATTAGGACAATATTACTTATGTTCAAAGGAAAACTATCATAGGAATACCTACCTATTTCAACTAAAAGTACAGTAAGGTCAACGGTAAGTACAACAAAAACAAAGTATGGACATTGGACCGGTAAGGTACTACATCTACTGGTTTGTAAATGATTGCGTCGCTGTCCCCTGGTCCCAAATGTAATCGAGAGCCCGTAGTGATTGTAGGTGCTCAATTCAGTTGCGGCGGCATTTCATGGGAACGTGACAGCTGGGAACCGAATACCGTTCTCCGGGCATTAGGCCTACCTAAGTGTTATTATCTCTCTTACACTACAGTGTAGATTCCTTACCGTAGAAATGTTTTTAAAGTAATATCGTGTTTTGTAAACACGTTGTTCATAAAAAAAATAACTTCATGAAAGTGAATAAAAAAATGTTCAACCGTCGACGGTCTTATCGCCGTATCGCTATTAGCAATTTTCTTCCAGGCAACCTTTGCGGGTTTTATGTAAGAGTTGCAGCATTTTATTAAGAACGAATATTGAACCAACAATTTGTAGTTTTAAACAAATTAGGGTACTATGTACTTAGGTATGGTTATGGTAGGTACTCGGAGGTTCACGCGATTGAAATATAGTAAAGTGTTTTATTAAACGTAATTTCTCCAAGGCTTCCAATATTTCCTTTTCTCCCATATACAGGGTTATTTGTAAAACACCGGTAACGCTTTAAAGGGTGAAACTACTCATCAATATGAACAACTTTTACTACGTGACCAACCATGAAATCGCGGAAAAGAATTCAAACTTTTCATACATTTTGATGGAGCAAGGTTAATCTTTTGTATGAAAAGTTTGAATTTTTTTTCGCGTTTTCATGGTTTGTCCCATAGTAAAAGTTGTTCATATTGATGAGTAGTTTCACCCCTTAAAGAATTGCCGGTGTTTTACAAATAACCCTGTATAACCAAACAATCAAATGTACCACACAACCGAAAATGGAAATTCTGATGTCCAAATCTTAAATCAGCCAATACGCAAATTAAAAAGAACAAAAACCTTATAGCTGGTTCGCCATCCGCCAAATATCAGTATCAAGTCCTAATGCGACTTGCAAAACATTCGGGCGCAGTTCCAACATATGCAACTGAGAATGTACAACAGAAAGGGGTAAATGTAAGTAGAGTCATTAGCCTCTGAGACGGCGAAGTGGCTTGCAGGCCGGGACGTGACGCTGCGTCGTGAGAGCAGACGTCGGAGCACCCTTACGTGGAGATTAGGGGAAAAGTTAGCAGGGAGGTAAGTGCAACCGCAGTGAGTATACGCGGAAGTAGGCAGAATGTTTTCTGGAATCGTAAACGCAGATGACTAATCTTTATGAAAATTATGAAGTTAATGTAGGTAGGTAGGTGTTAAGATTTTAAAATTGAAATATGTACTTAGTTCGTAGTTAAGTGGTAGATTAGGGAGTGACAAAAAGTAAGTATAGGTATCTACCTAGGAAAGTATAAAGTTTATTAAATCATTCTGCACAAGCCGTTACTTACTATATTGTTAGATCCTATAATAATACATAACAGATTGGTTGGCTAACGTAGGTAATTCACCATGCTTTTATAAGTCAACTGTGTTATTTCGTTTACAAGAAGTGCCATAGGATGAACGTTAATTTTACATAGCTTGTTAGATTTTTGAATATATTTATGTCAAATGTCAGTATGGATCTAGGAAATAAAATACATAATATTCATAAGAAATGATGAATTGATTATTATTAGAAATACTGTAAGTACCAACTCTTAATTTAACGATGAAACATTGCAATAATAAGTAGACGCCAAAATACTTGTATACCTACAGTACATTCTGATCTTCATTAACATGTACTTTCAACCGATGCAGTATTGCTCCTTCATTCGGAGATCTATCGAACAACGGATCAACCCACGGGCATAAACAAACGAAGAAAGGCAGCGATTTCAATTACGATGTGAAATGAAACAGTAAGCATTGCTCGGAGGCATTATTAGAACCGTTCGCTGCATCGGTAATAGCCGTTGATAAAATCTGTGATTCATAATTAGGTACATTCTTGGACGAGAGTACATTATGACAGGCGGACGCCCACCCACGTAGAGGATCTCCGGATGAAGGCTCGAAGGTTTAGTATAAAAGTATTTGATAATTAAAAATTCTTTAACTTTATATAGACGTGAAAAACATATTTTTGAACTTCAGCAAGAATAATGCTACGCTAAGGACACATTTGTGAATTAATTTATGTTTCTTTTGTCGTTGTTTTAAAGTATTTGATCTTTATCGAACTCTAACGAAGGACTTGTGATTACAATGAATAATCTGACTATTGACTATAGTTACGAGTACCGATAAGAATCTGTACGTTTCTAAAATATTTATAATCATTAAATTCGGTTTTAATTAAAATGCATAGGTACTAATATTATACAGAGGTTTGTTTGTATGTAGGGCGTAATCTCTTAAACTACTGAACCGATCATAAAAATTATTTCAATAATAGAAAATTACACTATCCTTGGGCTATATTATTTTGTTTTGTTAAAAATAAATCACGCTATTAAAGCCGCGGGCAACAGCCAGTTAATTAAAATTGAATTAGGAAAAATGTTAATGAATAGGTACGTATTTATTTACAAGTAAGTATTTATTTTTTAAATAACTAGTAGATAAACAAACATTTTCAATTAAAGAAAATTATCACTTATCGGTACTATGCCTTCTTTAACTTTAAATAGTTAATAGATATTAATTATTATTCCATGTTTTTTAATTTTGTTCCAAGATCCATTCAATAATAAACTGTAAAAGACGAAAAGTCTGTGCAAACAGCAAACAGTATGAGAGTCCAGACTTCGCTTCCCTTTCAAATTCACCGCACTCTAGTCTATCTCAAACTTTAAAACTAAGCAATATTTCCTTTAAGGCGCGTCAGTTAGCAAACGAATTTGTCGATTTCGCTTCCTCCACCCGCGCAACCCGCGCGACCCCCTGTAATATTACGGAAACCGCTCGGAGCATGTCAACGCGAGCATCGCGCCAGACACTAAAAAACTATATAATAAATAGAGGTGGCAATGTAAAATATATATTTGTACATTGTTTCACTTATGGTCTATATAGTAACAGAGTTACTACTAGAAAATTAATACCAATAACAGTGGTACAATCACTACAATGATGAATGATTTTATAAAAAAGGGAAATAAAAAAATTATGCTTCGTCAACGAGCTTCCGAGCAAAAAATGCCCATTACACTTGCCGAGTTGTTAGATGATTTGGTATTAACTAATTATAACTTGCTCTTTTATTTGAAGGATTGCTTGATTCATTTAATATTCACTCATATAAATATATCACGATTATTAGATATTAATACCTACCATTAAACTAAAAAGTGTAAATAATTTTCTTAAATTCTTCAATGCACCTAGCTTGGCAGTGGCAACGACTTCAGAAGCTGATAAGTTTTTTAAGAAAATTATATGTATACTTTTTAGTTTTTTGAAGTCGGTTTATACTATTTTTTAACGTTTATTTTATATTTCTATTTTGAGTGGCTTAAACAATTCATAATCATGCGATTACAGAAATCGCAAGTGACATGCTGTTATTCATTCAAGAGTTCCATTGTATATCTCCGAAGTTCTTCATCAAATCTTCAACAAATTTAAATGCCATCTTGAGAGTACCCTTTGAAATAAAAAAAGAATTTTCAAAATCGGTATGCAATTGGCGGAGTAATAGCGTAACAAACATACAAAAAAAAACATTCAGTCGAATTGAGAACCTTCTTTTTTGGAAGTCGACTATAAATGGGATTAATAAACACTTACTTCATATCTTTGTTTGGTAGCAGTGTTGGTGAATAGTAATATATAAAGTATAATCGATAAGTATTAAAATAAAACTAGGTTGGTACCTACATAGTATTTATTATTATATATAGTAAAGGAATAGTATAAAGAGAAACAACAGTAGGACGACGCCTTTGATCTCGCCGACAACGTCAAGACATTGTGGCGATAGTGCATGGAGGCTAGGGTTGTTACAAGTAGTGTAGTGGTTTTCTACGCTACGTGCCGCGGGTTCGATACGCGCACGGAACAAATATTAGTCTGGGTGCGTGTGCTTGTGAGATGTATGTCTGTAAACTCTACCCACGATACAGGAGAAATCCTAGTGAGGGACAAAATGTTTTATTAAAAAAAAAACAACATTTATTTATTTTAGATCAACATCGTCATCAACATATTATTACTTACTATTTTAAACGTTGATTATGGCAAATTATCAATTCATTAATAGAAGGTAGCTCTGAATTTTGGTCACGTAGTCACGTAGTCACGTAGTCACGTAGGTCACGGTTTATATCTTTATATGAATAGACCTCACCAAAACATGAAGTTTGAATACCAACATGATGGGACTGCGTCCCATAGTTTGGGAGATATAAGCTTTCAAAGTTTTGGTCACGTGGCCACATAGATCTCACCAAAACATGAAGTTTGAATACCAACATGATGGGACTGCGTACCATAGTTTGGGAGATATAAGCTTTCAAAGTTTTGGTGACGTGACCACATAGATCTCACCAAAACATGAAGTTTGAATACCAACATGATGGGACTGCGTCCCATAGTTTGGGAGATATAAGCTTTCAAACATTCGGTCACGTAGTCACATACTGAATTTGAATTTATGTTTATAGAAAACATCAAAAAGATGGTACCTATATTTTAGACGAAGTATTTTAGAAGATGAAACACAATTTGTATTGACTTGACAGATAACGTGACAGATCAGTAGACTCTATCTATATCTGATTTTACTAAAATAATAATATTTCAAATATGTACTCAAAAAAAATCAAAACATTAGAAGTACATGCCATACTACTGAGGCAAGTTATATAGGTTGCCCCCTCTACACAATATTGTGTCTAGATAGCAAAATAAATTCTGAATTTATAAATCGAACGCGTTAGCCTCGATCGACACGGGTATCCCGTCCGAGAGCCAGCGGCAGACTGCCGCCCGTCGCCCGAACACGACCCTTCAGCTGAAAATTGGCACAGATTTACGTTTAAATTCATGGAAAAATTGAAAATTGACTTTTTTTTTAATGTTAAACGTTGGACTTATAAAGAAAAGAATTATCTATCTATTGCTGAAAATCAGAAATAAATTAAGCTCAAAGTTCCGAAGAAGATGAAGGTTTAAATTCTGATTTAGGTGTTTTATAAACGCCAATTACCATAGTATAAACTAATTTAAAAAAATATTTGAAACGTTGGATTTGAAGTAGAGATCTTGAACTTTAAGACTGTATTTTTGTTTTATTTGTATATGGTATAATTACGGAGGAGATGGCGATATAAAACGGCGTTTTGGTAGGGGTACTGCCTTAAGTACGCTACAGAGCAAGCATCTGATGGATGTGACACATATTATTTTGATAGCTTCGCTTAGAAGGCGTGGATAGTTTTTAATCCATTTCGGTTTCTCGCGCAACCCCATCTATTGTGTTAGGATCCTTCTTTGTATATCCAGATCCTTAAGGGACCATCCATAAAGTACGTCACACGTTAAGGGGGGGGGGGAGGGGGTCGACGAAGTGTGACATTATGTGACAAGGGGTGGGAGGGGTCCAAAGTTTCGTGACGTCACATTTCAAAATCATATTATTAAAAAATAATTTTAGTGGAAATAAAACTAATATCGGAACTGCTATTTTAATTTAAAAACTTCTAGGTGTAAAATTGCAAAATATGTGACGTTTCACTAGGGAGGGGCTCTCACAAATGTGATCAACTGTGACAAGGACGGGGGAGGGGTCAAAAAATTACGAAATTAGTGTGACGTACTTTATGGATGACCCCTAATGCGACTATTCTTTCACTCCTCCGTGGTCTACCATTAATGGGAAAAAATATAATTGCTAGTTCATAAATATAACCTATTCAATAAACATTAAAACATAGGCAAACAAAATAGCAAAACAATTTCAATTCCATAATAGAATAGGTTAGGTAGGTACCTACGAGGTCTTCAAGAATTGTTATTTTGAGAGATATTAACATAATTAGCAACTCATTAACATTAGATAAGTTTTACAATCATGTATCACACATTTAAGATATTTTTAAACCACATTCTCCACATAAGTAATTCACATTTTACACAGAACTAACAGCTATAAAATGTAACTAACGATGCATTAAAATGTAGCCTTTTATAGCAGTCGTTATCACAGAATCTACAAACATTGTATCCCTTAAACATCCAAAGAAAGTAACGGCAGGTTATCACCGATCAGTGACACCATTCTCATCGCAACAAAACGCTAATAACAAATATTATGTTTATTGAGATTACACACGTTCCCCAACAAAGTAACAAAGTAAAGATAATGTGTAGAAGCTGACGCCCATATTTATTTATTTTTATTAGAAGCCCGATACGAAATTGACAATAAATTTTAAGCAGGTGTTTATGAGAGAGAAGCAACGCTTCCTAATGGAAAGTTCATAGATACGCTAGAGTAAAGCGCACTATCTTTACGATTGCATGTTTTACTGTTGGGAATAAATATTTTATGTTTCAAATGTTCACGAGGTGATTTTTAATTTAATCTATCTTACATTCAATTAATTTAATTTAATGTTTTCGTATGTAAATCTCTCATTTCTGATTGATTAAACTCTGCATAATGTACTTTTAGACGATAAAATCGGTACGGTTTAATTAAATCGGAGACATGTTTTTAGGTCATAATTAACCCACGTACCTTATTACCCTTTATACCACTTTACACACGTCTATTTGATTATAATTTTTACATTCGACATCACAGTAAGATTAGCGTCTGATTCTATATAATTAAGTTTCAACAATTCGTTTTCTGGAAACGTTAAAAATCAATATTAAGTTACGTAAGTCTCATACTCGCATGCAACGAACGTTAATGTTCCATAAAGCATTGTTTTATTGCAAGTTTAGTATCGAGATAATTATTAGGATTTATAGTCGCGATAGGGAGTTATAACTAGTGGTGAGTGTTATGACTTTGGGGGTCATAAGCGGAACATTGACTTCCAATGTTCCGCTTGTTGGGGGGGGGGGGGGGGGGGGGTGTTATTCGGACTAACCTCCGAATAACATCTGAAGATTAAGTTGCCGTTAACTAGTGTACTGTCACTGTCATTTTAAAGTGGACTGTAGCGACGGAATGACGTTTAAGAACGTCTTAAAATTGAGTTGTGGTCATAGAAATAATAAGTAGGGCTCCCCCCTACAGTTGTGGTTCAGTATTAGGCGGTAAGTTGATCTGATATTAAGTAGGTAGTTCCTTTTACACATCCAGGGGGCCTACTAGCGTCAAATAGCAAAAAAAAATTCAAGGCATTTCGTTATACCTAAGTCCATAAATTATGAATCGTATTCACTTCGTATCAGGACGTCTCTAAATCATGTCTGATTTAATTTTGCAGCTAACACCTTTAACTGGCTCATCCTGGTACGAATAAATATAACAAAATAACAAAAAAAAAAAGCTTTATGGTAACATTATTTCAGTTATTCATAAACATCGTACTCTATCTCTATTTATGGTCGTATTATTTCTCACGTAGGTACATACATCGTGTAAGTTTCAAGGAATGATCTGAAATGACAGGAATAGCGGAAACCTCATCGTCGAACACGTACTAATACAATAAGAACACGTCTAACAATATATGAAGGATATCCATACTAAAATATTGATTCCGTTTAGATATAACAATGGAATCTTACGAAGGATGCGATCGAGTCTCAGTTGTTATTTGTGTATGTTATGATGTTTTATTTATTTCGCGAATAGAGTTATTAAGTATTACCATTTAACCATGTTCGTGACCATGTCTGATATGGCTGGCGTGTTTCTGGTTTTATACGAAATGATTGCCATCTGACCTCTACAGGAACACGGTTGAATAGGTCGGTGGTAGTTCAAAATCTTTATTAGAACTCGGTATCGCATTTACAGGGTTAAAGCGAAAACTTTGGCATAATTTAAAGGGACATAATGACGTAGAATAATTTAAGAAAACTGAAGCAGTGACCTGACCTTTTGATCTCGGAACAGCAATTTTTTTTTTTCGGTTTTTAATCGGGCATCGTGATAAATTATGTTATCAATTTATGATTTTACCTTTAATTAATTTATAAAGCACTTTACCTTACGGCCTCTTAATTTCGTCCCATATAAAGTAGATAATAATAATACCTATCATGATATTAACCGAGTAAAGACTTTAATATTTATAAAACAAACAACTAGATAGTAATATATATAGGTTAGTCGGATATGGGGTATTAGCCCCGAAGGGGGCAAAATCTGCTGTTCCGTATATTTCGTCGAGTAATATTAAACTGTTTGTATGGAATAGCAGATTTTTTTTTTACATTTGAGATTTCAGTGTTAGTCCATAGTAAAAGTAGTTCTTTATGATAACCGGGTTCTTACCCCCTTTCCGACTAACCTTGTAGGTATATTATGATGCATGTCGACACGAAAACGAAAAAAATATTTTCTACACGTGGTTCAAAGTCAAACACATCTCGTGTTAGGATTGGACTGGATTTTGAATTTCTCGATTTCTAATAAATGTTTATTATTTAAACACTTTTTTATTTGGATGTGTGACGATAGTGTTTTTTGACATCGTTTTAAAGATCGTAATGTATGATTGTAATAAATTGTAGACATATTTTACAATAATAGGTACAGGGTTACACGTGTCTCTATAACGTATATTTTTTTCTCACGATGGATAAGTGCCATGAATGTCTACCGACTTTTGTTTGGTGTTGCTCTAGGGTCCCAAAAGGTCGGCAACGATGGAGTTTCTGCACGCCTGGTTATGGTTTCCGAACAGGGAACTTCTAATTTTGATCTTTTGTCGCCTTATTAATTGGTCGGCAACTGAAAGGGTCGCTTGCACCGGGGCTAGATCCCCTTTGGAACAGCCTTGTGGCACCAGAAATTAAAAAAATGTGTTAGTGGCATTACCTTAATTTTAGTAGATCCGTGTCCAACTGAGTATTACGATACATTTTTGCTTTTCATTTCGAGAATTGTATTTATTGATTTAAAATTCTGTTCAAGACATTAAAAAAATGATCATCACAAAATACGAGAACGCAAAACAAACAAAACACCAGCGCCGGATTCGAAGTATTCGAACAAGTTATTTACTTTTAATCTCTCAAAAGGAACCGATTCGGAAACAATTTTTATTTTAAATCTTTATTTTCGGACTGTATCTTTGCAAGTATTGTACACCGCACATAATACCCATCAACAATCACATAATAATGAACACCAATAGAATGACAACAACCTAATTCAACCCATGTGTTAATAGCAAACAGGAAGCGAGGCGTAACGACCAACATAACGCTCACAATATTGTGACTGAACACCACTTAACAATTAATCGTCATCTCGAAACATGTCACAGATAGCACTGAGTTATTTCGACGGGAACACAGCGTGAATGAGTGAACAGATTCACGACGGATGGAGCATAAAGCTCAGCAAATGAGTTAACAATACCATGACAACCCCTCATAAAGTAACTCCTGACAATGGACAGGACAAACTGATGCGTCCGGGCTCTTCCCGCTGGTCCCGCTCGTTGGCAGGCCGCGCACGGGACACTCATTTGCACTCCATCACATTTGCATTTTTGCATCGTGGGAGCGAGGAGCAACCACGCGCATATTTGGTAGAGAATACAAACACCGTGTTCCTGTGACGCGGAATGTAAAATTACTAGCTTTGTCTACAGATGCATTTTATGTTGCAGTTGGAGAGAACGAGGGGAGGAACGTTGGGAGTTCTTATTATGAATATTATAGTCTCTGGTCTTTTTCGTAGCTATTTCCTTTTGCGGTCCACTTTTGGTAATGGAACTCGTGAAAGATGGAGACTTCTTTTGAATTACAAATTGTGAGTCAGTCGTAATTGATTGCTAGATATGTATAAAACATTCCTAGATAAAATGCATCTCATTTGGTAAGGAATCTTGTTTTTTCTTGTTCATTCATGTTCCTGCAAAGTAAGCACACGGATATCGAAGTTTTAAAACTTCTAAGCCGGCATGATAAAAGTCATTAACTAACTATTGGAATTAACGATTGAGTATTTATATCAGTTATAACGAAGAATAATACTTAAAGTTCCGATAACGAACTTATAATTGCTGTTTAGGGCCTAGTTGGATCCATAAAGTGCCCATTAGACGGCATAAATGCTACAATTGATGTTCTGTAGACATTTCGACGTCTTCAATTATGTTATCTGGTTAATGGTTAGTATTATTGCATATTGCTATGTTTATTTTGTGTTAAGGCCCATCGGTAGATAAATCGCCTTCACGCTTTTATCGTCCCACATAGGTATACCTACGTTGCTGTCGATGACAAAACAAAAGCAATTTGTTGCCTACGATAAAGTTTTGTTTTATTATCGACGAATTAATTGAATTGACGATGCTTTTACGGAGTATGGAGTGTGCTCCTAATGTGTTCTACACGAATGTGTCCCTACATTGAGTGGATGTCGATTTATAATGACGTGACGTTAAAAAATGTTTTTAGATGGACCTAAATGGTGCCTTGGTTGATATAAAAAGTGATATATGGAAAACGCTTAGTGTTATTATGATACCCCATAGCAAACCCATAGAGAAAGAATATTAATTGTGGTTTATTTACACAATAAGGTTTGTAGCGACATCTATCGCCACATAGAATAACTACTTACTTAGTAAGGCAGCAAGCCGACAACAGTAGTGGCGTTAAAATATGAATTCGACGAATCATATAACGAGGCCTGCATCGCGCAAGGAAAAAGATAATCGTATCTAAGACATACAACTGTCCGACATCAACCGTTGGGCTTCGGTCCGCCAGGCAATATCACCTCGCCTGGTCGGAGGATCCTCCCTTTTGAATGTAGGAACACCATACCTCGTTCCTCCACAGGTTCTTTGAAAGTAAACAGAGTTAATGATGTTTATCTATTCATCCAAGCCGCCTAAGATAACAGTCTGATTCTAACGACTTTAGTTCTGCCTAGCCATCAGAATGCAGACAGGCTGATTTATGCCCAGAGCGGGATCGAGAGAGCGCCGATCCGAGGAGAAGGCGCCGAGGAGCAACCGCCTCGGCGCGAACAACATCATAACCTCGCACCACCTGGCGGAGGACTTCTGGGGTGGCAAGCTCACAAAATGAGGACTGTAATGGGCTCTCACCGAGTGACTAAGAAGACGGCCAAGCACTGTGGTCATGCGTTGCCGTGCAATGCACAGCGTCAATAACGGCGGACCTCAAAGAATAGAATAAAAGAAAAAAGAAAAATGCTTTTTAAAGTCTCTCTTGAACCCGAGATGTAACAGGCTTGGAACTGTAGAAGGATTCGACGCGATCTTTAAAAATTCATAGATTTTTATGCTTTTCTATCTGTTGGTTGTATGGCATAAAGGCACCAAAAGAATAAAATGAAGGTACCACACCTTACCAGTATGTCATCTGATGGGCGACAAACAAGGAAAATACCTAAAAGTACGTGTAGTACCTAAATATAGAATGACAAATGTAAATAACGAGGACGCTGTCTATTTGCAAATGCATTGTGTGCAGGGACTTGTTGCAACATAACTCGAGGAGTTACGGACGCAAAGTAAATACCACCAGTACCACCACCAGTAGTACCTTGTTTTGAAATTAAGGTATTAAGTAGGTACTCGGTAGTGATTGATAGAACCTGTTGGTACGTATAGTTATCGCAAAAAAGAGCTCTCGGAAGTTGAACGCGAGTGGCTGCTCAGTACGCTTATTGTAGGTGCTAGAGGGAGAGAGAAAGAGAGTTCAGAGCTCAGTTAGGGCTCATATAGATTTGCGCGTACTATACACATGTTTGTTGAAGTTTTGGAAAATCATGCGTTTTCAGAATTTCATCGAAACAGACTGTCGCCATCCATGAGTGATTCCATCTCTCCCGCAAGATATTTACCGTAATTAACATACATGTCCGTCAGTCAGTACATGTGAAGCAAGCGCAACGGATCGTAGCTAGATAGCTGCTGCACAGACTGATCAATTTGAGAAACGAAAACACGCCGCCGCGTTTAATTCTTGGATGGGTGACCGTTTTTAACACATTGAGAATTCGACATCCCCTGTGCCTCAGACAGGATGTTTAAGCAGTCGGTTCCTGTAGACATGTCAATCTATACAACATTATTCTTAGTATACCTACGCTAAAGTTCTATTGGGACCTTAGGGCTTCCTTTCCAACTTCACAATGCTTCGCACTTGCAACTGAAATAATTACAGTATCTACATGGGCATCATTCGTGTAAGCATCAGAACTTCTGTAGATACCTCGCGTTTGCTTCGCTGTTGCCTCGCAAAGCCTCTTAGGCTTGCAATACACCGGTACCGACAGTAATGCGATTTATGCACCAACCCTAACGAGGCTTCCTTCGTAAGACGCACTTACAAAATACACAGGGTTGCTAGCAGACTGCCTTCACTAATTAGATAACATGAACAATGTGAGTCTAGCGGGCTGCTATTGTATACTTCATTGTTTAAGTGTAGTAGATGCAAATGTTTGTTACTTTGTATTTCAAAACGATGATGTTATGAGGTCAGTTTAACAAAGAGAGATATAGTTCGATGACATTTTCTTTAAACTAATGATGTTTTAAAATAACATAGTTCAATTATGTATAATTATAGATACTAGTGGTCGTCAAATGGTCGAAATTTGACCGTAAATTTTAGGTTTCTGCAATCCTTCTCCATATAAACTTTAACTATGCCAAATTCGTCACTCCTCCGTGCGCGCAATATCTCAAAAAGGGGTACAAATTTTCTCTTCACGTATTAATATATAGATATTACCTATTATATATATCTAATTACAGATTAGCCAGACATCAAAAGCGGTATCGAGGCTGACTGTCCAGGATGCGCCAGACGACCTCGTGTCGCCACACGTGTAGGCTGTTTCTTGCACGCCCCATACCTATCTATTGATCTATTCTTTGATGAAGGTGTAATCCACGGTTATTAAAACCTGAGGGGCTATATCCAGCAGTGAACCAAGCCGCCTTGATTGAAAGACTTGAGGGAGCGATCAAAGTTTATAAATGAAGTATTCAACTTTTTAAGGCATTACGGCCAAATTAAAAGCCAAAACAACCAGATTCAGTTCCGCCAGGGAAATAGAAAAGGAAAGTCGTTATCGCGAACAAAGTCGCAGGGTTGCCAGATTTAAAATCACCTTTCCCGAAACATTAATTTAATACCTACCCTCACTCCCAGGATGACGCGAAGATCGTAAAGAAGAAAGAGGATTTTGACAATGATTTAATTTCTTCACTAATATGATTTTAACTTTAAGTCATAAGGATTTCTATTTGTTTTTATACGATATGCATTTTTAGGGCAAACTGCTTCCGTCAATTCCTGGACACAACAATGATAAACCATCCAATTTCGGGACATACCCAGAGACTGGGGATTGCCAGCCGGTTGTCGGTCGCAAGCTGTAATTTTTCATACAAAATGCCAGCTTAATGTCTGCTGGCAACCTTACCGCGTTAGATAACTTCATCAACCTGAAAATGATTGATCACATGCATTTATGGAAGCGATAGTAATTTATGTGCAAGTTAATGTTTAATGTATCTAGGTACGCATCTCATCATCTATCCAGTCAGCGAGATTCAGTGTTTCCGATCAGGCTGCGTTTCGCTAAAAGGGATGCTGAGATGAGGAATTATCTTACTCATAATAATTGTGATAAAACCGTAGAATTCTGTGAAGCAATGATAGTGCTTTTTTTTCTTGTAGATAAAATTGCGTACTTACTGTATTTCGATAGGTTCATAAATATTTTTATGATATTTTAGCGGTCTATATACCTATAGATTTCGTACGCGAAGGTCTTATTCAGCAGTAGATGTTTCTATGATTTATTTCATAAAACCCTAAGACATAAAATATGATCCGTAAATGTTTAAACTTGAATCATTTTCAATGTCGCTCTATTCATATAAAAGGTCAAAGTAGATTAAATAGTTGCTCATTCAAAATTCATACATGGATAAGGCCCGTATTAAGATATTTTTTTTTATTCTATAGAAAACTTATCATAGCTCAAGATAAGGCACACACAACTATAGTTGTCAAAAATACTTTTTCTTTTCTGAAGTAGGATGTTTTTCAAGAGCACCAAATAAAACTAGGTACTAAAGTTGACTTGATTCATTCCGATGTCGATAGGACAAACGTAAGTAAGTACCTACCACCACTAGTGCTGCTGATACAGGTAATTCTAATTCCAACACAGGTGAAGATTAAAGGTTTTTATTTAATAAGTTTATGTAGATATAATTTCATTGAATTAAACATAATTTGACATAATCATGACATTTGGATTTTTACTCCACTTTAATTATTATAATGTAGCAGATTCAATTTTCCTGAAAAAAAAAACTAATTTAGAAAAACAACGATGGTGCCAAGCTTTTTTTCATGTTTGTTTTCCAAGAATGTGAAAAAAAAAAGTTTTTTTTTTCTATTTACATCTCTACCCCTAACTACTACAATACTACGAAATAACATACGATTTACGAGTGTTACGACTAATCCTCGAGTATTTGCGCCGGCAGCCGGGCGCTTCGTGAGCAAGTTGTATTCAAATTCAATCACCGCCAGATGAACAACACCGAAAACCTTTTAGTGGTGGTCTTGGGGCACCCTACATGCTTTACGACAAATCGGATACTCTGTAAACTGTTGTGTTACAGTTTCATTGAAAGGGACGTACATCGGCGATGGTTGTACAATTATACCGACGTGTATGTTGGTACGTACCTACGTACGATAGATATACTTAATAAAAATTGTAACGAAAGGATTGCGCTGCGTTTTGTCGTAGCGTTTATTCTCTAAGATTTGCTGTTCTTACCTTATGTCTTCGTACACTTAGAAATCTATAATCTTGTTCTATCTGGGGTTACTAATTCCGGTTTCTGCCATCTCATAAAAATGTATACTATAATACACATTGGGTATTTTGATTGTTTCTAAGCTGTGTTGGAAATAGACATCAATAAAGAGAGTAAGTAACTGACTACTAGATAGTAGTGAGCTAATAAAATAGTCATTTTACGCTACTAGTATAAAACGATAGTTTTATCACCACATAGTACCTAGGTATAACATAAAGTCTGTCTGTTTGTTTGCTAACTATCTACTTCATTCATACGGCGCGGCGCAGACGACGGACTTTTTGTCCGGCAAACTACCGCGGACAAGAAATTTTACGACAAAAAATTGCCGCAGACAAGAATATTCGGCATGGACTCAACGTAGACGACAGTTATTTTGTTTGTAGTTGTCGTTAAAACTCTAGTGTCCTCACTGGTAAGAACTACCAACCACAATCATTCTAGCCCGCGGTAGTTTGCCGGACAAAAAGTCCGTCGTCTGAGCCGAGCCTACAACGGATTTTAATGCGGTTTTCACCGTCATTTTGAGTATTTCTTCCGGAAGGTTTATATTTATAAAACTTTCATATTAATTAATGTAAGGGTAGTAGAGAAATTGCACACGTGCGAAGCCGGGGACGAGTTGCTAGTTTTAAATAATATATATTTTCATTATTTTATCAAATCGCATTTTTATTTTTTGTGTCTGCTTCGATGTTTCTTTTTAACCTAAAGGTTAACTGTTAGAGAATGCCTCATAGCATTAGTACCATTTTTGTGTAAACAACTAGTTCAATAAATAAATGTAAGGATCGTAGCACGCGGCGATCTGTAGACTCCATAGTTCTCCAAGGCGTAATGACTTCTTTCCATAAAGGAAGTAATGAGTCTCATGATTTAATAGCTGAATTATACAAAGCGGACACAACCGCGACCAAGGCTATTCAATTTAATATAAGAGCATTTAACATCCTGTGCTTATGAATCAACAGTATTACGTATTCTGTGTGTATGGTGAAGTGGCTCCTGCTGTACAACGAGGTACAGCAATAACGACGGCACAGCTGGCGCAGGAGTTAAGGGATTGACAGCAGCGCGACGTGTCGTCGGTTTGTTTCCCGGGAACAAATATTTCTAAGGCTGTATATTGCCGATTTAAATACTTACCTAGTTGTTTCGGTTGAATACTAGATTTATACCCATACTAGCGACCCGTCCCCGGCTTCGCACGAGTGCTATTTCTCCACCATCCTTACATTAAATATAAAAGTATTATACATATAAACCTTCCAGAAGAAATGCTCAAAATGATGGTGAAAACCGCATCAAAATCCGTTGCGTGTTTTAGAAGGAGTTAGCGGATATACAGACAGACAGACGCGGAAAGCGACTTTATTTTATACTATGTAAAGAAGATGAGAATTGTCTGTAAACTGTACCCACAATACAGGAGGAATGCTAGGGAAACAATTAAAATAACATTTTCCCCATTGAAACCAGTACAGCTAGTACTAGGCATGCCAGTATGCCTTATGTTATACCTGCCCTGTGGCAGGTAAGATATTACCACGAGAATAAACAATGGCACAGCTAGGGTTATGATAGTTTCATTAATAAAAACATAATTGAAGGAAAGATAGAAGGAAGGAGACGAGAGGTAGAAGTAGGTGTTACTATCATGTCGCTTAAGGAGGTTAAGGAGAGGAGGCCTGGAGAGGGAAAAATGGAGAGAGCTGCATCAGCTACACCAACAAGATCAAGACTCTTTTTGTAGAAGAGAAGGCTAGGTTAATTCAGAAGCAATGCCATAACAGACTGGAAATGATAATTATGTTGGTCCATGGCTAGCTCAATTCTTATCAAGTTTTTTGATGTACTGTTATCATTGACGTAGAAACACATGGACCGAGAGTTTAGTACAAAATTCACGAAAAAAGAACAAATTTTCACCACACGAAGATTCGATTGCACTACACGCACGCACGCACCGTCTCACATTGACGAGCACTTGCTCGGTCACCAAAATAAATAGTGAAGCGCGATTGTTTACTTTCACGTTTTTGTCTACATTCAGATCGAACATTTTTGAGCGCTTACCCGATATCAATAATTATCTAATATGCATACCCATAGGAGTTCTAGTGGTAGATATAGCCTGCATGACGTGCTCCAGTCATGGGAAATCCCAACATGAAAATAATACTATGTAGGTACCGCCATTGGTTTTTTATTACCAGTAAGGGGTAGTTAATTGCTGATTTAATTACCTGGACGAAGTTGCGTGCCCCGACAACATCGGAACAGCACACAGGGTATTGTTTTAATTATGCATATTTTTAAAAGTCGTGAAGGTACATCCCTAGCTTTTTAGGATTCCCTAGCCCTACTAAATGAAGAGATGCGTTACAAACTAGCAACAATTTTGATAGTGAGCAAAATCCTAGTGTCAAAAGAGTGTTTACTGCAACGATCGTGTGGAAAACATCTAGTTGGTCGTGCCTGGGGGCCTACCACGAATGTTTTTTGACTTATCGTAACCTCAACGTAAGCAAACTTTGAATTATTGATTCAAAGTTTGCTTTTATACACGATAAATCCATGATATTTTTTGGAAATACAAGCAGTATTTTTATATTTTCATGAAACAAGCGTGTATGCTGCGTAAAATAAACAAAAATGCGATAGAATTATTATACTTTTCATTCTAAAGCTTACGTTATCGTTACGATACGTCAAAAACATTCGTGGTAGGCCATCAGGTACCGGGTCGAGTGACGAGGTCCTGCGCGATTTAAAACGTGCCAATTGGCGAATAGTGAAGACTAGGATGCGATGCTGGCTTTTGGCGTCGCCGCGTCGTCGGAGGCCATGATTCCCTTTGAAACTAAAAATGTATGCCTACTTACCACGCTAACTCAGCTAGAGTTAGCGTGGTAAGTAGGCATACATTTTTGTATTTGTAATCTCTTCTCTGTGGAATATAAAAACCACGTCTCCTATCTTTTGAGTCCTTAATCTACTGAACCCGTGGTGAAAAAGTTAAAATCATGCTTGTCTTGGTTTTTAACACCATGTCCATAACTAAAGCGTTGGTCGTAACCCTCAGTTAATATATTTTTTAAACACGTTTTGCAAACTTGCATTGCATTCATGGCTAAAGTAAATTATTAGTTACAGTGTGGTTTCCAGCAAGGAATAGGCGATAAGGGATTATGATAGGAGCACAGTCACCAATATTTTCCTGTTCAATAATATTATTTTATAACATAATATTACCACAGAATAGATATTAGTATGATATTGTCACGACCACGCATTGTAGCGGGCTTTATGGGCGCTTATGTTTTAGCAGTGGATATTTTATTATGTATTCAAATCTTATGGTTAACAGAAATTTATTAATTAATATTGAAATGATAACTAATTATGCGAAATATTATGCTAGAAATTGTTCCAAGTATTTATAGTAGAATAAACAGGCTTTCTATTTTAATTTATTTAAGCTTATCATAAACTCAGGCACTGCGGTAGGTCTGTAAAGCTCAAGACAATTATTTTAACTGTAAAGCGAACGTACAAAATTATACTACAGTATTTTCTAAAATCTTTTCTTTAAACATTCGACATTCGCCTTTATGGTCATCTATATTTATCTGTAACTATGAGCCTATAATACATATGAATTCTATAATCGTTATTTTAAGCAGTTTAGCTGTATAACTGTGGAGGAACGAGGTATGGTGTTCCTCCATTGAAAAGGGAAGATCCTCCGACCAGGCGAGGTGATATTGCCTGGCGGGCCGAAGCCCGACGGTTGATGTCGGACAGTTGTATATGTGTTAGATACGGTAAACTTCATACTTATATATTTGATCGATGCCCATTTTTTTGCACATGAGGGACATGTATACACTCCCATGCATTTTTTTTTTCTTTTTTTCTTCATTGTTTTATTATGAAGTAATTTTCTGGATTTTTTATGTTTGTTATGCATGCTATTGAGATTTTGGTGTCCTGTGTGCAATAAATAAATATATTTTCTTTCTTTCTTTATATTATTGTATAGTTAAAAGTGAAAGAATTGATTCTAGTAAGTATATTATAGGTAATATCTAAAAGCTTTTCGTTTAATATTCGACAATAAATCGTAGAATTTCTTTACTGTCTAGTAACCGTGTTCACAAATATATTTTACTGTGACATTGATTTCTAAGAAAAAATAAATTGTAGGACGAAATTCGGATGTCACGAAAAGGTTATCCCTGAAGGTTGTTGCGTAGCTCTCATGGGTTATTTCCTAAGTTATTCCAAGAACATTAGGAACAAAACTATTCTCATCAATGCCCCTTCGTATTTTCATACGAATTTATATTAATTTGGTGATTAAATTCAATACTTGTTCAAATTAGATTCTGTCACGAAACACTTTGATTTTGTAGACAAAGGTATACTTACTGGAATAGTCTTCGTGCTGTGTATTTAAATAGTTATTAAATGGCTATGTCAAATGTAATATTTCCATTATTCCATTCGAATTCCTTTGATAAAGATCGGTATTTCACAAAAGTAATTGATGTCGTTATTAATATCAATTAAGTTTAAGTTATTGTCATTTGTGTGTAGTGGTCGCAAGCACAGTTGCTGAGTGTGAGGTCCCGATTTCGATTTCTAAGTCGATCAAAATGTTAATGTGTTTTTAAACGACTTCAAAAAAGGAGGAGGTTCTCAATTCGAGTCTATGTTTTTTTTTGTTTGTTTGTTTAGCGATATCTTCGCCAATTTCGATTCCATTTTAATGATTCGTTTTTTGTTTGAAAGAGCATTCACCCGAAGAGTCCCATTTACCTAAATCTAATGAAGACCTTCGGAGGTAAATAATGGAACTCTTGAATGGATAATGAACAAATCACTCGCGATTGCTGTAATCGATTGTTTATTTTTATTTTGCTTGTTTATGCCACTCAAACTAGGAAAATAAAATGAACTTTAAAAAAAAGAAAAAACAGACTTCAAAAAACTAAAAACTAGAAAATAATTTTCTTAAAAAACTTAACATTATTTTAAGCTTTTTAGTTTTTTGAAGTCTGAATTTCCTTTTTTTGAAAATTATCATTAGTAGCCCCAATGTTTGAAATTGTGCACGGTAGAGGGCAATAGGCTCGCCCCCTATGAAATGGGACGGGGTTTATTAACGGCATCAGCCCTGTCTAAACATTCGGAAAACACAGGGGTGATGATAGTTATAGCTAACTAGCTGTTGCCCGCGGTTTCACACGCACGTTTTATTTCTATCAAAATTAAAACTCGGGGATAATAGTTTTCCATTAGTGAAAGAATTTTTAGAATCGGTTCAGTAATTCCAGAGATTACCCCCTGCATACAAACAAATAATACCTTTATAAAAAAAATTAAAGGAATTTAAATCTGATTATTATACATGCTAAGTAATATTATATAACATATCGGTTAAATAATCTTACTGAATGGCGAATTCGTAGAACATGATTTATGATGTTAATTATTAACAACATTATTAACCTACATAAGTGATTTATGTATAGAAATATTTCGAATTACAATGAAATATGTTGTAAATGGTACTATGTAGGAATTACTTAATAAACTTTGATTGATTATTGCTACCTAAGTTATTTTTAAAATATGTTTATTTATTTTTTATAATTTATTGATACGTAATACGTACCTATACTCCGTTCTAAATAAAATAACTCCATTTACACTTTATTCAACCGATTTTGACTTCTATTACGTTGATGACATGACAAATTACAGCTGCAGTAAACATTTGTTATCGTAAATACGTTTTTGCTTTTAATGCCATCCTTATGCGTACGGAATAGAAGTCAAAATCGGTTGAATACACTGTAAAAGGGTTTGTTAAACGTGTCTAATGTTATTTCAAATGGAGTATAATATGTCTGTTATAATATAATATATGTCGTCTGTGATTATCTATTATGCTTATAGAAATATATGAAAGTAATATTCGGGGACTACGCCGTCCTCTCGTGTCCATAACACTGCTGTGAGCAGTCCAATTCCATTAGGTACCGATTAGAAGAAAGATGTACTGTGACAACTAAAAGAGTGTAGGGTGAGTTGGGGAAAGTGTAATTAAAATATGAGAATTAAACTCCCCAACCTTGTCAACATAAAAATTTATTAAGTCGTAGGTACATGTATGCCCGTCACTATAATTCCACTTCCTAAGGTGAATGCGCTGTACTCTCCTGGCTCAGCCTCGAAGTGGTGTAGGCCGCCGAGGAGGTGGCTTGCGGAGTTGGTGACCCGCAGATGGTGACCCGCAGAGATGGTGACACGCGGTGAGCCGTGTCACGCGGGAAGGTGGCACCGAGGTGGTGATGGTGCCGATGTCACACTGGTATATACCAGCGGATAAGATACCGGTATCGTGCACCTGGTATAGGGCAGCCGATAGGTGGCAGCCAGTAACAGGAGCCGGAAAGAAGAAGCCGGTAATCCGGTAGGTAGCACCCCAATATGGGGTTGAAACACACACGGAATTTAAATATAAAAATCGGCCGCAATAAATGGCGGAGACCACTAAAAATTCACAATTAGAGTGTGAGTACTAGGAGCTAGTGCGCCTCCCAAGGCGGCCGACGACGGAAAGCACAGATCAAGTGCAATGTCGACGCCGGTACACCGAGCCATATTGAAGGTCAAGACCGGTTTTTAAACATTAGTGCGCGCTACAGTATATTGGTTGTATTATTCTACATTTTAAACACACAATTCTTATTGTAAGAATCGACTAAAATGTTCACTACGTTACAGTACTTACCTAACACCACGCTGGCCTAGTGCGGGTTGGCGGACTGCACACACCATCGAGAACTTTATGAGGCCCTCTCAGGTGTGCAGGTTTCCTTACGATGTCTTTTCTTTACTATTAACGCAAGTGATAATCAAATTGCGATCCACACATAAATTCTAAAAGTCAGAGGTGCGGGCTGGGTTTGAACTCAGACACTCCTGCATGAAAGGCAAGTGTTCAACCTTTAGGCTTATGGATACATAGGTACTAAAAGTACCAGTTCCCCCTTCACACTCCCGATGTAAGATGTACCATTGAAGGTGAATACTTTGAAGGTGATGTTCAACATACATGATCATAGCATTATAATTTATGGTTAATGGAACTTACCTTAAGTGAACTTCAACCATAATTATACGAGTTGCTGCATCCGTAGAGATTTAATAAACCATGTAGTCCGTCTTCTGTTGTACTGCATCATCACACGAATTTTAGATCTTAAATAAAATCAAGAGTTAAAAAACTAGTCACTAACTGACTTCACTACGTAATGTTCCCACTTGTCAACAGATGGCGCTATTTTCATTCGTTTCAGAGTAACATCCAATTTGTCATTTTTCAATTACTTTGGGGATATATATTTAGGGAGGGCGGGATCTTAAATCTCTACGGATGCAGCAACTCGTATAATTATGGTTGAAGTTCACTTAAGGTAAGTTCCATTAACCATAAATTATACTTCGTTGCTGCATCCTATGAGATTTAATAAACCATGTAGATGTTTAGCGCCTAGGTAATTGTGGAATGACAAATAAGTAGATTTTTATATACCAACTAGTATTGAAAATCATGTTCATGTAAAAAAAGGCAATAGGGATCGGAGATCCTAAATTACTATCTATTACACTTTTATTTTAATAATCTTTTCTTCCAATACTCATGAACTGTAAATCAACGAACCACCTATCCGTATTAAGTGCAGCGTAACGAAAGCTCTGTCCTGCTATATATTTGTCAAGGGTAAGTTATCGAATTTAGCGAAGCATAGAGATTTGGCAGTCGAGCCACTCGCATGCTTGCTGACATTTTACAGAGACGCACACTTTGCCACCGACGCGGCGACGGACGTCGAAGCGTGTAGCGTGCCTATTGTGTGGCGAGTAAACCCGACATCGATTCCGCTATTCTTAAGGACTTGTTTAATCCATTGATTTGCGGACTGGGAACTGGCAATTAGGGTAGCTTTTTAATAGTTAAGATTAATCTATCTGTCCACCATTTATTTCGAGATTCTCTCGTTCTATTTAGGTAGATAAGCAGAGAGAACTTTCGCTGGGCAAATATTTGGTTGTTCGTGATGGAATGGAGTTATCATTTTTGGATTCGCCCTATTGGGTGTTGATGGCTCAATAATTTCGAATACAATTCTGTGAACACCTGCTTCACAGAACGAAATGTTTATTGATCTTGATAAATGTTACCGTTTGCAAGTTAGTTTTAGTGATCAATCTAGAGTTAACGATTCACTAATGAATCGTTAACTCTAGATAAAAATACTAACGTGGCGTTGTCTTACCTATCTGATAAAACTAATTTTATCAGATAGGTAAGACAACGCCACGTTAGTATTTTTATCTTTAGGCAAATAAGGCCTGTACTTAAAAAATCGACAATCGCAGTCAATTACACAAGTTTCTTTACATGTGACGCGTGATAATACTGATCTATATGAATTTAAAGAGTCGTATTTAAAAAGTCATTGATAGTTTGAAAAAATCTAAATTAATGTCTTTACAAACAAACAAATCATAATTTAGATACTATTGCAAAGTAATTGGTATATGATAACAACTGCGTGATTATATCTATGGAATTATTATCTCATGATTTTTCGACGAACGGAACGCTACCCGTATAGCGTTGCGCAAAACAGGTGGCTCGGCCATAAAAGGGGCGGGGTTTTGGAAGGAGAAAGCAATATTTTTTCATGTGTGGCTCCAAATATAGTATTTTTGAAATGGTAAAGGACATATACAGCGGGGACCAAGGTTGGTTTGGCCAATAAGGTGCTACTAATATGCCTCATTTTTCGAATACCTACGTAAAAAGGAAATTTGACACATCTTAATAGCGTAAACGGATATACGTAATATGTTGTAGGCGTTCGGATCTCATTTCCAAGATCCAAATTTGAGTCTTTGAGTATTTAAAATTAATTCGAGAGGTAATCACATCTTTTTCTGGTCGACCGAACTAGTGAATTCGGCGAGTGTACTATATCTTGGAAACAAGATCCATGTGTAATTCCCGCTCCGTATTAATGTTCGAGAAACCTCGACGCTTTCTTATATAGGAAACAAATATGAACAGCAACACAGTCATGTCTCTCGAGTTATAGTATAATTGAAGTGAGAGAACTCAGAGAACACGTCCAACCATTTCTATTGATAGGTATAAGATTATAGCGGTAGTGTTGTCAATTCTTAGCAATAGATCCGAATCGGTGATGGTTTGACAAAGGCAATGAACTCCGATAAAGACAGTTAATAAGTACAAATAATTATTGATGAGCTTATCTCTTTCTTCTTGTGACCGGTAACCGCTATTACCCCATTGAAGAAAGTTTCCAACCCCGAAAGAGGGGATTCCAAAGAAATCTCCAGTTATAGAGACCAGTAAGGACTTTTTTTTTTTTTTTTTTTTTTTTTTTTTTTTTTTTTTTTTATAAAATATAATCTCTAAGGGATGGGTTAAATTTACATCTTGATATTTCGAGAACAGTGCGAGTATTTTTCTCTTTCCAAGCACTTAGTATAGTCAGCCGTAAGCTACGGTTGGACATGAAGCTGTTATACTACCTATAAACTGAGCAAATTCTCTCATCGCAATTGATGATTTAGCAGGTTTATTTCGAATAGTTTTATGTATTTTGCAACGTATTTCCTTTGGTAATAATAAACATAAAATAATAATTATAGGTACTGGGAACGCAATAAATTCTAAGAAATTTGCGGCGTATGAGAACACTTTTTTCTTAATTATTAGGAAACAAACACTCCAGAATAGAAGCAGTTATTATTATCATATTTATACGTGAAACGTAGTTATGCCATACACTACGGATCACCTAAGTACTACCAAACTGCTGCGACAACTAGCTGCGTAGGTACGATTTTCCGGCGGGAAATCGGACTCCGGTCTCCCGCGTGATAGGCGGGAATACTTACCACTATACTACCGTAGGTAGGTGAATTCATAAAAAAATTCATAAACGAAATCGTTAGTGGGTAGATATTTTCTGCACGATTTATATCCATGACTATCCAGTCACAAAAAATATTCATCTTGGGATGTATTGTTGCCATGTACGCTTCATTTAACACCATACTATGTAATACTACATTCTGACAAATAAATGATTCTGATTCTGATTCATTAAATAATAATTATGATGCTGTGCGAATATCATTTAATACTGAAATGTTTATGTAAATTTATAAATTATTAGTGGTTCCCGTACCGGGAATCGAACCCGAGCCTCCTGGGTGAAAGCCAGGTATCCTAGCCACTAAATCATACGGGATGCCTAATCCATAAAACTACTAGTTCTTTCATTTATAGAAAGCTACATTATCCCTGAGGGATATAGCTTATGTTTATAACTAGCTACCTATGCTGAAAAAACTAAAACCGCGTGAAACCGCGGGCTACAGCTAGTTAAGAATGAATCGGTAAAATAAATAATATTTTCATTTATCAGGAAGGAATACTACCTAACAACCAACTTGGTATATTTTTTACAAATAAATGAATCAGCATCTGTAGCCGTACTAGACAATGCATTTCGGTTATCGACGTTATTCCCCTTGAATTATTCTAACGTTCTTATAGCCGGCAATGTGAAGTTGTTAGGTATATATAACTAATGTTACAGATAAGAATTCACTTATGTCTTAATAATATAGGTAAGATCAGTTACCTACTTTTTGGATTTAGAAAACATAATAATAGGGGAAATAAATTGACCATCATAATCGATCGGTACATGGCACAATAGACCTTAAATCTTTCAAGTTTCTCAATAAACTTAAACATTTCGGTCCTTGAACAAGGTGGGTTACATAGTTTCACAAGTTCTAGTAAATGGTAATTTATAACCTTTTATTATAGGTATCATCCTATATTCGGCGTAGTTATGTTCAACCAATTGTGTAAGAATACGACAAGTGTGTGGTAGGTACCTCTAGCCGGCCGCGGCGGCGCGGCGGCTCACGGCTCCGGCGCGGCGGCGGCGGGCGGTCCGCGGCTCGTCGCCAGCGGTGCGCGGCGCGGCGGAGGCGATGCGGCGTTTGCGCCGCTCCCCGGTTGACGGGGGGGGGGGGGGGGTTTCCCTCCGCACCGTGGCCTTCGGCATTAGAGGTGTGAGCTCTTTAGCCAGCTAAAGTTTTTCATTGTATTGGTCGAACAGGTCAACAACTTCTCCTTCTGATCCTTTGTTAGGCCTTGGAGTAGGATTGTACCCCAGCGTTTAGAGACCTCCGGGTATCTTCTTCCTAAAGGTTTCCTCTGGCTGCGGCTCGTATTCAGGATTTAATAGGGGAACAAGGCTAAGTCAGCGTGATCTTTACTTCCTGGGTGACATCTCGTGGCACCACATTAAGGAAGAAAGTATTTTTACTTCCTGGATGACATCTCGTGGCACCACATTAAGGAAGAAAGTATTTTTATTTCCGGATGACATCGCGTGCCACCACTGAGGAAATAATGGACCACTGGGAAAATTATCACATCCAGAGGCGAAATTCATGACACACGTCGACACTATTGTTCATGGTCTCGTGCGGCCAGTTGCGATTATAAAGGCTATGGCCTTTCTTTAATTATTTTTTATAATAATAATAATAGGTAGGTACTAACTTTTTGGGTGGCATCACGCCACGTTAAGGTTATTTCTTGATCACCACTATAATAATGTACACTGTACTATTAACCTACCATAATAATACCATTATTCTGAGTGTAAGCGGTAAACTTATTACAAAAAATAAGCACAGGTATTAGTTAGTAGGTAACTTCACTTTGATATTACGCCGGCGGTTTTCGTCGGAACTTCAATTCCTTTTCTAAGCGTTGAATTTTGTATCTAAACTAATCCTTAGCTTCCTCTCTAACACTTTCACTGTAAATATTCACTAAAAACTCAAAGATTTCAACAAAATAAGAATATATCGCGGAGTACGACGCGGATGATGCGACACACAAAAGACGAATGAAAATAGCGCCATCTGTTGACAAGTGGGAACATTACGTAGTGAAGTCAGTTAGTGACTAGTTTTTTAACTCTTGATTTTATTTAAGATCTAAAATTCGTGTGATGATGCAGTACAACAGAAGACGGACTACATGGTTTATTAAATCTCATAGGATGCAGCAACGAAGTATAATAATTATAAGCACATAACAATGTCAAAGTTGTTCTAACTAGTTACTCAGTTTGCATCGGTAGACTTAACCGAAGCTTAAGACGTTAACTTCAATTTAACTTTAGTTGACGTTTTCTGTGTCTGCGTCGTAACTACTCGTGTAACTTGTAACTATCAATTTGTTGTAAGTACAGGGTTATTTGTTATTCACTAATAGTGCTGTAAGGTGTGGAATTACTCATAATTATGAACAATTTTTAGTATGGGACCTTTTCTAGAGACAAACCTAATAAAACTTTGCCCGATCCGAATCGAACCCAAGATCTTACACTCAACAGACGCACTGGCGACCATTTTTTTACTTTATAATAATAGTCACAGACTATGCGTACGTTGCCATTGGTCAAAGGTAGGTAGGTAGGTACCTTCTTGACGAGCTTATATCACTGTGGCCAGTGCCTGATTTAGAGTTCTGACAGCCCTAGGCTCACTATGACTATGCCCCCTCCTGTCCTATCTGTGCCTGCCCAGCCCACGAATATACTTACCTACTACATTTTTTTATTTTACTAGCTTTCCGCCCCGCGGTTTCAAGTTACATTCCATTAAAGCAAAGGCATTTCAGCGCCCCCTCGGTCCTTGCGCCATAAGGCTCTAGCCTAATTAGCCTGTGGGTAAATCAGGTCCTGGTTGTGACGTCCATCTCTCCGATTTGATGCTGGTTAACTCTTTACAAAAGGTATAATAAGACCAACAAATACTCGCTCGTGTGATTGTGTAGATTTATGTAATTCCATCTTTTAAGCCGTAGACGAGCCGGATCGGTACAGTATTATTGAATTATCGAGAATGTAAGGTGCCGCGCCACGCGTGCCGACTGTCGGTGGCGACACTACTACCTTAATTACGTTTGCCGACTCTCGCCACCTGACACTCGAGGGGTAGACAATGCTTTTTAATTCAAGAGGCAACCTATTAAATATTTGAATTGCTTGATATTGTGGACTATGTTTAGCAATGTTGAAATGCGGTATTATTTTGTTTTCAAAGTCTTTTCTAAACGTGATGGGATCATAAATCGTGTCCAACTAGGGTTAATGTGCACGAGTGCTATAACATTCCATCTTAAGTTACGGAAGCGTCGTTTATTGCAGCTATGCGTAGCGGCGCGGCTTAGCTGAGGGTGCGCGGGCGCATCGGCCGCTGTTAGCGTCATCGCACGTAATTAAACGCTTGTTTACAGCCGCTGCCGAGTGCTACTGTCTCGTTAACCTCTAATGCTATGTATGTGCACTTATCAGTAAAGATAACTGCAGAAGTTCTAGTTCTAAGCGCATTACTAACTTGTTAAGTGGTGTGAACTGCGAACGTGAATATCTGTACGATTTCCAGATTAGGCAAAGTAGGGATTTCCGTATAAGAAAATTCTCAGTTGCAGCCAGCTGTCCGATGAATAGACTTTCCCCTGTATTTGTATTGAGTGGATCTTCTGAACGTCTTCATTTTGAGTTGCATCTCCGGCAGTTCCGGGTGTTCCGCCAGTGGCAATGTGCTCGTTCGACCTAGCTACAGATGGGCTGTAAATCTTTACGCTTGACTGATATCTCTGAATGTTAGACCACTGTCAGACTTAACGCAAATAAACAGATACAATTAAACGATGCTTTCCGATCTATATCCTTATAACTGTAAAGGGGATTGGTTGTTTGTTGTTAAACTTACAGTGTTGTTCATAGTAAATAAGTTGTGCCAGATTGAAGCTCGGATTGGAGCATGGTAGACTGCTCCGCGGATTTACCGCGTAACGAAAATGGTAATGAACATGAACTCTGGTAATAAACTTCATTATGATTGTGAGAGACTAAGAGCTATGTTCACCGACAGCAAAACAGATGATTAAAATGGAAACGACTGTTTACCCATACAAACATGGTAAACGGGTGATTTTGTCCTAATCATCTGTTTTGCTGTCAGTGAACTTGGGCCTTTAACTAGTAGACCCGTAATTGCACTCAGATGTAAATAAATGGAAATGGGAGTCTTCTTCAATTATAACAATCCATTTCTTCTCGTAGATGTTCGAGATTTGATGGAGGGCACAGCAATCTCTAATAGATGCTATCAATTTAGGGTAAAAAAGCCAACTTTAGAAGCTAGATTTAGATTAGAGGTAGTCAAATCAAAGTACTTAAATCCCTTTTGTGGTCTTACAAAAACCTTATCAAGCATCGATTCAAGCACCAAACTTGCCTTGATACAGCTGACTTATTGTCATAAAATAGCAAAAATAATCTAATGAACGGACATAAAAAACGACCCACCAAAAATTCTATCAAATCTGTGTTTAGCTTTTAGCAATTTCTTAGCTAGATGTGTACCTATGTACCAGCTTCGGAGCGGCTATCTTACTAGACTAGAACATTGCAATTGCATCAATTGGAGATAATAGCATTATCCTGGCAGCTGCAGAATCCGCGTCCTATATTCAGCAGACATTTACGACCGTCCTATGCAAATGAAAGTCATATCGTTAGATTAATATTGACACAGTCATAAACTTAAGTGTCGTTATTTTCTTGTCTCGTGTCACATTACTTGGGTAAGTGGCTGCCTGTTGTATAATGTATTATAAGTACAATTGATATACACATGGTCATTGCAACCATACAGTATGCTCCATTTATATAACAGGCAAAAGTGGCTCACTAAGGCATGCAGTGACGTGAACAGACATTTCCACCAACCTATTTATTGTTAACATCTTCAAAATGCTGTACACTTAATTCGTAATAAAGAATATTCAATGAATTTGAATTTGAATTTCTTACAGGGTTGGCAAAAACAACTTCTTGCTGTATTTTCAAGTTAAATGATGTTTGTGATTGGCCACCTCACCCTAAGATTTCAATTAACTGATATTACAGACAAATTAATATTTGTATTACTTAATACTTAATTTATAAGGGTAGGCAGTGTCTTTTTGTCTTTATGGAGTGCATGCCACTGAAGGCATGAATATCTTTTGAACCGATTTTCCTCAAGTAGTCTAAAATAGGCCTTATTTGTGTTTACTATACTTACACTTATTTGTGTGTGTGACTATTATGCAATAGAGTACCTACCTATAGTATTGTAGGCTGGGGCTTCTTTCGCCAATGCAGGTTTAACTAAAGTTTAGTATCTACTTATTCTACCATAATATGACCCAATGTTTAATATTACCTAAGTATGTTGGTACTTGATTTCCAAAGTATTTTTTTTAGACAAGGCGAATTACCTACCTTGTTCTGTTTAAAAACTAGAGAGTCAATGCGACGTTTCTCAAGATAGAGAGTGAAACGTAGGTAGGTACATCGCTCAGTGCGCCAGCGGTTGAAAATCGCCCTGGATTTTCAGCATTTAGCCAGAACAATTATCATCTCTAATAAAACATCATTGCAAAATCTCCTAAAGCACGCTTGGTAGGTACTTTCACTTAGCAACAGAACCCCGCGTTTTCACTGTTTCTGGGAATTAGGTAAATCCGCTGCCGATCGCAGCTTCAAAAAGTGTATCTATGCAGAATACCTTTACGTAAGAGAAAACTTTGTACCCCTTTATAAGCATAACGCGCACACAGAGAAGTTCAAGATTTGGCATAGCAGTGGCGAAGTGTTCATACAACCCGATTCCCATCGGCTTCCCTTTAGAAATTGGTTAATGCATAGACCAACAGACAGGGGGCTTCAGGAGCGGTTTTTGGGGTTATCGATGTTAGCCGAAATCTTGATGCTTTGTCGGCAGTGTTATGACAAATTAAGCCTTTATTGGCGAGTTTTTTTTGTGGGATATTTCTGTGACGGCTTCTCCTTTGAAAATTTTCACCCTTCGCCACTGTGGCATAGTTAAAGTTTATATGGAGAAGGAGTGCAGAAAGCTCAAATTACGATAGAATTTCGACCACTGGGCGACCCATAAAGTTATTATTACTAGTGGAATAATAACTTTATGGGGCGACCACTATTTAGATATATGTAATAAAATGGCCATTAGTATTAGTAGCCTAATAAATGGGCAAGGGTTTCCTTTTATCACATGGCATAATATACTTATGTAGTATGTCACCAGCGAAGAGTGGGGAGGTACTTACTTACGAGGGTACCTGCCTGACCTTTCTGAGATTAAGGTTGTGGTATAATATATTTTTATTATAAAGAGGTACCTCCAATTTCAGCCGCTCTGGTTAACATACTCGTAGATCATAGAC
Source organism: Allophyes oxyacanthae (assembly GCA_932294325.1). Classification (NCBI taxonomy): domain Eukaryota; kingdom Metazoa; phylum Arthropoda; class Insecta; order Lepidoptera; family Noctuidae; genus Allophyes; species Allophyes oxyacanthae. The sequence continues at coordinate 6,904,115 of OW028611.1, forward strand.
AACAATAAATAAGATTTAACACAAAAATGTTGCAGAATATTTATAGGTGTTTCTTTGATGGATTAAAAAATAAAATATAAATTTTACTCGACTTCTATTCGACTTTGAAGAACAATAGCCCTTCACGTCTAGACTGACTCTGAAAGAATTGGATAGTTACTTGAAAGGCTCTTTTGAATATTTTCTCCCCTTCACAATATCATTGCAATTGGTAAATAACTTTTATTTACGTATATACTTAGAAATTGACAGACACTCATAGTAATTATCTACTATAGGTCGACCATGTCTCCATGTTTGAAGAAACGGTCAGCCATGTAAGGACTGCAGATCCGCCGAACTGCGCTAGCGCTATACAGGATATTTTTTTATGTATTGCGCAAAATGTGCAGATTGATTCAGTGTCTGTTCCCAAATGCAACCGCAGTAATAAAATTCACTCCAAAACAAAATAAAAATTTGATTTTGTATGGCTTGCGTTAGTAAATTATGCGTGTCCCCCATACCTACTAAGTCGAATTTTCCTTTTGGTTTAATGTGTATCCCAATACTGCGGTTGCATTTAGGAACAGACACTGAAGCACTCTACAAAATAAGCGCACTACATAAAAAAATATTGATAGATTGTATTGCTTTACAAGTACCACTCATCCCGATATGAAATTATATAAATGACCTTTGGACAGCCGGCTCACCGGGTTCCCACGAGAAATGACCATGTTGTTTTTATTAACATTAATGATATTAAATTGTACGACGCATGATAAATGATCGATATTGTTCGGATGCGCCGTTTTATATTGAATTGTTCTATTAGAAACGTTTGCATCCAGGATGCCTCCTTCTATCTAGTACCTAGTAGATGAAAGCGCGTAATGGTTATTTATAAAAATACTAACTGCCCATAAACATAGATTTAGTACCTATATTTAATGCAGAGCAAACTTGTACGGGTCCAACTTTTCTTTGTAAATCGTAGCCTCACTATATTGGCACCCGTCTCCCGACTTAGCAAGTATCTTCTAGCTATCAAAAGTGCCCTTTACGGTCCAAACTGCAGGGAGAATACCGATTGACCCTAAATATTGTTTTTTTATATAAAACGCTTACTGCGCGAAGATAGTCGCGTGACACAGCTAGTCGAAATATAAATTGAGACAGACAGTGTCGCCTATTAAATTGGATAGTAATTTAGGTTGCGAAGTGATACATAACATATAGGTACTGTGTAACAATGATGATTGACACTTTGACAGGCCCGTCTCAATAAATCTGTAGGTACTGGGCGATTAGATTAGGTCAAGAACCTTATACTATAAGGTTCTTGGATAAGGTATATCAATCTTTCCGGTGTCATTTGTGTAAGTAGTTTTTTCTCGCAGTTTTTGCGAACACACAAATGAAGTAGATGAGAAGAATTGACATAACAGCAGTTTAGATGATAGACTAGATGCAGTGACCATCTTCCCTTTAAGGACCCATCCACACTACTATCCTATACTATATACTTTTAGCAGCAGAATCGCGTATTTTCGCGTTCGTTATTCACTTTTTATAAACAAAAGGCAGTCAACGAACGCGAAAACGCGCGATTGTGCTACTAATAGAGTGTGAACGAACGCTAAGCAGTTTATTCAAAGGTAAATTGTAGAACGTATAATATTATCTTCAGATACTTCAATTATTATAAAGGTAAGACTTCACTGAGCGGAACTGCACTACAGCGGAGCCACGCGACTCGGCTGAATATTGTTCATAATTATGAAATCGTGTCGTGCTGTGCAGTTCTACGTGTCCTTATGGATTAAAAATTCCAGGATTGGGTCTACAAAATCGGCTAATTTGCTAAATAAAGATCTGGCTCTTCAGTTCATACGGATACCTATTCATACGATTTCATATACAAGGGGACCCCTTTAAGGGGTTAATCTCATCACTATGAATAACTTTTACTAGGGGACCTAATATGAAATCGCAATAAAAAAAACAACTGTTTCATACATTTAGTCGAATGATATTGAATTTTGTATAGAACAGTTGATTTTGTTTTCGCAAAAGTTGTTCATAATGTCATCATATGAACAACTTAACTTTCCCGAGCCCTTTATGGGGTTATTGTACATGATTAGAAATGTAGATTAGTAGTGTAGGACCTTGTATACATATAATACTTGGCCGCGTCGCTATACCTATAATATTTGGCCGCGTCGCCGCGCCGTCGCGTCGCTCTGCTGCAGTGCTGTCCCGCTTAGTGTGGTCTTACAAGCGAAAGACCCAAAGATAAGCAATTTACCATATGTGAAAATCTGTTATTGGCTTTCTGCTTATGTCCACTTCCGCTACAACTGTATGATTAGCTGTAAATTTTATCCATCAAATAAATAAGTCACCATCGATTTTTTTATTCATAAGGTTATGGACGTCAATCAAAGCAGTATACCTAAGTAATTTATCAATAGGTAGGTACATCATTTCCATTGAGTAGGAGCCATTACCCCTCTTGAACTTTGACACTTTGACTGGAGCAACGGAGCAACCCTTCCCCTCCGATTGACTCTACAATTTCATAATAAATTTTTTCATGCTTCCAACCGGCCTCTTTTTATGTTCATGATTTAAAAACAAAATATATTTGAAAGCAGAACGGTTCGCTACTTGTTATTTATTTGACACTCGATATTCCGCCAAAAGTATCTCGTTGGCCATAAAATGTTGCTCGTTGTTTATCTAAAGGTACACCTACATACACCCACAGCGCCCCGTGGACGTAAGTTATATTACCTTTGTGAATTTACAACGGAATTAAAACTTTTACGATCCCGTTGTTTATAATGTTTAATCGATAAATAATAAGGCAGGAGTCGTATTGTGCTGAATTTTATGAACATTGCCGTTTGTTAGCACGAGTTATTATTTATGTCTTTTGAGGCACATGGTGACACAGGAGATGGCTTGTTAGTGAATTATCGCTATTATGTGCGTGTAGTCTTCTTCATCCTGGTGTCGTCCTATTTATTTCCAAGGTCTACTATGCTTGATATTAACGACTTAAAACAGGAAATGTATAGTAAGTAGGTAGGTATCTAAGAAGGCAGGCAGGCATATCGAAGGAGCTAAACTAGCCATTCGTTCGAACCTAAGCACAAGTTATAGTTTGGCCTGGGTGTGATAGTCATGTTAGTTTTTCATCTATGATGTGAGAAACTTAGTACTTATAGGTACTGCAGCTGATACTGTAAGTTCGGGGGCACCATATCAAATCGCGGTGCTCTTTTCACTTTTTAAATACAAAACTAAAACGATAATACTAAAAACAACTAAAATATCAAAAATAAAAATACTGTTAAGTTCAACGAATAAAATCGCGCTGTCCTTTGTACACTGCAGTGGATAGAAAGAAAGCCCTAAACAAAAATAAATCAAAATTGCAAAAAAAAAATACTTTATTAAGTCCACAAGGCAGCAGAAAGAGAGTCCCACAAAACTTACGACAAAAACAATCAAATTAATAAAAAATACTGTAGGTTTATTGACTTACATTTGCAGAATTCATTATCATGATTAGGTAGAGCAGCACGTACGCTGTACCGAATTCCCAAACCTCGTAAATAACACAGTGGCACCGAAGATCCTGCAGCGCTCTAGTTCTAACTTTTGAATCGGTTACAGCAATAAGAGACATTTATGAATAGAATAGATTTATGTTGTAAAAACATTGGTGCACAATACAATGTTATAAAAAAATAACATGCATGTCTGGTGTTAAAAAAGAGCAATGTAGCTAAACAATGTTTGCCAATGGTGGCGCACAAAAATATAGAGAAAAAAAAAACACACAAAAAGAAAAAACATTCTTGAATGAATTTTTTTCCTTAAAAGCACACAATAATTGATTCTATAATTATTCTTCACTACATTCAGTTCACCACAACAGATTAAATATGATACAATAAACGTGTCCGGAACCAACACAACTCAGCTAAATAGGACTATAACACTACCCTGGTCACGTTCCGGTGCGGGGTCCAGCAAATTGTTGTGAATCCTAAGATAACATTACAAAAACGGTCGGCGGGGGGTTGGGGACGTCCGCGACGCTCTTCAGTTTCATTTACACAGTTATAAATCAGCCCCTTACCCCTTCACCCTTACGCCCTTCGACTGATACACGCACACTTCTGCTGCTGTTTACCCGAAACTCGAAAGCTTCAAGTTAATTATGCCGAAGCCTTCGGGAGTTAATTAAGTTACAGACTTATCTTGGCTCTTAGTCCATTGTTTCGACTCTGCTTCCAATCTCATATTGGTTCGCTGGCGACTTACTGCCAAAGTTGTTTGTTTCGTTTGTAATTGATTTATCCTGTGAACGTCTCGACTGTTTTGAAAACAATAAAATATACTAGTTTTCAGCGCATCACCCGGCGCCGCGGCGGCGCGGCGGTGGCGGCGGCGGCGTCGCGCTCCCCGGGGGCACAGAATGGGCAAGGGATTTAAACTTAATTGAGGCGGCGCCGCTCAGCCCGCTTTTATTTTTTGCTTGAAAGGGAAAATGGATAATGTGTCGAACTGTCGTCTCCTCAGCTTGTCACATTAATTAAACGCTGAAGGGTGATTCTTCGAAATCACTTTATTCGTGTGATTCCTCTGGGGTAAAATTTTTGCCGCTTTTGATAATACACGGTCCCATAAAATTACCAAAAAACTGTATTATGCACTCATTTTTATAAATTCGTTCCAAAGTTACACGGCTCTAAATTTTTATGTCCAGATGAATCAGATAATAATAGCAGAGAAATTAGAAAAAGGCTGTAAAATAGAAAATGAATGTAAGTGATTAGGTTTATTTTAATCGTCTATATTTTAACTTAGAGCATTTAAATACTCAAAGTATTTTAATTGGTCAAGTAGGTAGTCTACAATTGCTATAAATATTTCATCAAAATACTCTACTCAACAAAGTCTAGGGAACAAACTTTTTTTTTTTTTTTTTTTTTTAAGCTTGGTAAAATCTTCAAATGAGTTCTCCCACCCCGGGCAGGGCGGGAGGGACTATCAGACTTGTACTGACTAAAATCCACGGTGTTCCTTCGATAGCCCTTTACGTTCCGGGGTCACGGTAATGAGATAAGTCCCGCGACCTAGGGAACAAGCTTAATAAATTATTATCAACTATTTTATGAAAACTTTTTAGAAAAAGTACTAGCCACTAAAATTTGTAAATGTAGGTTGAAACCATAGAAATAGTAGGTACTATATATTATCTCTATGGTTGAAACCGTTGAAACCATAGAGATAATACATAGTTCCTTGTACTATTTCTATGGTTGAAACAGAATAAATGTTCAAAATTTTAAAAAAATCAGAATGCTTTTAGAAATAAGGATGGAAAACGTGAAACAAAATTATTTCTGGTTTGTAATTTTTGTGACTCTGAGCGTTATGTCACGTCATTAATTAATGCGGGAAGAGCGTAGACAGAGAACCATCCACGGGGAAGAGATGCTTAGGGCTGTGGGTATGTTGGAAGCTGTTATCACGCAACCAAGTGTAATTTTTCGATTGGGCACGCTACAGGGCTACAGGAGAAGTAGCCGAGTGTCACTGAGGAAGACACACGGTCACTACCCAGAGACAAGACCATTTTCTGCAAAATTCTGCAAAGAGGCAGCTCCAGATACCAGCTCGTCATTGTAATTTTACTAAAATAGACAAAATAATGTCTTATTGAAATGAAAATTTACGATACCCACCATTAAAAAAATCGTGTCTGTATAGTTATTGAAATAGGCGTCTGGACATCGAAAATAAGGGGTCTGAAGAAACACCCTTATAACGTGCCAATGTCACCTTTTCGATTTGTTCAAACGCCTCAACATAATATAGGCGCAGCGATACGCGTGCCGGCTACATCGCACTTGGTCGGAGTTAATTTATGCGCTGAGTGACTGTTCATCGGCATAATTAATAAACTTTCAGCAGTTTCTAGTTGACTTTGTCGCTACTGTCGTGTGTCAAGTCCCACGCGTCTCAAGGTGTCACGCGTGCATCCGGTTTATCTCAAGCCGCTCTAATATTGTCTCAAAGGAATAATAATTGCTTCGTTTAATTAACGTCACCGAGCGGAGAGAACTGTTTACTCGGACACATCGTCTTCTATTGCATTATTTCAGCACATAATATTAACTCTATTTGATAATTTATCTTTTCTCCCACTTACTCGGAAATTGCTTCATTATTTGAAAAAGCAATACATCAATCGACTTTCTTCGGTACACAACGAAGTAACACACCAGCAATTTCCAACAGGACAATAATAGAAATTGCAGGACCGTTTCTTTTTTAATATTCTATAAATTGTAGCGAGGTTAGGTGTTTTTAGATGCACGATATTTAATATCTTCAAGGCTGAATCATAAAGTTATTATTCTACTACGTTTATGGGCTGAATGCATTCACTTTTGTTATTGTAAGTCAATGACTGCAGGCAAATTTATTTTTAAAAGTTTAAAAAGAGAACAACGACCGTGCGCGGTTTTCTTGGCAGGAATTAAATTGGACAGTAGGTATTGTGGACGTCTTCATACATTACTTGAGTCGGCTACCGCCTCGTCCTCTTAAATTCACTTTGAGTTTACGCAGCTTCGCCTCGTCCTTCCAATATTACTTGGCCGTCATCAATTGCTTTATTTCAGGCCTTGAATGTTTTTCGTCACCGTTATGAATAAAACGGACCAATTTGCATCCGTGCGCGCCCACCTGGTTTTGAATCTATTCATAAACCCTACTACCACGGATCCACCACAGGTCCCACTAATAGTGACGATACCGATATCCAAAGAACCATAAAAAATACGGTAGTTTAACTTTATTTAAAATTATAAAAAGCTACCTATCTTTGTAAAAAAAGTATAATTAAAATTATCAGCCATGCCATATACAATTCAACGTGTATCAGAAATGCGTGGTCATATTTATTAGTGTGGATCAATCCAGCTGATTATTTTTTTCCGATTATGATGTTGGTTCCATAGAGAAAGTTGTTCAGTTTGATAGTCTGATCCACACCCATAAATTTTAATATGACCACGAATTTCTATAAATACGCTTTCTTTATGGAGGCCTTCATTTTATCTACTCCAGTGAAATTTAGAGGATTTTACAGATCATTCCAATCATTGAAAGTAGTGTGGTGATGGCATTAGCACAGGCAGTAGACTCGCTCCCTTTTTCGTGGGACTTAATATGGTCAATTAAGGGCCATTATCCACCAAAATGGAGATGTGTGTTACCAATCAAGAGGATATCGTAATTTTTACATCTCTTTTCATCTTAGCTTCAATAACAGAATCCTATTGGTTGTTACGACACATCTCCGCTCAACGCTTTGGTGAGTCATGGCTCTTATTATTAAAATAGTTCTGTGACTTTTTATAATTCAATGCGTGCTCTGGGCGTAGGCGTTGGTGGAGGTACTGGATCTAGGTAGTGTTTCTGGTAGATGTCTTCCCACAAGCGAGTGCGTTCTTCCAAGAGTACGCCACGTAGTTCCAGCTTCTCTCCCAGGGACATGTGTGGTGACCTATCCGCGCCTGCTGGCGGCCACTCGGGTAGAGAGGAACCACCTGGCACCGGCTTCCTGGAATGGACAACATTAAGGTTGAACTATAATCAACTTATAAATAATAATATAAAACAAAACACTCATGTTATCTACGAAAGGATAGGTAGAGGACTACCGATAGCTGTACACACGGCTACATATCAATCTATACATTATCTTTCATTGTACGGAAACCCTATACAAAACGACGTCAGCGTATACTGGAAATGTATAGGTTGACATGTAGCAGTCTGTACATAAACTGCGATAAAATAATTAGGAGAATTCCTATTCTTGTGGACCACCTCGTTCTACGCACATTGAAAAACATATTTGACTTGGCTGCCTCGACAATAAAATTCTAACATGGCAGCCGTCAGCCGTGCGACTACTCGCACTGTGGCGATTTTCATTCTTATAATTATATCATATCTAGGTATATCTTGGTCGCTGAACGCAAAATGAAATACTATACCAAATGCAAATGCTTACCCGGTTTTAACAAAGTTGTGCCAGATTTCGCGCATTGTCTTCATCATTTTCTGATACTCTGGAGTCACGTTGCTTTCATCCGGGTCTGTCATGTTCTTGCCATCCATCACAGCCATCGTTTGAGCGCAGTGATTAGCACCACGTATCTTTGTGTGAGGCACCACAGGGACGTCATCGTCCACAAAAGAGTATTCATACAAATATACTTGATGGTTCCCAGCCTCCACGTGCAACTTCACCGCCCAAAGCATAGGATAAGTAAAGATGACGTCCGAAAAGAAATTGACGTATCCCAAAATGTTGCTATCGCCAACCGGCTCGTTACCGAAATAAAATTTCTTAATCTTATTGGCTACTGCTTCTCTTTCGGCTTCAGACTCGAATTTTAAGTCAGCAGGCAAGAAATCCGAAAACTTTTCATTCATCTTATGTTTCCAAAATTCAAAGAAATCAACACGCAACAGTCCTTCCATGTTAGCAAAACCATACAAGACGGGTAATTTTTTGTAGTTGCCCTTCTTCAGGATATTCAGTGGAGATTCAGTAAGGAATGCTCCATCTCCGGTATCACGTTCCACACATGGCGAAAAGACGAAAGTAGAATCAGTTCTATCAAAAAATGGATCTGAAGTCAACAGTTCCATTGGAGCTGTTTTGTAGAACTTTTCCAAAGCATAAATATCGTCAATATTGGTGAAATTCAGTTTCTTAGCATGGTTCTTGGCAATTTCTATAGGGTTCCTTTGGATTGAAAATGCAGCCAGATTTCCACCGCTTTCAGGGATAACTTTGTGAAATAATCCTTCTGCTAATTTAGAAAGCATCAAAAGGTCAACCGCCGCCGACCCCGCACTGTAACCTGCAATAGTGACGTCATCAGGGTTGCCGCCAAAACTACCGATATTCTTTTGAACCCAGCGCAGTAGCGCAACCTGATCCTTCATGCCAACATTGCCGGGTGCGTCCTCAGTGCCAAGACAAAGGAAACCGTGAATGCCAAGACGGTAATTGAATGTAACGACAATTAAATCTTTTTTCTTCATAATATTTTTTACTGTTAACATGTCACCAGATCCCATGATGAAAGCTCCTCCATGGACATATACTAAAACAGAAAGATTTTTCTTGTTCGTGTCGGGTACGTACACATTTGCTATTAAACAATTTTCTTGCGTCACTAGATTTTTAGGCATTAAATCTGCCATTGGAAATTTAGGCTGGGGACATATGACATGATTGTCGACTGCGTCGTACGGTTCCAACCATACTGGTGGAGGTAGAGGTGCCTGGAATACAAAAGTTTACAGTCAAAAAGTTTGTTGGTAATGTATATTATATACTTATGTACGTACTGATAGAATGTAAACTTGACCTTAGGATATATAGGTGTCCCCCAGTAATTCGGTGGCGGAGGTCAGGATAAAGAGTTGGGTGATCAGAATAATTTATAAACCTCTAAACGAACTAATAATATCTATAACAAATAGTTTACATAAGTAGGTATATGATATAATACTTGTATTGTTTTTATCAGCCACCTTATGCGGTCTCTTTAATTATCTTTTAAGGTCATAACAGCTCATTGAATACGTAATGACTAATGAGTACCTACTTGCACAGTATTTTCCTGATCTATTTTGTGTTAACCTTATGTGTAATGAAAATATTTACACAATTTGTGATGTTTACTAAAAGGTCGATCCCTCTGTTCAAGATTTTGCAAATTAACATTTTTTGTTATATGTACATAATTTGGTATTCTGTAATTACCTTGAATTTGTTTTCGCCCACAGGCGCTGTAGCGTAGGGTATATTATAGAAGGCGAATAATTCCTTGATGGGGTCCTTGCGTCCGCGCACCGGTCCCTGCGCAGTTTTCACCTCCCGCCATTCCTCGTTAGCTAGAACAGCTGTCACGCACAACAGTACCACACACGTCCGCCACTCCATCGCGACGATATTATACTGACACACAGGACGCTCACAATCCGTACGCTGATGTGACGAAAAACCGATTAGGTACTAAATAGAGCGGATTTACTCTTGATATATTCAGAGTTCAAACCCCTGACACAAAAAGGAGGGGGTGTTATAAGTAAGATACTCAAGTGTCCAGCGGTGACAATAATTTGATCTACCGAACGCGTAAACAAAACTACGAAAAATTAACTCTGGTCTTTTTTTGTTACGAAGAGTATTCTTCTGAGGTGGTACCATTTAAATTTGGTGAAGATCTGATGAAGACCTTCGGAGATAGACGATGGAACTCTTCAATGGATAACAGGAAATCAATCGCGATTGCTGTAGTCGCATATTTATTTATTATTTATACCACTTAAAATAGAAAAATAAAATAAACTTTTATAAAAAGTAAAAACAGACTTCTAAAAACTAAAAAGTATAAAATAATTTTCTTATTAACTTAACAGCTTCTGAAGTAATTATTTTATACTTTTTAGTTTTTAGAAGTCGATTTTGACTATTTTTTAAAGTTTATTTTATTAATTATTGAATTATTTTTCGCGTTAGGAAATAGGTAACAATCAATCTCTGTCCTCTAAAATACACACTTTGTATTATAGAGGCCAGGGACTGATTGTTGCCTTCAAACATTTTAAGTGTTCTAACATACTTAACATTGCATTGCCAAGAAAAAAAGCATAACAAAAACCAATTATTTGACGTGCGAATCATCAACATGTCACTATTCTCAAACTGGTTTGACCTTGGGCTGATCATACGGATTCCAAGGTCGTCTCGACGCAATGTCACGGTTGAGAGACGTGAACTAAAAGTGTACATTTTGATGCAAAAATCTTTTAACTGCATGATTATTATTATCAAAAGCAATGTAATTCGCATACAGTAATTTGAATTTGATAACTATTTAGATTTAGGACCACAGTATTAAACATTTTTTTGGACAAGTAACTATTTTTTAACCGGGACGCACGGGACAGGGAAAGGTTTGGACCGAAAGTGCCTCTTTTCGGAAGACTTTATTTTGAAAATCGAAATAAGAATTTGACGTTTTCTTTTTTTAATCCTCAGACATAGTATTCGATAGCAATGGAAAATCTTACCATTTTTTGCTATCATTGCTTTTCATGATATACAATTATTTGCGTTCGTATCTTTGTATTTTTGCCGTATAGTACTTATACCTAAGGGTTCACGCTCGATACTTTTAGCAGCTCAATCGTGCGTTTTCGCGTTTGTTGGCTGCCTTTTGCATACAAAAAGTGCATAACGAACGCGGAAACGCGCGATTCTGCTGCTTTTGAGTGTGGATGGGCCCTAATTCAACCTTTACCAATTCCATTCCTACCTCCTTAGTACTGTATAATGGAGTCGGCCGTAGTTATTTTCTGAATGAAAAGTACATTATTGAAGAAAAACCTGAAATGCATTGCAGAAAGTGTCGATTATAGAATCGACACTTTTCACTTTTCTTTTTTAATCTATAGAGATTAGAAATATTGCTCCCATAAACTTATTATTACTAGACGTTTATGATTGCTCCTAATACAGGAATCGAACACAGGCTTATACCATCACCGACGCGCCGCGCCGTTGAAATTAGGCATATTGACAACAAATAAAAAAAACTGTCTTCATTAAATTTTTTAATTTTTTTTTATTTTTATTAGATGACGTATATTACAGTAAACATAAGCAAACAGTAAGTCGACGTTCGAGGAAAGTCGACTCGTGGCTCTTGACGATAGACACAAAACACTCAAGGAGAGACCTAAGCCCTCCTATACATACACCTATATACGGGCCAACTATATTGCCTGTCTTGTGATCGGGTTTTTAAAACGAGCCATATTAGGGCTCACGCTAGAAAATAATTTATAGCAGGGTCGCCGTCATCGAAACCGATGAGGAGGACTATATATATATATATACCTATATATAAAGTAAACAAAAGCAGTTGATAATAGACCTATGCGTATAATTATTGTGGTGGTGGCGGCGATATTGGTTCTCGGTAGTATTTTGCGTAGATATCGTCCCAGAAGCTCCGGCGATCTGGCAATATTACGTCACGTAGTTCCACCTCCTGTCCCAAAGACATGTGCGTGAAGCCAGTCGCGTTCACTGGTGGCCACAAAGGCAGACTGGATCCTCCCGGCACAGGCTTTCTGAAATTTGAAAAACAAATCCTCAAACTGCATGTATTAGAAACGTACAGTACAGTACAGTAATTAAACTTGACATAGCATCACGCCTGTATTCCCCAAAGGGTTGGACAGATGTGTACACCCACATTTCACCGATGCAAATGCAATAAGTGGCGAGCGGCCGTTATTGCCGTCTACAGGGCATAAATACGATTTCTGAACAGTTACTTTTACAATTTCTTAACAGAAAAACCCAATAACACTTTAAATCAAACCCAGGATTTTCCGCTCAGCAGCCAGTGACACAGTAACCATATTGTTTAAGTAGGTAAGATTTACATTCAGTCACGCTCACGCATTTTTTATACAACGTGTAAATAAATAAATCAGAAATGCGTCGTCGTATTCAAGAGTGTGGATCAGAACATCAATCTAATCAATTTTCTCTATAAGACCAACATCGTAATGACGAAATAATAACCAGCTATACGTTTAGTTCGAGGTATTGAAGTTTGTATGGGACAGCTGATTATTTTTTCGCGATTAGGTTCGATGTTGGTCCCATAGAGAAAGTTTTTCATATTGATGATCTGATCCACACCCTTAAATATGACCACGCATATCTGATATTGTATATTTATAATAAACCTGTTAACCAATTTTTCAATTCGTCTACGTATCTAATCATATCATAGTAATCTTCTCTTGATCTATCTTATATGAATCCACTACTGGACAAATAAAGCTAATACATATATATTTAGAAAACTTACCTAACTATAATATCTTACAAGTCAAAAATTGCTTACCCAGTTGTAATAAAGTTGTGCCACAGCTCCCTTATGATTTCCTTCATATTTTGAAGTTCGGGAGTAGCCTGGCTTTCATCCGGATTTCCAACTAATCCGTCTAGTACAGCATACGTTTGTGCGCAGTGGTCGGCGCCTCGTACGTTGGTATAAGGCACAAACGGCGTATTATCATCCACAAAGGAGTACTCATATAAATATATTTCCTTGTTGCCACTTTCCATGTTCAATTGCACCGATCTTAGCGCAGGGGTCGCAAAAATAACGTCTGTAAAAAAGGCAACGTAATCCAATATTGTATCAGGGCCCACAGGGTTGTTACCAAAATAAAATTCTTTGATCTGTCCCGCGACTTCTTCTTTTTGTTCATCGCTTTCGAACACTAGATCAGCAGGTAAGAAGTCTGAGAACTTATCATTCATTGCCGTCTTCCAAATTTCAAATAAAGGTACTCGGAACAAGCCCTCCATATTAGTAAATCCATATAACATTGACACCTGTTCATATTTACCCTTTTTTAAGATATTTCTTGGAGAATCATCTAGAAATATCTCATTCTCAGTATCACAGGTGTCACGCTCGACACACGGAGAAAAAACAAAACTTGAATCTTTTTCATCAATAAACGCATTCAATGTTAATGTTGTATATGATGCAGTCTTATAAAACTTTTCCAATGCATAAATGTCGTCTACATCAGTAAAATTCAGAGTTCTTGCATGCATTTTGGCATTCGCTAGTGGGTCTGACTGAACCGCAAATGCAGCAAGATTAGCACCACTTTCTATGATAACTTTGTTAAAAAGGCCTTTCGCCGATTTAGAGAGAATTAAAAGGTCTGCAGCAGCGGCACCAGCGCTGTACCCTGAGATTGTAATATCATTAGGGTTACCTCCAAAACTGGCGATATTCTCGTGAAGCCAACGCAACATTGCGACCTGATCCTTCATGCCAGCATTCCCGGGAACGTCTTCTGTTCCCAGACAAAGGAATCCATGGATTCCGAGTCGATAGTTAAAATTCACAACAATCAACCTTTTACCCCGCATCAGATTCCTCGCTTTACCGAAATCACCAAACCCTATTTGAAAACCTCCTCCATGAATATAAACCAAGACAGAAAGGTCTTTCTCATCAGTATCAGGTACGTATATGTTTGTTATAAGACAGTCCTCTTGCATGGTCTTGTCTACCACAAAAAACATCACTTGTGGACATATGACTCCTTTGTCGATTGCGTCAAACGGCTCTGTCCAGGTTGGTGGTGGAAGAGGACCCTGAAAAGTAAGAATAAACATATGAATAATAAATAATAATAAATGCTTTATTTTCAAGTAACTATGACTCATAGTGGTTAGTAACATTTTACATAAACTATGTTAGTAGACAATTTACAATTTCTTAATAACTAAGTTTACAAAAAGAATCACTACTTCAGAACCCCACAAACTAAATCATACAAGTTTAAATAACAATATTTCTGTATTTATATGTACCTATAGTAACTTTCGTTACCTATATTCCTATTTATAGCCTGTTACATGTCAAACTCCTGACTTCTCCTCGCGACCTGGCTGCAGCACATGAATAGGGGCTTCGGTTGAGTTCGAAAGTACTCGATTATCCCCGAAAAATGCACACGAGTAAAATTCTAAAGTTGTTTAGTACCTATATATTACCTTGAATTTATTTTCGCCCGTAGGTGCGGTGGCATAAGGTATATTATAGAAGGCGTACACCCCATCTGGGTCCTTGCGTCCGCGCACTGGTCCTTGCGCAGTGCATACGAGTTTCCATTCGCCCTCGTCTTGCGCATTCGACGTCACAGCACATAATACTACCAGCGCGTACCACCACATGTTAGTTCTATATCACGGAAGGACTTGTTTAACAATAAGTGCATACCGGCAGCGGCTTTTATACGGAGCATTTCCTTTGAAATTAAATTGTTGTTATCATAACAGGTGGCCAGTGACGTGCACCACAGAATTTTTTTACAGGGTAGGCAAAAAATACTTTGTGTTGTATTGTCAAGTTAAATTATTTTTTTGATTGGCCATCTCACCCTAAAACGACATACCGACCCAAATATCCTTAATTAACTGATGTTACAGAAATATCAACATTTGTATTACTTATTACTTTATTACCATACAAAGCTCTATTCCTAACATAACTACGACGTAAAATTCTTGTGTAGGTATTCTGGCCCATAAACATAGAAAGTTAATAACAAAAGACTTAATGTATAATCATTGTAAATTAATTACCATTCTGATAATCCTAATAACAGACTATTAGTTTAAGGGCCATGCTCATCGACAATACAACAGATGTTTAAAATGAAGTCAGCCGATTACCTACCCATACAAAAAACAATCACAATCACGTCGCGTTCTGTCGCGGCTCTGTGCATCGCAATCAAGTACTGTCGAGGTAACTTTTGTCACAGTAACGATCTGTCACGGTTCCGTGCATCGCAACCACATGCTGTCGAGGTAATGTGCATCGCAGTAAGGATTTGTCGCAACTACGTGCTGTCTCAACAACTTTAGTCCAGCATTTGGTAGTCGCAACTACATAATTATGAGATGCAGTCATCGAAGAGGGTCCAAGTTAAATAAAAGTTAATGTAAAGGTAAGTAAGGTAAAGTTTAATAAATAAAAGTTAATAAGTACCTAGTTCGTCAGTTTAAGTAGCTACTTACGTTGCAATAGCTACTTCCATAGTTGTATAGTTGTTAGCGACCCAATCACCAACCACCATCACGTGGTAGGTACTTTAGGGATACGCAGAACTATGTCCGCGCGCGCTTTAGTTAGTTTGTAATCGCGTACCTATACCTATTCTTATTTTAAGTCACTTTGTTCATTCTATTGTATAAAATATTGTGCAGGTACATAATGTTTGAATTACGAAAATCGGTGCGATCTTGTACCCAAGTGCATGCGGAGGTCGAAGGGGTATGACGTAGACCCGGGTGGTTAACCAAATTAATGTAGCTATCGAATCGAATAGAGTAGACTGTGGTCCACTCCGACCATTCCTGACGTCTACAAAGGCTGGTCCTTCGAGCCGGATTTATTAAGGACAAACAATTACACCGATTTCTGTCAACAATGCCAACAGCTGTCCATGCAATATGTTAACAACACTACGCAGTTGACTAATAGAACGTGTATTAGAAATGAAATAATATTTAAAAGGGATTAGACCATCAAACTGAAAATCTTTATCAATGGGAAGAACATCGTACATAATAGCGTAAAATTTATTAGGTGCCCCATACAAAACTACAATACCTACCTACTCGACCAAAACGTATTAGACGGTTGATCGTTAACTGCGGCTGATAGTTTTTTCAGAAATTATAATATTGGTCCCATAGAGAAAGTTGTTCAGTTTGATGGTCTAATCCACACCCTTAAAATATTACCATGTATTTCTGCTACACGTTGTATAGATAGTATAGAAGTGAAAAGTAACCCTATTCAACTTGTTAAGGATATGATTTACAATCATAGTCAAGGTGTATTCCAAATAAGAAACTGGACTAGTACTTAACTGCACAGCTGTTTTGAACTGTTTCCAAAAGAATTCCTAAATACCTCGGCCGTAAGGTTCAATATAGATCAACAGGATAAAGAAGAAGATACACTTTGTCTCATCTGGTATTCAAAAGAAGATAGATTGGGATTGATGTCTCATTTTAACGAAAATCTGATAAAAATAATAATGGCTCAAAGAAGGGTACAAAAAGGGAAATACTACGGATTATAATGATAATATTAGATCTTTATGGTTTTCTTTCGCCATTTACAATCTTGGGGGAAAATAATGCTTCAAGACACCTGACGTAGTGAGATACATTGGGATGACGTCATACCAGATGGCATTTTTATTAACAAATGGTTTGACGTCTACCTCGCTTTTATTAGCTTTTATCAGAGACCCCCGACCCCGCCCGCGACGCCTGAGTCGGCCACGCCACTAGAGACACTCAATAATGGAAAAGCTGATTTGCGCGCAATTTACAAACGGTGACTATAGAAACTTAGGGTGACTTGCACAAAAGTTATTTAAATCATATTTAAGCTACAGTGACACCACGTTATCCGTGAACAGAGTGATGGCGCTGTTGGCTAAGAAAAAGCATTTTTGACAAGACTTCAACTATCAAATCGTATGAATTTGTTGTAGTTCCGTTTTCTGCCACTTCACAGATAAGTTGGTAGTACTGTAAACATGTTTGGCTATCAATCTGTCAGTGTCACTATCTAGAGTATCCAATTATAGAGGAAAAGAAAGATATCTAAACGTGGGCTATGATCAAGAATCTTGGCTATGATTTAAATAACTTTTGCGCAAGTCACCCGTACGCATATAGGTACAGGATTATTGGTAATTGACTAATAGTTCTCTAAAAAATTTTAGATTTTTGTTTTTCTTGTTGTTTTTGTTTTCTTTTTTATTTTGTTTTTTTTTGCATGTGGTGCCTTAATTTTGCATCCAAATAAATTATTTTTCTTTCTTTTTTCTTTAAGGGGTTATTAATAATAATTGTACTCATCATTTTATACAACTTTTATTATGGGACCAAACGTGAAATCGCGATATAAAAATTCTACTGTTCATACATTCAGATTTCAGTCCTGTAATATTGAATTATTTATAGGTATGAAACAGCAATTTTTTTTGGAATTTAATATTATTACTTGACTAAATGAACAGCTGAGTTTTTTTCACGATTTTATTGTTGGTCCCATAGTAAAAGTTAGAGTAGAAATATTGCTCTCCATACGGGAATTGAACACATGGGCTGGGACTCTACGCCATGATCAACGCGTCGTAGCTCAAATTATGTAGGTTCTATTGACAACAAATAAAACTTTGTTGATCTGAATTTCTTATGTTTTTTTATTAGAAGCCGTAGGTAAGTACTGTTGATGTTAAATTAAATAAAAGTAGTTGTTGATGAAGCTTGCCTATGATTTCTGTGGTGGTGGCGGCGTTATTGGTTCTCGGTAGTATTTTGCGTAGATATCGTCCCAGAGGCTCCGGCGATCTGGCAATATTACGTCACGTAGTTCCACCTTCTGTCCCAAAGACATGTGCCTGAAGCCAGTCGCGTTCACTGGTGGCCAAAAAGGCAGACTGGATCCTTCAGGCACAGGCTTTCTGAAATTAGAAAAACCGGGAATCAAACCCAGGACTTCCCGCTCAGCAGTCGCGCATAAATAATAGTAAGAGACTTTCGGTCACGCTCATGCACTTTTTATTATAGTATTATATTTTATATCAATCTACCAATTTTCTCAGTCTTCTATCCTACTAATATTTTAAATGTGCAAGTTTGTAAGATGTTCGGATGTTGGTACTTAACAACACATAAACGGCAGAACGGATTTGGATGAAAATTGGTACACAGATAGGACATGTCCTGGATGCGAGTGGAACCGCGGACAATGTTTAGGGCATGCAAAACCGTAGCAAAACGGTTTGTCATTAACCGCTAATATAATATATGTCATTTATATTATATTATAATTCAAACAATCACAGCTGTTATGTCAAAATTACTTTCATAGATCCTTATTTCTAAAAATAGCGAACTTTTCAGAGTTTGAAAAGAGACTAACTCGTAGAGAATAGAAATCCTAACATTCAATTGGGACTTATGTTCACCGAGAGATGAGAAGAATCCGAGATATTCCCAAAAAACCGTTTGTCACCATCTAAAAACCAAGATCGCGACTTTAGCGGTGATCCATTTTAGTAGAAATATTCAGATTGTTAATCAGGAGCGCCGTCTCTAAATAGGTATTATAACATATTAGAAATCCAGAACTTCTAGCTAAATGTTTTTGAAGTATAGATTTTTACTGGACTATTTCAATCACCGTGTTAAATAGCTTAAATATAAGCAAACTTTAAGGATAAAGTGTAGTTATAATGAGATGGGTATTAAAGAAAAAATCGAAATACCGTTTTCATTTTCTTTTTTAAACCGGTTTGCATAGGTATTAAGTTAAGTCCCAGGGTGTCCCATAGATAGCCGTAACTCTGAATCCATCACGCTTTGTCTTCTCTTGATCCATCTTATACGAATCCACTACTCGCTCAATACAGCTAGTATCTCTACATATAACTACGTTTAGAAAATATATCTAACTATATACTATTTTAAAGTCGAAAATTGTTTACCCAGTTGTAATAAAGTTATGCCATAGTTCCCTCATGATTTTCTTCATATTCTGAAGTTCAGGAGTAGCCTTGCTTTCATCCGGGTTTCTTATAACTAATCCGTCTAGTACAGCATACGTTTGTGCGCAGTGGTTAGCGCCTCGTACGTTGGTATAAGGCACAAACGGCGTATTATTATCCACAAAGGAGTACTCATATAAATATATTTCCTTGTTGCCACTTTCTATGTTCAATTGCACGGATCTAAGCGCAGGGGTCGCAAAAAAAATATCTGTAAAAAAGGCAACGTAATCTAATATTGTATCAGGGCCCACAGGGTTTTTACCAAAATAAAATTCTTTGATCTGTCCCGCGACTTCTTCTTTTTGTTCATCGCTTTCGAACACTAGATCAGCAGGTAAGAAGTCTGAGAACTTATCATTCATTGCCGTCTTCCAAATTCCAAATAATGGTGTTTGCAGCAAGCCATCCATATTAGTAAATCCATATAACATTGGTACCTTTTCATATTCACCCTTTTTTAAGATATTTCTTGGAGAATCATCTAGAAATATCTCGTTCCCAGTATCACGTTCGACACACGGAGAAAATACGTAAGCTGGAATTTTTTTAGTAATAAACTCATTAAATATTAATGTTTTATATGATGCAGTCTTATAAAACTTTTCCAAGGCATAAATGTCGTCTACATCGGTAAAATTCAAAGTTCTGGCCTGCATTTTAGCATTCGCTAGTGGGTCTGACTGAACCGCAAATGCAGCAAGATTAGCACCACTTTCTATGATAACTTTGTTAAAAAGGCCTTTCGCCGATTTAGAGAGAATTAAAAGGTCTGCAGCAGCGGCACCAGCGCTGTACCCTGAGATTGTAATATCATTAGGGTTGCCTCCAAAACTGGCGATATTCTCGTGAATCCATCGCAGCATTGCGACCTGATCCTTCATGCCAGCGTTTCCGGGAACGTCTTCTGTTCCCAGACAAAGGAATCCATGGATTCCGAGTCGATAGTTAAAATTTACAACAATCAACCTTTTACTCCGCATCAGATTCTTCGCTGTACCCAATTCACCAAACCCTGCTTTAAAATTTCCTCCATGAATATAAACCACGACAGAAAGATCTTTCTCATCGGTATCCGGTACGTATATGTTTGCTATAAGACAGTCCTCTTGCATGGTCTTGTCTCCTATCGGGATAAATAGGAACGCTTGTGGACATATGACCCCTTTGTCGGTTGCGTTAAACGGCTCTGTCCAGGTTGGTGGTGGAAGAGGACCCTAGAAAATAATAACAGGGCTTATATTTAAGATCACAAACTAATTCATACAAGTATCTATTGTAAGATATTTCTTTATTTATGTACTAGCGGCCCGCCCCGACTTCGTACGGGTACAAAGTTAGCGGTCCTTTTTCATTTTCATTAATTCTTAAACTTTTACTAAGCGTTCCCGTTCTCGAATACATCGCACGGCGTACATCACAATGTCGTCGTCGTTAGGATAAGTATTTAAAATTAAAGTTAACTTTCAAAGATATTTTAACTTCTTTTAAACAACTAATCCAAATTATAAAGTTTAAAAAGGAATTCTTCTGTACAGAAAACGTTTAATATTACTATGTAAGTAAACATTTATGATCACATTTTTTGTACTCCCCCCATTATATATATATCCCAAACATTTCAGCGATTTAATTAGGACCAATGGTTTCTTCAAAAAAATTATATAAATATTCTACAATTTTTATTAAGACTATTTCATTTAATATTTTTGAAAATGCCTAATTGGTGCCTTTTTTGTATAACTTTTATGCGGATTCAAAATATTGATTCTACTGTTCCTGATCTCGATAGGCCAATATAAAGATTCCCCATATTTAACTCCATTAAAGTGCTGATTTTCCAAAAATGCTAGAAATAATGTAGTATTCTTTAATATTTGACTAAACGCCTAAGTACCAATACTCATGTTTCTGACCTCAAAAACGAAGGGACCTTTGAGGTACTAGATACTCAAAGGGATTAACATACTTACAAATTTTTATCCTATATTTCACACACTGAGGGCGTGAACTTCAAAAAAACGCGAAATGACGTAGTTGTCTCTGAATTTTGATCAAATAGCCTAAATACCAATTTTCACCCCCTACTTCGCCTCCTTAGGAGATGAGTTTTCAAAAACGCGGAAAACGTGTTTCATTATTGCTAACTAAAACCTAAACACCAATTTTCATCTTTCTCACTTCAAAAATGAAGGGACTCCCATACAAACTTTCACCGTATTAGGGGTTGAATTTACAAAAAATCCTTCTTACTGCTTGCCTACGATACAAAAGGAACCTAGGTACCCTCCAAATTTCGTGTCTCGGCTCTGCGTTGATGATAAGTCAGTCAGTCAATTATGACTTCTTTCTTTTTAATATTATATACTAAACACTAAACTATTAATACTATATTTATACTTTTTTTTTTTTTTTTTTTTTAGCGTGGTAAAATCATCAAATGATTCCTCCCTCCCCGGGCAGGGCGGGAGGGACTGTCAGACTTGTACTGACTAAAATCCACGGTGTTCCTTCGATAGCTTCGGCCCTCTACAGGGAGGGCCCCGTCATCTTGCTGACGTTCTTTGAGGCGCGCGTGGAACACAACGCGCCGTCGACCCGGGCATGGTCCATGGTCGGACAGCGAGTTGCCCTTTACTCGCTGTCCGCATGCCCGCGCCTACGGTGGCCGGAGATCGTCGGCCGGCGCCCGACGCCGTGGGCGACTACCACTGCGGCTGGGCTGGAGGGGGAGGACGCCATCCTCTCCCTCACGCGGCCCGCGTCCTCCTTCGATAGCATGACTGCTTCGCAGAAGGAGGCGACCGCTTCCCACTCCGTCTCGCCCCGCAGCATGGCCTCGACCAATGCCGGGCGCGAGAGATCTCCGACTATATTTATACTAATACTATAATATACTATGCTATGATAATAACTTCCAGGAGCGATAAGTATTCTTATTTATAGCCTGTTAGATGACAACATGAATCGGGGCTCCGGTAGAGTGCGGCACTACTCGGGGTATCCCCGAGAAATGCACACGAGGAAAAGCTAAAGCTGTATAGTTTTTATTTAATTAGGTATTACCTTGAATTTATTTTCTCCAGTAGGTGCGGTGGCATACGGTATATTATAGAAGGCGTACACCCCATCTGGTTCCTTGCGTCCGCGCACTGGTCCTTGCGCGGTGCGCACGAGCTTCCATTCGCCCTCATCTTGCGCATACGACGTCACAGCACATAATACTATCAGCGCGCACCACCACATGTTTGTTCTATTTCACTGAAGGACTTGTTTAGCATTGTGTGTTTCCCATCAGCGGCTTTTATATACGGATTATGTTCCTATGACAACATAAATAACAGGTTTGCCAAATGATCATTAGTCATAATAGTAGTACCTATAATTGTGGAAAATTACTTGAACCGTTTGTGAGTTTTATATACGAGCGGAAGTCGACGACCTGTTTTTGATATTTTTTGTAAGTTACACATTTATATTGTAATTATGTATGAATAGGTACATAATAATATTATATTTCACAGGTACACGTAAGTCCGAGTAAGGTCAAAGTGCAATCGATTAGCTAGCAAATTGACTCATGATGATTTTGTCTGACCCGCGATCAGAGAGTCATCTTGTTCTATGGTTCTAACACAGCTATGACCTACGTCATACGTTAGGTACTATTCATGGGTAGTTCAACCCAAGATTGAATCTATGAAATGGTGAGAGTATAGAATAATAGAAAACCTCGTTATTGTACACTTAATAAAAAGGCACAATTAACATAATAATTACAATTAATCATTTTAAGATTGTACAATGGGTGGTCTTATCGCAATCGGCGATTTCTTACAGACAACCCTTGGATGGATAGTACCATATATAAAAAATAACGAGGGTAGGTCGCGGTGTAGCATAACCTAATTAACACCTAGGTAGGTACCTACTCAATATTGCGAGTTATCAAAACAGATACCCGTTATCGTTATAAAGGGAATTGAATGGAACGCATCTAATAATACTCTATGCTAATTCTCTACTTTGTCTGTGGTCTGTCCAAGATGGTTGTAGGCATGTTGTAGGTTGTCAACGTTGTAGGTATAGTGCCACAAACTTATCTGACCCGGTCATTGCGTCGCTGCCGTCGCTTTTACCAATGTCATCTCCGTACAAAAATTACATTTTTGTTCCGTAGCGACGTTAGTTCCAATTTTGGTCACCGGGTCAGATAAGTTTGTAGCACTATACAGTAATCTTTGTGTGTGCTGGATACAATAAAATGACTGGTTACTGAAAGTAAAATGTGTTTATTATCAAAACCACAAATAACAATAAATCTGTATTGAATGTGTCTTGTACGTAT
Source organism: Allophyes oxyacanthae (assembly GCA_932294325.1). Taxonomy (NCBI): domain Eukaryota; kingdom Metazoa; phylum Arthropoda; class Insecta; order Lepidoptera; family Noctuidae; genus Allophyes; species Allophyes oxyacanthae. Next base: position 6,927,756 of record OW028611.1, read on the forward strand.
TGTAGTGAGTCCCAGTTTATGAAAAAAAGTTAGTAAGTAATAGTTGGTCAGTTTAAATACCGTACATAATTGCAACAGCGATTTCCATATCTCTATTTCACTCGAAAGTTGTAGAAAGACATATTTTTGGTCCTTAACATTCTGATAATAAGGACCAAAAATAAAGGTATCGTCTTACGTTATGAAAGAAAGAAAATACACTTTTAACGAACTCTGGATCGGTTAGATAGTAGCATAAAGTAGTTACAGAATAAAAAAAAAATGCAATGATTAGAAGTATCATTGAGATTAGATACCACATATCGCGGTTTTATTTTACAAGATCACGGAACTATAAAATTCAGCATTTATAAAAAATATAGATATTATAACTTATCTTTATTGTTTTGTGTATTTAGCGCATCAAATTCGTACCTTCAGTTGTATTTGTGAATAACTTCTGTCCAGGTGCGATAGGCTGTTTAGAAAAATACAGTAACCACACACACACACATTGCAGTACATTTATTATTAATTAATAAACTAAAAATGTGGTGGTCTTTGACATTACTGTGGGTAGTAGTACTAAGTAATTGTGATGATAGTGACTGGAAACAAGTGCGCACTGTGCAAGGAGCGGTGCGTGGGCGCAAGGATCCTGACGGTGGCCTCTACATCTTCTACAATATACCTTACGCCACTGTTCCCACAGGACTAGACAGGTTTAAGGTATGTCTTTATTTATATGTATAATATGTCTAAATTGTGTTAGCGGAACTGATAATAATAATAAGCTACTGTGCACCAGGAATTTGTTTACTATTTTCATTTCAGTCATTTAAATTCTAATTTTGAAATAAATACAACTGTTTTTTTTATTTTCTAGGCGCCTCTACCGCCGCCTGTATGGTTAGAACCCCTAGAAGCGGTCGACAAGGGTATCATATGTATGCAAGCACTTAGTCCATTCATAGACCTAGAGTCTAAAATAATGCAGGAAGACTGCCTCGTTGCAAACGTCTATGTTCCCGACACGAACGATAAAGACCTTCCCGTCATAGTATACATTCACGGAGGAGCGTTTGAAATTGGCTATGGAAACTTGATGACCCCTAAACAATTAGCAAAGGATAAAAAAGTAATTGTAGTCACGTTTAACTACCGTCTTGGAGTGCATGGGTTTCTATGTCTTGGCTCGAAGGACGCACCGGGCAACGCCGGACTTAAGGACCAGGTGGCCCTACTCCGCTGGGTGAAGAAAAACATCGCCAATTTTGAAGGCAACCCCGATGATATCACGATTGCAGGCTACAGTGCTGGTTCAGTTTCTGCAGATTTGTTGATGCTCTCGAAATCCACAGAAGGATTGTTCAATAAAGTTATATTGGAAAGTGGTGCCAGTGTAGGTTCTATTGCAGTTCAGATAAATCCACTGGAAAACGCTAGAGTTTATGCCAAAATGTTGAATTTTACTGATGCAGATAACTTTTATGCCTTAGAAGAATTCTATAAAAATACTCCTCTAAAATCAATAGTTCAAAATACACTGTTTCAAAGAAAAGACGCTACCGTTTTATTTTCACCGTGCGTAGAACGCCAAATAGACAACCGGATTTTTTTGGATGACTCCCCAGTAAATATAATAAAGAACGGTCGATACAAGAAAGTTCCTATTTTAATTGGCATCAGTGACATGGAAGGATTATTGGGAATCGGTAATTTTGGAACATGGAAAAACGCTATGAACGAGAAGTTCTCAGACTTTCTACCGGCTGATTTGCAATTTAAAAATGAGGACGAGAAAGAAGAAATTGGTAAAAAAGTTAAAGAATTCTACTTCGGCAATAAACCAGTAGGTGAAGAAACTGTATTGTCTTATGTTGATTACTTTAGTGATGTTATGTTTGCGTATCCTACTCTGAGATCTGTTAAGCTACATGTAGAAGCTGGGCATGAACAAATATACTTGTATGAATATTCTTTTGTGGATGATAGTAATCCTGTTGTACCATTCATGAAAGAACAGGGCGCTACACATTGTGCTCAGACGGCGGCAATACTTGACGGAGACGAAAGTAAATTATCAGAGGAATACAAACAGATGAAAACTACAATGAGAGAATTATGGTATAACTTCGCTGTACACGGGTGAGTTACCATTTTTTATCAATGGGGAGAACCTTTAGAGATATTTCTGGTATGTGGACTTCTAACCCACCAAACCACCCTTCGGTTGCCTTCATTAGTTCATGCGGACAGACACCGGGTTCTCCGGTAGAACGCATACAGGTGCCTCTCTTGTGATGTGATGTAACTACTACAGTTTGAGTAAATTACCTACGTTATTAAATGTAAAGGCTATAATATGGCCATATAAATACGATTATCAATCGCATATAGCTTCATATTTATCGAATCAAAAGGCCTTCGACCATGCTCCTTACTTTTTTAGACCAATAATAATAGATGTTACTACAAAATAGTAGCAAGTCAAGTCACTAGACAGTAGACTACTAATAGTCTGTTTAGCTAAATCCTTTATTAATTCCTTTTTTTCAATTGAATGTTTCAGTAACCCTGTACCAGAAGGATCGTCCCTACCCGCGTGGCCAGCGTCAGGCGCGGATGGTGCTCCGTACATGTCTTTAGGACAAACTGTGGAACTGGGCGGAGTACTCTTGGAGGAACGCACTCGTTTCTGGGACGATATCTACCAGAGATACTACCGAGAACCAGTACCACCACCATCGTTGGAAAGCCACACTGAATTATAATAAAAACCGGCTAAGTGCAGCGAGTTGGGACTTGAGCAAAGGGTGTTCCGTACTATCAGATGTTATTACTACCAGAGTTAACTTATGCAAGGTAATGCAAACCGGATAATTTTCATATTCGACACGAAAACCTTCTAGATTATTATAATAAACCAACCTCAATCGCGCAATAAATTATCCTACACATCATGTCACATGTGGTATATTTTAAACCCAAGTTACTAATAAAGTTTATTTTCTTACTTGCGGTATTCATTTCTTGCTCTAATGTAGATGCTACATGTAGAAGCTGGGTATGTTCTGTGGTTTATACCCAGCTTCTACATGTAGCTTAACAAATCTCGAGAGTAGGATACGCAAACAGAACATCACTAAAGTAATCAACATAAGACAATATTGTTTCGTCCCCTACTATTTTATCGCCGAAATAAAATTCTTTAACGTTTTTACTAACTTTTTCTTTCTCTTCTTCATTTTCAAATTGCAAATCAGCCGGTAGAAAGTCGGAGAACTTCTCGTTCATAGCGATTTTCCATGTTTCAAAATTTGCTACCAACCTAAGCTTGATAATATGAACATCAATTATGTGCAAGTAGTTTCTATATAAGCACCATTAACACAGATTATCTTTTTATTCAATTAATAGATAAGCCTTATAAGTTATATAAAAAGGTTAATAACAAAAACAAACCAATCAGACCAAAATCAGACACACAAAAATTAATTTCAATTTTAGAAAATACACAATTGCAACTCTTTTCATCACAATATCTGATACTTTTTTATTCTGATCACATTATAAAACAGAAATGGCACATAAAAATTAATAAAAAAAAAAACCTTTTTCTTATATACTATCACGTTTAAATCAGAGCATGCTTAATAAAATTGAGTATCATTCAATCTTTACAAAATAATATATTGTTTCGACAATTTCTTAGCCTTACAAATAGAAGGAGTACAATATCAAAACAGCCGCAATCATAATATTTGAGATCATAACTGAGACGGCGCCACCAGTAGTAGCATCAGGGAGTATTGGACCTCGATAGTGCTTCTCATAGATACTGTCCCAGAAAGTCGCCCTTTCCTTCAGAATATCCTCCTTCAGTTCTATCACTGGTCCCAGAGACATGTGAGGAGATCTTTGCGCATTCGCAGGCGGCCATGGCGGCAAACTCGAGTCATTCACCGATGGTAAACTAGAACAAATAAGATGGGTTTAGAATTTATATTATTAGATAGAAGCTAAGTTGATAAATGTCCTCTGTTATGTTCAAGGAACTTACTCAGTTAAAATAAAATTGAGCCAATAGTCTCTCATAGTATTTTTCATTTGCTTGTATTCTTCTGTTTTATTAGTTTCATCTTGATCAAAGACTGCAGCAAGCTGATCGCAATGATTGGCCCCACGCACATCAGTATTCGGAAGACTTGGCGTATCTTCATCCACAAATGAATACTCGAATAGATATATCGTGTCACCAAGAGACTCCACGCGAGCTGTTAAAGATCTCAACATAGGATATGCAAATAAGACATCGGTAAAGTACTCTATATATGACAGAATATTATCTTCACTCACGAGCTCATCGCCGAAATAAAACTCTTTAACTTTCTGTGCGACCGCTTCTTTAATATCTTCATTTTCAAAATACAATTCAGCCGGTAAAAAATCAGAAAATTTCTCATTCATCCTGTCTTTCCAGATCTGAAAGAAAGGAAGTCTCATCGAACCTTCCATATTAGTGAACCCATATAGTAGTGGTACCTTTGTGTAATTACCTTGTTTTATTACATTCATCGGAGCATCCATAATTACTCTCTCTTGGCCAATGTCTTTTTCTACACACGGCCCGAATAGAATAGCAACATTCTCATTATTCGTTATTACATCATGACGTGAGGTTAACTGTTGAAATGTGGCAGTTTTGTAGAACTCTTCTAAACTGTTCAAATCATCGACATCATTTAAATTAAATAGTTTTGCATAATTCTTCGCATTTTCAATTGGATCAATCTGTACACCCACGGCGCCAGTGCTAACACCACTCTCCATTATAGCCTTCTTGAACAGACCGGTTGTAAGGCTAGAAAGCGTTAAGACATCGGTTGAACCAGAGCCAGCGCTGCAGGCGGCCAGCGTCACATCATCTGGGTTGCCTCCGAAATTAGCAATATTGGTGTTAACCCAACGGAGTAGTGCTACCTGATCTTTTAGTCCAGCATTACCAGGAGCGCCTTCCGTGCCAAGACACAGGAAACCATGCACTCCAAGTCTGTAGTTAAAACTCACTACAATAACTTTGTTCGTCCGTACTAAATCCTTAAATTGTCGACTATTTCCGTAAGAATACTGGTAGGCCCCACCGTGGATGTAGACTAGAACAGGAAGGTTGGTCTCTTCTGTGACAGGAACGAACACGTTCGCCACCAGACAGTCTTCCTGCATGTTCATAGATAATGTTAACGGTCCAAAAGGCTGGGGACACACGATACTTCTGTCTAAAGCATTAAACGTAGACAACCATACCGGCGGAGCCAGGGGAGCCTAAATAGAAAAAAAAAAATTTTGAGTAAAGTCATAAGCTGTATACATAGGTAAGTAGAGAGGTAATAATCTTTAACTGTTAAGGTAACAATTGCCCTCAACCAGACAGATCAATTTGAAGAAAACTTATTCGAAAAGAAACCTGACTAAGTTAGACAAACTCGAGAAAACAATACTACCTTAAATCTATTAGTCCCAGTAGGTGCAGTGGCATACGGAATATTATAGAAATTGTAAACACCACCCTCTGGGTCTATGCGCCCGCGCAATGGCCCCTGAGTTATATTCACAAGTCGCCAGTCCTCGTCGCCCTTTGCAACTATTGCAAAAGCACATAATATTAACACGGAACACTTCCACATTTTGACTAATATGCTATGTGCCTAAATGTCATACAAGAAAACCACATAAATATAAAAATGATATTAAATTAAATTAACTGCAATGCTAGTGGTGTCGGTTATATAACTGGCTGGCTGGCTGATGTACTGAACTAGAAAGTCGCAGGTTCGAGTCCTGCACGCGGCTGAATTTTTGTTTTCACAAAAAATTCTATAATCATAGATTCTGTTTTATACTTTGCATTCTATACTTATCATTAATCTATGAAAGATAAAGTTCCAAAATATATTTTTGGATTTTAGGGTTCAACATGATCATCACTGTGATAATACTTTGTTGTCTCTCTAGTCTTTGCACGGTATCGACACCAACACGAAACCTCTAATGATGGATTTTTGAATTTCATACATTTTATAAATTATTATTAGCCGCTGTCACACATACGACATGCGACGACATATTATGTCGTCGTAAATACCCATATTTTCAGTTGCTTTTAATTCTGCCGCCGACATGCTGCTAGTATCATGTTGGTGTCGTTATTGTCTAAGGACAACAATCATTTCCCTCTCTTCAGACAGAAGACGGGCTATTCACCATGTTCTCCATATCACAGCAAGAGTTTCTCACGATGTCTACACAGACATATGTGACGAATTCATTTAATTTTTATTTTGGTAGGTACGGAACACAAAAAATGCCTTTTATACTATGTCACGTGTGTCACAAATGGTACAATTCAATTGATACGTCGTACAGATTGATTAATTATTATTTACCAATCAATTTTAAACAATCTATACAGGATGCCGCAGATGTTATCACATTAAATGCAACTACGTATTTTGTATCATGTTCTGAAGCTTTCCACAAAAAATCTGCGATTTGTATGCAAGTTTTTTTAGTACTTATAAGTTTGAGTTTAGGCGCGTAAGAAAGTTTAATAATTTAACATATCAAAATTGATGATGATGCAAAAACGCCAAATCGTGACTTTGACCTATAATGTCTTTTTATCCAGTCTATGGCCGCTAGGACAGCTGCCGGAGGTGGACCAAATAGATGGAAGGAGCGAATGAAGCGAACTCTTAATGCAGCGCACCCTTACGGCTCTTTATGTTGTTTCTTGTAACCAAAGAAATAGGGGGCTCCGCAAGCAGGTCTTTGAAAATTCAAAATTTGCTAAATTACCTATTTAAAACTAAACTCATCTGCCTAGCCTTTTTCTCAATTACGTTGCGTACGACTGAATCAGAATCAGAATCAACGTTAATACTATCATAGGTATTCTTAAGACAACCGGGACAAACTGCTTGACTGGCTTTCCGAGGCACGGAGGGGTCTCAATGTTTGAAGAAACTGTCACCCATCCAAGGACTGACCGCGGCAAGCGCTGCTTGACCTCGCTGATCGACTGATCTGCGCGGTAGCTATGCAGCTATGAGCCGGTTATAGTTAAACAATTTTGTATATAATAAATATTAATTATTTACCTAGCATAATACAATTATTTCCAAGTTTGCTGTTTTCAAATAAAGCCAGCAATAAGTACTATACAACTTTTTTGATTCCAAGAACCGTTCCATAATAATAAAGTATTCTATTCACGATTTTATTTTTAATCCTATAGTTTACTTTGCGCTCCGCGCGACTTTCCACCTCTCCATAATTGAGCCCTTACGGTGTCTACGCGTACATACGTACATTTAACGATGACTCATCCGCAGCACCAACAACCAAGTTGTTGTGTGCTAAAAGTAAAGTCGCTCCAGTGAAAACCGTTTGCACTATTCCGCGGCTTGAGTTGTGTGGCGGTTTGCTAGGCGCACGGTTAGATCATATTAGGTATTATAATATCCAGCTCACTTAGACTGACTTTCACAAAAGTATACTTTTGACATTGTCATGGGCTGGATCAGAATGTCACCAAATTGTGTAGAAACGATCGTACAAAATCGTGTGTCACAAATCAATGAGCTTACCGGCGTCGCAATATGGTTGCATATAAATAGCAAAGATAACCTTGCTGATATTGTGTCGAGAGGTCTTCCTCTGAGCGAACTCAAAGACGCTAATATATGGCAAGGGCCACAATTCCTACAAAAATGTGAACTAGACTATTCAAGCAATTTTTCGATACACGTAAATCAATTGCCTGAAATTAAACCTCACACTGTTAATAGGTATACTGTGTGATGATTCAAATAATCAAATAATTTGTAATCGATTTTAATCGTTTTTCTTCCTTTATTCGGTTAGCACGAGCGGCAGCTTATCTCTTGCAATTCGTAAGTGGTTCATTAACTGTTGATGAGGTAGACGCCTCAGTTATAATGCTTGCACGGCTCGCGCAACGGCAGTCATTTCATGACGAATATAATGAGTCGTAAAATCGAAGAGAATAATCGGTCTAAATGTCTTCCTAGGCAATAACAATTTAATACGTGTAGATGGAAGATTAACTAATTCGTCTTATTTTGATCATAACAACAAACATCCAGTACTATTGTGTAGTAAACATAGGTTTACATTGTTGTTGTTCCGGCATGACCATAAACAATTGCTTTATCGTGGACCACACATAACCATAATATTATACTAGTAGTATAATAAGTTTATGGGACTACAGCTCCTGCTAGCTTCTGTGCGTGATACGCGGTGGCGTCTCGGAGGGCGAAACATGGCCAGGAAAATTGTACATAGTTGCTTCACGTGCACGCGCATCAAAGGAAAGACTATACGCCCGCCCTATAATGGGTAACTTCCCGGCAGAATGCCTAGAACCCGGGTTTCCCTTTCATGCGCTGCGGTGTGGACTATGCGGGGCCAGTGATGATGAGCTAATCTCATTAAAGGGTACATACGTTTGTTTCACACATTTTTCAATAAACGATTATATACTTGCAATAAAACGTTTCATATCTCGGCGAGATAAACCGGCCGAGATCATGTCAGATAGCGGAAAGAATTTTGTTGGGGCTGAAAGAGAAGTTATTACGTCTCTGGAAAAGAATAGTCAGGATATTATTGATTTCGCTACAGATAGTAAAATCAAATTTTAACTTTATTCCGCTGTACGCTCCTCATTTTAGCGGATTATGGGAAGCAGGAGTCAAATCGTATAAGCACCCACCTGCAACGCGTAGTGGGAGGTGCTAACCTTACTTAATTACTTCAGTACGGTTTTGGGACAAATTGAAGCCATCCTGAACTCTCGCCCTTTGACAGCTTTGTCCATTAATCCTATCGATTTACAACCCCTTACCCTGCTCATTTTCTCATTGGCCGGCCTCTGACCGCTCCAGCCTGCAGACACCTGACCGCTACACCGAGTCGCCGCGTGCTCCGCTACGACGTGAATGAACAGATGAGGCAGAACTTTTGGAAGCTATGAACAACGGAGTACGTGCCTCAACTCCAAACACGTACGAAATGGAAGACGCACCAGGGAGACGTTCAGCTGAACACATTCGTACTCATCAAAGATCATAATCAGCCTCCACTTAAATGGAAGCTGGGCAGAATCATTCAGATCTTTCCGGGGACTGATGGCATTTCAAGAGTAGCAGATTTTCAAACTATATCGGGTAACATACGCAGAGCCTTCACGAAGATCTGTCCTCTGCCCGTGCTTGATGACACCGAGTCTTCGTAATCTATTGGAACCTATCGGAACCTGCTATTTCCAACGCCGGGCCATGTTGCGACATCTGCGCGTAACCTCTTTCATTCTGAGATTCATTCTTTTTATAATATTTTTTTTGGTAGGTATTCGTTTTTTTCCATCATATTGTATACATTTCAATTCGTTACGTTGTAAAAATAAAATGATGTGATCACAGATGTGATCTTAGATTTACTGATTGATTTCCGCTGGAGCGGCAGCGGAAACCCATCAATAATCTAAGGATGCGATAACATAATACATTTTTTTTAATCGTATTCAGTGACATCACGAAAATTGCGTCGAGCTCAAACAATCAACTGTTTATCAATTCCATTCCTACCTCTTTTTTTTTTTTAAATGTCTATTTTATTTAAGAAAATCCTGAAATGCATTGCAAAAAGTGTCTGGTGATTCTACAGGGTAGAAATATTGCCCTCGATACGGGAATTGAACACATGGGCTGGGACTCTACGCCATCATCAACGCGCCGTAGCTCAAATTAGGTTCTATTGACAACAAATAAAACTTCTGTCTTTATTGATTCCTAAGATTGATTCTGAATTTCTTTTGTTTTTTTTATTAGAAGCCGTAGGTAAGGATCTAATGTTGACATTAAATTAAACAAAAGCAGTTATTGATGAAGCTTGCCTATTATTTCTGTGGTGGTGATATTGGTTCTCGGTAGTATTTTGCGTAGATATCATCCCAGAGGCTCCGGCGATCTGGCAATATTACGTTACGTAGTTCCACCTTCTGTCCCAAAGACATGTGCGTGAAGCCAGTCGCGTTCACTGGTGGCCAAAAAGGCAGACTGGATCCTTCCGGCACAGGCTTTCTAAAATCAGATAAACGAACCCTCAAACTGCATACATGTATTAGAACCGTACAGTAATTAAGTTTGAGATAGTAGTCCTAGTCACGCTTGTAGATATTCCTCGAAGGGTTGGACAGAGGTGTACACCCAGATTTCACCGATGCTATTATTAAGTCCCAACTCCTATTCAATAAGCGGCGAACCGCCATTAATATGTTAATATTACTCTATAATCAAATTTCTCAGTTCGTCTATCCCACTAATATTATAAATATGGAGGTTTGAAAGATATTTGGATGTGGAGGATGAAAATTGGTACACAGATAGAACATGTCCTGGATGCGAGTGGAACCGCGGGCAATGTTTAGCGATTGTAAAACCATAGCAAAGCGGTTTATCATAAACTTTGTACCCCTTTTTAAGCATATTGCGCGCACGGAAGAGTGTGAGATTTGGCATTGTTAAAGATTAAATCCAGAAGGAGCGCATAAAGCAATATGCGGTTGAATTTCGACCACTGGGCGACCACTAGTGCATAATAATATAAGTCATTCATAGAATCACAGCTGTTTTAAAAAAAAAAACGTTTCAGGTAGGCTATTTTCTAAAAATTGCAAACGTAAATTTTTTTAGAGTTTCAATATATCTAACTTGTGGATGATAAAAATCCTAACATTCAATTGGGACTTTTGTTCACCGAGAGATAAAAATAATCCAAGATATGAACGAAAAACCCTTTGTCACCATCTAAAAACCAAGATCACGACTTTAGCGGTGATCCATTTTAGTAGAAATATTCGGATTGTTAATCAGAAGCGCCGTCTCTAATCCATGACTTCTAGCTAAATGTTTTTTTAAGTAAGTATAGATTTTTACTGGACTATTACAATTACCGTGCTAAAGACATCAAAATAGCTTATATAGGTTTAAGCAAACTTTAAGGATATATTGTGTAGTTATAATAAGATGGGTATAAAAGAAAAAATCGAAATATCGTTTTCATTTTCATTTTTAAACCGGTTTTTAGATTTTCGTTTAAACCGGGTCGCATTCCCTAGCCATGTTACATAAGTAGGTATTAAGTTACGTCTCAGGTGTCCCATAGATAGCCGTAACTCTGAATCCATCACGCCTTGTCTTCTCATGATCTATCTTATACGAATCCACTACTCGCTCAATACAGCTAGTACATATACCTACGTTTTGAAAATATATCTAACTATAATATTGTAAAGTTAAAAATTGGCTACCCAGTTGTAATGAAGTTATGCCATAGCTCCCTTATGATTTTCTTCGTATTCTGAAGTTCGGGAGTAGCCTTGCTTTCATCCGGATGGATTACTGGGAAATCCACTAATCCGTCTAGTACAGCATACGTTTGTGCGCAGTGGTCGGCGCCTCGTACGTTGGTATAAGGCACAAATGGCGTATTATCATCCACAAAGGAGTACTCATATAAATATATTTCCTTGTTGCCACTTTCTATGTTCAATTGCACGGATCTAAGCGCAGGGGTCGCAAAAAATATATCTGTAAAAAAGGCAACGTAATCTAATATTGTATCAGGGCCCACAGGGTTTTTACCAAAATAAAATTCTTTGATCTGTCCTGCGACTTCTTCTTTTTGTTCATCACTTTCGAACACTAGATCAGCAGGTAAGAAATCTGAGAACTTATCATTCATTGCCGTCTTCCAAGTTTCAAATACTGGTGCTTTCAAGCCATCCATATTCGTAAATCCATACAACATTGGCACCTTTTCATATTCACCCCTTTTTAAGATATTTCTTGGAGAATCATCTAGAAATATCTCGTTCCCAGTATCACGCTCGACACACGGTGAAAAAGCAAAAGTTGGACCTTTTTTAGAACTAAACGCATTCATTGTTAATGTTTTATACGATGCAGTCTTATAAAACTTTTCTAAGGCATAAATGTCGTCTAGATCAGTAAAATTCAAATTTCTGGCATGCATTCTGGCATTCGCAATTGGGTCTGATTGAACCGCAAATGGAGCAAGATTAGCACCACTTTCTATGATAACTTTGTTAAAAAGTCTTTTCACCGACTTAGAGAGAACTAAAAGGTCTGCAGCAGCGGCACCAGCGCTGTACCCTGAGATTGTAATATCATTAGGGTTGCCTCCAAAACTGGCGATATTCTCGTGAAGCCATCGCAACATTGCAACCTGATCCTTCATGCCAGCGTTTCCGGGAACGTCTTCTGTTCCCAGACAAAGGAATCCATGGATTCCGAGTCGATAGTTAAAATTCACAACAATCAACCTTTTACTCCGCATCAGATTCTTCGCTGTCATCATATTACCAAATCCTACTTTAAAACCACCTCCGTGAATATAAACCACGACAGAAAGATCTTTCTCATCGGTATCCGGTACGTATATGTTTGCTATAAGACAATCCTCTTGCATGGTCTTGTCTCCTAACGGAAAAAGAAACAACGCTTGTGGACATATGATCTCTTTGTTGGTTGCGTTAAACGGCTCTGTCCAGGTTGGTGGTGGGTGAGGACCCTGAAAAATAATCATAGGGCTTAACTTGAACATATTTAAGATCACAAACTAAATCATACATTGTATCTTTAACAATTATTTCTTTATTTATAATTCTATGCATTTTAATTTTTATAACAACGGGTGCGATTTCTTCAACAAAAAGACATTAGGATGTTTTATTAGTCAATAGTCAAATTGTTATTTAAAATAATATGTATAATAACTTCCGGGAGCGATAAGTATTCTTTTTATAGCCTGTTACATGACAAACTCGCGTTGCGTTCTGGCTTCAGCAGATGAATAGGGGCTCCGGTAGAGTTCGGAACTACTCGGGTATTCCCGGAAAATGCACACGAGTAAACGCTAAAAGCGTTTCTATATTAAGAGTACCTTGAATTTATTTTCGCCCGTAGGTGCGGTGGCATACGGTATATTATAGAAGGCGTACACCCCATCTGGGTCCTTTCGTCCGCGCACTGGTCCTTGCGCGGTGCGCACGAGCTTCCATTCGCCCTCATCTTGCGCATTCGACGTTACAGCACATCCTAATACTACCAGCGTGCACCACCACATGTTCTATTTCACTGAAGGACTTGATTAAAAATAAGTGCATACCACCAGCGGCTTTTATACGGACCATATTCCTGTGAAATTAAATTACTATCATCATAAATAACAGGGTTGCCACATAATCATAAGTCATAATAGTAGTACCTATAATGGTGGAAAATTACTTGAACCGTTTGTGAGTTTTATATACGAGCGGAAGTGGACGACTTGTTTTTAATATTTTTTGTAAATTACACGTTTAAGTTGTAATTATGTATTCGTACATAATAATATTATATTTCACAGGTACGCGTATGTCCCAGTTCAGGAAGGTCGAAGTGCTATCGAATACCTAGCAAATTGATTCATGATGATTTTGATTTTGTCTGACCTGCGTTAGAACCGTAGAACAAAACTTTGTAATGGTAATAATCTGTCGAGATGCCTCTCTGATGATTATTACCATTACAAAGTTTTGTTCTACGGTTCTAATACAACTATGACGTAGGTACTATTAATGGCTAGGTATGTATCTACAACCCAAGATTGAATCTATGAAATGGCAGGAATTTAATACCTATGTACTTACCTACCTAATATGTACTCAACATTGTGAGTTAATAACAAAGGACTTACGCAACATTACAATTTACAAACATTATAAACTATTTACTAAATAATAATCCTATTATCATAGAATATAGATCATTAGCTTAAATTCTTTGTATGTTGTAAATTTGTAACCAATACCCGGATTATCTTTTACAAAACAGATACCAGTTATAATATTTAAGCTAACTTAGAATACCTAAAGAGAATTGTATCTGTATTGAATGTGTCTTGTATGTACTGTAGTTTCCCAGTTTATGAAAAAAAAAGTACCTAAGTAAATAATAGTTGGTCAGTTTATGTTAATAATTGCAACAGCGACTTCCATACCTCTAATTCACTCGAAAGTGAAAAGAAGTTAATAATATTTTTGGTCCTTAACATTCTGATAATAAGGACCAAAAATATAAAGACAGAAAGATATACATTTATAACGAACTCTGCTTCGGTTAGATAGTAATCTCATAACGTAGGTACAAAATAAAAAATAAATGCAGTAAGAAATATGATTGAGATTAGACACCGCATATCGCGATTTAATTTTACAAAATCACTTAATTACTAATTCCAGAATTTATCAAAAATACAGATCTTTTAACTTATCTTTATTGTTTTGTATATTAATTTAGTGCATCAAATTCGTACCTTCAGATGTATTTGGGAATAACTTCTGTCCAGGTGCGATAGGCTGTTAAGAAAAATACATTATCCTATTCATTTATTAATTAAGCAATTAAAAATGTGGTGGTCTTTGACATTACTATGGGTAATAGCACTAAGTAATTGTGATGATAGTGACTGGAAACAAGTGCGCACTGTGCAAGGAGCGGTGCGTGGGCGCAAGGATCCTGACGGTGGCCTCTACATCTTCTACAATATACCATACGCCACCGTTCCTGCCGGACCTGACAGGTTTAAGGTATGTCTTTATTTATATGTTTAAATCGTGTTACATAGAACTTCTCCTCCACACACACATCCACACCTATCCAAACAAACCACACACAAACACACACACCCACGCAGCGCGCGCACGCTCGTGCATGATACCTCTCTTTATATTTTCTCATTGTTTTTGTTCATTCACATTAAAAAATGTAACTACTTTCCTTTAAAAGGTTAGATTGTAACCAACCGGTGGAAGAGCACAGCGTCCTAACACAAGCATTCTTTGCTTAAAAGGACGTTTCATATTTTAAGACTGTAAGCTAAATTTAAGTTACTGAAATAAACTATTTAATTTAATTTATTATTATGTTAGCAGAACTGTTAATTAGCTTTTGTGCGCTAGGAATTTGTATATTTTCGTTTCAGTCAATTAAATTCTAAATTTGAAATAAATACAACTGTTTTTTATCTTCCAGGCGCCTCTACCGCCGCCTGTATGGGTAGAACCTCTAGAAGCGGTCGACAAGGGCATCATATGTATGCAAGCTCCTACTCCATTCATAGACTTCGAGTCTAAAACAATGCAGGAAGACTGCCTCGTTGCAAATGTCTATGTTCCCGACACGAACGATAGAGACCTTCCCGTCATAGTATACATACACGGAGGAGCGTTTGAAATTGGCTATGGAAACTTCATGACCCCTAAACAATTAGCAAAGGATAAAAAAGTAATTGTAGTCACGTTTAACTACCGTCTTGGAGTGCATGGGTTTCTATGTCTTGGCACGAAGGATGCACCGGGCAACGCCGGACTTAAGGACCAGGTGGCCCTACTCCGCTGGGTGAAGAAAAACATCGCCAATTTTGAAGGCAACCCCGATGATATCACGATTGCAGGCTACAGTGCTGGTTCAGTTTCTGCAGATTTGTTGATGCTCTCCAAATCCACGGAAGGATTGTTCAATAAAGTTATATTGGAAAGTGGTGCCAGTGTAGGTTCTATTGCAGTTCAGATTGATCCACTGGAAAACGCTAGAGTTTATGCCAAAATGTTTAACTTTACTGATGTGGATAACTTTTATGCCTTAGAAGAATTCTATAAAAATACTCCCCTAAAATCAATAATTCAGAATACACTGTTTCTAAGAAAAGACACTACCGTTTTATTTTCACCGTGTGTAGAACGCCAAACAGACAACTGGATCTTTTTGGACGACTCCCCAGTAAATATAATAAAGAACGGTGGATACAAGAAAATTCCTGTTTTAATTGGCATCAGCGAGATGGAAGGATTATTGCAAATCGGTAATTTTGGAACATGGAAAAACGCTATGAACGAGAAGTTCTCAGACTTTCTACCAGCTGATTTGCAATTTGAAAATGAGGACGAGAAAGAAGAAATTGGTAAAAAAGTTAAAGAATTCTACTTCGGCAATAAACCAGTAGGTGAAGAAACAGTATTGTCTTATGTTGATTACTTTAGTGATGTTATGTTTGCGTATCCTACTCTGAGATTTGTTAAGCTACACGTAGAAGCTGGGCATGAACAAATATACTTGTATGAATATTCTTTTGTGGATGATAATACTCCTGTCGTACCTTTCACGAAGGTGCGCGGTGCTACACATTGTGCTCAGACGGCGGCAATACTTGACAGAGACGAAAGTAAGCTATCAGAGGAATACAAACAGATGAAAACTACAATGAGAGAATTATGGTATAACTTCGCTGTACACGGGTGAGTTACCATTTTTGATCAATGGAGAGGACCTTTACATATATATTTCTGGTATGTGGACTTCTATCCCACGAAACCACCCTTCGGTGGCCTTCTTTAGTTCATGCGAACAGGCACCGGGTTCTCCGGTAGAAC
Source organism: Allophyes oxyacanthae (assembly GCA_932294325.1). Taxonomy (NCBI): domain Eukaryota; kingdom Metazoa; phylum Arthropoda; class Insecta; order Lepidoptera; family Noctuidae; genus Allophyes; species Allophyes oxyacanthae. The sequence continues at coordinate 6,944,317 of OW028611.1, forward strand.
GCATACTGGTGCCCCTCTTGTGCGGCCCCACGCATGTTCCGGACCCATGTAACTGCGTTAATAATGGCTTTATAATGGCCATAGAAATACAGTTATCAATCGCATATAGCTTCTTATTCGTCGAATCAAAAGGCCTTCGATCACGCTCCTTACTTTTTAAGACCAATATTAATAAATGTCACTAGAAAGTAGCAAGTCAAGTCACTAGACAGCAGACTAATAATAGTCTGTTTAGCTAAATTCTTTACTAATTCCTTTTTTCAATTGAATGTTTCAGTAAGCCGGTACCAGAAGGATCGTCCCTACCCGCGTGGCCAGCGTCAGGCGCGGATGGTGCTCCGTACATGTCTTTAGGACAAACTGTGGAACTGGGCGGAGTACTCTTGGAGGAACGCACTCGTTTCTGGGACGATATCTACCAGAGATACTACCGAGAACCAGTACCACCACCATCTTTGGAAAACCACACTGAAGTATAATAAAAACCGGCTAACTGCAGCGAATGGGACTTGGGCAGAGTGTTCCGTACTATCAATTATTAGTACATAACACCAGAGTTGACCTATGCAAGGTAATGCAAACCGGATAATTTTCATATTTGACAAGAAAACCTTCTAGATTATTATAATAAACTAACCGCAATCGCGTAATAAATTATCCTACACAATATATGGTACATTTTAAACCCAAGTTACTAATAAAGTTTATTTTCTTACTTGCGGTTTTCATTTCTTGCTCTAAAATCCGTCAGTGTACATATGCAGAATATTTGCCTAGGAATTTAATTAAATCTCTAAGAAATGTCTCCATCTGTAACCCTCACAGATTTTATTTATACCCTCGGCTCCGGCCTTGGCTTCGGCTTCAGCGTCGGCTTATAATACTGTACATTGTACACCCAGACTCCAGATACAGAATAGATCTTATTACTTTTCCGGATATGGGGTCATGACCTTCCACAGACATAGAATAACTGTATGGGATTTATTAACAGTTAATCGGCCTGTCAGTTAATCTTAAAAGATTACACATTCACAATTTTTTATAAGGTTTTGGACTGACAGTCGAATGTTTGGCGACGCGAATCTGCATCGACAGGTATCAATCAGCTAGACAACTGCGCGTTGCTGCAGTGTTAACTGCCCACAGCAGGCCTGCTAGTGTGTGGACATGGACAGTTACAGAGCCGATATTCGAACATCGCTTTAGTGAGTGGGTTATGTAGACCTAGGACGGCCACCTGAGAAGACCAGGGATTTTTAATCAGGGGCTCTTTAGCGCTGGCCAGGTGTGGGTTGTTGGATAAGGGTCTCCCCACGTTTATGGACGCGGAAACAGCTTAAGCTGGTCGGAAAAGATTTATGTTTACGGTATAAAGGAAAAATTCGTAGGCCGCAGTCGCGTCGCATTATCCGAACCGAGCCGAGGCTAGCAACGTTTACGCCGTTACACCATAGAACTAGGTTTTTCCGACCGTCGTATCCCGATTCCGCGTCGATAAATGGAGGGAGTCCTAACAGTGTTGATCGACCTGGCGTATTTAAATCCAAACAAAATCTATTGTTAATTAACATTTTATTATAACTCAATATGTTCTTTTGTTGGGGGGTGTAGCGGTGGAACTGGTTCCCGATAGTATATCTGATATATTTCTTCCCAGAAGCGCCCCCGTTCCTCCAGGAGTACGCTGCGTAGTTCCACCGGTTTTCCCAGAGACATGTATGGACCCCCGTTCGAGCCTGACGGGCGCCAGATAGGCAAGGGCGACCCCTCCGGGACAGGCTTACTGAAAACATAGAAACGCTTTTTCATATTAACTCTTATGCCTTAGTAATACTTTGTTTTTCTGCAATTCTTCGTCGTTCTCAAAGGATATTACAGCGGTCTTAGATGCGCTCATAGACAAAATAACAGATTTTAAAACCAATTAACAAAATAAAATCAATGAACGTTTTAATAACGATCGTAACTCACTTGTGTACAGCAAAGTTATACCACAGTTCTCTCATTGTAGCTTTCATCTGTTTGAATTCTTCTGATAGGTTACTCTCATCGGAGGTCACAGGACCAACTCCGTCAAGTACTGCCATCGTCTGAGCACAATGCGTAGCACCGCGCACCTTGGTGAAAGGTACGACAGGAGTACTATCATCCACGAAATTATATTCATACAAGTATATTTGTTCATGCCCAGCTTCTACGTGTAGCTTAACAGATCTCAGAGTAGGATACGCAAACAGAACATCACTAAAGTAATCAACATAAGACAACATTGTTTCTTCCCCTACTAGTTTATCGCCGAAATAAAATTCTTTAACTTTTTTACTGATTTTTTCTTTCTCTTCTTCATTTTCAAATTGCAAATCAGCCGGTAGAAAGTCTGAGAACTTCTCGTTCATAGCGATTTTCCACATTTCAAAATTTGGTACGTGTAATAAACCTTCCATGTTGCTGATGCCAACTAAAATTGGAACTTTTTTATATCCACCTTTCTTTATTATGTTTAGTGGAGAGTCATCGAGAAACATCCGATTGCCTGTTTGTCTTTCTACACAGGCTGAAAATATTAAAGCAGCATCTTTTATTTCTGAAAATGTAGTTCGAATTAGTGATTTCACTGGAGTGTTTTTATAAAACTCTTCTAATGCGTAAAAGTCTTCCACATCAGTAAAGTTTAACATTTTAGCGTATGTTCTTGCGTTTTCTAATGGATCGACCTGAACTCCAATCGAAGCTACACTGACACCACTTTCCGGTATTACTTTATTAAACAATCCTTCCGCGGACTTCGAGAGCATTAACAGGTCCACTGAAATTGAGCCAGCACTACCTCCTGCGATGGTGACGTCATCGGGATTGCCCCCAAAATTGGCAATGTTTTTCTTCACCCAGCGTAGTAGTGCCACCTGGTCCTTAAGTCCAGCGTTGCCAGGTACGTCCTTCGTGCCAAGACATAGGAACCCATTAACTCCAAGACGGTAATTAAAGTTGACAACAATTATATTTTTGTCCTTTACAAAATTTTTAGGTGTCACCATATCTCCATATCCAATTTCGAATCCTCCTCCATGAACGTATACCATGACGGGAAGGACTTTATCGTTAGTATCGGGGACATAAACGTTTGCGACGAGGCAGTCTTCCTGCATTACTTTAGACTTGAAGTCTAGGAATGGATTAGGGGCCTGCATACATATGATGCCCTTGTCGATTGCTTCTAGAGGTTCCAGCCATACTGGGGCTGGGAGAGGTGCCTGGAATCAAAGCGATAAAATAGGATGAATAATGAATTTATTCCTGAGACAAATCATTACAATCCAAAAAGGAGTATGGATAAAAAATATACATTAAATAATTCTTCAGTTTTTAAGATTAAACTGTTATGCTGAGATATCCGGTTAGCATATTAAAAAAAAACATAATCGAATTTACTTTACCCCAGCATTTCGATTTTGACACATCAGCAATAACGTCCATAAATAAATAATAATACTTAATTTAAAATATTATGTTAATATAAGTATAAACTGAACAAATCATACCTTAAACCTGTCTGGTCCTACAGGAGCGGTGGCGTAAGGTATATTGAAGAAGATGTACAGTCCCCCATTAGGGTCCTTGCGCCCGCGCACCGCTCCTTGCGCAGTGCGCACTTGGCGCCACTCACTATCATCACAATAACTCAATGCTACCACACATAACAATGTCAATGTGCGCCACAACATTACCACTAGTCACTACGTACGTATGTACCTATTTGTATTTTTCTTTACTCTGTCTACACATGCAGTCAACTGCTGTCTGAAGTCTTGGCAATACTAAATGTACTGTGAAAACAAAATCGTCCCTCTTCATCACTCGCGTCTCGTACTCGTCCACTAGCAAGGCAGCCATTGGTCACCTTGCGTGACGTCATTACGCAAGAAAATACGATTGAATTTAATCCAATATAGGTAATTACTTATAGCACGAAAACTTGAAAAGATAAGTTAAAATAATATTTAGGTATTGCTTCACTTTGATAAACGGTGGTTGGCATAATTCCGTATCTCAACCTTAAATGATACGTGTGATAAATCCTTACATAATATTTTTAATTATGTGTATGTAATATGTACCTATGCAGGCATGTTCTATTTTTTTAACATCTTTTAGTGCAGGTACCTGCAACTAAGTACACTGATAATATGAACGAAAGACGTACTTAGAATGTATAAAGTTTTGTAGCTAAATAACCTACTGCTGCTTTGTGACTTTGTAACTTTTTCCTCCTTTGTCGAAGGAACACGTAATTGTACTGATAATGACTTCAAAGAACTTGTATTGTGTTGACCTTTCAATTTAATTGTTTCAAGTTTTATATGAGTATCAATGAATTCAGAAGCAGAGGACCCTGAAGAGTTCAACAGTGGAATTTTTATCAGTTGTCGGAATTACCTACTAAGTTATTTAGAAAAATTCTAACATTTTTCAACTATCTGCACAGCATAATCAACGAAGTGATGAAAAGACAAACAAAGTTACTTTCACGTTTTTATAATATTTAGTAAGGACAAAGATAGTTATGTAACGTATTCAAGGTTGTTTTGATAAGCTTACTTGTGAGGTGTGACCTTGTTAATATCATGAACATCAATTATGCGCATGTAGTTTCTATCTGTGCACCATTAGAATTATATTTTATATAAAGAAAGATAAACCTTATAAATTATATAAAAATGTTAATTAGAAAAACAAACCAATCAGAGAAACAAAATTGATTAAAATTTTTGAAAATACACAATTGCAGCTCATCACAATATCTGATACTTTTTGACTCCAATCAAGTGACCACATTATAAAAAAATGGCTCTTAAAAATTCCAGCTTATAAAAAAATTGTATCATTCAACCATTTCATAGCCTTACAAAGAGAATGAGTACAATATCAAACCAGCCGCAATCATAATATTTGAGAGCATAAGTGAGACGGCGCCGCCAGTAGTAGCATCAGGGAGTATTGGACCTCGATAGTGCTTCTCGTAGATACTGTCCCAGAAAGTCGCCCTTTCCTTCAGGATATCCTCCTTCAGTTCTATCACTGGTCCCAGAGACATGTGAGGAGATCTTTGCGCAATCGCAGGCGGCCATCGCGGCAAACTCGAGTCATTCACCGATGGTACACTAGAACAAATAAGATGGGCTTAGAATTAATATTATTACATAGAAGCTAAGTTCATTAATGTCCTCAGTTATTTTCAAGGAACTTACTCAGTTAAAATAAAATTGAGCCAATAGTCTCTCATAGTATCTTTCATTTGCTTGTATTCTTCGGTACTATGGGTTTCATCTTGGTCAATGACTGCAACAAGTAGATCGCAGTGATTGGCCCCACGCACATCAGTGTACGGAATACTTGGCGTATTCTCATCCACAAACGAATACTCAAACAGATATATCGTGTCACCAAGAGACTCCACGCGAGCAGTTAAAGATCTTAACATAGGATATGCAAATAAAACATCTGTATAGTAGTCTATATATGACAGAATATTATCTTCGCTCACGAGCTCATCGCCGAAATAAAACTCTTTAACTTTCTGTGCGACCTCGTCTTTAATATCTTCATTTTCAAAATACAATTCAGCTGGTAAAAAATCAGAGAATTTCTCATTCATCCTGTCTTTCCAGATCTGAAAGTACGGAAGCCTCATCAAACCTTCCATATCAGTGAACCCGTATAGTAGTGGTACCTTTGTGTAATTGCCCTGTTTTATTACATTCATCGGAGCATCCTTAATTACTCTCTCTTGGCCAATGTCTTTTTCTACACACGGCCCGAATAGAATAGCAACATTCTCATTACCCGAAATTGCATCATGGCGTGAGGTTAACTGCTGAAATGTAGCAGTTTTGTAGAACTCTTCTAAACTGTTCAAATCATCGACATCATTTAAATTAGTTAATAGTTTTGCATAATTCTTCGCATTTTCAATTGGATCAATCTGTACACCCACGGCACCAGTGCTAACACCACCCTCAATTATAGCCTTCTTGAACAGACCGGTTGTAATACTAGAAAGCGTTAAGGCATCGGTTGAACCAGAGCCAGCGCTGCAGGCGGCCAGCGTCACATCATCTGGGTTGCCTCCGAAATTAGCAATGTTGGTGTTAACCCAACGGAGTAGTGCTACCTGATCTTTTAGTCCAGCATTACCAGGAGCGCCTTCCGTGCCAAGACACAGGAAACCATGCACTCCAAGTCTGTAGTTAAAATTCACTACAATAACTTTCTTCGTCCGTACGAAATCCTTAAATTGTGCATCATTTCCGTCAGAATACTGATAGGCCCCACCGTGGATGTAGACTAGAACAGGAAGGTTGGTGTCTTCTGTGACAGGAACGAACACATTTGCCACCAGACAGTCTTCCTGTATGTTCAGATATAATGGTACCGTTTCAAAAGGCTGGGGACATACGATACCTCTGTCTAAAGCATTAAACGTAGACATCCATACCGGCGGAGCCAGGGGAGCCTAAATAGAAAAAAATAGTTTTTGAGTATGTTCATAAGCTATAATCTTGCGTCAAGCATGAAATGTAATAATTAATTATAATTTTATAATTAGGTACCTATTGTATGAGTCACTAACTATGTTGAAATCACTCGTGTGATACTATTAAAAATTTAAATGTGTGCCTGCGGCTAGATGTTCAAACACGCACTCGTGTTTTAATGCAACAGTTTCATAAACTACTATTATGCATAGGTAAGTAGAGAGGTAATAATATTTAGCTTTAGCATAACAATTGCTCTCGACCAGACGAAGAAGACCAGAAGAAAACTTATTCGAAAAGAAATCTGACTAAGCCAGAGAAACTCGGAAAAACAATACTACCTTAAATCTATTAATCCCAGTAGGTGCAGTGGCATACGGAATATTATAGAAATTGTAAACACCGCCCTCTGGGTCTATGCGCCCGCGCAACGGCCCCTGAGTTATATTCACAAGTCGCCAGTCCTCGTCGCCCTTTGCGACTAACGCAAAAGCACATAATATTAACACGGAACACTTCCACATTTTGACTAATATGCTATGTGCCTAAATGTCATAAAAGAAAAGCACATTAATATAACACACAAATGATATTAAATTAACTGCAATGCTAGTGGTGTCGGTTAGATAACTGGCTGGCTGGCTGATGTACTGAACTAGAAAGTCTCTGGTTCGAGTCCTACACGCGGCTGAATTATTCTTTTCACAAAAAAATGTATAATTAAATATTCTGTTTTATACTTTGCAATCTATACTTATCATTAATCTATGAAAGATAAAGTGCAAAAATATTGTTTGTATTTTAGGGTTCAACATGTGATGTGATCATCACTGTTATACTTTGTTGTCTCTCTAGTCTTTGGACGATATCGACACCGACACGAAACCGATAACGATAGATATTTGAATTTCATACATTTAATAAATTATCACGAGCCACTTTCGCACTATGTCGTCGCAGATACCTATATTTTTAGTTGCTTTTATTTCTGCCACATGTTGCCACGTGTTAGTGTCGCTATCGTCTAAGGAAAACACTCACTCATCTTTTTCCCATCTTCATCTTCACGGGACTTTCGCCATGTTCTCCATATCCCATTAAGAGATTCTCACTACGTCTGGTCAGAAATATGTGACGAATTCACTTAACTAAAAAATTAAACATACCGTTGGGCAAATTTTGGTAGGTACGGAACACAAAAAATGCCTTTTATACTATGTCACAAATTAGACAATTCAATTCATACGTCATAAATATTGATTAACTAATTACAAATCAATTTAAACAATCTATAGATATGTATCTACCTATTAGGTACTATCATCATAAAATCATAGAGTTGAGAAATAAATTCGTCTTTCTTCTTTAGAGGTCGAAAAGTCTGTACATTGAATTGATTGTTATACAGGGGTCGAAAGGAATCAATTCCCATACGAGGCCGAGTAAGTGCCTCTGCCAAGCTAGGTGCATTGAAGAGTTATAGGCCCTGACTTCTTTTAAGAAAATTATTTTTCATCCCACCATCTCGGAAAGAGTATTTTTAATCTTCAATATCTGAGTGGAAAAGCCGTTTTTATTCTCTAGAGGATAAAGTAAATTTTCATCCCACCATCTCGGAAAGAGTATTTTTAATCTTCAATATCTGAGTGGAAAAGCCGTTTTTATTCTCTAGAGGATAAAGTAAATTTTCATCCCACCATCTCGGAAAGAGTATTTTTAATCTTCAATATCTGAGTGGAAAAGCCGTTTTTATTCTCTAGAGGATAAAGTAAATTGAATTTAGAACATCGTGTGCACTAAGTTTGTGAATTAATAGTTATTTGTTATACAAGAGTGCAAAGTTGTTTTTTAACCGCGTGTTCAATTTTGATGACCGAGCAAGCGAAGTATTCTAAAATTGAATCACGAGCGCAGCGAGTGATTCAAAATTAGAATCCTGAGCGTTAGCGAGGGAATCAAAAGAGCACGAGGTGAAAAATCTTTGCACTCGAGTGCAACACGTAACTTTTCATTCCACCTCAGCGAGGAAATGACTAAATGCAAAAAAAAAACGTTTAATTCACAAACTTAGTGCACACGATGTTCTAAATTCAATTTACTTTATCCTCTAGAGAATAAAAACGGCTTTTCCACTCAGATATTGAAGATTAAAAATACTCTTTCCGAGATGGTGGGATGAAAATTTACTTTATCCTCTAGAGAATAAAAACGGCTTTTCCACTCAGATATTGAAGATTAAAAATACTCTTTCCGAGATGGTGGGATGAAAACGTTTTTTTTTTTGCATTTAGTCATTTCCTCGCTGAGGTGGAATGAAAAGTTACGTGTTGCACTCGAGTGCAAAGATTTTTCACCTCGTGCTCTTTTGATTCCCTCGCTAACGCTCAGGATTCTAATTTTGAATCACTCGCTGCGCTCGTGATTCAATTTTAGAATCCTTCGCTTGCTCGGTCATCAAAATTGAACACGCGGTTAAAAAGCAACTTTGCACTCTTGTATAACAAATAACTATTATACCTTTTAGTTTTTGAAGTCTGTTTTTACTCTTTTTTAAAGTTTATTTTATTTTTCAATTTTAAGTGGCATAACATAATCATTACATAAACATGCGATTACAGCAATCAAGAGTGATTTATATGTTATTCATTCAAGAGTTCGATTGTATATCTCTGAAGGTCTTCACCAAATATAAATGGGACCACCTCGGAAGTAATTTTGCAAATCCGTGTATACATATGACGGAGTTATGCACAAACATAAACGAAAAAAATAAAAAAAATAGGAACCTCCTCCTTTTTTTAAAGTCGGTTAAAAATAAGTTGTTTTGAACTGATTTTGATGGGATTTTCACTATAGCGAGGTCAAGGAGTTATCTGTATATGGTGATAACGACGTTACGACATTAAATGAGACTACGTTGCGCGTTGGTATCACGTTTTGTAGCCGTACACAATAAGTCAACGATTTTCACGATGTTATTTTTGCATAACATTTCAGTTTACTCCGAAGTCTTCGCATAGAATACATGAAACCAAGTAATATTGTGCAAAAATAATTGCTGGGAAACGACTTTTATTCATAGTCTATATAAAAATAAGCTATGTTCTGTAGCACGCAATGTAATACGCGCAACAGACTATACTACGTGTGTGTAGAGTTGGTCAGGTGGGTGTAGGAGTATAAGCGCGTAAGAAAGTTTAGTAATACTTAACATCAAAACTGAAATCAGCAAAAACGCCAAAATATTAAAAATATTGTAACTTTGACTTATCCATTGTGATGACGGGAAGATTACGTGACCGTGGCTCTCTACTTCGTTAAGGGTCTTTTTACACCTGTTTTTATCTAAACTAATGTTATAAAGAGAAAAGATTTGACTTTTAGTGTTTGTTTGTAATGGATAAACTCAAAAACTAATAGACCGATTTTAAAAATTCTTTCACTAGCAGAATTCTATATTATCACGGAGTAACATAGGCTATAATTTATACAGAAATCACGCGGGCGAAGCCGCTGGCGGAAGCTAGTTTTTTTGCAAATTTGGTGGTCTATGAAATTACTATGGCTAAATACCACTAAGTAATTGTGATGATAGTGACTAGAAACAAGTGCGCACTGTGCAAGGAGCGGTACGTGGGCGCAAGGATCCTGACGATGGCCTCTACATCTTCTAACGTATTCACGGTTGTGTTGATAAGTTTACTTACCTTGATAATATGAACATCAATTATATACATAGTTATATCTAGGCACCATTATCAAAGAATTATCTTTTTATTCATTAATAGATAAGCCGTTATTATATAAAAATGTTAATAACAAAAACAAACCAATCAGAGAAACAAAATTGATTTAAATTTTAGAAAATACACAATTGGAGCTCCTTTCGTGACAATATCTGATTCTTTTTGATTCTAATCAAGTGATCACATTATAAAACATAAATGGCTCTTAAAAATTCATACTTATAAAAAAATTGTACCTACCTATCATTCAATCTTTACAAAATATATTGCTTCAACCATTTCATAGCCTTACAAAGAGAAGGAGTACAATATCAAAACAGCCACAATCATAAAATTTGAGAGCATAACTGAGACGGCGCCGCCAGTAGTAGCATCAGGTAGTATTGGACCTCGATAGTGCTTCTCGAAGATACTGTCCCAGAAAGTCGCCCTTTCCTTCAGGATATCCTCCTTCAGTTCTATCACTTGTCCCAGAGACATGTGAGGAGATCTTTCCGCATTTGCAGGCGGCCATGGCGGCAAACTTGAGTCATTAAGCGATGGTAAACTAGAACAAATAAGATAGGCTTAGAATTAATATTATTACATAGAAGCTAAGTTGATTAATGTAATCTGTAATGTTCAAGGAACTTACTCAGTTAAAATAAAATTGAGCCAATAGTCTCTCATAGTATCTTTCATTTGCTTGTATTCTTCGGTTCTATTGGTTTCATCTTGATCAATGACTGCAAAAAGTTGATCGCAGTGATTGGCCCCACGCACATCAGTGTTCGGAAGATTTGGCGTATTCTCATCCACAAACGTATACTCATACAGATATATCGTGTCACCAAGAGACTCCACGCGAGCTGTTAAAGATCTCAACATAGGATATGCAAATAAGACATCGGTAAAGTACTCTATATATGACAGAATATTATCTTCGCTCACGAGCTCATCGCCGAAATAAAACTCTTTAACTTTCTGTGCGATCTGTTCTTTAATATCATCATTTTCAAAATACAATTCAGCTGGTAAAAAATCAGAAAATTTCTCATTCATCCTGTCTTTCCAGATCTGAAACAAAGGAAGTCTCATCGTACCTTCCATATTAGTGAACCCATATAGTAGTGGTACCTTTGTGTAATTGCCCTGTTTTATTACATTCATGGGAGCATCCTGAATTACTCTCTCTTGACCAATGTCTTTTTCTACACACGGCCCGAATAGAATAGCAACATTCTCATTATTCACTATTGCATCATGGCGTGAGGTTAACTGTTGAAATGTAGCAGTTTTGTAGAACTCTTCTAAACTGTTCAAATCATCGACATCATTGAAATTAGTTAATAGTTTTGCATAATTCTTCGCATTTTCAATTGGATCAATCTGTACACCCACGAACCCAGTGCCAACACCACTCTCCATTATAGCCTTCTTGAACAGACCGGTTGTAATGCTAGAAAGCGTTAAGACATCGATTGAACCAGAGCCAGCGCTGCAGGCAGCTAGCGTCACATCATCTGGGTTGCCTCCGAAATTAGCAATGTTGGTGTTAACCCAACGGAGTAGTGCTACCTGATCTTTTATTCCGGCATTACCAGGAGCGCCTTCCGTACCAAGACATAGGAAACCATGCACTCCAAGTCTGTAGTTAAAATTCACTACAATAACTTTCTTCGTCCGTACTAAATCCTTAAATTGTGCATCATTTCCGACAGAATACTGGTAGGCTCCACCGTGGATGTAGACTAGAACAGGAAAATTGGTCTCTTCTGTGACAGGAACGAACACGTTCGCCACCAGACAGTCTTCCTGCATGTTCACAGTTAATGGTACCGTTTCAAAAGGCTGGGGACACATGATACCTCTGTCTAAAGCATTAAACGTAGACATCCATACCGGTGGAGCCAGGGGAGCCTAAATAGAAAAAAATTGTTTTAAAGTTAAGTCTGTATGCATAGGTTATTAGAGAGGTGATAAATAATCTTTATTGCCCTCGACCAGACAGATCAAATTGAAGAAAACTTATTTGAAAAGAAATCTGACTAAGCTAGAGAAACTCGGAAAAACAATACTACCTTAAATCTATTAGTCCCAGTAGGTGCAGTGGCATACGGAATATTATAGAAATTGTAAACACCGCCCTCTGGGTCTATGCGCCCGCGCAACGGCCCCTGAGTTATATTCACAAGTCGCCAGTCCTCGTCGCCCTTTGCAACTATTACAAAAGCACATAATATTAACACGGAACACTTCCACATTTTGACTAATATGCTATGTGCCTAAATGTAATAAAAGAAAAGCACACACAAATGATATTAAATTAACTGCAATGCTGGTGGTGTCGGTTAGATAACTGGCTGGCTGGCTGATGTACTGAACTAGAAGGTCTCTGGTTCGAGTCCTGCACGCGGCTGAATTATTCTTTTCACAAAAAAAATTATAATTAAATATTCTGTTTTATACTTTGCAATCTATACTTATCATTAATCCATGAAAGATAAAGTGCCAATAATATTGTTTGTATTTTAGGGTTCAACATGATCAACACTGTGATAATACTTTGTTGCCTCACTAGTCTTTGGACGGTATCGACACCGACACGAAACCGATAACGATGGATATTTGAATTTCATACATTTAATAAATTATCACAAGCCACTTTCACACTATGTCGTCGCAAATATTTTATAGATATTTTCAGTTACTTTTATTTCTGCCACATGTTGCCACGTGTTGATGTCGCTATCGTCTACGGAAAACACTCACTCATCTCTTCAGTCAGAAGGCGGGTGTTTCACCATGTTCTCCAATCTCCATATCCCAGCAAGAGTTTCACACTATGTCTGCAATATAGTATAATATCTTAAATATGTGACGAATTTATTTAGCTAAGAAATTAAACAAAGGTGTCCGTTTGGCGAATTTTGGTACGGAACACAAAGAATATCTTATAAACTATGTCACAAATGGTACAATTAAATTCATACATCATAATAGTAGTTTATGAAACTGTTGCATAATAGGGGCATAATAGGGGGTATTCAGAGACGACAGAAACGAGTCTAAGCGTGAACTTACGCTTCCATCTGTCATAAAATGTTTTCAATTTGAAAAATAATTTGTCTATTTTCAAGCCTATTTATATTTTTTTTCTATGTTATAAAAACGTAAATGATTAATTTAAGAAATCAAAAAAAACATGCATTTTCCCTATTGAGTAGATCCTGAAATAAAGCTTGCCCCTCTATTGTAAGCAGTGCCGTACAAAGTAGAGGTCACGATTGATTGGTTACTTAATAAATTCAGTTGTATTGAACCGATTGATATATGATTTTCACTATAGCGAGGTCAAGGACTTATCTGTATAATGGCGGTAACGACGTTACGACATTAAATGCGACCACGTTGGTATCACGTTTTGAAGCCGTACACAATAAATCAACGATTTACACGATGTCATTTTTGCATAATATTTCACTTTACTCTGAAGTCTACGCATAGAATACATGAAACCAAGTAACAATGTGCAAAAATAATTGCTGGGAAACGACTTTTATTCATAAGTATTCAAAAACATCTGTAGCTCGCAATGTAATGCGCGCAACAGACTGTACTACGTTTGTGTAGAGCTGGCCAGGTGGGTGTAGGAATAGGTATAAGCGCGTAAGGAAGTTTAGTAATAACATATCAAAATAAAAATTGCAAAAACGCCAAAATATTACAAAAAATTGTATCTTTGACCTTAAATGTCTCCAAACAATATAGAGCCGTATATTAAAAAAATTGCGATGACAGGAAGATTACGTAACTCTCTACTTCGTTAAGGGTATTTGTAAACCACTTTTTTTTTTTGTAAATATGTTTGTTTTTGTCATTACTAAATTAGTATTAATTACATTGGTAGTAGCACTAAGTAATTGTGATGATAGTAACTGGAAACAATTGCGCACTGTGCAAGGAGCGGTGCGTGCGCGCAAGGATCCTGACGGTGGCCTCTACATCTTCTAAGGTATTCAGGGTTGTTTTGATAAGCCTACTTGGAGGTGTGACCTAGATAGAATAAACATCAAATATGTGCATGTAGTTTCTATCTATGCACCATTATCGTTTTATTCAATTAGGTAACCAATGATATATTTATTTAAATGTCACTTTAAAATTCATAGTTAAAAATTACCATAATCTATGGTACGTATCACATTTAAATCAGATCATGCTTAATAAAATTGAGTATCCTTCAGTCTTTACAAAATATATTGCTTCAACCATTTCATAGTTTCAAAAAGGGAAGGAAAACAATATCAAACCAGCCGCAATCATAATATTTGAGAGCATAAGTGAGACGGCGCCGCCAGTAGTAGCGTCAGGGAGTATTGGACCTCGATAGTGCTTCTCGTAGATACTGTCCCAGAAAGTCGCCCTTTCCTTCAGGATATCCTCCTTCAGTTCTATCACTGGTCCCAGAGACATGTGAGGAGATCTTTGCGCATTCGCAGGCGGCCATGGCGGCAAACTCGAGTCATTCACCGATGGTAAACTAGAACAAATAAGATGGGTTTAGAATTTATATTATTAGATAGAAGCTAAGTTGATAAATGTCCTCTGTTATGTTCAAGGAACTTACTCAGTTAAAATAAAATTGAGCCAATAGTCTCTTATAGTATTTTTCATTTGCTTGTATTCTTCTGTTTTATTAGTTTCATCTTGATCAAAGACTGCAGCAAGCTGATCGCAATGATTGGCCCCACGCACATCAGTATTCGGAAGACTTGGCGTATCTTCATCCACAAACGAATACTCATATAGATATATCGTGTCACCAAGAGACTCCACGCGAGCTGTTAAAGATCTCAACATAGGATATGCAAATAAGACATCGGTAAAGTACTCTATATATGACAGAATATTATCTTCGCTCACGAGGTCATCGCCGAAATAAAACTCTTTAACTTTCTGTGCGACCGCTTCTTTAATATCTTCATTTTCAAAATACAATTCAGCCGGTAAAAAATCAGAAAATTTCTCATTCATCCTGTCTTTCCAGATCTGAAAGAAAGGAAGTCTCATCGTACCTTCCATATTAGTGAACCCGTATAGTAATGGTACCTTTGTGTAATTACCTTGTTTTATTACATTAATAGGAGCATCCATAATTACTCTCTCTTGGCCAATGTCTTTTTCTACACACGGCCCGAATAGAATAGCAACATTCTCATTATTCGTTATTACATCATGACGTGAGGTTAACTGTTGAATTGTGGCAGTTTTGTAGAACTCTTCTAAACTGTTCAAATCATCGACATCATTTAAATTAAATAGTTTTGCATAATTCTTCGCATTTTCAATTGGATCAATCTGTACACCCACGGCACCAGTGCTAACACCACTCTCCATTATAGCCTTCTTGAACAGACCGGTTGTAATGCTAGAAAGCGTTAAGACATCGGTTGAACCAGAGCCAGCGCTGCAGGCGGCCAGCGTCACATCATCTGGGTTGCCTCCGAAATTAGCAATGTTGGTGTTAACCCAACGGAGTAGTGCTACCTGATCTTTTAGTCCAGCATTACCAGGAGCGCCTTCCGTGCCAAGACACAGGAAACCATGCACTCCAAGTCTGTAGTTAAAACTCACTACAATAACTTTGTTCGTCCGTACTAAATCCTTAAATTGCCGACCATTTCCGTAAGAATACTGGTAGGCCCCACCGTGGATGTAGACTAGAACAGGAAGGTTGGTCTCTTCTGTGACAGGAACGAACACGTTCGCCACCAGACAGTCTTCCTGCATGTTCATAGATAATGTTAACGGTCCAAAAGGCTGGGGACACACGATACTTCTGTCTAAAGCATTAAACGTAGACAACCATACCGGCGGAGCCAGGGGAGCCTAAATAGAAAAAAATTGATTTTGAGTAAGTTTATAAGCTGTATACATATATAGGTAAGTAGAGAGGTAATAATCTATTGCCCTCAACCAGACAGATCAATTTGAGGAAAACTTATTCGAAAAGAAACCTGCCTAAGTTAGAGAAACTCGAGAAAACAATACTACCTTAAATCTATTAGTCCCAGTAGGTGCAGTGGCATACGGAATGTTATAGAAATTGTAAACACCACCCTCTGGGTCTATGCGCCCGCGCAATGACCCCTGAGTTATATTCACAAGTCGCCAGTCCTCGTCGCCCTTTGCAACTATTGCAAAAGCACATAATATTAACACGGAACACTTCCACATTTTGACTAATATGCTATGTGCCTAAATGTAATAAAAGAAAACCACATAAATATAACACACAAATGATATTAAATTAACTGCAATCCTAGTGGTGTCGGACAGTTAACTGGCTGGCTGGCGGATGTACTGAACTAGAAGGTCGCAGGTTCGAGTCCTGCACGCGGCTGAATTTTTCTTTTTACAAAAAGTTCTATAATCACAGATTCTGTTTTATACTTTGCATTCTATACTTATCATTAATCTATGAAAGATAAAGTTCTAAAAATAGTTTCTTGTATTTTAGGGTTCAACATGATCATCACTGACGCTGAGATAACACTTTGTTGTCTCTCTAGTCTTTGCACGGTATCGACACCGACACGAAACCGATAAAGATGGATATTTGAATTTCATACATATCATTACTAGAGACTTTCACACTATGTCGTCGCAGATACTGATATTTTCAGTTGCTTTTATTTCTGCCGCCGCGCCGACACGCTGCTAGTATCGTGT
Source organism: Allophyes oxyacanthae (assembly GCA_932294325.1). Taxonomy (NCBI): domain Eukaryota; kingdom Metazoa; phylum Arthropoda; class Insecta; order Lepidoptera; family Noctuidae; genus Allophyes; species Allophyes oxyacanthae. The sequence goes on from OW028611.1 coordinate 6,961,313, forward strand.
TGGTGTCGTTATCTTTTAAGGAAAACACTCATGGCGAAAATCTGGCCTTTTGCCTAAAGAGACAAGAGAGTGCTCTTCAGACAGAAGGCGGGATTTTCGCCATGTTCTCCAAGAGTTTCTCACGATGTCTGCACAGACATATGTGACGAATTATGGTTTATGGTTTAAGACATTTATTTCTCATAAACAGACACACGACCAACCAACCCGACCCGACCGACGAATTACGAATTAAGAAATTAAACAATAGGTGTCCGTTGGGCAAATATTGGTAGGTACGGAACACAATAAATCCCTTTTAAACTATGTCACAGCATGTCACAAATGGTACAATTCAATTGATACGTCATACAGATTGATTAATTATTTACCAATCAATTTAAGCAATCTATACAGGGTGCCGCAGATGTTATCACATTAAATGGAACCACGGAATTAGTATCACGTTCTGTGACCGTCCGCAAGAATCAATCAAATCCAATCAGTAGATTTGCGACAGGAACTAATTAAAAATTACACAATTTTGCACATATCACGATCACTACTCTTCATAATGCACACTGTACTAAAACAAAGCGACGGAAAGATTTTGTATGTACCTCACTTTCAGAGTCAAAGTTCGTCTTCACAAACGGGTTTTACACCTTCTTAGTCCCTTTCCTTTACAATAAGCTAAATAAAAAACTATCCATTACTATGACCATAATTATTCTAGCTCTAAGTTAACTCTGTATAAGTACTTACAAACTTTGACCTATGATCAAACGGAAGATTTGATAACCATTGTCAAATAAGTAAATTAGGTTAATTAGGTCTATTATAAGAAATTTATTTATTTTTGTATTACATTTTAAGATTGCTAATGTTAAATATTGTTAAAAACTTTGTTCCTTTTAAGTGCATTATTGTAAGTACTCCTGCTGCCTGTGGCACAGGTTTATCCAAGTATAGGCACCTCTCAGTATGATACCTATGTATTACTAAGAATTATATTGTGTTTTACCTTAAGTAATTTTGAATACTTATCTTTTTCTTTTTTTTTATCTTACTGTTACTGTTAGCCTACATCATCCCACTGCTGGGCAAAGGCCTCCCCCCATGATTTCCAGGCTTTTCGGTCTAGAGCCAGTGTGAACCATTCGTTGTTAGTGTTATCAAGTTCGTCCCGCCATCTCTTTCGTGGTCTGCCGCGTCGCCTTCTCGTCATGTCAGGGCTCCACTTAGTGGTTACCTTGGCCCACAGCTCATCGGGCATCCGGCAGACATGGCCAGCCCAATCCCACTTCAACTTTGCAGCCTTATGAGCTCCGTCAGTAATTTGTTTTGGAGCGCAGTGTAGTATTTCGAACACGGTCTGTTAATTTAACACCTAAAACAATACGATCCATAGCACGTTGGCCGACCTTGAGTTTGGACTTTTGGATGTTAGTCAAAGACCAAGTCTGAGCGCCATAGGTCAGAATGGGAAGAATGCACATGTCAATGAGTTTCCGCTTCAGTGACATTGGAAGGTCTCCCTTCATGAGCTCTTTCATGGACCAGTAGCTCTTCCAGGCATTCTCAGTCCGTCTTGCGACTTCCATTTCCCTTTTTTATCTTACTAGGCAAAATTTGAAAAGCCTCCAAACGTATTCGAACCAAAATTATTTTTATTTACACGTGTAGAACAGATAAAGGTGACATAAATTTACACCCACCAGGGCTAGCTCTACACACACGTAATACAGTCTGTTACGCGCATTACATTACGAGCTACAGAAAATAGCTTATTTTTAATACCTAAGAATAAAAGTCGTTTTCCAGCAACTATTTTTGCAAAATGTTACTTGGTTTCATGTATTCTATGCGTAGACTTCAGAGTAAAGTGAAATATTATGCAAAAATTACATCGTGAAAATCGTTGATTGATTGTGTACGGCTTCAGAACATAATACCAAATACGTGGTTTCATTTAATGTGATAACATCTGCGGCACGTTGTATAGGTCGAAGTCTGTACATTGAATATAGTTTCGTGATAATAAGTTAGGGACTACAAATAAGCAAAAGAACACGAAACAATCACTATCAGTATTTTTATCTGTCTGTCTGTCTTCTTGTTACCTCATGACCGGAAAATGTCCGAACCGATTTCGAAAAATCTTTACAGTACATTATTATTTAATTGAAGAGGTAGGGTACTAAGCCCCTTTGTCACTGCGACCTGCGAAGATCTATTGTGACTTGTTTCATTACAGCACTTCCTCTAGCCGTAAGTCAATGATGAAGTTGACTATGTTCTTGGGGTGGAGGGATTTAATCTCATCTGGTGAGATTAGGTGGCCCCCAGGTGCTGGCTTCTAGTGTGGTGTACACGTCACACTCGCATAGGATATGTATGGGCCTCTCGTCTCATTACAGTACATAGGTATTAGTCTAACTTAGAAATTGAGGTTCATTTCATGATTTCATCTCAATTAATTGTGTACATCCTGAGATATAGCTTGCTATAGTAAACAGTCCCATACAAAGTAAAGGTACCAATTGATTGGTTACTTGAAAATTTTATTTGTATTAAACCGATTTTGATGGGATTTTCACTATAGCGAGGTCAAGGACTTATCTGTATATGGCGGTAACGACGTTACGACATTAAATGAGACCACGTTGGTATCACGTTTTGAAGCCGTACACAATCAATCAACGATTTTCACGATGTCATTTTTGCATAATATTTCACTTTACTCTGAAGTCTACGCATAGAATACATGAAACCAAGTAACATTTTGCAAAAATAGTTGCTGGAACGACTCTTATTCTTAGGTATTAAAAATAAGCTATTTTCTGCAGCTCGTAATGTAATGCGCGTAACAGACTGTATTGCGTGTGTGTAGAGCTGGCCCTGGTGGGTGTGGGAGTATAAGCGCGTAACAAAGTTTCGTAATAACATTATCAAAATTGATTTCACTAAAAACGCCAATATGATAAAAGACTGACTTTGACCTTCAAAGTCTCCTTATTCCTGTATAATATGGCCGTATAAAAACAAATTGGATTGATGGGAAGATGACGTGACTCTCTATTTCATTAAGGGTCTTTTTATACCTGATATTTTTTTGCAAATATCGTGGTCTTTGGCTGTACTTGTGATGTGTGTAACTCGAAACAAGTGCGCAATATGCAAGAAGCGGTGCGTGGGTGCAAAGATCCTGACAGTGGCCTCTACATCTTCTAACGTATTAACGGTTGTTTTGACAAGCCTACTTGTGAGGTGTGACCTTCATAATATGAACATCAATTATGTGCATGCATTTCTATCTATGCACCATTATCAAAGTATTATGTTTTTATTCAATTAATAGATAAGCCTTATAAGTTATATAAAAAGAATAATAACAAAAACAAACCAATCAGCAAAACCAAATGAATTTAAATTTTAGAAAATACACAATTGCAGCTCTGATCATCACTATATCTGATACGTCTTGGTTCTGATCAAGTGTTCACAGTATAAAACCAAAATGGTAGGTACTTAAAAAATCATGAAAATAATATTTCTATAATCAGGTACGCACCACATCTACATCAGAGCATGCTTAAAAAAAAAACATTCAATCTTTACGAAATATATTGCTTCAACCATTTTATAGTTTCAAAAAGTGAAGGAAAACAATATCAAACCAGCCGCAATCATAATATTTGAGAGCATAACTGAGACGGCGCCGCCAGTAGTAGCGTCAGGGAGTATTGGACCTCGATAGTGCTTCTCATAGATACTGTCCCAGAAAGTCGCCCTTTCCTTCAGGATATCCTCCTTCAGTTCTATCACTGGTCCCAGAGACATGTGAGGAGATCTTTGCGCATTCGCAGGCGGCCATGGCGCCAAACTCGAGTCATTCACCGATGGTACACTAGAACAAATAAGATGGGTTTAGAATTTATATAATTAGATAGAAGCTAAGTTGATTAATGTCCAATGTTATGTTCAAGGAACTTACTCAGTTAAAATAAAATTGAGCCAATAGTCTCTCATAGTATCCTTCATTCGCTTGTATTCTTCGGTTCTATTGGTTTCATCTTGATCAATGACTGCAAAAAGTTAATCGCAGTGATTGGCTCCACGCACATCAGTGTTTGGAAGACTTGGCGTATTTTCATCCACAAACGAATAATCATACAGATATATCGTGTCACCAAGAGACTCCACCCGAGCAGTTAGAGATCTTAACATAGGATATCCAAATAAAACATCTGTAAAGTAGTCTATATATGACAGAATATTATCTAAGCTCACGAGGTCATCGCCGAAATAAAACTCTTTAACTTTCTGTGCGACCTCGTCTTTAATATCTTCATTTTCAAAATACAATTCAGCTGGTAAAAAATCCGAAAATTTCTCATTCATCCTGTCTTTCCAGATCTGAAAGAAAGGAAGTCTCATCGTACCTTCCATATTAGTGAACCCATATAGTAATGGTACCTTTGTGTAATTGCCCTGTTTTATTACATTCATCGGAGCATCCTTAATTACTCTCTCTTGGCCAATGTCTTTTTCTACACACGGCCCGAATAGAATAGCAACATTCTCATTATTCGTTATTACATCATGACGTGAGGTTAACTGTTGAAATGTGGCAGTTTTGTAGAACTCTTCTAAACTGTTCAAATCATCGACATCATTTAAATTAAATAGTTTTGCATAATTCTTCGCATTTTCAATTGGATCAATCTGTACACCCACGGCGCCAGTGCTAACACCACTCTCCATTATAGCCTTCTTGAACAGACCGGTTGTAAGGCTAGAAAGCGTTAAGACATCGGTTGAACCAGAGCCAGCGCTGCAGGCGGCCAGCGTCACATCATCTGGGTTGCCTCCGAAATTAGCAATATTGGTGTTAACCCAACGGAGTAGTGCTACCTGATCTTTTAGTCCAGCATTACCAGGATCGCCTTCCGTGCCAAGACACAGGAAACCATGCACTCCAAGTCTGTAGTTAAAACTCACTACAATAACTTTGTTCGTCCGTACTAAATCCTTAAATGGTAGATCATTTCCGTGAGAATACTGGTAGGCCCCACCGTGGATGTAGACTAGAACAGGAAGGTTGGTGTCTTCTGTGACAGGAACGAACACGTTCGCCACCAGACAGTCTTCCTGCATGTTCATAGATAATGTTAACGGTCCAAAAGGCTGGGGACACACGATACCTCTGTCTAAAGCATTAAACGTAGACAACCATACCGGCGGAGCCAGGGGAGCCTAAATAGAAAATAATAATTTTTAAGTAAGGTCATAACCTTTATACATAGGTAAGTAGAGAGGTAATAATCTTTAAATGTTAAGATAATAATTGTCCTCGACCAGACAGTTCAAATTGAAGAAAATTTATTCGAAAAGAAACCTGACTAAACCAGGGAACCTCGGAAAAGCAATACTACCTTAAATCTATTAGTCCCAGTAGGTGCAGTGGCATACGGAATATTATAGAAATTGTAAACACCACCCTCTGGGTCTATGCGCCCGCGCAATGGCCCCTGAGTTATATTCACAAGTCGCCAGTCCTCGTCGCCCTTTGCAACTATTGCAAAAGCACATAATATTAACACGGAACACTTCCACATTTTGACTAATATGCTATGTGCCTAAATGTCATACAAGAAAAGCACATAAATATAACACACAAATGATATTAAATTAACTGCAATGCTAGTGGTGTCGGACAGTTAACTGGCTGGCTGGCGGATGTACTGAACTAGAAGGTCGCAGGTTCGAGTCCTGCACGCGGCAGAATTTTTCTTTTCACAAAAAATTGTATAGTTATATATTCTGTTTTATACTTTGTAATCTATACTTATCATTAATCCATGAAAGATAAAGTCCCAAAAATATTTTATTTTAGGGTTCAACATGATAATCACTGATAATACTTTGTTGTCTCTCTAGTCTTTGCACGGTATTGACACCGATACGAAACCTATAACGATGGATATTCGAATTTCATACATTTAATAGATTATTATTAGCCACTTTCACACTTTGTCGTCGCAGATACCTATATTTTAAGTGGTTTTTATTTCTACCGCCGACATGATGCTATTATCGTGTTGGTGTCGGTATCGTCTAAGGAAAATACTCATTCCTCTCTTCAGACAGAAGGCGGGATTTTCGCCATGTTGTCCATATCCCAGCAACAGATTCTCACGATGTTTGCACAGAAATTTGTGATGAATTCATATAAGAAATTAAACAATAGGCGTCCATTTGGTGAATTTTAATAGGTACGGAACACAAAAAATGCCTTCTAAACTATGTCACAAATTGTAAGATTCAATTCATACGTCATAAAGATTGATTAATTACCAATCAATTTAAACAATCTATATGCATCTACCTATTTAGGTACCAGGGTTGTTGCGAACATCAGCAACAGCATCCGCGGAACTTCAGCATCATTTTCAACATCAGCATAAGCATCCGCATTGATCGATGCTGATTATTAATGCTGATGTTCAAGTTGTGACATGACCGCAGAGGGGGCGGGGCTTATAGCACGTGTTGTTTTCGCTTGCGAGTTTTGACCAACTACAACCATATCTAATAATATTATTTTTTTCAATACCAAGGAAAACAGAGCATCTTTTAGATTTAAATTCATAATGGTCACTACTTTTTACCCGACTGCGCCAGAAGGAGGGTTATTATTTCTTTGTGACGCTCTGTAGCCTAAGCGGCTTGAGAGGTGTCGTTAGATTTGTCTTAGTAATTGTGAGAGTGACACTGGCTATATCACAATTATAAAAAAAAAAATGGCAGATTTTCGGCGCCATATTATACCTACCTATACAACATGTCCCAAAATTCAACGATAAGCGGGCACCAGAGGATTGACCAGCTCATGACTACTCCAGAAAAAAAAAATCAATTTTTAAGAAGTTACATTAAAAAATTGAAATCCTTAAAAAATTTACACCCCTTAAGATATTTTTAATTACCGTGACCACAATGTTTCAAATATTTCTTTTTGTACCGGCAACCTAAGTAGCACTGCTATCCACCACAATCCTTGAAAATCCCAGAATGCCAGTAGATTTGACACAAAAATCAATCAAAATTATTTTTCACCCTAAAATTTTGATAGATTTTTACTTTCAGTCCACTTCCACTCATCGTGGTGTAAAAAGAAAGTATAGAAACTACCATGGCAAGTTTTTTAAAAAATTGACGCTACTATCCATGATTCCAAAACGGTATAATACTCTAGGAAAACTAGCCACAAAAAAACGAAATGCGTACTATTTCTGAACAAGAACCAAATTTCATAACTTTTACTATGTGCCCAAAATAGGTTTTTTGTTGTAAATTCTTCGAATTTGAATGGTACATGTGCGTAGTCAATAAAATTTTGAAGTTAGAGAGAGATTATACGTTAGAGAGAGATAGATAGATAGTATGTAAAGAAGGAAAGAAAACGTTTTTTAAAATTATACGTCGTTTCTCCACAACTACAACAGTCATCTGTCCACAGCATAGACTTAGGATATCGCGGATTTCTAGATATTCGCTGTGAGTACCTAGAAATCCGAATAATCAATAATAATGTTCAATAGGATAGGTAGAGAAGTTGCTGTTTTTATAAACTTTTAGCGTATTTTGGACTGTTTAGCGTTTATCATGCCGCTACCATACACACCGTTGGAATACGTCAATATGCACCTCATATAAGGATAATGCCGATGCAATGCTAGCGCTCGTCTTTTGATTGAATTTTACCCCCGACAAAAAAGAGGGGTGTTATAAGTTTGTAGTGTGTATCTGTGGATATGTGTATCTGTTTTTCTGTCTGTGGCATCGTAGCTCCAAAACGGATGGACCGATTTCAATGCAGTTTTTTTAACTAAAAGTTAGTTTAATCGGGTATCTTAATAGCTATGTTTCATTAAAATCTGTTCTGCCGTTCAAAAATTACAGCTCTTTTTCTAGTTGGAGTCGGGGGTTTTTGATGGTTAGGTTATAGATTTGGATCTTATTACAGGATATCATTAAAGCCCGTTACTATCCATTGCTCTATAGGTAATCTTCAGAAAAAAGAGGAATAGCCATAAGCATCATCAACTACTTATAACAAAAGTTAACAAATGTCAAGCCAACAAGTACCTCGCCGTTGTAAAATGACGCACTCATAAATTCTTCAGAGTACACCGCCAGCATCTTCCTAGGTGTAGTGAAGTCTTGGAACTGCAGTTTTTAACAGAAAATTCAGATTTAGAGCGTCAAATGGTATGGAAAGCACCCGGTAAAGCGCTCTTGATGGCACTCCGCCCGGTGGGAAATTTTGCAATAAACTTAAGCGAGGAATTTTGCCAAAGTTTATTCAGTGATAAAATCTTGAAGGGCTGTAAGTACATGAATTGTGCAATGATCGGTAAAATTACTTTCAAATACTTCGAGATCTCAAATTCGGGTTCGAAAGCTTTCCTTGTCTCGAACGTATTTTGAAGTAGAACAATATCCCTAACGTTTATCTACTTTTATGTAAGTTGTATGTGGAATAAAACATTGATTTAAAAAAGCACGCAGTAATATAAAGTAATATATAACCCTTCCATCGTAGAATTAACTGACAAAGGTAAATCTTCACATAAGCTTCGCAACATGCTCTGGCTGGAATTATTCCGTCCGTCTTTATCCAAGGCTTCCATTGTTGTAAGTTGGATACCTAATCAGTAAATCCTACAGCAGTTAAAAGCAACTTCAAATTCTCTCGTACATGAGCTGCGTAAAACAAATCCCAGACCGTTACGTGGAGTCGCTGGATGCGGATTGCTAAATAAGTATCCGCTCCCTTTCGACTCTAGGCTCAAAGTTAATTGAGTATAGAGAAAATCAGGCGTTGGGTGGAACATTTTATTGCTAAGAATCAAAGGGTTAAAACTGCTACCCTGCGTTTCCGATAGCATCACGTTTATAAGCGGTTTTAGTTTTTTTCTTTACTGAAAACATATCTTGAACAGTTGTTTAAAAACAAGTAAAAACCGATTTCAGAAAACTAAAAGGTATATTATAATCATTTTAATATCTACAAATTTAACAGTTTCTGAAGTCGGAGCCACAGCCAAGCTGCGTGCATTGACGAATTAAAATTAAAATCGGTTCACAATTGGCGATGATATCGCTGAACAAATAGACAAAAAAAATATAAAAACCATACAGTCTAATTGAAAACCTCCTTTTCTTAAATCGAGTAAAAATTGAACCTATATTATAACAAGTTACCTACTTGTTAAATAGACTTTGCGATACGTAGACCAAAATAAGTCAAAAAACGAACACAGTCGATGTATCTTAGATGCACTCTGACGCATTTGAAGAAAATGTGTGGAAACTAAGAAAAAATTAATTTACAAAGTAAATAAGGGTATCTACATAATTCAATATTATTCAAGAAAAGGATCATCAATCACAAAAACTTCAAAGAAAAGGACGCAAGTAGACCGTAGAAAAAAACGCTGAATGAAACTCGAAACATTTTAAGAAATGGTATTTCTCTGTTATCTGAATAAAACCGCAATTTTCCAGCTAAATGCAAACCTCGATACTTCTATAGAAATCAGGGTGACTTCGTTTACTAGTTAATAAAACTCTTCGAGCGAAACGAAACTTAGGTTGTGTTCGGATCCAAAAACCTTCCCGGAGATTACTCGAACAGACAAACTTGGATCCGATCCTGTGATATAAATACTTACGAACCAACTCGCCACACAGATTCGAAGCCGTCTCAAATAAATGAGTATCTTAGTTAGTGTTGCCCTGTAACTGTAACCAAAATAATTTATTTATTTATATGTATATGAGATCCAAACATTCAAAGCAACGTTTTTTGCCGTCATTAATCGAAATCGTGAGTGAATTTTAAAATTAGTTTAGTATCATTATACGCCACAATAGATCTTCGCAGGTCGCAGTGACAAAGGGGCTTAGTACCCTACCTCTTCAAATAAATAAAAGTATTATTATAATAATGATCATAATACTTTGACACAGCGGTGAAGCCGATGTACGAATCTTGATTTAACATTTGTACCTATATGAGCAGATTGGATTGAAAGGTTACAGAAATGAGTAGATTTACGTTTTAATTCGAACCAATGTCTGTATTTCAGGTAAGTAAGTGGGTGCAATAAGAATTATGAGATAAAACCATCAATAAGGCTCTCGGACCAATAAGAGCCCATTTTAATAGTCAGTCAATTGTCACAATATTTGATTGGCTCACCATAAACTCTGAATAATGGGTTGACTATAACTTTACATTAGTTCACATAGGTAAACACTACAAGAGCCAATAAGTTAACAGTCAGGTTGTATACACGTCCGCTTCACTGCGGCAGCTCCTAACAGAATGCCAGGTCGGTATTTTATTGTGTATGTCTCTCGCATGTGGCTCCCTGACTTCCTTGCGTAACAGGTCAAGTGGCGAGACCAGAGAGCTTCCAGCCAGGCAAAAATTTAAGCAACAACGGTCCGGTCATTACCTACCGTCCCTTCAGGATTATCTCTTCGGAATAACTAGGTATTTCAAATTTTCAAGCTAGACCAGTCAGATTTAACCCTTCAACTCAGTCACTCATGTCTGGTCCAGTCAGCTGACCCTTCAGACAAATTTTCTGGTCCAATCCTTTAGAATCCCTTCAGTATTAAAAACTAACCCGGATTTTGGTAACCCGAATTAATTTCATCCCTGTCTGTAGCTTCACTTTCTCTTTCTGACTTGTTTTTCCTTTAGAATCCCTTCCACTATTAAAAACTGGCCCGGATTTTGCGGTTTTGGTTCTGATATATTTTTTTAGGTTTCTTATACCTACTTAGTCTTTAGTTTCTTTTTCTTTTCTTGCGTCTTTCTTTCTATCATTATCATGGCGAAAGAAGAATTTACTTCAAAATTTAGTTCAGTCCATACGCAATTGTTTAGTATCTGAGAGTACTTTTTGTTGTTTTCTTATTACTGTGCAGTTATCCGCATTTATAAATAAATGTATTTCCACATTTCCACGCGAGCAGCCTTGAAAATTGTGCTCCAAAAAGCGTAATCGGCAAGTCCATTACACGTACCGGGGAGGGCTGCGAGTGACCGTCGCTTTTTCCAATTTTCCGCGTGTCCGGTGCATTCGTCAGGGGTGCTTTCATTGCTGTACCGCTGTTCCAATAAAGGATTGGCGTAATAAACGAGCTTTCAAACAATGCTCGTTGTTTTCAACACAGAACAGTGCTTGCCCCCATTGCTGTTCGATTAGTTTTGGAGTTTTGGCGTTCAAAGGAGATAGATATTTGTTTCGATTTGTACATTCTCTTTTCCTGTAGTGTAAAAAAATTTATTATGGTGCTGCAAATATGTAATATTATTTTATGTATGTATTGTACATAAATATAGATAATAAAAAATATCATAACCTATATTGACTCAAAGAAAGCCTCTGTTATTTTTCTAATAGGTACCTAGGATTAAAAGTATTAAAACCGACTATCCGGCAACTTTCGTAGACAGTGACTATAAGTCAGCGACTATTTGGCAAAGAGCGCTGACTATCCGGCTTCTTAATTTGTTATGTATTTCTCAATAAAAATCATACACGAGAGTTTCTTTTTGACATGATTAAATTTTAATTGAGCTCTGTACAATAACACTATAACAGTATTGTCTTTATTTTTTCACACAAAAACACCGCTCTGACCAGTGCAAAAGCAAAAATCAAGAAACAATGCGAAGTAAACAAAGCATGTTCCGTCATGCTCGCAGGCGGCGGTTGCGACTTGCGCGCGAATCAACTGTAAACGAAGGGTCACGGAAATTTACGAATACCCCGAAACCATCATCGGCTCGGCCGACTAGTCGGTCTCTTCACAACCGACTAATCGGGTAGTCGGTTAGTCGGCCAAAGTCATAGTCGGCACATCTCTAATAAAAACCCCAATATTTATATTTCCTGTCGCTATCTCTTTCACACGGGATGAAAATCAACAACCCGTAGCGTGCCGTAGCTCTCAACAACTGTGCAGAACTCAAGTGTCCTAATTGTCAAGTACTTAATGGACAAAGTGTGTATCCACGTGGCAAAGGTTGCCGACGGGGACTCGCCTCACGGACTGGCGCACAACTGGGACAGGTATGGTAAATAATCGACTAAATATCGAAATATACGCTGAGTATCTGACGTTACATAGCTGCATCGTATTCTATAATATATTTGAATTTTAGCTCTCAGCTATTTGACGAATTGATTACATACATTAATAAACGTGTAGGTAACTTAATAACATCCTAGAAGCCGCGAATATGACTAGAGCATGTTCACAGCTCCGTTAATAACTTATCGTATGTCAATTTGTATAGATAATATCAACCGACAATAAGAGTGAGATTCGAATCGAGATGCGAGATGTTCTTCCAGAATAGCTATGCTGATATTGTAATAGATACGAAATTTAGGTAATATCATCGTAGAACCGTAAACTTAATATAATTTTATAATAAAATATTATAGTTTAAAACAAACTACACAACGCGCACAAACTCACCGTGTATGCAAAATTTCAGCTCAATCGGAAACCGGGAAGTGGGTCAAATTTAACTTCCAAGATTTTCTTACATAGTTAGTTACAGGTGAAGCCAATAAAAGCGTGTTAAAAAATCAATACTCATACTTTTATTAAAAACCTTTGTAAAATGATTACCGTCCTTAATTAATTAAATTAGTACTTAGTTAGTTCTAATGAATATTAATAGCTGCTCTCGGTTAGTGAAAACTTAGGGCATAAATTTATTAATGGAAAAATTTAGCCTTCAAATTTACTATGCTGAAACATCGATGTGCTGAAAATGAAAATAATTATTATGCCTACATACAAATAATAAGAACTTATTTATTCATAGTTATATTCCTAAACGGTTCGGGGCACAGGTATAGATCTAAATAAATACCGCTAGTACCGGGATCTGTATGAAAACCAAGCGTGCCACATTTTTTCTACCGACTATGTAAGTAGGTACATCACTAACGCTATTTAGTGAAGGGAAACCTCCTTCCACGCCAAATCGATTTAATTCTAGAAACTAGTCGAATATCCATTTTGTGATCGGTTATGATTCAAGTTCATTTTGTTGGGAACCAATCTATTCCCCTTCACTTCAATCCATTTTTCTTATAAAATGTAAAAGATGATGAGGAAAACTAAATTATAAGAACAACAAGGAAACGTTATAGATTTTTTTTGATAGCATTTTCAAATTCGAATTTATTCAAATTGTCATTCCTCTCTTTCCAAAATCTATTAGAATCGAGAACAGGTGTACAACCTGTGTGTGAAAGTATCTATCGTTTGATTTTCATTGCGATTTTTAATAAACAGGCCCTACAACTTTGTAACTAAAGTCAGCAATGTATTATGAATCATGCAGTACTTACACTCAGTTAGTACCTAGTTTTCATTATATATATATATATATATATGAAATATATATATGAATCATTTATGTAGATAAACCTAATACCTAGATAATTAGATATGTAAGTATTCAATAAATCAGAATGTTCATAATATTGATAACCATAATTTATCTATAGATAAGCATAATGCCAAGTCATAATGAACGTAAACATTTTTTTGGTTATAGGTAAATTATAACAAAAATTAGAATAACTAGGTATTTCGTCCTGCAAGCCTACCACGCAAGCAACCAAACGAGCATGTAGGTAGGTAATTTAACATACAAGCAAGTATGCGAACAAGCATGTTGCATTCAAACAAGCGTACAAGCAAACATTCAAGCCGCTTTTACATTATGTAAGTGTCTTGCATGTAAGGTACAAGTTGCATGCAGCTTGAGTAGTGGAAACATCGGGTTGCATGCAAGTTGCAGGTTCGGGGCTATAATTTTGAACATACACGCAAATGTGATGTCATACCTGCATGCAAGAACTTGCACAATGGAAACGCGGCTTCAGGTAAACAAGCATGCAAGTGTTATTGAATGTGTGCTGTGAGGAATAAAAATGTGTACACCAAGACAAAAATCTCGTTATAATTACAAAAATTCTCGTCCTATATGTCACAACAAGAAGCATTTAGTAAACTTTGCCTTGAAAAAAAGTTAACGCAATGGACGTATTTTTATATAACTATTAGAATATACAGTATGGATTACTAACGTTTAGTTGATGAAACAAGCGGCTAAGCGGGCCTAGTCTTGTTATTACACTATTTTTCTCCGTGTAGGTAATAGAAAAGTTCGTAATTACTTAAGTACTTACGAATTCGAATAGATAAGTATCAGAATTGAGATTAGATACTAATTGTTATCAGTATGTTGTAGATATGTGTTATCTAATGTACGATCAATAAGAGTAACTACTTACCTAGTTATAAGAAATGAATAAATTTTATGATTATAACCTTAATTTATTACAACCCTATTATTAGCGTTGAAATGAAACAGTAACGGAATCTAATTTCATTTTCAGGTTCATGTCTACCATCCGTGCCAGTTTTAATTAAAACAATTATATGCTAATACCTATTCACAAATTACACAAAAATGTTAAAATTTTTACTAAGTAGGTAGTTGCCATCACGGAAATATTATTTCAGCGCCTACTTAAACATTGTACCTACAGTCATTAGCATAAATGCTAATAGTTTGGATGCACGTTCTCTGCGCCAAAAACTTAACGTCGAGCAGTTCCCATTTAAGTTTTTCATTTATTTGCTTGTATCTGGTGGACGCGTCCGTACGCTAGAACAAAAGCTTAGCATATTCAGTGCGAAATAGCTCGGGGATAGCAGGCCGACGCCGACAGCCGACGTAAAAAATGCACCAATTCACAATACCAACATCTGTCCGATATTGGAATTTTGACGCCCGCTAGAAGGTTAGTCTAAATGATAACATAAATAAGGTCCTATTTTATTATCGGAGGTCTAAACTACGGTAATATTATATAATATGTATAGATAATATTACCGTATCTAAAGCTAAACGGGCTCATCAATATGTACAACTTTTCTCTTCTTTCAATGTTTTCGCGGTTTCAGTGTTGGTCCCACTATGGGTCCCACAGTAAAAATTGAGGGTTTGATAACTCCTTTCGGTGCCGTCTGTCGGGAGGTCAGCTTGTAACTGCCATAGCAATCTTATTCAGAGGTTAATCATTATAATCCTATTCTTATTTTTTATTTACATTAATTTACATTATTCTCGCAGCTCTTACCACAACATCGTAGGTACTAATCTATTATAGTACATTATGATATAAGTGCGGTTGGTTGAAAATTACAGCCGAGGCGATATTGTCCGCGATTTCGCTTGCATCTTGGGGAAAATATTTCATGTACCTACCCGGATAAAATATGCTTATTCATATTGTCTATCCGTGTGCCCTGAGTAACATAATACATAAGATTAAGAGGTAGTTAGGTAAGTAGAGGTACCTATTGGGGTATTCTTCGTCAGTTGTATCGTTAGTTATCAACGCTGAGTAAACCTGATTACTTTTACATAAATATTTATGTGAATCCTTGGTCTGCCTAATGAGTGCGGCATAGTAAGACAGACAGTCAATGTGACAGACTGAAGTCTATCTGAAACTTGAACTAAAATCCATAGAGGAAACATGTCGTAAAATCGATCTTCAAAATCAAGCAAATCTGTCGGCACTTAAGAGGCACAACTTATTATACTAAATAGTTTATTTTGTTAATCGGTAGGTGCAGCTGCCACGCTGCAATCTGTCGCTCAAATTAACATCCTCAACAATGCCAAAAGGAAAATATTTCTCATCAACATTTAGCTTACCTTAAAAAGAAAATAATATCGTTTCATTTATTACGCTCATTCACTTTATTTTACATGTTACGTTTATAAGCCCGAGCAACAATGGTGACCCTTTGCCACACGCTAGTGAAACTCTCCAGTATTATCGCGATATCCCTTGTCATTGTTTACTTTAAATCGACTTTACAACAATAGCCGAGCAATGTTGATCGGGGATGCGGGTTTTCTGCATGAAATATGAACAGTATTGTGGTATAAAGGCCATTCGTATAATGTTGAAATAAAAACACATTTTGCGACTTTAAAAAATTCTTTGTCTTGGGTAAAAGGTCGTAATATATAATGTTAATAGCGCGTATCCTCCTCCCATAAAAGGCAATGACTGTAGATACTGAGTAGGTATATTTACATAACCCTCCAGCATCGTGAATGAGATTTTTATGACACTTCCATAATGTTGCTCCATTACCTACATATTTTCAGTAAAATACCTACCTACCTGTTTTCATCGAGGTCAGTTTTACCTACAAATTAAATGGTAGGTAGGTACCTATTGCCGCAGTATCTGCATACCGGTCGAACCTTCTTGTTTCTTGCGAGGTAGTCTCAAGGCTTAATAAGGCTCTAATGGTACCTACCTTACTACTGATAATGTGTAGCGTGAAATCCCAGCTTTGATTGATGGGCACCTCATTATCTAATGGGGTTTTCTCTTAGGAATCTCTCATTCAATTTTATTGTGTTCGTTATATATTTGAGACTCCGTCATCAATGAGAGAGATGGTCAACGGCAGTCACTTTTAGTCGCTCTCGGTTCACCCGCACACGCCCTACGCAGCGCAGCTATTTTTTATTCAAATGCTAACGCTTTTTCTAACGTATTTTATACCTATCTACCTCAAATATTCCTAACGCGCGCGGTTGATCCTAATTCCTAACAATCCCACATCCTCGCTTTTGATAGCTGAAGTGCGTTTCATGTAGAGGAGGTCCTGGAGCAACAGCAGTCATCGCAAATCACTGAAGATCGTAGAATAGTATTTATATTTTACTCCATTTTCATATCGAAGTTTTCTTTTTAGTTTCTCCGGCCTTTCAATGGAAATTATACGCAAAACGCTGTCTATTCGCACACGATTCCCTCCTAAAGGGTTAGTCCATGGAAACGTTTTTCATCTGCACGTGCGTGTTTATAATCCTCGCCGATATTCATAATTCAGATTACAGATTACTGTATGTGGAAAGGCTTTGATTCCTCCCACGCACGCTCAGATTGTGGAATGAGGAATCGTCTCCCCACCGAGGTTTTCCCAAGAGACTACAGCATGGGGTTTTTCAAAAAGAGTGTGAAAGGATTTTTACAGGGTCGGCATCGCGCGAGTCATGGTCCTGGTGTTGCAAGCTTCCATAAGCTGCGGTAACACTTACCGTCAGACGGGGCGTACACTTGGTTGCCACTTTAGTGGTTTATAGAAAAAAGCTTTCAGCAGCATTCAATCGTATAATTTTAGATTTCAATTCCAATACTTTGCAAAGTGGCGCAGCATTTTCAAAGCATTTTATTTCCAAGACGTAGCCAAATTTTGTATCCTCAAATTTCCTATAAGCAGAATACATCGCAATGCGCTCGCCTACCTTCCTTTTGAATTCTGTGCTTAAGTTTCGATTCGCGAATCAAGACAAATATCTGTAGGGATAAGATATTATTGTTCAAATTCTTGATATTTTTGTCACCTTTTGGAAAATAAAATAATGTCATGTGAACGAGACAATGTAGGTTGCAACCACTCGGTCGAACCTCCAGGTTTTTTGGAAGTATTTTTGTATAACAGAAATAAAACTTAAGTTTTTGGCATTCATATTTATTTACTCTTGCTTTCATATCACAATTTTATAATAAATATTCATACAGACACTTGTTCTTACAATTTGTATATTATACATACATATCATAATTAATACAATTATTACAGATAGGTACCGTTAAAATATAATAGTAGTTTTAAGTAGTTAGTTCCACATTCGCAGTTGGGCCCTTAAAATTATGATAAATCTTAACTAGGCGGGGCCTGTAAGCCTGAGATCTATAGAGCGTACTTAGACTTTGCTGTAGAATACGGTATTTTCGTGATTGACTTTTAGACTTTCTGTATCAACGTCGTCAAATCAAAGATGGTATACCTAAGCTAAGAATATAAATAAGATTAGCAAAGTTTAAGTAAAGTCTGAGCTAAGTCAAAGTACGATCTATAGATTGGAGACCGGTAAATTATAACCGGATCTACAGTATTTTTGTTATATTTGCGTCAGTTGCCTTACTTTCATAAGAGTTAGCTTTCATTAAAAATCAAAAAGGTAGACTTAAGTAAAAGTTACACTCCAAATCCTACATTAGACATTTGATGAACTATTTCTTAGCGATTCGGATAATAGACAAAATATTCTTATTTGGTAGGATTTACATATAGGTAAGTGAAACTGGAAAATTGAGATGGTTTCTATTTCTATAATACAGGGTGTAAGTGACATCGTAACGAAAACTGATACCATAGACACAGTTCATGATTATGGAATCCACAAAGTTAAAATTTTGAGGCGATCTTTTTTTTAAATTTACGATTTTGTTCGCAGTTTTTCTAACTAAAAATACTGAGAAAATCGTAAAATTTTTAAAGACTGACGCACAATTCTACCTCTGATTTGTCCATAATCATATACTGAATCCATGGTATCAGTTTTCGTTAAGATGTCACTTACAGCCTGTATACACTGCAAACTGAATTTCATTGATATAAATACTAGATACACATACAATATCACCATTAGCCCGAACATTATGATATGATTAAATAGATACTTCTCCTTTAACGATTATATTTCATCCAATCTTCTATCAAAGTTAATAAATACTTTCAGTCCGCGCATTAATTTCATTGTTAAGCGTCTTTTGCCAAATAATGGAATGGTATCCTTAGGTTTAATAATAACATAAATATGACGAGGCGTATGCCTGCGCAGTAACGAAATTTAAGATGATTGCGCAGGAACAAAGGGGGCGCAGGCGCTACTTAGGAAAATGGACATTTTAAAAGTTAAACAATCGCCACGAATCATTGTAATTCACGGTTCAGGGAAACTGTTAGTATACAACAGACATATTCTTAAAACATCAAGTATTAGGTAATCTCTCGAATAGGTTCCTGCGATACACTAAATTGTTAAAAAATTTGAGCGATAGGCGATAGCTATCTTATTAAGAAGGTCTGCCTTTTATACAGGACGGCAGCATTATTGTCTCTTTGAAAAAGTTTAGAGCTAAACGGCACACATACCAAATAAAGTTTATTTGAACATGCGATTTCTGTGAAGCAAGCCAAATGCTACCTAGCCTAAAACATTGACAACCAGCGATTATTAAACTTCAGTAGAAAGTGACATTTCCATTTTCTAAACAGAAACTTACGATAGTTCAAAAGACTTTTTACCTGTCAATAATTACCAGAATAAAAAAAATTCATCAGAGAAAAGACTGAAAATACAATTTGTTGGAAAAATTGTATTGTTTCATATTATCCGACATTTTTATCCATCGTCTCAGCTTTTTCCCAAATCCCATCTATGATGACCATAACAAATAAACACAATACAATAATTTATGAAAGACTCACGTGGAGATGACGTTGTTTTAAATAATATTCGAATTTGGAATGTGTCAATTTTGTGTAGGTACAATGGTACAATGACAACACATTTTCATAAGTTGTTATTGAAAAAAACTGTCTTTGAGACTTTAAAGCGGGATTTACTTTACGAAACTAGTGTCGCGAAACCGTAACTTCACTACTGTAAACTTGACCCTCATTATGATCGTATTACCGTTTTTTCTCCCTATAGCAAAATTCGCGGTCAGGCAAGAAACATTATAAAGCTACAGCTGTGTTAAAGTACACTTTAAGCCCAAATACGATCATAATTAGTGTCAAGTTTACAGTAGTCTAGTTACGGTTTCGCAACACTAGTATCGTAATGTAAATCCCGTGAACTTAATCCTACGAAATAGTCACCATAAAGTTAGGTAAACGAAATATGAACGTTGAAGATCACACATGACTAGTGAATTTCGCATATAAGTCTCAATTTTTTTCATAAATAGGTACACCATATTTTTATATAAATGTAGACATACAAACATAATTATGAAGAGCATTTATGACAGAAAAAAATCTAAATTAATATTTATAATGTTTTTAAATGTGTGTTTTCTATTCTTTTAGATTAATCTGCGTGCTTATATTAAGCTAAATATTCTTTTAACCTGCTGGTTTGTATTATTTTAACCACTTGCAAATAAATAATTTCATTTCATTTCCAAGTCATGGGCATGGCGTGGCGGGGGTGGGGGGGGGACTGCTGCCTCCCCTGTGCCTTTCTTGCATCCCTAATATTTAGCTGGTTAATTATGTGCCTATGCCTAAGTACTGTTGTAAATTTCTAATATTTCCCCTCTAGGCAAATCCCCTCCCCGTCCTAAAGCTGGGTATGCCCATAGTACAATCGGCAATTTTTCCGCTCAACCATCCTTAAGGCTAAAATCGTTTGCTTGACTGCGGGCGCAGAGTTATTAACTCTAAGCGGGCCGCAGTCGTTCAAAGCATTTTGATTGCGAAATGTATCACCGCAACGTATCGTGCCTGTATTTGCGCTATTAGTTCCACGGTTCGCTACTTTCCTTCTCCATAAGTAACGGCGATAAAGAACTTCCCGGCCGCGTAATTTGGCACTTGCGTTACGCGGTATCGCAACATCACCGACAATATCCTGTTTAGACTCGCAAGGATAAACTGCGACTCAAACCTGAACATTTACCCCTTACTTATAAACGACGATTAAACGTTATTTAACTAATAAAATAGCTATAAAGTCTATTGCCATCTCTATTCACTGCCATGCAAATGATAAGGACAGGGCAATCACTCAATATATATCAAGTTTTTCAGGTAAGGGGATTAGTTTTTACGCGTATCTAAGATACTATAAGCCAGCCAATGTAAAACAGCATCTTAAAGATTACATCCATTGTTTGCTGTCGTAAAATTTATTTGTTCCCCTGAATCAGCTCATATTTTTTGGCAGTCAAAGTCGTTACTACTGTACCTAAAATACGATGTTAGTTCTGTCAAATAAAACCAGCTTAGGGCCAAGCACACTCAATACTTTTAGCATCGGGTACTGGCGACTTTGCGACTGCATCGATGCTTTTTGCGACTCGCTGCGTCTGGCGGAGAGGTGAAGCGAGGGGAGAGCGGGCGGGGTGGTAGCACGCCAAAGTTTTAATAAATCGCTGCTACTGGCATCTCAATGTATGCAGAAAATAGCGTTCAGTCGCTGTATCGAGCTTGCGAAAAGCGACTAAATCGTTAGTCGTCAATGCTAAAAGTATCGAATGTGCTATGTATAGCCCTTAAACAAAGGGGCCGTTCATTAATCACGTGAGGCTTTAAAGGGGGGGGGGGGGGGTTTAGCAAAAATCACTAAATATCACCAAGGGGGAGGGGGGGGTTAAAAAATGCTAAAAAATCATCACGTGATTAATGGACGGCCCCAAAGCAGATGCGAGAAAATTGAGCCATACTTACGACTTGCGAGCCTCAACAGACGTTAAGATAAGATTCAGTATTTAAAAATATAGTTCATCCACGCTATACAGTCTCGATAAGTCTTAAGCATTTCACATTAGCACTCTGCACATACAACAGTGTCCTTATACTCAGCGGAATTATTACTCGTGTTAGAGTAGGGACTGTTCTACCATGATCTTCTCGAACCCTGACGGTGGGGGGTATAGGAAGTTCTCGAAGATTACGTCCAGGATCGCGCCGTCGTCCACTGGAAATGAAATATTTCATTCTCACATTACAAGTCCATAAATAATATTGTTATCCTGCCTCATCTTTCATGAGGTAGGCTAACAATGTTAGTCCCAGGCATTATTATATAAATACAAATAACCAAGCTAGCGTAAAGTCTTTCTTTTCTTTTCTTTATTTCTATTTTTTTTTCTTTTTTTAAAAACATTGCCTCTCACTAGGATTTCTCCTGTATCGAGGGTACAGTTTACAAACATATATGTCACATTACTACTACAACTACAACTATTTTAGTCAGCCGACATTACGATAATTTGGACGTTTAGGCCGCGTATAGACATTGCAAATCATTATTATCCTATTTTTTTTTATTCACATTAAATTACATTGTTCTTGCAGCTCTTACCGCTACATTGTATTAATCTAGATTATTATCTATTATTTTAAAAGAGTTTTTTGCCGGTTCTTCTCCATAGAACCGCGCACCTAGTCTCGACCATAAGTGACTGTATCTGGTTTACATGAAATATAAGTACTGGTGACGGGTAGTAAATGCCTAAGGCATTAAGTCCACCTCTGTACATAGTGCATAAAGAATAAATAAATAAAGATATATATTATTCTATTCTATTCAATAACCAACAAAATTAAATAACTTATACTGAAAACTCACCATAAAGCGCAGGATACACTGTCCCCCTAATATTACTAACAGGAATCTCCATATTCTTTCCATTCAAGAAGAAATTCAGATCTACATGGTCATAAGCCACGCCGATAGTGTCGCTCTCTACCGGCATTATCGCTGCCGTATTCGCTTCTTTCTCGCTCTCTGGCTTTTCATTTTCCGTGTGGGTTGGAGAGTCAAGGGTTGACACGAGTAAGTCTGCTGTGGGAGACTCCCTGGGCGCCGGCGCAAGATGGTATAATTCTATATTTGAATGTCGTACTGTTCCGTCGCTATTGAGACACCATGATTCTTTGTCCATGCCACCTGTAAGTAAAATTGGGTATTCTGTGAATTATTATGAGCATGATGCAGGTACTTTCTGTATCCCTAACACATTGTGGAGGAACAAGGTACGGTGTTCCTCCATTGAAAAGAGAAGAATGAAGATCCTCCAACCAGGTAAGGTGATATTGCCTGGGTCCGCGGTAGCCCGACGGTTGATTTCGGACAGTTGTATATTATATGTGTATGATTTATACTCACGAAAAAATTATCAGCTGTCCCATACTTTTGGGTCGAGTTGGTATTGAAGTTTTGTATGGGACAGCTGATTGTTTTATCATGATTAATATGTTGGTCCCATAGAGAAAGTTGTTCTGTTTGATGGTCTGATCCACACCCTTAAATATAACTACATATTTTTGATACAATGTGTATCAAAAATATGTAATTATATTTAAGGGTGTGGATGTGTATTACTATTACATAAAACACCTTAATTTTAGTACTTTTGTAACAAGTAACATTGACGACCTAAATATCAATTTTGGCAACAGAAATACAAACTCTGCATAGTAATAAATATTTTGAAGGCCACATTGCACCTTGTTGAAACAGTTTACCAAACTCGGAATCGAAGACACTGCAGTGAATGCTAAGTTCCTCTATGAATAAGAATGTTATATGAGATATTTGAAATAAAATAAGCTCACACTTATTTTCATTGTTTCGAGAAATTTGAATGAATAATTTGTTTCTTAGAAAATTAAAATTTTAAACAACTTATTTTGTTAAATATTTTTAAATTTTGTGAATTACTCAACAAGTTAGAACTTTGTGTTACTTTCCGTGTAAGTGTAACCTACATTTTATTGTTTAAAACACTTTACTTTTAAGAATGTATTGTTTGAATATTTTGAAGGTGTGAAATTAGGCACTGCCAACATTATGCAACAAAATGTCATCTCAGTTTCTTGTAATAACACTCTTGTGTTTGAGATCCTTTTTGAGTTAAAATCGAACAAAAGTTACTTTGAGGTACAAAACTCCAGCGTTTGATGGTCTATCACTTTACGCGACATTGGCGAAATTCTGGTCATTTCTCCACAAAAGTCACTAACCAAGAGTTAAAGTTGAAGTTGAGATAATTAAAGCTTTGGTTGTATTAACACACTGCCTGTTGTATTCATGATTATTTAGCCAAAAGTTAGATAATTTATATCACATAAGAAGTGTAGAAATAATATTAAGAGAATGGAACCATCATCAAATTAGCATTCCTATCAACACCAATCAAGGATTGCGGTATTAGCAATACCTAGACAAGGCAGTTCATGGTTGAAGTTCTGTGTACATTTCAATAAAAACAGGAGCTGTTGTTATTCTAGAAAAGTTAATTAATTATAAATATACGGTGTATATTTAAACAGGACACCCAGCTTTATTGTACTCATCATTATGAATAAATTTTATTATGGAACCAACACTAAACTCGAAAAAATAATCTGCTGTTCCATACAAATAATTCAAACATTACTCTTATCTATGGAACCGCAGTATTTTTTTCGCGATTTCATGTTTGGTGCCATAGTAAAAGTTGTTAATAATAATAAGTACCTACAATAGAGTTATTACAATAATCATTATGAACAACTTTTAAATAGGTTCTTTTGAAGGTCTTCAATAAAGTTGTTAAGTGTCTCTTACTCAATTTCAAAAACTTTTGATTTAAAAGTGTTACTTACCATGAACTCTATTTAGATCTGTCTCCCTGGTGGCTACTCCGACTGCCCAAACCCCTCCTTGCTGCAGTTTCACCTCAAAGTAAGACTTATTCTGCATGAGAGGTGCATTCCCCAGCGCACAGCCGGACCCACAGACCCGCTGCCCACCTTTTATTATCACCATTTCATGACCTGGAATATGAGGAAATAATAGCATAATAAAAAAGAATCCTGTTATCTTAGAATATTGTTCAAGCACAGAGATTTTGAAGCAGTAAGTCTTGTATAAATATAGTAGACAATGAATATTTTTTAGTTCAACAAGGTATACAGGCTGGCACAGATGTTATCATATTAAATGAAACCACGTATTTGGTATCATGTTCTGAAGGTGTATTAAAAAAGCAAGTTTTTAAGAGAAGCATTGAGTCAATCCTCTTGGATGTGAGTGACACAACTAGTAACAATAGCCCGTTGTTTATAAATCAATGGAATCAGAACATGTCTAATAGTGGCTGTCTATTGACATGTTTGCGTATGGATGTATTAACTGTAGTATGTCTCCCATCCTTTTGAATTCAACACTTTGTCCTAAAGTTAAACCAGGTAATAAAGATTAAATAATCTACTCTTATCTACTATATTCATATCTAGGTACATTTAATATATTACCAAAAAATATACACATTTCTACAATATTATAGAAAGGATTTTATCCATACACTGAGGTTTTATTAAACATGTGCACATATCAAGCTATACATTTTAAATATAAGCTGACCTTGCATTTTATAGGCTTTCCACACAAGGAGAGGTCAGCTTATATTGAAAATGTACAGCTTGATATGTTACAGTGTGTACTTTAAATGATATAGGATATGGTTTTATACATTTCTCCCTGAATATTTTCCTGTAACAAGTGAAAGGCTTATCATCTCAGCCCACAGGAATAAAATGTGCTACAATCTTATTACCAACTCTTTTCTAAAGTCTATCCTGAAGCTATAGAACTTTAAGGTAACCTGACTGGTCAGAACGTGATCTCAGGTGCTCTAAAGTTCACCGCAGAATAGATATTAGTACTTGTACCCACCTGCATTGCCTGGGACCGACAATAACAGCCCACGCAAAATCGATGCGCGCACACAAGGATCAATGTTCGCTACTATGAAATTTCTAGCAAATTACGTCTCGAGTACATAAGTCGGTCACTAATCTTTATTTACAAAACATTGTTTGTGTTTTTTTTGTACTTACAGGATGTAATTATAATCAAGCATACAAACCCATGTGTAAAGTATCCAATTGAACTGGATTTTCTTTTATTCGTATCGGTACACTGGGTGTAAGCGTGAAGCCATTCATACAACTTTTCAGACAGCAAAACATGTTGAACTTATTCACTAAAACCTTTTAAAATTAATCAATACACGATTTTATTCAATTAAATTAAACAAATTATTTTTTGTTGTACTACAATTTACGTCATTTTCTTTTGAAGTTTTGACAGCTAACTGACAGTTGCCATTGCCAAGGTTGCCACATATCATGATCGGACAGAGTAAAATCGATATAAAGACCCTTTTCCACGGATGGAATTTCATCTTGATTACGGTTTTTCGAAAATAAGATATCATCACACCTCTATATCATTACGACCTAAGCCGAAATAGGAAGGTTAGCAATGGAAGTAAGTACATCGTAGATGCTACCACTTTTTAATACTTTGTTTCAAGCACTAGATATTGAATTTTTGAGTACAACCTTAGATGTAGGGATTTTCTAGCATTGTAATTATTACCTATAAAATATGAATAGATAATTGATTAGCCTTTAAAGCGAAATTTGCTTGAAATTGAGCCCTTTATATTTGGACTTCAATTCTAAGTGGCACTATCCGACTCCCAATAAAAACGATAAAGAACCATTTCAACATAATTATAAGCTGTAGGTATACCTAGTGAACAGATTGTAGCAAATTACTAGTATATTACTTTACTCTTTGGTAGCAAACCCGTATACTATGCCGTATGTACCTATAACACAGCAGTTGAATTTTCAGGATATTTTGTGTCATGGAATTTGCATACAATTTTCATAATAGGTACTCGACTTGATACATGCCTACCTGCCGATAGAAAATGGTGCTCGTGCTAGTGGTTTTCTTTATGAAATTATTAGATGTAACTGTAGGTACTGTACATAATTAGGTACACTTTAACTAACTAACTATGTAAGAAAATCTTGGAAGTTAAATTTGACCCACTTCCCGGATTCCAATTGAGCTGAAATCTTGCATACACGTTTAGTTTGGATGACTAAAGCATGTTCTATAGTTTTTTTTAAACTATAATATTTTATTATGGTTTTATTGAGGCTTCTGATGCTTGTAAATTCCCAATAAATTCCGAAAAAAATATCCATTTCGGATTTTATACTCAGAGTAAGGTAAGTACGTAAATACTAGAAAATTTATAATATCATGAACATGAATGTCAAGTGCATATACTTCAAATTCGTCATGTCAACGGCCTTACACACTGCTAGACTGGATATCCCACGCATATTTTTGCCACTCCTAGATCCCTGTCGGATACGACTCAGGATCCACGTGTTAGCCTTATTTAGCTAACTATTCTACTAGGTTCCCATGGATATTAATAATATTATAGCATATAGAGGATTATCTTGAACCCACATAACTCATAAAAAATGCTCTACGTATAAGGATAGAAGAATGGGTAGGTACTCAACTGATAAACAATAAACTGATGAACGTATTTGGGTAGAATTCGACATAATTAAATAAATCACCAGTCATGTGGTCTATCTAGGCCAAAAGACGAGTTCTTTAAATTTGATGCAAATATTGACTCGCGCTAATAGTTCAAACGAGTAAGTAATATTTGTATTGTAATTTAGCGCTAATATTTGTCGTTCTAATTAAATTATTAAGCAATAATCAAGAATAATTTACCTTGAAATCGAAATCTGATTATAAAAAAAACAAATGTCCGTACTTACTTATTTTAGTGCGTATTGAAATGATGATTGAAAATAATGGAATTTGTTTGTTCTTACCTAGAACCTGAGTGCTTGAAATCCGCTTGTATTGTCTATGTGGTGGCTTAGGTAAAAGGAATCCGTAAGCATCGTCCTCCATTGTGATTGTGTCCATAACAATTACCGCGATCTCTAATCCACCTGCCTGGCATGGTTATTATAGCAATAAACATAACCGTTCATTGTAGCAGTTATTAGTAAGCATAGGATGGTGTGATGATCACTTCAAATCCTGTTAATTTAGACTACTGTACGGGACTACAATTAGGTAGTTGATAAACAAACAAATTATTATTATAATAAGTCAAAGTTAACGAATACAAAGTTGCAAAATCCCGGGCTGATGCCTCTTGCCTCAGGCGCGTATACAGGATTTCGTTTAGGGTGGGTAATTTTTGTGTGATTTTATTGTGATATGTCTGCATAATGTGCGTGGTCGGAGTCAGGAGGGGGACAATTATACCCATTGCTCCCCTCTGTATCCGCGCCTGTCTTGGCAGCTCCAAGAACTGACATAGGCGTAAACAATACTTAAATCGGTGCCTATCTATAATGCTCGCCTATTATAAAATTCTTACATTTTGGAAAACATAATTATTTTAGAAAGTTTGTCCTCAGGGTATTAGTGGCGTTGTTTGAAAACCTGACCACCTGACCCAAGAAAGTTGGGAATTACAGCGTGATGTCATGCCATGACTAAGCTAACATAAGGTCCTGCTCACTGCTCTATAAACTCATAACTTAGGTAGTGCCAATATGACGAACTTATCTAGGCTAAGCTAAGCGAAAATCTGGGAGGTGTATCTTTGATATAGTCTGGTAAATGGAAGCCATTTTTGAATTACTGCTATTAAGAAACCTAATCTATCTATATCTCGGAGGCACAACAAAGCGTATATAGGTATATGTCATAGGTACCTGCTTCGCCAAGTACAGATTACTTAGGTACTTTGCGAGTTTCTAGACCAGGGGCCGGCAACCTGCGGCTCTTGGGATGTGAAGCTGCGGCTCTTTAGTTCCATACGCAAATCACTAGGTGATCCTGGCATTATTTGCCAAATAGACGAAAGGTTGTGGAAAAATTAAAAGAAAAAGAAAATTGTGGCTCTGTAAAACTTTGAATTTTGTAAATTGTAATTTTTGTCTCTTCCGACTCATAAGGTTGCCGACCCCTGGTCTAGACTCCTGATGCATGTTCACGTAAGAAGTGTGGAGGTCTGGATCGCTAAGCATGTAGGTACCTACGTATTTTAAATCTAACTGAATTTATTAGAATTAGTTGAAACATGGTAACATTATAGGTGACAGGTAATATCAAAGTTCGGACGTTTCGCCACAAACTGGCATTGATTATGTGCAAACTAGTTTTTTTTTAAATAAGACTATATATGCTCTAAGTTAAACAGCCGCTGGACAGAAAGTCCGTCATCTGCTCAGCGCGTTATCAACGGTACAAATATACCTACCTATCATTGTCTATCATTGATAAAATTAACAATAAAGTAAAAAGAATTATAAATCAAAAGCACTAATTAGAGTATCTATTAAATTAATAGATTTATACATTTCCTTCATCAAAACTGAAACCATAACAATAAATGTAAATTTAATTCGTTACCACTAACCATAATTAATTCTATTAACTTGTCCTTGACATTATAGAAGGATTTATTCAGTAACCATGTGTTTATTTTAGTTGATATGTTGATAAATGTTTTTATTACCGTAGCTATTCTTAACTTAGGCCATATAAGTTAAATAATTTAAGAGCTCATGAGAGCCATGCGAGATGCGAGCAATATAATTATGCCGTGGTTTACTCAAACGGTCTGTACACAAACAGTTTGACGTATTTTCAAACATTGTAAACTCTAGCCTCGCTAGAATGTTCCTATTATTAAAGTGTAAGGACTTTGGCCCCCAATCGCCCATAACTCCAATAGGATCTGTTTTCTATAACCGGTCTCACTAGGCAACTAAACCAACCAAATATTATATTCAGAACTTGTTCTCTTCGATGGTATATACCCTGAAGAATGTGTTGAGAAATTCCCGCATTTTAAATAAATACCTATGACATAATATTGTAGGTATTGTCTTTGACATCGAACTGGCCATAAATAATAATTTTAGTTCATTAATTTTAGTACCCGTAATCTTTATAATAGAAATACAATAAGGTTTAATGACCTATGGTAACAAAAATAGAAGGAATTTTATATCTAAGTTTGCGAAAAGTCTAAAGTACCGTAATATGTTTTTAGACTAATAATAACAAAACTGAATCCGGTTTTAAAATAAACTTTACAACCTTTTCCAGTTCTTGTGTGTAGTTTTGAATATACAATACGTTTACAGCCTATGAGAACTACCCGTACGAACTCGGAAAAACACCCGCATTCCCGCAATTGTAAAATTCAGGTAGTGGTGTTTATAAGGTCCCCGCAATATCACTTATTGTAACGATCTATTTAGGCCTATAGCACATATCGTACAAAAGCACAGCATCATGGCGTTACAGATCCCTGAAAAAGCAACAGACGACGGACTTTTTGTCCGGCGGCCAGTCGCGGACAAGAATGACCGTGGATAGTAGTTGTTGCCAGAGATTGGAGCTACGATGCCACAGACAGATACACACTACAAACTTATAACACGCCTCTTTTTTGTCGGGGGTTAATAAATGTTTTGTGTGTTGAGATGCGGCGCAGACGACGGATGGGTATTATGTCTACCGCGTCGCCGTCGCCGGGCATGAGCAGTATATTGACCGGAGAACTTTTACTCCACCCTGTGCGCTGTTGCATCGGATTCCATAAGCTCTGTCGTTGCGGCAAAACATCCGCTAGACAAAAAGTCCGTCGTCGCCTGAGTCCACTGTCCGTGCAGAATGTCGCGACGGACAACATCTACCAAACACGGTCATTCTTGACCGCAGCATTCCGCTAGACAGAAAGTCCGTCATCTGCTCGGCGAGTTATCAACGTTACAAATATATCGTTGGTAATTAACAATGAAGTAAAAATAATTATAAGCCAAAAGCACTTGGAACAAAGTCAACAACAAAAACCCCCGAATCCAACTAGAAAAAGAGCTGTAACTTTTGAACGGCAAAACAGATTTTCATGAAACATGGCTAAGAACACTCGGGGAAAAATTATCTATGACACAAAAAATACTAAACAAAAATCGGTTCATCCGTTTGGGAGCTACGGTGCCACAGACAGATACACAGACAGACACGTTAAACTTATAACACCCCTCTTTTTTGTCGGGGGTTAAAAAATCACACAGGAATTTACATATCTCGAAGAGCTTGTTGTTAAGAATAGGAAATAAGGAACGATTTCGAGTGGAACTATCTTTTATCTAGCCACGTAATTATCTGTTGGAATTTAAAGTCTATGGTGGCTAAACAAAATATCCTAATGATCTTTACATACGCACGAAAAAGTGAGCAAATAAATTACACAACGTTCAAATACCCGATTTATGTCGTCTCTAGTCGAAAGCGTACACATCAACCCATACACGCCCACTGCTGTATATAGGCCTCGTCATACACCGTAACAATGAACGGTTATGAGAGAACATCGCCATAATCACCACGATTATGTTGTAGCAGTTGCTAAGCAATTGGCTTTCTGTGCTACGGATCGCAGATTCAATTCCCGGCCCACAGAAAGTTCTTCCGAGTCTGAGCGTGTGTGCATTTATGTTGTTATAAAATGAATAGGTAAATTGTAAATTAATATAAATTCGTCCTCCAACTGGTGTGAGAGCGCCCAGTCAGGGACGAACTCTACAGGGCCGTACGGGTGAGGGGTACGGTCCTCAACAAACAAATAATTGTTGCTTGTATTTCGAGGAGCCGTATTAATAGACAACCAAATACTTCTAACTATTGGAAAAACTAAATTTTCATTAGCCTGGGGTGGCTAGGAACAGTCACATTTTGATGGATTTATATAAATTGTATCTACGATACAGAAGAAAAAATCGAGGAATCGAATCGTTTAACTCACATCTCTCTAGTCTCCGTGCTCCGGCACCCGTCTGTGGTTGCGAGAAGTTGCTCTACCAGAATTTGTCTTCTGCCTGACGCGGTCCCGACTTTTGCATTGACTTATTCTATTACCAGAACTATTTATCGTTCGGCTGCCATTAGTCAAGTCCCGTTACTTTATCTATAGATACATATAAAAAAGGCTTTGTCCTGAACTGCTGACGGATCAACGCACAGCCTAAACCGCTGATTGTAGAGACCTGAAACTTGGAGGGTGTGTTCCTTGTTACTTCAATTTCCATTTGTGAGCAAGGTCATAAAATTCAAAGGACGTCTGGATTTGTTTATTTTTTTTAAATCTAAACGTGGTCCATATTTAGTTCTACTTCTACTTATTATTGATCACTTGACACTAAGCTGTGAGCAAAATCCCCAGTGTTACGTAATGCGTGCAATCATTTGTATCACCTTCCTGGCCTGGCGCCAAGGTCCGCTTCGCTACGGCTATGGCTATACGTGCGCTCATTACCGAGCCAAGGTTTTGGCGACAGCCGTAGGAGTTCGTCAGCATTTTTACAACTAGATATAAGTACACCCCTAATATTTAAAGAAAATCCAAAACATTAAAAAAAAATAACATTTTCTACTCTACATCTACAGAACCTTTATTATGTGACTATAGCTAAAATGAAGAAAAAACTGCTGTTGCATACAAAAGTGGGTCAAAGTGTCGCAGTCGTTTTTATTTAGAATAATATAAGTATAGATTTAAAATCAGCGACTCATTCTTTAAAAAAGAGACAGATTTTTAATGAAAATTTAAGGATATAATATTGAAATAGGGTCGGCTTTCGGTCTACATGAATTCGGCTAAATACCTGAAATTCAATTCAATTTATTTATCTATTAAATATTTATATTATATCTACAAATATTTGGTCCGTGCGGGGATCGAACCCGCGACACGTAGCGTAGAAAGCTATATCGCTTTAGCTACTGCGCTAACCACGCCGGCGCGGCGGCGGCGCCAACCGTGTCGTCAAACTCCATTTTTTCTCACATCGATGGCCGGATTTTACGAGATAGTACTGAAGAGAATCAATAGAATTTTTAACATGCAGTAGTGTGGCAAAATACCAGCACTGTAACGTACCACACATGTGCTACTTATATATACTTTTACATACATTAAACATAAAATATGTATAACATGACATTTGCGTGGTGGTCGACACGCGTGTCAAAAAGAAAGTACCTAATGTCTCCTTGTACACACCTGAGTTGTATGCGCTTTTGATTGATTGAAGTCCAAAGTTGAAGTCTGATTAATCGCCTGATAAAGCCATCGAATCATAAAGTTGTCAATATGAGTGAAATACTGTAAATTTTTTAGCAAATTTTATTCAAGAACCACCTGCTCCGTCGTTATCCTTTGCCCTTCGGTAGATGGTAGACCTTGCAAGGACTAGAACCAATTAGGTCGTCTGTAACTATAAGTGCCTATCTAGTACAATGCAGGACGATACGAAGTTAAAAGCGGAAATACCCTAAGTCTATGAGCTAAAGCAATATTTAGGAATGTAGGTATTTGTTTATTAGCAGCAAGAACATTTAAATTTAATTTTACACAGCAAAAAGTTTCTTTGAATTTGTCTTCTGCCAGAAATTAGTAAAGTTGAACTTTGAAGCTATGTACGATTTTGTCTATTAAATAACTAAATTGTTAAAAGACAGATTACTTATAAAATCAATATTTATCTCGATCAATATTCCAGACAATCGCTGTAGTATCTTCCCCTGAATAACTCCTCACGTCACAATTATAAGACCTAAGTAATCTGCGGACCAACTTGTTATAGTTAGGTATTGTTATATTATGACCTTAATTAAGACACAATAAAAGACGTCGAGACGTAGATTGAATAGTTAAATTTGATTTTAAAGGGTATATACATACCGGGTGTATATATATATATATAAAACTCTTTAAAATTAATATCACAATGAAATATCTTTGAAACCGAAACCAGAAAGTCGAAGACATTATTTTTGTAGAGGTTCTGCGTTCTTAAGATAAATCAATTTAAATTCTGGAATTAGTTTGTCGAAATGAATTTTATTTGGTAATTAGACTGTGCTCAAAGAAAGTAAGTATGCTCACTTGGTTTTATTTTCTTATAGCAGTTACATACATATTGTAGATAATATATTACTTATATTATAAATAATAGTATCTAAACCTTGTGTATTTTTTAGACATGTAAATATAACAGGTAATGTTTCCATCGAAGAAGCAATGTTCATTATCAAGACAACCTGAAGCCCAATTCTCGTAATTAATTTATAATATGACTGAAAGTTGACCGAATTG
Organism: Allophyes oxyacanthae; assembly: GCA_932294325.1. NCBI lineage: Eukaryota > Metazoa > Arthropoda > Insecta > Lepidoptera > Noctuidae > Allophyes > Allophyes oxyacanthae. The sequence continues at coordinate 6,995,098 of OW028611.1, forward strand.
ATATTATATTATGAATTGACAAAAAGTCATGTATTCTACTCCTCTTAAAGTTCAGTCCGATTCCAGTATGATTTGGATTCAATCTTCTTACAAACTCATTTCAATCTCATTTTTGACGTTTGTGTATAGACGAGAGTGTCAATTTTATTATCTGTGTCAGTTCAAAATGTTAGCAGAATACCGATTTGCCTTTTATTCAACTTTCGATCTCATTACAATATAATGTCACGTTTGACGTTGTTTGTTAGGGTAGGAGAATACCATTTGTGACATTTATGACATTGGTAGTAGATCGGAATGAGATCCGAACTATATTTTGAACATTTTTAATTACGAGAATTGGGCCTCTGGGCTCAAAGTACGGCTGTCGCGAAGCCTAAAGATAATTTCTAGACCCACAGCAGCAAAGACGTGGTCGATTATGTGACCCAGGTGACACTACCCCGTGGAAAGGCAAGGGTGCGACGGTTCATCCGCGCGGCGACTTCCTCCATATAAAACGATCGCGCGGCCCATGCGCATCAGTTTGTGACGGCTCCCTCAGACACACACTACACACGGTGAGTGATTATACATTTTTTTGTTTTTCGATAATAGATTTTCCTGTAATTAGTTAGTGCTATTTTCGAGAATACGGGTTACAGCAGCACAGCCACAAGTGAAAAATTAAAAGTGTTTTATGTTATAGTAATTTTTAAGAAAGTAATTTTTTTTCTGACTAGAAATAAAAATTAAAAGATTAACCTCTAAACTAATTTATGAACTGGAAATGGAGATTAAGTTAACATAGCATAATATTAACGTAATAGGTACGTGTCACAAGCCTCATAAAATTCAAATCGAACACATTAATCGATCCATTTAATTTGTCGGAATTTTGTAATGATGGGGTCTAAACGGCCTCGGAAGTGTCGAGTGGAATGAACTTCTTTTTGCCCCGGGCAAGGTCGCTTTCTAACACAGGACCGGTCTATAATGGCTGTAATCCCGGGAGAGACTCTTGCGCAATCATTCCTGCTTGTTTGTAAACAACTCCTCTTGTGTGTTTAGGAACTTTGAAGGCTTTAAGGATAAGCACCGTTGCTCTACCTGAATAGTTTTGACTGGTAGGTATAGTCAACATCAAAATTAGATAACGATCAGTCAGATGTCAAAACTGGCAAAAAAAAAGTGCATTGTTAAGTTTGAAAAATTGTTTAGGATTTTTTTAATTCAGTGATCATGTTGATGATGTTGAATGTAGAGTTTGGATAAATTTTGAAATAGCTTCATTAAATTTAGTAAATTTTCTTACGATTAAGTTTCTTTTTAATGCTTAATTACATACTTAAGTAGTTGTTACGATGACCTCAGTAAAAGTGAATAGAAAACGCCATCAACAGGAACGTGACCAAAGTACTAATGGTCACTAAATACAACTAGGTACCTACAACGAAAAGAGATGTTCAATATTTACAAAGAAGATACAGCTCTTGAGAATCTGTATCAACCAAAACCACATCAAAACTGAATGTCTCCCTTCTGTGTTATCCAGACCCTCAAATAACATAACATAGCAGTGGCATGCATGCACACTGCCTACCCTAATAAATTAAGTATTAAGTAATACAAACGTTATGTCTGTAATATCAGTTAACTTAAGTGTTAGGGTGAGATGGCCGATTCCAAACATAATTTACCTTGATAATTATGTTGTTTTTGCCCATCCTGTAAGAAACGGCTGGGCACGAAACTGCAACATGATTGTTACACTCTAAGGGCCATTTTCCCTGACAAAATAACAGATATTTAAAATTAAATTGGCTGATTACTTATACATAAATAAGATAAGGGCGGTAAGGCCGCCCATTGAACAAATTTATGTTCGTTGAAGTCTTATGTGTGTAGGTAATGGTTTTACTGATATACAATAAAGAATATTCACGTTAAAACGGCTGAATTTTCACTAATCGTCGTTATCATGTCGGTGAATATGGCCTTAGTGACACATTTAAAAGAGATTTCGGTACACTGTTCTTGAAAAGATTTGGTCAATTGGTTGACCAAACTTGATCGAATCTAATCTTAGTAATAAAAACTTGTAATTATTTATGGAACTGTTGATAGAATCTAATTGAATTTGAATTGAATTGATTTTAGAACTCCAGTCAAATCCTAGATTTTAAGTACCTACAATGTATCTAACAATAGTTATTAAGTGCTTATGTATTTACTAACACGTTATGAGTCCTAGTTACTCGAATAAAGAAAATTTAATAATAATAATAATAGTCCTTGGCGATCGAAAATTGTTGGGACAAGGGTCAAGGTCATTGGAAAGTCCCAAGTTCAACAGTGTCAGTCAAGAACCATCTCAAATTCGTATTTTACGTTATTAAAGGGATATATTTTTAATAGGATTAAACTTTGGTTTTAAATATCTCGCTATAAGCGTTATGAACACCTTTGTACATTCATCAATATCTACACTCTTTTATCTTTTTTTTTTCTCATGGCATTTCTATTCGATTCTCTTCTTGGCTGTCATTTAATAATTATTTACCTATGAGTGAATGGATACGAATTGTGGTATTTGTACAATACTAATCGTAAATACTGCATTGTTCTATAAATTGGAAGGCCCATGACCTTTCCTACCTATAATTCATAAGATCCTACTCCAAACTGCATTTAAAATAAATATGAAATAATATGAAAAACTAGTTTGACGACAAAAAACTGGTTACACCTACACAGTTAAAACAACATATTTGTTGAACATTACAATAAAAATAAAGGTCTTTTGTGGATTTTATAAATAAATAGTCAAATTATGCGAAGTTACATGTTCGCACTTTCATATTGTTGCTAATGGACAAGAAAATATTTACGACTACATTAAACAGAGTAAGACTGCAATTAGAGAATGGTGTCAACATTTTCATAAATAACTTACAGATAAGTACCTACACGCAAAAGCTTTGTTCTTGGTACTTAAGTACTTACTTGCTTACTTGATGTTACAAAAAAACTAAACATAATACATGGACATTTTAAATTTGAATTGAGACATAAATTCATACGCGAACAAGTCGCCCTTGTTATAATCAGAACTTAACTTAGGTACCTACCTACTTATCACCATTAAGTTACTCTTCAGTTAGGTATTATACTTAAGTACTTACACTATCTCTATTGCTAGATATTTATTCTTTTCTCAGATTGCTCTTCATATATCAAAAGATTAATTGTTTCTTATTTCTGTATTAAAATTCTACACTCTTATTTTTAATTTTGTCGAAGTAAGAAAATAATATTTTGTTACAGAAAATGAAACAGTTGGTGTTCTTAGCTCTTTTCGCGGCGGTTGCGCATGCGCAGTTCCAGAACGGACGTATCCTGGAGCCCCCAGTACCCTCCCTGTGTGTGCAGAGAACCATCCACGAGAGATATGCAGACAGTAAGTCATTAATATCTATCCTTATTACACTTACATCTGCTTAGGAATTACATTGACATAAATTCCTTAATCGGCACGTTCCCTCTAACAACAACACAACAATCAACAATCGACAATCAACAATCAATCGTCGTAACAATCGTCTTATATAGATAAATCCTCATCTTCCTGGTGCTATGTATTGTCCCCATAGACTTAGGATATTTTCGCTTCCCATTGTCGCACCTTAGAGCCAGCGCTCACTAAAGGGACGGCACGGCAAAGTATCTACGAGTATTTCTAATAAGTCAAAATAAACCTTATGGAATGGACTTAGAACTTAAACGCCACAGCAGCTTAAGCATGTCACGGCGTGCCGCGGCATCCCGTGGCATGCAAGTCCATCCCATAAGATTTATTCTGTGTTATTAGAAATAAATCCCTTGCCGTGCCGTGCCGCCAGTGGGCGCAGGCCCTTAAGAGCCATGTTCACCGACATAATAACAGATGTTTAAAATGAAATCGACCGATTACCAATACAATACATAGGTAATACCTGTTTAAACGGCAGATTTTACTCTTATAGTCTGTTAAGTAGTTGGTGAACTTGGGCCTAAGTAAAGAAAGAAGAAAGAAAGAAAAATAATTTTATTCCGTACGGGATAATGACGGCGCCACATTCACAATAGACAAAACACAATAAAAAAGAAATAGGTACACTAATTCTAATAAAAAAAAATTTAAAACATGCCGTCGAGCATGCCCGTACCGAAAAGTCATGGGTCCATCTTCATCCAACAAACCTCTAAGTACCTCACACACCAACCGCTGCTGACAAATTACCGGCGAGGATCGGATATTACGTCCTACGTCGGGGGTTAACAAATAGCGGGTTAGCCGCACATGATGCAGGTGAAATGCCATCGGTACCAGACTCCTGGCTGTTCATTCACAAACTCACTTGCTCTGTTCTTTAGTGATTTAGGTCTAGCTGTGGAGCTGTAACTAGGTTGTGTGAATGCACGTATAATGAACCAAACTATTATCATGGTCATAATTCACAGCTTTTGTCCTGCAGGGCCATAATCCTTCCCCTTTTTTCGTTTTGCATCAACCTTAATGTCAGGTTCTTAACGACCAGCTTCACTAGTCACTACTGTATGTCATCGACCCATATTGCTATGTCTTCCAACACTTATAAATTATGCGTGGTGTTAATTAGTCTCAATGAATGCCTTTGTGTCCTGAATTAGCTTATGCACAGGCACTTAAAAGATTACGTAGGTACTTTATAACGAATAAAGTACCTATATTGTAAAGAAGTAGTTATCTGGTTTAGCAGACAATACGGTGATGATCACCATTGGATTTTTTAACATAAGACCTACATCACCCATATTCATTACGGTTGTTACCGTCAAGTTTCCAAAAGCTTTATTCCACCGGTTCACCTAGAATCGTAATGAGTTATCCGTCCATAATTAGCTGGCTAGACTCCGGAAGACTTCATCATATTTCGATGAAGGATATTATCGACATTCCTTTGTATTTAACTTCTTGCTTTCGATGTAAGAGTTAATATGCAAAGGGAAAGGCGAATCCCCATGATCACCGCTTTGTTTCATTGTCAGACTTATCTGAACCTTTACTGAAGATCATCATAGCTTTCAATCTTCATATGATAGTCTATTGATTATTTAATTAAATATCTTAAGTAGGTACTTACGATTTTTTTAAATTAAATTTACTTTTTTATCTATTTATCCATTTTGAGCCATACCGCAATCCGTACTGTTGGGCTACATATCTTATTCAATATGGATCTGGTTTTAAATCTAGATACCTACAAATTATATAGATTTAAAGGAGTTATCCAAGGACATCACAAACCAAGAAATTTTAGCTTGGCGATTAGTTAAATAGGTATCTCAACATAAGTCTATTAAAATGAGATACCTATCCAAGTAAAGTGATTCCCAAATAAGGAGTCGAAACAATATTTTAGCATAAACCTGTATGGCAACAGAACTGGTAATGACTTCCAGCTTCATTAGAAACCTGTGACTACTAAGATAGGAACTCAAGAAAACTTCAAAAGGTACACTGTTATCTTGTTCCCGGGAGATAAGTGAGTAACCCGTCCGCCAGGCAATCTGCGCCTGCGCAAGGGAGAAATACGTGAAATAGTTATGATATCAGTCATTTCGACATCCGGGTGCTAATGAGGATGCAATATGTCAGTAGTTTTCAACAAGTTTGAATTCTATTTTTAATAAAAATTAAAACTGTTGTGGTTTTGAGAATCCGTATAATTATTGTAGGTATATCTGTCTAGGTATATTTATTATAATAATATTATAAAGCAAGCAGTACTGTTTGTTTTTAAAATTATTTCATGACCTTCAAAAACGATTTTGGTTCCCGTTGGACACATTTTGGCTAAATATTGTTTCGAAAATTAACTCAAAAAATACTGTTTTCATAAAGATTAATCGGGAAAAATCCGGAATCACGCGTACGATGTCACGGGCAAAAACAAGATTATAATAACATGTTATATGCATATTCTGTTTTAAATGTTAAATAATATTTTAATTTGATGATGTGTTGTTTGATAATAATATAATGATAGCTCATATACCTACACGAAAAAGTTATAAAATCATCGGATAACCATAACATACACTTTACTAAAATCTACCTTACTAATACTCATTACACTCATAAAAGGTACCAACCAACCTCGAGTCATTCATTACTCAGGTAGGTACCTATATTCACACATTACTTAGCAGTGATAAAATCTTAAAAACGCAAGAAATTCCAAGCCCAAATTGTTCCTGTAATCTCTTTATACACTATACATACTAATGTGGCAAACAAGCATATAGCCCGCCTGATGGTAAGCGGTTATCGTCCTACGGTCCTACGGACGCTTACAACACCAGGGACATCACCTTATCATTCTCATCGTCAGTTGATTTATGTTTCACGATTTCAAAGAAGTTGGTCTTTTAGATAAAAGTTGTGAGGAATAATAAGCAGATTATGCTCTTAATTTTTTTCCTGATAGATAAATAATTAAAGCCATGGGTGTCTAGAACCGAGAAGCCTTTTATCTCTCGAGACACTCAAATGCCTAGAAAGTCATACACTTATCTAATATCTCTCAATCCAATCCATACACTGAAGTCCGTCAGAACAATGCTCAGCGGTGATCTCTATTTGAGCACAAATATCTCTAGTTGAATCTGTCATTTCATGCAAATCCGTCAGTACCTACACACTACCTAATAGCTTTGAGAATACGTCAAAGCCTGAGGTACACAACCACTGTGACGAAATCCTCCTTTATCATTTCATCAGTAATACTGGAAATTTCCCACATCACTGGCCACTTCATACTTCCAAAATCTTAATTCGAATTTAAAATGTTGCACTTAATCAAAAAAATTCATTTTCATTTTCGTCATTCTTTCTCCGACTCTCATGGTAGACACAGTTGTTGGTAGGTAGGTACTCTGGGACAACCTACAGGTTCTTGCCATTGCAAGTTATAAGCTAACATTTTCCACTCGATTGTCTAGCTCTACGAAAGGCACAACTTTATAGATAGTACCTACGAAAGAAATAAACTATCCAACTGTAGATAGAAGGGTTATGTTTTACATCTTCCGGATTTATTTCTGAAGTACTTAGAAAGTGGAAATGATTGATCGAAGGGAAATTTTAATCATGGAATAAGATTATTCTTTCGACTAAGCTACAAAATAGCAAGAATATTAAGTCTATAGTGTAGACTAGTTTGTAAAGTTATCTTTGTAAACTTAGTTTGTTAGTATTACTGGTGTTCTTTCACTGGACTGCCTCATTAGTACAGTGGTGCCGAGCGCGACAGCCGCGCGTGTGGCCCTGCATGAGTTCGATTCCTTATTAGAACAAAGTGTTATAATTATGGCGTTTCTGTATAACCAACGAGCCTATTACCATGTACGGGCACAATTCAGAGCTGCTATTTGAATTTCTATACAAAAAATGCTTTGGCCGAACCGGGAATCGCACCCAGGGCCTCACGCTCAGCAGTCGCGCTTGTGCTACGCCAATGAGGCAGCTTTTAGTCCTATTTATACATTTATTATTCTGTATGTGTAAAATATACAGTTGTATTATATTGACTTCCTTTGATAATATCTACGTTCGTCACAATCATGTTCGTCACTTTCCGATGCAAGCCACGTAACTTTATCTTACTCATCCTCGCTCCTAAGGTTGCTGACGCTGGCCTTAATTAAATAGACAATAAATAGACTTAATAAAAATAAATGAACATCTAAAAATAACGACTGGACGCAAATGCCATTAAAAAATCCTTAAATTTTATTTTATTTAGAAAAAGATAATTGCCTAGTCAGATTTATTGTTCTTTTTTTAAAGTAACCGTTTTAAAAATTGAGGAAGTGAACGCATTGGAGTTTATAAGATTTTTATATTTACTGCAAGTAAATTACTTAGATCATTACTGTTACTTTCGCAGTTTCATAATAGTCGCTAATTTAGCATATTTTGATTACTTCCTCACTTGGCCACTTGGGTGATTGTGTCCACGACCCACATTATTTATGCCCTGAGACATCATTATATTATAAAGGACTGTAGAATTTCATAAAAATCGACTCCAACATAGTTAAGAAACGGCTAGCCTAAATGATGATGACGATGAGAGGGTCAACCAGTAGTTATCATACTAGTTACCATAGTATGGGGCGAATAGGGACGCAGGGGTGAATGGGAAAAAACTGGGAAGGATTTCAAAATTTAATAAAAATTGAAGTTAATTATTGCCAACAAAGACTTCAATTTTTTTACTAAATTATAGTAGAAAGTCCTTGTTGGCAGACAACTACTTTAATTCAACGTTGAAATCCTTTCCCAGTTTTGTCATCGTTCATCCCGACATCCCTAATCCGCAATTTTACGGTACCGTTCGATCAGTGACTCTACCTTACACTTACCATACTTCTTTTTATCCAGACAAAGGCTACTTCTTCTCCTGGAGAGACCCTGCCCTCCGCGGCGTGGAAGAGGATTGGCTGAGTGCCAGGAATTACTGCCGTCAGCGATGCATGGACCTAGTGTCCTTGGAGACCAGCGACGAGAACGAGTGGGTCAAGACGCGCATCGTTCAGGACAAGGTGAGAATAATTAGCATAATTTGATAGAAATAGATTTTACTCATTTTAGCAAAGGAGGTAGGTAAGTATTGTACTCAACTTTTGCTATGAGACCGAATATGAAATCGCGAAAAAAATTATCTGCTTTTCCATACATTTAGTCGAGTAATATTAAATTATTTGTATGGAATAGCTGTATTTTTTTCATGGTTTCAGGGTTGGTCATATAGTAAAAAATATTCTTAATAATGAGTACAATAACCTCTTAAAGGCAAGACCTTGTACAATAAGTTTTTCAATAGTCCAATTGCTTAAGTGTATCTACTATGTACTCGTATGTAAGAACTTAAATAAATAAAAAATAAAATAAATACTTCACTTGGACTTGAATGGAGTGAAATTACCATTTCACTCCATTCAAGTCCCACAAAAGATACAAAAGTCTCACAGGGATCCATTGGATACCTACTCTTGAAAATCGCTCTCAAATACCTGGTAAATCAGCGAACCTCCCTTATGCTACTAGGTAGATAATTAGATATACAACATGCGAAGAACACGCATCCAGCCGCGATGAGCATATTAGACCATGCAAGATTCATGCTCGAGAAGAAATAAGATGATGATCTCTTACTAACTCTACTCTTATAAAGAAGAAGATCAGTAACAATCAGAGGAAAAAGTGATGTAGGCTACAGTAAAACTGAAAATAAAATTCTTTACAAAGTAAATTAAAGAGAAGAAAGAAATTTATTAATTCCTCAATTTAAAAGACATGGATACCATAAGGTTTGTAAGTAGGTAATATAGCTAGGCCAAAGTACAAAGGTCTAGACAAAAATGTATATGTAAAGGAAAATGTAAATGAGGACAGTTGGTATTTCTAGAATTTTCGTAACATCCTATTGGGTCCATCCTTGACAAAGTGAAGTCATATGACTTCATTGGCAAAGAGTGTAGCGAAACGCACGCGTGTTACGAGTTCAAACACACAAGGAAAACGGTCGTGACCGTGACGTGAAAACATATCACTTTTTCAAAGCTAAATAGAAAGTGTTGTATTGAACACTGAATCTTAAAAGAATTCATAATTTTACTCGACGAATTCTTTCGTAATAGGTCTTCGAGCCAAAACCGCTACTGTTGCGTGAAAAAGTTATTTAAGACAACATTATTTTGCCTAAATTTTACTCATTTACCTACTTTATGGTAGGAAGTAAAAGAATAAGTAGGTACTTACAGAACCGCAACAATGGTATTGTTGATTTTTCTAAACGAGTTTCACTATTGCTATGGAATGTATTTCGTTACGTGGGAAATATAATGTTTTGTTTTATTGTTATTCCTCCCGGGAATATCGACACTTGTTAATAATTTGTAATCGTTTTTATGCGTAGAAATCAGCTCAGTCTTGTATAGACGGAAGCTGTTAAGATCTCGCTGGGCTTGAACTATGACCGAACAGAGAAACTTGAATTGGTAGTCTCTTGGTAGGTACTTAAGTGATCTATACAACTAGGCATGCAACTTTCCATTGTGATTGTTAGGTAACTCGTTGTTAAATCATAATTCGTTTAACACAGATATTAATTCCATGTAAATACTTCGATTGTCCCGTTGCCAAAGTGGCCATAGCTCTGTTGTTCCGTATTGTTATGACAATGAAGTAGGTAACACATACATTCGATTCATTATTCATACTAACGCCCTGTGCACAGAGATCCTCGACAATTCTGACAATTGTCGTATTCACTGTGTATCTCCACAGCATTGTTAAGAACCATCAAATTGTTTCGCATTATTCGCTTATCTAATGGTCTTCTCTTTTTTAATGGCCATTTGACCATTGTTATTTTTTTCTTTGTATTATACCTATCAGATAGACTCAAGTAAGTACCTAATCAAGTAGCTAGTAGAAGGGAGACGAACCGGTAATTATCCGGCTTACGTGTTCATACAAAAGTGGATTTGGTGTCAAGGAATCTTCACAATGTTACGACAAAACCGTATTCATAGAACATAACCACTCTTATGTTGATGTATTTTCTGCAGCAAAAATACATCTGGACTTCGGGTCGCCTCTGCGACTTCAAAGGATGCAACCGTCCCGACTTGCTCCCCAACGAGATCAACGGCTGGTTCTGGACCGCTGAGCTGCAGAAGTTGGCTCCTACCACGAACCGTCAGCAGAACGACTGGTCTGAGGGCGGCGGCATCGGCAAACCTCAGCCCGACAACAGGGTACGTAACGCATTCATTTCCTGTTTTAGAAAATTGTTACCAAATCAAGGAATCGTTCCGTGGTGGCGTACAATGGGTGCGTAAGAAAGCATGACATTACGAGATCGGTCACACTCACACGCATGACGCAATATAAGGAGCCAATTCCGCGAAAAGTTAAGTAATGTTTGTCATAAACACCCACCGAACCCGTTCGTGAATCCGTACGGCGGATATAACGCAATGAAAACGAAAGCGACACGTGAATATTTATGGGCCTGCGCCTGCGAAATATTCGCCGAAGGGCGTACCCGCATATCACAGGCCACTTTCTACAAACAGCGACCGCAAGCTGTACAACAAAAGCTCATCGTTATTCGGCGTGCGTCGTCGCGTTGTTTACGCGTCACTTTCCCCGCGAGTCGCGCGTACCCGCGGCCTGCGCCTGCGCCGCGGAACAAACAATACGTAACCCTGCGGTCTCACGCGCATCCTCCGCATCCGTTGTTGTTTGGCGTTCAAGGCCTCGCGCATTATGCAGTTATTCTACGCAACCGACCGACTAACGATGTAACGACTTAATAATCATAAAATTAATATAACTTCATTTACGATTCATTCATGATAATATTTTTGCGAGGCTTTGTATAAATGGGGACCTTCACAACATAAAAAAAATGTTTTATAACTATAAGTAATAACTGCAACACTGGGTGTAAGTACTCCCAAATTAGTTTGCAAGTTGCATCGAAAATTGAGGTCCTGGCATCGATTCTTAGATCTAGGTTTTCTGTAAAGAACTTCTCAGCTGGCAACAGCTCAGTGTTATATTACGACAGGCTCATCCTATCACATCGGGCCACAGAGACCATCATCTGTAAAATGTGGTTGCAACAATATAGGTACCTCTATCTACTCCTTTGGAGAATACATAGTTTTATTTTTTACTAGTTCTTGGTTCTACCTACTTACCTATAACACTATCTATTAACCAATACACAGGAGCTCCTGCAAGGCGGCGCTTCAGAGCACTGCGTGGCCATCCTGAACAACTTCTACAACGACGGCGTCCACTGGCACGACGTGGCCTGCCACCACCGCAAACCCTTCGTTTGCGAGGAGAACGACGCCCTGCTCAAATACGTCCGCTACACCAACCCGAACCTCCGAGTTTAATCCCATATCACCACAAAACCCCCCAGTGCTACACAAAGAATGAACTAGACGTTAGATTATGTAAAAAGGAAGCATGGACTAAGTATTCTCAAGCTTTTGCCAACTATTTATATTTTAACAAAAAATACGTCTACAAACCAACTTTCAAATGGTCGTGCTTACATTTAAAACCATGAGGTAGAAACCATATTACCAAATATTATCGTAAAAGCTACAAAAACTGCCGAAATTTTAATCTTGATATTACTTTCGAAGTTTCGACTTATAAAATAAACGATCCGATCCTAGCTTTATATACCTCATTACATAAATATTTATTACAGTATTGTACATTACTTTAGTCATGTAACTAATACAGTCGTAGTAAACTAAATATTTAAGATCTGTCAATAAAGACTGTTTTAATTTTTAGTGTTTTGTTTATTATACTTTCGCTACCTATTGTTTCTCTAGCCTCCACGCGAGATGGCAACTGTGGGTTCGTCCGGCGCACCTTAGCCGTAACCAATCTTGCAGAATTAAGTTCCACCACGCCACAGCAAGTCTCAAGTACCAAATTCTCAGTAGGTTTTAGAGGTTTAACTTGGAATAGTCTGATGAATAGAAAGGCCTTAACCAGGTTTCGGGGGTTCAAACCCTGAAATCTCAAACAATGAAATTACTTTTAAAATTGTAAGTATACACGTTATTGAACTTTTTTCAGGGTTCAGTGGGGGGGGGGCCCCTACTTTATTCCTGACTACGGCCTTGGTGAATAGCGATAGCTCGTGTTCGAACTATGGAACTAGCTCCAGATATTGGATAACTGTGAGTGATGGGTGCATGACAGTAGGTACATCACTGCCTTACGAACCTTGCGAACTTCCACCACGGCATTAGCATTATTCTCATGTGCTGCCAAAAGTTTGGAATAGTTTCTGGAGAATAGCGATAGGTAGGCCCGGTAGACCCACACCCGAATCCGCGAATGCGCGAGCCGATCTTGCGCCCCTGGGGCCTGGGCACAACAGCATGGTGTTCCTTTGAACGAGCTATAGCTGGCTATCGGTTGTTCGAACGAATACCGTGCTGTTTTAACCAGTAAGACTCCAGCTATAACCTAACCGTCAAAAACCCCCGACTTCAACTAGAAAAAGAGCTGTAGCTTTTGAACAGCTGAACAGATTTTCATGAAACATAGCTAATATGATTCCCGGTTAACCTAGCTTTCAATTAAAATCTGCATGTAAATCGGTCCATCCGTTTTGGAGCTACGATGCCACAGATAGACATACAGATACACAGAGACATAGATACACAGATACACACCACAACCTTATAACACCCCACTTTTTTGTCGAGGGCTAACCTTCCCTACAGCGAAGGATATCCATGAAGAAAACAGCACGATAAAAAAGGCTTGCACTTCTAATCATATGGGACTAAATACTAATATTGGATAACTGTGATCTCACAGAATACATTACTCTCTATCCCTTTAAGAAGACAGATATGAAGCCTGTTTTGAGTTCATGATAGCTATCTTCAACTATCAGTCAGGATACTTAGGCATTAAAGAGTCACTGTGTGTGGAAGCTTTTAGGAGAGCAATTAAACAAATATCTCATTTGGAAACAACATAAATGCATATATTCAGCATTGCACTTAACAATAAAATTTATTCTTATGTAAGCATATTGCACTATTTTAAAACCAGTGATTATAATACATACAAGATAAAATAGTTAGATATATCAGGTTGCTTACTAGTTCTTAGTTTTAAAATATCAATCATCATTATGTGACAATTCATTTTGATTTCAAAATAGTACATTACATAGTCATCAAGATGGTATAGCAACTTTGAACCTGTATCTAAGAGATCTGGGCGACGATTTCTTGGTCATTATGAACCAGAGGCACACATTGCAGAAATAAACAAGGGTCAGTAGCATAGTAACATGCATTAGACGACACAGACGGAGGAAGCCGAGCTTTAAACCAAAACTGGAAAGAATTGAGAAAGATTACTTATCAATACTAATTATCAATACTAATATAATAAAGCTGAAGAGTTTGTTTGTTTTTGGTTGAACGCGCTAATCCCTGGATGTACCAGTCGATTTTGAAAAATCTTTTTGCATTTGATAGCCCAATTCTTGAGTAAGGTTATTTAGTATTAGGCTATATAACATTACACTACGAAATTAGGGAGCCGAGCATAAAGGAAAAAATAAATTGAATGGCGGGTGAAACTACGGGGTACAGTTACTTATAAGATAGATTAAGTATTCAATATCCTTATGGGATAGTTAGGCATGAATTCCTCCTACGCTGATGTCAGTCGCGTACGTCGATCGCGCGTACGAATACACATTGTTCTACACAGCATCATATTGCAAGGCTGATGTCAGCGGCGCATAAATTGTCGACGCGACACAGGATGTCCTACGTACGCGACCAACGTCAACGTAGGAGGAATTCAGGCCTTAAAATATACCTATTGGATACTTGGACGCGTCTGTCAATTACATGCTCACAATGCAGTGTCAAATAACTAAGTAGGTACCTACATAAGTATTACTTATATTGAATGATTACAGTAAGTATAAAAAATTTGGTTGCTCAGAAAAAATGCAGACCTTATTTGATTCTATGCTACTTCACAGTAATCATGATATAATACCTACAACTTACTTACTCTCTGTTAGCAAAGTCCTCCATATTACTATTCAGAGACTCATCAGACCTCTGAGGATCAGGCAGTATTGAGAAATCCTTGTCAAACTGCTCCTGCAGACAGCAAATCCTTTCCATAATGAATAGCAGAAGTATCGCCCAGAAATACTCAAATTCAAACACCATGTCTGTCATTTTTTGCCTTCTACCATTATGATATGATAACCAAACTTGGTTTTGATAGGGGGGTCAGTGTACACAGGACTATTGACTGTGGATATCGGCAAGGCGAATGCCGCATCCTGAAACGGGCCCACCATTGAACCGCGGGTCATCCAGCCGAGGTCTCCGCCTTGCCGCGCCTTGTCTTCACTGTATGCGGCCGCTACATCCGGAAATTTCTGACCGGCTTTCAATTTTTCCAACGCCTCCAAACATTTTGACTGTTTCTCACATAGTATGTGACGTACTTTGACAGCTGTCCCACCTTTTTTCTCTTTTGGTGCAGATTCTAAATTTAAAACAAGTGTACTCATGTAGGTTTAAATGAGGTTTAGGGATAATCAAGGTTTTTAATAATACTTCGACAAGCAATTTCAACAACAAGCAAATTATTGTAAACAATGTTTCCAACCTTTCGCATCGCCGCCAGACTTTGCTCCGGATTTAGCACCTCCGCCGGCTTTTCCTTTTTCAGGTTGCTTTTTAGGTGGCATTGTGGTGGAGTCAAAATTATGTATTTGTTAAGCTATTTGATTGTAGACAACTAAGTAAAATAATTTTGCCACTAAATTTGTAATAAACACTACTCGTTTGTCAACTTCTTTTTATAATCCTATCTTTTTCCGGTAGTTAATTAGGTATTTTTTTATTTACATTGTAAATAAATAAATTATCAGCTGTTGTGTTAAAAGTGAGGTTATATTATAATATGTTACCAGAGTAAATATTTTTGTATACCCATACGGCATACCAAGGGGGCTAAAAAGGCCGCTTTAGATGAATCACAATATGATTCATATTACGAATGTCAAAATATCTACATAATTGACGACTCTTAATGTCATCCGCATAAGATTCATATTCAGTAATCATCTGTTTGACAGTTACTATGCAGATCATTAGATGAATTGCTCAATGTGGCCTTTTTAGGCCCCCAGACCCATACTCTTATATGTTATAGATAGAGGTCAGTGACCACTATGGTATTAGCTAGGGCTTTATCCGCCTAGGGTATTATTGTTCTAGCGGCCTTACCATACCTTGTGATAAAACTCGAAAGTAAGCTGTTAGCGGCACTTTACAAAGCGGTGCATCGCGTTGTCATATTGCAACTGCATACTGCAATCCATGGCATGTCAAATTACAATCCAAGTTACGATGTTAAGAAAACCGATAACTACCGATATTTCATCAAATGACAATAATCGACTATTCAATGATTCATGCGACATTTTTAATCTGTTGAATTAAATTAATATTTCATTCTTATTAATCATTCATTCGCTCAATCTCATCCATCCCCAATCCCAATTTCTCTCATTCACTCTCATTCATCAAATGGTTTTTGTTTAGGCTCTGTAATAAATAATTTGTTTTCTTTTCTAAATTGATTTTGAACGCATTACATTTATCTATTTGGTTTAGAGTGTGACTATAATCATGAATATTTTGTATTGTATTTAGATCAAAGGTCAACGTTGTCCGTATGATACGAAAAATGTAATATTGCCGTCGTGTACAGTACCCCTATTATATTTATTTTGGTGTTGCGAAACACATCGACTCCCGTAAGCCATGGGGATTATGTACGAAAAGCGTCCTCTGAAGAGGCCACGCCTGGGTCCTCCTGACGTTTATCCTCAAGAACCCCGTCAAAAAGAGGATGAGTTAACATCGACTAATGTGAAGCACGGATTTTCCACGACACCACAGTCCAGTGACGAGTTCGGTACTGCGAGGAACTTCAATTATTCGGCATCTAAGGTAACATAATACAAATTAATGATTTATTTACTCCAATTTGTAAGAGTGCGTATATGTTGGAACAAATAGGTCATCTGTCCTTGTAAATATATCATTAAAACAACCTGCAAATATCTTGGTTTGACATGGTCAATAACACTAACGTGTATTTACGAATCATACGCACTATCCTAGTTCCAGCATACATAAAGTCTGGGCTCATCAAACCAGACCTAAACCCTTCTTTGGGAGCAATATCGAAGCCATACAAAACCACTATTGTATGTCCAAATTGTATCTTTTCGTATTTGCAGATAGGACAATTCTTCTCTAGTATACTGTCTAAGAAAGAAGAGTTGAATACTCTACCTGACTGTGGAAGGAAACGTCAGCAAGTTAATCCTAAGGACAATTTCTGGCCTGCGACTGCTCGCACTAAGGCACAGATTGAAGCTTGGTTCAAGGATTTGGCAGGTAAATACTACACTTTTTAACATGACTAAAAGAGTTTCTACATTGTTCTATATCATATACATTGAATAAATACCAATATCATTGTACTGATGAATAAATAGACTAATTTATATTGGAAGAAAGCATTAATGGCTGTGTAGAGAATTTATAACCACATTGACCACAAGAGGATTCAAACCTGCAACCTTCTGGTTGAATACCGGGCTCATTGCATCAAATTATTCCTTAGAATTTTACCATTGTAACTGCAATATTAGTTGTGTCTTTTAGATGGGCTGTAATTGTTTCTAATAGTGTCATCACAGTCACCATGAGATGGTTAAATGTCAAAGAAGAATTTGATGCAGCGAGCGAGGACCATGGTAGCTCGGTTGGCAAAAGCGGCTAGTATTCTAAACCAAAAGATCACAGGTTCGAGTACTGCTCACAGGCAAATTTTTTTGTCCACAAAAATTTATAAATTGAAGGGATTCATATTTCATTAGCTTAATGCTTTGAACACCATGTCGGACACAGTGTCTGACAAATAATCGATTTTCTATTGTGTCTGCTGTCTGGCAGTGAATGTGTTAATTTGTTTTATATGAACATTCATGGTAAAAAATCTGTAAGGTAATATCATGGCCGCTTTGTTAAAGCTGTATGCTCATTATTCAAATTAGAATATTTTTTCCAATTAGCATTTTGGTAAAAGTATCTTCTGATTTTCTACTTCTTTCAGTATTAACTCAACATATCATTTTCAGGAAGCAAACCACTGTCCCAACTAGCAAAGAAAGCACCTAATTTCAATAAAAAGGAAGAGATATTCATAACACTGACAGAGTACCAGGTATCTATGCCAAGAGCTGCCTGGTTCATCAAACTCAGCTCGGCCTACACAGTGGCTGTGTCTGAAGCTAAGATCAAGAAGAGGCAGCTGCCCGATCCTACCACAGGTAAGGAAATACAAAATCCATTGTATAAAATAGCAAACATTCTTCTCTTTTCTCGTCTCTCGTATTTGCCTCATACGTGAATGTGCGATTTACATGATCTGTAAACTGTAAACAATATAGAATAAATCTGAGATGGGGGTAGATTTTTTTTAAAGACCTGTACATGAGTATGTTTATTCTATGGGTGGTAGGAATGAAATACCAGTAACAATAAGATAATGTACTAATATTATGGATGATAACTTGTAACAAATAATTATTTAAATATGGTTCAGGAACATAAATAAGGTATGTGATGTGCGCTTGACAAGGTAGACGCAATGGTTCGCCGTGCCGGCCAGTGAGCGCACGCGCTGAGTTGCGGCGCCGCGCACCTCGCTTCCCCCGGGCTTAGTGACGTTCTCAACAGACCACACTCTGAATACCTCATAGTTTCACATTGGAACTGGGCTCTAACAGGCTGTAGGGACAGTGTAAACCTATTGATTACTACATCCTTTTCTGTATAACATCTGGAATCAATTAATAATAATGTGTTCTTTATAGAATGGACAACAACATTAATCAAGTTCCTCAAGGATCAAATACCCAAACTAGCTGAACACTATCAGAGTGCAGTTCCTGGCAATGTGTCTGATAAAACACCTCCTTCACAATCAGGTAATTACTTCCACTTATTTTTTAATATACATATATTATTTTCATCCCCACTGGTGGGCAAATTTCTCTACAAAATACTGCCTGAGGATGGACGACGCCGTCGAGGTAGGCCCAGAAAGAGATGGCAACATGAACTAGACGTGTACCAGAGGGGCTGGTTCGAGGTGGCGTAGGAAAGAGATGTATAAAAGAACTTTGCCTTTGCCCAGCAGTGGGACAGTTTGGACTAACTAATATATTTTCGTTACTATTGGCTGGATATTATACTTCCATGTTTTGTTTTAGGCCAGGGTACACCCAGCCATAATTCGTCAGGCAACCCCCCAGGAAGCTCAACACCTAATTCCACAGTACCCAACTCTATGCATTCACCAGGCAATTCTAGTAGTAAGTACAAACTATAATTTTTTATATTTATTTATTATGAAATATCCAGGCACTTCACCCAGGTACCTCTTTGACACTGGAACACTACCAGACTGTTGGAGGAAACTGGATTTGCAATGCGTAGCACACGATACGTTCAACATCTAGCGCGGTTCGTCGCCCACTACTTGCTGGCCAGCGGTCCCTGCGTTGCATCGCGTGCGGTGTAGAGCGGCGCGCTAGAGAAGCGCAAGCGCGCGGCCGCCACGTAAACAAAAACTAGAGACGCGCCTGCCCATAATAAAACCCGCGTTACACAGTTCACTTACATAAGAACAATTAACTTATTATTACAAACATTAACAGTATAATGAATGCATGTTATTTTCTCCACCAGCTCTCGGCTCATCAACTCCTAATTCAAACGAAAGCACTGACTGGCGACAAGCTCTAAAGCTGTGGAACTACTGCTGCCGACTCGCCAAGTACCTGCTAGACGAGGGTCTGCTCGACAGGCATGACTTCCTGACGTGGATCATTGAGCTGCTGGATAAGAGGGCGCCAGATGATGGACTACTAAGGTAATTTGAAGTTACTAACAGGTGCATGTGATTTGTTTAGGTAAAGTTTTTAGACCACAGACAATTAATTCAATATATTTTATGTTTATGGTGGAATAACACACACAATTGCCTTTTTTAGGCTTTACTTATAATCTTTGTAAGGTTAGCAAAGTAGGTAACTTTACCAGACAGTTATAAAATAATAATAAATATCTTCTGGGTAAACTGGTTAGAAGCCATTGGAAAAGATACAAATAAATGTATGGAACAGCAGATTTGTATCTCATGTTTTCAGAGGTCCTATAGTAAAACTTGTTTATAATGATAAGTACAACAACCCCTATCCTGTTGAAATATACACCTTGTATTTCGATATTTCTTACACCGCATGTTGGTCAAAAGCCGAACTGGCGAGAAACCCTTACCAACGGTTTCTACCCAACTTTTGAGTTTGAGAGACTGAGGCCTGCTATCCCGTAGCTCGCTCAAGATCGCGAGCTAAATGTCTACGGCGCGTTTTTTCTCGTGGAATCAAATGACCAATGTGCTGCCCGGCCTGCCGCGTTCAAGAGAGGGCGCTAGTTGGAAAGTGGTTGGTGGGCGCGGGTGCGTTAGATCTAGCCGACTCGCTGGTAGCGAGCGAAGCAATATGAACTTTAGCGGCGCGGCAATTGAGCTCAAAATAGCGTACTTCGCTCAAGGGAGTGAAGTATCTGATACAAATGAACTATTATTTAATCTGTGCCTATAGTAAGTTGTTCATAATGATGAGAACAATACCCTAAAGCGGGTGTCCTGTTTAAATATACGGGATGTATTTATTATTTAGACCTCACATTTAATTTACTGATTCAAAAATCGTACTCCCCAGGTTATTCCTTCCCCTAGCACTACAGCATATGTGTGAGTTCGTCTGCTGTGAGAGCCTCTCCCGACGGCTGGCGACCTCCTGCGCTAAGAAGGCAGCTGCCATCTGCTCCGTACTATCGGATGCGACGCTCAGAACACTCAACCAGCCCGCTGTGTTCACTAAAACTGTTGATAGGAGTGCAGGTAAAGATCATTCATAATATTGAAAGTGTTTATTTGGATCACTATATTTTTTTATAAATGAATAACAATCGTATTTTTTTTAATAGTGCCGAGACGAGGGATCATGGGATATGATTTATTTTTAATTAAATTAAAATAGCAGTTTGTAAAATAAGACAAGTTACACTATAAGGGCCCTCTACACGTTCCACGAATTGAGGCCCTATGGAGGCGAACACGAAAGTGTGGAGGTCGCATTTGCCTGCATTCGTTGACATTCGCCAATGTTCAGCGTCATTCGTTCGCTATCCGTCGTCAGGGCACGCAAATACGCTCCACACTCCTCTATTCGCCGAATATATAAAGGGCCCTTATGACAGACTAATTAAATCTTTGATCTCAAAACCTTGGTGGATGTGTTCCTGTATACATTAACAACTCTGTCACTCAAAAATACGATATTGAAATTACTTACCTTTCTTAATCCAGAACCAAATGGTGCCCCAATGTCTCCAGCGCCCGAAACCACTGCCGACATCAAACCAAACATAGCCAATATTAAACGGGAACCCACACCCGTGGAGAGCCAAGGCACTCCTAACCCAAATCATTCCTTGGGGACGCCAAACCCGACCCATTCCCTCGGCACCCCGAACCCTACCCATTCTCTAGGAACACCGAATCCCCCACAGCCTATGGATGTCCAGGTGAAGGAAGAAAGGGCGTCTCCAGCCAGAGATACGAAGACTACGCTCACCACTGTCGTGACAGCTGCGTTGAACCCGGTGCAAGTTGGATTCGGAGAGATTCTGAACTGCTCCTACCATAGAGATGTTATTATTCAGCTAGCTACGGTTATGCAGGTAAATTGAAGATAAAATATGATTTTTTTGTGTTGACAGCAACTAATAATTATGTAAGTTGAATTTGATGAGAATAATAGCTTGAGCGTGTATTCCCCTAAAGCTGGACTTCCACTGGCAGCGGAACGGGCTCCGTACGGACTCCGTTTAACTCGCAACGGTAAACTTCATAGAAGTGCTTCCACCTAGAAAGACTAGCAGAGAGGACTGAACGAGTAATAATAGTTAATAACGAACTTGTTCTTCATTTCTCTTTTGCAGTAGAAGGCAATTGTCAAAACTCTTTCTAAATGGAAGGTAAAAACAACCTGTTTTAGCTAGTTTGGGTCCGTTCCGTCTAGCTATTACTTGCTCATTACTCTTTCGCAGTGGATGCCCGGCTTTAGGGTTCGTACGTCCCATATTAAAACTTGTTCATAATGATAAGTAAAATAAAACTTTCAAACTAACCATGTATAACCTTATTCCTTTATTTCAGATAATTTGCATAGAGTGTCCAACTGCCATGGTTTGGTCTGGATGCGGGTCTTCTCTTCAAGGATCCCCATTAGACCTTCTGCCAGTGCCGCCATCAGCTCTCCCCATGCCTCATATGGACACCGCCATCACTGAAGATCATAGGAAAATGGTACGTAAACACATTCCATCAACAGAAAGTGCCACGTATTACCACTGGACCCCATAATACCTTATTATTATTCTGTTAAATATCCTGTATACATGTTAACAAAGTTACAGAACAATAAACTTATAGACCAGGGCCAATAATTTTTGAAAAAAAAAAAATTCTTAGCAGTATGTGGATGGTCGGAAAATTTAGGGTAAATTATGAGTAATTTAAGAAAAATAAAGCAGACTCGGAAAAAGTTCCGGAAGGGGGGTGGGGGGGGCTAAATATACGTTTTGACGGATTTATACTGGTTTTTTACGATTTGTGGCTAAAATATGCATCCTATCGAAAAAAGTTTAATTTAAAAGATGTAGATAATTAAAAAATCTAAAACTTTTTAATCGAGCATTTTTCAACATAACCCCAAAATTATCGAGAAAAACGCTAAAAACCGATTTTTTCGTTTTTTATTTTTATAACCCGCATTTTTTAATATTTTTTTTATTTTTCTCGTTTAATACTTTCCTCTTTATGTTTTAAATAAGCGGTAATTTTTTCAAAACAAAATATTCAGTTTTCGATTTTATACGAATTAAAATTAAAAAAACAGCCTAATTTTCAATCGAAAAAGCTCACTACAAAATTTTCGATTTTTTATCTTTATGAATACTCATTTTCTTCGTTGAAATCTCTATTTTATGACGGTATGAAAAATATATATTGTTCATATGGAAAAATATCGTTAAAAATGCAAAAAACTAAAAAAATCGTTTTTCATAATCGTTTTTTCAGTTAATCTTGACATTTTTTTATTTTTTGTTGCAAATATTGGAGAAAAAGATTTGCTTTCATATAATATAATGTTATGTACAAAATTTAAAACGAAAAGAAATCGAAGAGTTAGAAGTTGAACCCGAAGAAAACGAAATCTACATTAGTTCTACTGATGAAGAGCAACCTACAAAGAAAATGAAATAAAAATAAAAATTTCGATATTTGACTGTTTTTACACAATTTTATATTTAATTTTTTTTAAACTGACTTGTACATTAACTATAGTTTATGTAAAAAAAAAATCAGAATAAATAGCCTTTGTTTTTTGGAGTTTTTACGTATTCGATTATTGTGTACAGTTAGAGCATTGCGATTTCACATTTGGTCCCATAGTAAAAGTTGTTCATAATGATGAGTACAATAACCCATTAAAGGGATTGGGTCTAGAAAGGTCGGACCTTATAGTTTATAACAATAACAGTTTCAGTGCAATGCTCTAACTGTACACAATAATCGAATACGTAAAAACTCCAAAAAACAAAGGCTATTTATTCAGTTTTTTTGTTACATAAACTATAGTTAATTTACAAGTCAGTTTAAAAAAAAAAATATAAAATTGTGTTATTACAGTCAAATATCGAAATTTTTATTTTTATTTCATTTTCTTTGTAGGTTGCTCTTCATCAGTAGAACTAACGTAGATTTCGTTTTCTTCGGGTTCAACTTCTAACTCTTCGATTTCTTTTCGTTTTAGATTTTGTACATAACATTATATTATATGAAAGCAAATCTTTTTCACCAATATTTGCAACAAAAAATAAAAAAATGTCAAGATTAACTGAAAAAACGATTATGAAAAACGATTTTTTTAGTTTTTTGCATTTTTAACGATATTTTTCCATATGAACAATATATATTTTTCATACGGTCATAAAATAGAGGTTTCAACGAAGAAAATGAGTATTCATAAAGTTAAAAAATCGAAAATTTTGTAGTGAGCTTTTTCGATTGAAAATTAGGCTGTTTTTTTAATTTTAATTCGTATAAAATCGAAAACTGAATATTTTGTTTTGAAAAAATTACCGCTTATTTAAAACATAAAGCGGAAAGTATTAAACGAGAAACATAAAAAAAATATTAAAAAATGCGGGTTATAAAAATAAAAAACGAAAAAAACGGTTTTTAGCGTTTTTCTCGATAATTTTGGGGTTATGTTGAAAAATGCTCAATTAAAAAGTTTTAGATTTTTTAATTATCTACATCTTTTACATTAAACTTTTTTCGATAGGATGCATATTTTAGCCACAAATCGTAAAAAACCAGTATAAATCCGTCAAAACGTATATTTAGCCCCCCCCCCCCCCCACCCCCCTTCCGGAACTTTTTCCGAGTCTGCTTTATTTTTCTTAAATTACTCATAATTTACCCTAAATTTTCCGACCATCCACATACTGCTAAGATTTTTTTTTAAATTTGGGTTTTTAAAATCGGTTTGGCCCTGGTCTATTAATAGTACAGTGATTTTAGACTCATGTATACTAACTTGTGTTTTCATAGAAAACGTTTGAGAAATAGCTTTTGTATTTTTCTCAATTTTGCCAAGTAAGATTTCGTCGGTTGTTTGCAAAAACATTCCTGTTGGGAAATAGACTCGATTGAGCCCCACTTAAGTTTTTTGAGAAACGTCGTATTTATCCTTGATTGAAACTTAAAAAAAAAAACCATGGTAATGGGGTTTTTAATATCTTTAAATCTCATCTAGTTTCCTAATACCAGAACTATAGTCCGCGCCGGAACTAGTTGGCCGCGCCTTAGGTATGTGAGCGGTGAGACGTAGGGGCGTTTTGTCATAACTCAGTACGGCGCGCCGTCAACAATAGGCAACCCGCCGCCGTCACCCCCGTCCCCACCTAAGGCGCGGCCAACTAGTTCCGCGCGGACTATAACTATAACAAAAATATTGCCCCAAAATTTTGCGCCATCCTTTATATAAATATATCTGTTAAAGGTGTATGAAGCTGAACAAGAGATCTCGGCTAGAAGTAAAAAAGCTGAAAGTAAATGGTGCACAGATAAGTGGCAGACCAGCTCCCAAGGTAAAGAATATTTTATATATTTCATGATTTTCTCATATCAATAAAATACTACAATTAAAATTGAGCAATAATATCAATCAGTCAATCTGTGTCATCTATACACATAAATAAAATTGAAGTGTCTGTTTTAAATGTCAAAATTACAGCTTTTTACTAAATGCATATAAAAATATACTGTATTTTTTTCTTAAACAAATTTAAACATTTTTGTCTTACTGTCTGTTTGTTCCGGTTAATCTCCGAAACGGCTAGTTCGATTTTGACGGGACTTTCTCTGGCAGATATCTGATTTTATAAGGAGTAACTTAGCTATGATTACTTTTTAATTTAAAGAAAATTTAATATTGTTAAATTCCACGCGGACAAAGTCGCGGGCTCAGCTATTTTAAATATAAATTAATAAAAAAATGCCTATTCATATTTATCTGAGGAATCTGATTGTATGGAAATAAAATGTAATTTCTAATTGGTTACAAAATTTAGTCCTGTTTGTCAGAAACTTTAGCTAGCGTGTCTCATTTAAGTTACAATTTATCCTAATACACTCAATATCTACCAGCGCGAGTGCTATCAGTGCTCGAGGCGCTAGACAGGCACTGCTTCGACCGTGTGGATCCTAACAACAATCTGGACACGCTTTATAAGGAGGTTTTTGCGAACTGCCCGCCACCCTCGAAAGACAGCAGCGATGCCAAAGATCCGGTGAGTTTCTTTCATATGTTCAGTCGGATAATATGTTGTTATTTTGTTTATTTATTTATTTAACAATTAATGCACACATAAAATACATGAGAAATATGAAGTAGGAGCATAAAGTACAAACGTACTGCTTATTTCTAAAGAAATCGAAATGTTTTGTTGTTGTCGAATTGTTTTGTTCTTGTTTTGTGGCTAAAGGTGGTGATTTAGTATAAGTATAGCTAAGAACTTTAATTAAAACATAGAGCGTTTAAAATCCAAAAAAAAAATAAACAAAATGTGTTACCTGGGTATTATTTGTCTTGGTGTCTTCCAACATGATAAGCACTAGATCCGCACGTTTTCTCGGAAATGCTCGCGTATCCTCTGAAAGACTCGTTTATATTAAAAATTATCTGTAATTCGAACACGCATTACGAGGCCTATTCCACGCTACCTTCCAGTGGCGAAGGGTGAATCTTTTTAAAAGGGAACCCGTTGTGCTGTGCAGTATTAATTTAACTGTGGCATGAACTCATGAAGCAACATACCTACCTTCACATATTTATTAATACATAATATTGATACCTTATGGTAATGGCCACGTTTAGAAAGGGAAGCCGATGGGAATCGTGTTATATAGACCCTTAGCCACTGCTACCTTCTTATATAACTAGCTGCGCTAAAAGTATTTACTACGGTATGGAATGTGCAAGGTGTCTTGAGCATTCGAACGCAAGCTCCAGTTATAAAATTCTGCTCTTCGTTGTCCAGGAGTGGGCGTGTCCGTACTCTGTGGTACGCGTGATCTGCGAGTGGGCAGTGTGCGGCGCGCGCTGGGGCGAGCACCGCGCGCAGGCGGCGGCCGCGCTGCTGGACAGGCGACAGCACCACACGCTGCACCACCACCACGATCACCACGCCACAGGTACAGCACACTCTTGTCACTCAGTGGAGCGAGTGGGCAGCCAGAGATCTATTGCTCCATTAGACATCAAATGTAGCAGCTCTCTTCTTTATTTCCTCCCACAAAACATTCAGATAACAGTTACATATCCCCCATTTTTAATCCGCGACAAGAAAAGGGATGTTATAAGTTTGTAGAGTGTATCTGTCTGTGGCATTGTAGCTCCAAAACGGATGAACCGATTTCAATGCAGTTTTTTTTATTTAAAAGCTAGTTTAATCGAGTATTATCTTAGCTATGTTTCATGAAAATCTGTTCAGCCGTTCAAAAGTTACAGCTCTTTGTCTAGTTCGAGTCGGGGGTTTTTGACGGTTAGGTTATTTTCCTGATGGTCCCACATATTTGTGGCTCGGTTCGTTTTAGCTTGATTACCTTCAAGCAGTGTGAACAAGAATATAACACGATATAGTTGATGTTGGGTTACTTGGATTAATAATTGCAAAGTTATAATTAACGTAACATTTGTTCACAGGATCAGATGACAAAGAATCCGTGAGCTCCGGCACTGGTTTATATAACGGACCGCCGATATTTCAGAATTTACTGCTACGATTTCTGGACAGTGATGCTCCGATTCTAGGTAAATATTGTGTTTATAGCCTTACTACTTCTCTTCCGTCGATTAATAGAAAATAGTTTGTTGGTGGCTATGTGCATCATATAAATAGCAAATTAACTTAAATATTTTTATTATGTCATTCATTCAACACATTCAAAATCTAAACACGTCAGCCTAAATCTTGTGTGAAAATGCCGAGTCATAGGGAATGAAAGTGATGCGGTATTTCCAAAGCGTATTTACTGAAGAACCTTTTCTTTTTAGACGAGGGTCCAAATTCTCCGCCGGGCAACAAGCAGCAGTTCGCCAACCTGGTGCACTTGTTCGGCGAACTGGTACGACGCGATGTGTTTTCACACGACGCGTATATGTGCACGCTCATATCTAGAGGTACGTTAAATGCAGCTGCTCCCAATACCCTCAATATATTCCTTTTTATGCTAGCAATTTCACAGGTAACAGGCAGAAGCCGTTTTTCTTGAAGGAACTAGTTCCAAAATAGTTGTTTAATCTTTGCAAATACACTATAAATTCCTCCTTTATTAATAGCTTTACAGATCGCAACTGCCTTATGATGTCTTACCTTTGTGATCTTCAGCACTATTCCAAGCATCTTTATGCTACAGCTCAGATTAGATCAGATCAGCCAGATCAGTTACATATGAAGCAACCTCAAAGAAAGAAAAGGTCACTCAATAATCTTTCAGTTTGTTGAGAAACCGAGGTTTCGGTTGGTGTTCCTCCATTGAAAAGAGAAAATCCTCCGATCAGGCGAGGTAATATTACCTGGAGAGCTGAAGCCCGACTACTGATGGACAGCCGTATATTATTGTGTCGTCTATATTAGATTTGATGAACACTTTCATAGCGCGATGCAGGATCTGAGTTGTCGCTTTATTCCGATAGTCGGCGCTGTAGTAGTTTCTGCCATGTCGCACGAAGTTGATTATTGTAGCGCTTGGTGTCCCTACAAGTTCACCCCAATATCAACTTAATCTCTCAGGTGACTTGATATCTCCCACGGAGCCGACATCCACTGGCAGTGGTGGCAGTAGCGCACACACAGTGGCTCCCCCTGCCAACAGCACCGGTACCAACCACAATATGGACGATGACATCTTTGCCGGCATCGATCTCAAACCAAAGATGGAGGTGAGATCAACGAATTTTTTAAATCTATCGTCGAAAGGGGTATGCCCATTTTACACACTGAATCGTCAAAATAGTCATAATAATTGCAGTAATAAGGAAAAATAAACCTTATCCCGAAGAAATACATTTTAAATTATGTTGTGCCAACACGATAATAATATAACGTGACATACCTAAAACAGATCTTTTGTGAACGGAATAAGGTTTATTTTTCGTGTTACCATAATTATGACCATTTTTGGGATTTCAGTGTATCCGAGACGGACTGAACAAATACCCAGTTGACCTACAGTTGAGCTACAAATTTCTCATTTAGATTTTGACTACGTACATATTTGTACGCCTTCTGGCATAACATAGCGCACTCTTTATCATCTTTATTTTTGTACCTACATATGTCAAAGAAATGAATAAATGACTTATGATTACCTGCAATCAAATAAATATTTTGTCAACGTTTTTATATCTTTTAGAAGCATAACATTAATATTTTTGAAGCAAAATGTCAAACAAAAATGCGAATACGAGGCATGTTACCACTTTCGTGTCCGCCACGCCTCGCTTTTGAATGGAATAAAGATTTTCAATCAGATTCTGTTTTTGATAGGAAAATGTTAGGATGGATCTGGACGACTCAAAGATCGACGACGACCTGGACAAGCTGCTGCAGCACATCAAAGAAGATCAGCAGAATTCTATGGACGCGCCCGATAGTCCGAAAGATCCCGGAGAGCCATCCCACAGGTAATAAAACCTTTATTAAACTCTAATTTACTTATTAACCCCCGACAAAAAAGAGGGGTGGTATAAGTTTGTAGTGTGTATCTATCTGTGGCATCGTAACTCCAAAAGGTATGGAGTGATTTAAATGCATTCTTTTTAATCGAAAGCTTGTTTAATCAGGTAACTTCTTAGCTATGTTTCGTGAAAATCTACTGTTATCCTTGTTATCCTTTTCATAGTTAATTAATGCTCCTGAAACCATACTTCGTCTATCATCGATTTAAATCTCAAAATTATTTATCTTGGTAATTATCTATATTTCCTACATCTTGTTACAGTGTAAATTCGCCCATGATGGGACCAGGCGGCATGAGCATACCTGGAATACCGTCCATGAGTATGGGACCAATGTCTGTACCAGGTAATAAATTCCAAACTGTCTTGTATTTAAAAATGAAAACAAAATTTGCTTCCATTTTATTGCTCTATATTTATTACCAGAAAGTCTTAAGTTCGGCTCGTATGTCTATAGGTGTTTGTCCAGGCATCCGAACTACAAGTTCCGGGCCTTCAAGCGGCTGTGGCGGCGTAACTTCCGGGACAGTATCCCGACATTACCACTACACGCTGCACTTTCCACTTCCGCCCACCGAGCCGGAACATACGCCGCATGACGCTAACCAAAGACATATACTGCTGTACGGCGTAGGACGAGCCAGAGATGAGGCTAAGCATGTTGTGAAGAAGATGACCAAAGGTATGAAGCAGGTTTTGATTTAATAATCTATTGGCTATAATGGAATCTTTTTCCGTGAGATAGCTCTAGTTGAAGATCTAAATCTTTTAGGCATGCCACTTTTACATATTTTGTATCAAAAGTTTCCTTTTTCTTCCAGAAATATGTAAGTTATTCTCCAAGAAATTCTCAATTGACGTAGCCGAAGGCGGAAAGATTAAGAAGCACTCTCGAAGTGAATTCAACTTTGAAGCAGTGACGCAGAAATTTCAGGTATTTTGATCGATAGTATCAGTCTATTTAGACTGCCATCAGTTTGTTTTTACTCGATTAACATCGATCGCATGTTTCAATCTATAAAATTTGATCAAATTTGTATGCACCGTATATCTTATTTTAAAACATTCTGTGTCCCCAAGGCGATGTCAATGTACGAACAAGGCGCAGTGTCATGGGCGGTCGGCAGCGCGGTTTGCGAAGCCCTAGCGGCTTACGCAGCAGGGGCTACTACGTACTTGCCGCAGCCCGAGCACGTGGCCTTCGCGCTCGACCTCATGGAGATCGCGCTCAACGTGCACGGACTGATCGAGACGTGCATACAGGTAGGACAACATACACTCAAGATAAATCACAATCTTGCCTCATTAGAGATTTTGCAAACGACGACATTTTCGCAGGCGTCAGTCGCAACTAAAACGCGCTGCAATTAGGATACTGTCGCGACTGTTTACTTTTCAATACGCCGTTAGTAGCGCTGCTGATGTTCTTCTACAACTACGTTCGAAAATGTCGTATGCAAAGGCTCAAGGATCCGGTACTGGAAAGAAGAAAATAATCTGTGGATTGCATGTTGATAAGCTGGCATTTTTTTATAAAAAAAAAGGACAGCTTGCGACTGGTATCTGGGTGTCGATATAAGTTGGTATCAACCCCTGATCTACGTCAAGTAGCTGGGTCATCGGTGACTGAAGGTTGATTGTATTTTGTTGTGGTTTACAATTTACATTATCTCCCGTTTTGATAAGGTGAACGGCCCTACCCTAACAAGCGCAAAACACTATAGTCGAAGGCGAAGTTATATAAGTGTTGTGTTAAATCGATGAATCATTTTGCAGATATTGAAAGAATTATCTGAGGTGGAGAGCGCGTTGATATCGCGTGGCGCGCCAAGCAGCGGTCTGGCCGCGCCACGTGCCTACACGTCTGCATTAGCGCTATACACCGTCGGCGCTCTGAGGAAATACCACTCTTCATTATTACGTAAGTTTTCTGACCTAAACTATGTTTTAAATTCCGAATTATAAATCATCAATGTCAAATTAAAAAAAAAAAAATGCAGCCATCAAAACGTTACATTAGATTGCCTATCTACTAGGTGAAATCAATTGAAACTGTCTCTACTCGTTTTAGTATGCGTGGAGCAAACGTCAGCGGTGTTCGAGCAGTTGTGCCGTCTGGTCAAGTGCGTGGTGAACCCTGGAGACTGCGGCTCAGCCGAGCGTTGTGTGCTGGCTCAACTGCATGACTTGTACAAGGCAGCAGCACATCTCTGCCACGCACCGCATGCCGACACCTTCGCTAACGCGTACCCTAAGATCAAGTGAGTGTAACATTAGCTAATTAATTTATGGCTGCAAGGTTAAAGTGTACAACATCCATCTTCCGCAAACGTCAACTACTTTGATTTATTTTGTTTCAATTTGCAAAAGTTCCATCTTTATTTCACTT
The DNA here is from genome assembly GCA_932294325.1 of Allophyes oxyacanthae. NCBI lineage: Eukaryota > Metazoa > Arthropoda > Insecta > Lepidoptera > Noctuidae > Allophyes > Allophyes oxyacanthae. Next base: position 7,026,625 of record OW028611.1, read on the forward strand.
GATTATTGGATCATCCATTCATTCTTGTCCACGCTGTGCTAGGAGCCAAACGTATTACGTTTCTAGTGAGTAGTGATCGTTTTAATTATCACCTAAGACCTGATTTGCTGTAAACTATACCTACATTCCGTAGATACCGCTGAGAAATAAAACTCTGACGTCAGATGTTGCGACGACCATAACAAATTGACCAAGGCCTGTCAAAATAATGAAGACAGGTAGCCGTATCGCCTGTATACGTCTGTTAAATAAAGCCACGAAGAAATTACTTCAATATTTTTGATACCGTCGTTTGTTATACTATCGTTCATAGTTCAATTATTGCCAAATAATTAAAGATACTAATAAAATTTATGTACGTTTCCAGACAAGCTCTCTACTCTCCACTGCAGCCTACGCCATCAAACTATCCATACAATCCTCAGTTTTTGAGCGAATTTTTCACAAATCCACGAAAAGGTATGAATAATTTAACAGTACACATATTATTATATGTGAAGTGTTTTAGTTACATTTTGCTTTAACAACACCTTAATTTTCAGGTAAAATAGAAATAGCGTGGGCCCGACAAGTGGCGGAGTCGCCAGCTAACAGATACAGTTTCGTCTGTTCGGCGATGCTCGCCGTATGTCGGGAAGTCGACAATGATCGGTAAGTACATAAACTGATTACTTGGTTTATTTATTGTATTTAGAGCTAACTTTTCAATCGCCAGGTAATATTTTATCCAACTAATAAATTTAACACTTGACAGATTTTTTATAGGAAAGCTGTCAAAAATGCAAATTTATTCCTTCGGATTAAGTTATCTGGCGATAGAAAAATTAGCACTTAGACGTCTTTTTAGCGACTTTTAAATAAGGATTATATAGGTTTTAAAATGTTTAAAAATAGTGGCCTAGACTTGGGAACATTGTCTACCAATGATCAGGGTGCCAGAGAGGCTGTAATCAGCTGGCTTCCTAACAGATTCGATACAGATGGGCTTTAAGTATCCTTTATCCCCAATATCCAGAGTGAACGAGCTGGGCGTAGTGTGCGCGGAGATGACAGCGTGGTGCAGCGGGCTGGCGGCGGAGTGGCTGGGCGCGCTGGTGGCGCTGTGCGGCGCGCAGCACTACCCCGCCTCCGCCCCGCACGCCGCGCCGCCGCCGCTGTACCCCGACCTGCTGCTGCACCGGGACCTGCACGACGCCGCTGCTCATGACGCGCTAGCCGTCTTCACTTGCATACTTGTTGGTAAGTTTTACTTATCGTATATCTACATGGGCTAAATAGCTCAAAATTGTTAGGTATATCGATTATTCCTAAAAATCAATACATGAGTAGCAAAATTTTCCGCACGCTCGGCAGGTAAAAATAACGATGGATGTCAGTATGAATCAATTTGGCGTCTCCTAGCTTGCCAATATTGTATGATTAGTATAAAGTTCGTGGTTTTGCTTATTTTATTACTGTTCCCAAATTGTAATAAATAAATAAATTTAACTCAAACAGTACCCTAATTTTATCCTCTTTGTTTTAGCGCGCCACTGCTTCTCTCTCGAAGACTTCGTGCGTCACGCAGCTTTGCCATCACTTCTGAAAGCGTGCGGCGGCGGCGGGAGCTCGGGCAATGCTCCCAATGCACCCTCACCCGATACCGGCGCCAGGCTCACTTGTCACCTGCTGTTGAGATTGTTCAAGACTGTTGATACACCTCAACCGGGTAAGGAAAACACCTCCAAATAAATCATATACTCGTGTAGAATAATAATTGCAGTACCCTAACAGGGCTCATGTTGTGGAAAAAACAGCTTATAACGCCATTGTATACCACATGAAGCAATAAACGTTCTGATTCTGATTCAGAATTAAAGTTACCTCAATAAAAAATCTATCCGGAAACAGCTAGTGTCGGACTGCCAATCGAAAGGTTGTGAGATCGAATGCACAAATAACGGAAATCCTACTCCGATCCCAGGCAAATTTCACCTATAATCCGACCTCTACTGGCGTATCGCCTGCGAGGCAAGACGTCAGCGACAGGGCTTATAGCGAGATAAAGAGAAATGTGCATTATTGTATATTGTGCCCAGCTAACATTATCTCGGAATTTTTTCTTGGAATAATTAACTTCGTACCGATACCCACCCACCTCTTGCGCCGCAGGCGATACGCTAGTTATGCGGTCGGACTATAGCTTGAGTGATGGTTAACAGAAATACAAGTAATTTTATATTTATATTAATCAGAACGGCCGGAGCCAATAACACTATTTAATAATACTGATAATACAAAAACAAAAAATATTACACAAAAAACAATACAATACTTTCACTCATTCTTTCACTCATACTTTCATTTGTATGATCTACAGATAGTTGTTTCGGGTCTGGTTGTGAGTGCATGTGACATGTATGTTTGTAAACTGTACCCTCGATACAGGAGAAATCCTAGTGAGGGGCAATGTATATAAAACGAAAAGACAAAAAAAAAAGACTCATTCTTCTCGCAAAACTTCAAACATTCTGACAATAACAACTTCCACCCATCCGCAAATAAATCAAAATCCGGGTTTAAGTCCAGCAGAGCATTAAGCTCCTTCAGCGATCGCGGTAAAGGCGAGTTGAAACGTGCAAAAAAAATATGTTTTTACTAAAATAAAATCTGATTTGAAATCCTCATCTTCAAGGATCTATTCCCACACCTCAGTTAGGTTATTATCGGCAATTTTTTATGTCACAAGTATACCATTGGAGCCCGTACCTGTGCAGGTCTATACTCGGTGTCGACGTCGCCGGGCCCGGGCGGGGCGGCCGCGGGCGTGCGGTTGTCGTGCGACCGTCACCTGCTGGCCGCAGCGCATAAGAACATCGGCGTCGGACCTGTGCTGGCTACGCTAAAGGCTATACTCAGTATGTGAATTAATTTCTGCCTTTCAATTGTATAGCTTGAGGTCTGAGAGATAATTAGTCAGTGAACTTAGTAGCTGATCCCAGTATCTATACCAACAAGGAGTACTTATCATCGCAGGATCAGCAAAGGCATCGGCGCGCATCGCAGCTAACTTAATGTTGTTTGTGAATTGAAGTGTAGCGAAAGCTTGGTTGACGCCCATAAACTTGAAAAAAAACAGTCTCAAGTAATATATTCGCCGGTACCAAATGCGAAATTTAATTCAGAAGACACTGACCCATTTATCCCTAGTGGTGGGCGACTCGACGGCTCGGGATGGCAGCAAACCTGGGGGCAAGAAGTCATGTGAACTGTCACACATACTAGGCACCAGTGACACAGTACCCACGGACGCTCAGCTAGACCTCATGTCGTAAGTACCCGTCTGATTAACATTCATCACAAATCCATTCATTTTAAGTTACAGTCTGTTCCAGATTATGTTTGCTGTCTAGTAAACAAACGCACAGCAGAAAAAGTAATACCCCCTTATTACAAAAGATGGTTTAGACAAAGTCTAGTAAAACCGAGGTTTTAAATATATCCGTCACTTTCTAACGTCATATGACAAAAAGAGATGGGACGATCTTAAAACCTGAGATTTACAAGCCTTGCTTTAAACCATCTTTTGTATAGTGTTTCAAATATGAAATTGGATAGCTCTGAAAAAAATAAAAAATAGAGGATAAATTGAACATGTTAATTGACCGCCTGATTAAAGTGGCAAGTCGTCTGTTTACTAGATAGGACATTATTTGGTATGGATAGTAGTAGATAATCATTTACATCATCTTGATATGATCCTTGAAAAATTATTTGTTATTTTTTTGCGAAATCTCATAGAGAAATGTGGTTATGCGAAGTTCATTTTCATTTTTGAAGCAGACCGAGCCTTAAGTATTAAAAAAAGTTAAACTTTGCTCAGGAATCAAGGATCATATAATTATCTCAATCAAAATCATATTATTTTCTTATGATTTTAAAACATAACGGACACATATTGACTCGCGATGTTTTTTTTATCCTTAGGCTGGTAGATTCAGAGATGAGTGGGGGCCATAGAACTCCTAGGTTTGTTTTTTTGATATTGAGTTACACGGTTGCACATCCTACGACCACGGACTTGGCTTCACTGTGTACTGTTGTACATACTCGTATCATTCTGACATGATGTACATCGTTGGCGTAGCTACACAGAAACTAAATTAAAAAACATTGCCAATCTTACAACGGGATTTTGCCCAATTGCTGCCCAGAAATGAAATTATGTGCATTTGGTCACTTACGTCGACTTATGTCTGGAAATCAAAACGCATTAAAATCAGATCAAGTATATATCCTCTAAATAATGTAGCAGTATGGCAATTAGTATTGATTAAATGATATAAAAATAATTGTTGCCATCACCACATGTTGTTACAACTAAAAAGATACATCAGTCCTGTGAGCGAAGTACGCTATTTTGAGCTCAATTGCCGAGCCGTTAAAGTTCATATTGCTTTGCTCGGTACCGGCACGGCGAGTCTGCTAGATCTAATTTACCCGCGCCCACCAACCGCACTCTACCCCGCTTCTTCGAACGAACGCCTGCGGTTCTGTCACTTGCACGCTCAAGCGTTCACTTCGCGGTAAGCGTTTAAAGCGCGGCCTTGGGCGAGTGGCGCTTTAAGTGAAAAAAATTATTAATGTTTTTTGCTCATATTGAAAAAAAAATACCTCAGATAAAATCTACTAATACCGTTCAAGTTAATTTTGGGCGGCATTTGGACCTGACAATATGTCTTTTATATAATTATGCCAAATGTGTTATGCTCAAGTTTGCTGAAATCTACAATCAGATATATCGATTGACGCTGATAAATGTAACTGTAACATTATGTATAAAGAGATACGTTTGTTTAGCTTATTATTAAACTTTATACAATCATGTTGATACTTAACTCTAATCGGCCCTGTTTAAATACTATTGTTGCGATGTACAGTCTGCAACTTTTCCGGTCGGCCATCGTTAAGGCTAAAATCGTTTGTGCCCGGTATACAAACGCAGAGTTAGTAACTGTAAGCCGGCCGCAGTCATTCAAAGCATTTTGTTTGCGAAATGTATCACTGCAAAGTATCGTAACTGTACATCTTTGCACTTTATCTACCGATGGACTCCGGGCTAGTTATTACAAGATTAAAATTTTTGATTAACATTATGGAGCATCTCATTTTTGATGCAGAACACTAAATAACTTAGACTTCAAAACACATACATAGGTTCCATAAGTTCGAGGAGGAAATAAATAAATCATTGTCTTATAGGCTGTAGCTACGCCAATGCTCACTCGCTTCGCTTCTCTTCATATTGTTTGCTCCTGTCCATCATGCTCTCTTAAGGGACGTCTCGATGTGTAGTTGCTTCACCCCTGTCTGTGAATAGAGGACACCCTATGGTTGTAACGTTGCCCTTACTAATCAACCCGTTACTTACAAATGTGTATAAATATCTATAATAATTTGTATGAAAAAATATTTAAATCATTATGTAGAATGTGTACTTTCAAGGCCCGTTTACATGTTACGTTTTAACTCCTTCTGCGTTTCATGACACATTTCGTTTATGTAAAAGTCTCAACTAAATAAAGTTTAATTATTATCTTTCACTTTGCTCAGACTTCACTTACGTTAAACTTTGCTGAGGTTATGCGTAGCTCATACTTTACGTTGTACTTAGCAAAGTTTAACGTAAGTAAAGTCTGAGCAATGTCAAAGTACGCACTATAGATCACCGTCTGACACCCGGTTTCTCAAAGGCTAATCAAATTTAACCAGCCGTCAAATCCCCTGTCAAGTGATGATTGGGTGTTGAATTGATTGTTGATGTTGGTAAACCAATCAGAACAGCTAACCTGAGATTAAACATGATCAGAAATTTGACCAGCCTTTCAGAAACCGAGTTAGTGTGCTGGTGGGAAGCCTCCTCTTTCAAAAAGGGAGTGGGCAGGTAATCCTCCACGCGGGCCCAGTGCGGTTTGGTGGATATCAAATACAGCTTGTTCAAACGCAAACGGAGCAAGTAGACGTAGTGTGTATAGGCCTATATTGTATATTTTTTACCGTTACATTTATACAAGGTTAGCCGAAACAGGAATAGAAAACCGGGAACCGGTACCTAATACCCAAAAAAAACCGCTATTCCATATTACTTGACGAAATGCACGGAACAGCAATATTTTTCCCCCAATTTCAAGCTTGAATGAAAGTTGTTCATAATGATGAGTACAATAACCCGGGTTACTATACTCGTTCCGACTAACTTTGTATAAGAATTTACTAACAATATTTCTAAGTAAAGGGTTATATTCACCGTCACCGGTTGTGTCGTCCACAGGTTCACATGTGTTTAACAATCGGCTCTGTGTTTCACTCCTTAATGTCAACAGGTCTACACAACGACTTCTAACTAATTTCACATCTGTTTCCCTTCACGTCGTTCTATAATGTTATTTTAGTTAATAGTATGTAGTATATGAATTAGCAAATGTTCTCCCTTTATCATGGCGTGTCTACACCGAGCGTAATGTCAGCCAGCTGTACTGTAAGCGACGGCCTACTTCAGAATCGATTCCACATATTGGATCTAACGATAAAAAGAACCAACAATTTCCTATTGCATTTATATGCCAAAAACTATATCCCTCCCGTTCATAGTGGGCTACATTACGCTTGATGCGAACACGCCCTTAATTAAAAATAAACGTCTATAAATAAACTGCCTTAAAATTTGGGTGTCAAGCTTCCTCATGTCAATAAACTAAAACGCACAACATAAATAACAAGGGATAATTTGGCATTAAATGTTGGGACACATTACTGCTTATGTGCGATACGAAATATCTGCGTGAATGGAAAGTCGGCAATGGTTGCAGGGGCAGCGGTGGCGTGGGTTCCACTCTACTGGACTCCTCGCAGTCTCTCTCGTCGCTGGCTCGGAGGGTTTTAGCAGACATTTGCTCTGAAGAGTGGGTGCTGCAGAAGTGTTTACAGAACCCTGATGAGTTGTACCAACCGGATATGCTGCTCGATCCTATGCTTACACCGAGACAGGCCCAAAGGTAAGTCTAGAAGTTTCAGGACCTGACTGTGCATGGTAATCTTTAGCATAGACATACCCCGCCGAATATGCTTTTGTAATCTGGAAGTAACACATTTAGAATATGCTCTAGCAGACCATCCTTAGAATTAAAGCCCAATGTGGGTTCAAAGTTTAGTACTTTTTGGACTTCAATCAATCCACTTTGCTGAATGCCACGCTGGCGCGACGCGACTTGCGTCTGTGATGAGCGGAGAAAACAATAATACGAGTCGAGACGCCATACTCGCGCTCTGCGTAATTATGATTTTGTTGATTTATCCGCGCGTTTAAATTGCTGTCCATCAATTTGGAGATTTTTATTAGAGAGATGAGGAAAAAACTACTCCCTTCTAAACGCGAAAGTACCAATTTAGACTAACGTGTCACTCGGCCGCCTCAGCGTACAATACTACTGCGGCAAACGCAGCGTGCGCTCTCCGCAGTCGCACCAGTTACCAACGTGGCCAGCGATTTAGCCTATATACCTCAACCAGTTTGTACTTCCCTTTAAGATAAAATTCTGGTATTATTGTATGTAAATACTCTAAGTTATGTAAACAAATAACAGTAATTCATATTGGTACACAGGTTACTCCATATGATCTGCTACCCCGAGTCTGCAAGTCATACACACCCCGATCTCGATCAGAAGACGATGATAACGAGACTTTTAGAGGTAACTTACTTTTTTTTCATATGTAAAACACGTCATCGATTAATGGGGCTAACCAACAATTCACTACCGGTAAGGGATTCTATAAGATTTTTCAACTGTTGTTGGTCTGAAGAATTTTGTTTGGTATATCAACATGAATTGCTTCAAGAAAAGACTAGATAAAATTTCCAAATCATAAGACATACACGAATTAGCTTATTAAGCTGCTAGTGTGGTTATATATTAAAATATATAATATAAACACACTAACTCCCTTGTTCATGATCGTGTTAAATATAAGCCTTCAATTAAAATCTTTTGTCATCTCTTTTCATTTATATGAAAGTGACAATCACCGATATAATTGATAAAGCCTTTAGGTAATATAGTACCTACCAGTGGTGAAGAGTCCATACAACCCGATTCCCATCGGCTTCCCTTTAGGAATTGGTTAGTGCATAGACCAACGTAATATTACCTATATTATTTACTCATCCACCTGACAAAAAAAGACTTGTTATTCAGTTAGGTCGAGCTCTTCCAGACATGACCATATATTCCAACTACAAATTATAAGAGACGGTATGGATTTTTGTCTTGCAGCAATTTTTAGAGGGCATTTTTGAGACGGCTTCCCTTTTTAAAACTGTCACCCTTCGCCACTGGTACCTACGTCTGTTTTTATGAATAAAGACGTAACTCTTGTCTGCCGTTCTCACTATTCTTTCTCAGCAAAGCGATAAAATATTACTCCCTCCCATTAATAAGACCTATCGTTGAGGACTTGTTGCTGAAACAGGCGGGTTTAACACACTGAGACAACATCATCTTTTTGTTTATAGAACCTAGAGCAGTGGTCTTTACGTATGTCATGGCTGGATCTGCAGCTGATGTTCAAGCAATTTCCCAGCGGATCATCGGAGTTAAGCGCGTGGCTCGATACGGTCGCACGAGCTGTCATCAACGTGTTCCAACAACCCGCACCGCCGCCGCCTGACAAAGACAGGTAATTTATCATCTATCTATCTTTTTTTACAATAAAAATTTGATTTGATTTTGCCTTTTCAAAAGATGTCTTTGTGGCAACTTCCTCTGTAACTTAGATTCGATTGAATATAGCGACTGCAAGTATTGCAAACCAACTAAGCGAGGAATCCGCTATTTATCGGATGAGCTCGGTGGGGCCGGTAGAAGCGTTTTATTTTTACGACTTATCTGCCTTTTCTATCTTGAAAGAGCAACACTTGCAGAATACCATGATTATTCTGCTTTAGGTATATTTACAAAAATTGTCATCTGCCATCTTCCTCTTGGATTTTAAGTCGCTTTCGATACGTTATCAAATGACTGTACTAAAAAAAAAAAAAGAAAAAAAAACGACTTCAGGTATGATCTTAACCAGCTAATTTTCGTGCATGGGAAGCCGAATTTATTTATTTCACATGTTATTCACACATACAATTATTCGTTAACGTATCCAAAACGACTTTAGATTCACCGTGTATGGATACTATCCATTGGATAGAAGAAAACAATGAACTTACAAATAATCGTAATTTCCACCAGGACAGGGACGGATCGTGGCGTGGTGAGCACCAGCAAATGGTCGGAGTCAGTGTGGCTGGTGGCGCCGCTGGTGGCCAAGCTGCCGGCAGCAGTACAGGGGCGAGTGCTCAAGCAGGCGGGACAGGTGATGAGTCGTCACTTAAAATACATTAAATATTAATCGAAAATATCACGCTTGTGTTCCCGAAGAGTAAAGCAGAGGGATTCTGTTGTACACCCACTTTTATTGAGCCCTTTGAGCCTTATAGTATAATAGGGTGCGAATTGCCGTCTACCGGGCATAATTTCATACAACCCCTAAATTATCATTTGATTCTTTAAAATTATTTTTGTAATTTCTAAGGTTAATAAAATTAGGAAAAGCCTCAAGTTAACCAAAAAGACTCAAAATTAAATCCTGTGCTATGGTTATGATAATTATCAAAACTTGTAACATGTATTAAATTTCAGCGAAGTTATTAAAACCGTTCCAGAAAAAAATAATTGAATATGATAAAGAAATCATAACTCCAAAACCACAAAAATCGTGGAATATACACGTGTTATATATTTATGTGGTGTATGGGGTATTTTCGAATACCGCTGAATAATAGGAATCTTTTTTTTTTTTGGATGTCACTGTTTTGTCCAACCTGTATAACTGAGCAATAATCACACATATAGATATTGGAAAGCGGATGGGGTGCAGGCTGTAGCGGCAACTGTTCGAGTGGTGGAGGCGGCGGCGGAAGCTCGCACCGCGACTGCAAGAGCCATCAGAGTCCGAGCTACAAAGGGTGCGTAGTAGCAGACATGTTGGAACAAATAGGACCAAATAAGCAGAGACAAATGTATACAGTAGCAGTTATGATCAAATTGTTTGTCAACATTCATCGACAACATCGTGCAAACTCGGAAGCTCTCGGCTAGACTCCTGTGTTTCGACCATAGCATAGTCATCAATAAGTTCTTTTGAATATATTTATTGAATAGATATCTGTAACTTCTTTTGTTATTATTAAAATATTGTGCTCATAAGTACATTTAACTTAAGTTGGAGGGGTTAATAGAAAGCTAAGCCAAGCCAGTTAAGATAGATTTTTTTAAAAATAATATTACACACATCACAAAAAATCTACCTTTGCCTACGACTTCCCTTGTTCTACAGATTAATTTTACTGACAAATACCTAGTTGTTATTTATTTATATGTTTTCTTCATCAGTTCATCTGGTGGTGGAAGCGGTGGTAAGCGTGGAGTTAGCAGTGGTGGCTGCGGAGGAGGTTGCGCATGCGGCGGGGGTAACGCTGTGCGACTGGCTAACGAACCACTACTGTCACTAGTACTTACCTGTCTCAGGCATCAGGACGATCAGAAGGTATAAATCATGAGGACACAATAAAAACTAATACGTAATGCTTCATTTTCAAGGCGTTGTAGATTTCATTATTACACCCCGTGGAAATGCTTAGCGATATTGGACTATTGCGAGAATTTATCCGAACATAATCGTGTTGAGTAGTTCTATGAAAACTGTAATTTTATCTCCACTAATCATAGTAATATTATAAAGAGAAAATATTTGTATTTTTGTTTGTAATGAATAAACACAAAAACTACTGGACCGCTTTTAAAAATTCTACCCATAAATTAAGGGTTTCCGTTGGCTTAATACAGTTTAAGTTGAGATATGTTTGTATTTTTTTGTACAAGTGTATTTGTGCCAAATAACTGTCTTATCAGCCGGGTCCAGACAGGCCGAGCCGCCTCGTGATGCAAACGCTCCTCGCTCAAGGCAGCGCTCGCCGATTCGTCGCCGTGTCGGTTTTTGTCCTCGCTCAAAAGCGCCTTAGGGCCGTAAGATCAATTGTAGTTTAAACTACGGAAGGGAGTTTAAACTCTGGGCATTGATTAGTTCATAAGATCAATGGTAGTTGATCGATTATTAGCAGTTTAAACCATCGATTAGTTTAAACTAGCCCGAAGGGACGTTTAAACCCTTTTGTATGGTTTAAACTGACCGTGAACTGACCAGATGGCATAATTTGGCGCGACGGTCTTTCAAAATAGCTAAAAAAATACTACCTGCCTGCTTCAAACATTTCTATGTACCCGTGCTAGCTTTGTTTTGTGGTTACAATGGAAGATTATTATTAGAGTGATTCGGATTCAGATATCGAAATAATACCTACACGAGTTGAACAATATTTATTTTGTATTTTTTATTTATTTATTATATACCTATATAGTTATTATAGTAGACTAAATGTCGTTAGATACAATCATTGGAATCAATTCAGATGATATAGAATTCATACGCCGCCGCCGTTTTCGTGTTTCCAAAGCTTGTAAAACGACACACAAGAAACAATATAATATTTGAAGAAATTAAATATACCCATTAATCTATGAATATACCTACACATGAATAGGTACCTATTATTATAACGTCACAGACGTCAAATGACAGTGTCAATGTCAAATGGATCTATTTGTTGTCATTATTTTAATGAACGGATGAACGAACTTCGAAAAAACTAGAGAATGTTGCCATGTGTAAAAGACTAATCGAAGTTTAACTAATCTGTTCATATTTTCTGTTTGATCTTAGGACAGTAGATTAAACCATCGATTATATTTGATCGTAGATTCCGGAATCCATAGTTTACACTGCTTTTGATCTTACGGCCCTTAGTCCGATTGCCTGACCCACTCAGGATGGTCGCGTCGTGTTCGTTCCTCACCCGAACAAAATAGACAAAAACAAGTGTCGGAAATTGACCGAGACACGCTGAAACTGATCGCTCGCCTATGCGGCTCAACCACGCGCCACGAGGCGTGTCTGGACCGGGCTATTGGCTAATTACAATACCATACTGAAATAAACAAAAACCTCCTTTTGTAATTACAAACAGGAGAGCTTACTAAGTTCAATCCACACCCAACTGCAACACTACCTGACGCACGCGCGCGAGCACGACCGCGCCGCGTGCGGGGACACGTGGCAGGACGACGCCGCGCCCGACGCGCTGCTGCTGCGCTTCTCCCTCGCCGGCGGCATGTTCGACGCCATCCGCCGCTCCTACCAGCTCACCGCCGACTGGGCCGTGCTGCTCACCCAGCTCGTGGCGCACCAGCTCATCGACGCCTACAACAACAGGTAGCTAGCTAGTGACGTCATAGACCTGACAGCAAAATACAAAATGTACACAATACCATGAATGGGGGCACACACGGTGTGTGGGGCGGTCAAGAAGGATGGATGGTATGCTCGCGAAATTTTTAAATTTCAGATTGTTTTGCGTTTGTCCACTAACTCACCCTGATGTTACGTGACGATGCGGTTCATGATGTTTTTAACCCCCGACAAAAAAGAGGGGTGTTATAAGTTTGTAGTGTGTATCTGTGGATATGTGTATCTGTCTGTAGCATCGTAGCTCCAAGACGGATTGACCGATTACTATGCAGTTTAAGTTAAGTTTAAGTTTTAACTGAAAGCTAGTATAATAGGGTATTATATTAGCTATGTTTCATGAAAATCTGTCCAGCCGTTCAAAAGTTACAGCTCTTTTTCTAGTTGGAGTCGGGGGTTTTTGACGGTTAGGTTATATCTTGTATCTCACACCTATCGTGCTCAGAGCGCTCAATTTCTCAATGTCATTGCCAGTCCAGACGCACCTTTAATTACATTAGAATGCAGAACAGTCATCACGCAAGTATATTCTTCCTTCCCAAACAGGTTCGGCGGCAATAAAAATGGCCTGACAGACAGTGTGTTTACAATAAATTAATATAGTTTGTGTCGCAGCAACCTCTTCTCTACCCTGATCGACATGCTTGCCACTCTGATTCACTCGACGCTCGCGGACGGAGGCGACGACAACAACCGGAAACACTACCAGAACCTCATGAAGAAACTGAAGAAGGAGATCGGAGATAGGCACGGGCCGTCGGTACAGTGCGTGCGACAGCTACTGCCGCTGTCCAAGAATACTATTATAGAGGTGAGTCATGTTCCTGCGCTTTTGTGACTCACTTAGGGCTATGTTCACCAACAATATAACAGATTTTTAAAATGAAAACGGCCGTTTACTCATACAAAAAGTTAGTGTTAAACGAGTGATTTTGTCTTAAACATAATAATAATGCTAATGTTAATATGCTGAGTTGGTAACCTTTTCGGTACGGGCATGCTCGACGGCATGTTTTTATTTTTTTATTATTATTAGAAGTGTACCTATTTCTTTTTTATTGTGTTTCGTCTGTTGTGAATGTGGCGCCGTTATTATCCCGTACGCAATAAAATTATGTTTCTTTCTTTTCTTTCTTTCAAACATCTGTTATATTGTCGATGAACATTGGCCTTGGAATCTCAAGTGATTTCATTTCGGCAGAATTTTGAGATGAAACATACCCCTGTTGCTAATTTAGACTAATACCTATACAACTGTAAAGTTTCATTGAAATCTGTTAGGCCCTTTTCCCGTAATTAGGTAATAAAAGAACAGACATACAGATGCAGATATTCTAAAAATTATTAATTCGTGTTCTGTTGCTTATTTCTTGTCTCACTAGCCGATTTTCGCAAAATATTTTCAATGTATAGACTATTCGACCTTTACGATTTTATTATAGTGTAAGTTATTAATCCGTAATAATGGACTCGAAATCGTAAGCATAAGCTCCTACTACGGAAATAGCAGTCTATTAAAAATATTGTCCCCTTTTGGTGGTTATATAGCCAACGAACACATCTTAATTACACATCCACTAACTGGTCTAAAAATGCTGTGATTTAATTCCAATAAACATTGACATAAGTCTCCATATGGGCACAATTGAAATAAGTTTTGCTATGACACATCTATTCAATATTGAATGAACAATATGTCTCTGAATTTAAAAACCGCTACAAGGTATCCTTTCCTCTAGATTGATTGTCTCTTGTTTCATTTGTAGGTCATCGCTTGCGAACCGCTCGGATGTCTGGTGGATCAAAAGGGAAACAAGATAACTGGATTCGACAGTGATAAGAAACAGGTAATACTTCAAACAAACATAATGATTAAACATATCCATCAGCTCAGCCTACCGCAGACCACTTTGGCAGGGTGCAAACATTAAAAGAGCGTTATAAAAACCGTACATAACCGGTTTAATCCGGGAGTACCAATTTTTCAATGTGATTTAAGGTTGATTCAATGTCACCCATTTTACGAACTTTTGTGTCCTTAACCGAATAATTGTGGTTAAAGGTAGAGATAAACTACGATAACATGGCGCGCCCCTCCATATTAATGTTTCTAGTCGTATCTCCCTATTGAGCAACAAATCCTTGGATTTATTTTTGTTTGACGGCCGTCTCAGTACGCACATGCGTTGTGAGTCTTGTTGGCGCTTTGTAAATACTTACAAACGCTTTGAATTTTGAAGGGGCGCGGCATGTCCAACTCTAGCTCACAACCGAAAAAAAAATATCCCTACGTATTTAGGCATTACCATGTTTGAAATTTTTACCGAATTCCAAGCCATTCACTGTAGACTTATTCTGGCCCCAAGTTGCTCCAGAACATCAGTCTCCACTTTCAGTGTACTCTGGCTGCATTCTTCATGTCAATGCATCAATACGTTGCCATCAGGGTCTTCGGCTGACGGATAAGCAGCGCGTGTCGAGCTGGGAGCTAGTGGAAGGGGGGCGCAACCCCGCGCCGCTGTCCTGGGCATGGTTCGCGGCCACCAAGATCGAGAGGAAACCACTCACATACGAGAACGCTCACAGGTACGTGATGTAGACGTAGGGCAGCTTACAATTACTGAAATAATTTTTAGAATCAGTTCAGTAGTTCCAGATATTACCCTCACCATACAAACATTATTATTGTATAGAATATCTATGACCAGCTGTTGGTCGCAGTTTCACACACGCGTTTTATTCGTATTAAAATAATATAATAGCCGATATCAGTCAGGGAGAGCGTAGATATCAATTAGTGAAAAAAAAATGAATTGGTTCAGCAGTTCCAAAGAATACATACATACCAATAGACAAAAAAAATACCTCTTTATATTACTAGTATAGACTAAAAAATGTTGAGCAGAGAACTTATTTTTGTTGTAGGTAAAGCGATATTCACCTATTTCTGAACAGGGGTCCACAACCGTGTAACTAAAATGGACTCGTATCTTCATGATGGGTAATTTGTTTACGCGACCGATAATACGTGACGCATTTTCCGTCAGATATGTACCGACCCTTAGTCTCTCACGATCGTATTGAAGTTTAATAAAAAAGTCGATGTTCATTACCATTTTAGTTACGCGGTAGACCCGCTGTTCCTAACATTAACAATTGTTTCAGGCTACTGAAATTCCACACCCACAGTCTCGTCAAGCCATTGAGTTATTATTTAGAGCCACTACCGTTACCACCTGAGGACCTCGAAACAAATGACAATAAACAAGTAAGCGAAACAAAATATTGTTTTTTTTCCTATAGCGAATTCCTTAAATGCACGCGTCAGATAGCCAGCAGTACTTGCAACGCACACGCGCAATCGCGATTCTCCTAGAACTTTCATACGCTATCCGTACGAGAAAATTTAAATATACATTTGAAGCGTGCGACAAAATGGTCGTAAAGCTTCCGGAGGTCGTAAAAATTAGTGAAAATTAAATAATAATAATATGCAATTCGTAAATAAACAATTTATGTTTGTTTAGGACAATGGAAGCCTGGATTCGAGCCCGACTGGCGCCGGCAAGCCCAGGTCACGAAACGCTCCGTGCAAGAATATCAAGAAGTCTAAACCTACTACACCGGTAAATACACTTAGGGCCATTTAAATCGACAAAATAAAAGACATTTAAAATAAAAACAGACTGCTGCCAGTACAAACATTTAAACAGCCATTTTTACTAACTACCTGTTATTTCGTCGGTTCAATGGCCCCTATTATTATTATTCTAATTTATTTGGTCTTATTGCCTTCTAATCGTTTAGATTTTCAAATATGAAAGGTCCATTGTTCAGAATAATAAGATAAATATATTAAGTTATCAACATGATCGAGTGTCACTGTAGAATCTTTCTCGTCGCGACTTTATTATTTACAAGAATATTATTTTCTTGCTAAATGCTTCTATTTTATAACATTAAAAAAATTACGCATTAAATTTTATACTGGCTGTCTGCTAAATGTCAAAATAAAACAAATATAGTCGGCCAAGAATTAAGGGCTTTATCAATATTGGTGACAGCTACTTATTTTTTTTTATCAAAGGCTGAGATTTCTTTTTTTTTTTATAAAACGTTGCCCTTCCCTAGGATTTCACCTGTATCGAGGGTACAGCTTACAAACATACATGTCATACACACATACCCAGACCAAGAATAAACATCATTTTCAAATATTTGATCCGTGCGGTGATCGAACCCGCGGCACGTAGCGTATAAATCTAATCACATTGGTTTTATACGCGGAAATAAACCTTGTCGTTTTATGATATGCAAATGACGTTCATCCTGAGCGTGGCGTGTCTTTACAAATGGCGACTGTTCCAGACGAACGGCGTGGGCGCAGCTCCTGGGTCGGTGGGCGCGGGCGGCATGCCCCCGCAGCCGGCGCAGCAGCCGCAGTTCATGCAGCAGCAGCAGCAGTGGTTCCCGCCGCCCGGACAGAACTATTACAACCCGCCTGGTGAGCTCTATCGACAACTACCTTCTTGCCCGTCTACTAATAAACGCTGAACAAAGTTATGACAAGTTTATACGTTAAAAAATGTATGATAGAACAGTTTTTACGCCACGGATCTTTACGTCTATGAAATTGCCACGAGTCGCGTCGCGTCGAGTGCAAGATCGTGAATATCGTTGTGTTTCTCGCTCCGAGGCTTTGGATTGTTTCATTACTCGAACCTAACTTCACAGACACAAAGATCCGTGGCGAGTACTGTACACAGGGTTTTTAGTAAGGGGGTATATTAAATACCTAACGGTGAACGTGGTCATATACTGTGATTATACTCAGCGAGACCTACCATAGGCGGCCTCTCGAATCCTTCATTTGTATTTGTTCCGTGATCATGAAGATTAACATGCATTTCAAATTCATCTAAGTACAAAATACAAGGAATTTGTAGGGTTAAGATTCCTCTTCACCCAATTATTTCTAATAAATGTTGCGCGATACAGAAGTTTTGGACCTAAATTTTGAATGCATTTGAAGCCCGTCTATTGATTCAAGGATACAAAAATTTGTTCTAAACCTGAATGTTTTAGTGTATGTATGTGATGATAAGAAAACCATGCAACGGCGACAATAAATCGTCGCCTTTTCAAGTGTAGTTCAAAAATATAAGTTGGAACTAAGCTGGTTTGTCTATGCCAGCCGGCGTCAGTCCGCGCAGCGTGGCCGCGGCACCTCCGTCGAACAACCAGTCAAAGCAGGCGCTCAGCAACATGCTGCGACAACGGTTGCCTTTCAACCAGATGACGCAGATGCAAGTAAATGTAAGTTATACCTACATGTTCCTTAACATATCTTTCGTGACTCCCGTATCCCATAAAATCGCGAATTAAAACGGTTGAAGGCGGCCAGACGAGCGCAGTTTTGTTAGTTGTGAGTCGTGTCATTAAGTTTCATACTGCAGACGCATTTTACGTAGTAATCTGGCCTAAACCGTAATAATGCATAGAAACGAATGAAACTTAAATTACGCGAAGCAAAAATCGCTACTCACAACTAAAAAAGTGCGCTCGTGGCCTCAGCTTTAAACATTTGAACATCGACGACATCTATACTTGTTGGTAATTGCAGTGTATGTTATTATAAAGGCACAGAGGATACTGCACCCAATCCTCTTGGCATAATCATTTAGTTTGCTTTATTAACGATACCCAGGGCAAACGGAAATGGGCAATACTGAGCCAGAACCATACAGTAATTTGATATTCAACCAAATAAACTGCACTTTCTGTAAGTGAGAAACTTTACTTCGCAACGCCTTTAACTCGTACGCCGAATTGTGTCTACAAGTGCAACATTCAACAGCTTAATATCTGACTTATCATAAGCCATACTAATAGTTTTGTAATACTTAGCAGAGCGGCGGTTACCCGGGAGCGCCGCACGCGCGCGCGGCCTTCCCGCGGCAGACCATGAGGCAGATGCAGCCCAACCAGATGGGCGGTATGCAGTCTGCGTGAGTATACATTTTCTGTATAAGCTGTGTGTTTTGTGTATAAGCTTACATTAACGTCTTGTCTCTCCACGCTGCAAATCAGCGCTGAGCATCACATGTAATATAAGGCTCAGTGCTCAGTCAGTTCATTTTCAATTTTTTAAATTAAGACATATTTTTCCAAGCAGTCAAATGAATCCAATGGGCGCGATGGGCGGCATGGGTCCGATGGGCCAAATGGGTGGAGTCCAGATGCCCGGACAAATGGGCGGAGGACAGATAGCCGCCGGACAGATGAGCGCCGGACAGATGGGCGCCGGTCAAATGGCGGGCGGCCAGATGGGCGGCATGGGCGGCCAGATGTTCGCGGGACAGTACGCTGGCATGCAGCAGGGGTACGGCGGATATGGACAGCAGATGATGCAGGGCGGACAGCAGCAAATGATGAATCAGGTATGGATAATATAGGTCTTTAATTTCATTTAGTTTTTCGTGTACTGCGCAACGACGCGATTTTAAAGAATTTCATGGAATTACAAGAAGGTCGTTAAGATTGAAACTTTAAACAACTCATAGGAGAGTGAGTGGAGTACTGTTTGTGTCACAGGAGCAAACCGCGGTCAAATGTCGCTGATCATTGTAATTTTTTTATGAATGATTTTTGCAATGTTTTTATAATTAACTTTATCGTCTACTGTAAACGTTAGTTAAGTAAAATAATTACATTCTTAGATTCATTCATAAGTACGATAAGTTAATTTACTTGTGTTAACTACAGCCAATAAGTTTGATTTTAACTTATAAGTGAGAAATACTTTTCTGTGTCGCACTCCGCGCTATAGTGTACCAATGTTCATTCACCCTTTGAACATACATTTACTGTAACCCTCCATCTTCCAGGGTATGGGCCAAGGTGTAAACCAAATGGGTCAACAAGTGAACCCGATGAACCAAGGAGTGAACTCCATTGGCCAAAACGTAGGACAAATGAATCAGGGGGTCGGTCAGCCCTCACAGATGCCCCAGTCCATGGGGCAGATGAGCCAAGGCATGGGGCAGATGGGCCAGCCTATGGGGCAGATGGGACAGATGGGGCAAGGTGGTGGGATGTCTGCTATGAACAGTCAAGCCGCATCTATGGGACCGCAAGGGGGTAACGCTATGGGAGGATTCCCGGGACAACAGACATTCCAACAGGTACTAGCAACTAGTGAAGTTTGTTCTTCATCTCCTTTTAACGCTTATAGTCCTCGAGATCTAAAAAGCCACTTTTGACACATATCATTTGAGTTAATTTGGGATGTGAAGCGTATAAATCGGTAATCAAAAATATCGATTTTTATAATAAATCTATTTAAAATTTTAAGAGTGTATAATCGTTTAAAACTATGAATAAAAAATCGAGAAAAATTCGTCTGATAAGGAATTTATTAATGTAGTACGCACCGAATTTAATATGAAATCGAATTTCTGTAGGTATCTTCATAGAATAATAAAACATATCCATAATTTCATGCCAAAATTATTTATCCACTTGTTGTACCGGTAATAATGGTCCACCAGATTGATTCACGTTCGAAGTACTCACGTAGTTTCGAAACCAAGTTGCGTGATTTACTATTCACAGTACGAAATCGAATAGACAATTTGAAAAAAAAAAATGTAACGGACGGCCGAAATCACGAAAGTCAACGTAAAAAACGGGAACAGTCCAAAATCAAAGCCAGATCACAAAAACAGAGGTATCAGATAAATAGAGAGAACGGACAATTAGTCGGAAAAATCGCGAAAAACTGCACAGATGTCTTTGTCATTACTGCCGGTGTCAAGTAAATTATGATCATAGAGAAATTAAATTAATCATAATTATATAATGTACGTGTCATACAGCCTTTAAAGAGTTTTTAATACCTACGTAATTTTATACTGATATTTCAAACGATTTTTACGATTCTAGTGATCACATCCCTTTATTTAAAAAATAATTGATTGAGAACGTAACCATTTTTATGATATTTAGGCAGTAGATAAACATGCATTTTAAAAATATTTCGATGCTAAAACAATACATAAGAAACTACATACCATGCTAATTTAAACGTATCTCAAAAATTTATAATAATTTCATAATTATTATCAAGTGTATATTCAAAATAAATTTTATTCACAGCCTATAGTAACATTTTCAAGTTACATTCTATCGTTCTTTAAATCTGTCAAAAGGGACTTCTTAGATCTCGGGGAGTATAGTTGTCACATAGCGATATCTCACTCTATCATACCGAACATATTGCTTTTGAGTCCCATCGCTGAATAATTGAGCTGTATTCTATGTATTGTGATTGAAATTTTCATGTGTCTGGGTTTGTTATAGAACATGATGGGTAGTCGCGCCAGTCAAGAAGCATATTTGGCGCAACAGAGACAAAATGCCCGTCCACCTTACATGCAGGTTAGTTCTTAGTATACATTATAGGCGGAGATTTTGGTGACCACACAGATGCGTTATTGCGATAATGCGTCCTGCGTCCATATCACACAGTTCCGTTTTCATTTATTTCGGGTGTAAAAATACCCTTACGAAGCTGAGAGCCCCGTATTCATCCCATCATTACGAAGATTTTTTTGTTTTGAGCCATACCTGGGAACCGACTGGTTATCGAGATATTCAAGGTCAAAAACATTTTTTTATAACATATTTGAAATGTTATTATTAAACTATTTTAGGCGCCAATACTCCCACCCATCCCGCGCCTTGATTACTTAAGAAAAATCTGACAGCCACAGCAAGCAACGAACAATATCTCTTTCTCGCATATAGAAGTTTTCATAAGAGGATATTTATTTGTGACAGAAACAGTCATATTTTATCTGTCATATGTTCTGAGCACATTACACAGTCACATAGCAGTCGGTTGCGCGCATAGAAATAGTACAAGTACTGGAACGCTTAATAGTGCCGTAAAGCCGGTCTGAGGGAGAATACTTTGTGGTAACCGTGTCCTTGTCTAATAGGGTAACCATACATTTTAGATAAAAGTAGGACATGATAGAAATATTTAATTATGTTATGAGAATAGTTATCAGGTAATTAACTACTGATATCGAATAGTAAGAATTGTTTTTTTCCTAGTAAATAGTGAAATATATGGTCCATACAGTGTATCTAAACGTTCTTACAAATATACATACACCCTTTTGGTTATAATTAGAGTCACAGGCAAGGCATAATATATAAATAGGTATATGCAAGGTTACTATATAATAAAAAAGAAAATTTAGAGAAAATTTCGGACATTGCGGAAAAATCCGGACATTTTCTTATACACAGATTACGTGTATAATAAAATGTCATGCGTGAATATTCCGGACATCTGGCAGCTCTAGTCATAGGAAACATTAGATTTTAACATTTTAAGATACAAATTTAATTCCTCTTCTACTTTTTCTTTCTTTTTTCTTTTTCTCTTTTAGCTTTGCGACCATCCTACGACCTTTCTTTATGAGATCTTTCCTATTATAGCAGAAAGGGTAACCCATGCTTAGTGCTGCAGAATCGAATATCACTTATTATAATATTCTTGTTTGGCAAACTCAAGTATAATCATCATTCACAACATTAAGCAATAAAACACAATGAATGAAAGTCAAAGCAAAACTTTTTTTAATTTCAAAACGGCATAAACAGGTCGTCGTCGTTTCGTCAAAACGTTGAGATTCTAGATTCACGGTTCCAAAGTGGGCCGGGTTCTATGGAGAAGAGACCGGCTAGAAACTTAATGGTTGATTGTAATTTTAATTGTGTTGGCATTATAGTTGTATTTTGGGTTTATGTGCTTGTTTCCTCTTGCTTTACTTTCTTATTTGGTGGTTCACTGGAAACTGCAACATCTTCCCATTTACTACAAGATCCTACATGCCCTGATTCACCAGATGTTCCTGCACGTACAATTTATTTTGCACGTACAGTTTTTTTTCTTTTTGTGGCTATCTGTAATGTCAAAAATGATCTTCATTATGGCACAATATCTAAGTACAATATCCAATCCAGTAAAAGTTTAATCCATCTAACTATACTAATAGGAAAATATTAAACACAAATAAACAATAAGCAAAGTATGTGAATCTTAAGTTTGTGCAATGTGTTATACTTTATATTAGTATAAACTATTACAGACCAGACAATTACACACAACATTATACAACAGACACATACAACAACTGATAATTATTAAACATATTACAATAGTACCTATGGTAATATTGAAGGAACTGCTTCAGGTTTTAATTTTATTTTTGCTGCTGTTAAATAATTCATTATCTTTAAAATTTACGCCACAAACACATGCGAACTTTTACACACTAATGTCAAGGTTCGTGGCTGTTATCCATAACACCCTCTGCTTATTATCAGCTGGAATCCTGAAAAAAACAAACATGGAATTTTAATAAAGTCTATAATTTTATAAGAGATACAAAAAAACATTATTATCTATTCGGCACAACAAACAACAAATGATTTCAACAAATTAACTTAAACTATATACAGGGTTATTTGTAAAACACCAGCAATGCTTTAAGGGGTGAAACTACTCATCAATATGAACAACTTTTACTACGGGACCAACCATGAAATCGCGAAAAAAAATTCAAACTTTTCATACATTTTGATGGAGCAAGGTTAATCTTTTGTATGAAAAGTTTGATTTTTTTTTCGCGATTTCATGGTTGTTCCCATAGTAAAAGTTGTTCATATTGATGAGTAGTTTCACCCCTTAAAGCGTTGCCGGTGTTTTACAAATAACCCTGTATGTATACTTATACTATACTTGGAATCACTCAAATTATACAAAACAATAAATGCATCGAAAATATGCTACGCATTACAGATTATGGAAAACAAATCCAAATTTATTAAAGTACGTAAATTATTTAACTTAGTGGACTGTATGTTATGTGAAACGATCTAAAATAAGTACTTGGAGCAACTATATCCCACAAAATAAAAATATATTGTCACACTACTCAATGAAACTTACCTATGGAACGATATTCCACAACCAGGATAATATTCTCGCTTGCACCCAATCATAACTCAAGTATTTACCATCTTGTCGCCAAAAAAATATTCTAGGCACAAAAATAATGTTTGATCACGTTTATTTCTGAACTATGAAAACCACGAATGTTGACAATAGGTTGACAACTAAGTTGACAATGTAAGCCATTTTGAATGATGTAGTGTTTCCCGCATGCAAACTTCTTTAACTACTGGTATCCAAATATTGTAATAATCAATCTTATTGAATAACGTATGGAAATAATAATATTTAATATAATATTTAAAGCACGTCAATTATAATTTTTATTATGTTTATTTTAATAGCCGTGGGTAGAAGTTTCATTAGTTCTAATATGTATGTAAAAACGATTCTGAAAATACCAATTTAGTAGATTACTAAGTTGATGAGTAATGGCCATGTGTG
This sequence comes from Allophyes oxyacanthae, assembly GCA_932294325.1. Classification (NCBI taxonomy): domain Eukaryota; kingdom Metazoa; phylum Arthropoda; class Insecta; order Lepidoptera; family Noctuidae; genus Allophyes; species Allophyes oxyacanthae. Next base: position 7,050,545 of record OW028611.1, read on the forward strand.
CGAGAGGGACACCGCTAAATCTCGGGTGACTTTCATGTGGGCACAAAATTTCGTACAACTAATTATAGCAGTAAGCTCTCTAGTTATAGGTACTATGTATTATCTCTATGGTTGCGCGCGATATATAGCTATATAACAGCTGTTTTTAATACCTAAAAATAAAAGTTGTTTCTCAGCAATTGTTTTTGCAAAATATTACTTGGTTGGATATACTGTATCCGTAGACTTCGGCGCCGTTATGGGTCTTTTTACATTATGTAGACAAAAACGCATATTTATGTGTAACATGGGCGCGGGTCGCATTATCGCAAAAACGCATTTGTGTAGTCCCAGTCTTTAGTTATGAAATATGGTTTCTTTTTATAGGTAGCTAAGTATAAGATTCCTGATGAATTTGTGGTCCATCCTTTCCCATAAGCTTAGTTTCCCTCGTTTTGAACCCAAAGGGGATTTCAAAGTCTGTTTTACATACAAAAAAGCAATGTTTAATTATTACCTCACTCCGAATCGACGTCAAAACAAGTTATTCACCCTAATTTCCCCCTACAGCAAGCACCAAACGTAACAATGGGTGGTATGGGAGGGCCAGCGCCGCCGTACCCGCGCGGCATGCAGCCGCAACAGAGCTCGCAATACCAACAGCAGATGAACCAGCAACGGATGCGGCAACAGATGTTGGCCATGCAGCAACAACAACAACAACAGGGCCCTCTCGTACAACACCTGCAAAGACAGCAGTATCAACCGCCTTATTAGACCTTACATATTGGTGACGATTTTATTGCAAACTACATAGCATAGTATCACTCCTGTATTCCCCATAGGGTTGGCAGAGCTGTACTTTTGTACGCCTACAATTCGCCGATACCGTTATTAAGCGGTATACGGACAAACCCATTGCCATCTACTGGGCACAATATCAAACACCCTGGCTTGGAAACGGGATAAAAATTCAAACATGTTAACGCCTGATATACTGGATATTTTTTATGTAGTGAACATAATTTGTAGAGTGATTCAATCTCTGTCTCTAAATACAACCACAGTATTGGGATACACTTTAAAACAAATGAAAATTCGACTTAGTATGGGGGGACGCATAATTTACTAGCGCAAGCCATACAACATCAAATTTTATTTTGTTTTGGAATGAATTTTAGTACTGCGGTTGCAATTGTGAACGGACACTGAACCACTCTGCAAAATTTGCGCACTATATTAAAAATTATCCAGTTTAATATATTTTAAAGGGAACTTTTCGTTTCGGTTTTGTTCTTTAACCACAATTAACTGGTTGAACTATCAAAATTAAAACGATTCCCATTGCGAACTTTGAGCAGCCGCGCTTGCGACTACTAAACAATGCTTTCTAATCAACTATTTAAACTTTAACTAAGTTCGACATGTCTAACTCCGGTTTCTGAAAGTCTAATGAAATCTCATCCAATGACATTTTGGGCAACCAATTAGAACCAAAATCTACGGTCGATACGAATATACCGCGACCATGTATAACCAGCTAACAAGCTCGTTAACTGATGAGAGATTTAATAAGGCTTGCAAAAATAAACTAGAGGTAAATATATTGCTGACTTTTTTTATCATTACCATTTCGAAAAGGATAGCAATAAGTTTAGACCTGTGGAATTTATTTTAATTCATCAAGGTGTGAACGGTCGCCAAACAACAGATTTTCTAATGCGTCTACTTTGCGTCGCTTGTCGTTAAGTGTATACTAATTTTTTTCTTACTTGTCATAATTACTAAACAATCTGCACATGGTTTGTTGTAGCGTATAAATTATTATTTCATTCTCAAATGAAATAATTATTTATACGCTACAACAAACCATTTACCGCAAGTAGATTTGGTAAAAAGTGATAAATTATCAAATACTGTTAAATTTAACATGATATTTAAATTTTTTGAATGACATTTTTCGTTAATAAGACATGGGAACATTGTTTACTAAATAAGACAAGTAAGAAAAAAAGAGAATTATCAATAATTATTATTAATACGAGTATAGAAATGAAACTCTCGCGCCAAGCGCGTTTAAGGTCACGATAATAGCCTACCGTCTCACTGGACGTGAGACGGTAGGCTAGGTAGGTAGGCTTGAACGGAGATTCCATTCTATACTCGTATTATTTAATATTCTTATGGTATAGATAGTTTGCAACGGAACCAATATCGTTGAAAAATCATCACTTAACGTTTGATTGATTATACTAGGAGTAAATTAGGGTGCCATTGGCTATATTCGGAGGATATTTCGAGAGCCATAAAATAGGACGCCTAAATGATGGACCAAATATACTTACAGCTACTACTAAAATGAGTTTATATTGCATACTGGTTTTTACTATTGACTGGAGAATAAGTACGCTATCTCTTAAAATAAAATCCTAAAGAGTTCTAGGTATATTAATTTGAATTTATTTGCCGTCTTAAAAGCTATAAATCTTATTTCTTCCTTAATCAAGCTTAAGTTTTCAACGATTCCAGTCAATGTAAGCTCAGTTACATCCGTATAACACCAATTCAATTGTGATATGCCGTCCATACACGACAAGACATCTAAACGGCTACCTTAGTAATATTTGTAGTTTAATGCTAGGCGTTGGCGTAGAAAAATCGTGATGTCGCTAAGGGCCGATTTTTCAATGGCCAGTTAAAAGATATCTAGCAATTAATTTGAAATTGGAACAGTTTTTGTATGGAATTATCAGAGGAATAATTTAAGTGAGGTTTATCTAACTATTGAAAAATCGCCCCTAAGTTAAATATAAAATGTAAGTTGCATATTCAGCAATCATCTGTTTGACAGGTACTTTGGCTATTCGTAGAATAATTGCCCAATTCTGTTGCGCATTTTGATAGAACTAAACTAGACTAAACGCATCTGTCAATATCTTTTTCTATTAAAACAGGAAGAGAATGGCCCTTAATTTAGTTTAGTCCTGTCCGAGTGCGCAACAGAATCGACATCAATGTGACCATTTTAGGACCGCGATGTAAAATGTAGTCGAAAGATTTTGGATCATTTGTTGCGATATCGCTTTGAGATCACCATATGGCCGAAACACGAGTCTTTAGCGAAACCCGACTGCATAGTCCTAGCAAAATAAATGTACCTATTTTCATAGATAAACACGACATCCATGTAAGGACTGAGAAGTTCTTGATATTATTTATCAAAGAGATGAAAGCCTGACAACTAATAGATGGACCGTGAGGCGGTGTCGCTAGTATCGATACTTCCACACATTTCATACTAAATATTAGTTCCGATAAAATCCGCAATATGCCGAAGGTCCAAGTATTAGTTGTCAGGGTATACTTTGGATTCCACTGCATCACAAAGTGTGTAGTTGAACAATAACTTTGTAGGCAAATTACTATTGTATTTATTTTTTATTTATAGAATGATCTTATTTTGTGAGTTCTTTTATTTTATTTTAAGCCTCTTGTAGTAGACATTTTGTCTGTATATTTTCTCATATTTATAAAAAGATAGTTTTAAGATCTATTTTCGTCTATTACAATCACGGATCGAATTTTACTTGTTTTCCGTGTTCATACAATGATTTAGAAAACAAGCTAAGAAAGTTGAATATATCTATTTTATTATAATCTAGTACAATTTTATGAACTCACAACCATTTAGTTTTAAGTTAATTTGTGTAAATAGTTTGTCATTTATGTTTAATATAAGGAGAATTTAGATGATTATTGCTGTTTATTTTAGAACCATATTCACCGGCCAAATAAAAGATGGTTAAATTAAAAACGTCGATAACCTGAATGTTTATATTGGTAAACAGTCAGTTTTATTTTATTCGTCTGTTATTTTGTTGGTGAAAATTGCCCTTATAAAATACATGATTTAACACACGCATAGTAAGACACGTGATTTAGTAAGCCAGCGTCATATCACAGAAACTGCTAACGTGTCTCAAAAAATAATAATTTTGATAATAATAAAAATTTGTGCCGATAGTCGTACGGCTAATGGCTTAGTTGCCAAGAGTCTCGACCAACAACTCGAGAGGCTCTCGCTAGGTGGCTGGAGTAAGGGCCTGATTCAGAAAGCAGTACTCCTTAGTCCTTGCGCGCATTGTTAGGAGGTTTCTCTCTCTAGAGCCCTGACCACCGGTAGCTTCAAGAATATTATAATATTCTTGGGTAGCTTGAACCCTGTTGTTCCGATGCCAGTTTGTCTCTATTCTATATTATAATTATACAATTATATTATTAATTAATAATGTAGTTACAAAAATAAAAGAATACTTCTTTATTATAACAAAGTGAACGTAAAACGTAACGTTTATTGTTTTGTTTACTTGTCAAGTGTCAGCATCAGCTGTCAATGCTGTTGGCTGTCATGTCTGTGATCAATATTTTTAGGTTATGTTATTAAACGCGCAATAAGATTTTTTGATAAAATGTTAAATTATATAAAACTATCTAGACATAGTGCCATAAAATCTTTTATCAACACACATAATTGTGAATGTATTAATAGGCAAATACATAATGTAGGACTCAGTGATATACCAAAAGTAACAGCCACCGATATAAAGAAATTATTACGACAAAAAGGCTTTGCAGTACAAGACGGATTCACAGCTCTCACCACGAAATGTTCTATATGCTCCGGAGACCAGAAGTGTGCTGAAAGTAAAGTTTATGTGAACAAAACAACCGGTTAGTAATATTGTAAACATAACCTAAAAATTCTTACGTTTTTTTTAATGAAGCCAGTATGAACCAAGAAATTTTATCTTGATTCGTCTGTGTCTGATAAAATAATTTTAGGTCAGTGTATTCTTAGATATGAAAATTTAATTTTTCCGTCAAACAATTTTATAGCTGCCTATAGGTATACATAGGTACGCACGGCTACATCTCGAACTATACATTTTCAGTATTAGCTGACCTCTCATTGTACGGAAAGCAGATACACGATCATGCGAGGTCAGCTTATACTAGAAATGTATAGCTTGATATGTAGCTGTGTGTGCATAACACCTTTTTCCCATGAAGGTAGGCAGAAACTACAGATCATCATGTGCTACCATCCTTACTTACTCCTTTTGGTGCATTCATGCATCTATTCATACATGCACTTTGCACTTGACCTATTTGAAGGTTATCACCAATAAGGTCAATATAAATTATTCTAAGGCATCACCACCCTCATTATTATCACTTATGAAAGAACTTTGCAGGAATTGCAGGAACCCCATAATTATCCATGTTATAGCTTTATCAATCAACATATTACCTGTACATCAGCACTACTTTTTCAGGCTACTTCCTTTGCCCCAAATGCAATGTCCACGGAGATTGGAATATTTTGGAAAGGCTAGTGAAAAAAACTAAAGTTGAGACAACTATCAAAGACTTTATAGAGAAATGCCAGCAGCAGTCAGAGGATTTCTTGAAAGATTGGCAGACAGTTGTCAATGACTCAACACCACTGATACAATTAAATGAGACAGAATTATTAGACTTATTTAGGCTATTTGAGTTTCCAGTAAGTGCTTTTTTAATATATTTTTTGGCTTCATTGTGTTAAGTTTTTTTATTTTTAATGAGGCAAATATTTAAAACTGATACTGGTTTATCTTACCATTCTTTACCAACTTTTATATAAAATATAATTCAATGCAAAAAAATGATGTGTTATTCTTAGTCTTTCTTGCTATCTAACTTTAAAACTTTACTCTTCTTTCACAGTTCCATCCTGAAGCCAACAAAATATTATCAGATGTTAGAGTATCAACTGACCATACAGTATTATATTTCCCTTTAAAAAACTCCCTAGACAAAGTGGTAGGTTACCGAAAAGTACAAGCAGGAAGAGAGGATGAGACTGAAAGCCATGGGCTCCATGCAGCAGGACTGTTCTCCTGTAGAGCTCCGAAGGTTAGCCGTAGTGATCAAGCAATTCTTGTACCAACCATACAAGATGTATTACATTTAGCAGCACAAAAAATTCCTGGTAACTATATTTGGACCATTCACCTTCAAAAACTCTTTAACTAAAACCAGGCACTCCACTACTCCAGCTTCCTCATATGTGCCTGTCCATCACCCGCTAATTTGATACAGTAAACTCACACATACAATATGCAGAGAATTAGAAATGCTACTGCAAGACGCAAGCAGTCGGATGTGATGCCAAGTGACACATCATATAGTTGTCAATTGATATGTACATATATTTAATCCAAAATCTGCGAATTGTGTGTTTTGACCTCAAAGCAATAAAATAAACTAACTGTTATGGCAATTCCCTTCACTGCCATCTCGGTGTAAAATAACCCTTACTCTGTCAGCCTCATCAAGTGCGTTGGATGAGTTGAACTTGTCATAAAATATTGCTTTTAGTTGACGACACAGCTGGCACAGTGGCTAAGGGATTAGCTTTCTACGCTACGGGTCTCAGGTTAGATTCCCGTACGGAACAAATACTTGTATGGCCTACAGATGGTTGTTCCGGATATGGCTATGTGTGATTTATGTTTAGTAGCTGTACCCACGACAAAGAAGAAATCCAGAGTAACGTTTTTCCAAAAAATAAGGGGAAATAAAAAGTTGTGTACAATAAATAATAGTCGAATTTTTTTAGGAACACTGATTTGGTTGAGTAACTGCAGCCTCCCGCCGATAGTGCTGCCCACTCTGGAAAGCTACCAGAAACTATGTCTGTGGGGCGATTGGGACAACATGCGCGCTGTGGCGGAGAAGCTTGGAGAAGAGAGATGCCGCTTTGTCAGGTACCTATATTATGAAAGCAAAGATCCAGTTTACCGCCGCCACGAGTTTGTATCTCTCTTCTATACAGAGCGAGTTGTACAACGGATCACTACGCCAGCGACGGTAATCTTTAGAGATAGGATGGTTAATAAATTCTCAGTAGGAGCCCGGAGTTTGGAAATGCGTCTGGTAGATGACAGTGAACTCGCCCCCTGTTACATAAAAGCAGCATCGGCGAAATATGGGTGTACACCTCTGCTTAACCTTTTGAGGAATACAAGCGTGATCAAGGTATATCTGGTTTAAGACATTTATTTCTCATAAGAATACAATATTCATTTGTCTGAAAAACACAAGATTGCATTTTAAAAAAGTACATGAGCACAAGTTCCGGAGCGACAGTATTCAATTACAGAGTAAACTTAATTAATTATTGTAAGTAGGTAGATTTAAAATTATATTAAATGGAGAGTTAGGTAATGTGGGTAATTTTAAAATAATTACATCAAAACATACAAAACATTGCAAGCTAAACTAACGTATTATGCAGCGCTAATGCAATGGTCTTATTACGTGTCGAAGATAGAAACACATCAATAACTATCTTAAGATTCTATAGTTCATAAGTATATATTTTTATCTATAATTACGGAGTTATTGAATGTGTGATGATAAATATTATTATATTGCGCATGCATATATATCGTTCAGAACCTTTATATATTTTCCCTTACTCCACAGACCTACAGACGGCCTAGTGAGTGCGACAGAAGCTGCAGGAGCGAACTTGTCGCTAAAGTCTCTAGTTTCAGAAGCGAAGCCAGCCGCGCATCGCTCCATCACCACCTTCGCCGCGCTTAGGGACGACGTTTACTTTGAAGTCACCAATGTCGATAAGGTACCTACATATACACACGATTATACTACAGTCAGCTTTACTTATTTATTTACTAGAGAATGCACCCGCAACACTGCGACACTGTGTTGCTGCGAATAATCTGTGCCGACGACTAGGCCCATAGCGCAAATAGTTATCCAGTACATAAAATGTACACAGTATGATGTGAATTTCGGAGGAATCTATCACACCTCGCATGATCTTGACAGCGATGACAACTTGGTTTCGACCTCGCCGCACTTCGAGGGAATTATAGCCTAGCATTCCTAGCAGAAAAAGTGTAGGGTATTCTGGAAGTTCACACAAAAGTTGCACTTGCGCCTGCACAGAAAATCCATGAGAAGAGATGGACGCGTAATTAAACGCCCTGAATAATGTGCACAACTCTCATACATAGAAATTAGAGTTAAAATTGAATTATAGGTATATTCTGCAACAGGTGCGCGGTATAAAATGGCGTCGTTTTCCGGCGCTCGCGCGTCTGCTAGGTGGGCACCGGCGCGGCGAGCTCACTGTGCTCACTGGACCTACAGGCTGCGGGAAGACTACGCTATGTGCTGAAATGTCCTTAGATCTCGCACAACAAGGGGTTTGTATGATTTTCTTCAGTTAATTTTTAACCCCCGACAAAAAAGAGGGGTGTTATAAGTTTAACGTGTATGTCTGTGTATCTGTCTGTGGTATCGTAGCTCCCAAACGGATGAACCGATTTTCGTTTAGTTTTTTTTGTCATAGATAATTTTATCCCGAGTGCCATGTTTCATGAAAATCTGTCCGTTCAAAAGTTACAGCTCTTTTTCTAGTTGGAGTCGGGGGTTTTTGACGGTTAGGTTCTATTGTTATCTTAGCGTGTGATCTAATCGAGTTCCTAGTTTAACACCAATCGACTACCGCTCGAATTCCACCGTTTTTTATAAACCTTGATTATTGCAGCAGTAATTTTTTAAGTGCATGTTGCATTGAAACACCCATAGTTCAGCAGCTGAGGGGCTCGTTGCTACATGGCTACCGCGCAGATCAGTCGATCAGCGAGGTTAAGCTGCGGTTGCCGCGGTCAGTCCATGGATGGGTGACCGTTTCTCCGAACATCGAGACCCCTCCGTGTCTCGGATAGCACGTTAAGCAGTTGGTCCCGGTTGTCATACGAATAACTATGACAGTCGTTACGGGAGTCGGCAATCAAAAGAGTCTGACAACCGGTCTAACCTTAGGGTATCAGTGTCGCCCAGTAATTGGGTGGCAGAGGTCAGGTGGCAGTCTCTCCGTGTAAAACAAATGGTATTCAGCTGCATCTGGTTAGACTGGGAGCCGACCCCAGTGATGATCAATAGCAGCTCTAAGTTCAAATTATAGAAAACACATCTAACAACTACTGACCCTATCGTAAGTCACTAACGAATGGTGACATACTGCTTCTCCTAAGATAAATTACTTATATCAATGTTTTTTACACAGGTAAACACACTCTGGGGCAGTTTCGAGATCCGCAACTCCCGGTTAGCGCGGACCATGCTGCAGCAGTTCGCCGGAGTACCTCTAGAACAGAACCTCCAGGATTTCCACAAGTACGCCGACGAGTTCCAAAAGCTGCCCATCTATTACTTGGCCTTTCACGGACAACAGCCCATCAAAGTTGTCATGGAGGTAACAGATAATAAATACTAAAACCCAACTACGGAATAAACCAACTGAAAAAAACATACAATAAGAAAATATTCATATCTCAAATCATACCCTGAAATTTTTCTCTGACTTATGGAATTCCGTATTATACAAACTATGGTAATAGATAGATCAGCAAATTAAGTCTATGGCTCGAAAAGACAATTTACTGAATTATCTATAATATAAGTACAGTCTGTCAAGAAAGTCAGGAAAAGGATTTTGAAGGAACTAAAATTCTTCTTCGCTCGCAACCCTAAATAAGTACCGTAGGTGTCAGTTTGGGTACAACGATGTGTTTATTTTACTATTCTGTGTAGATGTTTTGTGATAAAAAAAAAAATTCGGCATTAATATATTAAAAATAAACAAGAGAATATACAAGTGGCGCCCTCAATCCTTTTCATGACTTTCTTGACAGACTATACGGACATCACCATGATAAAGCCGTGGTCGCATGCCACCATAATAATAACGTACTTATTTAGGTTAGGACCTTTAGACAGGCACACAATATCATAAATAAAAGCTCTTTCCATGCTCGTATTTATGGCTGCATAGAAAGAACTCTTGATGTAGGGACGCCATCTTGAAAATGATCTAGGGCCGGAGAAAGGCGTCCGTCGATCTGCGACCTCCATGAGAAGAGGCCGTCGGGCGGCGGACTAGATGGCGTCCATTATCCGACCAGATAGGCCCAAGTTGGCGGTGTTATGTTCCACGTGCACCAGTCAAGAGCGGGTGCGGCTGGAAGGAACCCGCTGTAGTTAACAGTGGATTGAGGTCTGTACGGTTCACGTTCAGGCAATTAATTTACTAACGTCGCGACCTACTTTGAGTAATTATTTTTATATTCATTGATCGAAATAATATTTAGTTGTACAATTATAATATAGACCAGGGCCAAACCGATTTTAAAAACCCAAATTTAAAAAAAAATCTTAGCAGTATGTGGATGGTCGGAAAATTTAGGGTAAATTATGAGTAATTTAAGAAAAATAAAGCAGACTCGGAAAAAGTTCCGGAAGGGAGGTGGGGGGGGCTAAATATACGTTTTGACGGTTTTATACTGGTTTTTTACGATTTGTGGCTAAAATATGCATCCTATCGAAAAAAGTTTAATATAAAAGATGTAGATAATTAAAAAATCTAAAACTTTTTAATTGAGCATTTTTCAACATAACCCCAAAATTATCGAGAAAAACGCTAAAAACCGATTTTTTCGTTTTTTATTTTTATAACCCGCATTTTTTAATTTTGTTTTTATGTTTCTCGTTTAATACTTTCCTTTTTATGTTTTAAATAATCGGTAATTTTTTCAAAACAAAATATTCAGTTTTCGATTTTATACGAATTAAAATTAAAAAAACAGCCTAATTTTCAATCGAAAAAGCTCACTACAAAATTTTCAATTTTTTAACTTTATGAATACTCATTTTCTTCGTTGAAACCTCTATTTTATGACGGTATGAAAAATATATATTGTTCGTATGGAAAAATATCGTTAAAAATGCAAAAAACTAAAAAAATCGTTTTTCATAATCGTTTTTTCAGTTAATCTTGACATTTTTTTATTTTTTGTTGCAAATATTGGTGAAAAAGATTTGCTTTCATATAATATAATGTTATTTACAAAATCTAAAACGAAAAGAAATCGAAGAGTTAGAAGTTGAACCCGAAGAAAACGAAATCTACGTTAGTTCTACTGATGCAGAGCAACCTACAAAGAAAATGAAATAAAAATAAAAATTTCGATATTTGACTGTAATAACACAATTTTATATATATTTTTTTTTAAACTGACTTGTACATTAACAAAAGTTTATGTAAAAAAAAAATCTGAATAAATAGCCTTTGTTTTTTGGAGTTTTTACGTATTCGATTATTGTGTACAGTTAGAGCATTGCACTGAAACTGTTATTGTTATAAACTATAAGGTCCGACCTTTCTAGACCCAAACCCTTTAATGGGTTATTGTACTCATCATTATGAACAACTTTTACTATGGGACCAAATGTGAAATCGCAAATTAAAAAAATATGCTGTTGCATACATTTAGTCAATAAATATGAATTATTTGTACGGCTCAACAGTTTCTTTTTTTCGCGGTTTCTTGGTTGTTCTCATAATAAAAGTTAGTTCGATAGGATGCATATTTTAGCCACAAATCGTAAAAAACCAGTATAAAACCGTCAAAACGTATATTTAGCCCCCCCCACCCCCCTTCCGGAACTTTTTCCGAGTCTGCTTCATTTTTCTTAAATTACTCATAATTTACCCTAAATTTTCCGACCATCCACATACTGCTAAGATTTTTTTTTTTTTTCAAAAATTATTGGCCCTGGTCTATAGTTGCTATAGCTATTAAACCGTGGATTAGCATCCAACATAACTTTTCGTGTATCTTTTACGTATAAACTTAGTATCGTGAAGTCTGTGGTTTTTGTCAACTCATAACACAACTCAACTATAACGTACGACCTCGGAGCCATATAAGACCTGTCGAGAGAGTTGTGAATGCTTATACGAATCCCGCACCCTTAGCCGCAGAGGTTGAACACCATGGTGGGTTTAGCTGGTAAGACTCCAACATGCCCCTCCGTCGCCCCTACGACGAAGGAAGTCCATGATGATTTCCATTTAAACAGTACACCATCTCTTCAGGCAGTAGAGCACGCGCGCTATATGCACGACATATCGCACGTCGTGGTCGACAACGTGCAGTTCATGTTGGGGCTCGGAGAGGACCGTGATGGCGACCGCTACCATAGACAAGACGGCGTCATCGCCGCCTTCCGAACCTTCGCGACTGCCAGGCACTGCCACGTGACCCTAGTCATGCACCCCAGAAAGGTCAGTATCTTAGGAACGTATTCAGTATTGGAGCTACAGCATCGCTACCATAGACAAAACGCCGTCATCTCCGAATTTTGTTCCTTCGCTACTGCTGAACACTGCCACGTGTCCCTCGTCATGGACCCCGGGAAGGCCAGTCTCGCATTCTAGGAGTTATTAGTTAATTCTAATAATACCCGACGTTTTATGTTCAATTACAGGATTTTTGGAGGGCAACATAGTATTTTATTCCCTTTGTCCTGCGATAATTTATAAACCATTAATTGCCTCTTGTGGGATAGGTATTATGATTTGATGAACATGAAATGAATCAAATATACTCGTAAATGTTTCCCGCTGCCTTCAGGAATTCACTTTTTGCCATTTTGAGAAAAAAACCGAAACTTATTACTTTCTAAGTAATATAGATGTACATTTCTCCATTTTTTTTAATCAAAATTTTGCACATGCTTACCGTTTTAATTAATTATACACTATTTATTCACAGGAACGTGAATCAGAAGACTTGTCAACCAGCTCCATATTTGGCAGCGCGAAAGCATCGCAGGAGGCAGATAATGTTCTTATAATTCAGGTAAAAATATATTATTTATTTCCTTCGAATGTTTTGCAACAGTTTTACATTAGAGGCGTGAGATTTGCAGGTATATTTTATAACGTTAAATATTTATTATAGGACAAACGACTGACAGCCGTGCGAGGCAAAAAGTACTTACAAGTTGCCAAAAACCGGTATAGCGGCGAACTTGGTATTGTTCCACTTGATTTCGACAAAGACGCGCTCAGCTACCAAGCTAAGAAGAAAAGCAAAAGTAAACACGATGAACCCGACAAACTGTTGAACAAATGTTTCAAGGAATATTCGGTGGAAGACCCAAACTATATTGATGATTTCGAACACAAAAAGCCAAGGGGCGATTACTCGAGAAAATCACAAAGTCATAAAGACCCTCCTAGTAGTTATTTAAGTGATGTTTTGAATTCAAATAGATAGTCATTAAGAGTAACATTAATTCCTATATGAATATGAAATATAAAATAAAAATATTTATGTAAGTAAAGCATATAAACACGATTTAGTCATTTATGCGACTGAACGATGCATCCGTTCCTCCAGTAAAGTGCGAAGCGGTATAACCACGGAGGAGAAAGAAGCAGACTTGTCGCAAGTAATCTAATCATCTGGGTTTGTTGTGCTGCCAGGATTGCAGCTGCCAATATTGCTGCATTTACAAGACTCGCCTGCTCTCCGATCTTCACTACTAAATACAAGGTCCTACCTTTCTAGTCCCTAATCCCTATCCCTGTAAGGGGTAGTACTAAGGTACATTATGTACTCATCATTATGAACAACTTTTATTATGGAACTAACACTGAAATGGGGAAAATATAAAAATTCTGCTGTTCCATCGTCAAGTAATATTGAATTATTTGTATGGAAGGGATGATTATTTTCTTATTAAATATTGATTATCTTTTATTATGGATTGGGACTGGAAAGGTAGATCATGTAGGATATTATATGTTTATTATTCATACCTATTTCGCTAATATCCAGCACTGCAACAGCCAATGAACTCTCGATTATTCCAGAACTGTAGAGGGGATAAATTAATGTGAGTTTTAAATAACATCCATATTACATGTTATTCCATTTATTTTAATGACGCAAACACCAACTGTATGCTATTATTTATCGTATCACAAGTAATTATATTATGATACCAATAATTATTATAACAGTTACAAAGGACAACAACGTATCAAAACAAAGGTCTTTGTTATAGGATAGCAGCGGGCTAAAGTAGCCATTTTGAACGACAATAATAATTATATCAGTGAACTTCATTACACGATATTTTTTTATTTTACATGAGATCTTACATGCGTATGCATTGGCTACGTCAGTAATCTATTTTTTCGGTGTGAAAGTCACCCGTGAGAATGTCGCTCGCTTGGGAATAATTGAACGGCTTCGAGCTTCCACTGCGCAAGAGCAATGAGCAAATAATAGCTGGACGGAAGAGACCCCAAATAGCTAAATTAAGTTTTACCTTCCATTAAGAGAGATTTAATCAGTATGTAGAACAATAAACTTAATGGATCAGTGATTTTAGATTACGAAGATTTCATAGAAAATGTATTGAAAATAGTTTTTTCGTATTTTGCCAGTTTCAGCTAGTACGCCTTCGTCGGTTGTTTGAAGTAAGCATTCCTGTTGGGGAAATAAGAGTCGATTGAGTCCGATTTAAGTTCATTGAGAAATGTCAATTTCTTGCCTACTATAGGTACCTTTATTTAAAAAACGAATAATGGAAAATTCACCAAGGTTTCTTAATACCAGAACTCTAACTATAACAGAAAGGGTAGCCACTCTTAATGCCCCAAAATTTTGCGCCACCCTATATAGGGTGGCGCAAAATTTTCTCAGAACAAATAATTCGGATCATAATAAAATTACTTGATGCGTGTAATCTTGTTTTCGGAAAGTTACCACAGCTCGCAAAATATAATGTTTAGTCATCCAGGAAGATGACGCACTTATAGTATATTACACCATGAGAATTTAAGACCCTTTTATGTCACATTATTATTCTATATTATCAGCCTAACAAAATTAGTTATTCATAAGAATCTATCCCAGTATTCTCAGTCAGCTATTGAAGTAAGAAAGTGTTTTTTTATCACAAGTTAAGATCATTATCAAGAACCATTTGATCTAATGATGCAAAATGGGCTCCAGCACACGGCCGACTGATCGGCGACACAAGAGTTTTAGTCTTATTGAAACACTGGAAAATTGAGTTGGTGTCGTGTCGTGTGCGCATTCTCATATAAATTCTAAAGCTTTTTATTACGATTGAACTGTTGTGTCCGTGATCAGGGGCCCAATTCTACAGCAATCGAAGTAGTCTTCGAATTCGAGTTTCCACTTCGAGCGCTATTTCGACTGTAAAATCTCGCAAGCTGACATTGTGGATTCGAATTTGGTATTCTCAGCACTAATCGAGACGAATCGAGACGAATCGAGATGAATTTCTACTCGTAATTGTAAAATGTTGCCAATATAAGAGATAAACTACGTGCGTTGCGTTCTGTTTCACACAGTTTCATCCTGTTTCATCCTGTTTTAAAACAGTTGTAATTATTTACCTCGTATTCGTATTTTAAAAAGTTTGTAAGTATAACAAATGTTTATAATGTTAGTCTATACGTTTTATATTAATTTCTATCGGGAAATAATAAGTTTTTCAATTTCTTAACATTTTTTTTTGTATTTAATACATTCCATAGAATAATTGCTGAAACGGAATGTAACTATGTAGATATTTTGTTCGTTCCGAAAGTTTATTGACATCGATTTTAAAAATACAAAAATAACATTGGAAGAGCTTATATAAAACGAAAGAATTATAAATCATAAAAAGAAAACATGTTTGTTTCATTTAACGTTGACCACAATATATTATCATGTTTACATAGGTAGTAGCTGGCGCATGTAAGAGAGGATTTTTTAATCATTGATGTTTTCGAACGCACCAATTTTTGAGTTTGACATCTTGATCTAACAAACATCAAATTAAATAAAATCAAAATAATATCTACAAACCTTACAAACATGTTCTCGTAAATTATGAGAGGCGACTCGCCCCTTTTGCTGGAGTCAAAATAATTGAAGATCTAACTAAATCATCGGACATCAAAAGCAGAACAAGCGCGAGTACGGTGATCATCATAGTATTCGGGAAAAAACGCTATTTAGGAGTTTATACACATCGTGCTGGTGTGACGTGGTCCTATCCCGGTATCTTTCATCGATGGTGGACACGGCGGCGAGAGCGAGACTCTTCATTACACAGTGTGCTAACTGTGCTAGCCCGCTGCATGCAGCCCGGGCGACGAGAGAATTACGCACTAAGTGTTGGATAGCGCAACCCTGTCATTCCTTGGAGATACGGACAAAGGCTGAGCATAACCCTGGATAGTTGGAAACCGCTGACTGAGAATCAATATATCACCTATTTACTTCTTTGTACAAGCAGATTGTTTAGTGTCATATGAAGAGCAAGATGAAGTGAAATTATGGTGTTAGTGAAGTGAAATTACTTTATCATAAATTATTGTCAATAATGGTTGCATTTTGTCAGATGTAAACATGACGTGGAGTATTATAATTGCAATATTAGGTACTTATAACTTTGACACTTGTTAGTTCTGTTGTAATTCACTTAAAAGTTTGTATTATAATAATTTATCTAGATTTATGATATCTATGTTTACGCTAGAGTCAAGTTAAAGAGAGAATTAACACAGCTAAGTTCTAATTTTTATCATGAAGTGTATTAGATAATAAGTAACATAATATCATTAAAAGTTATATATTTCATTATGATCTTCATTTTGATATCCTCTTGAATATATAAATTATTATTATATCTTACCCCAGTGGCATGCACAGACATATTTTACAAGGTAGGCAAAAATAACTTGTGTTGCGTTTTAAAGTTAAAAAATGTTATCTAATGAATATCCAATATCCATAAATTAACTGATATTACAGACATTCTCTATGGAGTGCACACTACTGTCTTACCCCAACCTGTCCTTCACATAATATTCTCCTTGTTGCTGATGCTGTGGGTGACAACTATTGGCAGCTACCATCAAAGAAGTACAAGAATGATTGGCCGTTTTGTGTGAGGAGAGTGATGCCAAAGCCAGAGTATGCAAGGGAGTGTGGCATAGCAAATGAATGCTCGGAGAGTGAAGGCTGCAGCTGTTTGATGAAGAGTTGAGGTTGTGTGACTTTGTATTAAGAAAGGGTGCGACAGAAGGATGCATGTTGTAAAAAGATAATAAGAGAGATAATTATTTGAAATTTATGAAAGTGTATGAATATCATTGTTAGGTGATGAATGTTAAAAAAAATAATATGTAAGTAAATAAAAGTTATTTATTTCAAGTTCTAGTATATATTTATTTGTAAACTTATGAGAAACAGTTGATTTAGTACGGTTCATGTATGAACACTACTTATTCTTCTTACTATCATGTTTCTTATAGCTCTGCCCCGAGTTAAATCATAGCTATTGGCCGTTCAGTTTTCCTCCTGAAAAATAGCTGCAGAGAGTTCAGAGATTCCTGACGTTGGCTCTCTATTCCGATTCCGGGTTTGGTACATGGTTTTGCGCTATTTTCAGTCGAGTAGTGCAGAGTGCGGTCTTTAGGTCTTTATTTAGACAACAACTTTATTCTGGAGCAGCCCAAAAGTATTTTTAATAGGTACCTAGTTACTTTAGGTACTAGTTAGTTAGTTAGTGGACTTTCCTTGGACTGTGGTGTATTTTCCTTGCACGCTTAATTATTATATTCATTAATATCACTAAATTTTAATGGTGTTATTCACTTTAAATAATATTCGTAAGTTTTCTCACTGAACATTTCAAACTGTACAATAATATGTCCGCGTAATTAAAAAGTTCATAAACATGGTGAGCTCAACCCACCGCTTTCCAGTATGCTTTGCATAAATGTCGCAATTACTTCGTCACTCATTATAAATAAAGTTTATGCACTTAAGGACTTGAAATAGTTAAATTTAGGCACAATTCAAGAAAAACTCTGAGAACCGATGTTGTCGTTTATGATGGTTCGAATTCGAAATGTACGTCTCGAGTGGTCCCGACCAGTCGAAGCAGTTCGAGCGGCTGGCGTTCGAGAAATGCGGAGAAATATCGAACTCGACATGTCCAGAATAGCTCAACGTAATTACCACTCGAGAAAAGTACGAATTCGAACGTTTTCTCGAATTCGAAGACTACTTCGATTGTTGTAGAATTGGGCCCCAGTCGGCCGACTGCGGGAGCGCTATTAGGGATCCCTACATCTAACAGTCATAAATAATTTTAGCTCTATTTAACTCCCAGATCACATGTATCCAGTGTTTGATGGAGTGCAGTACCAACAAGATTACACATTTGTCATATAATATGTTAAGGTTCTCTACAAAAGTAGGTAGGTAATAGGTACTAAAGTAGTGGAACTAACGACCAAACCCGTACTCCGTCAAAGAGTAGATACGTATAAATTAGACCAGCTCTACTTCTTACTCCAATTTTTTAAGTAACAGTAGTCTAAAGGAAGGTGTTGCTCTAGTTATGAATGTCATGGTATAATATTTTTCATAGGCTAGAAAACTATGACAATCGCTTAATAAAGTTAGATGCATAGCTCCCTCTTAGAGTAAGTGTCAAAATCCCCTTTCGATTACCCCTTTAAAGGGGATTTTTAAACTTATTTTGGTGCTAAAATTCTGGCTGAAGGAGATTTTGAAAATTCCCTTTCGATATCCGAAAGGGATACATCGGATACTTCGATTTCGATACTTTAAAGGGAATTTTGAGACTTTTACAATATCTTTTCCATACAATAATTGATTCCCCTTAAAGAGGAAAACGAAATGTAATCTTGTCACTAACCCCCCTTTTATACTACTGTTGCTTGTTGTCTGATTTACTCTATACAACACATTTTTTTTTTTTTTTAATAATTTATAAAAATATAATCTATAAAGTGCAACTTATAAGTACAAAATAGATCATTTAGTTATATATGTATAAATATCGTATCACTTTTTAAAATATTTGTTTAAGATAGAAGCCAAAAGTTTCATGATAAGTGTATGTATTCCTAAATATAATTATATAATAAATATAATATTCTAAACATTCCTAAGTATATTACATAGTTACAATATTACATCTTAAAATTATATTTGGTTATAATATAGGCATGTACTTCTGTAGTACTTATATTAATTCATTTGTAATGAGTAGTTGCAACAATTCACATGTAGGTACATTATTATACAGATAGTAGTTACAACACAAAGACTACCTTAGGGGCCGTCCATTAATCACGTGATGTTTTATTTTTACCATTTTTACCCCCCCCCCCCCCCCCCCTGGTGATGTTTAAGACTAACACCCCCGCCCCCACCCAAAATCACGTGTATTTTTTCGTACCTACAAAGAATCTTAAAATTTTTAGAATATTATCTATAAATACAGGTATAAAGTATAATCTAATTTTATTCTGTAATTAAGGACCATGAAAACAATTTCTAGACAGAAAGGTTGCAGGTTGTTTTTGACTGGCATAAAAATAATATTAAAGGAATGGTGTAATCATGCAAAAAACATATATTGTACTAGTACATGAACATATTTAATGTACATTGTCCTCGGACCACGGATTAGCAAGACTTTCTTCAACACTAACAACTGTATAAGCATCTTGCAAGTCAGTTGTTGGCAATGTGCTTTGTTGAAGATCAACGTTGGTTTCATCAAGCCACGTTTGACGAAAAAGTAAATACACGTGATATCTTACTACACCCCCCTCCCCCCTTGTGATATTTCGTGATTTCTGCTAAACCAGCTCCCCCCTCCCCCCTCAAGCCTCACGTGATTAATGGAAGACCGCTTACACATGGTGACTCTTCTATTGTTCTCGTTATTTGCCTCTCGTTCACACACATGCATAAGCGATAATAGGAGCCGCCATTTATAATCCCACTCTTTAATTGATCATGTAGTATTCATAATGATAATCTCTGTTCTAGCTTCATGTTACTTATTTTGTTTAAATAATGATCAAATTAAAATGCGTCACTTTTGTACCAAAATCAAGAAAGAAATTGAACCTTCAAACCTCGCCTATTTGATGAAGTGAGATTGAACAGCTTGGATCAAAGATGCTTCATTCGTTCGACTTTGCTTTCTTTTACATTTGGGACAAGGTACATTAGAATTGAGGCATTTAGCATGAAACACGCTTGAACATTCATCACAACGATAAGTTGTGCTTGTCTCAAAAGGATACAATATTTTGGGATCACGACAAACTTCACAAATGAAGCCCTTTTGGCTGCACAGCCAACATTCCAGTACATGAGACCTAGCAAAGTTAACTACTTTCTCTAGCTGCAATGCTAAGGAGCCATTAGGTATCTGAGCCAAGTCTGATATTGTATACAAGTGCAGATGATCATACAGATATTCTCTTGGCCATACACGTTTCTGTAACTCTTCGATGACTGGTTCCCGACATGTAAATATGTAAGCCCTTAAGAAATTCAGTTGTACTCTCAGTTCCTGTAACTGAGCCATGTCTGAAACACCGCTATAAATCTTTGGATTTAGTTTTTTCATGTCTATCCAAGGATGATGTTGAAATTCAAATAAAAACAAAGCAGATTTTTTGGAAACTGGGTATCTTTTAAAGTCCCAGTTGTGAATGACCCGCGCAGGGATGATAAACACATTAGGGTCCATGCAGTTAGAACAATAGTACTCTCCTGTATAAGCACATACTTTTGCTTTAGAGATGGTGCTTCCCAGTAAGTCCTGGCATCCCTTGCATTGATAGTTTTGATGATCCAATCCCTGCTCCCTAGATAATGTACCCAACTGTGATATCATTTTCTGTAATTCTTGAACTGTAAAAGATGTTGTCATAGAGTTGGGGACTACTTCAAAGTCCAAACCCTGCAGCATGGGGTCTTCTGGTGTGACGGTTTCTATGTTTAAATCACAAATATCAATATCTTCAGAGTTCAGCTTCAGCTCTTTATGAATATCTTTCATAATATCTCTTAAATTTGGAGTGTTATTGTATGTTTCACCAAAGTTATTTGAATTGTCAACTAAAGATGACAAACTCTTCAGCTCGGGTGTTTTTATCATGCTACTACCATGAGATGAATTGGAATTTATAGATGTATTCATTTCATCATTGTTGTCAGTTGACCATCCTTTCCCACACAGCGAGTTACCAGTGACAATAACATCAGTGGGAGCAACAAAGTCCTCTGAATTAACAGAGGAAGGTGACAGTGAAGCAACATCTTTCAGTTCCTGACTGGTTGATGGTTTAACTATTTCTATTGGATTTATTTCCTTGTGTTGATTTATAGTTTTAGTTTTAATTTGGGCCTTGCGAGTTTGTGAATTATTAATTTCTTCCTCTACCTCAGGTTCCGAGCCTTGACTGTTAATATCTTTAGAATCTTTTGAAAGAATGAAATCCAAAGCTTCATCTTCATTTAGAGCCAGCATTCGACCCAGTCCAGTTATATTAGAGGTGTGTGTAGGTGTTGATGCTAACTTTGGTTTCACTTCCTCATCAGTGATTGTGCTGGCCACATCCAAAGCAGCACTGATTGGAGCTTGTCTGATCTTTGGCACCCAAATACCAGCTAGCATCAGCACCTGCTCGGGCCAGTAGTTCAACAAACTTGAATTTATTGGTAAATTGAACTGAATACATGTTTCTAGTCCCTCAATGAGTTTTTGAGCTACCTCTAATATTTCAGAATCACAAACAAATGCTGTCCTGTTGTAGAAAGGTTTCACAGCTGATATGTTCTTCAAAAGTGTAGACATGTATGAAGACAAAAGACATTCATTCAATGCAATCCGAAGCCATGCTCGGCATTGACCTATTTCTGTATTGATCTGTGGCAATGATGATATTTGGTCAATGTTTTGTCTGTGTGATAAAACAAGAATAAGAGGCCAAAAGTTTGGCTGTGGTTGTTGGTCAGAATCACCAGTAAGTGCGTTTTTAGCCTTTCTCAAAAATGTGTCTTTCAAACCATGAAGGAATACGGCCTCGAGCGCCATACACAATGTATTCGTGGAATCAGTCGATCCTAACACGCTATGAAAGTTTTCTTCGAATTGATTGCTGTATTGGATGTCTTTTACACTTTCTGACAAATTGTTTATAAGTGCTTCTTTGAGTATTGAATCGCGACTACGGACTGTAAATCCTGATGCGACGTTCTTGAAAAAAGACATGATTAGAACGGTGTATTATATTGCAACGCCAGTGTAAAATTATGTCGCTACTCAAAAAAAATCACATTATCTTGTTTCCTTGCACAAAGATTACAATTCACAAGTTTATTTGCTATGTGTATTTGGATTTGTACATGATTTGTACCAATTTGACGCAAGCGAGAAAACTACTATCTACCATAGAATAAACCGTAGAATAAACAGATTATTACATACCTATATTATCTATGGAATAATGGCTGTATGAGCTCAGCTCCCTTTGCCTGTCCCAAACAGGGACAAAAGAACCAAAAAAAATAATCTATGGAATAAACCAATGGGTGTGTTCAGTTATTACGCCGGACGACGCTCGACGACGCGGGCGATCACACTAAACCGTTCAGTTATTTGAGCGAGCGTCGTCGGACGATCGCTCCGGTCACTCCGTGAAATAGGAGGGTGAAAGTCGCACTCGGTCGCACTGCTGTCAACCGACCAATGACTGTAGTCACAGGATACAGCAGATATTTTGAAGTCGTTCGATTGGTCACTCGCGTAACGCAGTTGTGGATTGCTCGAAGCCGTTCAATTATTCCCGATGAGCGAGCGACATTCGCACACTCATTCGCACGAGTGACTTTCGCACCGAAAAATGAATTACTGAACGTAGCCATGGCCAACCAGCTGATGGTGACAGCTGTCCGTCATAATTGTCAATTCCAAATTGTATGTCCTAATGTCAAGCGAGTGTCATGTAATTTTTAATTGAGTAGATTGGAGTAGATCATAGAATTTATTTTCATTTAAAAATTGTTTGTATTAATTGGAGCAGTTTATTTTATTTTACTTTAACTTATGATTAGTTGGTGTTATGTATATTTTTTAATTTTCGTGTACGCTAATAATCTTATATTTACTCGAGAAACGGCTATATGAAACAGATTTTATGCTAAAACTTAAGCACCTAAAAGGCATGTTTTATTTCTTACATTTCATACTACTTTCATATTTTTCAAGCAATATTTACGTTTTTGCTGAACAATATCCGAGATCTGATAAAAATGGACAAGGTAAAGTGTCATTATTATTGTACTAAAATACTCTTATCTCTTGTTTACATAACAACTAGGGATATAATATTTACTGATTTGTTGATTTCTAGAATTACTTCTCTGTCGTAAATGCGGCGCTGACGTGGCGGACTCCTATTACTTGTTCAGTAAACCAAGTCCAGGAGCTCGTAAAACTGAGAAACAGAATTTATTTGGACAACAGAATGTCACAGTACAAACTCTAGTTAATCCATTTGGCATCAAGTTTGATGTGGTCACTGCAGAGAAAGCAAGATGTGATAACATAGGACCTGTAAGTTATTTGATCAAGGGTGTTTGTGCCATTTATAAGATTAAAAATTAATTATTTGAAATAATTTAGAACCAGGGTGCAGACTCATGGTTCCCAGGTTACAGTTGGCGGATCTGTGCTTGTCCACACTGTGGTCAGCATCTGGGCTGGACATTTGAGAAGACACTAGACATTAGTAATGCAGAGAAGCATTCAAGTGATAATATTAAAATGTTTCATGGACTGATTTTAAGGAACATACTTGGTGAAAACTGTAAGTAATGAGTTGAGTGTAATAAGTTAGAATCTATACACCAATTTGAAATTTCAATGAGATGGTTTCTTTTTCAGTCACTGACTCTCTTATAATGATGCCGAAAATGTATAAAATGTAATTCAGTAAAGTCACATTTTATATTGAAGAGGTAATGTATGGCCCTGTAAGTATTGTAAATGTGTGTAATCTTTATACATTAATGTTATAAAGGTTGAAAAGCATTGTAAGGCTAAATATAAAAATAGTATTTATGAATTATTTTATTTTAATATATCTCTTACTTCTATGTAACAAAAATACCGCCATACACATAGGATCAGTTTTAGTAACTATAAAATAAACAAGTCAACCAAAATAGAAATGAACAACTGAAATTAGTTTACTTACATTTACATGTCAAAGGAGAATCTGAAAATCCACATATTGACATTGAAAGAATCTATATAAATATGACGACAAAGATCTTATTGCCCAACTGATGTGTTGTTTGATGATTAATAATAGCTTACACTGAAATACAAGCACTGTGTTGTGGAGACTTAACTAAAATTTATGATGTGTCTATCAGTAAACTATACAAGGTTAGTTGAGAAAACAAATTGGCTGTTCCGAACAAATAATTATATTACTGAACTAAATGTATGTAACAACAATTTTTTTTCGTGAGATCTGGGTTTGTGCTGTAATAGTTCTTTATAATTATTATGAGTACAATAACCATATTCCAGGTTATTATACTTACCCTTTTCAACTAACCTTGTATAATAAAAGTATCAACCCTGCGAGAATGAATGATAAAGTCAGACTTCAGCAACCATTCAGATGAATAAATACATACTGGAAACAAGAGTATGAATGAAAATAGTTTATGAATACCTAACATAAGGGCAAGCATAAGCCATACATCAATAGAATTGAATAACATCAGGGTTAATAAGCTGCTAAGTCTATAAGCAATTTATAAGGATTCATTAACAAATTGGAAGCAGCTGCAACTCAAGTTTTTGTAAACATATTGGAGAAATAAATTACAACACAAACAACAAATTGCACAGTTTAGATTTTCTTTAAGATTTTATTTTAAAAAATCTAATTTATATGGCAACATATAAAGGATATGTGATGACTCAAATCAGTTCTGATCTTATTACTTTTAAAATTACATAATTAAGCAGCTAGATAGAACAGATAGATCATGTTTTCCAATTTGCAGTCACTCTCTTCAATAGTTTTAATTAGCATACACAAAAAGTTTAAAGGTCAATCTGTACTTAATGATAAAAAATCACAATTTAAAAATAGCGGGACTCGTATAAAACAAAATTCTGTAAGAGTCCCGTTACTGGAAACGGCGACCCGCGAGCTGATTTACAAAAATCATCGCATGCGGGCGCTCCTCAAACACGGATGCTCTAAATCCTTATTTAAGAAGTACCAAATCTCTGATGTAGTGACTGTTTAGTAGCAGTAGGGGTCGGCGAAAAATTTATTCCGCTAGGAGCCTCACTATATGTATCGGTGCCATATGTTTT
This sequence comes from Allophyes oxyacanthae, assembly GCA_932294325.1. Classification (NCBI taxonomy): domain Eukaryota; kingdom Metazoa; phylum Arthropoda; class Insecta; order Lepidoptera; family Noctuidae; genus Allophyes; species Allophyes oxyacanthae. The sequence goes on from OW028611.1 coordinate 7,075,724, forward strand.
ACCTTGAATTACAGCTATCTCTTGTTGCAGTTTAGCATTTAGAATTTGTTTATTGACAAATTTTCGCCCAACGCCGCGATTTCCACCACGGCCTCGCCCCCTCGACCGGTTAGAACGATTAGACCTTCTGCTGGCATTAGACTGGTTGGATCTATTGGAGCCCATGGATTTGACACTACCAGGCCCTCCTCTCCTTGTGTTGTAGGCACCAAACTGATTATTTAATTGTGCTAGGCTCTGTTTATTCAAATATCCTGCACTACCAACACTGTTACGACGCCTCTTGGCGAAATCATTAGCCACACTGACGGTCAATTGGGAAGCTGAACTGAAGGAATTGTTCCTTGACCGTGTGAATGTTTGAGACTTTATAATATTGTTCCGAAGGAGCATATGTTGACGTTGCTCTTTTAAAATTTGATCAGATCTCAAACCTACTGCACTATATCTATTGGCAGTACTCAAACCTCGTCCACGTTTGGATATTCCTCTCTTAGCTACAGCTAGAGGTCGACGGAGGTTGTTCGTTCCCCTCCTTGTTGTTACACCAAGTCTACTATGCACACTGCCTTGTAGATTTGGATTGGAATTAGATCGCCTCAGTCTTCCCCGCATACCGCCTGCAAAAGGAAATGTATCAATCTTACAATCTATGTTCCCCTAATTTGACGGCATGGTTGGCGCAGAGGCTAAGCGATTGGCTTTCTACACTACGTGTCGCGGATTCGATCCCTGCATGAATCGAATATTTGAATGGCCTAAAGACAGTTGTTCCAGGTCTGGGTGTGTGTGCATGTGAGATGTATGATTGTAAACTGTACCCATGATAAATGAGAAAGGATATGAGTGGAAGCAAAGTTTTTTTTAAATAAAGATAAACAATAGAATTGCCTCTAGATTGTTAATAGAAGGTTACAATTCTATTGACATCCTTGGTGATCAAAGCCCACACACTTAAATTTAATAAACTGAAACAGTCAGCGTAGACAGATAAACTTTCTTAGATGCTTATACCTCCCACACCCACTCGTTCAGTTCTACACACATGTCCTATAGTCTATTGCATGAGTTACATTGCGAGCTACAGAAAATAGCGTATTTTAATGCCTAAGAAGTCATTTACCAGGAATTATTTTTGCACAATGTTAATTGGTTTGATGAACCTACTGTATGTGTAGACTTCAGCTTTGTTTTTACACTCAGTATTTATAAGCCATTCCCAGTAACAGGCATTGTCATAATATCCCGAGTTGTTGACTTCAATAACAGTTGATACCAATACCAACTACCATACCATACTACATTGATCTAGTGATATGTGATAGCCAGCATAGCTACTGGTGTGCAAAATTATATACACAATATTTGATTTTAATAGAACTGTGATATGTGGATCAAAATTGTCTCTATATCAGATACTAGCTTCCGCCAGCGGCTTCGCCCTTGTGATATCTTTATAAATTATAGCCTGTGTTACTCAGTGATAATATAGTATCCTGCTGGAGAAAGAATTTTTAAAATAGATCCAGTAGTTTTTGAGTTCATCCAATACAAACAAACATAGAAAGTCAAATCTTTTCCCTTTATAATGCCACATAACTAAACATCCATATTCATCTTTTTCTAACAACCAACATAGCGTACAGTGGCTTTCATTTTCTTTCCCTTTCTTCGCGCACAGAAAGAAAGAAAGAAAATTGCGTTTATTGGCACAATTAAAATAAAAACACATAACATTTAATACATAAAATTAAGTACATTTATGCCAAAAGGGCCTCAGCTCAGCATAATGTCAGATGGCAACACCAGGTGCTACCATCTGATGCTGATTTTCAGCTGCAACCCACCCACAGTATAATTATATGTACTGCTATGTAGCTATAGTAAAGTTTACACCATTTTGTAGTGCATTAATGTTGGTGTATGGCCTGTCTATTTGTAAAATGTCATTGTGTTGACCAGTGGCAGGGTCTATGCAACTGAGGTTTACATTGGGACAGTACAAGACAAGTGTAATGTTTTACACTGCCTTAATTATATTCTAATAGAAACAAACAAAATTAAGATAAAAACATGTAAACATAAATGCACACATACATGCTCAGCGTCTCCAACAGAGACATGACTTCACTCTCAAATTACAATTGAAATAAATAACTTACCTCTATTCATTCTGCCACCCCTTACTAGATGGGGCATAATCATCTGATCCTCCAATCCTGCCCTTCCTTTAGGAGTCAAACCTCTCAGTTGAGAGCGCGATCTCGAGGCTGACCTCGCACGGGAGTTCGAGCGGCGCTGTCGGGAGCGAGAGCGGTTGCGTGACTGAGAGCGAGATTGCGACTGGGATCTGCCCCCTGAACCCCTCGATCGAGACCGTCCGCGCCTGTCTGCCGGAGTGTTCGGCCTGGACTGTGAGCGACCGCGGGCGATGCCTCCGCGGCCACGGCCTCTGCCACCTCGACCTCTGCCACCACCGCGACCGCGAATGTTGCCGCCACCTCTTCCACGAGATCTGCTCGTTCGATGTTGTTTATTCTGTTTTATTATATCATCTGTAATCATTTCAAATGTTTAGCCAAAGAAAATAAGCGAAAAACGGCTTGTGTTGACAAATGCAGTTGGCGGGTGCACACTTTTGGATGTATACTACATGCATGGTCTCAGAAATACAAGACAAAAAGCATATATAATATGGAATTTGCTTTCCTACTGCAAGATAGAAGTGACAAGTAAGTAAATGTCTAGAAATGTCTTTATTATAAAATCACATTCAAACATCAGAAATCTTACAAATATCCAAAAATAGACTTTTATTCTAGTATGTTTCATTATAATGTAATCTTTTACTTACCTAACGACATGTTTACTGAATCTGCCATCGCCAACCCTTTTTTATTCAATGTTTATAATTAGTGAATAATAATACATACAATGCCAGATTCAATAATTTCACAAGTAGGTTATCTTGAAAAATGATTATTTTGGCTTTTAGAAAAAATCATAGCACAGATAATGTAGGTACCAGTGTAGGCAGTGTTGCTAACTGTAGAATTTTTTTTCTCGTACTTATACCAATGACTAAAGAATCCTCTTTGACTTAAACAGCAATAAATCTCGTATTTTGACTTTCCAACCTCGTACTGACTCGTACACATAGAAATAGTACAAGTACACTATGTATTATCTCTATGCTCGTACAATACTCAAAGCTCGTACAGCTCGTACACTGCTCGTACATCATCATAGACTTATAACTGTTCTATGCATAAAGTTATTATTACTAGAGTAATAATAACTTTATGGTTCTATGTCTATGTACAATTGTACATCATCGTCGTTCAAGTTCATCATGGTTCATCATTACCGTAATCATTACACCCTGTCTACGATTACACCCATAAAGTTATTATTACTTTACCACTAGTAATAATAACTTTATGATTACACCATAGACTTATTATCTAAGTAACGGGAGCCCTACTTATTATTTCTATGTTTCTCTGTCTACGATTACACCGTAGTATCTTAGCAAATACTATAGAGGGAGTATATCAAGTAAGAGCAGGAGACGTATATATGGCCCTACTCTCACTAATGTATTAGCTCTATAAGCAAAGTGAGATAGCGATAGAGTTTCTACGTCATCTTGAAACGCTGCGTGCCGTCAGTCGAGCTGTTTTCATCCAGCTGGAGGGCTCGGTGCGTCAAGTGTTTTGTGAAATTATCTTTGAAAAAATCAAGTGTGTGGTGATTTTAACTATTTATGCACATACAATAATGACAATACTGTGTGCACCTACCGGCTGCAACAGCCGGATGGGTGTTTTGCCTGAAAACGGCCAAAAAATATCTTTTCTTTTTAAAAAAATGTAAAAACCGACTTTAAAAACTAAAAAGAATAAAATAATTTTCTTAAAAAACTTATCAGCTTCTGAAGTCGGGGCCTATAATTCTGCAATGCACCTAGCTTGTTGGGGGCACCGACTTCTGAAACTGATAAGTTTTTTAGGAAAATTATTTTATTCTTTTTAGTTTATGACGTCGGTTTTTACTTTTTTTTTAAAGATTTTAACCGACTTCAAAAAAAAGGAGGAGGTTCTCAATTCGACGGGTATGTTTTTTTTTTTTTTTTATGTTTTTTACCTCATAACTTTCGACTGCGTGAACCGATTTTAATGATTCTTTTTTTAATTGAAAGCTGGTGCTTCCCGATCGGTCCCATTTTAATTATTTGGTCCAGTTCTGACAATGGGATCCATGAGAAAACCATATAAGTCTTAAATTTACATTAAGTGCGCGACTTTTTATGTTTGTTACCTCATAACTTTCGACTGCGTGAACCGATTTCGATGATTCTTTTTTGTTTGAAAGGGTATACTTCCGAAGTCTTCCCGTTTAAATTTGGTGAGGATCTGATGAAGATCTTCGGAGATAGACAATGGAACTCTTGAATGAATAACAGCACATCACTTGCGATTGCTGTAATCTCATGTTTATGTATTGTTTATGCCACTCAAAATTGAAAAATAAAATAAACTTAAAAAAAAAGTAAAAACCGACTTCAATTTTTTTTAACTAAAAAGTATAAAATTTCTTAAAAAATTTAACAGCTTCTGAAGTCAGGGCCTAAAATTCTTCAATGCACCTAGCTTGGCAGTGGCCCCGACTTCAGAAGCTGTTAAATTTTTTAAGAAAATTATTTTATACTTTTTAGTTAAATTTTTTTGAAGTCGGTTTTTACTTTTTTTTTAAAGTTTATATAGGTAAGGCTTGATGTGAACGCCCGTATGGTAGGCGAGCTTAGTGCATTTAATAGGTAAGCGACTCAGAGGAATTAGAAATCCTCCGAGATGAGCAAAGAGGATTTCGCAGACCTCATTCACACAACGGCTGGCAGCGAAGCGGCGAGCGAGCAGTTTTAGTGCCAAAACATCACACACAAAACACGTCAAATCGTCAATCGTCATTTACACAAAACACGACCTAGTTATGTGCAGTTTCATAAACTAATATATCTATACTCATGCAATATAATACACTTCGATTCCATCAAGGAGATATCAATTCTATTTTTATAGCAGCCGCACATTGTCTATGGTGGCGCGTACTAGGGCGCATGCGCGGCGCGCTAGAGCGCATGCGTATTGACTGCTGAGTTTCGGCACCATTATTGTATATATTTACTTTAATAAGTGTCAACTACCATGCAAGAGTATCACACTCGTGTTTTAATTAATAGGTACTAATAATAATAATATGCAACAGTTTCCTAAACTCCTAATAAAAACAAGCTTTTAACTTTGAAAATATTACAATAAGCACAGACCTGCCTTCACAATAAGTATAAGGGCACAGATTTCACTGTGATCTGTATTTAACGGTATTTAAGTATTGCATATTGCATTGTCACCAAAACTAAAGGTGTATTTCGAAATTTCAACAAAATTTGTTGGGTGGAAATGGTTTAAAAATAAGCTGCAAGCTTGAGAGGCACGAAAGTGTCAGACGGACGCCCGCGGCTCCGCTGGCAGCCGAGATGCTACGATTAGCATCCCTATATAGTTTGTGGATGCTACAAATGACCGGCTAAAGCAGCGGCGCGCGGTCGCTTCTTTTCTGCCCTCCCGTCTGTCATCACTGTGTCGCCCGCGCTTGTACTTATCAATTCAAAACGCTAGGCTCCGCGGCGGCCGTGGCGGCTGTCTGCGCGCCGCTGCTTGGTGTTGTTCCCTGTCGTGCCGGCCGCTGCCATCTCGGTATGAATTGAGACTAAGGGCCCTATTACACCGCGACCCCAATGGCAGCATAACCAGGTTGCGCTACCAACATAATGTACACCTACAGCTCTAGGAGGGTACCACACATATCGTCCGTTGGTTGCGCAACTAATTTCGCTGCGTAACCAACACCGACGCGTGCACGGAATTTTACTGGAGGCTCCATCCTGCTGGTCGCGCAACCATGTCATTTCGGTGTAATCGGCCCTAATGCATAGTTGCTCGATGCGTCTGGTCGTTACCCAGCTATGTCATTTTCGAAGGCACATCCTTGTAAGATGAACTTATTAAGTCTATGGACACATCATATCGTTGCGAAACATACCGTTATGTAAAAACAAGTACAAGTGGAACACCACTAAATATTCTGCTATTAAGGGATCATTATTGTGCTGGAGTATTGCTCAGTTGCATACTCCAGTATCCCAGTATCTAACACATAGGTAATATTCTCTAATCTATGGCAACACGCAGTATCCTCGTACAAAAATGTATTGTAGATTTTATTCGACTATGTAAAGAATACACTTATGAAAATTTGAACTTATGTGGTTTATTAACAAAATGAAAATAGGTGGAAATAAATAACATAATATATTTTCACGTCGTATTAATTTGTACATTATGTATTTCTTCTTAGATGTAAATTAATTTTCTACAAAAGGCAATAACGCACGTAAAATACCAATTGAGATATTGAATAAACAAGTAGCACTGCTGTTATACTGCCAAGGAATACTATCTTGAAATATTCTAATTAAAAATACTTATTATTTTAGTAGAAGTAAATTAGTTTTATTTAAATAACAACAAGTATTTAGCACCAAAAGGAGAGCATAGTTACATTTATAAGTTACTAGATACATACATAATGTTATTATGTAGGTTAAAAAGTATAATTTTAGTATAACTTGACAAAACTATCAGTTAAAACCATGTAAAAGTTTATAATAAAATAATTTATACGGACTTATTGCTCCAATGAACTGTCCTAACTAAACCCAGGAGCCCATCTTTTATAATAAAGATATTTATGTAATTAACTAAGAGCAGGCAAAGATGTACAAGCCATGAAGCCAGTCACACTTATTCACATCAACATAAATTTATTGGAAGTTTATGGGCATGCTGTGGTCGTAGACTGTAGCCCCAAGAGCAGATAAACCCACGCATTATTGCCCATAAGAATTATCACAATAGTTACTTGTTTGGCAGTACAACAGCAGGTCAATTGTTTGACAAAATTTATTCCGTACAAATAATCATAAAACTAATTGTAACTTCGTGTGCGAATATTCGATACAGTTCTTGATTTATTTCTTTATAATTGACTAATTAAATATGTACAGATTAAAATATTATTACGATATTTTAAAATATGAGCTGAGTTTGTAAAGTGAATCACAGTTTAAGTAAATGGTGTTGATACTGAAGGCCGTAACTGTAGGCGTAATAACATTGATGCCATAATTTGACAATATTTAGAATCGTTAATACAATAACAGGTTTAATTAGTAGTTATGACAAATATTTTTTAACTTAAGTACATCTTTATGGTGCTACAATTGGATAGGTAACAATTTGTCGGAAGTAGTGCGGATTGTTGAAGAAACTATATACAAAGTTACTTTGTAACAGTATTAAAAAAATTCGGTTGTCAAAACCTGAAATAGTTATTCATTATTTAATTGCGCAAAGATACGTGCACTTTCAACGAGTACCATACTAAATTATTAAAAAAATATATAAAAGTACGCTACAACGTATAGCTTGGTTCAAGTTTAGAAGACACCGATCATACAAAACAATAAAAATTTAATGTCAATGTTTAGAGTTTTACAATATTATCGTGCTATAGGAATGAGAGTACGTCTGACGTCGACAAAAGAGTCGCACAACACTTGGCACCTTTTGAGTATTTACGCATTAATGCTACGATATCATAATATTCTTAAACGTACCGGCTTTCTTCCAGAAATAGACTACTATCTAGAGGAGGCACACACTTCAGGTCGACGAAAAGGATCTCGAAAAATATAGAAATAAATACAACCTTACACTAAAAATGTACAGTCCCGTTTCGCGTCTCTGCCGCATTCGAAATCAACTCGGAAAAATGACGTCGAGCGGCACGAGAGCGGAGTTCGGGCTCAGTCGCGGCCGCTAAAGTCTAATATCGTTGGTGGCGGCGGCCAGCAGCGACGGCGCGTGCGAGCGGCGCCACGCGGCCGCGTCCAGCGCGTCCGGCGGCGCCGCGCCGGCGTCTGCGCCGCCGCACGGCGCCTCCTCCTGCGCGCCGTACCGGTGCAGGCTCAGGAACTTAAGGTTGGCCACGATCGACGAGTTTATCGGCCTCGTCGGGATGTTCACGGTCGTCGCCGAGCGTTCGATACGCTTCGTTCGGCCCTCCGGCGGCGCGAGTTCGAGTGACTGTCCCCGCCCATACAGTCTGGACTGGCCGAAGCGGGGCGTCAGCCGTCCGATGAGATTTTCCTCCTTGCGCGTGGATCGCGTCGCCGCCTGCGCCTCATCTGGCGGCTTCGACTTTCTCTTGAGAAAAAAGGGCGTCAGGCGCTCAGCGAGAGGTCGCGAGGACGTCGAGCCGGCATCGTGGACGTTCGACGTCGAGCTGGAGGTCTTCAACGGTCGCGTCGAGCTCGTCTGACTTTTGATCGGATTCGACTTCCGCTGGACACAGACTCGGGAGAAGGGCCCGCAATCGCGCGCCTCCACGCGGGCGTCAGGCGCATCGGGTGCGGTCGGCTCGTCCTCGCACACCTTCAGCACGCAGTAGGCGTCCCGCTGCAGCTCGTCCAGCAGGCTGTCGTCGGTGGAGCCGGCGTCGCTCCTGCAGGCGTCGGCGTCGGCGGGGCGGGGCGGGGGGCGCGCGCGGGCGGCGTGGCCGCGCGGCGGCACTGCGGGCGGCACGTCGTCGCGCGCGAGGCTCATGAAGTCCGCCATGAGCTCGTACTCCTTGCAGCGGTAGGCGCGCTCGTCGGGCGCGCGCGGCTCCACGTGCACGTACTCGCACAGCGGCGCGCGCGCGGGCGACAGACGCGCCGGCTTGGGCGGGCGCGCCGGTCGCTCGGCCGACGCGTCGCTGTCCTCGGAGGGCTCGTGCTTGATGCACGACATGGTAAGGTACCCGCTGCCCGTGGACTTAGTTGACTTGCCAGAGGAACGCTCGTCGGCGTGCCGCGCCAGCTTGAGCGACTCGGTGCTGGAGCCGATGTCGAGGGAGCTCTGCAGCGGCAGCGTCTTGCCGTCGAGGTCCACGGTGGGCGAGGCGTCGTTACGCCAGGGTCTCCACAGGAAGTGTTCGCCGTCCACCCCGCCCGCGGCGCCGGCCAGATGCAGATAGTTATCGTCGCCGATGGGTGCCTGCTTGCTTCCGTACTTGGTCTCCCGGGCGAGCGACCGTCGATATATGCGGTGTCGATGCTCGAGGTCGAACATCGTCTCTTGTAGCTCGCGCAGCGTTGCCGCTTCCGCCTCACGCTCTTCAATGCTGGTACCCTCTGCGAGCACACCAGAATAATAAGTACAGTTGAGTTTGTTTAATATTTTGACAAATCAGGTTTCAGAAACATAAATATAAGCTTAAAAAATTTATTGTAATAACCAAACATCAATAACCTGTGGTCAAGCTTGTAAATTTATTCATATGTGACAGCTCACATTCAGTCAAATGTATACAGCCATACGCTATATTTATAATGAAGACCACTATGATCATAATAAAATTATATGAGCAGTGTCGGATTCATATAACACGACAAGTGAATACAACAATGAATGCATTCCAAATTATTCATCCTTTTCTCATATTCTATAACAATTAGATCAGTTTACTACAGTTACGTTATAATTTCAAACTACCATTGTCAATTGAACTCACTCATGTAAATATACCTATGTATCTCTTTTGTCAAAGCATGTCTCATAAGCACACAAAGGTTACTGGGTAGTTAGATTATAATCTTTAATGTCATTATGGATATTAATTTATTAGATAGATGCTCAAGACATTAGTATTTTCTCCTGAGAGTAATAAGAATTGGCAATGTTGCACTAATTGACGAGTAACATTAGGCACTGGAAAATCAAGTCAATTAAATAAACCTTTTCATAAGATCTCAGTCTTATGAAAAGGTTTATTTAATTGACTTTCCCAAACGTGCAAAGTATTTATGAATACTTGACTAGTAAGATATGTTTTAATCATCGGCTATGCTATTAAGTTATTTTTGTTCAGAAGGTTGGTCACAAATTATTGTCAGTGTACAGGCATATATTAATGAACCATTTACGTTTTATGAGATTCTAATGATCTACAGATTATATTTATTTATTTAAACTTCATATACAAAAATAGTACTTATGGTGGACTTATTGCCATGAAGCATTATCTGCCAGTTAACCTTTGGGTTAAAAACAACACTACCAAAAAGCATAACTAGAATAATTGAAGAATAGAGTAACATAATAATATAATTTTTTGAGCATTTCAATACTATTAAACATTGTTAATATTTTGAATCCTGTCAGTGCTTAATATCGATGAACTCGACTGTACCTGATAATCCGAATTAAAGAAATATGGGCAATATTTGGAGAATATTTTGATGTAGAATGATCTTTACCATAGAGCAAATGTGCCCCAGGAAGAATAAAATAGTAATAACAAATAAGCATATCGTATAACCTTGCGGGCGATGCAGGCGGTCGTCGAGGTGGTGCGCGTGCGCCACCAGCAGCGCGTGCAGGCGCTGCAGGTCGCGCGCCGGGTCCAGGCGCAGCGCCAGCGCCGCCGAGCCGCGCTGCACCTCGCGCGCGCCCGACTCCGTCAGCTCGTACACGTTGTCCGGCCCGCCGCAGCCCGCAGCCTCCGCCTCTGGCCGCCCGCAACTGGACCAGGCAACAATGTTTGTCATTACCGGTACGCAGTGAACCTTCGTCCTGACCAGCACATCTCTAACGACTGAGTGTTGACAGTATAACTATTAACTATTCTACTTCTTTGCATACATGCCCCAGGCATGGCAACCGTAGGCTGTAGACTAAGGACTAAATGCAAGTGCCAGCACAGCGCGGCGCGGCCTGTAGCCTTACTGTTTACTATCACACTCACTCACCAGCTCCACTCGGAGTCGCAGTAGTACCCGCGGTGCGGCGGCGTGGCAGGCGAGTGCCGGCACAGCGCGGTCAGTAGGCGCACCCACTCTGCTCGCTCCACGCAATTACTGGCTTGCACAAACAACACGCGCTCGCGATGCACTGTAACAACAGGAATGTTGGAAAAGTTAACACACAATAATGAAACGAAAGCAGTTGAACAGAAATCGGGAAACAACGAGCACAAGAAACAAACAAGCGCCTAAGGGGCGTCGCTCACACGAGCTAGAGTCGAGGCGGCGTCGAGGCGCGGGCGCACAAGCGGCGCGCCGCTTCTACGTTTTCTTTAAGAATAAATGGCAGTGCGCTCATATAATAGAGTCGCGGCACGGGCGAGGCGGTGGCGGCGCGGGGTCGAGGCGCAGGCGCGGCGGGGGCGCTGTGGCCGACGACGACGCGAATCCACTGCCATTTTGTCATTGTGTTTCGTGCGGAGATGGTTTTATGAATTGGAATGTGTAAAAGAAGCATAGTCGCCCGCGCCTCGACTCTACAGAGATCACGCCTCGACGCCGCCGCGACCCCGCCTCGACTTACCAGTGAGCGACGCCCCTAAGTCATTTTCGTTATTATGACAATCTCCGTGCAAACAGCGTACAGCATCCGATTGAGTAATCTTAAAAATATAGAGCTTGATAAATAACCACTTCAACTATACAATAAATGTCTTTAAATCGAACCTGAACCCGTCATGAGTGATGGGACACGTTCTGCAGAGTATGTATGTATAACGTACCTATCTGGAAGATGTTGTTGGCGCCGAGCGGCGCGCCGGCGGGCGGGCAGTCCACGGCGGCCACGGCCAGCACGCCCGACAGCGGCAGGCGGTGCGCCGCCGACCTGGCGCCGCAGCGGGACCACGTCAGTTCGCCGCTACACCGGACAATAACACCAACGCTTATAGTCGAATATTTGTCAATACCACACTATTTTTGCAGAATTGTAATAGTAAGGCTGCCGTGCAATGGTCGCACTGCAAGCTGTTGCCTAAATATATACATGTAATGTAACGGAAAACTAGATTCACTACATGATTCAGGACACATCAGCGAGAGAATATTAGGACGGTCTTTTAAAAAAATAATACGATTTTGCAGATTATTTCGGTTGTTATAAAAACTGTGAACAAAACTGTAAAAAAAAAATAGGAGCAATTTCACCTGATCCTTCAATGAATAATAGCTATCTTACCTGGTGAGCCTGAAGTGTCTCCGCTTGGCGTACGCATGCGCAGCGCGAGTCCAGCGTCGCCGCGGAGACCCCGCGCCTGTCCGCACACCCTCAGACCGCTTTATCATCGTCCTAAAACATACACAAGAAATGTTAGTAGGGAATTAATGTGCTTGAAATAATATCTCATTTAGCTAAGTGCACAAGGACGATGCGATAGGAGTTTCCAGTCTATTTGAGACTAAAAATCAGCGAACTTTGCATAATTATAGAGTAAAAGTAAAACTTTACGTACCCAAATCTAATCCGATGATGCACAAACAAATTCAAATATCTATTTAATTTCCTTCAAATTTCCATTAATTGTAAATAAATATAATATGAAATGAGTAATGTGTGGATTCTCACCCCTCTTTCAGCAGCACAGGAGTTTCTTGTATGTTGTTGTTCTGCGTGTCCGTGCTCGTGGAGATTATCTCGAGGAACTGCTTTATTGCTTGCACCTGTCATAAGCATTTAGTTACAAAATGCTATTTAAAAATAATTTCATGGAATATACCGTCACCAACCCTAGTGGAGGCTACGCGCACTATCTCTATTAATGGAAAATAGAGACCTATATTCAGCAGTGAACTATTAAACTGGTGGTGAATGATCGACGTACATGTCTTGGCGTGCAGAAGCTGCGGTACAGTTCGGCCATGTATTCCTCCTTGCACACTTGCTGCGCCGAGCGGCTGCTTACTAAGTTGCCCAGCGACTGTATCGTCTTAGAGATCAGTGTCAGAGTCCGGTTTGTTTGTGGGTCCTGAAACATGGACAAATAGATATTTATGACCAATGGATAATAAATAAGAATATTATAGTTTTAAAAAAAACTAAAGAACACGCTTTTATCATCCAAACTAAACGTGTATGCAAAATTTCAGCTCAATCGGAAACCGGGAAGTGGGTGAAATTTAACTTCCAAGATTTTTTTACATAGTTAGTCAGTTAGTTAGTTAGTTACAAGTGAAGCTAATAAAAGCGTTTTAAAAAGAAAATGCCTACTAGATGTAGGTAAGGATGCGTTGCGCCCTGTCTCCTTCTAACGAGGTTAACAGAGTTAACGGCGAGGGGAGACCCATGCTCAACTCTTATGTAAAAAATAAAAGCTATTTACTTTGCGGAAACGTTGGTGCATACTTACAATCTGCTCGGTAGTGAGATCAAAGAGCCGGGGCCCCAGTATGGCGGGCGCGAAGAACCGCAGGAAGATGAAGCCCGACACCACGGAGTAGCGCACCTCGGCGTTGCGCGGGAAGTGCCGCGCCGCGCACTGCCGCAGCGCGTCGAACAGCCGGCACATCGCCGGCGGACACATCGCGTACGACGATGTTATCGCCGCGAATACCTGCGCAACGGATATTTTGTTTGTACACATTGGTCCAGGATAGAGGTCGATTATTTAGCGATGCTATTGAAAACATAGTCGCCGCGTGACTTTTGCTTAGTGCCATCGCAAAATTATTGACATAAATTTACATTCGTGGATGATTCGTTGATATTACTCTGGGTCAATCGGGTATGGTCTTCGTTTACGCACAACACTACCTATAATGTTTGCCGCAACACTGCTCGTAGAGACGTTATGTGTAGCCACATCTCCTCGTCGATCATTTTAGAATAGAATAGAAAGCATTCATTCGATAAAAGGAAAGACATTGTCAGTACCAAAAAAAAAAAATATTGAAACACGGAGATCACAAAGAAACAAAAAAAACAACTATCTCGGATAAAAACCAAACAGGAGATTTTGCTGCTTTTTGACTCTACAGATTTTTTTTTTTTTTTAGATACTTGTTTTACAACTCACCCGTTCAACATAATCCTTCAAATTGGCGAGGTTGGCAGTGACGGCGGCCAATGGCTTGACGCGCGCGGGGTCGATCTCGCACGGCCGTCGCTCAGCCAACACTGCCGCCAACGTTGGCCGAAGTACTGCTCGGAGGTAAGAGGCGCCGCTCAGCCGCATCGCCTCGTCCATCATCTTAGATACTAGGGTATTGCCACGGAATATTGTTGTTGCGTCACTGAAAAAACAAAAACAATATAATGCAGAGCCTGTTTATAAATAATCTTTATGTGTCAAATGTCTGAAATTAATGAAAAACAATTTAAAACCACAAAAATTTTAACATACGGTAAATAGATTTCTGATGCGGTCTTCTAATTGATAAGAAACTAACACCAACACGGAATGCTTTCAAATAGAAATTATAACTATTCAGTCTTCTTACATGTAACATTATACAATTATACTCTATTCGTTTGTAGTGTATTTATTATGTAAAGACTGGCTTTTTAGTCTCAATAAAACGTGGCTAAATATAACAATATCGGTAACATTTGAAAATTATTATTCAGCTATTTAGGAATCTAAATCCTTGCCCTTTCGTTAGTAGTTTTATAGGTCTGTTTGTAATAATAAACCATTGAAATAGGTATATTGAATAAAAAATAATTTAGCAATGGATGGTGACGGCATGACGAATTGACGACGGGGAAATTGTTGATTTGAACAACATTGATGCATAAAAATTACAATAAAATACAGATAAACGGCTGATAGTACGATGGGAAATAGCCGAGACGATAAGATAAAGGATTTGAAAATGTCGGAGAAGCTTACTCATACATTACCAAACGGCGCTTTGTTTACAATAAATATTATTATGATTAAGACTGTGCAAACAGATAATAGTTTTATATAATTCACGTGTGTCCTCAATCAGAATGATAATATATTGGTACTAATTAATATTTTCGGATTCAGTACTGTTTGTAACAAAAGATAGATTTGAGACTAACTATTCCGTTCTTCTTAATTGCGTTATCCTTTCGTGTATCGGACGACCGAGAAATACGAGTAACTAAGGGAGGGAAATACGAGTTTCTTAGTTTGGTTAAAAAAAACATGCCAGAAATAAAAAAAAATTGTTTAATAAAAATCGGTGTAGAGGCATTTTACAATACCTTCGCCTTAAGAGTGACGCTCATAATCACTACTTACGTAGCGTTCGAGTAATGTATTTGTATGAAATTCATTACTCACCACTGTGGGACTTTCTTAAATAAATGGGACTAAGAAAAAAAATAAAAATATCACGATTTTTTTTTCCCTCTCCCTCTTATGACTTCTGATAACTCAATAATTTATTCAGTAGATGGATTGTCAGTCTTGCAGAAGATTTTTTTCTTTAATAACACTTCAATAGTAGGTACTCACGTGAGTGCAGATATCTCAGCATCTGCGAGCTCCTTAACGATGGGAACTATGAGATCATGATGAGTGAATAGCCTCACGAGGGGTTGCGCCGCGTCGGTCTTACTCGACACGATCTCCCCCAGGATGTAAACTGCCGACGCTGTTATAGGCTGAAAACATCACGATACATCTTGAGAATTGTCAAGTTACTGTCAGATGCCGCTTACATGGTCCCAGTTTTAAGCACAGAAGTAGAACATCATAGATATACCGACAGCGGCTTCTTATCTCCAAAGTTAATGAGCAGGACCAATTTGGTGTGAATATGGACTCTTCATGCCCGTCACTTGCCGATCGTTGAGAATTATTGACGAGCTTGGGATTTGCAAGTAAAATTCTAACTATTATCTAGGATTTATTTTTCCAAAATTTAAGTCGTTACATATTATTAAAGCCGATAGGAAGCATGCGGTTCGCATGGAACAGTACTAGACATTAGACACTAAACTAGCAAAATGGATGACCGAACCCCTCCTATACCTCACCTCGCTGTCCGCGCACCTTCTATTACAATATTTTTTACATAGTCAACACGATTTGCAATTTCTGGCGCGACGCGTCGCGGGTTCGATTCCCGCACAAAATAAATAGTTGAATGTCTTTATCTGTATCGCGTCGCTGATAACTATAATTGATGACATGTAGCTGGCGATAAAAGTTGGTTTTAACCCCCCTGAAGATTGTAAATTATCAAGCAGTGCTTTAGGAACCTCTTGATTCCCAACTCTTCATTCCACGAACTTCAAATAAACCGAGCTCTAGCAAAGATCAACATACCTTCTGATGAACACTACGCAGAAACAACTGTTCCAGTGTCCGGTAGTGCTGTAGAGGGAAGACGTGGTCGACTGTGTACTGCAGCAACAGCCGCAGCGAGCCCAGCGTGGCACTGCCGGCTGCCGAGAGCCGCGTGCCCGGCGGCGTCGCGCCGCGAGACAGCGCGCCGCCTGCGCGGGACGTCAGGAAGAACCTGTTCACAACAAACATCATAATAATTATAAATCGTTTATTTTCAAGCATCTACAGACTCATATTTTGTTAGTAAAAACATTATACTTACAATCTAAAGTTAGTATATTATATATTATTATTAATTCAGAATAACGGGAGCCATGTAGCACTGGTTCACGTATGGACAGTCGACCCTGTCCGCTATCATAGCCAGGATGCTGTTGGAGCTGGCCCTAACCCTGCGCACCAGGGAGGCGCATCGTTTCCGCATGGTCGCGTAGAAACAGTCGACGCGCGCTTCTGCAAACATCCCTGATGCACTGCAGAATCGCGGCCACCTCAGCAGCACCCTGAATGCGTTATTAAACTGCACGCGAAGGGCATTGTAATGAAAAAAATAATCTATAAAAGAGACTAGATACTAAACAGTCGACCGAAAATTACCCGATTTTATTTTTATATGGTAATCGAGTCGCAGTCCTATATATCGGCGTGCCCATTAGCCTTCCAACTAAACAATCGGCCGATTATAAATCTATCTGCGCTTTGTCTAAGGCCATAAGAATACGGTCAACAGTTCACCAACCGAATGGTGTAGTCGTCGGACAAAAAACCACGAGCTAGTATTAGAGTGAGCACACGGCACCAACTCGACAAATAAGTCGATGATTCCTGGCAATGCTGCTAGGTCACAGTCCACTTGTAGCAAGACTGGGCCAATACACCTCATAAAATTAGTTTCACCAGCTGACGCCACAGGTCCAAGCCGCGAGATTCGGCGAACACTACGACACGTTCGACGGTTTTCGTTAGCCCGGTTTGTACTCTAGCCTGAAATATGAGATCATAAATGAAGTATATAGTTTTGCCTCTTACCAGGCACGTAGAGGCGTCGGCGATGGTTGTCGCAGTTGTAGCCGGACTTCTCCGAGAAAGATTGGCGTCGCTGCGTCGTGCCACACCGACACTCTCGCTTCGCAAGCTACCCCCGCCTGGAAAATTTGTAAATCACTTGAGCTAAATATCCAGCAAACACATCGAATCTAAAGAAAACTGAAGTCGGACAAACTAACCGTTTGTGAGCCATCTTTGTCCTTCGGGTCTGCGTCCATAACGAGATCAAAACAAAAAATTTCATCAAATTGTGGATTAACAGTCTTCTTTTTAGGTTTCGTACGTTTTTCAACTCTTCGTCCGTTTGAATATAACAACGTGACGAGAGCAAACGGGTCACATTGTCCATTCTTGGTGGTAAGTTCGGAACATTCTAGCACTCGTAGGCGTAAGGTGTCGTGCCCTACGCGAGCAGCGCAATGTCTCTCGGGGTCTGACCAGTAGTCAGCGGCGGTGGGTGTGGGGG
Source organism: Allophyes oxyacanthae (assembly GCA_932294325.1). NCBI lineage: Eukaryota > Metazoa > Arthropoda > Insecta > Lepidoptera > Noctuidae > Allophyes > Allophyes oxyacanthae. Next base: position 7,093,467 of record OW028611.1, read on the forward strand.
AGGCGTCCGATTCGGGCATCGCGTGCATGGGTGGTTTCGTCCGCGCCGCCCACTGTGCCCGATCTTTCAAACTTTCTGAGCGCGATAACGACAGAGAAGGTTCCGTCGCGACCGCACTCAGGAGCTTCTTGCTCGTAGAACTCGAACAAGAACCAAACCTCATACTTTCCTTACAATATTCAGATAATCTAACGAGGTTATTTCCTTTTGTTTTCGTCGAGCAGTTGTCGGTAATGGGGTCAGGGTCGGGAGGCTTCGGTTCCATTCGTAACCGTTTCCTGGAGTCCTCGAGTGTGAGTTCGATGTATGCCTTGCCTTGCACCTCCGAGTCTGCGTCAACCGGTCGCAACGCAAACCAGTGGTCTTTATTGTTGTACCGGTGCAGATCTTCTCGTTTGATCGCCACTTTACCGAGAACTTTGTCTTGTTTGAGATGCTTGTCACGGTCGAACACGTATATGGAGAGGTATCGAAATCGTCGGGGTACCTCGAATTGGAACTCCTCGCCGAAGAATGGACTGAAACAATATAATAAAATCATTGTTAGATGTCAGTTGCACGAAGATATTTAAATACGCGACAGATTGGCTAACTCCAACACAAGTGTGATTCGTGTCGAGTGTCAAATTTATCAGAACCAATATTTATTCGTGTTGAATATTAACATCAAACAATCGTTATCAAGTTTTCGACCGCGCGATAATTTATTTAGTGCCGGGTTGCACGCAGCCTAGTTGTAGACGCGTGGGGTGCCGTCTTACTGAGCGACAGTTTTGCCACCCACAGTTAACTGAATAGCGTTACTTAACAAAATGATCTATTATTCATAAAACACAGAACAGATGTTATTTTTCATGGGTTAATAAACTTTTAAATGATTTGGTAATTTATCAATACGAGTAAAGTATCATCTATATCGATACTTTTCACAATGATCATCAATTGCATGGCAAGACAAAAAATCAACATGAAATATCTTGCTCTTGCAAATATACCTACCACAAGTGAAATAGACAAAGTTTAATTTGCCAATTTGCAGTATCAAGGAAAACAAATGTTCAGACGAAACAATAAAATGGCTTAATTAACTGTGGCGGCCGGCGCCTCCGAGAAAACGATTTTAAAACTTTATATAGGTTGAAGTCAATCTAAATGGAAAACAGTGAAATGGTAGACATTAACATGGACGCTCCTACTTTACTGGCTATAGTGGCTATTATGGCTCCAACATTAATTGCAAAACACTTTTTAAGACTTCATAAAGTATCCGGTCCGGTCCGCCCATGTTATGGAAACCTTTGCCCTATAAATACAATACTGCATAGGGAGTAAAAGAAAATGGGTGTTTGTTACTCAATTACGCCAGTACCAGTCTAGGGGACTACTTATAATAAAAAGAACACAGGAGATATCCTGTTTTAGAACATGGGTTATATAAGTATATCCTTAAAAAAGGGGATAAAAAAATTATACCACGCGAAGTCTCTGACAAAAGCTAGTTATAAAATTTGCTAGTACCTATGTAAACAACGCTAGTTCCATGATGTAACAGCAAGTTGCACAGTGACGTACGCGTGGGAGTGTTGTTCAAAGGAGAAAGTTTGTCATTCCCGAGGAAACCTCCATCTCTCAGGCTAATAATGAAACAGACCACATGTGCATGGATTTGGATGTTATATAAAGATTAAGTAATTTCATGTATGAAATACCCACTCTATTATTATAATGCAATCCTTCATTGTGTATAAATAGAAACTATAGAGGTAGAGGTTTTCCTTACATTGTGATTAAAATACTTTTCTAAATTTTGACCTTTTTTGTTCATTTATTTTATTCTGTATGGCGCGCTTCATAAAAAAGCGATCAAGAGCTATTTAATGTAGCGTTGTACAAAAGAAAGTAAACTGCTGATTTATACAGACTAGTGGTCGAAATTAGACCGTAATTTTAGCTTTCTGCACTCTTTCTCTATGCCAAATCTCACACTCCTCCGTGCGCGCAATATGCTTAAAGAGGGTTACAAAGTTATCTCTTCACGTATTAATATATTGATTTTGCATGGATATAAAAAGAATGTTATACAAGTCTGTTAATTTTATAGCTACTAAAGTTGAACTTTACACAAGAACTTACTTAGTTTCAAGTTTAATGGCTTCTTACTTACTAATCACCTTTATCTCTTTTTTGCAATTAAAGCAGTGTAATTAAGCGTAATTTAGCTAGGAACTGTTTCAATCTGTAAATCCTGTTTATTATTTTAATTGTAAACAGCATAGGTAGGTACAACATCATGGAATTTATACAGGAAGGCCTAAATTCAAATTAAACTCAATATGTATTGTGCATACGTACTCGATTCCATGCATCACATAGGGTATCATAATAATTCAATTATATTACTATTATTCAATGCCAGCTTGGTACATAAATTATTTGATGAGCTGACGAAATTACTATTTTTAAAAGTTCTGGCAATCTTAAATCATATAAAATAACCTATTCTATGTTCTGTGAAAATAACTATACTATCCGAACACATTACGTGTAGCTATTTGTAAAACACGATAATAACTCAATAAAGGGGTTTATTGACTCTTTTGGAGTGTATGAGTACGTAAGTATAAGAAACTCGCGGTGTCGAGTTGGTGGCAGGCTCGCAGGCGCATCCGGCGCCGGCGTAGTATTTATAAACCGGAGGCGGAACCGCACCAGCTGAGCGGGGGCGGCACAAGCTCACTCGCTATTGCACATAGTTCACGCCTTTAATTTAAATACGTTGAATTAATTAAGCGTGACCACTTATTCAATATCCTAGTACTATAGTTATACTTCTATCCTTGTATATCGGGCACGACCGACGACAGTGCATTTTATGATTTTATCAAACAAACCGGTTATATTATAATTGTCACGTTGGAGCATACGATTTGATCAATGAATTGAATTTGCAAAAAGCGCTTAGTAGGTCGACTCTGACGCATTTTTAAACAGGCTACAAAACACCTTTATTCGTATGTTAGTCGCGTAGAGAGCACATAATAGCACAGAGTAAGAAACCAGAGCAATGCACTTAAGACTGCCGCCACTTCGGCCGGGGACCGCTCAGACGCGGGCGATGATCATTTTACGTGCCACGAAGTTCCGGGACCAATTTATCACTTAAAAGCTTCCGTTTAATGTTGGAGAACTACTGACGCGATTTTTATGACGTTCCCTCCTCGGAATCGCTCTTGTAAATATTTTTTGTAATCTCGAAGCCCGTGCTCGCTGCCCGTTTCTGCTGTTTCATGTCACATGTTTTATTTTGTCAGTTATTCCTTTTTTAAATTTTAGTAATAATTATAGCACCAATATTATTTAAGTGATAGAATTTACTTGGATTTTGTGTAATAAATAATGTCAAACCACAGCAAGAATTTCAATGAGAACTCAGTCATAAGGCGTACACAACTAACTAATATGTATATTATCAGTACGTAGTGAGGCACAGATAGTTTGGACAGAGGCACATAGTAAGTGCAGTGATAAGGTATCGCGAGACAAAGAACCCATTAAATTAACTCAAGGAGTGACGTGACATTTCCTTCGATATCCGCCAGTCCACTGTGTCCTCACCTCTTGGGTCACAAAATCATTATCGCTTCCGTTCATTAACAAGCAAAACAGACTATCATTACAGATAAATAATGAAATGTACGGACGTTTCCAACTTCGTACAGATTGAAACTGCTTTTAGTGCTTAACTTTCAAATTTTAAGAGCTTTTTTAATTGAAATCAGGCAGTTCCCCACAGATTTACAATTTCGCTAACGCTCTCCAGTTCCCTATATGGAAACTCCTTGATAAATTCCCATTTGAGTAATACTTAAAAAATCAACGGTCCGAAGAACACAAATTAATAATTGTCTCGCACATAAAATTTACAGGTTCAGTCCTCGTTTCTAATTAAAATAGGATGGCCTTCATTTATTAAGTCTCACAAGCCGTTCAAAAGTTTCGCAAACCGTTCCCACAGCTAATCAGGGGGAGCGTAACCGGAGGCAGTAATTAAATTCATTGCTGTGGTGCGGCTGTCTTTTATTCACTCTAAAAACTGAATGGCAAGGGGGTGAAGCGGAAGGAACGTTCCGCCTCGGCGCACGCGCACCGGAAGCGCGTCCGGGACGTGGCGCGCCACAGCGCCGCCCTCCCTTATAGCACAATAGCGCCTCCCCCGAATTATACGCGCTATCAAAAGCCGCACCGCAACGACCAATTAATTGTGACTAATGTTTAATTGATGACAAATCATTCAACACGCGAGGCGAGTCGCCATTGACATCAGGTGGCTTTGTGTAGGATGTGAAATAATGTTTGTAATGCAGGTTTGTGAATGTACCTATCTGTAATGTCGTTAAACGCCATTGCTTTTACCATTTAATGTGTAATAATGTATTTAAGACGCAGTAAATGATTCAAGAACTCTACGAATAAAGCTAGAAATTGATTAGTGTAATAATAGTTGAGGAGAATAATAAAACAAATGAATCGAAATGGACACTAAATTAGCGTTGCCATCTCTAAAGGGCCCATCTATACTCCATACTTGAGTCACAATCGCGCGTTTTCGCGTTCGTTATTCACTTTATGTAAGCAAAAGGCAGCCGAAGAACGCGAAAAGGCGCGATTCTGCTGCTAAAAGTATCGAGAGTGAACGAACGCTAAAATTCAGAAAAGTGGACTTAGCCGCTATAGAAGCTGGACTTTTGGGTACCAAGGCCGGAACCCAAAAAATAAAAAAATTAAGCACGTAATATTTTTAATAACAAACCACAAGTTATTCACGGGCAAAAAGGCACGATGGAAGTAAGAAAATAAAAAAGCCTAAGAAAAGCCGGACGGGCCGGACGCAATCAAATTTGGCTGGACAACAGGTCAAAAAGCCTAACCAGTCCGGCTTTGTCCCGACCGATGGCAACACTACACTACATTTAAATTAATTTAATTAAATAAATAGATAATATTACATTTGTGTATGCTAGAAAAGATATTTAAATATGAAAACGGCACTTAATTTATTATTCCCTAGTATATTAAAACGAGTAATGCGGCCAAAACATGGATTATTCCGCAGTGACACATGCTCGTGAAAGCGCCGGAAGTAATAGCTACATATCATATGCAAGAGATTAGGAGTGAGCGCCTGCGCACATTCATGACGACACATTAATGTTTCGAAGAAAGTTACACATCGTACCTAGTGCATGCGAGACCAACCGTGTTTCCAAACTGTAATAGAATGTTTAAGTACCGGAAAACTGATTTTAACCAGAATTTTAAGAAGTTTTGTTCATAAGCTTTTCTAGAAAAAATTAATTAGTAAATTATTATCAACACAACATTTACTAATGACACATTTGTAATTTAAATTAAAACCTACGGATTCGATAGAAACGGAAAGAATAACTTCACAATGAGTCCTGGAATTCCAGGTAGTAATGTACAAACAAAATATTTGTACGGCAGTAGTACACGCATTAATTAATCTCAATTTAACGTATCAACCACTTAAACGGCTCCATTCATGAAGTAGAAAATCCTTGACCTATTAAATTGTTTGCTCTCCCTAAATGTTGGTAAACGGTTCCCACCCGATAACGGCGGAAGCGTCACCGGACACCGGACAAAGGATCCGTTATTATTATGTCAATTCTGGAGCGAACATACCGTGCCTGTTTTGTAGGAGACGTGAAGGGCCCGACAGGAAACTTAAAAATAGTAACTACGTGTCAAGGACGGGTGACACTAATAAGAATAAAAATACAAGGTGCAAAGCCTAAAAACCGCTCTAGTTTCGAAAAACTTTAACTTGAAGTTGGAATATTAGATATTTAAAATAGTCTCCGACTCACTTGAGAGTTCTCTCCATGGTGGAAGTGCGAAATATCTCCTCTTGGTCGAGCGACAGCACGCAGTATATATCACGGTGGCACGCCGCCCCATGGCTGCGACCTGGCAAGTTTTTAGCTTCACCTGAAACAAATTTATTAATCAAGATGTGCATTGTAAGCTCACTGCTTTAACGTATAAGAATGTTTGCTTCAGAGAATAACGTTTCGGCGTTAAGATCGCTGCGTCACCCACCTCAGGAAACTATTCCTAAATCACAGTAGGTACTATGGCTTCACTTCGTTGGAATATTGGAAAATGAATATCATTCAACGATGCGCCTTTTTAACAAATCACAACACAATGCAATCATGTAACCAAAAGGTTGTAAACCTATTTCACGATTTTATGGCAGGGCTCAAAAAAAAAGAAATCATGTTTATAGTTGTAGTAAAGTATGATTGTTGATAACTTATTTCTGTATTTACCTACCTACTTGGTCTTAACCAGGGTTGTTGCTGATGCATATTTTTTTCACATCAGCGGATGTTTTATCATTGACATCATACTGGCATGGATGCCGATTTAAATTATTTGAGTTGATTTTTCTTAAAAAAGCAGGGAAAAAGTAGTGACCATTATGAATTTAGATCTAAAAGTTGCACAGTTTTCCTTGGTATTTAAATAAAATAAATAAATTTTGTGACTTTTAATAAAAAATAGAATCAAACTAAGTAGTTTAGTAATAATTAGTCGTAGTTGGTCAAAACTCGCAAGCGAAAACCACACGTGCTATAAGCCCGGCCCCTCTGCGGTCATGTCACGACTTGAACATCAGCATCGATCAATGCGGATGCTGATGTTGAAAATGATGCTGATGTTCCGCGGATGCTGATGCTGATGTTCGCAACAACCCTGGTCTTAATGAGCAAAAGCACTAGGTATTTATTAATAAAATATTATAGTTTAAAAAAACTGTACAACACGCTTTAGTCATCCAAACTCAACGTGTAAGCAAAATTTCAGCTTAATCGGAAACCGGGAAGTGGGTAAAATTTAACTTCCAAGATTTTCTTACATAGTTAGTTAGTTACAGGTGAAGCTAATAAAAGCCTGTTAAAAATATGAAAAATCCATCAACATGAATTTAACATGCTATTCCCTAGTTTGATCAACTTTAATATAATGCAGTTTGATACTTGACTTCATCATGTCATGTTTCACATAAAGATATCAGTAGGTCGTGTCAACGTCGCCTAACGAGGCATCTCCAATTACATGCGCGATAGCATTGTCTCGCCTTTTTGGCTGGGTCTCCGGTCGTCACAACTCATTTGACTAACTACAATGACACCATTGCCGTCTTATGCAAGCCATCTTATCTTGTTACATTAGATATGATGAGTTGCATGTGATGTGACATTAACTTACTACTGAGTTTATATTGTTGCTTATTTAGTAGATCTTGCGAAGTACGACCTTGAGAGGTTTCAATTTCAATAAACATTAACGGCTTTCTACCTAGTCTTAGATATTCCGCAATGAGATAGCAAATTGCTTGACGTGCATGAACGAATCAACATCTACCTACTTATAGGCAGTTTAATGAACTTGTCTCAATTATTGTAAATGAATATAAAGGTAAAGAACTACTTGTTAGCCCATTATATTTTTGGAATTAAAGCCTGAAATAATGATACACTTAAAAGGAAAGACCATTGGAGGTTGCGCAACGCGTTGCGACCTCGTCGCTTATCGCTAAATACGGTGAGACAAGGTGAGGCGACCATCGGCCCATAAGCAACTACTGCTCTGAAGCTTACCTGCAGACCAAACCCGTTTGACCTTTTTATGTTCTACTAAACTCCAGATTATTACGATTCCTTAACCCTATACCTAAAATAAGTAAGCTTTTAGTACCTACTTTCATATTATTTAGTTGTTACAATATATATAACTAACAACTATAACTTTTATAATTATTAATTTCTATGGTTAGTTTTACACATGCACTGCACGATTGCATACTAGATGACAAGAACTATAATATTCTTACTGTTTTCTTTAGCATGTGTACAATGAATGGCCCTTTTGCAAGAGGAAAATGACGAAATGTTATCCTTATGTAGCTAGTCATACACATAAACAAATCAAATATGTAATAGATAAGATTGGAAAACAATGATTAGACAATATAGGTGTGCGAATTATTATTACTTAGTATTGTATTTGTACCTTATACATAATTCAAATGACGTCTCAATAAAATCATCATCATAAGTGTATGTAAAAAGCGGCGACATACGGGATTTTTTAACCGACTTCAAAAAAGGAGCATGGTCTCAATTGCAATGTTTTTTTATTTTTGTATATTTCTTTACCCTCATCTTCGCCACTCGTGAACCGATTGTAATGATTGAGATTTGCGATTGCTGTAATTACATAGTGTATTGTTTAAGCCACTAAAAAATACAAAAATAAAATCAACTTTAAAGTAAAGTAAAAACTGACTTGAAAAAACTATATAATATAAAATCATTTTCTTAACAGCTTGGCAATGGCACAGACTTCAGAAGCTGTTAAGTTTTTTAAGATTATTATTTTTATACTTTTTTTAGTTTTTTGAAGTTTGTATGTGATTTAAATAGTTTACGAACAAAAGTGGCCCTAATATACCCCCTTGAGGAACACCATGGTTATTTGATAAATATAATGATCTGGAAGATCGTTACATTTTTACCTGTTCATCATAACTGTTCACAATAACGACATTATTGTATACTATTCTGCAGGTACGACTTTATCCAGTCATGCACCATATCTCGGTTTTTTTTTTCTCGTAAGTGTTAATGACAGACTAAGTCTATTGCTTTGCTTATATGCCAATGCTATAAACAGTCAAAATTGGCACGTTTTCATCAATACAATAGTCCAATTTCCACAGAGATCACATTATTAAAGGGATTTGAACGATTAATGCCCAACAGCGCAATAGTCGTGACAAATTAAATTAAACTAATACGTAACTCATCATACTCATCTTCATCATATTAGTGTTATTTATGCATTATAATTTTAAACATTTATTATCTTCATAATACGTAAACGATGCCCATGCTATGTATGTGACGTGTCACGTACATAGTTCTCCTAACAAAGATGACGTAAGTTTTCCAATGTTAATAATAGGGAATTATGTTTTGAAAACAATTTCCTGGTTTGAGGAAACACAACCAATAGGAGTAATGGCCGTGACCGATACTGATATAGTAAAGCCGTGATAGACACCGCACTATTATATTTGACGCTCGTTTACATCGATAAGACCACTGATAATAATCGTGTTGATACCTACGTCATGCAAGTTTCACAGTACTTACACGGCATTTTTTTTCTTTAACAAATTGGTCAATTAAAACATTACAACGTAATTGTTGTAAATTGAAGCACGCTGCGATAGTTAGGACTGTTAAACAAAGGAAAGACCTTCCTGCGACTCTCACAAATTCGTCATTGTAGTGCAAGAGAAACTCACAACAAACTGTACATAATTGCTGATGCAAAAACAACCGTCATCATCATCAACATGACAGTAACACACGCCGCTAAACTGGATCGTGGGAGAGAAACGGGATCCTTTGAATAGCGCCATCAGCTACTGAGGAAACGAATACGCACCAGCTATTTAGCCATTCACAATGGCGATCATTAAGATGTTTCCACACGCTCGTATGCGTAGTGCAATTGTTTCGAAATCGAGAGTATTTTACCTCGGCTCTTTGTCAGAGCGCATGGGAACTGTTTGAGTAACAAAGTGATTGATTTCGATATCGTTTTAAGCATTACCAGGAAATAACAAGGTCACCATCACGTAGGTAGATCCTCATAATTTTGACGGTGATAAATAAATTCCATCAACAATGTCCGGATCAAGTGTAGCGTATCAACGTTCTCTTAATTGAAACTGGCGCTCAATTATAGTTCTTGACAATGTTTAGTCACTTTACATCATAAATTACGGTGTATAAAACGGAAGGAAAGATAATTAGTAATTGAAGTGGAGTTTTTACAAGACTGGATTCTACCTAGGTTAGGTACCACTAGATTTGATAGCCTCGAATATTACGAATACGCTTGACAATTATGCTCATGGTACCTAGACACACCTTATAACACGAATATAATTATTTAGGTAAGGAACCAATATAATATTATTGTACTTTAAGGTCCCTCAAAAAATATAGGTACCTACATAGACAGCCTATAATGCGAAGGCATAAATTGCCTGTTTATACAGCCGTATTTCACGAGTTTCTCAGGAGCGAACAGCTCATACAATTATTTAATTCTGCGTAGGCACGATCACAGGTCGACAGCACCGATGGATGTTCTTTATGTTAGTTTTTGCGACGACGTGTTTTCTTCTCAGAATATAAGTTTTATTAGGTACATGATTATTATACTACTAACTAACCGAACCTAACCTTTTACTGAATATTTAGTTTATAATAAAACAACTAAAATACCTACTTTTGCACGTGGGTGGAAAACCTACGTTCGTAGTAGGTATAAAATTCGGCGGCCCAAGACGTTCACCCACATAGGACACAATCACACAGCGCAGGTGGGTTGCGAAATAGAACGCTCTTTTTGCAAAAACTAATCTGATTCTGCAACATGAAATTTATTATACAGCCCGTAAACGTCCATTGCTGAACATGGGTCTCTCATTTCCCAATGACGGTCAGAGCCGCTGCTGCCCGTCCTTTTGAACCGACTTCCAAAAAAGGAGGAGGTTACACGTCATTACACAATTTATATGATACTAGCGACCCATCCCCGGCTACGCCCGGGTGCAATTTCTCTATTATCCTTACATTAAATATGAAAGTATTATACATATAAACCTTCCTATTAAAAAAAAAACCATCTCCTGACATGATGCTGATCTGCGAGTTGCGACCCCTTTCGCACAATATATGTTAAGACAGTAGATATTTTATTTTATGTTAATTATTACCAATTTTTCTTTGATTTTCCTGTTTTCTTTTCTTGATTTTTTGTGCCAATAAATACCAACCTACATTTGCTTTCTTATTTTAACTTGGAAATTGTACTTAATTCAATTATGAATATATTTAGTTTGCCAAGTGTAGCTACATGAATGATGTTTCAAAGACAGTTATTTTCTTTTATCTTGAAAGTTAAATAAAAGTGAAAGACGATATCTACATTGTAGTGGAGTAGAGTGTAATAATGTAGGTACCTATACTTTCTCATCTCTATGTGTGTATAATAATTCGCACACAACACAACTGACTCTGGTGCGTGCCAGTGTTACATACAATTCACACTATGAATAGGTACGTATTGTGAATTTAAAAACCAAGTTAGAATTAATAATAATAATATTCCATTTATTTCAGGCAACTTGGCCAATACAAAAAACTACACAAATATAAAACAATAACAATAAATTAATAAACTAATACATATTACATAATAACAAGAAATTTTAAACTACTGCTGCACAGTAGATGACGGGGTCATGTTTCGCCGACTGGTGTCGCGCAGCCGGCCGCGGAACCGACGATACACGACACCCTTCGGCCAAAACTCTTCTTTGAGGCAGGTCTCGAGGTGAAGATTTGGAACCCGAACCACGAAAGACTTGAAATTAGTGTTGTGGCGCGACTCCAACTTCACGACTCTCAAAGTCAAGTTGGTCTTCACACGAACATACTCCACGATCTCCTCCACCTTCGTGGTGTGATGTAATCTGGACACGTACAGCTGCGTCGTACTCGTAGGTATTGCTGGACGCAGCAGAATATTGGGTCCAACCAGCGCGGTGCCGCACTGATTCTGACAAGAAGGCGTTCTCTTTTTCTTCTTCTCCACTCTGATGATTAATGATCTTTGAACAACGCTTGGTATTGACCTATAATAATAGGTGTATGTGTATCACACCAAGGCACTAAGTTCCGAAATGCATTCCTTTGCAAATGCAACTTCCATTTTTTTGAAAATCTATGCTAGGAGCCTGCCGTGATTTAAAAGTAGGATTTATAAGTCGTAGGATAGTCGGAAAATGCCGTTTATCGTGAAAATCCTTGGACGATTGCAAAGGTTCGGATGGTTGGAAATAATGAAAGAATTTCGCAATCATCCTAGCTATTTTCAGGATAAATATCTGTCACGCACGCTTCATTAATCGCGAATGCTGATTGGTTGCTAGTGGTACCAATCATTCAAACTAACCGCCCTACTGGTTGGTTAATTTATGGGGTCAATGGTAAGATCCTCTAAGATTTGAACAAGGCAAGCCTCGAGATTGGATTTAGATGAATATGTCAAAGAACAAACTGAATGACAAATAGCACCAAAAGAAGACTGTATATTGAGGGTGTAGAAATTGCATTATGTTCAGAATTATGGCTAACCGGGCCAAATAAGTTCCTTCCAGATGCAACAGGATAAAGTTGCTCGACGCACCGAAAGCGCCTGGAGGAGCTATTAGTCAATGAGGGACTTATTTAAGTGAGACCTCCCAATTATGTCACAAGCGAAAAATTATGGACATCTGCATTTTCCTCCTACGGTGCTCAAACTTGGCCTTTAACTCTTCGCCTAAGGCCCACGCTCGAGGATTGGCGGCGAACCATGGAGCGCTATATTTTAGGAATTCGACTAACTGATGTATAAAAAACGCAATACTGTGCTCCAAAACTAAGATCACAGATGTTACCGAAAATCCTGCCAAACTCAAGTGAGACTGGGCTGGACACATCAGACATCTGTTGCATATCAGGTGAGCCTTGGGTCGAAAGAACAACTGTGATGTGTACCCGTACACACATCACAGTTGTTCCCAGTAAATGTCAAACGGCAGATCGAGGCGAAGATGACGATGACGGGTCTAGCCTGACTCCTACCAAAAAGGGACCAGCCCTACTTGCAAAACTTGAAGTGAGTGGAAAAAGGAGAGGAAGGCCCTTTTGCCCTGCGGTGGGACAACACAGGCTGAAATAATTATAATAAATAATAACATGGCTCAAAAACGATTTATAAATTTTCAAAATCTTAGAAGAAAATACTCTGAAAATAATGCTTTAAATAAATTCTCTTTAGAACGGATCATAAATTGTTTACATGAATTCTACACCAAAAAAACTGTAGTGTCTTCTTTTAACAATTTGTATTGATTTTTTAAACACATTTGAAAATAACCAATGAAAGCCTTATTTTTGGTCGATTTTACACTCGCAGCCCTCTATTGTTTTCTCATTTGCTAACGTAAGGAAATATATGTTGCCATCCCTTTTTGGCATTTCAAGGCCGTTTGGGTCCGGTTATCCCTTTAAATTGACAGCTTTGCTCTTTCATCTGGTACTAAATTAAGAACCTAAGATTTTTCAATCAGAAAAAAGACATTTAAAAAGAAAGCTTGAAATCAAAAAAGAATTCAAGATTTCTTACTTTCTGAAAAATCTCGCATCATTGTAATGAATTAATGATCCTGAAAATTGCTAGGATGACTGCGAAATTCTTTCCTTGTTTCCAATCATACGAACCTTTTGATAACCCGCTTCTTCAATCCAAATACCTCGAGGTAGGTATCTTGCGACTTAAACATTAATTATTATGTACATAACCATTAAAAAAATAAATTACTGTATAACTATAATGTAATTTATAATTATAATGTTACCTTATCAATAATAATTTGTATGTCATGAACGGTTGTGAAGAACGAATAGTCTTGGTGATTGAATGTTAATATGATATTGCCAAGTGACGCGGCAGAAACACGTAGTGGCTCCGCAAAGGCAGCGATAAGGTGACGATAAACGAGCGCGTTTTTCAGTAACGGATCGACGAGTTTCCATGAATGGATACGTTGAATGGAAAACGCTTGGTTTGCCCCATTCACTGCACAGCGACGCTGTCGCCGCCGCCGCCACCGCCCGCCCCTCGCTAGCGCGGTGTCGAGATAAATAAACTAGGTACCTACGAGAGCGACGCCCGTCCCGCCGCAGCATAACGTCGGTCGGTCGCGTCGCGCTCATTTGTTGTTAATTATCATTCACGTTACTTTATAAATACGGAGCCGAAACTGATCTTCATTCATTCATACACAGACACTATGCTATCGTGATCGTCTGAACTAAGTATTTAGACTATATAAAAATTTATTATTAACTTCCTGTACGAACTGGGGCAGATTCGGGTTAAAAAATTAAAATGTAGACACACACTCAGATGTTCGGCAAGACGATGTAACCTAGATTTTCGTTTCATGATCGTAAATAGTGCAAGTGATTCAAGCTTTGGAAATATAGATAGGTTGTACAATCATACTAGCTATAAACAATGCAATTTACTATTTAATGTATACCGAGCCATTTTTTTTTTTTGTAAATGGTGTTTTCTAATATTACAATACAATACATTTAAGTAGGACTAAGACCATAACAATTGTCTCCTGCAGCGCATATTGATAATCAAACTCTTTTAAATTAATATCCTATTTCTTGAACCAATTAATCACATATTTCTGGGCTCGCTGGGACAGCTGATAATAATATCTAAGTACTATCAAAAAACGTCCAACCTCTAGGTGTTTCAACCAGCAAGTTGAGCTTATCATGTTTCTAACAAGCAAATTATATTATATAATATAGGTAACGCCTTATATTTTATACGAGTAGGTGTTAACACGATATCGCCACTTGTAAATAAACATAACACGAAGAGTTGCCACTCGTCCAGGCGACAGGCAGCACAGTGAAATACACACTGTTAATCAGAAACCACTGTTTACACAAGAAATAAGACACGATACGTATGCACTTAGGTACGTGCATGACTCACATTCACATGTTAATGTAGTGAATTACGAAAACAAAGTTTATAAGCTTACCTATTACATACTATCAAAAAGGAGCCTTCGACAGTAGAGACAAACCTGAGACAGTAAAACGATGCTATAAATTTCGAAAGGGCCTCAGAAAGCAGGCAGAAGGCAGGTAGGTAACCGATTCCTGAGTCATAACTACGCATAAAATAAATAATAGAATTCAATTAGCGGTTGTCCTTTCGGGTTCGGCTTAGTGTTCATGAACAAAGGTGTTCGATGGCGTAGATAAGGCGCAGGCGCGACGGAAGTTGCCATAAGCTTGGTGTATGGTATACGGTTGTCGCGTTGATCGCTAGTACACTGAACAATCAAGGCAAGAGTACCTTCGAGGCCCGAGACGAACGCCGCCGCCCACGGTAGCATACATAGTTATGAGGGGGATATTTAAATAGCTATAATTTTACCTACTTACCAATATAATTTTTGAGAACAGAACCCATATTTACGGATGAATAAACATAAATATGATATTTTCCAAAGGACAGTAATAATTACCTAGATATTATAAGAAAAATTAAAAACCCATCATAAGTTAACCAATTTTCAAATAGAAATTTTGTTGAGATAGTTATGTTGGTGTCAATATGAATGTACATAGCAAATTCAATATAAAACTTAAATAGGTATCTTGATATTTCATTGTAAATGAGATAAGAAATAAATAAATAAAATTAAAATAAAGTTTAGGAATAATTAAGCCTTCAAGTTAGGTTCATTGTATGCGATAGTGAACAGAGCAACATAGTCAGAGGCGAAAGCGTCGACGGGTCGCGCCCCGGAAGGCATACTGCACCCTTATCGTAGCAGACACACTTCGTGCTATCGCAGATTTATGCGCCCGCGCCGCCACCGGCACAAATCAATCATATCATACATTTCTGTACCTACATATGGAAATGCATTACTTAGCTCACGTCATCTGATTGTGCAGTGCACATAAAAGAACATACTGTGACAAAATCACAATAATACTAGATGGTCATGGTAATTACCAATTATTATTTACTATATCAAATTGAACACACCCTCCAATTTCTGTATTATAAGCCAATTTATTTGATACCTTTGTGAACTTTTCCATAATTCGGAAGCATTATAATTACTGAAACTTGTTACAATAATTTACTTAATGTATTAATAATAAATTTGTTTCAAAATAACTGTTTAGTGGAAAAAAATAGAGTTAACTATTTAATTGCAGTGTATAATAATATACCAGGACATTTTTTTACGACAAATTAATTATTTTTGTGGAAAACAGCAACAGAAAAGAATATATACCTATTTAATTCATTGGTATTTATTAATTTATCATAACTAATATGAATAACAATGTAGTATGGAAATATTGATTATATTTTATTGGAGTGGGCTGCTTACTAATGTTACAACCAGAGTTTATTTAATTCATGATAAATGATGTACAACAGGCTAATTAATCCATCAACTAGGTAATAATTAGATAAGTAAAGCAATAAAGACATTATACAAGTAAAAATACTAATACAACACCACGCTTGCCGCCTGCGACCGCCTTTAATCACCAACCAGTTTTAACTTTATGAGACTAAAACTGCATTGTAAATTTTAAATTACTTATTTGTAGCAGTGCAGTCAGCATTAGTCTCCCGGTCAGGCTGTCATTCCCCGACATAGGCCTCCACAATTGCCTGTCCTGTGCCATCCTTCTTCCACATTCTCTCAGATTATAAAAGTATAACCAAATCATTATTAAAAAAAATGGTGATAGATTGATTCTTCTTTGACTGTGTTGACATGAGCTCACATGATTGCTCGCGCTGTACTGGAAGTTTGAACCAGTCAGCAAGATTTGTAACCAGCATAGCTATTCTGTAAGAACATATCAATTCAAATTTCACTCTTATTGACATACAATAACTTAGTAATTAATCTGTGAACATGTTCTAGTCATGTTCACAGCTCCTGTTATTAAGTTACAGACTTATTAACATATTATGTCAATTATCAACGGACAATAAGAGTGAGATGCGAGATGTTCTTACAGAATAAGTCACTAGGGCCGACTACACAAAGGGCACCAAACATAAAATCAATCTGTTGTGTCAATTTTGATTTGATTTTGGTTGTGTATTGCGGGGTTGATGTGTGAATGTGTATTAATTAATACACATTGAGAAATTAAACTATGGAATGTTAAAAGAGTTGTAATTCTAGATCTAAGGTAGTCTGCAATAATTTTTGCCCCATACAGAATTATATCGGTCAACCACTCAATATTATCAATATTCATTTTTTGAGCCCTAAAACCAGTGGTGGAATCTTATAGCTGTTAAAACACTTGTTGACATGATAGGTAGTATTAGGAGTGCAGTGTTAAAAAATTATTAGGAACAGAACAATAACCAATGGTACATACTCTGGACACTGTGGCACTTCTTCAGGGTCGATGTACAAAATCATTAATTAATCTAACTATTTATAGTATAACTCAAATCATGACTCCAATAGTGAAAAGTGTAAGTATCTTTCGAAAAAGAAAGCGATATCAAGTTGGTGTAAAAAAAAAAGATGAGACAACACAACAATAACTAATCTAATATGATCTAGGCATGATATTCATTGTATTCACGGCAATTCAATTTCATTCATAAGTTTGTGTGAACTGTCAAAACAGCACTAGACGAAAACAAAGAACCAATGTCATAAATATACATGAAATAGATCACTTATGTCGCATTATATGCACAGACACTCGAGACAACCATTTAATTTACTCCTATAGTGATATTCATTCACATTTGGCTCAGAAAACTACAGACTTCGAAGAGTTCTTTGGTACCACCTGTTCACCACAATGACAATAATATTGTCCACGCTGCACGGCAGCAGTCAAAAGAGGTATATTTATTTATAAAATGATTATAGAACTATAATTAAGATTACGAAGTAATTAAAGTTAAAAAACAATACGTACCGATCTTTATTTTCAATCTTTCTTCAACTCGCACTTTACGCGTATCGTCCGCCATGTTAAATCCATAACTGTTTATCTCTTTCATCCGCTGTTATCTCTTTCGGAACGAGCCCGTTCGGCCGGCTTGTCCCGCCACTTCCGGAGTGTCGTAATGGTCTACTTGAGCCTCTTTTCGAATTAGCTGGGTAATTGAAATCCATACACAAAGTTCACTCTAAGAATCCACATTTTAGACGATGTTTTGAGTAAACATATAATATGCACAGTAAACCAAACGAATTCACGCTTGCATTGCGCATGTGCTCAATACATACATGCACTCTTCTATCAATGAATGAATGCACTCAGTCCGACTTCATAAACCTTTTCTTGTTTTCAATACAACTAATTATACACTTATCTCACATTTTGAATCAT
The DNA here is from genome assembly GCA_932294325.1 of Allophyes oxyacanthae. Lineage (NCBI taxonomy): Eukaryota > Metazoa > Arthropoda > Insecta > Lepidoptera > Noctuidae > Allophyes > Allophyes oxyacanthae. The sequence goes on from OW028611.1 coordinate 7,111,628, forward strand.
CAGTTCTATACAACACAACACATGATCATGAAAATGTTTTGAAAACTTCATTTCTCAATGAATAAAAACTATGAATGGGCAATTACGTCACGTCAAGACGTTCAACGTTGCGCCTGCGCGGCCACGGATGAATTCGTTCCAACTTCGAACACAAGTCACAAATCGCCTCGCAGCCTGTCACTAATTTCATAAGAAAGAGAAGGAAATATAATTCTATCTCGTTTTTCGTATAGAATATCGTTATAGAGATTTCAACATTTTCAACGGAATTATTGTAATGACAACCCTGAGTTGGTTCTTTAAAGCCATGAACACATTTATTCCATAAGTTAATCGTTGGGTCTTTGCAAAAGCGGCATTGCTATTTTGTGATTGCATGTGTTGCGTCATGTGTAGTTGTATGCAGGCGGCTACTCGCCAAACCGTGCTGTCCACAGTCCGGCTAGGATAGAGCCTTAACACAGCATGACACATATAAATTGTACAGTACATTATCTAGGTACTTTCATGGCATAGACGTAGGACTTCGCTAACGCTCAGACGTAATACCTCCGAAGTATCATCACTAGAATTCAAATAATAGCAGTAGGTAATAATCTGCTCACTACTCTGCTTCGCTGCTCGGTCGGCACGGTCGGCGCGGACGATTCGGACAGGTGTGCGTCCACCTTTAGTCAGAAAGAGAGGAAACTAAGAAACGCTAAGAGCAAATCGTAGACGGAGAAACAAATGGACGCAGGCACCGTGTAACCGGGTATGAGAATGAGATAGAGATATTGTTGCCAGGTGATTGCATTTCCCTAAATTGTCAGGACATTGTAATTGTCATAGAAATATTACAAAATGAAAATGTAAGATAAATTCACAGCAACTTATTAAAACAAAATGTTTATAGGGTCAGAAGATATATACTATTTTTTTATTGAACAATGGAACTTGGTTTAATCAGCCTTTATACCTTCAGACCAATACAACATCAAAACCATAACAAAATACTAGTACATAATGTAGGTATGCTTTTTTAGCTAATTTACTCATCATTTCGTGCATTGTGACAATCCACATATACCAAAGTAAAATCTAAAATTGCATGTAGTTCAACAATAGGACAATGAATATTCAAGTAATTCAATTCATTTTAATCAGACTTTAAAAATTAACAAAAAAAAAAGTTTTTAAAAACAAGCTTTTATTATGCTCTAAATAGAAGAAAATAAACTTTAAATTAAATCAAACCCATTTAGTAATTACACAAACATTACACAATTTATATGATATAAAAGTTTGTCGCGAGATTTACTTGTGTAGATGGATAGTAGTAGTAAATCACGCGACAAGCTTTTATGTTTTCTTCTTTTTAGAGCATTTAAATAAAAGCCTGTTTTTAAAAATGTTTGTTTACTATAATTTATATTTCAGTTTAGAACGCAGACGTCAGTTTATTTGTATTCTTCTTAGCAAACCCTTTAATTTGATAAACATATCATAGGAGTGCGGTAAAAATAACTAGTCCGCTATCTTGGGCCGTGCACCATACCATCTTCATTTTCCGGGAATCTGTAACCATAGTTTTAATAATCATATTAAATTATTTAGTTGTTGATGTGTCGCATAATAATGTGATCTTTATATTTATACTCGTATGGCATAAATGTGGTCTTTATTTTAATATAGGTAGATAATTATAACAAAAATACGAAAGTAGGGAAAATTTGTTTCTAAGTGTGATAACCCCAATACTTCTAGGTTACATTTTAGAATTGGATTATTTCACTGTTTATTATTCTAATTTGTACAGTATCAGTTACAGGAGAGGCTTTACATATGATTTAATAAGGTTTTACAAGCAAACATCGTGTAAAAATTAGGTAAACTCACCTATGAAATGTAACATAACACAACCCTGGTTCAAATCGGTTTTTACATGTTATAACAGAGCACTGCACCATAATTATGCCTTCTAAATACGCCACACATACTATACGTCACTTTCTGATGCGAAAACACAAACAACATAATATTACGCAACTAATAATTTTTTATAATTAATCTCGAAAACCTTCAAATAGTATCATTTTGTAACTCCCGGACGTCAATTTCGTTTTGGAGTACCATGGTAACCGCGTTAAGGACAGCAAATAACTATTGATGTCACCTTCGCACTTGGTTTATTTACATAAGACTTTTTCGCTTTGGAGTAAAAGAGATGGAAACGTGAATTAGTCCATTATTATTGAGCAGGAGACGTATATATGGCCCTACTCTCACTAATGTATTAGCTCTATAAGCAAAGTGAGATAGCGATAGTTTCTACGTCATCTTGAAACGCTGCGTGCCATCAGTCGAGTTGTTTTCATCAAGCTGGAGGGCTCGGTGTGTTAAGTGTTTTGTGAGATCTTTGAAAAAATCAAGTGTGTGGTGATTTTAAATATTTGTGTACATACAATAATGGCAATACTGTGTGCAGCTACCGGCTGCAACAGCCGGATGGGTGAAAAAATATCTTTCCATCCAGTAAGTCATTTTCAGTAAATATATAGATGTTTCTATAGTACAAATGGCCGCATTACTTCGCTGATAACAGATAGAATATATCTAACTCTATTACTCTTATGACGTTTTGTTTATGTAAAAAGAAATGTCTATAGGTTTTCTGTTTACACTCGATAGAAGGACTCTATAGTATATTGCTCTTAGTTCGGCGCGGTCGATTCGGACAGGTGTGCGTCCACCTTAAACACTCGCTTCGAACCGACGGATGTTGCGACAACAAATAAATATTGTAAAGTATCATTCGATCAGTGTGACAGTAATACCCTATATAGTTTGTGCTACATACTACAGTGTGATACTCACACGGTATCGAAACGAAAATATTTTATATATATATATTTTTTTATAATTTTATATATTATTAATATTTTAGTATCAAATAAATCTTGCGATTCGCAAGGTTGATTTGATACTAAAATTACTTGGTATCGAAACCAAACGAAACCAAACTACAAAATCGAACCAAAGTACATACGTAGTATCTCTCAGTAGTCTGTGCAAAGTACTTACTCTACTCGTACTCTTGAGTAATATTGTTCTGTGTACTCGTATCCAAAGAGTATGTAATCACTACGTTTACTCGTATCGGAACGACCCTAGTTATCGCGGCATTTTGACAAGACCAAATTTCTTTTTCTATTGTTGAAAATTTGAAACAGAAAGATATTACAAGATTACACGCTGATAGTTATTTATGTTTAAGTCTTAACAAAGAACAGAACATAATACTCTAACGGGAGGGTACCAAACTACCAAACTGCGCAACAGATCGACACGCAGTGTCGCAGAACTGCTACAATATTTTGTTTTGATTTGAATGCTGTGTGATTGTAATAGGTAAATACCTACTTATTTAGATTTTCATACAGGGTCAGTCGGTACTTTGGTCGGTACTACAACCCCCATATCGTTGGTCTTTCACACAGTCTTTCTAATTTAATAAAATTCTGCCCTTCGTTGTTTATTCGGCAGATCTGCCTTCGTTTTTTTGGTACCGCAGATTCGTTTTCTGGCAGATCTGCCGTCACTGGAATTTCCCGTACTACATCTCTTATTTTGCCTTCTAGTATATTTTTTCGCTCTCTCTAGAGAAACGACCGTATGTGTGAGGTAGATGGATATATTTAGTATATTTTAAAAATATAACACTTGACTACCATAGAAAAAAAAAAAAAGAAATGACGTTTGAAGTTTGAAGTGGCTGTCAAGTGGATGTAAACATGGTTGAGTCGGCGGGTTTTTTGCTCGAAAATTATTGAAAAAAGTGGTTTTTCTTGGATAACTGTAAGTTATTTCTGTAGAATAATAGTTTATATTACTTATTTAGGTATAATTTACATGAATTCTGAAGTTTCAACGTAAATTCTTTGTATATCAAAATCTAGGTATATTTCTAGACTTTTTTTCCGGTCGCGCTACTTTCCAATATTATTATAATTAATTCAGTGCAGTTTATTAAATAAACTAATTAGATTCCAATAGAAAATCTAATAAGGATTCCAATTTCACAAAAATATTTTTTTGTTTGTTTTTTGTTTTTTTATATTTTATTGTTTATTTACTCAATGTTTACATAAGCCCACTGCCATTTTCATTTTGGAAAACCGCGCGAGTCAGCCGAGCAAGAAAAAAAAATATTTGCGGATCCAAGGGGGTAAATCTGGGAAATACTTTCCATTCAAGAAAATGAATGACAATTATACTCATATTGAGAGCAATGTATTCTATATTACTGAAAGTATAATGGGACCCTTTGAACAGAGTGCTGAACACAAGCTATTGTTTAATAACTTTCACTCTCAACTTAGTGAACATTGCAGTTGCAACGTTATTTGCTCTCACGCAACATGTGAATGCTTGCAGAAATCTTGTGGTGACAACTACTATACATGTCAAGAAGACGGACACCCTAAGTATAAACTATTAGCTAAAACAAAAGCACATCCAATATTGGAATGCAATGAAAATTGTCCATGTTCAATTTACTGTGGAAACCGTGTGGTACAGAAAGGACCTGTTGATGGCTTAAAGATCAGAAGCTGTGATAAAGGGTTCGGTATTTTTGCTACATCCTCGATACCTTCAGGGACATTTATATGTGAATATGCCGGAGAATTAATTACACCAACCCAGGCTACTATTAGGCATCATAATAATAAGATTAAAGGAAACAGAAACTATATATTTTATCTAAGAGAACTCTCTAATAGCCAACCTACAGTAACTATTGTAGATCCAGGTATCTTTGGCAATATTGGCAGATATATAAATCATAGTTGTGAAGCTAACTGTCATGTTACACCTGTTAGGTGTGAGAGTCCTATCCCTAAGCTAGCAATATTTGCCCTTGCAGATATATCCCCTGATGAGGAATTAACATTTCACTATGGTTTAAACGATGAAATAGGCCCCCATACTGTAAATGATAGAATCAAATGTTTGTGTAAAACTAAAAGCTGTAGTGGCTTCATGCCTTTTCATATGTAGTAATAATATAGGTATATAATATGAATTGTAAATATTGTAATAATATATAGATATGAATACAATTTATTGATTATTTATTTATTAAATAGGATCAGATGGTTAGTAAGTGTACTGCACTTACTAACCATTCTTAAAATATAAGAATTAGTAGAAACCTCTTGGTAAACAAAATTTTCAAAAGATTACAGTAAATAATGAATATGAATTTTTTAACTAAAGCCAAAACCAAAGGAATAATAGTAAAAACATATTTAAAAACAAGCTTATATATTTTATATTCTCTAAAAAGAAGAAAATAAATTTTAAATTAAATCAAACCCAACTGATGATTTTTTGAAATTTTGGGGTTTTCTGCAAACTTTTTAGCTGGGGGCCTAAAAACGACATATTGCGCAAATCATCTACAAATCTCCCTATTAACTGTCAAATAGATGATTACTGAATATAAACCATATATAAACCTTAAGCCCGCTTATGCCGCCTTAAGCATATCAATCATAGACTTATAACAATTCTAAATCAAATAACCAAATAATAATAATATCATGTAATATGTGTGTGTGTGGTGTGTAATATGTGTGTTATGTAATAATAATATTAATATCTAATTCTAATTCTAAGTCTATGATATCCATAAACTTAGAATATTTTTGATGATGATACATAGAGATAATATATAGTACCTGTGATGATATCAATGCATATTAATTAATATGATAATAATGGCTAAATTCACCGAAAACGTAACAGACGGTTAGAGCAAAATCAGCCATTTAAACATGAATTTTTGATAGGTAATCGGCCGATTTAATTTTAAACATCTGTTATTTTGGTGGTGAAAATGGCCCTAAGAGCTATAAATTAAGTGGATATTTTGACATTTATAATGTGAATCATAGTTTGATTCATCTAAAGGGGCCTTTTAGACCCCTTGGTCTTCCAACACTATCTGCTGTGTCTCGTTGATCTTTTCGTTATGGTGCTATGCTACTCCACCTGTTGTAGCAGTGTAGTATTCTCTTGCCAAGTGCCCTGTCCACTGCCACAGAGCAATTATACGCTGACCTTCATTCTAGACTATAGTGGCTTGTAGACACAAGTCGCCATAGTGAACGTCTGTTTTGATTCCGGTAGTCATGATGGGGATGCATTGGATATAAATCTCTGTCTTGCTGATTTCGTTAATTTAATTTGTGCGAAAAACTTTCTAAGAAAGTTGTCAAGTTTGCGATAAAATATCAGATACAAGAAATGATCCCCCACTAGCGCCTCACCCTCAATTTTAACACTTGTTCGTCCCGTAGTAAGTCGGGGTTTTTAGTTCTCACCTTAATCATGGACATTATACATAATGCTGAAATGAATACGTATGATCATGCATGCGAGCACGTGAAATAATATATCTCATGATTCGTTTTTTTTTCCAATGGTCTGAGGTACCTGTGTACCATAGACTTCGGGCCCTATAGCTTCTATCTTCAGGCCAGAGATAGATTTAAAGGTCCGATCATACTTCCCTGTGGCACACCAGACTGGAGCTCGTGTTGCCGAGTTACGAGTTGCTCCTTGTATAACACCATAATGATCAACAACTTTCCATTAGGACGCGGACGGACACAACTTCTCCATAAAATTGTACTCAGATAGATTAAGGTGAATATACAAAAGTTGAGTAACTTAATTGATGTCATTTTGTATTGTTATATTAATATTATATAATAACTAAACCCCCTTTATTTGTTCACCCAATTTAAATTACTGGCTACGTTCAGTAATTCATTTTTCGTTGCGAAAGTCACTCGTGCGAATGTCGCTCGCTCATCGGGAATAATTGAAGGATCCAGCTGCGTTACGCGAGTGACCAATCGAACCTAAATCGAACGACCTCAAATTATCCGCTGTATCCCATCCCATGACTACAGTCATTGGTCGGTTGATAGCAGTGCGACCAAGTGCGACTTTCACCGTACTATTTTACGGAGTGACCAGTCCGACGACGCTCGCTCAAATTACTGAACGGTCACCGGACGATAATGCGTCGCGTCGTCGAGCGTCGTCCGACGTAATAACTGAACACACCCATTGACTTCAAAAGCAAGTTTGTGCAACAACAATAAATCTTATATAACATTAATGTAAGCGGGTTCTTCATCTGTGGGCCGAGCACGAATGTTTTGCCTTTGCCTTAAAAAAAAGGGCTGATGCGCGCGCATCGCTAATTTGTGCACAAGTAATAATCAATTTCACAAATTGTTCAAATTTCTCTAACTGCTATTAACAAGTGATTAAAGATTTATTCGTTTAAGAAAGTCCGAGTTGTATTTATTTCCTCGCAAATATGTTATAAAACGTCGTATGACATACTCGTACGTGCGCTTTGTTAATTACAACCTCTGCTTTCTTGTAGTCCTCGCCTACGGCTCGGGCTAGCAATGTCGCCACGGCTGTAATTTTCAACTTACCGCACTTATATCATAATGTACAATTTTATTCACGTATCTATTTCATCACGGAATAAGCAGGTAGCTAATTTAAAAAATTAACAATCTTTTTGCTCACTAATGCCGTCTGTCCGATAAGCGATGTTCATAAATTTAAAATTCCCGCAAAATATCGCCTACTCAAGGTCAAATCCTCGTACTTATAGTTTAAGCATTGGTAGTGAAGGCACGGTAATATTATCTAGTGAAGGGTAGCAGAACACTTGCGCGAAAGACATTTACGGGAATCAACTTGCGCGAGAAGATGTGCAAACAAACACACATTTACTTCTTTATTAGCTTCTGAATTTAGTATGCTAGCTTGCTAAATGCGGTTATACTTGACTAAATTCAGTAACGACTGAATTAAGACGACTAAATTCAGGTAAGTGTATTATGCGCTTTACTAAAAAGTTGAAAAAGTTTGATTGGATAAACTTTAAAAAAAAAGTAAAAACCGACTTCAAAAAACTAAAAAGTATGAAGTCGGGGCCACTGCCAAGCTACGAGTAGGTACATTGAAGAATTATAGGCCCCGAATTCAGAAGCTTTTAAGTTTTTTAAGAAAATTATTTTATACTTTTTAGTTTTTTGAAGTCGGTTTTTACTTTTTTTCAAAGTTTATTTTATTTTTCAATTTTGAGTGGCATAAACAATACATAAACATGAGATTACAGCAATCGCGAGTGATGTGCTGTTATTCATTCAAGAGTTCCATTGTCTATCTCCGAAGATCTTCATCAGATCCTCACTAAATTTAAATGGGAACACTTCGGAAGTATACTCTTTCAAACAAAAAAAGAATCATCGAAATCGGTTGGCGTGATATTGAGTTATTCGACCATTTGCCGCGCACATACTTAATGTAAATTTAAGACCTTTTCTCATTGATCCCATTGCCAGAACTGGACCAAATTAAAGTGGGACCATTCGGGAAGCACCAGCTTTCAAATAATAAAAGAATCATCAAAATCAGTTCACGCAGTCGAGAGTTATGAGGTAACAAACATAAAAAAAAAAAAAAAAAAAATACGCGTCCAATTGCGAACCTCCTCCTTTTTTTGAAGTCGGTTAAAAACGGTAATAATAATTGTTGTTGTTGTTTGAATTAGGTAGTAGGTACTCGTATGAGTATGAGTAAATTCCGAATTGCCTCCACTGTCAATGCCAACTCTGGTGACCGGTGACCTATAATGGTGACGAATGTGATTTTTTAAAATATCCCATTTGCCATTGTACACACTGCTACTTATCAAGCTATACATTTCCAGTATAAGCTGACTGCGTATTGTATAGTCTTTCCGTACAATGAGAGGTCAGCTTATACTGAACATAATTATGTGGCTTGATATGTAGCTGTGTCTACCTATGTATTTGTTTTTTGTCTTATAATAAGTTGAAGATAATAATATCATGTCAGTATTTTCCTCTTCATATAATCGTATGTAAGTAGGTATGTGGCTAATTCCAATAATATAATATGTAACAAGTATCGGTGCTTTGCTCTTGACATGACATGGCCGAGTAGGTATTCAGTAACGTCCAACTTATTCTCTAGTAATAAGACAAACGGCAAACCACGGATAGTTAATATTGCGTTGAGGTGAGATATAACTAGATAAAGTACGGTACGTATGATGTGAATCCACGTTCAGCCGCTAATTGTGTTTTATCGACTAACTATGGCCATGAACTTTGCCATTTCCGAAATATTTTTCTCAATTTCGGCAAGTACGATTTTGTCGGTTGTTTGGAGCAGGGTTGTTGCTGACTGATGCAATTTTTTTCACATCAGCGGATACTGATGCTTGTATTTTATCATTGCCATCAGCGGATGCTGGTGCTGATTTTAATTATTTTCTTAAAAAAGCAAGGAAAAAGTAGTGACAACTATGAATTTATTTGTAAAAGTTGCAAAGTTTTCCTTGGTAGTTATTGAAATAAAAGACTGTTTCAATAATTTTGTGACTTATGGTAAAAAATAGAATCAAATATACTTATGTAGTTTAGTACCTAATAATTAGTGCTATAAGTCCCGCCTCCTCTGCGGTTATGTCACGACTTGAACTTCAGCATTATTGATAACATCAATCAATGCGGATGCTGATGTTGGAAATGATGCTGAAGTTCCGCGGATGCTGGTACTGATATCTACTGATGTTCGTAACAACCCTGGATTAGAGGGGTTCCTCCAAACCCTCAGGAATGGTTGTTCCTGTTGGGAAATAGAGTCCATTGAGCCCCACTTAAGTTTTTTGAGAAATGTCGATTTTCTCGCTGACTGTACCTACCAACCTTTTTTCAAAAAAGAATGATAGATTTTTAATATCTTCAAAATTCACCTAAAGTATCCTAAGACCAGACTCTCTACCTATAACAATCACGAAAGGTAGCCACCCCCACTGCGAATTTAGGTCCATTGAAAAATTTAAATGTAAATTACCTATGTATTCCATAATGATGTTTAATTAATTTGAGACATCGGTCTCTTTCCTCGGTATAAGAACTTAGCACAATCATGGCCAAGCTTGGTAGGTAATTAATAAAGTACACAGGTGATGCTGCTGCTGCTCACCCACCTGATACGATGTCTTAGATGCTATTAAACCCACAGGAAGTGATGCGCTTGTCTATTCTCAGTCGAGGTCACACATGAATAATAAATGACACAAAGATTTTTCCATTGTATGAAGCCGTCTCATCTACCGTGTCTGTATTTGATTTTATGCAGTCTAAACATTCAGAACTGTTTTTTATAGCTTTGAAGGTTGGAGTTTAGAATCTGAAGGATAACATCGTAATCTCGTAAAAGGAATAAGCGAAACAGTTTGAGAATAGTTGTCCGATCTTGTCCGATTGACCCGAAGATCCACGAATCGTTGCGGGAAGCCCGCGAGTCGGCGGTCAACACAGATATGTGCACAATATGTGGTGTACTTAAGCCATTCGCTAGCGGCGTCCTAACGAGTTCCGCGGCGGCCGACGACGAGCACACACGCTCCTCACTCGCGCTTCAGTGATTATATACCCATTGCTGAGGGTGGACGTGGAACGTGCCAGAGCTGGAGGGACAATTGGTGCAATCATCTCGTTGAGCGTAAACAAACGAGTAAGTATGGCCTGCCTTTATGTAACAACGTATCGGCTGACTGCCTGCCGGTGTTTGAAAATATCATTGTTTTGGTGTTGCTTGTGAATGTATGTAGCTAAACGATTGATTTCGCGAATAACAGTTTGGTAACTGTTCAAACGGGGACCGGTCCTCGACATTTGGGTAGGTATAGGTAATCGTAGTAGATTTATGTACATAGCAAGTTATGCGATTATATTCATGATTAGGTTTGAGCTCTCATCGCAATGCTTACTAGTACAGCTGTAAATATGTGAGGAGGTGGATTGAATTAAATCTTAGTAACAATAAATCAATTCATCGCTGCTATAACTTTTCCTTTATTTAATTTCGTTATTATCTGGGTAGTTGGCTCTTTTAAGTAATTAGGTGTTAGTGTAACTGATTATTAACGAAACATATTATAGAAACCTAATTATGTGTACGTTTGGATACATCCAGGGGGTGTCAAAAATTATTCGGAAACAATAAACGTGAAACAGTTCTCATAATAATTTGTTTTTCATGTTAGGTTGGGAGATATTTTTACAAAAATTAGGCTTTACTTAACATCTAATCAGTAAACATTATTAAAATTTAGAATCATAGCATAACTAAATAATCTTTTTAAGGTAAATATAGCCAACAACTTGCGCGTGATTAAATAAGTGACTGACATGCTATATTTAGGTACCTACCTACTCGTAGAGCTACCACGGCGGGTGGACACACCCGTTTTCTCCATCGTCCCTTTATCTCCTTAACAGAAGACAAAACGAGAAATCGAGAATGAAAACGGTACTTAAAGAGATGGGTTTGTTCCCAATTTTTCTCTGGACAAACCCGTTTTCTCCACCTTTGTGACAGAAGGCTAAACCAACAATCCAGAGAGAAAACGGTAAAAGGATGGTTTTGTCTCCGATTTTCTCTCTCTCCTTTTCTACCGTACTAGCCCCGCAGAATCACAGTAGGTACCTACAAGTAGGAGTGTAGTTATACTACACTGTACACTTTGTTTAATATTACCATATAAATATGAAGACGAATTATTTATTTGTTTTTGACCAAGATATTAAAATTTGAGTGTAGTTTTGAGACATCAAAATCATGATAACTATCACACACAAAATCTAACGTCTCACAACTTATCAGCGCCTACGGCTTCACAATGCACTCTATTACCTCTCAACAAAAAATAATTGTTTTACGTTTCTTAGTTAATTTTTCCGTGGCCGGGTTTTAGTTTTATTAATTTGGTAAATCCGTTACATTAAAATTAACAGTCGGTCAGCCAAAGCTGGACATAGGTCCATGATTTCCTAAAGTGGTTAGCGGTTCTCAGCCGCACCCGGATTTTGTTTATTTTAAGATAGTTTTGTCAAACGTCCTCCTTAACATCGCGCATGTAGGCGGGTCCTTGGGTACTTATTTACACATATCAATGTAATTATTCGGCAGTTAGGTACCTACAGTTACTGTCTACAGTGACCAGTCAAAATTGACTGCATCGATACCGGTTTTAAAGACATAAACGTTTTCCTTTAGTTACGGCTGCGCGATGACTACACCATGTATTTAGTATTCATAAGTTTTTATATTTTGTTTACACCAATTATGTTCTTTATGTTGTTTAAATCGTTTGTAACAGACGCCGATGATGATGATGATTAGCCAATCCTAATTGGAAATTGGCTTTTTTTTACCAAAAATAATAATTGTTATTGGATTAAAATAAAAATGAATCATGATTTTTGTTTACTAATATGACATATAAGGGTCGTACTTCAAGATAAAACAACTGGTTCAGTGTATCTTGAAGATGGATGCAAGGTCAAGGCATCGGCGAGATGTTTTGTGATGTAATCAGGTATCTATTGCTATAAGTAGTTATACAGGGTGCCGCAAATGTTATCACTTTAATGGAACTACGTATTTAATGTTGCGTTCTGTGACCGTAAACAAAAAACATTCAAATCCAAGCAGTAGTTTAGCCACAGGAACTAATTAAAAATTTCATAATTTTACACATATCACGATCTCTATTGCCTAGAGAGTTTAAAAATTCTCCAACGTATTCTAATTAAAATTAATTCTATTTACATGTGTTGAACAGATAAAGGTGGCATAAATTTCTACTTCGATGTCCCTTCACCTACACCAATGATAGCACAGCAGAGTGAAATGTTAAGCAAAAAATACTTGCGTAGAAATCGCAGATTTGGTGGTATTGATCGATATGATACCAAATACGTGGTTTTACTTAAATAAATACCATCATAAGTTATTATATTACACACAGTGACAGTTGTCACTAATTGATTAGTATTCATAGAGATAATATATATCTAGCATTGTACTATTTCTATGTTAGTATTCATTATAGTAGTTCTTTAACAAAATACTCGTCTGAGACCTCACCATAGACCTCACTCTTAAAAAGTATTCCTTTTTCGATCGGTAGGTATAGACCGTAGACTGAGAAGGGTATAGACGGACATCAATGTCAAAAGCCAGCAAAATGTATGGACATTTATTTCACGGGACTATTGGACAGCTGTGAATTCAATTTACCTACTACATTTTACTTGCGCTTCTCTCAAGCAATTTGATTCCAATTTGTCTAGGGGGGCAGACCTTCAACTATTATCACTTTTGATTATTTTTTTAAGGGATTGGGGGATATAGACTAAAATGATTACAAAACATTGGAATTGGATTGTTATTAAATTTTCATAAATAAGTTATAAGAATGATGGATCACTAAAATCCGAAGCGACATCAACACGAGATAAGTAGAACAGTCAGTTTATGTAACGAGGTAGTTCAATCACGCGTTAACGACACCAATAATGTACTAGAGTAGAGCAGTGGCAGCTCGTTAGGTCATCTTCAAGTGTATATCGTATAGGAACCCGTGCCACTTGACACTAGCAAATTACAGTGGAAAATAGCGATGTTTTGGTACCTAAGTATTACATTTTATAGTTTTTGGATTAGTGTATGTGTGTAGGTACACTTGATTCTAAACCAGTCGGAGTGAGACCGGTCTATTATTTTCATAGACCGTTAGACTTTGCCGTTTGCAGATGCTTGCGTCGTCGCTCGATGTAACATTGATTTTTATAGAAGTCAATCGAATATTTTGTACTTATTACTATGTTTTTATACAATGTAGTAGGTACCTACTTTGTGTTTCTTCTACAGCTGAGCTTCTAACTTAAGACCCGGTTCACAGAGAATGTTTTCCCGTATATATTCCGAATACGACTTTTTTCTCGAATAGGTAGGCAGCGAATTTTGTATGATAAACCCCTCCCATACCTCAGACAAGAAATTAGGTACTCTTTGTATGTAACACTCGTTATTGATTAAAGTAGCATTCATATAAATGCAAAACTAGCATTCAAATAAAATGCAAAAAAATGGCAAAAACTAGCATTACATTAAAAATAACAGACTTTTTATAGTTACATATATATTTTTTATAGTTATAATAAAACTATAAAAACGAACTATAAAAAGTTGATCTTAATTGCCTTTCTTGATCAGAGTCCATCCCAACTAGATTCCTGGCTACGGCCTTGTTCATTTATATTTCCATGGTTGACTGTTTCTCCATTGTTGATCCATGATTGATAGACGATAGCTAGACGACAATAACGAGATAATTAGTAAATTTAATTAAGTTTGTATTACTGAATTCTATGGCACTGATATGACATGTACCTAGTACCTAAGATTTGGAGGTCCTCTCATTTGTTTTCCGTCTAACCCCGGTTTCTAAAAGGCTGGTCAAATCCATAGACGTAATATTATACTACTAAAAAGTCAAATTTCAAACCTCATGTTAGTTGTTGTGATTGGTTGACCAACTTGATATGAGATTTGACAGCAGGTTTAATTTAATCAGTCTTTGATAAACCGGCTGTTAATGTCTAACGTCTAAAATATCACTCATGGTTAAATTCTTAGCGATGTTTTTTTATGATAGCAGGAAAACAAAACATTCCGATTCTTGGAAGCCACTTGGAACTGTAGTGACGCAGGCACGATTATACGATCAACGGGGTTACGGAAAACCCCTAAAAGAAAACATGTTTTTCAGAAAGGATTTAGTATGGCGTCATATTAGTTTTTTTTCAATATTCTGTGAGTCGCTGTTAGTTGTTAGGTAGGTAACTAGGTACATACAACTTGCAATGTAGGTATTTAGTCAATCTGGTCCTCATTATCCGTTCATGTAACTAGAACTTTTTGGTTGACCTACACACATGACTGAGTTTTATCAATAAGAAGTTAACTTTGTCTCTCCAACCACAACAATTTCAATTCTTATCTATCGTACACAAGCAATACTGATTGTTTATTAACGACTGATTGATCACATTTATTTAAAACAGTAGTAGCATAGTCTAAGGAGTAGTGTTAGTGGAACTTACTCACTTAATTAATTTAGTTTGGGATAAACATAATACATACCTAGATCATAAATGTCCCCGGAACTTTGAGTATCTAAAACCCCTGGAAGTATGGATCAAATCGAATAGGGGCGTGTTTTTAACCCTGAGAATGTCGGTGCAATTTTTTACGGTTCAAAAGTTATGACCAATTTTTGATTTTCAATCACTTAGCATAGTGCTCAAAGGAAAAAACTATCAGGGCTATCTATCTATATTATAACCTACCTAGAAATAAACTTTTGTTATTTGTTTGGAGTTAAATAAATACCATTATATTGGAATGAGTCATCTAGCATTATCAATGTTCAATCCAATGCCGTGCTGGTACATCTAGTATTGTTGTGTAAGTAGGTCACCAGTATTAATAATTATTGGTTGCCACCGGTTTCTGAAAGGCTGGTCCAATCTCCGAACCAATCTCATGTTAGCCGTTGTGATTGGTTGACCAACATCAAAAATCAATTCAACAGAAAATCATCAGTTGACATGGGATTTGACGGCTAGTTAGATTTGATCAGCCTTTGAGAAACCGGGAGTAACGAGCTGCTTGTCATTCAGGGAAAGCTGAAAGAAATAGGTACCATTGAGCTAGGTTGACATGAACTTGGACTACTTGCAACATTACCTACACCAACGTAGTGTCAGACGGAGATTATAATTATCTGGATGTGCTGCCAATTTGTCCACTCCAAAATAATTATGCTTTTAACAAAAATCTATTATTTTTATTAGCTGACTGGTATTTCCTTTTAAAATTACCTAATTAAATATTACTGGACTAAATATTTGGAACTAAACCTAAAAACAGCAGTTTTCAGGTTTAGTTCCACAGAATAAGTTGTTCATAATGTTGAGTACCTATTAACCCGACTAACTTTGTATATACTCAGCTTATCGCAGGCCATCAACCACTATATAGGCCCAAGAATGCAAAAAAAGACCGTAGTCACAACGCAGGATACAGGTTGACAACCGCTAAACCTGGGGTAGGTATCTATCCACTGTAGGCATCTATCCACTGTAGGCGAGCCGAGTGCACCTGACTTGAGGTGAACGTTTTCAAAGCTATTTAATTTAATATGTTTTTATCGTTTTTTCGCTTTTTAATAGGATCGACTCTTTAGAAGTACGACATCGACATCGACTCTTTAGAAGTTCGGTTGGAAACACGGTGTCAATAGCCTAATGTGCTCTTTTTCGATAGGGCGATTTGGACCACTATCAAAAGTTTAAAAATCTAGTGTTTCGAATGTTTTTTGTACAGACGGGTAGAAAAACGAAAATAAATTCCAGTAATCCTTTAATCATGTGAAATAACATCATGATTGTACACAATGGGGGGCGGGGGAAGGGATGTTGTGACAATTACATGTTTTTCGTGCGACCACGGGAAATCCAGACGAGCAAAGACCTGTCTAAAAAGCATCATAACAACATTTAGCTCTGACACCCACATTTTTAGGTAGGTAGATAATAATTTTTACATTTTTAGGTATTAATAATCTTTTCAATAAGTTTTTGAAGTCAGTTTTTACTTTTTTAATTTATCAAAGATATTATTGTGTTCCCCAGGGAGGCACGATGAGCCGCTTACTAGCGGTGATTGGGTGCGTGTGCGCGTTAGCCGCGTTTGCGCACTCGGCTGCAGTGCCCACTCAGGACACCATGGTCATCGCAAAGTCTGACGATACGGTAAGTTTGGAAACAATACCAAAGTCTAGACTAAAACATTTTTATTTTTTTCTGATAACTTTCATCACGTGGCCTATCATCCGTATCCGGGTTGACGTTGATTTTTGGAACATTCTGTATATAGTACTATTTATTAAGCATATTTTTAAACTATAGACTGGGACCACGCCATCTGTAGCAGAGCTAACCACAGAAGAGTCAAGTCCACCAATAAAACTGACGGAAATGGATGTGATATCTGAAGTATCGCTACGCTATGCGCACACGACGGTGGTGGCGCACGTGCGCAACCCCGCCAAGCGGGCGCAGGAGGCCAACTTCAGGGTACTACTGCCTGAAACCGCTTTCATCAGCGGATTTGTTATGTAAGACCTTTGAGATAAATTCATGAATATTCTTTGGAAATCTAGGATAACTCGTTTAGCGCAAATGTCTTGTACAGCGCTGGGGTAGCGGCAAAGTTAATTAATTCTTTAAACAAGATAAAACCGATTTCACCTCAGCTGCATTTTCCCCGATTCTTCACAGGACGCTCGATGGAAAATCCTACAAGGCATATGTAAAAGAAAAGGAAGAAGCAAAGCAAATTTATCAAAATGCTGTGAACCAAGGAATCGGTGCTGCTCATATTTCTGCCAAGTGAGTACCTGCATCCTAGTCAACATTGCTATACTTACTGGTATTTTGCCCAAGAAGGTTAGAGTCTGCTTTCCGTCCAGATAATCAGATGCAGTTGGATGTTAATAGTTTACCCAGACTGGCTGCGATTTTCGGTCTATCCATAGAGTACCTAAGCTTTAATCTATGTGTCACGAGTTAGGTTAGAGGCATCTCCGAGGCATAGAAGGGGACGAACATAGGCTGCAAGCCTTGCAGTGCAAGGATAGTAACTACTCTCGATAGGCATGGTGAGGTCACTCGCCGAAGCAGTGTTGATGACTGTAATGTATTTAACCTCGTACTTCAAATGGATTTGCGCAAGCAAGTGATAAATAAGCGACATCAGAATCACAAGATTCTGGCGTCATATTCAAGAATTTATTTACATCTTTAATGAATAATATGCCATCATTATTATAAGAATAATAATTAGATATTATTAAATTAAGTATTATTGGTAAGTATGCACACATAAGTAAAAATAAGGTCAAAACAGCATGTCACGCTAGAAATCCCAATTATTGAAAGTGTTTTTATTTTTTTATGTATGTACTGTGTATTCATGTAAATTTAGTGCGGTACAACTATTGTGTGGCGACAACGTACATCTAACGTTAAGTAGTTATTGTTTAGAAACCACTACCTTTTGTTAACGGTTTCGCTCGATGGTCTACCATCCAAAGTTGCTATTTGCTTGTACGCCATAAAAGAAAAAGGCCTAGATATTCTCTTGTCAAAATAATGAAGTTTCAACTTTAATGATATTTTCATTTGATAGGAAGTTCTATAAAAATTGTTACACCTACACATACATGACTTTCATAATATTACTAAGCATTGCGTGACTGTGCCTTCTGACTATCGCAGGGCACGCGATTCGAACCACTTCACAGTGACTGTGAACTGTGAACCTTGTTCTAACGCCACCTTCAACCTGACGTACGAAGAGTTGCTGGTCCGTCGCAATGGGGTGTACAACCACGCTATCAACCTGCACCCGGGCGCGTTGGTGCCCAAGCTTACTGTCACGGTGCACATCAATGAGGCTGAGAAGATTTCCGAGCTGAGAGTCCCAGAGATCAGGACTGGCAATGAAATCGACGCCACTAAGGATGATACCCGTGAGTTTGATAATTTTATTGTTGGGAGCAATTTTACGAAACTACTTTACTCCAAACTGCTTTGTAAGCTAAGTTGAGCTAAGCATCGTTGTTAATGTGATATTGAATCAAGGCGCGTTGCGTCATTTAGATATGCTATAAAAATAAGTTTCAAAGTGATTGAGAAAATCCCAAATCAAAAATAAACAATTTTATTTCAATCGCTCGGGTTTATTCATTATTTGCAGAGAACTCGAGGGCTGTGATCGTAAAAGACCACGATGACCGCAAGGCTACCATCACCTTTACACCGGACCTACAGGAGCAAGAGCGACTCATTCAGATATATACCGTAAGCATCATCCACACATCTTCTCATAAAATTCTCTTATGTTTGATGTGGATGTCGTAAATAAAAAAATTGACGATAAAAATGACTATTATTCCAATCTGTCAATTAACTCTCAAAGACTCGCTTCTAATATTTGGACACGTCCTAAGATTTAATAAACACTGCAATGACAGAGGGTTCATTTTTCTAATTTTTCTAATCTTTCTAATGTTTGTTATAAATAAAAATATCATCAAAATTATAATTTACAGCAAAAATCTAAAGAATCAGCGGCTGCCACGCACTCGTATTCATTGTGGTACGACTCGGAGCCCGAGGAACAAGCTCCCGAAGGAATTCTTGGACAGTTTGTGGTTCAGTACGACGTGGCTCGTCCCAAAGACGGCGAAGTTCTGGTGAGAGAAAGCTTATTTCATTTTTAGAACTAGATAATCATTTGTTAAGAACTTTTCAGTACAATAGTTTTTATTTTAAGTCCAGGGGAGCTATTCTGTAAGAACATTTCACATCTCGATTCGAATCTCACTCTTATTGTCGGTTGATATTTAACGATTTCACATTGGACCTGTGAACATGCTTGTCACGTTCACAGCTTCTTTTATTAAGTTAGCACGTTTATTATCACAAGTCAATTCTTCAAATATCAACCGACAATAAGAGTGAGATTGGAATCGAGATGCGAGATGTTCTTATAGAATAGCTATGCTGATCAACATAGTTTACAATTTTTGGAGTGTGCAACTATGCGAGGTACACGACTTTCACTTGAGAAAGTATTGTATTGTTTGAGGACAACAGGGGAAAATGGTGGACCTACAATCCTACATTCAGTTTAAATCATGCCAATGGACGAAAAACCCTACCACAAAACTTCCTCATGAACCCACTCGTTGCAAAAAGTTGTAGTAAAAGTGTTGGTAAAGGAATATCGAACGGGATATTTTGTTTACATTCGTTTGCAACCGACATCGACCCCACGTATTCGAGATGAACTTTTAATTTACCAGAGTACTTAACTCACAAACACAAGTATTTAAACTGCCCCCAATAAAAATGTAACTTTTCATATTACCAACTCCAGTAATTTTACATTTAAGTTTTAGTAAGGCTTATATGAACAATTAAACGCTGATTAATTATATTTGAATTGTTTTTCTTGCGTAATAGCATTTTCCTCGCTGTATTGAGATGAAAAGTTGTGTGTTTCGCATGGCTGCAAAATTGTTGGAACACGTGCCTTTGAATCCCTCGCTACGCTCGTGGTTCAATCTTAGCAACCTTCGCTTGCTCGGTATTCAATACTAGCACTTGCGCCAAATAACAACTTTGCAGCCTTGCATAACAAATAACAATTTTTAGGTGAACGACGGTTACTTCGTACACTTCTACGCACCAACAGATTTGCCTCCTCTGAATAAGTTCGTGGTGTTCGTCCTGGACACGTCCGGCTCCATGATGGAACGTAAGATCATTCAGCTGCGCCAAGCCATGCAGACCATCCTCGGGGAACTCAATGTCGGCGACTACTTCAGCATTGTGGAGTTCGCTTCTGCTGTAACGGTAGGATTTATTCAAATTATATGTTTGTTACACCAACCGCCGCGCTGCTGTTAGCTTATTTGGTTAATGCAGTTTTACGTGTATTCAGTACCTACTGCAAATTAAGTGCGTTGCACACAATACAACTCTTGTCCTTGTGTACTCATTCTTCGCGAACAGTGAAAGTGTTAAAATCATGCTATGACCACAGTATATTATATGCATACCTAGACTATTGTGTACCTAATATTCTGTAGTACAAACTAAATTAACACATGTCTTGTGTTTGTGATTCCTATCATAATCATTATTGTTGAATTAGGTACTAGATACTTTGCTCAGGTAGATCAGTAGACTAAACGCTTTCAATAACTCAACAAAGGAATCTTTCTACATTATAGGTGCACGACCTCAAAGAAGCGGATAACGAGCCCCCCAAGCAACACTACTCATACTTCGATTACGACAAGGAGGCGACCCTGGTGCCGCCCTCGCAAGCAACTGCAGATAACATCGCTCGCGCCAAACTTATCGTCAGTTGGCTTCAAGCTGCTGGAGGTGAGACCTAAACATAGCTTGGTTGTTCTGGCTTTTACTGGGAATCTGTTAATTTTTTTTAGCTCACATTCTGGATACTTGTTGTCAGCCGACTACATTATCTTATAGTGAGTCGAATAAGAGCCATGCCTGTCGAGAATGATCCCGGTTTTAGTCAATGACTCGTTCAATCTACCAAATTTTATTGTTTCTATTTGAATTATGGATGTTGGATTGAGTAGGTATAAAGCTGGACAAAATTCATTAGTTCATTACTATATTCAACGAGTCTCTTTTTCGAATTCGAATAAGATGTTCCCAAGACTTCACAATCTCGAACGGCAAGCCTCCCAAACAAAAAATACTCGCACCTCAACGACGACAAGAAAACTACTCCGGCGCAGCCCTCGCAAGCTACTATCTAAGAACATCGCTCACGGCACCGGCACGCATAATAGTCAGCAGCTGGCCCCAAGCCGCCGCGTGCCGGAGGTAGTTTTACGCCTCTCACATCACTACGATATCAAGCCAGCTGTGGCGAATCTTCTTTGCCAATCCCGATTCACTCGCGATCCTCTCTAGTTCTCATAGATAGGGCCAAGTCAGTCCGTCTGCCGGATTACTAGATCGTGCTACTTAGGGTGGCTCGTGTCATTATGTCTAAAATATCCCATTCATTTTCCAAATACCTACAGTAAATTTCCAGGCCGAAACATGATTTGTTGCTGACATTTTAGCTTCGAACATAATTATGTATAAATTAATGACAAGTTCTTTTATAAAACATTCTTCGTCTGATTGTGTTATTAATCTTTGACCTGCTTATCTTGAATATATGAAATTGTACAGATAATACCTATGTATAGTAAAAGAAATTCTGTGATTCTTGTATGTAAGTATGTATACACGCATTATCGTCACAACAGCCCGGGCAATCACGCACTTATAAACAAATGGTTTCCGATAAATCTTTTGGGAATTCCATATTGACAGCCGCGGAAACGGAAGATAAAATTTATAAACATACCTAATTATTGTAGAGATATATGTGTATATACAGGGTGTAAGGGAAATCGTACCGAAAACTGATACCATGGATTCAGTACATGAATCTGAACACCTGAGCATAAGAATATTGCGTCGATCTTTTCAAAATTTTTACGATTTTGTTCACAGATTTTTTAGGTAGGTATAAAAACTGCGAACAAAATCGTAAAATTTACACCCACCGTTATAAGATGACGAAAGGACTTACTGATCTGACTGACCAACGGGTTATCTATGGGACTCCCTCACTATAAATCAATATGTCTATTGTTATTCGATCCACTACCAATCTCGAGCTTTAGCTATCCTATCTGGTCAAAGATCACGAAGATCTTCGGCCATATCGGTACCACCACACCAATTATTAATGTCTGTGTGAACCGAACATTTTCCTAACTATGATAGGGTGTGCTGTCCAGTATAACAAGTTTAAGTAGGTACTTACAATGTGCATATTTCTAGGCACCAACATCGGCAAGGCTCTTGACGTGGCCGTGGAGCTGATCAACAAGGGTGTGGACTGGACGCTGCCGGTCAACGGGACGACTGTGGAACCCGCTGTGTCTGCTGACAAGACTGGTAAGTTTCAATTTCAAGGACAAACGTGAGTACAGTGCAATTATCGTGCTGTAGGCCACGTATTGCTTTTTAAACTTTCAAATCTGCTGGCTAACAATCAAAATCGTTTCCAGCAACAAAATCCCTGGAGCCGATCATAATCTTCCTGACGGACGGCGACCCAACCGTAGGCCAGACGGACCCCAAACGCATCATTACCCGTGTGCAAGAGAAGAACTCTGGACCAAACAAAGCCACCATATTCTCACTTGCTTTTGGTAAGTTTGTAATAATAACATATTCTTGTAGGCCTAGTAGTTATGACCTACTTTTTGTCGCTTTATTGACACAGATTGATTTACAACAACACAATACAACTGTTTGATCGAGACTAAACTAAATAAATAGTTTCAGTAGTAGTTATGTATTGCATAAGATGAGTTTTGCGTACCGAAGGTTGCAACAGTTTTAGATGTTACATGTGGGTAGGGTTGCCAACTTTTTGAACAAAAAATAAAATAAATTTAGGTGAGAGAAATTTTATTAAATGAACAGTATTAGAAAATTTTGAACAGTATTTTCGTTCACGAAAATTTACATATTTTTTTTATTCTCAACTGGTTCTTCGAAAAATCTTTTTTATACTGGTGGTGAAACAAACAGTATTTTTCATCTATTTTTGATGAATAGTAAACAGTATTAATGAGATAAAAACAGTATACGACTGTTTTTAACAGTATGGTTGGCAACCATGCATGTGGGATCTACTAACATGTGGTACTTCCAGGCGAGGACGCGGACCGCAAGTTCCTTCGCAAGGTGTCCCTCCGTAACGGCGGGTTCATGCGGCACATCTACGAGGCAGCCGACGCGGCGCTCCAGCTGCGCGACTTCTACCGACAGATCTCTTCACCCTTGCTCGCAAATCTCAAGTTCACATACCCCTCTGGACAGGTACCTACATTAATCTGACTGTTGATATGATGACACTCAGTAAATTTCTGTTTGGCCATTGTCTTAGAGAAATTATTATGAAGTCTGCGCCAATAAAACAGGTAAGTAGTAAAAATATATTCTCGCTCCACAAATTCCATCACGTCCGAACATAAACATTGGATTGCAGGTGAAAGCCGACTCCCTGACGAAGCACGAGTTCCGCACGTACTATGCGGGCTCGGAACTGGTGGTGGCGGGGCGCGTGGAGCCCGACGCGGCGCAGCTCACCCCGCAGCTGGGCGCCTTCTGCGGCGTCGGCGACGGCTACGGCAGGGTCAGTACTACACTACTGCATATCATGCCTCGCGGGTCAACCGACCCGAACATTTCCTACAACCCGACGATACCAAGGACAATGATATATTTCATTTACCTACACTACATTATTTTTTCAAAACCTAGCGGTTAGACCCTTGCCTCCCAGGCAGGAGGGTCTGTTTTCGAAACCGACCTGCACCTCTGACTTTTAGATTTATGTCCAGATCAGAATTTGATTATCACTTTCGTTAACGGCAAAGAAAAACATCGAGAAGAAATCTGCACATCCAAGAGGGTATACAGTTCTCAATAGTGTGTGTAGTCCGCCAACCCGCATCAGGTCGGCGTGGTGGACTAAGGCCTAATTCTTCTCATTCTGAGAAGAGGCCCATGCCCAGCTGTGGGACAATAATGGGCTGGATTTATTTATTTATAATCTTCCAAACAGAAACGCTTCGAGATCCAGCCCATCGTACCGATAGAAAAGAAGAAGCATGGCTACTTGCCTCTGGAGCGGTTATGGTCATACCTCACGATCAAGCAGCTGCTGGACCAGCGCGACGCCAGCGACGGCGGCGAGGCCGCCGAAGATACACCTGAGAAGAAGGCACTAGCACTCGCGTTGAAGGTAATACCGCAGCACATGAAAATAGAGCAGGTCAATACTGCCAAGAAAAAATCGGAATATAATTTTTTGTCACCAATCCTCAGCTGTGGGCCTGCGCGGTTGATTTTGATTCCGAATCAGTTAGAGAGGAGGCATAAGTGGGAACATCATAGAGTGATGATGAGATATTTTTTTACTGGTTTTTGGTAAAATTATCTTTGTCGTAATCTTAATATAGTACTTCAATAGTTTAGGTACTTTTGAGCAGTTGTCAAGCATTAGTAAATTTGATTTGATTTGATTAGATATAGAATTCTTACATTTTATTGTGGTTGTGGTTGTGGTCAATGATTGTTAAGCAGCGGCCCACCTCTCGCCGTAAGTACATTAATATGCGGCTTGTCGATTTTTAATCAAATAAATCGATAATTATGAATAGTTGCTCTGAATAAAGAAAATGTGCTTATTTCAACCCACCTATTAAAAACCTATTAATTTCATGCAATATTTGAACATTTTCAGTACGAATTCGTAACTCCACTGACATCGCTGGTGGTTGTGAAGCCCAACGCTACGAACGCGGTGAATGCCGAGTCTGTTGATAAAGCTGGTGAGTACATAATAATTGTATTGACTAAGACGACACGATTCTTATACATTGCCTTTTTAACCCCCGTCAAAAAAGAGGGGTGTTATAAGTTTAACGTGTCTGTCTGTGGTATCGTAGCTCCCAAACGGATGAACCGATTTTCGTTTAGTTTTTTTGTTTCATAGATAATTTTACCCCGAGTGTTCTTAGCCATGTTTCATGAAAATCTGTTCAGCGATTCAATATTTACAGCTCTTTTTCTAGTTGGAGTCAGGGGTTTTTGACGGTTAGGTTATTAGACTGTTTTATTAGGTGGAAAGTTACTATTAACTTGTTAGAAAGCATCAAAGCCGGGTGAATTGTTTGCACGTTTGATGCAAGTTGTTGTTTGAGTTTTAAAGAAAACAGTCGAACAATTGCTTTAGCAATTAATTAATTGGCTAAAAAAAATTATATTAAAAATTATATTATTAATTGGCTAAAAACTATTAATTAATTGGCCAATGTATACTTGGTGAAAATCAATGAATTGACGATGATTAGATTGGAAGATTTGTTCTTCCCCCCGCTTCGCTCCCGCCTTGCGGAGGGCCTCTGAGGTCACGAGCGCACAGAGTGGGGGACTCTGTTGCGTTCTCAGTGAGGCTCTCGGGGGCCGCTCGGTAAGAAGTTCGATCTCACCGAGCACGGCGACACATTGTGGTCCCGCGGTACGTGTCTAGGGGGGGATCTCGTTGTTGTCTTCCCCTCCCCCCCAGATGTCCTTTCAAGCGTGGAACCGTGGTGGTCTTCGGGGCGGTCTGTAAGCGTTCTCAAAGTCCACCATCAGGTGCCGAAAGTGGGGCACCGTAATGAGTTTAGCCGGTAGGAGACCGGTACTTCAAACTACACCACTATAAATGTGTTTTTTCTGGTTAAAATCGATACAGGAGAAATACTAATTTGGGAATAATACTAACGTTTTTTTAAAAGAAAGTGTACCTAATAATCTATTAATATACCTAATTTACCCATACATTTCTGTTTCTAGCTGGACCTCCCGGGTTCCCTAGCGGTGTTCGTAAGTACTTTAATTTTGAGACGATAAAGTAAAAATTACAAAATTCTGGAATATTTTTGGCCCATTTGTGATATTTGTTGTTGATGTACCTAGCTCTATCCGTGAACCTGGCTCGTCCGATGGCCAGTCACGCGGCGTTGGGCGGCGGCGCGCTGTCGGCGCTGCCCGGTCCGCCCGGTCTGTCTGCATCATCAGGTTTCGGCATCGCCAGCAGCTTTGCCAGCAGTAAGTACTACAACTATAAGTCACATACATATTTACATAACACGACGCCTTTTTGTATGGAAACTACAGGCCGCAATAAACTACTATCCTTACCTACCCCTTTTGCTTCTTGCATCTTTACAAACATGCACGCTGGTTGTGGCTAATACTCACCTGATCTTTGAAACCAAGGAATTATTTAGCCTTCATATTCAAAAAACATTATTTGGCAGTACTTTCATCAAGGGGCTTAGTTATCGTAACTTTTTCTACCTCTTAGCGCTGCTCTTGATCTCCCTTCTTCCTAGCTATTTGGTTTCTTAATTTATTAGCAAGCAGTAACCAAGCTGAATGCACCATTCATAGCATGTGGGTGGGTCTAGTGTTAATCATCAGAATTCATTCATTAGTTCAATTGATCGGACCATCGGGAACCTTTCTCTGACTTATAGGTGCACGGTTAGACGGAAACGGTGTATCAAGCTGAAAGGGGTTATTGTACTCATCATTATGAACTCTATTATAATGGGACAAAATATAAAATCACGAGAAAAGAATCAGCTGTAAGTAATATGGAATTATTTGTATGGAACACCTGATTTTATATCGCGATTTCAGGTTTGGTCCCATAGCTACAGTAAAAGTGTCAGATAATCTTTTTCCTTGCGCGTTGCAGGCCTCGTAATCTGATTGGTCGAATTCATATTTATGCGCCAATTTTGTTGGCTTGCTGCCTTGCTAAGTAGTTATTCTATGTGGCGATAGATGTCACTACAAGTACAATAACCCCTTTCGACTTTAAATACCCTTTCCAACTAACCGTGTTTATCTTCATTGTACTGACTCTTTTCTCACTGACTCTTTCTCGACCATATTTATTATTTCTCTGAATGTATTATAATCTTTCTATCTACGTATTATTTACTATGTTGTCATAAACTTTCGCATTATTTATTCACTTCTTGTTTTACAACACATTTGTAACGGCAATTCTCAACATTTGAGTCGCTGACATTAGAAAAGTTTTTGGATTGAAGTGTCACGCTGTATGACTCTCAAGCCGCAATCGACTAATGGGCCGCATGTTGGGTATCGGTGGTCAAAAGTTAAAAAATAATTAATACTAAAATGAAACGGACAAATGAGTGTTGTAATAAAATGTTCTGATGCATCAGGCCCAGATGGCTCACCGCTGCCTCTTGACTTCATGGAGGAAGCGGAAATAGACGAGTATGTCTTCGAAGGTGAGACACGTGTATAAAAATAGCTTACATTGTTCTGCAAAAATATTCGTAACAATATTAAGGTCTAAACAAATTCCCAATTCATTATTCGGTTCAATACATACGGCTATCATTCGTACCGGCTTCATAACGTTTGTATTAGACAATTTGTGAGCTTCAAGTAACACTAAAATTTATATCACGGGTAGGTATACAGGTCTCCGTACCGACCGGTCGACGGTCAACGTGTTGACGTGTCGTGGTTGTGGGTCGTGTGATCTTTTTATGTTAAATGTTAATGTTCAAACTAGACTCTGGGGCGGATTCCGTTGTTTACAAACTAAAATAATTTAGTCCCACCTAAAGAAGTAGAAAAATGGATTTTTTTTTGGACGATTTTTATCGTCCAAAAGAAATCCATTGCCGTTTCTTTTGAAACGGCAAAATTAAGGTGATAATCAGAAAGATTTTTTCTGGAGTAGGTAATTTTTTTTCCAAGAGTACGAAAATATAAATAATGATAATGTTGTTATCGTTTAATAGAATTGATATACCGATTTCTTGTTCATTATACCATTGTAAAATATAACATAAATTAATTGATAACAATTTAATTAATTGGCTTAAAATAATTGACAGTTCACTAAAGTTAAATGAAAATAATTAATCCGATATCAACAGAGCAAATATACCTAAGTAGGCACTCTGATACCCGATACTGATACAGGGTCAATAAAACACAGGTGAAGATTAAAGATGTATGTTTTATGTTCATAGGTATATTGATAGGTAATTTCATTGATTTAAACATAATTTGTTTATCGTCACATTTAGTGTTTTATTCCATCGTAGTTAAATAGAATATGAATATTAACGAAAAAAAAAACTATATTTAGAAAAAAAAACAACACAGTTTTTTTTTTTTTAACATTTCTAGTCTCACTATGTCTCTTTCTAACAAAAACATGAGACAAGCATGGAAAATATTTAGTCCTGTTAAATTAGTCCACTTCCCTGTTATCAACATGAATTCAGTCACCACGTTGATACCAGGGAAGTGGACTTTTATATTAGGAATTTATTTTACAATTCTTCAAGCATAGGTACGAATATTTCGAAGCCCCATTTACTATTGCTAATAGAATTTATAGCTCAACATTATAGCAACAATCGCAATAAGTCGCGTCTAATTTTCCGTAAATGGTTAGGACAAGCAAGACTAATTTGACAATTCTAAATGTTTTCTGTCTTTTTTCAATTAACTTTTTAAGAAAGAGAGGTAGTGAGATTAAAATTACGTGATGCGATGGGTAACAGAACTGATACCCTGCCGCGTCAATTATTTTATGCAGACGCAGGACGCTTCGTCCCGTGTACCTATCTGCAATTACTTACAATACTTAATTTATACTCAGAGACCACAGCAGGTACTGCATCGCTTGTTGAAATCCGTAGGGGTAGGTAAGTCATTGGATGATCATCCATTGGTGTTAATGGAACTTGTGCTCAGTTAAATGAAATATTGACCATAATCATATCATCAAGAATAAAGTGGGTGTAACGTTACTAAAAGTTATTTCGATATTGAGCTGATAATCAGCCAGCATGTGAACATGTCCATTTACAATATTACTATCATGAGTCAAAATAAATTTCACATTTGAATTTGAACATTCATAATCATTATAAACCTGGTAATAACTAATCATTTCATTCAGTCGGGGATTACGCTTCTCCTCATTTTAAACTAGCCAATATCGCTAATCATACATGGGATCGTAATGGGTGCACATAGACACGGTAATATTATAATATTACCGTGACATAGAGGTAGGTATAACCCTGTTTCATTTCATGATTCGTGAATCACCCTGCGTAAATAAGTAAAAAGAAAACAATACCTAGTGTAAGGAGTGGCATTCGAAACAAGTTACGACTTCTCGGTCGATGCGGAGCCGTCCAGCTATTTTCACTTGTTGTGCATTGAAAATAAATCTGTTTTTATCAAATACTATTTATTTTCTGTTTACCTACTTACCTATTTTACGATCGAATAGATATATCTCAGGATCGATATTAAATAAATGAAAACTACTTTTAATATCATTGAGCAAGAAAAGACCCCGTCCAAAGTTTACGAAGAAGTTTCCAATTGAAGAATATACCACTCTTTCTGGTAGTAGCCTCAATGCTAGGCGAGTCCAAGCTCACGCGAGAACTAATAACTTTTATAAATTATATGCTAGGTGCAAGAAGCTCCGCACATTTCTATGGAATGCCTAGCTACCAAACCTACTCGGACCTTGGATTTTCTAATCGAATGGATTATGATCCCGTGGGCTCCATCCAACCGTACCGTATAGATGTTCCATCGGTCCAGTACAGTATGTTGGCTTTACCAACACACACTCGTAAGTATGAATTTTTTACTCAATACTTTCGTTACTCACTCGAACCGATACCACCAACCTGCAACAGTCCAGCGTGGGGGACTATAAGTCTAAAAACCCTTCTTATTTTGGGAAGAATCCCATGCCCAGAAGTGGGACTATGCGCCGATCCCAAATAAAATGGGAGAAGAGCAGGAGAATGATGGTGATGATGAATTCGTTACTCTTGGGTACTAGGTACCTACTTAATTAATTCACGGTACTTAAAAAAAAATATTTTGTTGTACCACCTACCTATCTGATATTTTTTGTTACCGTGCAACTAGAATCATACATAAATAACGTTTCAAAAATAACTTAAAGCTTTATTTGAAATAAAAACTATTAAGAATATTAAATTGTATAATCATCAAAACAACATAAAAAATTGTATTATGTAGGTGCGCGAACTTGTAATCCGTATCTCAGTGTTTTTATTCAATACTAGCGGCCCGTCCCGACTTCGTTCGGGTACAAATTAGCCGGTAGATACTTTTTAATTTTCATCAATTCCTGACCTCTTACAAATCGTTCGGCTTCAAAAATACGGACTTTCTAACTATTTCATTCGCTTAGAGGTTGAATTTCGAAAAACACGAAACCGATTTTGTTTTTATTTCTAACCAAAAGCCTAAATCTCAATTTTCACGTTTCTCACTTCAAAAACAATTTTCACCCCTATTTCGCCCCTTTAGGGGATGAATTTCCAATAACGCGGTAACACGTGTTCTTTTATTTCTAACCAAAAGCCGAAACACCAATTCTCACGTTTCGCACTTCAAAAACAATTTTCACCCCTATTTCGCCCCTTTAGGGGATGAATTTTCAAAAACGCGGTAACATGTGTTTCTTTATTTCTAACCAAAAGCCTAAATCTCAATTTTCACGTTTCTAACTTCAAAAACAATTTTTACCCCTATTTCGCCCCTTTAGGGGATGAATTTCCAAAAACGCGGTAACACGTGTTTCTTTATTTGTAACCAAAAGCCGAAACACCAATTCTCACGTTTCGCACTTCAAAAACAATTTTCACCCCTATTTCGCCCCTTTAGGGGATGAATTTTCAAAAACGCGGTAACATGTGTTTCTTTATTTCTAACCAAAAGCCTAAATCTCAATTTTCACGTTTCTAACTTCAAAAACAATTTTTACCCCTATTTCGCCCCTTTAGGGGATGAATTTCCAAAAACGCGGTAACACGTGTTTCTTTATTTGTAACCAAAAGCCTAAATCTCAATTTTCACGTTTCTCACTTCAAAAACAATTTTCACCCCTATTTCGCCCCTTTAGGGGATGAATTTCCAATAACGCGGTAACATGTGTTTCTTTATTTCTAACCAAAAGCCGAAATACCAAGTCTCACGTTTCTCACTTCAAAAACAATCCCAATATTCACGTTTTACACTTCAAAAAAAAAATTTCACCCCTATTTCACCCCTTTAGGGGATGACTTTCCAAAAACGCAGAATCAAGTGTTTCAATTTTCATCTTTCTCACTTCCAAAATTAAGGGACTCCCATACAAACTTTCACCCCCTTTTTCTGCATTCTTCAATTCATTTCTGCATTTTCAAAAATCCCTTCTTATTGCTTGCCTACAATACAAAAGGGACCTACCCTCCAAATTTCGTGACTCTAGCGTCAGTAGTTTCGGCTGTGCGTTGATGATAAGTCAGTCAGTCAATCAGGACTTCTCTCTTTTTATTATTATTATGATATGATATGATTACAACCACGCTCATGACTCCTACGATATTTTTTTGTCAGAATGTAAGAGAACATAGACTTTTTTTTTTTTTTTTTTTTTTAGCTTGTTTAAATCATCAAATGTGTCCTCCCACCCCGGGCAGGGCGGGAGGGACTGTCAGACTTGTACTGACTAAAATCCACGGTGTTCCTACAATAGCCCTTTACGTTCCGGGGTCACGGTAATGAGATAAGTCTCGCGACCAAGAGAACATAGACTTAGGATTTCGCTTTGATTGATTGATTTGATTGAGAAAGACGCAGACTTTGTAAATCAGGCTGATAGCCTGATTTACAAAGACATGTTATTGTCATTAATGAGAATAAGGCCTGGGTATGTCCGTGTTTAATGAACCGAATTAAATTGTTTTTTTGGTAATTTAGAAACGAATATTTTTACAGTACTGTGGTATAAAATAAATAGAATTATAAAGGTTAACTTCCTTAGACCAATTTTATAAGTACAAATTGAGTATACTTGCAATATCTACAACTGTAATATAAATAGGTGTCTAATAATACTATTAATGTTGAATTATATCTTATTCCAACGAATTATTAACGATGGTGAAGTAGTGCCCACGACGACACGACCCCTATCCACGACGACGGCGCCCCAGCCTACGACGACGGCGCCCCAGCCCACGACAACGCGGCCCAGCTTATCAGACCTACACCTGCAGCACTACAGCTGGGTGGAACCCTTGTTGAGCGCAATCGCAGACGCCATCGTGCTGCCCACCAACGACACCACTGTCACACTGAAACTTGCTAAAGACTCGGTTGTAAGTATATACAAATCAACCAATATTTTTGTTAAAAATCAGTTTCTTTAAAATATAATATCGAACTATATTTCATTTGCGGGCCTTAAGTTCTAGATGATTAGTAGGTACACGATAATCTCTTTAGAAGGAACATGCAACTGAATTCGATTTTACACCAGAAGGCTACACAGTGAACTGTGAATTATATAGCACGGAGGGCCAGGCCGTGCTAAATTAAAAAGCTTGGCAGGCCGCACGTAAAATCCTGGTTAGCTGGATGCAGTTTTGAGTAACAACGATGTCTTTAGTTCTATTTTAGGGTACCGTATCAAAATAGTAAAAAACGATATTTTGAGACAGTATAGATCACATTGATAATATAATAGTACTTCGGTGTTTATCGATTACATCCAATCTGAAGTCCTAGTGTAAGTTTATTTTACCTATCTTGTATTTACATTGCGATCGCTTTAGGCGCTCCGATTGGTGAAGAGCTCGAAACGGGCCAATCAGCATGCAGAACGCGTTCGGGTGCGAAATTACACTAAGACCTCTGTACATATTTTAGTTTACAAAACCATTGGAGAAGATAGTATCTATGTAAGGTTAATACTAGTTTTTGTATTTACCTTACTTATTTTATTTGTGTTTCAGGCCCCGAAAGAGTCAGGCGGTGACGCAGAGTGCACGAGCGCAGTGGACGGCGGCGCAGGCGTGTGCGTGTACCTAACGCGGTGTGACGCCGCCAGGGACATTACCGTCGACGTTTATAGAACTACCTACTGCACAGTCAATAACGGGTACGTAGCTTCTACGTGTACAAAATTTACAACTACTTACCTACTTCTTTATCGTCAAAACTCATCATAATTTTCCTGCCCTTATCCCATTTTATTTGTGGTCACTGGTCGGTGCACTATGTCTTTTTCTTCCATTCATCTCTATCAGATGTCATTTCCGGATTCACTTTCTTCACAATCATGTCATGTTTCACACAGTCCAACTCTTCTCATAAAATGATTCTTGTCTCTTCGCATTAGGTACATGTCCATACTACGACAACCGGTTACTTTGCACCTTTTCTGTAACTTATCGGCAAAAACTACCTATCTATATTTGGTAAAATGAATTTAAAAGTACCTAGGTATATGAAAAATTACGGCCATTGACTCATATAAAAGTTCATGTCAAACGGCTGATTTGTGCCCAACCGTCCAGTAGCGGATCCAGGGTAATCACGATACACACTCGCAATCGGAATCGATTCAATTTTGACAGTTCAACAAATTACATTGCGCGGTATGCTTTTAAAACCACTACGCCCTACAATTTGAGCAACGCAATGGACACTGTTGTAGTGTCAAAATTGAGTCGATTCCGATTACGAGCGTGCATCGTGATTAGGTAGCAGGGGGGGCTCAAGCTCCCCTCCAAAAGCATCTGGGTCCACCCCTGACAATTGGCGGTCATTGTAGCGGTCCTTTCAAGGAGGCGGCGGTGTACGGTTACGGAATTTTTACAAGTTTACTCACTGATTAAGACACGTGTACCTACTTTTCACATTTCAGGTATGCGGGAGTATGTTGTCAACAGAAGAAGGTCGACTTAACACATTGAAATATACGAAATAAATTATGTACTAGATTAGAAATAAGGTAGGGAAATGAAACATGACAATAAAAGATTTTCTTAGAAATTTTATCTTAGACTATACATGGCGACCAAAATAATGTAACAGTTTTGGATGTCTTTCTAATGAGCAGTTTTCCAATACCTAGTCATTTATAGCATTATTTTCTCTCGCTAGATGGCGTTGGCAACATTTTTGATAACAGTAGTGTGGTATGACGGTAAGACCGTAGACATTCTGCGTTCCCTTCCTTGTCTTTCGTTTGGTTCGGTAGTGGTTTGTGTATTTTTACCGTGGACGGATTTTTACGGTACAAAGCAGTCTTTACCTATAAATAATATAATAGTAAATATTTCAAAATACGTAACTAACACAAAAATATTAATTATTATATAATTTTACAGGACTTTGTATTTTTTTAAACATTTGTGAACTATTTACCTTGGATGAACTATGTTTTCCAATTTCCACTGCCATAAAAAAGTTTTAAAAGTAAATACCGAAAGGTTCGCAAGCGCCACCTCTTGATAATGAAAGAACTAAACTGACAATGCCTACTGGAAAACTGCTCATTGATGAAAAGGTGTATGAAATAAACCGCCTTCAAAATTATCTGTCTGTAAAACAAAAATATTAAAGGAGATTGTCAATGCTACTATGCCTTACCCATAAAGTTATTAGTAATAATAACTTTATGGCCTTACCTATATGATGTGCTCCAAACACTGCCCAGAAATGAACTATTGCATATGGCCACTAACGTCTGGAAATGACGCAGTGAAATCCGCCCGAGGTTACCTATCTCTCCGACAATATTGTTGTTGTACTGTTTATATAGACTGACCTTGCATTGTATAGGCTTCCCTTACAATGAGGGGTCAGCTTATACTGAAAATGTGTAGCTCACGTGTAGCTTGATATGCGGCGGTGCGTACCTACGTTAATCAAAAGGTACTATTAAAAAGGATTAGATACCTAACTATTACCATCACTATTAGACATATACTTATCTATAGTATTTCGTTATGAAAAAAACTAATATCCCACATTTTTATAGGTAGCTTCACGATGTATTTCCCGAAGGATTCGGCTCCCCTGCCTTTGTAATGCTCATTATAAGTAAATAAATATAACTGCACACCTCTAGTATGAGAGGTGTGCAGTTACAAAGGCAGTAGGTAATTAATAGATACTATATATTATTATATTCATAATAAGTCCGAGGTAGATTTACTATGTAGTAGCCGTAGCCTTCTCTTGCTCTCGTCACGAGACTCGAGACCTCGGACTAATTATTTTATATAATTAGGATAGAACTTCACTTAAGGTAAGTTCGTTTAATCCTATCATTATAAATGAAATCCACTTTTCATGAGATAATTTTTTGTGTTCATTGAAAAAATTGATACCCCCTTTGAGATCTACTAAATGCCGTCTTAAGTTGGTTATGGGAAGCCTGGCAATCTCCTTTATAAGTTATTTTTATACTAAGAGTAGTTAGTTACTTTTTAATTAAATGGATTAATAATAATATAAACAAAAGTTATTGCCGAAAACTTAAGGTGCTAGATTAATTCGATAGTGCCATTATTAGAATTAAACAATGACCTACTGTTGTGAGATGTACCTAGTTTTCGTTTTTATACAATTGAATCTTAAATAAAGATAAGATTTTTTCAGTTTGACTTTTATTATATTCATCGCTCGTTAGAAATAGTTGGAAATATACCTACTTACACCTATTACCTAGCTGTATAAACCTATGCAGTAACGTAATACAACTATTTATAATCAGCGGCAAAAATCAAAACTTTTGCGACTTCGACATTCACGTACGCTGATAATGTTATTGTTGAGATCGTAAGGTAGCCGGACATGGAGGGCCCTTGCAGTTTGTTAAACAGTTCAAGTAGGTATCGGGTCTGTGAACTACGTAAACAGGTAAACAGAAACCAGAAACTTCATTACCCTACGGCGCGGCGCGGCGCGGCAAAGGAACGGTAGGTAATGAATTTAACAGTCTATGGTAGTTTAGGCGTTAGTAGCCTACAGGTAGGTAGTACTTTGGATATAAATGAAACGGCGTGTTCGGATTCACTTGAAGTAAGTATACGCAGTTGAGATCGATGTATCAATGTCTATTTATTTACAAAAACACCCTACTTATATATAATATTATCATGGTACACTTAGTTACTAGTTTAATCTATTTAACAAATCCACCGACCAATAACGCTGCGCCGTAGGGCCAGCCGCGCGCGGGGCGCGGGGCGCTGTTTTGCACACGGCACTATTCGCTGCGAGGTTACAAATACGACTCGCGCGCTAGGCGCGATCCTTTTCTTCGAGCGCCGGCGTCGAGTGCGGACGGGAAGACTGCGCGTCGTCAGCGTCGTGTCCTCGCGACGCCTGCGTGTTGCGAAGCCTCTTCATTGCTGCTGCTTGGCTGCTTTGCTTGCTAACCGCTTTTTTCGAAGCGAAACAGATGTGTGTGCGGCGTTGTTGTTTCTATCTTATTTCGTACTGTGCGTCTTTTTCAAGATGGTTGTGCTTCTGATTTCTTTACTTGAGTGTTCTCTTAACGTGCTGGGTGGTCTTGGTACTGGTACGGTGGTAATGGTATTATGGTAACTGGTAATCTATGGTGATTGGTAACTGTTGTAAGTGTGACGGGTAATGGTCACTACATCACTCCCCCCCTAGCGAAGCGTACGTTTGGTTTCACTGCACGACCGGACCGAGTGACGTATGAGTCGGGCGGTGTACTGGGTGTCGATGACCGCGGCTCGACGCTTGCAGTTGTACTCGCGGTTTGCGGAGCTTGAGGTTGCGCACATGTAATAGGCGTGGCACATTCTTCTCCGTTTAGTAAATGCGCTGGCTTAAGTCTGTCTATTGAGACAATTGTGGTTCGAAGTGGCATCTGTATGGTGAAATGCTTGTTATCACGCTGAATCACCATAAGCGGGCCGTCGTAAGGAGGGGTCAATGGACTTCGCACGGTGTCATTGCGCACGAAAACATGAGTACACGTCGCTAGGTCTTTGTGCACGAAAGTGTTTCTGTTGTTGCCATGCGACTTGCTGCTTGGTGCGAGTGATGCCATTGTTTCAGATAGCTGGCGGACGAATTCTGCGTCTTCATTTTTCGGCAGTGTAGGCGCGAAGAAATCTGACGGTACTCGCAGTGTCGATCCGTAGGTCATCAGGGCTGGGTTGCCTTGTGTATCTTCACGAAGCGCTGTACGTAGTCCAAGCAGCACGGTCGCTAATTCTTCGCTCCAGTGTGTGCCGGCGCCTCTTGCCATGAGCGCGGCCTTCAGCGTTCGATGCCAGCGTTCGACTTGACCATTTGCTTGCGGATGGTATGCAGTAGTTCGAATCCTGGTGATGCCGAATCTCTTCATCAGTGCGTTGAATAGCGACGATTCGAATTGCCTTCCTTGATCCGTTGTGACACGTAACGGACAGCCAAATCGCGATATCCATCCCTCGTAGATCGCCTTAGCAACAGTGTCGGCGGTGACGTCACGAGTGGGTATTGCCTCGGGCCATTTAGTGCAGCGGTCGATCATTGTTACTAGATATCTGTAATCGTTAGATGGCGGCAGTGGTCCCACAATGTCGACGTGAATGTGTTCGAAACGTGACGATTTTTGAAATTCGCCGAGTGGACTGATAACGTGTCGTTGAATTTTCCCGCGCTGGCATCCGATGCATGTTTTCGCCCACACTCCAACTTCTTTGTTCATACCTGGCCAGAAGAACTTTGTAGACATTACTTTTCTTGTTGATCGCACACCAGGGTGACTTAATTCGTGTTGCGCCTTGAATGCTACTTTACGATAAGTCATTGGTAGATATGGACGAACGTTGCCGGTTGATGTTTCGCACATGATGGGTCGTTGACCTCCAGGCAATGTGATAGGAGCAAACTTTAGACTTGGGTTGGACATGCAGGTCTTCAGCTCTTCGTCATTCTCTTGGTCCTTAGCGAGTTGATTGTAGTCGATCGCGGAGTGCGACAAGTTGATTTCTTCGATGCGTGATAAGGCGTCAGCTGCTTCGTTCTTATCACCGTGAATGTATTTGATGTTTGTACAGAATTGACTTATGTAGTGCAGTTGTCGTTCTCTTCTCGGTGTGTCGCTGCTGCTCGGCGTTCTTGTAAGCGCGTACGTTAGAGGCTTGTGGTCAGTGCAGATCGTGAGTTCATTGCCCTCTATCAGTCGACGTAAGCTCTTAACAGCTGTGTACATTGCTAGTAATTCGCGATCGTACACACTGTATCTTCGCTGCGTTTCGCTCATTGTTTTCGAGTAGTAGGCGAGTGGTTTCCATGTGTTGTCGACCTTCTGTTGCAGTACGGCGCCGAGGCTGGTATCAGATGCGTCGGTGAGCAAGCATAGCGGAGCGTTAGGTATCGGGTGAGTCAGTACGGTCGCCTCGAGTATGCTTTGGCGGCATTTTTCAAAGGCTTCCTCGGCTTCAGGCGTCCAGGGAATCGGAGATTTATCGTTCTTTTTGCTATTGTGTAAGTATTTATTGAGTAGATATTGATGTTCGGCTTGATTAGGTAGGCAGCTGCGGTAAAAGTTGATCATGCCTAAGAATCTTCTTAATTCTTGTATCGTAGTTGGTCTCGGGTATTTGACAATGGCTTGGATGCGATCTTCTGTGGGTTTGATTCCTTCTTGTGTAACTTCGTATCCAAGAAATTGTATTTTGTTCGTACCGAACTCGCATTTTTCGATGTTGAGTGTGACGCCGTAGTTGTTCAATCGTTCGAGTACTTGATGTAGATGCCGCTTGTGTTCTTCCTCAGTGTTTGAGTGAACGAGTAAATCGTCGACGAAGCAAAACACGATGTCGTCGAGTCCGCGCAGTACTTCGTGCATGAATCGCTGAAATGTTTGACCTGAGTTGCGGAGGCCAAACGTCATGCAGTTAAATTCGAACAGGCCGAATGGCGTGATAATGGCGGTCTTCGCGGCGTCTTCTTCATATATTGGTATAGAAAAGTAAGCCATCTTCATGTCCAGTTTTGAAAAGACTTTTTTCCCGTGTAGTTGGTACGTAAAGTCTTGAATTCTGGGAATTGGGTAGCGATCGGGTACAGTTACAGCGTTAAGTCTGCGGTAATCGCCGCATACACGTAGTGAGCCATCTTTCTTTTTGACGACGTGTAACGGACTGGCCCATGGACTGTTTGATGGTTTGCAGATCCCCATCTCCATCATCTTCTCGAATTCAATTTTTGCCGCGTTGTACTGGCTCGGAGGAAGGGGGCGTGGCCTCGAGTAAATGGGTTGGCCGGTTGTTTCTATGCGATGTTTAACGTCGTGTTTGGCAGGAGTCTTGAGTGACATGGGTCGCAGAATGTCTGGATAATTCTTCAGTATGTCGTGGTACGCATGGGTACGGTCGATTATGTAGACGGCTTCTTCTGATGACTGGATCTTGATGGCGTTCACGCTGAGATCGGTAACACGGTCAATGAGTTTCCTTTGATGCAAGTCAACTAGTAATTTGTGATTTACTAGGAAGTCTGCGCCCAGTATCGAAGTCTTGACGTCGGCGACGACGAATGTCCATTTAAAACTTCTACGTAAACCTAAGTTGAGCTCTAGTGTACGCTCTCCGTAGGTACGTATCTGTGTGCCGTTTGCCGCGAATAATTTGTAGGTATTTTCTGCCGGCTTCAAATTTTTCTTGTTTCTAGCTGCTAATACTGATATGTCGGCTCCCGTGTCGACAAGAAACTTTTCTCTGTTGTTGATGTCGATCACACATAGGCGGTGGCTCGTTTGGTTTACATCGACGCCCGCCACTATCGATGCACGTTCTAGTTTTCCCGCTTTTCGAAGGCACACGGCGATTCGCATTTTCGTGCCCCTTTGCCGAATCGGTAATGATATCGGCACAGCCAGTCGGGATCGCCGGGCTTGCGGGCGTTGTCATCACGCTGTCTTGATGGTGAGCGGCTGCGATGTGCGGAGTTTTGGCGGGAACGGCGATACGACGAGTGACGGTTGCGGAGTTCGGCGACTTCAAGCGATAATTTTTCTACTTGTTTTGTAAGCACATCGATTTGCAGGGCCGTTATCTGTACCTGCGAGTTATTTCCTGCTGGATTTGTTGGCGGTGCGCTCATTGTAGAGACTGCGGCGACTGTGGTGGATTCGAAATGCTCCATCATTTTATCAGCCATCGCAGCTAGCACTTCGAGCGATGACTCGGTGTTGACGGAGAGCACGGCGCGAACTTGTGTGGGCAGCTGGTTGAGCCACATAACCTTTAGAGCTTCGTCCGTTAGAAGCTTGCCGCTGAGGTCACGCATTCTACGCAGCAGCTGGCTTGGCTTTTGATCGCCGAGTTCGAGGCCGCTGAGTAGTTTCTGTAGCTGCCGATGGTCTGACTCTTGATAGGTAGAAATCAGTCTCTCTTTCAGCGCGCTGTATTTGCCGGTGGCCGGGGGGTGCAGAATAATATCGCTAATCTGTTCTAGGTCGCTGTTGCCGAGCATCGGGACGACGAGATTGAATTTATGTTCCTCACTTAGCTTGCTGGCAGCGACGGCAGCTTCAATCTGCGCAAACCACAGACGAGGGTTTTGGCGCCAAAATGGTGGTAGGCGCGCAGGCAGCGAGATGGCGGCGACGTCGCTCTTCACGGTTGAGCTTGAGCTGCCCTGGGCGTCGCAGAAATCTTCGGGGTTCGTCATGACGATTCTCTGTGCTGAGCTTCCTGTGGGATCTCCTCGCGGATGTTCTCAGGCACTCAGGATTTTCAGGATCTCGTTCAGGCTTCGGAGTCACCAATTTAGGCGTTAGTAGCCTACAGGTAAGTAGTACTTTGGATATAAATGAAACGGCGTGTTCGGATTCACTTGAAGTAAGTATACGCAGTTGAGATCGATGTATCAATGTCTATTTATTTACAAAAACACCCTACTTATATATAATATTATCATGGTACACTTAGTTACTAGTTTAATCTATTTAACAAATCCACCGACCAATAACGCTGCGCCGTAGGGCCAGCCGCGCGCGGGGCGCGGGGCGCTGTTTTGCACACGGCACTATTCGCTGCGAGGTTACAAATACGACTCGCGCGCTAGGCGCGATCCTTTTCTTCGAGCGCCGGCGTCGAGTGCGGACGGGAAGACTGCGCGTCGTCAGCGTCGTGTCCTCGCGACGCCTGCGTGTTGCGAAGCCTCTTCATTGCTGCTGCTTGGCTGCTTTGCTTGCTAACCGCTTTTTTCGAAGCGAAACAGATGTGTGTGCGGCGTTGTAATGACGCTCGTGCCGCGTCGGTGTTTCTATCTTATATCGTACTGTGCGTCTTTTTCAAGATGGTTGTGCTTCTGATTTCTTTACTTGAGTGTTCTCTTAACGTGCTGGGTGGTCTTGGTACTGGTACGGTGGTAATGGTATTATGGTAACTGGTAATCTATGGTGATTGGTAACTGTTATAAGTATGTGGTAAGTGTGACGGGTAATGGTCACTACAGTAGTATCTATGAATGGATCTCAGAGATCGTAGCTCCAAAACTAGCTACAGTACCGTACCTACTGATCCGATTTTGACAAATAAGGTGTCGATTGTTTCGTCTTTAGTGTAAAAGCTTATGGAAAGAGTGTAGTTTATTATTATTATTATTATAAGCCTATGCTGTCAAAAAGTACAAAAGTTTAATTTTTTAGATGCATTGTAGATTAAAACTTTGTTACTATGGAACATTATATCATTTTATAGCCACATCGTTTATAAAATGTTTACGGTGGTGCTGATTTTGTAGGATTATTCGAAAAGAACTGGCTGAACACTTGAATTTAACTGCAGTTAAATTCAATATCAAATAAATATCATGACCGATTTGGTTCATCTAAGTACGAACTTATGCGAGATTTTGGCCTAAATTTACCGTAGACAAGTTTCATTTAAATGTACGTTAAAATCGGTTAAAATGGATCGAATCTGTCAAAAATGCCTCTAGTGAGGTAACAAGTTTTGGCAACGCTCAGTAAAAGAACCCGCCTATCTAGGTACCTATATAGGTACATGATTTTTTGCACCGAAGCTCGGTTTCTCCTCAACTCCCAATTTTACACAACTCACGATCACAATCGATCGATCGATAGGAGAATTGAAAAGACTGAGAAACTTGCATCCTGCAAGTGACTGCAATAATTGATATAAATTATGAGCCACTAAAAAGTAACAAGTAAGAATTAAATCATTGTTGCTTTAGCGTAAGCGGGTTCTTCCTCCGAGTTGTTGATAGTCCCATACCGCGTACCTATATAACTAACTTTGAAATCGCATCGTGTCTCAATTTTGTTTTTTTTCGAACATTCGCGGTATATAACAAAATTAGTTACGTGGTATGGGATATGGTATGGGACTACAACAACGATCGATATAATAATGAACGGTTAATTATTACTGAAAGGCTTCACTGATCGTGATTTTACTCGAAAACCGCTACAGCTAGGAGGAAATAGTCAATAGCAGAAATGATCTTGATTACATTATCTACAAAATGGTACTCAACATGACTCCATAAAAAACAAATTGCGCAAATTACCCTTTGTACTAAAATTGACCAACGATTGGGATTACGACAAAATAACTCAGAAGAGTATTCATTTAGATACATTTACCTCCAAAACAAGATTAAAGAAGATTATAATTGTATGTATCTTATTCATAATTCTTTATTGTACACAAAATATTGAATAATACAATAAAATATTGAATAATGAAAAAAACATGTAAACAAAAAAAGAAAAATATTTAACTTAGTTATATAAAAAAATGGATTGTACGTCGCAGCTGTGTCAAAAAGGCGAGCCCGACAGCGCTGGTTTTCAGCGGGAGCCACATCGAATGACGGTATGTGTGCCTACGTGTACAGAAAATATAAATTAATTAACACGAGAAACAAATGTCTTGAGCTTAAACCTTAAACTTGTTATTACTATGGCTTAAAATAGGTACTATGTATTATCTCTATGGGCTTAAACCATGCTTATACCATATCATGATTTTGATGTTTTGATGTCTCAAAACCAACTCAAAACATAAAACCTCTTATGGGCTACGTTCATTAATTCAATATATATATAACTATAAGTCTGTATTACGGTCTGTATAGTCTGTACATTTACCACAAAGTTAAATATAAAAGTGGAACTATCAATCTCCAATATAAATCCTGTATAAATCTGTCTCTTTCTAAGTAGTTACGTTTAGATAGAGACATATACACCTAAAATGAGTGATCAAGGGGATCAAGGTAAGTAAGGTAAGGGTTCAGTAAGGTTTTTTGCAGAGTGATAGCTCCACTTTTAATTTATCTTCATGAGATTTACTAATAAAATCGCCTAAAGATATTGCCTATCTCTCTATTTTCTTTGAAAGATTTTTGACAATGACATTTGACAACTTCTGTGTGACAGATAAGTGACAAGACAATAGACAATATTGGTCGAGCTGAACATCACTTTTGCGGATTTCCTCAGTGAATATTTTTATAAACAGTAGAAAATAATTACAAGGTATGGTAAATTTGGCTGACGCGTTTATGATAAATACGGTGACGGACGGAGCTATGAATTTGTTGCGTCATATTGTAAGTTTTGCCTTCAGCCGTGTTATACTGATAGGTTCTAGATCTATATTATCAGGTAGAGCCAAAGCTGTGACTTGGTTTCAAAATTAATTTATGACATATTACAGGGCGTTTTCAAGTCTCAATCAACAGTTCAACCACCTGCTCCGGTTATCATTAGGATGCCGTTGTGGCAACTGGCGCAGGAGGCGGGCCCTTTCGTGAGGCTCGCCGGGCTCAGCGGTGCCGCCGCCGTGGTGCTCGGAGCCATGGGTGCTCATCGTACATTCCCTGAACCTGAAACTAAGGAAGACTTGAGAAAAATATTTGACACAGCCAACCGTTTTCATTTCCTACACACTCTAGCGCTTGTAACGGTACCTCTCTGCCGGAGACCATTCATTGTAAGTCAAATAAATTCTTGATAAATTCTTCAAAGAAAGCAACATTCACAAATGACATAAGACCATTTGAATATTGTATAATGAAGCATGAATTTGATAAGTTTATGAAGATTATGCTGTTAATTAATGTTATCATGAAAGATTCATGATATATTTTTTTATTACTGATTAGGTGTGGCATTTGCATATTTTTTTTAATTAGTTTGTGGATTCTCTTATTTACCTTCTATTCTCCAAAGTTGCAACATTTTCTATTGTCTTTCAGAATCTGTTTAATTATGAAGAGTGAGGGGGTTTGACACATTATGTCTTATTCATAGATTGTCATGCAGATGCAAACGGTCCCATTCTCAGGTAGTCCTGTATTGTCTATGTCCAAGGTCTGGGCTTTAAATTCCACCTTGTGAAGTAAAAAGGGGCCATCCGAGAATGGGACCACCTACAAATGGGACCATTTGTGTCTGCGTGACAATCTGCGAATAGGACATTATGCGTCAACCAGAGTTAGGCAGGCAGTTAGAATTGTGTAATATGTTTTCAGATTTG
This sequence comes from Allophyes oxyacanthae, assembly GCA_932294325.1. Lineage (NCBI taxonomy): Eukaryota > Metazoa > Arthropoda > Insecta > Lepidoptera > Noctuidae > Allophyes > Allophyes oxyacanthae. Next base: position 7,156,275 of record OW028611.1, read on the forward strand.
AACATAATTTTATTATTTAGTAGAATGAACAGGGAATAAAATGCTTAATGCTTATTATGTTTTAACCCTTGAACTGATAAGCGTATTTATATGATAAAATCTAGGTAAGTATCAATGAAACATGGGTTGATAAACTTGTGTGAAATGCTAAAATAAAAAGTACAATTCAAAATATTTATTTGCAGGCTGGTGCATTCTTCATTGCTGGGATGAGTCTTTTCTGTGGCACATGCTATTACCATGCATTCACTGGTGACCGCTGTTTCCGCAGACTTACTCCCATTGGTGGCTCCTGTCTTATCCTTGGTTGGGTTGCAATGGTTCTGTAAACACTCTTATGACTATTTCCTAGATGTTCATTTTTTTTAATAGATGGTCAAGTGTACATTCTAGTTTAGGGTTATATTATAAACTTTATTGCACAGTTACTTTTTGTAATAGCTGTTGTAACATTGTATTTAGATTAACTATTTAGAATATTTTATAATTCCAGTGTTGTTACTTTGAACCAGGGTTGTTGCTGATGCATATTTTTTGACATCAGCAGACGCTGATGCTGATGTTTTATCATTGACATCTATGGATGCTGATTTTAATAATTTTCTTAAAAAACAGGGCTAAAGTAGTAATGTTCTGACTTAATAAAAAAAAAAGTGTCAAACTAAGTACCTACTTTGGTAATAATTGACGACACGGTTGGCGCAGTGGCTAAGTCATTAGCCTTCTACGCTACGTGCCGCGGGTTCGATCCCCGCACGGAACAAGTATTTGTATGATCTACAGATACTTGTTTCGGGTCTGGGTGGTGTGTGCATGTGCCATGTTTGTTTGTAAACTGTACCCTCGATACAGGAGAAAACCTAGTGAGGGGCAACGTAAAAAAAAAAAAAAAAAAAAAAAAAAAAAAAAAATTAATACTAGATTAGTAATTAAATACCTAGACTACCTACTAGGTATTCTGTTTATGCACTAGGTGCTACCTAGCAGTGGCGAAGAGTCCATACAACCCGATTCCCATTGGCTTCCCATCATTAGGAATTGGTTAGTGCATAGACCAACGTAATATGGCTTGTTAATCAGTTAGGTCGAGCTCTTCCAGACATGACTTTATATAGATTACAAGAGACGATTTAGATTTTTGTCTTGCAGCATTAATTGCGGAAATTATTAGAGGATATTTTCGGGTCGGCTTCCCCTTTTAAAACTGTCACCCTTCGCCACTGCTACCTAGTGCATAATGAGACAAGTATGTGTTTGTTTGCAATCGCAATCACCGTGGTCGACCCCTGGATTGGTCAAAACTCGCAAGCGAAAACAACACGTGCTATAAGTCCCGCCCCCTCTGCGGTCATGTCACGACTTGAACATCAGCATTAATAATCAGCATCGATCAATGCGAAATGCTGAAGTTCCGCGGATGCTGATGTTCCCAACAACCCTGCTTTGAACTTACAAGCACAACATATAGTTGAAAATATTCAATTATAGTGGTAGATAACATTATTGTTTGTTTCAGTCATAAATAGACATTAATAGTATATATTGTTCTTATTGTATCATGTCTTGTGTAATTAGATTCATAATAATATATGTGGGTTAGTTAGCAAAACAAACATAATCAATTTTAAATATATAAAACCATGAACTTACCATATTTATTGTGGATAGGTTGTTTGGCAGTGAAAAGTACATAATATAAAGGTTTAATGTTCAAAAATGTATGGTCTTTTATTTATAACAAGCTGAGCCCGCGACTTCTTAAAAGTAGCTTAAGTTACTCCTTATTAGACATGGGCGTTTTTGGATTTTTACGCAATCGGATAAATATCTGATATCAAATTTCAAAATCCGTTTTTAGAAATCGATTTCAGGAGCGGCTCCGGTACATAGTTTCTATCGTCGAGAATCATCATAATAGTAACAATCTAAATTAGGTCTTATTACTTCCCAATGTAGTTTTATTTTTCAATGAAACCCCCAAAATCCAAATCTATCGAATGTAGTGAAATTAGCTTTGTCTTTTTTATTCTACCGAACACTGGCTTAGTTAGAAAGAGAGGAAGCGAATCTCATTGGTTTGTGACTGTGTGTAGCAAACGATTGCGCGGTGCGGTTTGGATTTGTAGATTTTGTAGTTTGGATTGTGAGGTCGATTTAGATTTGCCGTAGTTTTGTGAAATCGGTTTGTCTAGTTCGGGTTATCGATACGATACGATTTGTTACTGAAATCGGATTTTAGATTAGTTTTAATATATCTGACTCATGTCTACTCCTTATGACATCAGCTATCTGCCAGTGAAAGTCCCGTCAAAATCGGTCCAGCAGTTTCGGAGATTGGTCGGAAGGAACAGACGGATTTAAAATTGTTTTCTTGTTATAAGTACCGTGTTTACTTTTATATGCATTTAGTTAAAAGCAGTTATTTTGAAATTACAAACAGACACCTCTATTTTATTTGTATAGATTGACGCATCATGCAGAAATTATTGACAGTTTGTTGATGCTGTTTATTTCATTTTTAGTTGGTCATGAATTTTAATATTTTCTACAGGTGGAGTGTGAATGTTGGCTGGATGCGATGATTATTTCAGTCACTTCATTTTTGCCTTTATGAGAGATATAAGAGTTAAAGGTGAAAAAGAAACCCAGTGTTGATCAATATTGTTTACATGGTTTTATTGAAATTGTTACATATTAAATTTTGCACTTTTTCTTTACTCATTTATGATACTTAAAACATACACCGTTTGGTAATAAATGCTATTATAATTCATAGGACTCTTCAAACAAGTTTTAGTGGTCCTTCAAATAGCTTAAATATAAATGTGCCAATCTAATCAGAAATAATCAACTGCAGGTGGTACTCGAGAAATAACTCGCAAAGAAATTGAATGGGCACTCTATTATTATGTAGGTTTAGCAAACTTGGCAGCATGGATGGTCAGTCCCGTGGCTAGCGGCGCAACACTGCCTCGTGCAGTGTTGTCTCCATACAATAACGCCAACAAAATCCATCCATGTTACATATTCTCCATAAGCTTTATAATGAGAGTCAGCAGATCTCTGATATACAGAGAAAGTAATATACAAAGTTATCACATTAAATTAACACAAAATATAATATAAACATATTTCTGTAATCTAAAAAGAATCCAAAGAAAAACAAAACTATAGAACGCACAGCACTTTAAGTGTCTGTCACATTAAGGTTAATAAAATCACTTTGATTGCACATAAACAGCAGTCGTTCGGAGCGTGCGCACCGTCAAATATAACACAATTATTATTATAGGTATCACTAACCGCATTCACACGTGTATACAAACAACTCTGAGGGGTCGATAAGTAATCACAGTAGTGGGGAGAGGGTGCCGCGGGGCGTTCACGACAAGTGGAACGAGTGCTGACCCTCGGAAGCAGCGAGGCGCAGTTTACCGCGCATCACCTCGGCGCTGGTATAGTCAGGCAGCTTGAGGTAGTTGACGCACGTCATCACCGACGGCAGGTACTCGTCGGGGTCCAGCGACGACTCCAGGGACTTGCGCACCACCGTTAGCGGCGGGTTCAGCGCCTTGAAACCTGCAACATTCACTTGCGTTAAATCGAATCCAATGGAATAAAAATACTAATCATGGTGCAACTGCTGCAAGTTTCGGAAAGGAGATTTAGAGATTTTTAACATTTGCTTATATAGAATTAAGGACTGGCATAAGCTCCAAAATATTTTATATTTTAAGTTGAATAGTAATTACCTCCAGTGGGTAGCCGTGGGCTTCCAGTGACGAACTGCAAGAACAGACGCTGCTCCTCGCGGTTATACGAAGCTAATATGTCGATGAGCATGCGAATGGCTCGCGATTCCGCGTTGTAGCCGTGGTCGGGACGGATGCACTCCGTGAGCATGCGCGGCTCCCAGCGCTGTTCGCGACCGCCTTAACAAATAGACATTTTGATGAAAATAATTTAATATGCTACAATAAATTGTTCCAATAATGTTAAGTGTAAATTTTCTTACCGGATGGACTGCCACAGAACACTTGTTCCAATTCTTCAGGATAGAAGATCTTGAGGTTTGCTAGTGGGAATACTGATTCGAAGCCTTCTCGGAACGCTTCCATTTGTTTGGTAACACCTGTAGAATAACATAATAATTATTAATTCTGAAATATGTAGTGTATCACTCGATGAATGTTCTATTACCAATGTAATAAAATGATTAAAACTGTTGGCAATAAGGTGTCTAAAAATTAATAAATAAATTGCAATGCACGTGCGCAAGCGTAATCTAATAAGCAATACTAATGCCTGCGATTCGTTAGTTGATGATCAGAGCGTTACCTTCATAGAGCAGCCAGTGTGTGACGAGCTCAATGTAGTTGTGGAGGTTGTGTGCGGTGACGGGCAGGTCGCGGCCGCCGCGGCGCAGCTCAGTGCAGCCGTCGCCCGGCAGGATGAAGTCCAGGCCCAGCTCCTCGATGGGGCAGCCGTCCAGCTCCAGACCGCTTATCTGTTACACATACGTCATAACCAATATAGTATTGTTACATGTGTCATGCAACGTCATTTCGATCATTTCTTCTTTCAGAAATGGCTAAACTGCTGTTGGTATTTTTAATGATATATCATAAAAGCCAACCTGTACAAGGTACAACTATTCTAGTCCCGGGATAAAATCAGCTGTTCCATACATTTAGTCGAGTAATATTATCTGTATACCACTAATTTTTTTTCGCGTCATTTGCGTTCCTTAGTTAAAGTTGTTCATAATGATGAGAACAATAACCCCTTAAAGTAACTGGAAACAGGTTTGCGGTTCACCTGATGTTAAACTATCACTGTCGTCCATTGACATGACATTCACAACCTATTATTTACTGATGTGCTGCAGACCTAAAGCTTAATTTGGAATCTCTTCATTTCCTGTAATTTCACAGGTTATTATGGCGAGTGAAATAAGTAGGATTGTATAGTACTACCTCAGTCGAGCCTTTAGCTTGGTACTCTACTACCGTGGCAAACCGCTACTGTTGTTGCCCACTTTTGTTGGACACCGTATGGCACACATACCAACTGCGACTTCTGGTCGGGCGTGTGCCGCGCGTCGCCGGCGATGAGGCGCGCGCGCTCGGCCACGCGGCGCAGGCGACACAGCGAGCGCCACAGCTCCGGCGCTACGTGCCGCACGTCGCTCAGCAACAGCCACTTCTCCTCGCTCACCAGCCAGCGGTACATCGACACCGACAGCGGAATGTCCACCTGAACGAGACAGCACGATTACAAACCTAGACACATGAGTCCGAGCGATTATATCAGCAAAATTAGTGCAAAGCTTACCATTCTCGAGTCCATGACAGCCTTAGCCATAAACTTGCCGAGGAAGCGAAACTTGGCTTTGACGCGCGACACGTGGGAGGCGCGCGCGTTTCGTCCCACAGCCTGCGGGAACAGGCCGCACGGCCACGACACGTAGGTGGCGTCGGGCGCCGGCGACGGGATCAGTGTCTCCTTCTCTAGCTCGGACGGCTCCGGCGCGCGATCCTCGTCCAAGTTGAGCGCGTCGCGCACGGACGAGGCGAGGTCGGTGACGACGGGCAGTTGGCTTTTGACGATCTCTCCGCCGAACGAAGTCGGCTTCTGTTTGAAGTTCTCGCTGCCGTGCCAGAGGTCGAGGTCGGCACGCTGCAGCTCTTGCGACACGAGCGCGTAGAACTCGAGGGTGGGCCCGAGGCCGGTGCCCACCTCGTTCTCGTACTGGATCTCGAGCAACGCCTTGGAGTGCGCGAACTCGTGCATGACGTGCTCGGCCTGCCGCAGCACGTTGTGGCGCTGGACGGTGCGCTTGCGGCGGTCCAGACGCGGCGCGACGCGCTCGTCTGCGCCGCCGGCCGCGCCGCCGCCGCCGCGCTCGCCGCCCGCCTCCAGCAGACGCTGCAGCGCGCGGTCGCGATCGAACGACACCACATAGAACAGCAGGTGCCGACACTCGAACGGGAGCACGAATGGACTGCGGAATAACACACGTACCGTCAAATACCTTTGTAACGTTGTAATAACCTACGTTACCACATCAAAATGTCATCCTTTTGATTTCTAAGGTCTAAGAATATTATATAAAATTCAATGACACCTTACATCTGTCGAAATCTGTGCGCGAAGCAAAACACCTATGATTCCGGTCCGATTGCATGGAGGTGCGCACTCGCCTACAAGCCACCGGGCATTTGACAATTTTGATTAGAAGCGACCTTACGAAACACCGAATAACTTTTTTTTACAACTCGCGCGGCACTTATTTCATGTATTGTCCGGCCAAAACAGTGATCTATTCATTTAAAAAAAAAAATCTATATAATTAAAATATCACTAATGTTGAAACTTACCACGCGTAAGCTATCTTCTTCAACCATGGAGGGAGGTTGCCGGTCATTATGACGAGCGGGTCCTGCAGCTGCCGGTTTGCTTTGGCGGCGAGCTGTTACAAAAATTTACATCAGTAGAGAAAAACACAGTTTCTACAGAAAAGACAACGATTTTAAACCTTTGTCAACAACGCTGGACTTGAGCTTGTTACCCCACATATCTGTGTATAGCTGATTTTCGCGCGTAGAGTGTAAGAAGCACTCGTGATCGAGCGAACACCACATTGGCCGACGTCTACAGATCGGCGGGCGTGGCTTACTGCGTGGGTGTATGTGCATGACTCGGTGTACCTTGGCGTTGATGAACTCTGCGTTGGGCACGAGCGGGCGGTGGTCGGGCAGGCAGGCGGCGCGGTACAGCGTGTGCCAGTGGCGGCACAGCGCGTGCAGCGCGCGCAGCAGGCCCAGCGCCGGCAGCGCCGCGTCGCGCACCTCGCCCGAGCTCAGCGGCGCCAGGCGCAGGATCACCACCAGCGGGGACTCGCGCAGCGGGACCATGCCTTCTGCAATATTAACAAACGAACTATAGTATGAAAAGTTTGAATTTTTTTTCGCGATTTCATGGTTGGTCCCGTAGTAAAAGTTGTTCATATTGATGAGTAGTTTCACCCCTTAAAGCATTGGTCACCCCTGGCCTACACAGTCTTGGCACAGCGGCGCAATGACCGAGCTTAGTTTTTGAGAGTGGGTCACGGAAACAAACTGTGCAGGCCGCGTTATTATGTTCGCCATACGCACTATGCAAGTGCATTGTAAAATTGTGACGGCAGCACAGTGTGAACGTGTGAACGTAAGTCTTACTTGTGATATTATCAGTCTATTGCAGTTCAATTATATATTTGTGACTGAGATTTTCATAATGGTGTACCTTCCCTTTCTGTTAGGCGGTGATGTCCAAGCCCAGTTGTTCACAGGCATATAGCGCCCGGTAATAAGCAATAATCTTAACTATACGTTATACATACCATTCCACAAGAGATCAGGTTTGCGCCTGGAGGACAGTTTGGTGGGCTGTCCCTTGCCTTTCCGTGATGCGGTGGTGTCCGAGCGAGGCTGTTCTCCCGCCTCCACGGCGCGGTAGTAGATCGTGTGTGTCTGGACCCAGATACCCGCGTTTGCTGTTAATATAAATAAATACACATTTGTAATGGCTTATGATAATGATCTTCAAGGAAGAGTTTGTACAGTCAGCATCAGATACACTAGAATAGTTAAGTTGTGCAAATAGAGCGAAACATTTCAGGTACTCATTATTTTCTACACAGCCAAAGTATTCAGTAGTGGAACAAGTGTTGAAAACATAGTATTCATTACCGGCAAACAGTGAAAAATAAACCTTATTCCGTGGTACTATAGACTGAGATTAATCGAGCCAGCCAGGGAGATATATTATAAATTTTCCTGTGTGCATGTGTAAGAAATTGATTTAGTACATACCGATTGGAGTTTCAGTGTCAGTATCGGCATCAGTTTGTTCGCCAAACTGGCGCACGGCTTGGTATACAGTCATGTTGTATGGCAACACAGTGTCGCCGATCAGGAATTCCAGTTTGTGGTCAGAACTGAAATATACGAAAACATGTATTGTACACGACACGCCCGAGTTACAAATTTTAATGATAACCTTACGTTACTGTGAGTATTTTTTTTGTGATTTATAGAGACTTCTTTTTTAGAAGTATTGGAGACGAAAGGAACCATGTACAATGGAATATAACCATAATCTTTGGGACTAGCATTCGAACATTCTACTTACCCCCATGAGCAGACGGCGTGATAGTAAGATGTATAGATACGTACTCAGTAGGATGGTGCGGCGGCGTGGCGAGCGAGTCGTCCACGTCGTCGTCGGACGCGGCGTCGTCGTCCGAGTGCGCGCCGCCGCCCGACTCCGAGCGCGCGCGCCCGCTGGCGTAGCCGCGCTGCGCCAGGTACCTGCGGGCGGGCCCAGCGTTACTGACGCGCCGTACTCAACACACGTCTATACAGTATACACGAACTAAGGAAAAATGCGATGCATGATTCAGCCCGTTTTTGTATTTCTGAACCAGTTACTTTTACGTCACTATTCATACAGTGCCACAAACTTATCTGAACCGGTAATGGCGTCGCTGCCGTCGCTTTTATCAATATCATCTCTATACAAAAAATACATTTTGAAGCGTTTTGAAGTATTTTTGTTCTGTGGCGACGTTAGTTCCAATTTTGGTCACCGGGTCAGTTACCGATGTTCTTATGTAGCATCCTGGAACTCTACTATCCCTGAAATATATAAGAATATTTAATCACTTACCTCTCTATGGCTTGAACTAAAGCTAGCGGATCAATCCGCACTACGCCACCCTTCCATTGCTTGAGATTGCTGCACGTCGGGTGACGTTTGAGATCACACTTAAACAAAAAAAAAATATTACAAATTTTGGATTTAAAACTGAAGAAGTGCACCGATAGAGCCTCTTCTTCTAATGATACCCTAGTAATTGTTGAATGGCTAAACTTTCCACTAAGGCTTGAGATGCTTAAGCACTTTCAATGTGAGAGCTCAAGAAGTCTCTTTATACTTAATAAAAGCTGCGTGGCGATTAAGTACGTCATTTAACCGCCATCGATCTGCTTATTTGGATCACGAGCCCAAGAACATTGTTCGTTGCTCATACATTGTTAATTTGATAGCCTATGAAAAAAAATTGACAGCAGACAAGGCTCAATCGCGAGCCAGGGTTCGTGGATCTGCCACACTGCGGGATATGGGTAACTCACCATGAGCTGGTGCGTGTTGAAGAACTTGAGCGCGGAGGTGGCGGGGCGCGCGGGCAGGTCGTGCACGCGCACGGGGAACTGCTCCAGGTGCGACACGCACGCGTTCACCTTGCTGACGAGCGCGCTCAGCGCGGCGCCGCCCGCCCCGCCGCTGCTGCTGCCCGCGCCCAGCAGGCCCAGCGCGCCCACCGCGTCGCTCCACTCGGCGCTACAAACAGAACACTCGCTGTAAACACTCGTTACCATTCAACAAAAAGTGTAGACGCGATCGTATGGACCAGTGACAAAAGTATCTGATATTATTGTACAAAATTATAGTTTTTTTTATAATTGACAGTTAGTAATCAATGCAATTCATTACTTTGGTAATTAACTATTATAGAATAGCTTAACTTTATCGACTTGGGTAATGGTTAGTTACGAACAATATTTATAATTATTATCTTCTTCGATAAATTAATTTCAAAATAACGTAAAATCTACTTATTTTGCCGACTGTACTACACTTTGATTGCATCTTACATGACCACTCTAGTGTGTCTTGTTTTAATAATGTGGATTCTAAAGCCATGAATAATCCAAAGGCTTATCCCTTGTCGATCTCCTTCACGTGCTATTGCGAATATCCATGAGAGAACATCCATATTAATACTTGTAAAATTGATTCGCGCGCAAGTAGTCGCGGGCGCTTTCGGGTCATTCTCGCACTTCTTTAATTCATTAAGTGACGAAATCGCAGACATTATTTTATTATTATTAAATTTATTATTAATATAGGTGCAAAAGTACTGACTCGATCGTGAGCGGCATGTCTGCGAACACGTGCAGGAACAGCCGCAGCCTGTCCTCTGCGGCGGCTATGTTGTCGTCGCGGCCCTCGCCGTCGCCGTCGCGCGGCTCGCCCGTGTCGCCCTCGGGCTCCACGCCCGTCAGGAACTGCAGCAACGCGCCCAGCACGCCCGAGTGGTTGACCTGTGTGTGTTATAATATTCAACTTTTATTCAAAGTATTTTAAATCGTTTCGTTTGTTAATAAATGGATTTTAACCAAATACCGCAATGTATAAAGAATTAAGATAGTTTTTTGTAAGTTCGTATCTAAAGGCAGTGTGGCGAAGAATACAACTGTTCACGAGTGGCATGCGCTCCATAAAGACAAAAACACATTACTTACCCTAAAAAATTGAGTAATAAGTAATACAAATGTTAATTGCCTGTAATATCAGTTAATTTAAACCTTAGGGTGAGGTAGCCAATCACAAACATCATTTAAATGACAATACAACACAAAGTTGTAATTGATTGCCTACTGAGAAATGTCTCCGCCACTACGCCACTGCTGTTCACGTTAGTAGGCGGTGAAAGGACAGCAAATCAGATTTCGCACTACGAAAAACAAAGTGCGTGCGGATTGTGAGTAAATGACTGAAAACAAGGTTCGTGTATTTCAACAGTGAATTAGAATAAATTCCGCGTTAAACTACTCGGCCGCTTGAAGTTGAAGTTTGCGCAGGAACACAAAAAGGTATTCCTTCCTAACACGATGCACACATACGCATCCAGCGATCGCAGTGTGCGTGCGTGTATACCGTGACATTCGATTTTAGTGTCCTAACCTCTTTAGCCCGGCTAGTACGTACCTCGAAGGGCGACACGTCGTGGTGAAGCAGCGTGTCGCGCAGCTGGTGCAGCGCGGCGCGGCGGTGGTGGTGGTGCGGCAGCGCGTCGGCCAGCGCGGCCAGCTGCTCCAGCGCACCGCCACACCCGCCCAGCGCGCCCCACTCGCGCTGCACGCGGGAAGCCGTCCATTGGATCCACTCGCGAACCTTCTCCCTGCGCACACAACAATATTTCAAAATAATTATTGGTTCCGGTCCATTGGAGTAAAGTTGTCCTTGCGCGTGTGCGGCGAGCGCCCCAGCGAAGCGGGTTGGGCGACGACCGGAGTGGTGACGTGTTGGTAAGTCAATACATAACAAACACTAACTTGTTCTGCACGGTGAGGTTCGCGGATGTGTGCGGCGAGGCTAGCAGGCCGCTCTCCTTGTGTGTGTGCGGCGAGCGGCCCCAGCGAGACGGGTTGAGTGACGACAGGAATGATGATGTCTTAGAGGCTCCGCCCACACGCGTGGCAGAGCGCGCTCCCGTAGATACGCCCGAACCTGCCCAACGTAATGCTGTGCTATGGTCAACTACACGGGTAACGGGAAAAGTGGCTTTACGTTACAAAAAAAAGAAATCGAGAAAATAAAATAAAATTTGTTTATCTATACTTATTATTCATATTCGTTCCAAGATAAAACGATTCGAAACCGGACTAAGATCGGATGGATCAGCATACAATTTTCAAAATCACGTCTATACATTGGTTTCAGTTATCAAATCAATATTTATATCGGCATAAATAGAAATGTAGTAGTACCGTGTGGCGAGGAGGCGTGGTGCGCATGCGCGGGGTGCGCGAGGTGCGCGTGCGGCGGCGCGGGCGCGTGCGCCGGCGCGGGCTCGTCGCGGCGCCGCGCGTGGCGCGTGCCGGCGCCGCCCGAGCGCTTTACGGCGCGCTTGCGCTTCAGCATCTCGGCCAGCTGCAGGGGACTACCCGACCTACGACAAGTGGTTCGTTACACAAAATATTTGGTAACCATTTTTATACAAATCGCAGACAGGGTACTATCAAATGAAATAACTGTAAGGGTCAATTTCTCAAATCCATCACTTATTCGAGCTTGGTAAGTCTTCCTTTGATAAGTTCATACATTATTTGTATGAAATTATCAGAGGTTCCAAATTAAAATGAATAAAAAAGATGCGCGCTACTTAACGATTGATAAGGGCTCTCGGCTATTGTAAAACATCATGATGTCACTTACCTGTGCACTGAAGTAGCAGACATCTGTGCGTGGGTAGAAGCTGAAGCTTGTCCTGGCTCCGAACCACTCCCGTCACTGCCAGCTGCTAAAGAATTCAACTCAATAATTTCACAAATTCATACTGTCTTATTAAAAAGAACCATGTCCACGGATGTATATAGTATATACTGTGATACATATCTAGTGATAAATATAATACTACAATATACATTACATTGTTGTCTTTATTAAAATGGAAAGCAATCCTTTAAAACCCAGGTTTTAAGGTAGCCCCATCTCTTTGTATTAATGACGTTAGAAAGTGACAGGTATATTTCAAACCTGGGTTTTACTAGACTTGCCTTAAAGCATTTTTTGTAATAAGGGTAATTGAGTCACTGAAGAAAATGTAGGGCACGGCTTCGCAAGCTAATCTTCTTAGAAAAGAATGACAGGTTGTTTGGCTTATCTGAGTGACATTATAACCCTATCTCGTCGCAACAAAACTACCGATTTTCAACCTGCACTTTAAATTTAGGCATCTAGAATTGACAACCATTCCGACGACATATTGACTATGGCTGGTGACGTTATTTCACGTACCAGCATGGAGCCTTACTTAAGATACAAGTATAATTCGTCAAAAAGAAAAATAATTTTGTTACTCACGCATAGTACTGGCGACGAAAGATCCTGAGGCGGAGAATGCTAGTGACAGGTTGTTTTGATGTTCAAGTGATGTCGCCGACGTGGAAGCAGGTGGAGACGAGCCGCCGCTTGAACGGACACTGCCACCGCTTGGAGACTGTACAATAAACACGGATTAAATACATTCAACTAAAGTCCATTTTTAACCCCCGACAAAAGAGAAGTGTTATAAGTTTGTAATGTGTATCTTTCTGTGGCATCGTAGCTCCAAAACGGATAAACCGATTACAATGCAGTTTTTGTAATTGAAAGCTAGTTTAATAGGGTATTATCCTAGCTATGTTTCATGAAAATCTGTTCAGCCATTCAAAAGTTGCAACTCTTATTCTTATTGGAGTCAGGGGTTTTTGATGGTTAGCTTTGTCTTTTACATACATAGGAGTCGATAAAATAAACAGATATTTGAAAATCTATATCCAATTGCTTTTGAGGTATCTTCAGTGGACTTTATTTAGACTTTTTTATGTAAAAATACAATAAGATTGTTTACATTATAAGACATGTAAAAAAATGGACTGCACACATTAAAATTTTATTGTTTCGTTTTGTAGAACTGGCTTCGAATTCGAGTTTACATAAACTGGTAGTGCGATTTTGTCGGCGTGACATCCGATATAGTAGGAACGGCTCGAGATCAACACAATAGAGAGAACGATATCCAGTGAAGGTAGCCGTTTAAAATTTGGTCAGGAGTACCTTGAGCGGGTGATGCCTGGGCGGCTGCACTGGCGGTACGCGCTCAGCGAGCTGCGCCACTTGGTGCAGCACACCCTCGCGTCTGAACTGCACGCCCATCTCGTCGGGCAGGCGCTGCATCAGGATTTCTGCCAGCTGCAGCGAGCCCACCACGATGCGCAGGTCGCTCGACGCCATCATGCCAGCGATGTGGGATGATATCACCTATTGGAACGGTATTTGCTTCAATATTTCTAGATGATACCTGCAGCTGTATTTCGCTCTATTTTGTGGTTTGGTGGAATTTATTCAAATAAATGTTGTGACGTAATGACACATTTAAGTTTAGCACTTTGATGATTGTGAGGCACCCTTTTTCATCACGATTTCATTATTATAAACTGATGGGATTCCTACTTATAAGCCTAAAATCCAAATAAAATTTCCAAATAAAACGTAGACTTTCAATTGCGATTGCACCGTGTGCAGGATTTAAATCAAAGACTAGTTTTTGGAACTCATACACAACTGCGATACGATAATTTTATACAACAAATAAATTTGACGTTTGACAGATTATTTATAGGAACGCTGTCATAAATTTATTAAAAATTTATTATTTATTATAAATTTATTCCTTCGGATAAAGTTACCTGGCGATTGAAAAATCAGCTCTTAGAGAAATAAAGAAGCCCTTGAGCTCTTAGGACTCATTCGCCATACATACCTGCATCTTGAGCACCTGTCTGAGTAGCGACGCGTCGGCGTAGTACACACAGCGCAGGATGGCCTTGAGCGCCTGCGAGCGCACGGCGGGCCCGGCCGAGCTCCAGTACACCTCGTGCAGTACCGCCAGCAGCGCGCGCGCCAGCGACGGGTTGGAGCGCACCATCGCGATGCGCGGGTCTGCAACCGGTGGAGGTATGGTTATATCGACTGTCGCTGACGGACAGTGAGTGTGATGGCAGATTGCCCCATTGCAGGTGTATACTAACCGGGCGCAGGCGCGTGTGCGGCGGCCGGCTGGTCGGAGGGCGAGGGCGCGACGCGCTGCACGGGCCGCGCGGTGCCGGTGTGGTCGTTGAGCTGCTGCATGGCCGTCAGGTCCACAGTATACGAGCGGCCCAACGTCGTCAGACACACTTCTTCCTCTCCCGCCGACGCACCTGCTTCCAGTGCGCGGCTCTCTGCCCATGAATATGAACGCCATACACCTAGACGAACACACAATTTTAGAATGTTACCAAAACTCGTCATACTCGTTATAAAACTTCGATGCAAGAGATTTGTGACGCGTGATACGAGCGGCAGGTTGCGAAGCTGCACACGCACGACGAATGTTTGTTATCTTACGCGCTGCAGTCTGCTGCTCAAACATGACAAGCCCAAAGGCTCACAGCGAATTTAATATTTCTCTGTAAGGTTTAGCGATTCAAGACTTGGTCTATAAGATTATGAGTATTATTCAACTGACCTCTGTCATCGCGCCACTGCCAGTGCGCGGTGCGGTCGGTGGACGCTGACCAGGGCCTGTCCAGGTGAGCGTCCACTGCGAAAATGCCGTCAGTCGGCAGTCGCGGCATCAGCTCGCCGATCAGACAGGTGATCTCGTAAAGTTCTTGTGGGAGACGCGGGAGTAGCTCCACTTGCTGTGGGAAAACATACTTTGTGTTTATGAGTGTAAAACTATCTTGAAACTTTACTTTGAAAAAAAAAAAGGTATAATATCTAGTCAGCACCAGGCTGGGGTGCATGGAAAGAAGTCCCCTGTGTGACGACACCTAAGTACATCCATCGCACTCACTCCCGTTGCGAACTTTGTTGATTTGCTTACCATTCCATCACGAAAGACTAAGACGAAATGTTGAAAAGTTCACGCTGGGTGATCACAGAGCAAGCAATCATCGATATCAATGCTGCCTGCTACAGGCACGGTTGGCATGTTAAATAGCTTAAGCAAGTGATGTTCGCCTTACCTCCTGGTGCAGGCTGGAGCCGGTGAGCAGACACAGCAGCGTGTCGGCGATGGACCGCTGGTGCAGCGCGAGCGCGAGCTGCGGGCACGCCGCGCACATCACCCACAGCAGGCGCAGCACCGTGATGAACGTGGCGCCAGAGATCAGCGGCGGCTGGACCACCAGCTGAACAAACACATCTATGTCAAACACACATCGAACCAAAACATACTATATCGAACTGCATACAGTCAATCACGAAGCAGGCCTATCACGATCGCAGAAGACATAACATTGATAGATTTTATATGATGTGAGTGATAGATTTCATAGTTATGAATTAAACAAGATTTGAAAAAAAGCAAAGGTATTCCATAGCTAAATTATTTAGCTTTAGAATGCTATTTAGCGCTACAGATAGTGCCATCCACGAACACGCGCCCGACTCTTCTTCCTAATCGCTTACAGTACAAGTGTGCAACATTATGCTAGTGTTTTAGTTTTGTCGATACACACTAATTACCTATGAGTGCACACGCACACTACAATGAATAGACTAATCACGAAAGAGTGTTACGGTCAACTGGAAAGATGCGTCAAAAATTAATGGGGGGGCGCGTCTTCGTGGATGGCACTATCTGTATACGACAGCTAAGCGTCTAAAAGAGGGCAGACTACTTGAACCTGCCTGTCATATTAACATAATGTGTCTCCCGCAAGAGACAAGACTCGTGTACAATAGTTTTCGGGCTTGCGGGGGAATATGGGCGGAGCTTATGTCCCGAATTGCAGTTGATAGTCTGGCTGTTTGTGTCAAAGCCAACTGCAGTTGTCGTCTGCTGTCGACAGTCAACTGCCACTAAATCTAAACGTCCGAATGTCGACGACATTCTGTAAAGTCGCCAGGGAACATCTAGCATACACAAGATATATATAAACAGATAATTTGGATACTTACCAATTGTTGTAGATTAGTGAGTAGTTCCGGTGTAGCGATCTCCTGCAGACGAGCAGGGTCGTGTTGGAAGCTGTCCACGAGACGCGAGAATGCGAGACACACGCATTCCACCGATTTCTTATCTTGTTGGGTAAGTCTGAAACAATAGACAAGCCGTTAGAATTTTGTTGCACCAATATAAATTTTACGTGCTTGTAAGAAATTAGAACGATATAACCGTTGTAATTTCTCATTTTCGTTTCTGCAAGTAGCGAACCAGAATATTTCTGTTTGACGCCAACATAAGACAGCATTCCTAATGTTTAAGTTATGCGGTCGCTTCACCGCTTCCTAGTGTTTAAACTGGAAATTATCCTTTTTTTTTACCAAAGCGCTGTTTTCTGCTGTACATCATAAACAGTATTCCTGAATTAACCTTATTACGTATCAATAAGATTATGTTGCTTACCTATTTGCCAGTAGTTGTAGCGAATCCCTAACCAGATGGAACTCGTCTGGGGTGAGGTTCTGGCAGCAGTTCGCCGTGATGGACAGGGCGGCGCGTTGTGCGTTGATGGAGAAGAAGTCCAGGTACGTCAGACACGCTGACACGCCGCGCTGTAACAGTACACAACCATTAAACTTGTATTCCATAAGAGAACGTCATAAATACATCCAATACATTCTCTGATGATGTGTACATAGTGCGTGTTTCTTACGCGACTAGCAAGCATGTGTCCGCGCCGTAAGCTTCTTTACGTGTAAAAATGGCACACAGCGTTGCGCCAAGATAATAAAATTATTAATAAGAAGCCCGAGCGAAATTGGGGCTTTTAACGGATGCCTTTAAATACCTTGGAAACCGACGTGCTTCTATTCAAAATGTTATTAATCGCACTAAGTACCACAGAAGCTAGTATATCTAAATACTCACCGCCTGCAGGATCGCCTTTGAGTGTCGTCGCGAGAGCATGTCGAGCGCGGTGAGGCTCTGCTCGGCCACGTCCATGCACGTGATGGCCTGCAGCTTGTCCAAGAAGGCGGGCACGGCCAGCGCCACGGCGCCGCTGCTGCGGGGCAGAGCCTCCAGCATGTAGGTCAACGCACGGCAGGCGTGGTTCATCTGTGGCAGAGACACGATAATATTATCAATTAGATATTCGCCTCAAGAATCCGAATTTTTTGTTACTCAATCTCTCCATAGTGGGTTTTTATTCCGGGTGTTCCTATAGAATTTTTTTAAATATAGATAAAATGTTGTAAACGAGTTTATGTACAGGGCACTTTTTTACTAGTAACTTTGCTATCGGGTGGAGCAGACAGCTTGTAAACTAGCAAGCCGTTGAGTTATGTTTCTCACCATATCAAAGTTATGTTCAGCGGCCAGCAAGTTGACCAGGGCAGGCACGACCTGTCGCACGGGGAACCCGGCGAGCGTGTCCTCGTTACCCATGACCAGCAGCTGGCACATCTCAATCACTGCCTGTAGCTGCTGACCCTCATCGCCAGTGGCTTGCAAACCCGCAAGCAACTGAGCGGCTTTTGAAGCAGCTGTATGATAAAAATAATATAGTTGTTAAACCACTATTTTGACTCCTGACTACAATGTTGTCCTGAAAACAAAGTGTCACCTCTTCCCATAGAGATAATACATAGTACCTATAACTAGAAAGCTTACTGCTATAATTAGTTGTACGAAATTTTGTGCCCACATGAAAGTCACCCGAGATTCAGCGGTGTCCCTCTCGCACACATGGCCATTACTCATCAACTTAGTAATCTACTAAATTGGTATTTTCAGAATCGTTTTTACATACATATTAGAACTAATGAAACTTCTACCCACGGCTATCAAAATAAACATAATAAAAATTATAATTGACGTGCTTTAAATATTATATTAAATATTATTATTTCCATACGTTATTCAATAAGATTGATTATTACAATATTTGGATACCAGTAGTTAAAGAAATTTGCATGCGGGAAACACTACATCATTCAAAATGGCTTACATTGTCAACTTAGTTGTCAACCTATTGTCAACATTCGTGGTTTTCATAGTTCAGAAATAAACGTGATCAAACATTATTTTTGTGCCTAGAATAATTTTTTGGCGACAAGATGGTAAATACTTGAGTTATGATTGGGTGCAAGCGAGAATATTATCCTGGTTGTGGAATATCGTTCCATAGGTAAGTTTCATTGAGTAGTGTGACAATATATTTTTATTTTGTGGGATATAGTTGCTCCAAGTACTTATTTTAGATCGTTTCACATAACATACAGTCCACTAAGTTAAATAATTTACGTACTTTAATAAATTTGGATTTGTTTTCCATAATCTGTAATGCGTAGCATATTTTCGATGCATTTATTGTTTTGTATAATTTGAGTGATTCCAAGTATAGTTTATGTATACATACAGGGTTATTTGTAAAACACCGGCAACGCTTTAAGGGGTGAAACTACTCATCAATATGAACAACTTTTACTATGGGAACAACCATGAAATCGCGAAAAAAAAATCAAACTTTTCATACAAAAGATTAACCTTGCTCCATCAAAATGTATGAAAAGTTTGAATTTATTTTCGCGATTTCATGGTTGGTCCCGTAGTAAAAGTTGTTCATATTGATGAGTAGTTTCACCCCTTAAAGCATTGCCGGTGTTTTACAAATAACCCTGTATATAGTTTAAGTTAATTTGTTGAAATCATTTGTTGTTTGTTGTGCTGTATAATAATGTTGTGAATGATGATTATACTTGAGTTTGCCAAACAAGAATATTATAATAAGTGATATTCGATTCTGCAGCACTAAGCATGGGTTACCCTTTCTGCTATAATTAAATATATATTAAATTTTCTTTTTTATTATATAGTAACCTTGCATATGCCTATTTATATATTATGCCTTGCCTGTGACTAATTATAACCAAAAGGGTGTATGTATATTTGTAAGAACGTTTAGATACACTGTATGGACCGTATATTTCACTATTTACTAGGAAAAAAACAATTCTTACTATTCGATATCAGTAGTTAATTACCTGATAACTATTCTCATAACATAATTAAATATTTCTATCATGTCCTACTTTTAACTAAAATGTATGGTTACCCTATTAGACAAGGACACGGCTACCACAAAGTATTCTCCCTCAGACCGGCTTTACGGCACTATTAAGCGTTCCAGTACTTGTACTATTTCTATGCCTCTTCCTCATAAATAGCAACTCGCAGAACATGTCAAGTGAATGGGCAGCAGCATCTTACTGTGCGCTTATAACACTGCGATCGCCTATTCATTATTAATAGTGGAGATCTTGAGTATAATTCTCTCATAGCGTTCGTTTTCTAAACGTTCCTGTTCAGTATGTATGATTATGGGCTGATTTGACTGTCAGTCGGCTAATAAACGCTGTATATAGTTAAGTCAAGCTTCTATGTCAAAAAATGTATGCTAAAATGCCATTATTCATGACTTAACTTTATACAATGTTTAAGTACCCATTACTTAAACGTTGTATTATTATTATCACATTAATCATAAGCAAAATCCAGTCAAGGTATGTAATAATAATAATAATAGAGTATTGAGTAAAGAAAACAACAGAGAGAGCATGCAGAAGAGGCAGTTTATTGTGTTATCGTGTTATTTTTATAAACTCCAATATTATCACAAGTGTTTTTTTGTGTTTTTTTCCGGAATCATAGTCCACGTAATCCTACTCGTCATTATACCAGCAAGGCAATCACAAGTAATCGGAATAGCTAGGGCTAATCTACCTAAAGTTCACAAAAAGACAAAAATAAAGTAAGTAGTTAAAACAATCAAAAGGCAAACGCCCACTCTTGGCCAGTAGGTAGGCAGGTTCGTTACACCAATGTGAAAAATACAAAAAAAAATCTTATTTAGTAACTAAAATATTGTTATTATTTATTTGTTTGTAACACTCGGGAATTAAAAACTTATATTAAAAAGATATTCAATCAAATAAGCATGTGATGCAATCTTCATTTCCGCACGGTATGTCAATTTTATAAAAGTAGTGATGGCAAATGTCACAAAAATCGAAATCAAATAAATCGAGAACTGAATGATATTCTGAAAAACATTTTTCTTTTGTTTCACTTCCCATATTAAAACGTTTAATTTCTATAGAATAGGTAAAATTAATGTCTATTGATTCTCTTCCGAAATCTATGCAGTGCTGGTTCAAGTTTATTAAAAATATCGATTCATAGCTCTTTATCATCGGTTTTTGATAAATCGATGCCGAATCGCCATCACTACGTCAATGATAATTGAAATTGACAGTCTGTGTTGACAGTTACCATTTTGTTTGTTGCGGGTTGTTTGTTGTGCTTGTTGAGTTGTGATTTTTCCTCCACGGTTTTGCTATTTTCTATCCGATGACTTTGATTAGTATTATGGCGATGACAACCTTCGCTTTACATTGGATTCCGTACCCGCTTACCACGACGACACTGGCTTGCCAGTCAACTCCATGTTTGTTTTATATCAACCTTGAATTTTTTTCATACAATTTTAAAATTCTGTCCAAGTTCTATGTAAAAAATTGTGGTTGATTTTGTGTCTATGATTTCAACCCTAATGCCTATGATTTGCTATATTTATGGACGCCACTTGGCCAAAACCTCCTTAACGAATGGGCATATCCCTTTGATTTATTAATTTTTATCGAATCCCGTATCCCAGAAATAGTTTGAACTACTTGGTACTCATGAAATTACTCATATTGACAAAATAATATAATTTATTACATTTTTAAACTGTCAAAATTGAATGTTTACCGATTATGAACGCGATTAACCCTACTGGTATTAATGACGAGTGATTACCCTGCTGGAGTGATTAATTAATAATAAACTGTTAAACCGAGCTGTCGCCGGGGCATATATATACAAGAAAAATATGATAACGACTTAGTACTCCACAACACTGTTAAAATGCAGATGATAGTGTGCTAGAAGCTCACTGTCAATACAAGATGTTTAAGTTAAATTAGTCGTTTTACATATTGGTAAACGGCCGTTTTAATTTGACTAAGGTGTACATACCGGAGTTGGCGGTGACGGTCCTATGCAACAGATGCTGCATGCGCGGACCGAGCGCGCCCAGCAGGTGCGGCGGCAAGCCGCGCGCCTCCAGCAGCGCCTGCAGGCGGCCCACCTCGCCCTCCTCCGACGACGACTCCTCCGCGCCCGCGCCGCCCGAGCCGCTGCCGCCCAGCCCACTGCCGCCGCCGCCCCCGCCCGCGCACTCCTCCGACGATACGGACGCTGCTAACGAAACACAACAGTATTTACAACTGCATGGCATGGTAACCCAGACTGCTGCTAGGATCCTATATGAAGGCGCATGATACACATGCCAGTTAATATGAAATGCCTCATAAATTCGCGCGAATAACCCCTTGCGCTACCTCGCGGTGGGTAAATTTCGAACTTCTGGCATGTTAGAATAGAATAGAATAGATCTTTATTTCATGTAAACCAAATACAGGCACTTATGAAATGTCAAGACTCTAGGTGCACGGTTCCAAATAGTAGATCCTATGGAGAGTTAAGTATTAGCATGCGAGCTGCCGGCAGACTTAAATACGCAAGTCAGTAGGTCCGATTTGCCATTATCTGACACGTGTATCACGTACAAGATGCGTAATTTGTGGAGGGTAAATTTAGAAGACTGGTATCTTTTGAGAGTCAGGCGAGATTACAACGATTGAATATATTAATCAGACTCATCAAGCAAAAGATCTTGTACCACATAATCACATTTTACAGTCTTCAATGAAACACTGACATTACTTATGGGTTACAAGATACTGTTTTCGGACCTCGACTTGGTTCCACTAATGGCTTATCCACGCGATTACGTAATAATATTCATTCCATTTACTTAATTCTAATCATAGTTGACTAAAATACAAACCGGCAGTAGCAGTCTAACAAAATGTAGGTCTTGTGAAACTTACCTTTGCCCTTGGGCTTAGCATCGCTCGCTGCGTTGTCAGGCATTGAGGCTGACGCTGAAGCCGGCGGTGTGGAAGATGTGGATGCAACAGCACCCTACGACACGACACAGATATTGAGTATTATAACGATATAATGTTGAAAAAATAATTGTATGTGTATTGAATGTAATATTTACCGTTGTTATAGGCTGGGGGTGAGACCGGCTGGACGCACCACCAGTACTGGCGCAAGAACCCAGGCTGCTTTTACCTGAAAAAAAGATAAACGCTGTCATTTTGTATATTAAGCACAAGAAATTATATGCTACGAAGAATGGAACGTGAGGCAGCAGTGTACTATGTGCAGTTACTGCAGCCACCAGTTGCAGAGTTCTAGAAGCCAAAAAGACATCACAAATTGCGTGTGGAAACAATACATTTGCATGCTACGACAAGTGAGAAGTACCTTCCTATGCTGTATGAAATGGAGGAAAAAAATTATAAAAACAGCCACAAATATTTTACAAGCACTAAGCCCATCTCGACCTGGCTGTCCGTGGCCAGTGGCTGCCAGTGTAATCGTGCAAGATCAATACATCGGCACAACGACGAGGTTTCAATAAGCTGCCATTATCGGTTTGGTTACCGCAACATTCCCAGCGGTCGACGCTAGTTTACTCAACGCAATACCGGCGGGACGGTACTAGACACAACCCACTTGCGAGACGGCACTAAGCGTGAGATCTCACTTAGTTGCACAAGCCTGCTCGGTTTTTGAAAGCCTATGCAAATTTCTGTATCAGTAAATAAAATATGTAGTTGAATTTCACGTTAACTGATGTGACTAGTTGTACTGATCACAGATGAATCAAATAGATTTTTAGAAACTGGTGGTTAGACTCCTCTTAACCATTTCGCTGATAGACAAAAAGGGAGGCTTGTGTAATTCTAGAACAAAATGCCTAATTCAGATCAAACGATTTAATAAATAATGCCTGCATGGAATGAGACGTAAATAGCGAGAGCAATAGAAGAGCCGCCATTTCGCCATGATAACATTCTCTAATAAGTTATTAATCGTGTTACTGTATTGACATACCTCGTTTGTCTCTTCGCGTGGACGCTGGCTGCGGCTGCGGCATGTCGCGAGCTCGCGCTCGCCGTCCGCCTGCCGCGCTGCTGCCTGCGCCCTCGCTGCCGGATACCTGGCGACAACACTAACGTCAATACTGTCGCAATACCTACCCTCTCATCATTATCAGCCTATAATATTAATATGTGATGAGAGAGACACCGGGTCATCCACACAAATGTGGACCTGTGACATCCACCAATCCGCATTATGCTAACATCATGATTGTGAGGGATGTCTTCGAATTTTTGGTTCTTAAACTTAAGACACGTCTCCTCACGATGATTTCATTCACCGGTGGCCTTCATGATGAATAATGTGCACAGTGTCATAATTAAACCCATTGATGTCTGGATGACTGGATCCAGCCTGGATTCCGTCCGGACGCACGACTATGGGCTAGCGCTCTCTAATATACAAATAAGTGATGCGGAACTCTGCACATAAACTATCTCAGGCTTGCTGATATTCCAAGTTGAATAATCACCATACAACGTAAATATGAGGCATATTCTCATTCTAAGTAGGATTAAGCCTCAGCTTTCAACAAAAATATTACTTATACTGACGGAAGATTAAACTCATTATTTTACCACGAAACAGGCATACTAAAATAGGTACCACTACCACGTATTGTTTTCAAGATTAAATAAAAACATAATTAAGTAGATATATTATTTCAGTAGTATACCTAATTGACTAAGTAGGTACCGATTATTTACATTACTAATAAATGAAACTGTTTGCTGACCCAGAGATCAGCCAGGTTAACCTTATGATTGATAATAAAATAACACTGATTGACGCAGATATGAAGTACCTGTCTTTTCGACGCAGTGTCTTGCCGCTGACGCTGCGAAGTGCTGGCTCCCCTCGTCAGGCAAGCACCCAGGGTCGCCCCCGTCGCAGCTGCGATACTCTGCACACAACACAATTCTCACTGACCACTCGATCACAACACATCGCGCATATTTGCCACCGAGCAATGCACTTCTACGTATGAATAATTCATAATGTAATCTACAAAGAATAGGTATATTTAATGTTCGCGAAGATATCGGCTCTGACGTCTGCTTCAAGACTGAGTGATCGCACGACTAACACTCATAATGATGTCCGATACATTGTAATCATTACTATTGAAATTGTTAAACGTCATCGTAATGGTTCCAGTTAAAAACAATCTAAGTATTTTGGTAATTCACTATCATTACTATACACATACTTAAAATCATTAACGACAACCTAATTAAGAGCATTTATAGGTCGTTAACATTAAAATCGAAAAATTCATCAGCAGAATTAAAATTAAATAGAAATAAAGAACTTTACCCTTCGCGCGTTAGTTTGACGCAAGTAAGGAAGATCTCGGGGTACTATTAACAATTTGCTCGCCGAGCTGTGTGCTTTTGACGAACTCGCTTCTGTAAACAAAACATCCACGTATATTACAATTTTTTTTTGATAATTATTCGTGATAGATAATGATCGGTAATGATAATCACCTTCGATATCGTTATCTGGTGGCGGGGAACTGGGGATACTGCCAATGCTCTCGGAAGCACTACTCTCGCGGCCCGTTAGTATTTGATTGTGTATCGCGTCGCCGGGCGGGTTGGCTGCAATATCAATATGCATTATCTGCGATGAATGACTGCGCTTGATACACGTGATAACACAACCTGATAAGCTATGCCTCGAGACCTACATTATGCTCTAATGTTTAAATATACTTGTATGCAATTAATCTAACTAGAGACTACTAGAGAGATATAAAAATTGCTACTGAAATTACACTGTTTGGAAATAAAATAACAAAAGAATCGCATATAAAATTTCAGTAAAGATTACCTGAATGATCGCTAATGACAGTCGAGGTAGGGGGTCCAAGTTGGCTGTGTCTATTCCGTAGCAGGTATGTGCACGAAGTCTGAGTCCCTGAAGAATGTTCCGCTTTGTCGAGTTCGTGCTTGGACGACCTTCCAGTACTGTTAGTATCTGTCTCGTCTTTACTGTGTGAATCTATTTTAAATTTCTTTCGGCACTCCTCAACGTTAAGCAGACAACTGCTCTTTCTACTTGATAGCGAGCGATGTGCTGATCGCTTTCTCTTCTTCCCTTTTCGTCGACTAGCTGTCGGACTGTACACAGAATAATCCGAGTCAAGTAACTCTGTGACAGTCGACGAGCTGAACGGTGAATAAGCAAAATCTCTCTCGTCCAGAGGCAGTAAACCACCTTCCGGCGTATTAGCTTGTGTAGAAGTGACTGTGGCGTTCTGATTCAGTGGAAACTGTGTTAATGTGTGTGGCTTTAAATTATTCGGAATTTGCTCACAAGCACTCTCGCTGGATTTAAGAGCAGTTCGTGAGCGTGTGCAATATGCAACGCACTCCTCTGCACTATTGTTCGATATGGTCTTACGTTTTTTCCTGTCATGCGAGGAAGTCCGTCCGCGTTTCGGGTGAACGCTGGATTTGTGGGCGTCTCCGCCCTTAAATTCGGTAGTGTCACAGCGTGTCTCGTATACGTCTGTACCGTAGGACCAGCGTTCAGTAATGGAGTAGTCGGACCTGGGCAGTGTGTTAATTAGGCGCGAGCTCCTGCGCAGTTCGACGTGGGCGTAGGGCTCCGCGTCGGACACGCGACTGGAGGAGTGTCGGCTGGTGGAGCGCGGTAGGGGCGACGTCACGTTACGTCTGCTCCGACGGCTGTGGCTCGCTCGACGCACCTGACGCAACCACCGACCGCCCACCACCCTGCTAGGAGAAGACCTGCCACAGAACCTCTTGTCAAACAACAATAATTATGTATCATAGTATTATGTGAAATAACAATTGCCAAATACGTGTACTTCCCAAGGGTAAAGCAGAGGTGACTATTGGCGTACTTTGCAGATGACGTATTTCAGTCCTATGTAATAAGGAGTGATTAACAGACTAGCCATAATATATAATATAATAAACTTACACAACACGATAATTTGACCAATCTAGGAATCGAACCCCGCAGGGTAATCACGATGCACACTCGAAATCGGAATCGATTGAATTTTGACACTTCAACAATGTACATTGCGCTGTATGCTTTAAAAATTATTCTAAACGAGAATTCGAGCAACGCAAATGTACATTCTTATACTGTCAAAACTGACACGATCCCGATTACGAGCGAGTATCGTGATTACGCTACAGGACCTCACTCTCAGCACTCGCTTTTGCAACCACTAGATCTAGACCAGTGAACAATAATAAATATAAATAATTGTAGTACCTAGATAATAAAGTAATAAAATAATAATATCCCGGCATTGACGATTATCGCGAACTCATATTGCCTAAATAGTACACGGGGCCTACCACCATCTCTTACGGCAGTATTATTTTAACCTTACATCGAAGGATCGTATTATAACGTCCTTATAGTAAGATTTCTTTAATATTGCTAAGAAGTTTTGTGACGTAATAGGTAGTAGTAAATCATTCCGTCTCGATTTTTCTTAGAGCATGGAATAGACAAACCATTTTTATTCTTTTCAAAAGAAAGATTATCAAAAAAATAAAAAATAAATCTTAAATGTAATTGTACAAAGATCGACTTTACTTACGGTTGCGACAAAACCTTCCTGAAATAATGATGTTGGTAAGCCCCCCGGAATATATTATACATTCCTGGTCCTAAGTAGCTTGCCTTACACTTTTGGGAAAACATGCGGAGATGAGACTATTCAATGAGCTTAAAATTTTCATTGGGAAATAATGTTATTTTCATAACAAAAAACACAAATACACTTCCATGTAAAAAAGAAGAGCAAAGATAAGTTTTGATGGTGTTATTTATGTTGTGTTTGTATGGCACTACTTTGAACATGTTCAGTGTGCCCTGTGTCCAGGGATGGACTAGCTATGATGATTATATATATAAATAAATACTAAACATCTAAAGAACACAAATAAATACTAAATAGTGCAAAAATTATACATAAATTAAATAATTTACCAAAATAATAATAATAAATGGATAACTAATAATAAATATTGAACAAAAAGTATGTCATAAAATATATTGGCAACAGTGAAATAATAAATAACAACTACATTAACTACATTAATTATTAAATAACTACATTATAATAAATAAAGTATTTATAAAGCAGCTTTTCCTCTCTCCTACCAAACCATGCTGTGCCCGACAGGGTCCATAATTGATCCTTAGATTAAGCCTACCATCTGTTTTAACTTTACATTATGGAATGCAATAAAGATTTGATTTGATTATAATTTGGTATTTGTTGAACTTAGTTTATTTATTATTGTAAAGTAAATTGTGAGTGCAAAACAAATAACTTCCTCGCTGCAGTAGTATACATAATTTATAAGGTGTTAGCTCTCTAGTCCTAATCCCTTTATAGGGTTATAGTGTTCATTATTATGAACAACTTTTACAATGGGACCAACACTAAAATCAAGAAAAAATCTGCTGGTCTGGATTAATAATTCAATATAACTAGACTAAATGTATGGCCAGCCGATTTTTTTTCGGGATTTTAGTGATGGTCCTACAGTAGATGTTCATCAGTACAATGACCCCTAAAATGAATCAGGACTAGAAAAGTAGGACCTTGTGTAGACCATTGCTTATCAGCTCATAAAAAGTTCACTGCACTACATTGACCTTCCTGCACATAGACCATAATAGATTGCTTCAATAAATGATAAAGGAAGTTGTCAACCCTTTAGGTACCTAAACACTTTTGAAATTGCAGTAAGTATGCTATATTTGGCACATAGGTGGATGCTGCTGTTCACCCTGTCGCCTTTTAAGATACCTAAAGGAAGAATGCTGTTCTCTCTGGGAATAGATGATAGTAATAATATATATAACCAATTTTTATATGTATTTGGCAGTAAGTAAATACAAGGAAAAACAATTTAATAGCAGAATGATAAAGCTGATAACTAAATCAATCTCACATTCTAATTCATTGCTAATATCACTAAAATAATATTTACTGCTGAACCTGGGCATCCTCTTACAATGAAGTTACTTTTTAAACAAAATGTTGCCCCTTTCAAGGATTTCTGCATTTATAGATCCTGTATTGTGACCAGGGAAGTTATGGAGCTTCGACTCAGACTCCGGAAGGTCGGAACTTCCGCTTGATTTTACACTTCCGACTTCGGCTCCGATAATTTTAAACATCGGAGGTTATACCGAAGATTGAAACGCAGCAACCGCAGCCAGAGCGCGTACAAAAAAGTTTCGACTCGTCACAGTCGTCACCCTAGGAATCGCCTCACGCCCATGCTTTCAGTAGCTTGCTTTCCGGGCAGTTTAGTTGTTTATTTTGTGTGTCTTCTATTTCTACTATTGTTTTATTAGGCCTGCCCATAACACATCTCACTTCTACCTCCGCCTCCGACTTTGGTTCAGATAAATAGGATATATCAAAAATCCTGTGGCTCCAACTCCAGTTCTGGTAAAACCACCCCCATAACATCCCTAATTGTGGGTACAGCTTACAGAAATAAATCTCTCATATACAAACCCAGACTCGGGACAACAACAAACAATGGATTATACAAATACTTTTTCCATGTGGGGTACAAACACAAACCAGCAACACATAGGGAAAAAAGCCAATCGCATAGTCACTGCACCAATAAAGTTTCACAGTTGTGTGTGAGGAAATAATGCTATATCAATGTAACAGTTTATATTATTACTTCATATTAACTTATATAATGTGCAAGGCTTCAGCCTCATCGGCTTTAAGCATTCATTACTAGTCAGGCTGAGACTTAATACGTATGTTTGGCGACGACATGGTTGGCGCAGTGGCTAAGCGATTAGCTTTCTGCGCTACGTGCCGCGGGTTCGATCCCCGCACGGAACAAATATTTGTATGATCTACAGATAGTTGTTTCGGGTCTGGTTGTGTGTGCATGTGACATGTATGTTTGTAAACTGTACCCTCGATACAGGAGAAATCCTAGTGAGGGGCAATGTTTAAAAAAAAAAAAAAAAAAAAAAAAAAAAAAAATGTATTTAATTATATTTTGCATAAAATATTTTGGAATATTTTGGTATTTTGTTTTTTTGTTAAGATCTTTAATCTATTTACCATCTTTACCTGTACCACATTTCATGCAAATACAATGATTTGATTTGATTTTGATTTGGAGAAATTAGTAAATTAATGATAATCATAATTAAATAATCATCTTCAAATGATACATGAATTTTACTAAATTAACTAAGTTATTTATTTGTGAGAGGCATATGTTCAGCAGTGGAATAAAACAGGCTTAGATGATTGATTGATTAAATTAAGTTATTGGAATAGCTAAAAAGTCAACCCATTGTGCTTGAAAATACTGATTACAACTATAGATAAGCCGTTGCATGTACTTGTGTGAACCACATTAAGACCAGCTGCAGTTGACTCTCCAAATATAGTCATTGTAACAGTCCCAAAGCTTTTGTGGCCTAGAGTTAGTTGCATGTGCACCAGTAGATGTCATGTATGAGCTGTAATGTATGCATGCTAATGAATACCCATTGGCAATCTTTGTCCATTTAAACAATTTACAAACCACATTGTTTATTCATCATTGTAATCTTTAACCCTGCAGTTACTTCTATACATGGCCTTTAGTTAAGCATAGCATTGGTGTATGTCCTAATATCCCACTAGCTAAACAAGTTTCATGGTTTTGTCATTGGAATTAGTTAAAAATAAAACTCCTTACTCACAAATAAGTTTTACTACATAGCAAGTAGTTGCGGAAAATTGCATTTATCTAATTACAATGAGCTCTGAGATCTGCAGTCCTCATGATGAGATTTACAAGCTATCAAGTAAAACTGTGTGCGAGTGCCCACAATAAGACAGGAATTCATGCTACAAAAAAAATTAGGTCAGTGATGCTTGTGTCAAAATCATGTTGATAAGATAAATACCTAATCTATATAGACAAAATTACACAATCATACTTGAAGGCTGTGTACCTACAATCAGCTGATAAATCCTAACAAAGAGTATGTATAGATTTTTGTTTTATAATCATATTTCTTTTGCTTTTCCAGTGTCCCCATCATTTGGAAGTGTATTTGTAGTCATTATTCTTTGCAGCATGAGGAAAAATGAGCCTCCATATAAACCTGAGAACATCTGATGCTTCCTGGGCAGTCAGTCTCAACACCTCTTGCTAATCTTTCCACTACATCATGAGCAATTCCCATGTGATAATAGTTTGTACAGACTCAACTGAAAAAGCATGAGAAATAACAAATGCTTTATATTAGTTATGCGATGGACAGTTCTTACCCGCTGGACTCTCTCGTGAGTGCAGAGTGCGACGACGGTGTGATGTGTTGCTCGGCCATAGACGACGCTGAGGGACACACGCGACTGCTTGTGTGGGGCCTGCGCAGGCCGCCCGCGCGCGCTACCTGCCCGGCACCATGCCAGGGCGAGCGCTACGACGCTGTCTCCGCATCCACTGCGCTACACTGACACACTACCACATTACACCAGTCCACACTCAAGTCCTGCCGTCCGCCTCGCACTTGCTGACCGTACTCAACACGTATCACGGCACGATAAATGACACACCGCGAAGCTATCTGGAACAAAAGATGAAATACACAGTCAATGATCGAACAATGCTGCGTTACATAAACATTTTAACAATTAGCACTACCTGTCACCGAAGCAGGCAATTGATGAAACTAATAATCGAACACTAAAACACTGATAAATAAACACAATGATTACTAAGAATTTCCAGGCTTCAAAGCAACACGTTTTGAAGAAATTATTGTAATGGATGACACATCAAGGACAGCTACGATTTTCAAGTTATTTTTCAATCCATTCCACACAGCTGGCTGGCTGTCATATACAGTGTTGCCATAAAAAATACTGAACTACTACCAGTTTATTATTGCTTTGGTAGAAATATTTTCAATATGAAATGTATTTATGACAATGCTGACACGAAAAAACTACCTATTAATTGAAATCGATATTATATGTACTCAAAGACTTAAATATAGGGGTAACGGGTTGTATAGTCTGTCAAGAAAGAGTAAAAATAAGACGGAGTTGTTTAGTTTAAATTATAATAAGAACTGCGACCCGTACCCGGCTTCACACGGATGCAATTTCTCTACTATTCTTACATTAAAAATGAAAGTATTATACATGTAAACCATCTGGTAAAAATGCTCAAAATGATGGTGAAAACCGCATCAAAATCCGTTGCGTGGTTTAGGAGGAGTTAGCGGATATACAGAAAGACAGACAAGACAGACAGACGCGGAAAGAGACTTAATTTTATACTATGTAAAGATAATTAATTTTACATAATGGCGCCCTCGGTTGTTGTCAACTCTTTATGGCTTGACATTGTATTAGTTTCAATTGACTACCCTAACCATGGAAAATTTCCCCTATATTATTGGGAAGCGTACTATCAACCGGCAAACCTTAACCATTCAAATCGGATATGCCCCGCAGGTTATAGACAATACACGTTCGTAATCGGCATCGATTTAATTTTGGTAGTTCTAGAATATTCACATTGCGCGAGCGGAGTGATTTTTAAAGTATAGTGCGCAATGTCCAATTTTGAACTGACAAAATGGCATCGATTACGATTACGAGCGTGTATAGTGATTACCCTACCAACTGGTCCAGAGACTTACTAATCGAAAGGCAAACGTTGATTTGTTTATTGTTCATTGGATTCTAGTTCGCATGGCTAAAATTATTTTTGAAGAGATGTAAGTCTTTTACGACACCCAGATGTTACAAACTTGTTCCTTCGAAGTAAATACCCCAAATTACATTACGAGTCTGGAGACTGGAAACAAGGAAACCATAGCAAATTTAAAAAAAATGTAGCTGAATCGACAACAATCGAAAAAAAAAATGGTTTCAAAAATTACCAAAATTTAAATCTTACACACCTTGCAACATTTGGTAGTTACTGGAAAGAATTAGTGCGAGCGAGTAGGATAGATAACAACAACAAAGCAAACGAATGAGATGGATATATTGTGTAATTTGTATTTATTATTATTTATAATCTAAGTTTGCATTGCTAGAAGATTGCTAGTTTGTGTGAAATGAAAAATTGAAAACTTATGTCTGAGTACTGGTTCGTAAGCATGTTTTTGAGTTTTTATTCCATTAAGTCGATCGAATCGATAGCATACAGGAATATTATAGAAGTCAATGACATTTTCGTAAAATGTCATTGATAGAAGTCTACGAAATAGGTACAGTGTTTGGGAATAACGCAACATTAAACTTAAACAACTATAATATATTATGTTAGAGGGCCAGACAAATATTAAAAGTACATCTAAACCCTTGCAGAGATAAGCGTATCACCCAAACATCCATAATGTTTAAAGTTTATTTTTATTTTGGGGCGCGGCGGCGGTCTTTCCCGTGAGATGCTTCTCGTGAAATAGGTAAGTACCTAAGTAGCTTATTTCTATAACGTCATAGGCGGGGGACAATAAAATTCACTAGTCACTTCCACTCGAGTACTTCGTTGAAGATACGGTCACAGAGGTAAATCGGTTGGACGCTTTGAGTAATACCTACTCAAAGGTTGGACGTGATTACCTGATTACTGAATTAGAGTCCTGCGAGCAGTCTCATTCTATAAAATGTAATGAATTAAAGTTCTAAAGTTACCTATGTCACAATGGTGCCAGAAGTATTGATATTAGGATGCTGTAAAAACGCGCGAATTTAAGACTCTCATAATGACGATGTAAAACAGGGGCAGATTCTGGGAAATATTTAATTAGAAAGCATCAGCAACGGCAGTGTCGAATTTGCACAGAATTTCTTGAAAATTAGTGAAGATGGAATTTATTAGGTTTTCAGGGCAATACCGACACCGCTAAATAGTAATAATTCTGGCTATATACATAACGTAGTCACAGTTTTGAACTATCATTCGGAACGGGTTTGGCGAGGCTTAACAGAGCCCTGTCCAAAGGCCCTGTATAAAGACCTCATTTCCTCTACAACACGGCAATGCTGATTATGTTTTTAGTGATACTGATTACGTTTTGTTCTTGGCTCAACAAAATAAAAAGTTAGGTACTATTGTACGTAGGTACCTATATTATTTCCGCCAATGACCAAATTACTTCTAAAAAAATCTCTTACTATGCAATTTTTTTTTTCATATGTATAGGTAGATAGCAAAAAAATTGGAAAAATATTGAGTTTCCCGCTTCTGCAAATGGATTGAAATTGAAAACAAAGATTACTTCTTAATTTTTATTATTATTACTTCTATATGTAGGTTACCTACCTACCTACGATTTATTGCGATGAAACGCGCTGAAATCCCTGACGGTAAGCAAGGTCAGAGGTAACCTAACGATTGATTTAGTTGAACAAGGCACAAGGAACAAGGAGTTTCAAAAAGATTCAAAAATAGTTTCAAGCACTACGCTGCACGAGTGTAGGTAGGCACACCGTACATTATTTTATTGTACACGGAAAGGCGATCAAGGACAACATTGTCTGCAGCATGACCTCAAAATCTAAATCTACATAGGTAGGTACCTACCTAGTAAGTTCGTGTCAATAAATTCGTTAGACAAAAAAAAAATATTATATAATTTAATGCATAATGCTATTAGTAGCAGAATTACCTACTAGTAATGGTGTTAAAGGTTATTTATTGTCACTGATTGTCACCTTCATCGTATTGATGTAGTACCATTGATAATTAAGTTTTTTTGTAGGTGAGATAAGTAGGTAAGGATTCATATTAGCTATCGTGGTCCCGTAGGCGGGCCAAAGGGCCAGGCAGGGCGCGCTGGTGAACGACCGCGCTCGCTTCGCGGTGTCCGGTCCGACCGCTCCTCGCTAATATGGAATAAGCTTGAAAATGATTATTTATGTGGAAACCCGATGCAACTACCAGATCGACGTGGTGCACATAGTAAACAGGTAGGTAGTTTCGCACTTTGTTGTAACTTTGTAACGGTAGGTAACAAATGACGCTGACTTATCAATACGATAGATAGGTACCCACCTATTTTTGTATTTTTTGTATAAGCATTTGTTTTCCAGTATTTCAATGTTATTAGCCCATAAATAAAGAAAAAAAAATGTATTTCAATAAATATTCGTCTTACACACCTATACACAGGCTACAAAAGTTAATCACATTTCGCTATGACCTGTGTGTGTGTGACATAAAATTACCTAAGCAGATATTAGGCCAGCCAACTTGCAATATTATAGTGAATTAAGCGTCAGGAAATAAACATTAATATGTAAGGTCTTATTTTAGTAATCTAAATTAATATATTACATATATAAAATAAATAAAAAATATATAAAATTAAAGCTGCACTAGATTCTTAAATTATGAAAGCAATAAGTTCGTGATGCGTGTGTGTGTCAGAGTAGCTGAGCCAGGTCATGGTCGAGATCATGACCATGCCATGCATAAATCATAAAGGTTTTTATGCAAACGGAAATATCAAATTTTAATTAATTTTGAAAACATTCCTCCTCCTCCGTGAGTCGTTTTCCTCACTGATGAGGTCGTGACCTCTATGTATGTAGCACCTTCTTCTGGACTATACTCCGCCATTTTGCCCAGTTCCCTGCAGTATGAATGGCGTCGCTCACACTGGAGTCGAGTGTCGAGCGGATCTGGTCAGTCCAACGCATTGGGCTCCGCCCCCTTGGTCTTTTTCCTTCAACCTTGCCCGTCATGAGCATCTTCTCCAAATTATCACCACGTTTCCTTGCAATGTGCCCGAAGAATTCGAGCACCCTGCGGAGATATGTTGTGGAGAGCCTGGTGGTGATTTCCAGTTCGCCGAGAATCGAGGCGTTGGTTCGATGCGCCGTCCATGGGATTTGTAACAACTTCCTCCAGCATCATATCTCAAAAGCGTCAATGCGAGTGCGGTCTGCCGTCTTCAAGGTCCAGGTCTCTACTCCGTAGAAGATGATATGTATATATGTGTTATGGGGAACACCAGACTAGTCACTCGCCCAGATGCGATCGAGCTGTGTCATAGCGTTTTTAGCCATCCCAATACGCCTACGCACATCGGCTTCACAAGAACCTTTGTTGGAAATCATGGAGCCCAGGTAAATGAAGTCATTAACAAGATCTAGGTTTAGTGCGCCTGTGAGCTCCAGTTTGCCTGTGCGGTCTACTACCATGATTTTGGACTTGGACGTATTTATGGACAGCCCCAGCTCGCCGCTGATACGTATCATCCTATCCAGGAGAGATGCCATTTCGCTTTCGCTGGCTGCAAGTAAGGTGGTATCATCCGCGTATCGAAGGTTGGTGATCTTATTTCCTCCAATAGTGACTCCACCCTCCCAGTTTTCACAGGTCCGTCTCATGATGTATTCCCCGTATATGTTGAAGAGGATAGGTGACAGAATGCAGCCCTGCCTAACTCCTTTCTGGTACTGGAACGGCTTCGAGATGGTGCTATCAATTCTAACCACGCCCACGTTATCTCCGTACAAGTAGTACACTTAACACAATCGAAGGCTTTACTGTAGTCTATGAAGCA
The DNA here is from genome assembly GCA_932294325.1 of Allophyes oxyacanthae. Lineage (NCBI taxonomy): Eukaryota > Metazoa > Arthropoda > Insecta > Lepidoptera > Noctuidae > Allophyes > Allophyes oxyacanthae. The sequence goes on from OW028611.1 coordinate 7,192,285, forward strand.
CATGACCATTGGGGAGTCGAACTCATAAGATTTTTCAATGAGCTGCCTGACATTGAGGATTTGCTCCCTTGTTCCCTTGCCCTTCACAAATCATGCCTGTTCCTGAGGAATTTGCCAGTCTAAATAATACCTTATTCGGCTTTTTACTATGTGCAGGAGGATTTTGCTACAGTGTGATATTAGAGCAAGGGTGCGATAGTTGCCACACTTTTTAGTCGAGCCTTTTTTGTGAAGTGGTAAGATGATCGATTTTGACCAATCTTCTGGCCAGTCGCCGTGGGAACACGTGGCTACAGATTTTGTGCAGGATATCAACACCCTTGTCACCAAGCGCTTTTATTATTTCGGCAGTAATTTGGAGGTCCTGGAGCCTTTTTGTCTTTCAGACGAGCAATGGCCAATGTTACTTCTGACCGCAGAATTGACGGTTCCAACTCAAGTTCGATCCAATTTTGCCACCACATTGTTTTGAAAACATTAATATAATAAAAAAGATATTAATTTACTTAATTATTTTTTTGCGAAAAAGTATCTTTGTGGTTATTTTAATAATGCAAAATATTGTAGAAGGTAAATCTATAGGTTTATAGACTTTCTCCTACAATATTTTGCATTATATATGACCACGGCTATCCTCTGAACGTCACTATGAATATGTATCTATTAATATTTTCTTGTTTCATACCTTTTCAGTAGACGGGTTTTAGTTTTTGATCGAACAAAATTTTTTTTTCAGAGCCTCGAGCGACTGCTTACATTATTATAATATATTTTTAACACGGCATCATTAATAATTAATTTATTTTAGTTCATTACTTTATGTCCTATAAAGGGCGCCATATTAAATTTCATGTGACGTCACATACATAGCTTCTAACCAGCGGACAAAGACGCTTCCAACGATACCTCATTTGTCGAATTATGATGAGTAGTTCAGAAGTTATGAGGGATTAGATGAACATACGTATACATACATACATACATACCGGTCAAACATATAACCCTCTCCATAGTCGGGTAATAAATGTAGACTCACCAGGAGCAGTTGCCAAGTAGGTACCTACTTACCTAAATAACAATTAATTCAAGTTTACCTTCTTTTGAACTTGTAGGCTTTTTTCATTACTGAGGTACACGAACTCGGGGATGCAATGCACCTAACTCGAGATCTTGATCACGTGACGCGCTGTTATTAAACTGCGCCCGAGTTGACCAAATAAAAAAGAACGCAAATCACCGGTCGCCACTCGGTGCAGTCACTAATTTGTTATTCCAATATGACCTTCCTTGACTGAACGATTATCCTCTCCTCGACTAACAAAAATGTTACCATACCGGCTCACTGTCTTAAAACATAACATTGACTACGTAGTGTACCTACCCACTATAATTAATGTCATCTTCTCATCTAAAATCTTAAATTTTTATTATTTAGATAAATTATTTAGTGTTTATGAGGGAAAATAAGAACTCCTGCTAGTAGGATAGGACGAAACCAACTTGGCAGCGCTGAGATTTATATTTACGAATTATTGTTCCGAATCAGTTTTTGATTGGATCGAAGGATCTTTTATGCGAATATGTGCTTTGATTGTGAAGTGGTAAGGCATATTATGGTATGCTTTCTGGTGCGTGGCGAGGTGCTGTGCCACAAGGCCGCGGGTCGACAACCCAGCGGTACTGCAGCAGCCACGTGCGAAACCAGCTCACCTCGACAACAACGCTACGAAGTGTGAAACTGAGCACTGCCTAAATTTTGCTACAGACATTTCATTTTTAACCGACTTCAAAAAAGGAGGAGGTTATGCATTCGAGTGGTTTTTTGTTTTTTCATTTAAGTATGTAAACCGGTTTCTCGGAAACAGTTTAACCGATTTAGATGGTTTAAACTATATTCTATTTAAGTAGATCCCGAGGCGAGGTGATCCCATAGAAAATTGGTTAAGACCTGATCACAGAGTAGGTACGAGTCTGTACCGAGATGTAGGAAGGAAATTTCTCGACGACAAAACATTCGCGCCAAGCCTTTTGCTATTGTCTAGGGCTTGTGTAGGTAATTGTTTATTCCACTATAAAAACTTAATAGCTTCTGAAGTCGGTGCCATGCTAAGGTGGACCCGATTTCAGAAACTGGTAAGTTTTTTATGAAAATAATTTTATTTCTTTTTAGGTTTTTACTTTTATTTTATTTATTATCTATTATAAACTGTCAGCTTCTGCAAGTAGGTAATTCAGATTAACCCAAATCATGACGGATGCTAACTATCATATCGTCAGTGGAAAGCCAAAACTACTAAAGCGCCAATTCGTTGCCAAACTAACTTAAACTTTACAGGGGCACATTTTAAAGTTTAAGTTAGTTTGGCAACGAATTGGCGCTTTAGTAGTTTTGGCTTTCCACTGACGATATTTAAAAAGAGTAAGTTCAAAAACTAAAACCCGACTACCTAGCTACCTATTGAAAAAGTACCTATGAAACAAAAATCATGTGTTAATAAATATTCATAGTGATGTTCAGAGGATAGCTGTGATCGTATCGTATGCCAATTTGCCCTAAAGCTTATGATCGCTTATTACTGTTAGAATATATTGTTTTGTTAGGGTGGCATTGTTTAGCTCACAGTGATTTCACGCAGGAGCAAAGGCTCTGTAAGTCCAATATGGCGCAGGTAATGACGTCATTCATGACGTTACGCCTTCTGTCGTTAGCGCGCTCACGTTTATTCGGACCGCATCTTTGAGCGATATTATTGCTTTTGGCGTGATTCGGACCGCAGGGTTTATGAGCTCTAGCAGGCGCCATATTAAATGTGACGTCACATTTGTTAAATTATGATAAGTAGTTTAGAAGTTATGAGGGAACAGAACATACTATCCGTGCGGGTAAAGAATGGGATTAGAAATGGCTTATGGCGGCTCATCGAGCCTGTACTGTCAGCGTACACGGTACCTATTGCTATAGCGTTGTATATTAGAAATAACGATATTATAATAATTATAACTATAATAATGTATGTTAGTCTATTTGGAAATTAAATTTTAAAATTATCTAAATATTATTATAGGTAGGGACATCAATACAAATACTTAATATTTATTATTAATAATTTAATCATGGAGACTACTAAACAAAACAATTTAATACTTAACTTCCAGGAAAGATTCCCTTCTGAGGAAGTTTTCCTGAAAACTTCCAAAACTTCCGAAGTTTTCGGGAATATTTCCGGAAAACTTACAAAGTTTCGGAAACTTTCCGAAGTTTTCAACTGTATTTATAATCCCATTCTTTTCCTGCGCGGGTAGTACCGGTCAAAAACATACAAACGTCGTAGTCGGGTAAAAAGTTGGACTTGTTGCTGGACATTTTCGTAAAACCTTAAAATTGTAAGATTTAGACTGGCTGTTATTTTCGTCTAGAACAAATTAGTAACCAACAGAATATTTTATAATAAAAGAGCTAAGCCAAGAAATATTATATATAAACAGAGTACCTTAATCTTCAGCATTTAAATCTTCAACAGGATCCCACACGAAATCAAAGTGCAATTGTAATGGGGTGCAACTCGGTGGAGTCAACGACCGGCCCAGTGTAGTGCTAGCGCCCCCGCGCCCTAACGATACGCGTCTATTCCAGAGCCCTATCGGTTCATCGACCCTTCCGCCGACCCTTCAACGACAACGTAGTTCCCTGTAAATCCTATTGCGAGTTGGACAGATCCCGTGCATAAACGATCGATTGACAGGTAGGGCAAAGACAGACAAGTATGCAGCTGTCTATTTCATAAATGAAAATGACGTGTAAAGGGATTTAGGGGGGCTTATGGTTATGCTACTTTTGTTTAAAATAATACAGGAAAACGTTTCCCAAAAAGGAAGAATATTTATTATAGGGATGGGATTAAAAATGTATCCATAAGCTATTCAGTGTGCCCCTGCATGAGGTACACCTACTACCTACAACTTCCTTCGTAATCTGCAAGAAGTTAAGTCATCGTGAAGTTATCAAAAATTGTTCAAGAACTAGCAATTTTAGGTAGGTATTAATTGTATTTGTCTTAATTCTCACACACCAGCAACGTTTCAGTAGGTTAGTTGAAGATAAACAGTCGCGACTTTTTTCGTACAGCTATCCGTCACGGACGCCCTAGACGACAAATAAAATGGCGTCGGTCTCCATGTCGCCAAGCGGTCCCAACAAGTTTGTGGCTAGCCGGTTCTGTGACCATCCAAATCTGCATATATCACTCTAACTACGATGAAGCCATGTTAGTAATGCACATGAAGCGGAAAAGTATTAGTAAAGGCACACGGGCGAGAGGCAATGTTAAACTCGGCGAGCATCGAGTCGTCAACTGCCATACCACACGCGACTGAAATAAACTGCACTCAATGAATTCGATTTGTGCATAATAAAGTTCTGTTACAAGCGAAGTATTCGCAACAGACATTCATATTTCATGGTACATACTAGACTTTCATAATAGAAGGAAAACGTGAATAGCACAAAGAAAACAGTGAATGTCACCAGGTTGAAACGTACACTGCACATTTTGCCCTAATTAACTATTACTTACGAAATCTAAACGTTGCAGAAATAATACAACGCGAATTTAAGTTACCTAGCATGATTGTAGCAGAGCATAAATTAAATGGTCTTTCATTGATGCATAAAAACTAGAAAATGAAATAAACATTAATAAAAGTATAAAACCGACTTCAAAAAACTAAAAAACGTAAAAAAGTTACTTAAGGTTGTATTTTACGACGATTTCTTACTTTTGAGGGGGTGAAGTATCAGCCTAAGCCCCACCCACTAGGGGAGCTCCGTTCTCGCAATTACGCAATTGACGTATCAGACTGTGTGACACACGTGTCACAGAATAGCAATATTAATTAGCAACATGCAGTATGACACCAGCAAATACTTGAAAAATATAAATCCATAATATCGTATACCCAGTGTCCTATATTACGCTAGAAAATCTGTTCCTCCGTTTTGTATTTGTAGATTTTATACCTATTTAACTATCTACTTATAAACTATCAGTCATACCTATTGTGTATGAGTTTATGCACATAATTGTCTCGACCAACATTGGGCATTTTCACACTAAGCCAATAATGCCGTAACGAAACCGATATATCGGCATGACAAACCTGATGACACTGCCAATGTGTGTGTAATGTTAGAAGAATAAGCCAACTCAAATCCATGCCTTGAGATAATAACCTACTCTCACCCACACCTGTAGGAGTCGTCCGTTTCCGTAGTCATACCTACTTAAATATGTTCACAGGGTTGCTTTTTTACCAAAAAAGAAATTGCATATTCATAGATCAAAACCATATTCCTAGTTCAGATTCCTCGCTATGTATATAGATAAAGAGCTTCAAAATTGAAAGAAAGAAAGAAAAAACATTTAAATCGGACTCGCACACGAAATTACATAAACACACAAAAAATTCAAATAATGATAACAATAACCTAACCGTCTAAAACCCTCGACTCTAACTAGAAAAAGAGGTGTAACTTTTGAACAGCTGAACAGATTTTAAGAACCATCCCGATTAAACTAGCTTTCAGTTAAAAAAAAACTGCATTGAAATCGGTCCATCCGCTTTGAAGCTTCGATGCCACAGACAGACACACAGATTCACAGATACACATTATAAACTTATATCACCCCTCTATTTTGTCGGGGGTTAAAAAAGTCCTGCAAGAGGCCAAAGAAAGTCCCTATCTCAGCATATCCTGACAGTTAATCCTGACAGATAAAATAAATACCGCAGCGCTGGTTTTCGGATAGGACCGTGGTGATGCCACGGACAACCACGATAACCCATAATACATAAATAAAGGTAAAGATTATAATTTAAATTGGTGAATCATTTTTCTAGTGGACTGCAAAGCCCATAAAGAAATAAAATTAAAAGAAGTAAAATTAGGTTGGGCCACCGACAAATCGGTACCTATAGGGCCGACCGACACATTTTAAAATGTCAGCGTTTAATAAGGAACAAAATTATACAAAATCTAAGGAAACGTAGATCAGTTCAATACGAAATAATAGTAGTTTATGAAACTGTTGCATAATAAAATAAGTAAAAATCTTTCAAAATTTTAGGGTGAAAAATAATTTTGATTGATTTTTGTGTCAAATCTACAGGCATTCTGGGATTTTTAACGATTGTGGTGGATAGCAGTGCTACTTAGGTTGCCGGTACAAAAAGAAATTCAGAAATATCTGAAACATTGTGGTCATGGTAATTAAAAATATCTTAAGGGGTGTAAATTTTTGAAGGATTTCAATTTTTTTATGTAACTTCTTAAAATTGAGATTTTGTTAATTTTTTTTTTTGTTCTCGAGTAGTCATGAGCTGGTCAACCCTCTGGTGCCCGCTTATCGTTGAATTTTGGGACATGGTGTATATAAAACTTCATACTCTTTGTTCTCAACACTACAAATGGTCGTACTGATTTTTCTATACTACATCCTATAAAATGGATTCTTGACGGAGATGTCAAGAAATTATTTTAGCATATCGATTTTTATAAACGAAATACTTAGATTTTCTGAATAAAAGGCAAGTTACTTATACTTCCTGTTGCTTTTTAATAATTTTTTTAATGATTTTACTGTCATTCTTTCTTTTGGTTTTGAATAAAGTGTAAGCGCAGGAAAGTCAAAAAAAATTGCACAGGTCCGACCTCGATGCGCGCCGAAACGCGACTGATTGATGGCAGAGATGACAGAAATCACGAATTTTGTGGTTTTTACCAAATTGTGACCAATATACGTAATATTATAAAAAAATAACAACCGATTTTCGTTGGTATATTTGCGACCAATATTGTGATGTAAAAATTATTTGAAATAATATCATGTTTTAGAAATAATCTTGTAAACACTTTTTTAAAAGGGGTAACTTTGCGAATTTTTTTTATCGAGCCAACTTCATCCAATCATGTATCGGACAACCGTGCAGAAATTGTCACATCTTCAAGTTTGATATATATTTTTTTCGGGACAAAGAAATAAGAATTTCTATTCAAAAAATTGTAAATACAAATCGGTTTTTGCGGCATTCCTGTAAAATACCCCCTTAATACAGTTAACAGCATCTTAAGTCGATGCCACTGTCAAGCTAGGTGCATAATGCATTGAAGAATTTTAATGTTCATTTTTCGAATAACCGACTTGGAAGTACCTTAATGATATTTTATAAAAAAAACATTAATGTACTTGTGATTTACGATGAACTTTAATTTCTTAGGGTTTGGGAATTTTGGGTATTTAAAGTGTTTGCTCATTTTTCAGCTTTCAGAAAAGAAGAGTTAACTAGATTTTTCACAATTACAAGTTTCATGAGGTAAGATGGAAAATTTGCGACCCCTGGTCTATGTGGTCAAATTTGTTGCAAATTAGCTCTAGTATTTCTTCAAGGAATTGGTCCAATTACTAATCAGCCTATATACCTAAAAAGCTATTAATATCGCTTTCTGTTCGATACGAGCGGAGAAAGCTATGGTATTGCAACAGTGCCAGTCGACGTGTAGCCTAAAGGTTTCGTGACGATAATCCGGGCCTCTTGCATAATTTTCCGCGTTCACGACGATCAACCTCTGCGCGGAATAACATCGAAATACAAACTTTTATACAGTTTGGAAAAGTAAAGATCTACTTACTGCACTTAGGTAGGTAGCAACTTTTATTTTCTTCTACAGCTCTGGGCAGTTTACCTAAAGATGGCATTCGACAAAAGAACAAATTTTGAACGACGTTTTTACTTTCTTGAAATTTATAATATTTATTGTGTATGTGCACATTCCGAAAGAATAATCAATCAAAAGTGTGTCAGCTAATAGGTAATGAGTTCAAGTCTACGGCCGTTTACGCAACATGCGCAACTAGGCCAATATTGTATCTCGTTCTGCGGGCCTTATACCTACCTATCAACTTGCGAGACGATGCAATATAATCAGGCATGCCGCATGGGCCATGATCATTTATTTCTACGTTTTGTAAGATATACAGATCGTAGAAATGTTGAATAGATTACATAATGTATTGTTCTATTTAAAGAAAAAGGATATCCCACCAAAACCATTCTGTTAAGTAATGGCCAAGTTTGATAGCGGTAAAAAGAAGTGAAATCAAGTTCCTGGTTCGTAGTTCGAAATTAACAAATGGAAGTGTAGTATTGAAACTGGGCTTGAAACAAATTTTCGGTAAATAAACATTGATTGAATATCCGTAATCGGCTTGATTTGACATCTCTCACGCCACTCTGCCTCAATGGTGTGCCAATTGAATTTACAAAATCTGCTAAGAATCTGGGAGTGATCATCGACTCCAACTTGTGGACCATCCAGGTGAATGAAGTCAGGCGGAAAGTGCACTACACGTTCCACTCGCTGAAATGTCTGCAGAGTTTTCTGCCCTTGAACACCAAAATCTCTAGCCCAAACTCTCATTCAGCCCATTATTGACTACGCTGATGCCTGTTACCTGGATGCCACCGAGGAGATGTATCCGTTTTGTTTTCAACTTGAGAAAGTATGACCATGTCTCTCATTTTCGCAAGATACTCAAGTGGCTCCCAATCCGCTTTCGCAGAGACACTCGGATATTATGTCTCCTCTTCAATATCCTTCACAATCCTAAATCTCCTTCGTACTACCTGCGGGAATGGTTTTCCTACACTCGTCCTACTGATGCTCCCTGCAGGTCGCACCTTAAAACTCTCCTCAAGTTCCCTTCCCACAGTACTGATTACTATTCCTACTTCTTTAACGTTAACGAACTCACTCCCGCCTGAAATTAGAGGCTGTGATACCATCTCTCTATTCAAAAAGTGTCTAAAAGTACACTTCCTTTCCTTATCGAAATAGTTTGTATTTTTTATATTTATTTATTATTTATTCTATATTTATTTATATATATCTGTATTTGTATGAGTTTGTGTGTATTTATGTAGGTATCTTTTATTAGGATGTAATATAATGTCATCAGTTTTATTTAGTTATCCTTTTGTATTAATTCCACACTATAGTCTACATTTCTCTTTTCAAACTCTCCTCTCGCAGATCTGCTGGAAGAGATTTCTTTAGAAATAAGCAATACCTTTGTGTCATCTTTCCTATTTAATTGTAATTATTCTTCTTTCTGTGTGTACATAAATTGTTAAATAAAAAAATGAATGTGTATTATTTTTGTAGCGAATTACCCGCAGCCCCAGATCCTTAAAATTGTATCCTTTTCAAAATTGTGTATCAATAATTATAAACCTACAGTCAAAACCTTGATTTTTTTATGAAATGGGCTCCTGCACTCGAGGCAGTTGATGCAGTGCGCTGGATAGTTTTAGAACGTTTTGGTACAAAAAAATTAAGATATGTATTTTATTTATAGAAGTTGTCATTAGGTCCAAAGAGTAAATTTTTTTAATGATCAAGTACTGTCTTCTCTGTCGACTGTGTAGATCTTTGCATTAGAATAATTTGTTATGACCATGCACTCGCCAAGGTTCCTCCATCAGATAATATAAATTAAAAAAAAACTTCATGATCTATTATTTCTTTTTTTAAAGTCAATTTTGTTTTACCTTATTTTGTAACGTTTCAAATGAATGAAGTCCATCGGATTTTTGTTATTATTATATTCCACGTTAACTGTGCCAATAGATAATTGTTTTAATAATTTTTATTTTGAACGACCATAATTTCTGCTATAAACTGCACCCAACACCATATTATTATATACATCATTATGTGCACAGAGGGTGTTTTGTTACATTCAACGTAGAATGCGGACGTATTCCTGCATGTCGGGTGTCATGTCAGTAGCAGACAGGTGTTGTGTGTCTATTTCTGTAGCGGTGTGATGATATTACGTAAGTACAACTGGCCACGTGCTGCGTACACACAACAAACCCATGAGCTGTGGGTAAATAAGACAGATATTGTACATAGTTTTCTTTTTCATTAGGTATGTTTATTTATTTTTTCCTTATGTTTATTTATTTTTTCATTACGTTTATTTATTTTAACGCTTTACCAGAAGCAAACTTGCTCTGTTTTAAGCTTGTCCCAATGGTGAAATCACAAGATATTGTACCTCGAAATGTATGAAAAAGTTGAATACAAACTTATAACACCCCCCTCTTTTTTGTCGGGGTTTGTTAGTGTTGTTGGTAGAACATCGGGAAGATCTTGGCATCGAATATAGGTAGTAGGTACCATCCAATGTATCTCCGTGGGTGTCCAAAAAGATACTAGGTAGGTTACTAGTACTTCGTTTCAGAACTCTTACGGAAAAGTGAGAAATGTCCAACGACGTGATTATAAAAGTGATTGAACTCACGTACGTCGTACAGACTTACTTACCTAGTTTTAAATATTTGTACACTTTGTTCGAAGTAGGTGTGTGACCTGCCGGGCTAACATGAGCGAGCGCTGCTTGGTTTCTCTGTCTACGGGTGCGACATAATTTTTAACCGACTTAAAAAAAAGGAGTTTCTTACCTCATCACTCTCGACTGCGTGAACCGATTTTGATGATTCTTTTTTTATTTGAAAGCTGGTGCTTCCCGAATGGTCCTATTTTAATTTGATCCAGTTCTGACAATGGTATCCATGGGAAAACCATATGTCTTAAATTTACATTAAGTATGTGCGCGACAAATGGTCGGATAACCCAATATCACGCCAACCGATTTCGATGATTCTTTTTTTGTTGGAAAGAGTATACTTCCGATGTGTTCCCATTTAAATTTAGTGAGGTTCTGATGAAGATCTTCGGAGATAGACAATGGAACTCTTGAATGAATAACAGCACATCACTCGCGATTGCTGTAATCTCATGTTTATGTATTGTTTATGCCACTCAAAATTGAAGAATAAAATAAACTTTAAAAAAAAAGTTAATACCGACTTCAAAAAACTAAAAAGTAGGTATAAAATAATTTTCTTAAAAAACATAACAGCTTCTGAAGTCGGGGCCTATAATTCTTCAATGTACCTACTCGTAGCTTGGCAGTGGCCCCGACTTCAGAAACTGTTAAGTTTTTTAAGAAAATTATTTTATACCTACTTTTTAGTTTTTTGAAGTCGGTTTTTACTTTTTTTTTATGTCGTCATATTATCTCGTGCGGAAACAAGTTTTAAAGGCATTATCTCGTCTTAGTCAAGACGACAAAATTATGTCACGGTGCGTATGTTAACCTAGCTGGCCGAGTATTTGCGGTATTCCGATAGGATTTATACACTAATGTTGTTTGTTCATGCCATGCATTGAGATTTGAGACGGTGCTGCGGTACCATGATCATCAACAGCCCATTATGTATTAACCGCTAACTCAAACAAGTGTTATGAGTTAATAACCTTGTCCTCATTTACACGTTATCGATTGTTAAACACTTCTTTAATGTTCTTACTTCTTGTTAGTCAAATGAATACGAATATTTACTGAAAAACCGCATAATTTTACAGATTTTAAAATAATACTATGGTTGGTATTATATTCTAATTTCCTTAATATTGCGACAATATGAAATTGGAGAGTTTGTATTGTACGATACACCGTCCTTAACAAAAATTATAGCTCCGCACATGATAAGTTGATAACGTACATTCCATTTTACATAACAAAGGAAAAAGTGTAATCTCTACGCAGTTACACACGACCGACTCACTACAAAAGAGTAGGTAGGTACCTATCCTTCATCTATACATACAAATAAATATAAACTTTAAAAAAAAAGTAAAAACCGACTTCAAAAAAAAAAACTAAAAAGTATAAAATAATTTTCTTAAATAACTTAACAACTTCTGAAGTCGGAGCCACTGCCAAGCTAGGTGCATTGAAGAATTATAGGCCCCGACTTCAGAAGCTGTTAAATTTTTTAAGAAAATTATTTTATACTTTTTAGTTTCTTTTTTTAAGTCGGTTTTTACTTTTTTTTTAAAGTTTATTTTATTTTTCAATTTTGAGTGGCATAAACAATACATAAACATGAGATTACAGCAATCGCGAGTGATGTGCTGTTACTCATTCAAGAGTTCCATTGTCTATCTCCGAAGATCTTCATCAGATCCTCACCAAATTTAAACGGGAACACTTCGGAAGTATACCCTTTCAAATAAAAAAAGAATCATCGAAATCGGTTCACGCAGTCGAAAGTTATGAGGTAACAAACATAAAAAGTCGCGCACATACTTAATGTAAATTTAAGACCTATATGTTTTTCTCATGGATCCCGTTGTCAGAACTGGACCAAATTAAAATGATCGGTTCACGCAGTCGAGAGATATGAGGTAACAAATGAGGAGGTGAAGAACAAATCCTCACTTTTCCACTTTTTCTAATTTTAGAGAAAACAGTAAAATGTTAATGGGAAACTGATTTTTTTAGAGTCTAAGTGTGGTTTTGATCCAAACTCTCTATTTCAAATGAAATTTTTGTAAGAAAAGAGGTGTTTTTGATAAGGTTTTACTTATTTGCTTTAATCAATTTAACATATTTTTGCAAATAGACCTAAAAAAATTTTTTTTTATAAAATTGAATAGTGAGGTTTTGTTCTTCACCTCCTCAAATATATAAAAAAAAAAAAAAAAAAAACATACGCGTCGAATTTAGAACCTCCTCCTTTTTTTTGAAGTCGGTTAAAAAAGTAAAAACCGACTTCAAAAAACTAAAAAGTATAAAATAATTTTCTTAAATAACTTAACAACTTCTGAAGTCGGGGCCACTGCCAAGCTAGGTGCATTGAAGAATTATAGGCCCCGACTGCAGAAGCTGTTAAGTTTTTTAAGAAAATTATTTTATACTTTTTAGTTTTTTGAAGTCGGTTTTTATATTTTAGAAAAAGAAGAAAGAATTAGAGTTACGCGCAAAAAAAAAAACTCATTCACAGCAAGTTATTTATATTTGGAAAAATTGAAAGATTGTTAACATACTGTGTTAACATCTAATCTATACAGGCCTACGAGATAGGTTGAATTGCCAAATAAATAATAGGTACGTTTTTTGACAACAGCGTTACTTTTGAATTTACTTTGTGTACAGTTTACTTTGGAATGTGCATGTTCGATAAGAACTCCAATTTTAATCTATAAACCTAACACCTAATAATCAATGTCAATGGGTGAGACGGTCACGTAATTATCATCATTGATATTAATTTTAAAATTGAGAATTGTTCCTATAATGATGTAAGTAGCACTGTTGCACTAAAGGTAATGAGAGGTGTCGGGTGAGACCCGACCGGGCCGCCCGCCACCGCCGCGCCGCGCCGGATCGATACAGCAGACGCGGCCTGCCGCCGCTGCCCTGCCACCTTCTACCCCTGCCAATTCAACAGACCTCCCCGCTCAGCTTCCAACAGTTTGGACATAAAGGAACTTTAAAAAAAAAGTAAAATCCGACTTAAAAAAAAAAACGTAGTATAAAATAATTTTCATAAAAAAACTGGTTCTGAAGTCCGTGCGACTGCCAAGCTAAGGTTCAGAGAAGAAACAAAGGCCCCGATTTAATGCCCCATAATTTTGCGCCAGCCTTTCACTATTAAACAATTTGAATCGATCTGTCAAGTTACTTACTACATCGAATTAAAAGTCCAACTACAGTAGGTACCACCCTACACTTATCAGTAATCAACTAAATAATCATACAACACCAAATTAGACGTAAAAATTGAGATTTTGTTTCGCGATGTGAGTTGTAACTGGTTGTTACAGCAATGTGTCGATAGTCTTATATGTATTTGTATAGTAAAAAAAAATCCAATCAAAAGATGCTCATATTCTCAATATTGTCATCTTGAAAGTTCTACTTCGTCGTTAATTAAGTACTGAGAAATAGGTACGCAAGAATATCCACTTAGCATAATTAATGCTGACATAAGATACTTAAATGTAATGAAATCGTGGTTTTCGTTGACACAGTCAGTTACAACGTCGCATTGGCTATTTATATACCTCTGTGAATTCGGTCCACACTCAGCATACTGGCATAGGTAAACAAAATGGCTGCACCGCAGACGATAAGTTATCGCTTCGTGTAATGTGTCGAGATATGTCGGGAAGTGAGCGAACACTGGCGAAATGGTATTGATGCCAATCATAAATCATTATTAGGATGACAAACACATGAACTGAAAAGACAAAGGTTTTAATTTCAATAATTTTACTAATGTTAACTAGAACATTATTCAACATTCAAAATCTGAGTGGGACTTCTTTCTTTCTTAGTTCACAGAAAATATAGTTCCATAATTTCAAGTTGTTGATGTAATTTTGTAATCCTAATATTAGGATTCCTAATACAACAAAGTTAAAAAAAATGTAGGTTTTAATTTTTTGTCCTGAATTATATTGTGTGAACGATGCACAGTGTTTTAAGAAGACCATTTTTCGGACATCGCATTTTCATTAAAAAAGCTGATAGACATAATCATTTAAACGCAAGATTTTGTATCCCCATTTAACTAGCATGTCTAGTTTTCGAGTAATATATTTTTGAAAATCGTCCAATTTTCATATGGATATTTACAAAAAAAAATATTACGCTTAAACTAAGCATGATACGCAATAAAGATGTTAAGTAGATAAATGGCCTCTCTTATGCTGCATATTTTAAAATACTAATGAACCTCGTAATTTTGTTAGATCCAGATATATACAAGATTTATGGTTTTTAGATTTTCTTATTTTTCTCGAAAATTCCGCCGTATTGGGATAAGTTATTTATACTAAAATTATGCTCTTCACTTCCCCTACACACCATATAAATTTCACATCCCAATTCCATGGAATCTAGAAACCACAACCTTTTTAAGTTACTCCGAATTTTACGTCGTTAGGGTCGTCGCGCTCTATGATAATAATTTATATCCGGATCTGATTTGACTTTGAAAAAAATATACTTACAGGTGTAAAGAAAACCCTGTCCGATCTGGAAGGGGTTTATTGTACTCATCATTATGAACAACTTTTAATATGGGCCAAAAGTTGAAATCGTGAAGAAAAAATCAGCGTATGTGTATTTTATTTAAGTACTTGATGTAAGTACAATAATGTACCAACATGTAGATGTTGGTACATTATTATTATTTTCATTATTGTTGAATTTTAAAATTAAATTATGTTTTATAATCAATACTGATACTGCTAGCCTGCATCGTCTCACTGCTGGGCAAAGGCCTTCCTCCAATAATCAATATCAATAAAAAATTGAGTCAATAAAATCCTGATAAAAAATGGCAACCCTAGCAAATATAGTTAATATGGAATAACTTCTAGATTCCATGGAATTGGGATGTGAAATTTTTGTGGTTTGTTGGGGAAGTAAAGATAATAACTTCAGTATAAATAACTTTTCCCAATACGGCAGAATTCTCGAGAAAAATAATAAAAACTAAAAAACGCATATATATGTGAATCTAACAAAGCTTCGAGATTCGTTCATACTCTCAAAGGCGCAGCATAAGAGGCGCTATCAGTCTACCTAACATCTTTATTGCGTATTATGCTTAGTTTAAGCGTAATATTTTTTTTTCTAAATATCCGGATCAAAATTGGATGATTTTCAAAAAAAAATTACTCATGAACTAGACATGCTAGCTAAATGGGGATACGAAATCTTGCATGTAAATGATTATATCTATCAGCTTTTTTAATAAAAATGCGATGTCCGAAAAATGGTCTTCTTAAAACACTGTGCGATGCCGCAGCGCAGAAATTTACGAGTCCACGCAATGAGACTTTAGTAAAGTCGTCAATTCGACGATACGGTTGGCGCAGTGGCTAAGCGATTAGCTTTCTACGCTACGTGCCGCGGGTTCGATCCCCGCACGGAGCAATTATTTGTGTGATCTATAGATAATGTTCTGGGTCGGGGTGTGTGTGCATGTGACATGTATGTTTGTAAACTGTACCCTCGATCCAGGAAAAATAATAGTAAGGGGCAAAGGTTAAAAAAAAAAGTTTCGGCTTAGTAAAACAATGTGGAGTACGAGAATTTGGAGCGAAGAACAGAAATCACAAGGGCTAAATACTGATCAACTCTTATAAGAAAAAAGGAACTGTGCCTACGTGTCAATGATCTCCGAATTTTACAACGTTAACTTAAAATCGATTTGACCCCCGCCTTTGGGACAGCGATCAAGCAAAACGGGTTCGACGTTATTCAATGTTCGCTCAGTTAAGATGAAACCTAAAAAACTTAAAACTGCGGATGTCAAAGCCATCACCGGACAACGGAACCAGCCAGTATTTGTCCAGTAATCATTTCAACTAGACAGCCCAGCAAACTCACAAACCTTTACATTGAAATTCTCTGAAATTTGGATGTTGATCAACGGTTTACGGTTCTACAGCGTAGGGCTCAATTATAGAGACGCGGAGCGTCGCGCGGCACGCAAAGCGGCGCATCGCTCTCTCGCTCGCTCTCCATGAACGAAGATAAGCGTCTTTCTCAGCGTTGCGCGCCGCTTTACGCTCCGCGCGATTTTCCTCGTCTCCATAATCGAGCCCTAACTAAAACGGTAATGAAAATCTGGTAATAAACTTTAATTGATTGTGAGAGAATAAACTTTGAGCTACCTTTAATTTTTTTTACTGATCGTGAAGATCACAAAAGCATGAACAGTAAAAAAATTACAAGGTAGCTCGAAGCTTAGCCTCTCATGATCGTATTGAAATTTATTACCAAAGTCGATGTTCATTACCATTTTAGTTACGCGGTAGACCCGCGAGTCGATGTTCATTACTATTTTACTTACGCGATAGACCCCCAGGGCGAAATCTCAGACGAATAAATTCTTTGGTCTGAGGGCGAGATTTGGACAGCATTCAAGCAGCTTTAAAATACAAGGCTCCGGGCGATGCCGGAATAGAGCAAGCGCATCTGTTCGGTTCTGTCTGGCAAAATAATGCCTGAGGGACGAATAGAGACTGATGACAACGTAGACTATATCTAAACTTTTCGGTAGATTGCACAGATGACTGAAGAACACAATCAGGCGCAAGGACAATGCCAGGTTCCATCACTGTTGAGGCTTTCGTGATTCCGCAGTACACGCTGGAGGAGTGCTTTGCGCCGAGTGGGGGCAGGTCGTCATCAGTCGGATCAAGCAAAATCCGACTCTGCTAGCGGTAGTGTCACCAAAACAGGCAGAACGGTGTCATGGCACGAAGAGCAGTGGACTCTTTCTGGGAGACCGGCAGGGCCGAATCATGGAGACGCGGAGCGTCGCGCGGCGCGCTTTTCGGCACTACGCTCTCTCGCTCGTTCTCCATGAACGGAGATACGCGTCTTTCTCCGCGTTGCGCGCTACATTGCGAGCCGCGCAACGCTCCGCGTCTTCATAGTTTATGCTCGGAAACTGTTTGCACACTCGGAGGACCTTTTCAAGCGATCTTAGAGATGACGGCAGCACGTAGTGGTCACATTATGCTGGGAACATTGCGTAGGTACGAGGGGAAGGCGACTGGAGCAAAGTCCTGCTGCAGAGCAATGAACCAGTCTATTCTAAAGCAGATTCCAGAAGGCTTCAGTATGTTATTATTGAGAAAATAATACATTATCCCGAATTCCCCCTGGAAGTCGAGAGCATGTGAAGATTTCTCCTTCATAAAAAAAGGTATACCACTCCAGCATTTTTCGTGGAGGGACAGCCATCTTGCCTCTGCAATCTAATTACTAAGTATGTAAGGTCACACAATATGACAACTGACTAGTCCGTCTGCTTTCGATTTGGTGATGTTGTAAAGGGTTTTCAAAGGACACTAATAAATCTTTAATTAATATTACTTTATGGTTAATGGTGCTGGTTGTGTAATTAACTAATTACCTAAAAGTGTTTTATAAGCATTTGCATTAGTATTAAGCAGTATTACGCAATTGTTTGTTACCCTGAAGAATCATCATTCATCATTCTCCTGCCCTTATCCCATATTCCTAATTGGGGTTAGTGCAATTTTTTAAGATTATAAAAAAGAAATAAGTCACCATAAGTTTATATCGTCGATAGGTCTCATCATTTTTAACCGACTTCAAAAAAAAGGAGGAGGTTCTCAATTCGACGCGTGTATTTTTTTTTTTTTTTATCTTTGTTACCTCATATCTCTCGACTGCGTGAACCGATTTTGGTGATTCTTTTTTTATTTGAAAGCTGGTGCTTCCCGAATGGTCCCGTTTTAATTTGGTCCAGTTCTGACAATGGGATCCATGAGAAAACCATATAAGTCTTAAATTTACATTAAGTATGTGCGCGACAAATGGTCGAATAACTCAATATCACGCCAACCGATTTCAATGATTCTTTTTTTGTTTGAAAGAGTATACTTCCGAAGTCTTCCCATTTAAATTTAGTGAGGATCTGATGAAGATCTTCGGAGATAGACAATGGAACTCTTGAATGAAGTCGGGGCCTATAATTCTTCAATGTACCTACTCGTAGCTTGGCAGTGGCCCCGACTTCAGAAGCTGTTAAGTTTTTTAAGAAAATTATTTTATACTTTTTAGTTTTTTGAAGTCGGTTTTTACTTTTTTTTGAGCATTAGGATAAAACTCCGGCATTGATACGGCAAGCAGTTTTTTTTATAAAAAATCACAACGTTCACCTATATCCAACTCCTAAAAATTACAAAAAAATATATTTAAAAAGAATTAAACTATGTACTTAATTGAGTTTTGATTGCAGTCAACAATTATAAATATAATACTCGATCCTTACACAAGTTTTCGTTGATTTACGTTCAATAAATGTAGAGTTACAATATTTGTTCCAATTTTTCTTTCTCATTTTGTTTCTCCACTATAATGGCATATTAGATTATGATTTCTTGACTAAACCATTGCTTAAATATGCCTTTATCAATATTATTAAAATCACATTCTAATTCTGATCGAGATGCAACAAAAATGGGGTTTATAATACACTGTGGAGGGCCAGCTAGCCCTCTGGAACTGGCCTCCCATACATTTAGGAGATTTTTAATCATATCCTATTGACTGTTTGACCGGACTATACTTATCTATTTTATACTAGTTTATTTATATGTATTTCTCCAGCAACTGGATTCCAACATTTGGTTTTTCACTCTAATGAGCCATCCAAAAAGTGCATCATAGAATGATATAACACAACTATGAGCAATATACATAAATGTATATGGTACATGAACTAACGAAATATACGTAATATTAAAGTAGCCAAAATTGTGATAGACTGGTGCTTGTCTAAACTTTTTCTGTAGTTCCACTAGATTTGAATACTTACTTATTATCAGTAACATAATGAAAAGTGATGCACTAAGAAACAGTAATTTCATTTGATTATTATTAGTATGTGTACCTGGTGAATCTCAATATTTGTGGATTGTCATCACAAGCAAGTCATTAGCTTTGAGCTTGCATATCAAACTGAACTGGTACCAGCCCATACATTCTTCATGCCATAAATAACAGTAAATTGAAAGACTAGGATTGTGGTAGAAAACAACAAAGGATTATTTCATTATTCTATATCCTGTCCATTGTCTTTGAATGCAAAATGTTTCGAAAACTTGTTAATATGACATATTTCCAATATAAAGTCAGATAAATCATGCCTATTAAAGGCATGATTTATCTGACTTTATATTGGAAATATGTAGGTACCACCAAATGATTTCCATTTTGTTTATACAGTAGGTACCTACCTAAATAATCTCCATGTTGAAAATAGAAATATACACCTAGTTCTCTAAATACCTTGAAATAAGCAAGATCTTAAAGTTATCCTCTACAAATACAAAGGAAGCATTATGAAGCCAGGAGATTCATCATGACCTTCTGATAATAAGTAGTTACGATGACACCAGTTTATTCGTAAAACTTTGTTCTACTGAAATCAATACTTATTTTTCTATCACATCATAGTCATAATAAAATTACTTACGTTTCTATGAAGTCCTGTAGCAGCAGGAAAATAGACACAACAACTTAGCCTGTTGGCCTAAAATCAACACATTGTATGTACCTCAAAAATAAGACGCAGAACAGAAACCACTAACGCAGTCCATTTATCGCGAGTGATGTTTGACAAAACTTCAAATCGATTAATTTTTCTACTCTACATGAATTTTCAAAAATGTTAATAATTTCACATTCAGTTCACAAAATGTCACTGACTTCGGATGAAATGACACTATTTAATTTTGAATCATAATGATTTTCACCGATTTTCAAGCACTTGGAGAACAAAAACAGCTGGTTACTCATTTATGTTTTTTTCTGCCACATACCGTCATACCGCAAAGCAAGCAAAAGCATAGTGCATTGCATGCTTTTTTCTGTCGAAAAACCGATTCCAACCGGAATTATTACGGTAATATGTTTTTATTATTATTTCTAAAATAATTTATACTAGGTATGTAGATTCATTTACCAAAGTCTAACAAATAATGATTACCGTAAAAATCCAAAATTTGTAAAAACCTGTAGTAATAAATGGTGCATTATCCACCATCATTAGAAATTTCGAGTTCTGACTAGGTACTTCTGACTAGTCACATCTAGAAGTAAATAGGTAGATAGAAGATGAAATCTGCCATGATCATATTAGTCAAAACCCGTTCTCTCGGCAACTGTAACAGTAATTCCGATTTTTGGTTTGTTTCTTAGAATTTTGTACGATAATTTGATTAGACGGTTCACCAAAAGGAGGAGATACACCGCCAGGTAATGACATATATTTATCTCCAACAAACCGATGTAGTATGTATTCTTTTTATTCGTACAGACATACTTCAAGGCTGGTCCCTGTAAAGACTTGGTGTAGTACTTCCGAGACGTATAATAAGATTCTTTAATTGACCGCGCAGAAGTTGATTTGTCTTGCCAATTTTTAGCACATAAACAGTACCTACGTAATCTCAGAGCCACCATTAAAAGCATTAACTACTGAGAATTATGACTTACTTATAGCAAAAATAATATGTGTGAGGAGAAGTAGGTAGGGTCCTGTAAACATGAACATAACATCAATATATATAATCACCTTAGATCTACGGTAACTTTTATTATCGGATAATTCAGAGAAATACATTGTAATCATTGCAAACATCGTAGCCTTTTTCTTCATCTCTTTCTTGAATAATTCCTATGTAATCTTCATCTTTCGATAGACACAAGTTTTTAAGGATTTCCGAAGGTGATGGCATATTCTTATCTTGTATTGGTATGGAGTCAATTAATTCCTCGATATTTTGGTTGAACATTTCCTCATCACTTTTATCCGAAACCTGAGAATTCATATTATCACGAGGAGTTTTACCACAGTTTCCAATTTCATTAAAATTTTCGGCAATTAAAGAAAAGTGTTCAGATTCCATATCTTCCAATGATAACTTAGCTCCTGTACGAACTAACTCAGCATTTGCTTCAGAAACATCAGTGAAATTTATTTTATCCGTCAGTGAAGTTTGTCTTTCTAAGAATTCTGTGCTGGTTTCTTCATGTTTCTGTTTAAGTTTCTCAACAAGTTCTCCTGTTTGTCGTACAACAGTCCCAGGTGGTTGTGCTTGGCATTTGTGAGTTCTCTGTGATACCTGAAACGAAACATTCATGTTTAAATAAGTTTATACTGCTGATAAATTTATATTTAACTATAAAATGATTACTTACTTTGTATCGAAAGCTTTTTTGGCAGGCTGTACATTTATAAGGCATAACACCGGTGTGAATCCGCCTGTGGACTAAATACGAAACTCGTTGACGGAAACATTTACCTGCAAAATGGACACAAGATTTTGAGAGAATTTTCTATTATGTTCCTACTATATAGACGTTAAAGCCAGCTATTAAATTAAACGTGATGTATTGCCCTACCACAAGTTTCGCACGAGAAGGGTTTTTCTCCTGTATGGATACGTTGATGGTTGTGAAGCGTTGATAGCTCTTTAAAAGCACGTCCACAGTAAGTACACGTGTGAGGTTTCTCATCGTTGTGATAGAGCAGGTGTTTATGATACGATTGCTGAAATGTAAAGGTCTTGTTGCATTGCGTACACGCGTAAGGAGTTTCACCTGTAATAGAAAATGTTTTCACTCAAACATTTTTATCAATGGACATAGGTATTAAAATATTTTTAAAAATATGTGATTTTCAGAAAGCTAATAAGCAAAGTAACCCCGAATGAATTGCGGCGTTATGAGTTAGCCAATGTGAATAGTTATTTTACTCAAATATATTGCTTTTTGGCGATAATGGTTTCGAGTGTTGAGTTTTTGTCTTACATTAAAATTTAAAATCATTCTGTTAGTACGAATTACCTCAACAACTAACACCAATTATTATTTTAACCTGTATGAAGCCGTTTATGTTTCTTCAGGAAATATTTTGTCGTAAAACATTTACGGCAGACTTCACATTGCCACTGTTTATTGTCATTTCTTTCCAAGTGGGAATTTTTTTCATCCTGTTGTTCCAAGTTAGTTCCTCCAGTAGTTTTATCTACATTAGTATCAGAATTGCAATTATCAGACAAACACCCAAAATGTGCTACCCTCAAATGCACCATCAAAGATCCTCTCATTTTAAAATTCTTTGGACATAAATGGCAATGATAACGGGTAAAGCTTTGATTGGAATTTTCGTCAATATTGTGAATTAAGCACCTGTGCATTCGCAAAATGTTGGCATCGATAAACTGTAAACCGCAGATATTACAAGTAGTGTTTGTTTGTACTAGTGCTGCTTCCGTTTTTATAAACATTGTATCACCACTTTGAACAGATTCTTTACTTCTAGATATATCTATACCGGGAACTGTGTTCATTGATATCACAGGTAATTTTGGATAAATTTTCACGAATTTTACAGGAGCATTTGCTGCAGATGATGACGAAGTTTTATTTTTAACCACAGACGTTTTTGGTTTCTTAAGTTGCGCCGACGCTTGATTTTCAGGATTAGATTTATCTTTTGTAACCAATACTTCGTCTTTTTCTTTGCCCCTGTTTGTTGTCAATAATTTCACATGGCTAAACAAATGTATCGTTAGCTTGTCTAGACCAAACACTTCTTCTTGACACACTGGACACAGTATTTTATTTGTTGACACATGTATTAATCTGTCCCTTAATGACTGAACTGAATCAAAAACACCAGTATGTATACAAATTGGACAAGGTAAAGAAGCTGCATCAGCACTCATTCTAAGCGATAAAAAACGTCTCCGTCAATTATGAATATAATTATAACTAAATAACGTTAGCACATACTAGCACGGTAGCGCGAAACTAAAGCTGTGATGAGTTATTTTTGGATGCTACGTACTTAATCTTTTGGCGGGATTTCAAGATATTTTATAAATCTCATACTGTTAAGATTCGCATTTTATCAATGAAAAGCAAGTAGCTGTACTGTTTATATATCACTTTGGAAATATAATTATAAAATAGGTATTAATTTGTTAGATGATTTTTTTCTCAGAATTATACTTAATTTTAAAATTATATTATAAAGTCAGAATAATGATAATCGTAATGAAGAGATATCGATAATTTACGGTTAAAGAAAAAAAGAAAAAAAAATACAGCATTATGTCGTGGCTCTTGTCATTTGTTATTTCGAAAAATGGCGGTGAATTTGTTTGATATTGTTATTGGCGATGCCTGGTGATTTTAAATACATTTTATGATATCGATTTAACAATATTTTATTACTTTCTTAACTTTTGCTGTATGACTTTCCTTTTTTATATAATTGTTTAGTTTATATCAATTGCAATAATGACTGAAGGCGCAAAGCCTCCTTCCTATATGGCTCAACTTTTGGAAGCTTTGGGATGGAACCAAGGGACCAGAATTCCGTTAGCTGACCCAGCAAACCAACAACTAGAAACACTTCTTATTGACAGGTATACTATAATAAAAATAGCCTTCCCTTGGACTATTGTCAAACTTGATAAATAACTGCCACACTGCCACATAACATTTCAGGCAAAATGAGTTGCAGCGTTTGAAGGAATCCCTAACTTTGCAAAAGCAGAAACGCGATGATCTCAACAATTACAAGTCACATGTATATTCGGAATATCAGGAGAATACTGTGAGTGCAGACAATTTTTTATACAAGTTTATAATCAGGTATTATGTCTAGACCTCTTTTGATCTATCTCATCTATCATTGCTTAGATTTATATGCAAAATTAAATATATTCATTCTACGCTAATTCTACTATATAATAGAAAAAATTGTTTTAGAGATTACTGTTTGCACACAAACAGCAGATGGAGCAGGAAGTGAAGCTGCGGCAGTTGTGTAGTAATGAGGCAGACCGACTGGACAGAGATCGTGTCGATATTCACAAGCAGAGCAAGGACATCAATGCTAGAATCAACAGGCTTCACTGTAATGTCTTAAATTTAAAAATAATTTACTATTAAAGAAGCATAACTAATAATCATGTTAAACTATACTGGGGGGCACAAAATAAACATAATGGATCAATGTAAGGTAGAATTATTTTAGATTACTTACATTATGAAGGTATGATTTCATAGAAAATACCTATATGGGAAAAAGTATTTTTGTATTTTTCTCAATCTCAATGGTATTATCGGTTGTTTGGAAAAAAAAATCCTATTGGGAAATAGAGTCAATTGAGAAATATCAACTGTAGGTACCTTATTCTCGAATATCTTTAAAATTTACCTAGTTTCTTAAGACTAGAACTCTCTGACTATAACAGAAAGGGTATTGCCCCAAAATTTCGCACCAGCCTGAATTTTGCTGATTGTTGAGTAAGTATGTATTCTATGACCGCTTATAAGTTTTTTCTTCTTTATGTGAATGATGTTAAGTTTGTGATTACCCTCAATGTAAGTAGGTAACAACTAGTGTTGCTTGTTTTTAAGTTTTATATACATATACAAAAATTTTAACATCTGCTTCAGCAAGTATATCACACCTTTTGAAAAAGGCTGACTCTATGAAGGCAGAGGTTTGTGGAGAGCGTGGAGCCCTGCAAGAATGGAGAGCAGCACTTGAAAGATATGCTGGTGACATCACTGCTATCCAACAATTCACTAAACAAGACGTTTCTAAAGCCAAAGTAATAATTAGTAAATTGAATACTCATTATTTTAAAAAAAAAGACATCTATGATTGTATTCCAGCTGAAATTGGGACCTGTCATGACCGCTACAATGATTTGTCATAGGGATATTGCTTGAATCACCATTCAGGTAGATTGGTGATTGCAGTTAGTTATTAGCACAATGGATAATAGTGATTCTTTTCATATAACACCTTGGTCATCTTTTTAGAGTGGATTACTTATTCATTGCCGTGAACCATAATTATGTACATTTAATTTCTATTATTGATGTCACTCCATAAAACTTATCTATGAATAGACAAGATAAATAGGTAGTTTATAACTAGTGCCCATAATTATCATAAAACTGAAATGGCGAGTTTTTGTGCTAAGCTATGTTAATACTGTATATAAACTCATTTAAGCATATAATAGATATGAATATGAAAAGATAAATTAAGTAAAGCTCTCCGATTTACTTAATTTTCGATTTTAGGCTATGGAGACCAAGCGGCAGAAGTTGAAAATGGAACATGATCGCATGCACGAGCGGCTCGTGCAACTGGTGTCCAACCTAAGTGCCGAGGAACGCGCCTGTGACAGGATCTCCGTGCAGGTAACACCGACAGCACAACTGTTCCATCCACAACAGATGCCTGAAGACGAGTTTATGTGAATTCAGTTTTACTACCGTTTCTATTCTCTGGCGATCGGAGATTGTCATCATGTGTAAGGGGGCTGGTCGGATAGAACCGGGGACCATGTGGCAGAAGTAGTTAAAGAAGTAGTTAAATAAAGTAGTAGAAATAAACAAGTTATTGCTATTACAACTGTATAACTTGGTTGGCTTGGATTTTTCCGTGTGGCTTTATGGATCTCGATGTCACCACAACATGCTTGAAGAAAATTTGATGCTGGAATATGACCGCGCGACTCGGCGCGACTCGTTCATCTTGTTTTAGACCTCACTGCTACATTGTTTATTGTAAAGCTCGCTATGCCTATGTGAAATCGACTCTTACTGACTCTAATCGACTGTGGTGGGTTATTCTCAAAAATATTTTGATCCAATTCCAATGTCTTTTAGCTCAGCCAATATCTGGTGATCCCTTCAAAACTAAACAAACGTGGCGTCAGTGGAGGTGAACTGAGATCATTCAAATACTTATTGATTGAAATTATTTAGAGTCAGGAATCAGTCAATTAAGAGTAGGTAAACAACTGGAGTGTCGGAATCAAACGCAAAAAGAACTCTTTGTTAAGTTAATAAAAAAATCTAAATGTTCTTCCTGGCATAAGATTCAGTTACAAACTTAGTTACTATGACTAGACCAGTGACAATGTGTAGTGCAATATTACAGGTGATGGAAGGCATGGAAGAAAGAAAACAAATGATGTGCATGTGGACTTCCGCTGTCGAGAATTTGAGACAACGTGATAAAGATATTCGGCACATCCGAGAGGTAAATAATAAGTTGTTGTGTAAGCAACAATTCACACTTGTGCTTCTGAAAATTATATCCATGTGGTTGGATATCATCTTGAAGTAATTTTTACTGGTGGAATGTAGCACCAAAAAATAGTTTGGTTAGCAATTTCAGTAAAGGATTTCTCTCCATTTTCATTTTAATATTATATTTGCAGGATTACGCAGTTTTGGAGACTGAAGCGAACAAATTAGCGGAACAGTGTCGGGAGCAACAAGCATTCTGCGACCAACAGCGTGGCAACAATAATGACGCCCAACGAGAAAACGTGGCGCTGGCAGCACATCTGAGCCAGATACGGATCACTTACCAGCAACTGTTGGAGATCAACGCTACGCTGGAAAGCGAGGTGATGACGTCATAGTTCTGCTAACAGTAAATTGGGACACAGTGATCAGTATATCTGTGGTGCTCAGTTTCACAGTGCAAGTTCAGTATCTTCTTCTGTTGTGTCGACATGTGCTCTCACTTTAGAGTTACTCGTGCCGGCGAAAAATATTAGCCAGTCAGTAAGGTTCGTGAAGAGGTGACTCTCCAGGGTGTACCGGTAGTATTCAGGTATCGGCACTCGGGGAGGCTCTTTTCAACTAATATTTGTTCGGCCTACCGACTTATTTCTGACTAATGTTTGTGTATGGTAAAGATAATACAATAGATCTTCGCAGGTCGCAGTGACAAAGGGGCTTAGTACACTACCTCTTCAAATAAATAAATAATGGTAAAGATGCTTAGCAATCTTATTTATATAATTATTGATTACTGTTTCAGGCTAAAAGTTTTCAACGCGAGCTGAGCAACATGCGCAATTTGTTAGAGAAGCTTCACATGGAGAACCGAGCGATCATGGACGAGCAGTACCGCAGGGACACTGCATTGCAGGCCACAGAGTCCAAGGCAAGTGTACCTACAACAGAGGGAAACAAATGAAATAATATATATAGTTCTCCCTAGATTCTTAACCAACCAACTTGTGAGATGCACGTCATTGGACCATTGGCGACATCGCGTCATCCAGTGGAGTCCCGCCTCCGACTCCTGCGGCAGATTTTAATTATTTTTAGCTGAATATCCCATTTTATAACACACAACGTTTCAGAAACATGTCTGTTTATTATTTTGAGAATAGAACTTAACACATTTTATAATTTATTACTTTCAGATCAAAGAGCTCAAAATGAAAGTAACAGAGTCTATGGACAAATCGAAGTCGGCAGAAAAGAGGGCTAAGGAGCTTGAAGATATATTGAATGTAAGTGACATTTATAGATTTGATTTTGTTGTAGATCGATATCGTCGATCTGATTTTATCATTAATTGGAATTGTTGCTAGAACTATTTCAATGGATGAAAAGTAAACTGCCACGTTATATTAGGACGAGGAGCGGTACGCGAGCCAGGTGACTACGAATCAGCAGCGCGCTATGCACTGCTCTTTCATCGAACAACAGAAGCTTCTAACCCTCCAGAATGAGGAGAAACTGTTCTTTATGCAGCTCAAAGGTACATTCCGATAGAAATGCTTTATAACCCATTACTGCAAATCAACGCTTTCGCACTGTTGGCGCTGCTGTTATCATCGACCTGCCCCTTCCTAGTGGCGGATTTACACATTAGCCGCCAGTAGGCTCAAAATTCAAAAATTTATTCAAATTTTGCCGCCCCTACCGACCTCTACAATTGGATACACTAGTTCACAATAATATTAATTACAATTTTTTTGCCAATGAAATTGTAACTTAATGATTTGTGCACCATCTTCCTAATTACACCAGCTTTTCCCCGTAATTAGTATGTTTGTGAACTAAGAGATCGCTGTGTCAGTTCCTAGATTATTTTTACAACCCAACGATTTAGTTAAGGCCTATTCAGACCTAAGCGTTATTCGCTACCGTCTGCGGCAGAGAAAACCCAGTGGGTATGCGGTAATATTACTGTTCACACCAAAACGGATTTCGCTATCCCGCGCGGTATGTACCTCTACCCACAGCGGCAGCGAATATCGCTCAGGTTTGAATAGGCCTTTAAGATTGCACAAGAAATATTTCTGAGTTAAAAAAGCTCAATCATGTCATGTACTACTAATAAGGCGGGGTAAGGTATGCCTTAATACTACTTATACTATTATGTATAATGTATAATAATAACTATATAATATGTATAATAATGTACATTCGGTAAACGTAATAAAATATTTTTTATTGCGCTTACTTACAGTTTAAATATATTCAATTATCTGATAACAATCGGGCAATTTTGGCGTCAAATTTACCGCCCTAGGCTCCAGCCTACTCAGCTTGCTGGTAAATCCACCACTGCCCGTTACACAAAGTGACTAATTTAACTATGAATATGATTGTGCGCCAAGGAATAAGAATGTCCCTACCATATTGTTCTCGCTCTGTTGTGTTTCTTTGGTCATCAGAAATTGTCATCTTGGC
This sequence comes from Allophyes oxyacanthae, assembly GCA_932294325.1. Classification (NCBI taxonomy): domain Eukaryota; kingdom Metazoa; phylum Arthropoda; class Insecta; order Lepidoptera; family Noctuidae; genus Allophyes; species Allophyes oxyacanthae. The sequence continues at coordinate 7,221,300 of OW028611.1, forward strand.
TAAGAGTATGTAGTCTGGCAAATTGGAAGGTTATCTCATCAGGCCATCACAGAACGGTGAACACGGTGCGATTGACAACTGGACAATTTTGATGACGTTCGTTTCTCCGTAATAACAGGATATTGTATAGCTAATGGTCTTATACCGATGACATACTTCCACAGCATCCAAGGCAATACAAGATAAGCTGGAATGCAAGCAGCGTGGCATACAGAAACTACTGCAGACTCAAAAGGAGTCACTGTATACCATTGTAAGTAATAATATAATTAATTACATCTTCTGTCTTCTGTTTCATCAGTCTAGAAAATACATATTATAATAATTGTGGCTTACATTTTATCATCATAATTATTATGTATTTTCTAGACTTGTAACCAACTTCAGACAATTTTAAATGATTTTTAAATCATAATCCTCAGTCTAATAAAAGACCAATATAGTAAGTATATATATACTTTTAATTTATTAGTTGACTCATAAGCTTATCAAAACTTTCATATTCCCAAACGCGTCGAGCAATTTTCAAGTGAGGCAAATCTAGAAGTTGTTTAATTTCGAGTGCAAGTTGCAATTGTAGTAACGTAAATCGTTGACACGGACAATACTAAGACCCAAGATCACCTACAAAACATGGTGTACAAGACCCATAGCGAAGACGAAGTCTGCCTATAGTACATCAAATCAAGTATACAAAAATAATTGCTGGGAAACAAATCAAACAAATGTAGAACGGGATGCGTGGGAGTGTAGACGCTTATAATAGTTAAATAATAACATTATTCAAATATGCAATCGTAGACAAACTAAAAAAAAAATTGTGTCTTTATCCTATAAATGAATATTTGGATAATCAATTGGTAGACTCGGTAAGCAGGTATGCCCCAATTTAAAATAAAAATCGTGATAATAAGAAAAATATGTGTGACGGCTTCTTTAAGGGTCTATATGCACCCGATATTTGTATACTAGGCCCTACCTTTCTTGTCCCGATCCCGTTCAAGTAACCCCTTGAACCCTGAAACTTGAACCTTGAACTTGAACCTTGTACTCATAATTTATGCTCATTTTTGTTATTATGTGACTAACCCTGAAATCCCGACAAAAAACATATAAATCATCATTTTATACAAATATCGGGTGTATAATATATGTAAAAATTCAATATTAGTCGAGTAAATAAATGTATGGAACAGCTGATTCTTGTTTCGCGATTTCAGGGTTGGTCCTATAGTAAAAGTTGTTCATAACGATATGATAACGGGACAAACAACATTTATGTGGTAACCCTAAATATTGATTAATAAACATTCCAGTGTTACCAAGTAGAAACTGTTGGCGCCCGACTGGCGCACATGGAAGGGGAGCAGGCTGAACGAGAGTGCTCAGCTGTACTTGTGGAAAGAGAGAACAGGTAAACATACATTTTTTGACTACAGAGATTACAATCGTCTTTTTTTCGTATGCATTTGCATTTGGCCAATTTCTTACCTGACGGTGAATGATGACAATGTGGAGGAACGAGGTATGGTGTTCCTCCATTGAAAAGGGAGGATCCTCCGACCAGGCGAGGTGATATTGCCTGGCGGGCCGAAGCTCGACGGTTGATGTCGGACAGTTGTATATGTGTTAAATACGATTCTTTTTTTTCTTGCGCGATGCAGGCTTCGTTATCTGATTGGTCGAATTCTTATTTTCGTGCCACTACTTTTGTCAGCTGGCTGCCTTGTAAGTAGTTATTCTATGTGGCGATAGATGTCACTACAACAATAATAATAAGCCTCTCGTTAGGAGCTGAATCAAGGGATTGATATATAACATTTTAAGCTATCGTCGATATGTAATATTTACCCATCTTTTCTATTTAAGTATTTAAAAAAATGAGAGAAGTGTCGTCCTCGAATAAAATAATATCTAATAAATTGTTTATCATGTATGGAAAATCTTTTATACAAGCCAAGAACAGGGAAGGCCCAAGAAATGAGCCCTGGGGCACGCCCATCTTAACCAGAAACCTGAATGATGTAACACCATTTACGCATACTTTTTATTGCCTAATATATAGATAAGAAAAAATAAGATCATCAGCTCGTTTACAAATTGCATAGTGGTGTAATTACGAATTAGTGTATTGAGGTCAACAGAGTCAAAAGCCTTGGAGAAATCACAAAAGATACTAATAGCATTCTGTGAAACTTCCCCAGGTTCTAAAATGTGAGTGATTAGTTTCACTCTTGTATTATTAGTTGGATCTGCCTTTCGTAAATCCAAACTGACAACCTCGTTTAAATCAAAATGTGACAACATCTGACCAAGAATGATCTTTTCAAATAATTTACTCAACCCTGGGAGAACAGAAATAGAGGTCTGTTTGAAAGATCATTTTGACAGCTCGATTTTAAAATTGGCATATCTTACTATGTTACATTAAATCGGGAAAAATACCATACACATTGGTTAAATGTGCTTGTAAGTATAGGAGCAACGGTTTGTGATAAGTCCAAGAACACTTTAACAGAGATGCCCATAAGTCTTCAGTGTTTTTTATAGTATGACTTAAAAGCTTTTTTAATTGAACTAATAGAAATATTTTTTAAATCAAAGTTAGGCGTGACTTAACAAACATTCTGTAGAAGTAGCGATTCAGCCAATAAAGAATATGCGGCAAGGGTTTTCGTAACCTCTCGGTATATTCGTGAAGGTGATGATGTAATGATTTATGTGTAGAATGAAGATGGTGTGCGCCCGTCACGCAGCCCGCGTGTCTTTGCTGGAACGGCACTCGGCTAAACTGATCGACGACATGAGAAGACTGGCGCGAGCGGTGGAGCATCGGAGCGTTGAGCACACTAACTTGGTGATACATCTCTGATGTTTATTTTCAGCCATGGGTGTATACATTTAGCTGATTTATGTGCCTATGCCTTAGTCAATTCCTGATTTGCCCCCCCTTATGCCAAAAGCTGGGTACGCCCATGTTTTCTGCCTATAGTAGTCGACAACTGGACGCCTGTAGTCACCAGTCACCACGCCATTGCAGGACAGAGTCAGCTCTTTCGCAATGCGTTCCATTAGTTAGACCTTCTCTAGGCCGTACAGCAAGACGTGTCCAACTCGGAATTTGAAAACATACGAGTCAAGTTGACGCTTATATGTAGACGCGCTGCTCAGCTTGGCGTTTGCGTTACAAATGGTAACGCTCTGTCTAGGATATGTATTTAGTATTTACTATTTAGACTGGAAATTGGATGGCTATTCCGTTATCTGAAAGACTCATGAGTCGGTAGGATTTTTAAAACATGTTCCTTTCACAACAAGTGAATTTTACTTTATTATTTTTTATTTTTTATATTAGTTTTTTATTTTTTATATTATAGCAAAGTCGCCTCAAGACATCGATGTTGAACGTGGAAGGCGGCGAGAAGGAGATGCGAGGAGCGCGCGACGCGTGGCGCCGCTCGCGCGTGGAGGAGGCGCTCATGCGGCTGCGGGTGGCGCACGCCAGCCGCGCCGTGGCCGGCCTGGACGACACCGCCTTCAACCTGGACGAGCAGAGGCTGCAGATCGATGCGGTATGTACCCAAATATAACTGAATCAGATACTTCATAATATTTTACAGATTCTATGGTATCACTTCACCTCATTAGCATCAGAAAAGTCCATGTATGTTGCATTCAGCATTGGTACGTTTGTGCTCCTAAATTATAATATTACACAATCGCTTTTAGTAATATTGTATAATGGTGAAAAAGTTTTACGGACTTTTTTTTGTAATCACAAGGCCATGAACGAGCGCCTGGTGGAGATAAAGGCTCGTCGCGAGATGTTCAACGTTCAGAAGAGAGCCCTGTTTGAAGACTGCGGCAAACTTCGCAGCGAAATACGAGAACGAGAACAGCGCATTGATCAACTTATCAAAAGGTATTTGAGTAATTTATGTATTCGTGTATCATTACCACCCAAACGGTAGATCACTTGTCCAGCCGATGGTTTTAATATTTTCCCAAAAATATATATTTTTACACGTAAGACAGACACACATTTCTTTTAGCGTAGTGTTTTTTAAAATCCTATGTTTCAGATACGATATATTCATCGGATCACTGGGTAAAGACGACTCCGGCCAGCAGTTGTCTGTCACCTACTTTAAGATCAAGGTGAATCTTCGAAAAGTTTATTAAATAAGCATTTATTGCTTATTTTATGTGTCATCGTCATTATATTCATTTTTTGAGGCATACGACTACTTCTGTACCTATCCCTTCCACGTCGAACGGTTTGATCTGTTTGCTTATCTTTACTTCTTTCTATACTATAATATTATAGAGATATAATTTTTTTGTATGTATATACAGGGTTTATCTCTGGAATTACTGAACTGATTCCAAAAAATCTTCTACTAATTGAAAGCTACACTATCCCTGAGTGATATGCTTATATTTTATTTTGACAAATTTAAAACGCGTGGGTAATCCGCGGGCTACAGCTCAGCTAGTTCTGTATATTTCACATGATATTTTATGTGGTTTGTTACTTCAGCGGGATAACTTATGCTGACATGTAGGTGAGTTTCAAATGCATTTTAATTAGTGTTCGAGCCGCGTCGTCTTGGTCGTGTCCAATGTCCCTTTTGAATTTCAAATTGGGCAAACCATACAATTTTCAAACGAAGCGAGTGCGAGTGTCTCTGTAACAAAACATTTAAACATGTAGGAGTTAGGATTTTACCAACTCAAATCAATCATTATTCGTGAACATAGATAGGTATACGTGGTGTTATGATAAAATTGATATCTAAGTCCTACCAATAAAATTGGTGTACAAATAATTATTAAAGAACATTGGCAATATATTATTAATTAAAAATGTCAGAATTTGCAGCATGTCAATCGAATTACCCATTCAATGGTTTGTTTATGTCGTTATGATTTTGAGATATGTCGTTTTATTATTGGCGAGTATATGGCACGCTTCCACTCATATTCCACGTGTGTACAGTTTGCAGCGGAGCGAGCAGAGCTGCGGGAGCGCGGCGCAGCACTGGACGCGGACATAGGGCGGCGCGAGCGCGACGTGTCGGCGCTGGAGGCCACGCTGCGCGTCGTGCACGCCGCGCACAAACACTTCATGTACCACATCTCACCGCTCAATGAAGAAAGTACGTACACTATACTTTGTATTTGTATAATAAAATTATTTTATACTTTTTAGTTTTTTGAAGTCGATTTTTACTTTTTTTAAAGTTTATTTTATTTTTCTATTTTGAGTGGCATAAACAATACATAAACATGAGATTACAGCAATCGCGAGTGATGTGCTGTTATTCATTCAAGAGTTCCATTGTATATCTCTGAAGGTCTTCATCAGATCTTCACCAAATTTAACCCTTTGGCTCACGCAATTGGGTTAAAAGGGATGGGGTTATGTTAAAACCTGTGTTTGACAAGACTTGCTTTAAACCATCTTTTGTAATAAGACGGACTATGTCCATTAAAAGACTGAAAACACCAGTTTAAGGTTCTCCAACGTCGTCAACTGAAGTTTTTTTAGGTTCTATTAGGATTGAGTTTTAGTACAAAATAATTTTTAAAATTATTAATTTGTATATAAACTTTATAAAATACGACGATTTTGAAAATTTGGCGGGAAGATTCCATTGTACACTGTAGACAGTGCAGTAGTGATACTTTATTTGCTAGATGTCACTATTTTAAGAAAACGCTGTGAGCAGTCTAGAAGTTTTGTTGTATATTAAATATACTCAATTAAGTATTTTAAACTGTTTTAATACACGTAACAAAACAAACGGCAATAACAATAAAAAATATGAAATTCGACATAATCAAAATAAGTATAGTGCCACAAACTTATCTGACCCGGTGACCAAAATTGGAACTACGGGTCAGTGTTTGTGGCACTCTAAGAACGGTGAACATTCACAGTTCCGCCTATCCCACCAACAGATGTCACTGTGCAATGACGTCATATTTCTGAATGGTGGTGTTAAGATTTTCCGGCGTTGGACGACCCTCGCGCCATACTGTAGCAAAATCATACTTACCTGGCGTAGGGGATACCGTGATCATGAAGGCGGTTCCCCCAGGGCGAGGCCTTCCCATTGCACTGCGGGCGGGTTGACCCCTGCGATTATCCCTAATGTGGATAACTCGGACGCGTAATTTTTGGTAGTGGGGACTGCGTACGCGCCGTCCCCTCCAGAAAATCTATAAAAGCTTGTCGACATTGTTTGAAGTTTAGTTTATCAAACAATGTCGACGACATGAGTTTACAATACTTGAAGTATTGTAATTTCGATCTAACACAAAGTAATAATAACAACTTTTGATCCTTCAGCGGGTCTACCGCGTAACTCTGGTGAATATCAATTTTTCGATTTTTTGACGTTTCCAACCCATATATGGACTTCGTCGTACCGTGTAACTATTCGATATTCATATAATGAATCGAACCCAGAATCGAACGACAAAGTGTACGATTTCCCAAGATTTCCCTATATATTTGACACTTATTTGACATTAGACGGTACCGCGTAAGAAAAAAAAAAAAAATAATTGGACTTGAGCCCAGAATGTAATGTCAAATGAAGTCGGTAGCGAAAGAGCTTCGGACATCGGTAAAATTTGCCTTATTTTTAGCTTTCCCCAACAAAATATTGCTTTTTTAAGTTTATTTTGTGTAATTAACTTGTAAATATTCACTGTAATTCCTTGCCTTCGTGTTTTTTTGTCTGTTTTTAGAATTTCGAGTGCGGGATAGCGGGATCGATCTTATGTTTTGCAACTTTTGTTCCTAACGTATTTAAGGACGTTGTGTGAAGTTAAAACTACCAAAAGAATCACTGCAGTGCATCCAGAAATCAAGGTATGTATCAATTGAATCAAAGTGATTATGACATTCTAAATATCATTGTCAATGAAAGTGTTGTGTGTTATAATTATGACTGTGTGATAAATAATAAACTATTTCTTAAAATAACTCTAAAATCCCAAGTCCAATAAGGTGGCCAGTGCTGCATATCTATGTAAATGTTCAATGGAGCACCTGGAGCACCCACATAGAATTTGCGAATGCTGACATTTATGTTTTTTACAGATTTTGGCAGCATTGCAGTTGTATGGCAGTGGTGGCTGTCAAAGCCCTAAATATTTCACAGGCAAAAATGTCTGAGTGTCTAATGGAAGTCACGGCAGCCTTGAATTCTGAACATATTTTGCCAAAATATATCCATTTTCCAGTATCTCAGGCAGAACAAAATGAAATATCAATGAAGTAAGTTTATTAATAAATACTAATTATTAGTTGTGATGATAATAAACACCTTTATTCTGCTCACCACAATATAAGGCTTGTAAAGAGGAATAATAGTCTAGATAGGTACATAGTATATGAAATTTATTTTATTTTATACTCATGGAGAAGTTTGGAATTCCTGGGCTTTTGGGGTGTGTTGATGGTACACATTGTGCTATCATATGCCTTAGAGACAATGAAGAGATATACTTCAATAGAAATTATTACCATTCACTTAATGTCATGGTGGTATGTAAAAACTTAACAAGTCTTATATAACTTTAATTCTTGTATAAGAGACATTGCTTATAAAATATTTTTGTTTTTTAGGTTTGTGATGCAGATCTACGCATATTGCATGTTGATCCATCCTTCGGTGGTGTGAGCCATGCTGTCACTCCAGTCCTGTAAAGTGACACATGCAGTATCTAGTAGGACAGATCTTCTGGTTTTTGGGTAAATTATGTTTTTAATTATGCAATAACTGTTAGTTCTTACTCATCAGTGTAACAAATTCAGCAGTGAGATTATGCAATATGATTATGATGAATGAGTTTGTCTGTGTAAGACTAAAGATAAATCCAGAATTATGATATGTGAAGAGAAAACTTTGTACACAAAGGTGTACAACGTTTTGTAAAGACAAGCATATTGTGCGCACGGAGGAGTGTGAGATTTGTCACAGTGAAAGTTTATATTGAGAAGGAGTGCAGAAAGCTAATTTAATGAATTACGATCGAATTTCCATTATTGAGCGACCATTAGTATAATTAATTACACTAAAAAGTGTTTTTTTCATATGTATAAACATTATTAAGTAATGTGACATTGCAGGTGACCCTGGATATGCACAGCGTCCATGGATGATGACACCAATCCTGAGTGCAACCCACAACTCACCGCCAGAATACTATACTAGCCGACATACTAGTACTCAGAATGTGGTGGAACGTTGCTTTGGAGTTCTAAAAACGGGCTTTCCCTGCCTCTCATGCATTATGAGCCTATAAAAGCTGCAAAAATGGTAAATGCTTTTGTAGTTCTACACAATATAAATGATCACCGCATTGCCATTGATGTGGAAGCTACCAACTTGGATGGCCAACGTCAGCCTCCAAGAGACATGGACCGTGGACCAATCGACGAGGGAAGAGCTGCTTTGGTCGGCAGGCTGTGGAGGAATCGAGGTTGTCTTCATTAGTTATAAAATAGTTTTAAGTAGTACTATTGTTCCATAACAGAAATGTAATTAATTTGAACTATTAAAAAACTTGTGATAAAGTACCTAATTTGTAATTAATTTATGCACCTTGTATTCTTTATATCAAGTTTAGTATCATATAAAGGGGCAATTCAGTTTACTGGATTACCACTGCAATTTCAATAGGTACCCATTGTTTTATTTTATAATATTATTTATGCTGAGTCCTAGTTAAGACGCATGACGCCTACAAAGTCTAATAGTTGATTAATTTGCACATGTGAATAGCGGGATATATAGATCTCAGTGAATCATAATATTTAAAGCTTTAATAATTATTTATGTCTATTTTCTTTGAAGAAATTGTGTGCGTGCTGCTAGCTCGCGTGTATATTTACTATGTTATACAGACGGCCAAGCACGAACGTAATACGATATATTACACGAACTTATATAATATTCTTGTGTTATTTTATTGAAACAACGCCATCTATAAGATATCGATTGAATTTATTAGAATCCAAATCTAAGAATCCAATAGATATCTTATGGATGGCGTTGTACCATAAAAAAACTATGTAAGTCTAAATCACATGCTTATGCTATGCAACTCGGGATGCTTCATAAATAAATACTATCCTATTGAAACCGAATTGGAATCACGCATACCTCTCTTTAGTGTTATATTTAATAAATTATGATACGAAATATCCCTACTGGATAGTACCCTATCGATAGATGGCGTTGATTTCAATTATTTATTTATTGAAACACGTACCATAAAAAATACTATTTGAGCAATGTCCTTTGCATGAATCTCAATACAACATTTACATGAAGAAGAACGAGGGTATATTAATTAAAGTCTCATGGCTGTTAAGTATGACTTGTTTATTTGGAACAAGTAAGGATTTAAAACATTTCGTCACCAATAAACAATTTCAAAATACATGATCATGACTTACTACATTATCAGCTTAATTACAATTTTATATTAATTGAACTAGCTTGAAGAAAATCGTTATTAACATGATTTCTTCGGGGTAATAATGTTTTGTGATTTTTGATTTAAACATTTACATAAAGGATTACTTGTATATTAATTTGTTACAACGGAAGATTTTCGTCATCACAAAAACCATATGAATAACAAAATAAATGTATGTCTGCAAAAATATCAACTATGGTAATGTAAATAATATTTCAAAATACCCTTCTATTTATTAAAAATATAATCGAATAGGTGCATGAAAAATTAGTGGCAAGATGACATAAAAAGGTATTTGATAGTTAGTTACAAGTGAAGCTAGTGTACAAAGTATTGTATTAGTAGTGTGGGGCACCAATAAGAACTTTTGTTTAATGTAAGGATGTAATCAATTAATAATAATCGCAAAACGCATCGTAGACCGCACTACGCGGCCTATACAACATTTCTCTCATTTCTCTGCAGCATTTCCTCCATATCCATCTCGGAACTGGCACGGGTTCAACTGTTAAAGAAAATAATATTGTTATCAATACATGTAATTAGGTGTCTGTTATGATCACTAGACCAATGAGGTAATTTTATCAAAATATAGATTACTAGCATCCGCCCACGGCTAAACCCGCGTGATATCTTTATAATTATAGCCTATGTTACTCAGTGTTATTATAGGATTCTGCTGGTGAAAGAACTTTGAAAACCGCTCCAGTAGTTTTTGAGTTTATCCATTACAAACAAACAGTCAAATATTATCTCTTTGTAATAATAATATTATTATACTATATAGTATAGACTTATTTATAAAGGTTCGTAATGGGGCTGATTGCACAAGTTGTGCACAATTTTCATAGCTATCTTCACCTTAGGGAGGTTCTGTCCTCGCGGGACATGAATATATTATTATTATGAATAAAAAAATCTAAACTCACTCTGCAGACCTTTAGGGCTTGGGGGCCGTAGGAGGTGATGGCGGAGTGTCACCACCATAGTCAGTCCATTTGGCAACAATCATGGCAGAGAATCATGATAAAATATTGTGAAAACATCCAAAGCACACCACATACAGTACAAATGACATGATATTAAAATGTTGGTTAATAAGTTACTTACGTCTCTCCACTGTGCGCCTGACTTAGTAGTCCCCACACCAACAGCATTTAGCTGGGCCGCCAACGCATCCCACCGAGAATTGACGCGTTGTCTATCGTGTGGTCCGGCATTGACCAAACGAACAACCGCCAAGTCAGCATATCCATCTGCTGTGTAGAGACTGAACTCTGTTAACCAGCATGCTGAAATATAAATTACATTAGTCGAAACGTACAGTACGTGTATAATGTAGGCGAAAACACTTCCGTCCTAAATTCCGTTTTATGTAGTCTATCCTTCAGAGAGGTAAGAAATTAAGTTTTGTCTGTTCTACGGTAAAGGTAACCTACAATGTGGGGCGAGCGAAGCGACCTTAGGAGTTCAGAGTACCCCGACTAGAGCCCTTTAGGTTTGAAGTATATGACAGCGCGGAGGACTCGTGCCACCTTGCACATCATTTGCTGCACTCTGACCGAAAAAAACCACTATTTCACTTTGCTGCATCATGTTCCACTGTTAACTAAATCATGTTACGATTGCCCCGTAACTATATCTCACTAATTTGCAATGGTCGAACATGAATTACGAGAACAACATACTTACTTTATGAAGTTCTTCTATTTCTTCTATATAGTATAAAATATAATCTTCAACCTTCTTCAACGGAATTTTCAGTTTTCATTGTTTATAAAAGCACAAACCATAGAGTATCTAACCACTACGTTACCACAGACTAGGCAAATGCCAAACATCGTTTGCGTCTAGTTATTAATTTTCATTATTTTTTATATTTTAATATGCATGTTTTAAAATGTAAATAATACAAAAACAGTCGGTCAATCTTTATTTAACTCAAAAAAGTGTAAAGTCAATTTAATAAGCAGAAATGGCACGATTAAAATAACTTCAAAAACATTTCAACGTCTCGAAACGAAACGAAAATAACGTTCACTTTGGCCGTTCACCGCGAACTGTATAATCTGTGCCGCGAACCCCAGTTTCGGAAAATTTTTTACGCGGTACCGGTATGTTCATATTCTTTTAATCGTATGAACTTCACCAAAAGTGTTGTTGTTCATATCCACCAGAGTTACGCGGTAGACCCGCAGATTTGATTTGATCTGAGTATTAAAAACTAGGTCCGCGGAATCACCAACAGTTCCCTAAAGGAATTAATCTCAGTTCTAATTGACCTTACCTTCAATATTTACAAACACAATCTAAATTGCATATAACTATTGTAATATTACCGACGTTTTCGCCGAAGGTTACGCGCTCTACGCCACGAAACACGACGCCGACAATACCTTATAGTGATAGTTATATCAATATTTTTATAATATGCTCCTACTATTCGTTTATAAGATAGTACTGTATTTGTGTATTTTATTCTATGGGCCTTTGTTACCTGACAGTAAATAAAATAATTACCAATCTATTACTGAACTCTAGAGGAGGCATAATATTATCACCAAATTATCCTTAGCGAAGTTAACAAGAAATATTAGAAGAAGTAGGTATTGAAAGGAAAGGTATAATAAAGTTTACAACAGGGTCTCTATAGGCCGAACGAATCTAGCGAGATATACAGGATAATTTTTTATGTAGTGCGCAAAATTTGCAGAGTGATTCAGTGTACGTTCCCAAATGCAACCGCAGTACAAAAATTCACTCCAAAACAAAATAAAAATATGATGTTGTATGCCTTGCGCTAGTAAATTATGCGCGTCCCCCGTACTAAGTCGAATTTTCGTTTTGTTTTAAGGGCGGCAACACATAACTGCGAATTCGCACCGCATCGCAAATATCTGCGAGTTCACTCGACGTATTCCTATCGGTTTAACCCTTTGAGTATCTAGACAGGAGGAGCCTTACCAACACTTTCCCCTCTGTCAAAAATTTTGTGCATAAAGTCATTGATGTTCTATAAAGTTTATAAAAACTAGTTTAAAATCGATTCCAACGCATATCATTAATCGTTTTCGAGCCGCGCGGTCATCATTCAGCGCTCCGTGAAAATGCCTAATTGTGATATTAAATCGTGCCAAAAAAAATCCAATACGTAAAATTTTCAGAAAGATGGAATTAACTTCCATATATAAGTATTTATTCATAATATTTGTTCTTGATTTTTATTGAAATTCAAAATCTTATCTTCATAAATAGGTATCGATCCTTCATTCGATTTGACATAAAATGAATTATGATTCGAATTCTACCACACAACAAAAAAGTTACGAGACTACCATTAGTGTACCCCAGTAAACCAAAATTTGCATGTCGATAAAATTATTTCTTTGAATTTTGTTTTGATCTTTTATAGAAAATACTTACCATAGATTTATTTTCTGATTGTGTACAAACAATTGTTTTATAATTTAAAAATAATTGATTAAAGTTAAATGTAACTTAAGATATTTTATCACACAGATTATCGTATTTATTTATTTATTATTCACTTTATTGTACACCTGAATACAACAATTTTGTAAGTAAAGGAGATTACAATTAGTGACCGACCGAAAGTTCGGTTTCGGTTTTGGCCAAGAAATCTAGTTACAGCCTTAGTTTAGGTTTCGGCCAAAAAATGGCCGACACTTTCGGCCGCGCCGAAACTTGAATTATTTCGTGAATGCACGCTGCGCCGCCGGCTCAGGTCGCCGCCGTCCTTTGTTAATCGCATGGAGTTGAGGTTGTGTTTTGCACATAAATGATTTTAGGTAAGTATTTCATATATTCGATTGGTATATTCGATTTAGATTTTAGTTGGATTTGCGTGTACATAGGTAATTGTTGTTGGATTATATTCTGTATCCTTATTTTAACATTTTTACCACCCAAACGAATAAGTAGATGCTATGATTTTACTGTGTGTGACCTTTATTTACTTAATTTTAACTATGAGAGAACGCGTAGGTATAGCTCGTGCGAATTACCTAGTCAGTCATCTCGCCTCGTCCGTTCCTGTTCATCGCGCTTGATGCCTAGCCAGTTTAGATAGGTACGTGTATTTTTTTCTATTTGAAATTCAATTATTAATTCATATTCATTTGCCCAATAAATTTTCCCTAATTAAAATTTATATTCACTAGATTATATTTATATTATAGATTATTTTTATTTATTCTTCACTAGATTTCAGTGTACAATAGAAATTTTAAATATGTTACTAATTACAATATTAAAGTACCTACAATGGGCGGCCTTATCGAATAAAGCTACCCGTCCATCCGTCGTCATCCGTCGTCTATCGTACTTCTAATCAAGTTTTTAAATTCTTTAATTGAATTCAAAATTGAAAATATTTATTTATATTAAACTGCCCACGCAGTTTTGTGATTTCATCTACCTTTTAATTTTTGGAGGGTAATGTGTAATTGTTCCATTTATTTTGCAAAGGCTGAGTAAAATAAAAATTTATGGCATCGCCCTTTATATTTATTATCACCATCAAACACGTTTTTTTTATAAATAATAATTTTCGTAGGGACACTATCGTTTAAGTACAAGAGTGTGTGAATGTTTACTATAACATGACATTTACATAACTTTTTCCTTTTCTTAAATTTAAATTATCGTAGTTTTAAATAATTAAAAAAAAAAAGTTTGTGTATCAGCTGTTTAATTTCATAGTTTCACGCGTAAATCCAAATGGACATTATCGATATCGATGAAAAGAAAATCGGTGGACTTCCCTTTACCTCCCCGCGCCCCCACTGACATTGACAGAATTTTTTGTTCAGTATATTACGCTAATGCCTCCTCCTGTCTAAATACTCAAAGGTTTAACCGTGTTGCGAATTCGTATCGCATCGCATCGCGGTTTTGTGTGGGCGCCCTTAAGTATATCCCATCCTAATACTGCGGTTGCGTTTAGGAACAGAGACTGAATCACTCTACAAATTATACGCACTACATAAAAAAATATCCTGTAGACAGACATGTCTAACTTGGTTTCGAACTTACGGTTGAAACAAAGTTGTTACTTGTTGGTCGTTATTGGTCATAATCCTCACAATTTTTTTTTTTTCTTTTTCGTCTTAAACAGCTCCAGAGATTGAGGAGTTAAACGCCTTGATGAAGCAATACTACGAACACCGCGATGAATTAAAAGAAATCAATGCAAACATCGTGCGTCTCGAGCAGTATCTGACGGACGCCAGCTCACAACTAACATCCCTGGCCGACAAGAACAAGCAGCTCGCGGCCCGACAGTGAGTGTCATTTACTTGTACACTTTGTTAACATGGTCCTGAGCTGTAGCTGACGACACCGATCACGACTGCTGACGCTGCTGTCCATCAAGAAGAGAAGTGGTACGGGACCGATCAATCGTGCGCAGGCGCGGATCCACCCTTGTGGGCACGGTGGGCATGCCCACTACACTATCGTTAGGCAATCGATAGGCTGATATGCCTTAATAAAGTAAAATTTATACTTTTAATTAAATCCAAAAGCTGATAGGTTTTTAAGCTGTAAAATTCATCAAAATCGGCTCCGTAGTTTGGAGTCTAGATGTAATATTGTGATGTGCAAACAAACACACATTTACTTTTGTAATTTTCGTGAGCAGACTAACATTTTACAGGTTTATTAATTTACCAGTATTCCTCCGCAGCTTCGTCAATGTCTTGGCCGGTGCGTCATACATTTTGTGAATGTCTCTGTTGTAGGAATGCAATATATCGATCGTGAGAGCTTCCGAAGTCCATCTAGCACTTGGTTGATTTTCGGATGACTGTGACCACAACCTTTTTTGAGGGCTGGATCCCTGATCGTGCGTTGAATTCACGGATGAATTACCTAGCGATTGTCTCTAAAGCTACAGTTTCGTAAGAGAGGGTAACCACTATCGAGCGGCCGTAAAAGACAGCCTTCTAAAAGGTAACCAGAGGTGTCGAATATGAACCGTATGGGCGTTTAACCAGGGTCATCATTCAAAACGCAATTTTATTACACCAGCTATATTTGAAACTTACGACGGCCGCTAGATAGCGGTACCTACCGCTCTCTTAGGAAACCCGAGCTTAAACGAAAGCTTGACATGACACACGCGCGCGTGCTCCTCTAATTCGTAACTCACAACGCAGGTTAGCAGTCTTGCGTAAAAAAAACGTTTCTTTTTCCTCTACTGTGAATGTGGAAACGGCTTGGTCCGGTCCGAAATCATTTGGCAGGCCGGCGCGCTGCATAGACTTATTTATCTCCCTAACTAAAGCAGTATGGACTCCTCATTAGGGCTCAATTATGGAGGCGCGCAACGACGCGCGGCGCGCAAATCGGCGTGCAACGTGGAGAAAGACTCGTATCTCCGTTCATGGAGAGCGAGCGAGAGAGCAACGCGCCGCTTTACGCGCCGCGCGACGTTCCGCGTCTCCATAGTTAAGCCTTTAGTCCTCATGACCGTTTACTTTTATGATCGATGAAGCGGTTTACTTTCAGTATTGGACGTCTACGGTGTGGAACTAAAGGTATTCACACCTATTTAAGTGTTAAATGATTATTTTAGGAGTGCGGCTGAACAAGGGTTGGAATACTCGCAGGAACGTATGAAGCGAAAGGAAGTACGCCTGGAACACGCGCGTAGCATCGTCAAACACAACGCCAAGCGAGCGCAGAAACTTGTGGAGGGCATGGACGATTGGCGAATATTCCAGGTATTATGTGATACTAGCCGAACAAAGTTACAGTGAGTATACAGTAACAACATCGTAACACATCGTCAAGCGAGCGCAGAAACATGTGAGTAAAGTTTAATCAAATTTCAGTAAGCTGAAAATGTAATTGATCGCAGCTCGGGGTGTCCTAATCGTAACTGCGACTAACTTGACCATTTTTAAGTAGTCAAGTGACAAAACTAAGACACATTGGAAAATCTATTGTTTGCGGGCGCCAGTGACTCGGGCAGAGTAATGAATTAGACGAAGTCGACAATTGCCTTCAATATGTTGTGTCCAGATGGCGCTGTGGAACCGCGACTACTCTGAAGCGGCGCACAGCGCGCTGTCGGCGCTGTGTGGGATGTGCTCCAGCATGCCCGCCATGGCCACGCGCTTCGCATCGCTCGTGGCCAGCACGGATGTGCAGCAGCACGTCGGCAAGAACCAGCGCCGGCTGCAGGCCTTCATACAGAAGTCAGTTGTTAGACCTTACACCCGGCTTCTCAATGGCGCCTCCGTCTCCGAGTATGATCGGACGTCTCCCGATTCTGCTCGACGGAGGCGGTGGCCACGTTAAAATTCTCTATAGCAGCATAAGAGTTTGAAATTCTGTCTGGTAGATGGCAAATATGGCAATAGGCTCGTCCCCTATTACATGGGACTCAATAATGGCATTGGCGAAATGTGGGGTACAACGGTACACCTCTGCCTATATAGTCGGACTATATTTACCCTTGCTTATTTTCAAAGCAACTTATTTAATAACTGATGAAGATTGTATTCTGATGATGCTATTTATTTTTACAGGATCTTGGCAGAGAAACAACATGATGACAAGAAAGAATCGTGCATAGAAATTGAAGGTAACGTGTACGATTATGCATTACCGTTGTTTAAAATTTTATAGCTGAATTCTTTTGGGGCTGCATAGTTTGAGTGTAAGTACTGTTAACGTAATGGTGAGATATAATATGCTCGGTTACATCGGTGCGACTCCCGCACCCATCTTTTTTAAAGTAGCTGGGATGGACTGCATGCGCATGTTGACATGGCTAGGGGGCGCCTGAGCTAGGTTCGCACCATGAAACCTAGAGACTGCCCTGCCGAGTGCTACGGGGCACTTTGGAGAAGACAACCGATTTGATTAACTGAATCATTTTTGTACTCTAATCATCATCTTTACGAATCTGGATGCTTGGCACTACATCGGGAATCTTATGTTGTGTAGTTAAGTTGTCATTGTTTCTTCAGCTTGGATGTAGATACTACCCAGTGGCGTGCACAGACATTTCTTACAGGGTAGGCAAAACCAACCTTAGTATTGTATTTTCAAGTTGACCGTCATCCTAAGACTTAAATTAACTGATATTACAGATATAATAACGTTTGTTTTACTTAATACTTAATTTATTAGGGCAGGCAGTGTCTTTTTGTCTTTATGGAGTGCACGCAACTGAATTACCTTCGTACTTGTTTCCCACAGCGTCTATATTCTCATCGTCGTCTGAATCAAATAAGAGCGGCGTGAGCATCGCCAGCGGGTACACGAGGCGCCTCGCCGGCTTCCGCAGACATCTCGCGCCCAAAGTAGAAGAAGATGCGGTATGTACCTACTCATACTAACGTAGCTACTTCATCCGAGTGGAGCCAAGCATGGTCGTGGCACGGATATAGATCATATTCATGCTCATGCCCATATTCATGCTTAGGCGATGTATTTAGAGGTGTCTACGAACAGCACAATTTGGCTCACGATCGGTAGGGCCGATCTGTGGACTTGTGAGTCGGGGCGACCCAACCGCCAACAAATGACCAGTCAACTTGTCTGTTGACATGCCGATTGGTAGGGACCCTACCGATCGTGAACCAAATTGTGCCGTTCGTAGACATCTTTTGAAAGACTCGTATTCTGGCAAAGTGGCGCGTGACAACGGCGACGACGTGCATACGCTCGTCTGAAACTCGAAACTATTAGCAATTGTACGGAATGGTATTCATTAGCGCGGCATACACTAACCCCTTTCTAAAACGCGGAATAAAATGTTAAGAATAACGTCAGTATGTACACAATGATACATTTTTAGAGGAATAAGCTTGCCTTATCTTTATTCCGTGTTAAGGCTAGATATTTAACGTTGAAACTAGTGACTATAATATGCTGCATGGTAGGTTGATTATTATTATTATTTATTCATTTTACTTTAAATAGAACGGCCGTAACCAATTATATTATACTATATAAAGACAACTATAATTACAAACATTAAATATCATAAGAAACACATTCATGCATTCTTCTCACAATACTTCATACATTCCGACAGAATCGTCTTCCATGCATCCGCAAACAAATCAAAGTCTGGGTTTGAATCCAGGAGAGCATTGAGCGCATTCAATGTCCGGGGTATGGGTGACTAAGAGTGCGCAACAGTTCGACATGAAGGGACCGCTAATAACTTATGTCTTCTGCTGCGATCTTGATGCCTGTTACGTTGCAATAGACAGATTTATATGCAGTCTAGCAGTATATTAATTTAAATTCAAATTATTGTTACTGATAGCCTGCATAATCCCACTGCTGGGCAAAGATCTCCCCTCATGATTTTACATGGTTTTTTTCTGAGCACATTTAGAAGCAGGGATTAGCAACTCTGATAAATCAACTATAAACCGTGTCGATATACATAACATTAAAAATGTAAATAATTTTATCAAATCATCAATCATATCTCTGGTTTTCACCGTACAGGGAGTAGATTTACCCCCTCTATTTTGACGGTTTTTAATAGCCGAATAATCTTAGGGATGAAAGTTTATATTTATGCGCTACCAGTCTTTTTACTGGTATACAGTTATAATTTCCTTCAATCTGTTTTTACAACTTTAATAATTATGGTACTACATATCACCCACTATTATAACTATGTGTTAGCCAGGGACTTTAGATGTGTGCACGGTGGCTTTGATTTTGGTTGTGGTAACTAATAATAGTTTATCTACACACATATCGTAAAGTTCTAATTATGAATAATCTAAAATAGTACTATAATGACAGACTTTATGCACATATGCAAGTATAATGAAATTTAAAAAAATATTACGATACCTACAGTTTCCTTAACAAAACAATGCTATAAAATATATTTTTTTTCTATTATAGTACACTTCGGTTCCACCAAGAAGTTTTCAATTCAATTTTTGTTTTGGCGCCAATATCTAAGATTTATTGCCAGTGGGCGCAGGCCCTAACAGTCACTGCGCAAGCGCCTTAGCGCGCGCCAACATAGACAATGTACAGCCGCTATAAAAATTTATTGAAGTCTCCTTGGTGGATCCGAAGTGTACTTTAATAAAAAAATAAACTTATTCTATAGCATTAATTAAGAAAATTGTATCATAATAAAACTTTTTAATTTTATTATAGTTGCATGTGCATAAAGTCTGTCATTATAGTACTATTTTTAAATTCATAATTACAACAGTACTTTACGATATGAGTGTAGTTTAACTAATTCTTTCAAATATTAAAATTAATTTATTTTGTTTTTCAGTTGATCGACGACATTCCTGAAGCAGGTAATCTCAATCTATCAATAATTTTCTTCTTATTCATTAAGATATTATTATCACAAAATATGTTAGTTTAATTATAGATGTAGCTACGTATAATAGTTTACTATATTTATAATATATAGTAGTCACTCTGTGAATTTATTATTTTGCAGCGCGTCGGTCTACTGTGTCACTGCGCGTCATAACCCTGGGCCTTGAGGAGACGCAAATAGTAGAACCGAGCGGCCCCCGAACTTCGAGAAAATCTCTTCGTTGAGGGAAATACCTATTGGTTATAATTTTATTGACTGTACCTACTGTATGTACGAATAATAAACTAACGGTCAAAAACCCCCGACTCCAACTAGAAAAGGAGCTGTAACTTTTTAACGGCTGAACAGATTTTCATGAAACATGGCTAAGAACACTCGGGAAAAAATTATCTATGACACAAAAAACTAAACTAAAATCGGTTCATCTGTTTGGGAGCTACGATACCACAGACAGATACACAGACACACAGAGAGACACGTTAAACTTATAACACCCCTCTTTTTTGTCGGGGGTTAAAAAGCTCCTGTTTATATTGTATACTGTAAATGGTTTTTTTATTACAACAACATGCTAGTTAACTGAATAAACGCAAGAACGCATATAGGTATCTACTTCAATTATTATTCGATCAAAGTTTTTATTAGGTAACTACCAGTTTTATTTTTTAAAGAAAATATTCTTTTTTCGAGTCTCTAGTCCTTTGGTGGTCTTCGGTCCAATTCGGTGGTCTGGATATGGTTTAGCGAGCGAATATACAGGAGTATGTACCGTGAGGACGGGTATGAACAACGCAGCGTTTATTCTGCAACATTGTGTAATACGGGTATTTAAGTTATTTATTAAAACTCTGGTAGGTATCAGTGGCGAAGAGTCCATACAACCAGATTCCCTTTAGGAATTGGTTAATGCATAGACCAACAGACATTGGAGTAAAGGAGCGGTTTTTGGATTTTTTCGCTGTTAGTGGTAGCCGAAATCTTGATGCTTGTGTTATGACAAATTATGCATTTATTGTCTTTTTTTTTGTTGCGGTATTTTTGGGACTGCTTCCCCTTTGAGAATTTTCACCCTTCGCCACTGGTGGGTATGATCCATAAACTGATTATATCGTCTATCATGTTTTGCTGTTACCTTCGTTCCGTTCGTTTGAGACGCCCGACTTCCCGAGCTGAATGATTCATGTCAATAATAATAGTTAAGTTTCTGATCTTTCATTTTGTACTCTAGTAGGCTTTGAGATGCTCTAAGCTAGTAGGTAATATTTTGGTTTTAAAATTATTAGGGGTAGGTAGGTACGGCTGGAATATGTGTATTAGTTTGTTTGCCATGTTTCTTGTGAGTAAATCTAGAACGCTAAATTTATAAAATAATGCGGTGCTTAATAAATATTAGTTAATTAGACGGGTAAATATTTTTTATCTGAAAATGAATAATATGAAATAAAATAAATACACACCTATTAATTTTGTTTCATTTTTAGGTACCTACCTCTGTTTTTCATTTCTTTCATATTTTGTATCAATACCTACATGAAAGGGACATTTTTTATGGGTAGGTAAGTAGTAAACGAAAACAGCAAGTATTACTTTAAATTTTATTACAACATTTCATTTTTTCGTGTTTCAGTGTTTTACATTTAGCTTGTCATTATGGTACTTTAGTCTTCGTAATGACACAACAAACACTGTTGGCAAGAAATAATTCTTTCATACATTTAATAACAAAATCTTTTTGTTTGGTGGGATTGTCATTTCAAAGTTATTGTCAATATACTAAATACGATTAGGAATCTATTGCGCAAGTCACTACCCAAGCATCTGGCTTCTACTTTATATTGTGCTAAATTCAGTAAAAATAACTAGGTAAGTACATTCTGTGCTTGGTTCAAATACATTTATTGATTTTGATATTTACAAACGAACACCAGCTGTGGTAATACACATATTGGTAAGTTCCTACCTTTCTAGTCCCGATCCCTAAAAGGACATATTGTACATCATCATCATCATCATCAGATCATCATCATCAGACAGAAATATAAAAAATCGCGAAAAAAATAAATCTGCTGTTCCATACATTTCGTTGAGTAATATTGGATTATTTGTATGGAACAGCATTTTTTTTTTTCCCAATTTTAAGTAAAACTTGTTCATATTGATGAGTACCTACATTATCTCCATAACGGAATCGGGACTGGAAAGGTAAGACATTGTTTTTTTTTTCAAGTGGCAATTGACTAATTTTTCCATCATACTTACATGAGACCAATTTTTACACAGGACAGTAAGTACTTAGGCATAATCTTCTTAATGCATGAAAAGGTAAGTATAATGATAAAATTAAATATTACCTTAGTTTTCAAATGCTGAAGGCGCATGGGTGGAAGGAAATGGCAGTGTTCAGCCTCATGACTCATGAGCAAACAAATATATAGATATGGTATTCTATTAGAAGTCGTCGCCATGTACTTAGATCATCTACCTTAAATAATATTAGCATTACTAATTTATAAAACCATCACACAAGCTCCAATCATAAAAATGAGCATTATCATGTTTTTCACAAACATGGTGTCTTGTTGAAGAGCCTAGCCAGTCTGAACCTTACCAATATAACTAAATTAGTACCTAAGTGAACTGTGCATTCTTGAATACTACCCAAGGCCTCGCATTGGTAGTAAGTAGGCCGTGGTCTACATAATAGGTGCTAATAGGTACAGAGGTCAGGCAAAAGTATTTTACTCAACTCAAAGGCCAGTTCTCTGGGGTGCATTTTACATTTTAAGATATGATAACTGTATTCTGAATAAATATTTAGTATATAACCAAAACATATACATCCATAAAACAAAGTAAAATAGAAGAATTTAATGAGTATAACATTCTAGACATTAATGAAGTGACCTATTGACATTTTCTTGTATGAAATGAAATCACATAAAATGGTATAAATAAGTAAAACTAAGACAGTAAAAAATATATTAAAAACAATAATTTATAATTTAATAATCAAAATATGAAGCATTTGTTTCAGTAATTAAAAATACTAAAGAATAATATTACACATTCTCATTCTAACACTGTTGACCAAAAATACTACATACCTACACAAGACAATTCACCACAAATTTAACATTCCTACATTGAAATTTAGCTATTCGACAAAAAGGACACAATGGCTGGAATAGTAGCTGCCCGGGCCGAACAGCATGGGGAATTCTATTGAGAGCAGGCTATGCCTCATGGGCTTGCGTCGTACCGTTCGCCTCTTACGAGCCCGCCTCACTTCGCGCCGCCAATTAGGCCTTTCACCAATATCAAACAGTGTTAGAATTTCAAAGCGTCATAAGTCAGGAAATCGCAGTGGGTCCTCTATATAGTCCTCAGGTATAACAAACAGATCAGGTGCAATATCTTCACGGAAATCAAATTTTTGAAATGTTATTTTAGCTGTCACTGTTGGCAAAATAGGTATATCAATTTTTACAGGGAATCCTCTAGGCAATTTCATCGCCACAAATTGTCGTAATTTCGCGAAATGTTTGAAGGGTGCAATCACTTCTAATACATTCAACAGCATATCCACACTCAGGGGAAAATCATCACTCATAGCAATAGTAGCTCGGAAATTCCTAGAGGATTCCTTGTATACCAGCTCTCTGCCTAGGCTAGGGTATAGTCCTGGAGGAGACAATGCATATGAGGACCAATCTACATTGCTATCAGGTGGAGGATTCAGTGAAGCACGGCGTGTAGGCTCACCATTTGTATCCAAATTTTGTGTATTTCCCTTTGTAAGGCTTTCAATGATAGCTTTATTTTTTTGGAGGTCATCTGTTGATAGATGTTCTCGTCTTTTACGTGACTCTAATACAAGACCTGTGATAGTATAAATATCACTCCTGTATAGTCCTGCAACAGTTTCTTTACGGTCTTCACGAAATATCCAACCAGACTGGGCCCTTGTAAACGAAATCCCCTTGGTCGACATCTGAGCAGCCAGTATGTCACTAGACATAAGAATGTCTACTTCATCTTCTATTTCTGTTTCAGTTTCTTCATAGCGTACTCGTTGATACACTTTAGCTTTATTATCTAACACAGTGAGTGATTCACTAGGTGGTTTCTCTCCTTGGAAAATAAAAGATATATCACCCCTTTCCCATTTCATGTCGGTGAAATCAACTAATGTGGTATCTAATCTGATTCCAGAACCAGACTTATAAATTTTGCATACATCTGATGGTAATATCCTGGAAACAAGGGGCACCCATGAGTGGAAATCCCATTTGAGTTCCATGTAGAAGTCTTGTATTTGAGCAAGAGCTCTGATTAGATCAGGCCTTCGGCGCTCCATCTGTTCTCGCGCTTGCTGTTTCAGTTTACGCACTAATGATGATATGGTCTGGCGGTCGCCGTAACTGATCGCTTCGGCTAGCGGCGACCAGCCAGCGAGGTTCTTAACCTTGACCGGCGCGCTATGCGCGAGCAGCAGCTGAACGCACTCCTTGTGCCCGAGCATGACGGCCAGGTGCAGCGCCGTGTTGCCGTGTTTGTCTTTACGAGCCACATCGTTGTTTCTTAGTAACGACGACAGCTTTCGAACATCACCAATAAATACACACTCGTGGAGTGGACACGTATCGTCTTCTTCACTAAAGTTAGATATAGACATTTCGCACGCACGGTTATTTCTAAATCATTACTTTCATTGATAACTAATTAAATAGGAACTTGGAATGGAAACAATTTTGATTCTAATCTAATCAAGGAGATAAGAAAACGGCTTCATAATTAGACTGACTTCACCTGTATTGAAAAATTTCCTACTTAATTGTGCAGTAACAAACTTATTTTTGAAACCATAATATTTATTCATATGTATTTACACTAAACAAAATTATTATTTTCTTTCTTTTACGAAATGTAATGTCTCCATCATCGTTTTTTTTTTTTTTTTTTTTTTTCTTTAATGAATGGCAACTGTAGCCATAGCCATTTTGCCAAGAAACATGTTTTGTTGATATTAAAAGTTAGGGAAACGATATTTACAATTTAAAATTAATCGAAATTTTGTAATCAGTAAAGTACTTTTAAAATATAAGATATTTTTAACAATATGTACACATTCTAAATTCTAATGTTATTGGTTATAATAAATAAAGATAAATATTTATATATAAACAAATTATTACTTGATAATAATACATGGACAGAAGTAGGTAGAGGTATGTTAATAGAAATAAGATTGTTATAAAGCAAACTATGGTCATATTGTGGACAAGAAAGGATTATGTGATTAAGATCTCCGACATCAGTTCCACATTCACAAGCAGCGCTATCAATGATATTAATTTTGGCAAGATGTGCTGGAGTGCATACATGGCCAATCCTCATCCGAATTAAAACTGTTGTAATTTGTTTGCTGAAATTGGTTTTGAAAAACCAAGGTTTACACTGTATAGAATTTTGAATTTTGTAGTAATATCTACCTTTGACTTGACCACTGATTGACCAAGCATTGTTCCAAGACTCCTGGAGATAAATGCGAGGTAGAGCCGCCAAGTCATGGCAGTAGTTTTTGTACGGAAACAGATCACCACTCTCAATCGCATCCCTTGCAAGACAATCAGCTCTTTCATTTCCCTTAATACCAGAATGTCCCGGAATCCATGCGAAAGATACATTATATCCTTTCAAGACACATTCATGTAATTTCTTCCTTATATCTATTATTATAGGAAAATTCGATTTATTTTTAAAAGGGAATTTTGCCAATGTTTGCAAAGCACTCAGAGCGTCTGAAAAAATGTTAGTTCTCTTTAATTTCATAATAATTATGTATTCAATTGCCTTTAAAATTCCGAAACATTCTCCAGTAAAAACTGATGTTTCCACGGGTAATTTAATCTTTTGTACAATATTATACTGGTGATGATAAACGCCAACTCCAACACAACTATTTGACGAAATTTTAGATGCATCGGTGTATATATGATGCCAATCATGCCAGTTTTGGTCGACAATGCAATTAAAACTTATAGTAGCATTAATATCATCCTTTTTAACCGAGTTTAAGTGAATATCGGGACTTATAATTAATGATTCATAATTTGAACTAAATAAGGGATAAACTAAAGAACGGTGAGTGGGCGCTTGAAGAGACATAAATTTTCGGAAACTAACTACTAAACAAGGGGGCTTTTTATGAGTCCAATAACTAGCCTTATTAACGTAATCTGAAAGAGATTGAAGAGTTGAAAATAAAGGGTGGTTTGAAAACTGAAGAACACGGAAAAAAAATTTGTCTGATAAAAACTGACGTCTTAAACCTAATGGAGGTTCTCCACATTCCACCTGCAAAGCATTGATGGGACTTGTTTTCATAGCACCGGTAATGATTCTTAAAGCTTTGGACTGAATACCATCTAATTTATGAATAGCAGATTTATTGCAAGGCTCTAACAAAAATAAACCGTAGTCAATAACACTTCTGATAACAGCATTATAAATTAATTTCAGTGAAAAAGGATGAGCCCCCCACCAAACTCCAGCAAGACACCGAATAATATTCAAGAGACGTTCGCACTTCCCAACAACATATTCGGAATGTGGAACGCCTGATAATTTGTTGTCTAAAATGACACCTAAATATTTAGCACTGCTTTTAACAGGAATTAAGTTACTGTCGTATTTTATGATAACTGGAGGTGGCAATCTCATTCTTGAAAAAAGAACAATATTACTCTTAGAAGTAGATAACTGTAAGCCATTCTTATCTAACCATTGTTTGAGAAGAATTAATGATGAGGTTACAGAGCTAGAAACTTTATCTATTGATCGACCAGAGTGATATAAAAGTAAATCGTCAGCATATTGCAGAATCTTAACTTCATTATTAATTGAAGACTCCAAATCATAGGCGTAAATATTGTACAACAGGGGACTAAGAACGGAGCCTTGTGGAAGACCTCGCCATAAATGTCTGGATTTTTTAGGACCGGATTCATCAAGTGAAATATTAATAGTTCTGTCATATAACATATTTAAGATAAAATTACAAAGAATTGTGGGTACATTTAAATCGTTGAGTTTTTTAAAAAGAATATCTAAAACAACATTGTCATACGCGGAAGTTATATCTAAAAATGCTGCAATTACTGATTCATTTATGGAAAAGGAAGTTCTTATATCTGTAATGAGGATACCCAAACAATCAATGGTGCATCGGCCTTTTCTAAATCCATATTGGCTCTGCGATAATAAAATATTATTTTCAATAAACCATTCAAGACGAATTTTGATTAAATGTTCAGCAATTTTACAAAGAACGGATGACAGTGCTATTGGCCGATAGGCTGATACATCATTAGGTGATTTACCTGGCTTTAAAATAGGAATAATATTTTGGGACTTCCAAGATTTGGGAAAATTACCTGAAATCATAATTGAATTTAGGATATCTAAATAGACGAATAGTGTTCTATCAGAAAGGTGACTGAAAAAGGAATAAGGTATACCATCGTCACCTGGAGCTGAATCTTTAAAGTTACATAAAACACCTTTTAATTCAGATAGTGAAAACGGGGAATTTAATAAAGAGTTAGAATCAGAAATAGGAGAATACATAGGGAAAGAAGATAAAGCTTCTGAAGGAGCGGTTGGTGGAGCAAGTCTGTCTAAAAATTCATCAGATAGATTTAGAGGAAAAGTGGAGGTAGAAGAGTCATTAAAAGCTGCTCTAAATTTTCTTATGTTACGCCAAACTACAGATGGACTTACTTCAGGAGAAATGGAAGAACAAAATGTTTTCCACCCATCCGACTTCTTTTTTTTTAAGAGTTTGTGAGTTTCATTCATCACTATAGAAAGATTATCAAAATTTTCAACAGTAGTTTGACTACAATATGTTAATTCTGCAACTTTTCTTCTCTGAATGGCTGCAGTGCAATCATTGTCCCACCAGGGAGGAGATGGAATCCGGTTCACGCTTCTATTTTTAGTGGGAAAATTTTCATCAGCTGACTCGATTAAAATCCTTGCTAAAGTTTCGGCACAAATAGTTTCATTGCCATTGTGAACCGTCGAAAATGACTGGATCTTTCGATCAACAGAACATGAAAATTGATCCCAACTATTGTTATTGCTGTCAGGCAATCTATACTTTAGGCGGGGATTTTGTCTCGTTAGTGGTTTGTTTTTAAATGGGAAATTAATAATGATAGGAAAATGATCACTACCACAGCTAGAAGGAAAAATGGACCACGATAAAGTGCATGCTAAATTGGGGGTACATAAAGAGAGGTCAATTGCACTCACACCTACAGTAGGGCTGTTGCGACGTGTAGGTTCACCAGTATTTAAAACGCACAGGTTGTGGTGATCTATAATATTAAGTAACTCGTCACCATAATAGTTATTTGAAGAACACCCCCATGACATGTGATGACAGTTGAAGTCTCCTAGTATAATAAACGGTTTGGGTAAAGATGAAAATATATTATTTATTTCAGATAAAGTTTCGTTTGAAGGGTGAGGAATATATAAAGATACATAACATATATTATTTACAACAGCAGCGATAATTGATAAATTATTGCTATGAGAAGGAAGAGGAAGAAAAGAAAACGAAAAAGATTTTTTGATGAGTATAGCTACTCCGCCATACCCATCGGACCTATCCTCTCGAAGACATGCATAACTAGGAATCCTAAATAAGGATTCTGGTTTTAGCCATGTTTCTGAGAGAGTTATAATAAAAGGGTCATACTTTCTAATCAAATACAAAAGATCACTTTTTTTACCGCTAATGCTGCGGCAATTCCACTGGATCAACCGAGCTGGAACGAGATCCATTATTTGAGTTATTAATAAATTGAGAAAGTAAAGGGGCAACGTTGTTCGGTGAAATTAAATTACACTGTGTTAAAAGATTTATTAAGGCAGTTATGATTTCAGTAATTGTCGGATTATTAGGTTGTGAATTTAATGCACAACCATTATTTGAAGAAGGAAAGGTGAATTCTTTTACTAAATTTTCATGTGCTACGCGGTCGTATCCTTTCACAGATTTTGGCGGATTACGTGGTTTAATAAATATAGTTTTTTTATAAGAACTTGAAGATGGATGGAGGGGAGTTTCTTTTGATTGGATGTTTGATTTGGAAGACAATATATCAGCATATGATTTTGTTACCGGTTTATGTAATTTAGACGCTTCAGCATATGTGACGTTACTTTTGGCCATTGTCATTTTTATTTCAGTTTGTCTTATGTACTCTGGACATGACTTACTTGTAGCTAAGTGATAGCCAGAGCATAAACAACATGAGAAATATTCTTCTTCCACTGTGCAAATGTCACCTGAGTGACCTTCCTGACCACATTTAAAACATCGTGGTTTACCTCTACAGTATGTTTTTGTATGCCCAAAACGGCAGCATTTATAGCATTGTACAGTTGGGAATGTGTACAACTCAACCGGTAGGGAAGTAAAACACATAAAAACACGTTTGGGAAGTATTTGCCCATCAAATGTAATAACCACGGATTGTGATGGTTTCCAGATAGGGGAATTATCCACCATTACTTTATAATTGAGGCGACGAGCTTTTAGTATATTACCACAGCCTATAGGAACATTTATATTATTGATAATTTCCTCCGGCGTCAATTCTGTGGGAACACCCTTTATTAAACCTATCCTAGTTGTGTTGGATGTCGGGATGAATGCTTTAAAATTACTAACAGACAAAATATTAGAAGTAACAAAAGAGTTGGCATCCTGATACGACACAAAAGAGAGCGATAGTCTGTTTCTACCAATCTTTTTTAAACTACCGTTAACAATGTTAGCGAAGTTATGTTTTTTTAAAAATCGTCCAAATGTTACTGGATTTAGTGTGGTAGAACCTTCTACCTGCTGTCTCTGAACGTGGACCGAATATGGGGCAGCATCCGACGGGTCATACATTTTCCTGCCCACCGGAGTAAAAATTTTGTTTTTATTGTTATCATTGCTTCCGCTTTGATTTAATTCTTGTGTTATTGAGCTACTCAAGGAAGAAGCAGTGATTTCATGAATATCATTTTGTTTATGGTCTTTGGTAATTTCATTATCATCACATAAGCAATCATTAGGGGTTAGTTTGGTTACATCCGAACCAGTTTTCCTTTTTCGTTTTTTGTTACAATGTTTACAAACTCTAACTGTCTTTGTTCTTTTTCTCGTATTTTTGGTGGACACAGAAGCATCTGTATCCATACTTGAGGCATCATTGCTAATAGTGATGCAATGAGATACCTGAAGGTTCATTCCTCCCGGGTCCACAATATCAGGAGGCTCGTCCATATTGATTACATATATTACAATTAAATAATAAAAAACTTACCAAATCTTCACTAATACTACAGTATATACACTACAAACACAATAATTATTTATACAAAATTACTCTACTGATAAATTTACAAGTGAAAAAATTAAATTCAAGTTTGAGAAATCCAAAAACACAACCGCGCAATTCGAAGTTTCCCGCCCTTTTCCTCCCATCATCGTTTTTAGGTTCTGTTCCTTTACTTTAAATGATAAAATGTTATGTTAAACATCTGATTACTTATGTCATTACTTTTACTCGCACAAAAATAGACTATAGCTATTCTGCTGTCAGAAGTTATCATGCTAAAGTAGGTAAATATTGCAGGCTATGGAACTTTTCTTTAGTTTTCACTGCTCTAGTGTTGTTATAATAAAAATGAATAGCGCCTAAGAGTATTTTTCATTGGTATTTTTGCTCTAAAAATAGCGCACTTTTTGAAGAACCACCTACTGCGGACAAAGTTAGTTAGTCGATTATATCAATTAGATCATCAGATGATCCGGTAATATTTAGTAGATTTTTAATTAGTCTGTCCAACGAAAGATTCCTAGAATAAAGCTAGAACTGAGTATCTAGAACAGATACTCAAAGAGCTAGAATGTGAAATACTTTGAGTATCTAGAACGTGAAATAGCATCAATTAGCATGGAACTAATATGTGAACAACTGGAATAATATCTCTTGTAAAATCGTGGTCATACGTAAACTTTTTTTAAAAAGTGTTACTTCAATAAGTATACTCTCATTGTGACTCGTTTCTCTTTATCAGCGGATCTCTGTTTCTTTTACTTCTTCGGTGTGGCTAACAAATAACAATAAATCATGTACTATCCGTGCGGATGAAGAATGGGAGTGAAAATGGCGTTGCCTCTATTCACCTCTCGTTTGCACACTAACGCTGTCTATAGTCTATTCTATACTCACACGAGCTGGTAGCGTCCACAAAACAAAAACCATTAGGTAGGTAGGTACAAATTTACGTCCTATTTGTCTTACAAAGCGTACTCACCATAACTTGAAAGAGACGATACCAAACCTATTGCCGTCCTTCATTCTTTTTTAAAATTCAATTTCTAGGTCAGATATTTAGGGCCACAAAAATTCTTTCGACACCTTGTTCAAGTTCTTGACATATTAATTGGTGTAAAGTCAGTGAGGAAAGCTTCAATTTTTTTAAATCGCCGCCATTTTAGTTGTCCAGTCAGACTCTAGTAAAGTTTTTGGATAAGTAAATAATTTGTTAAAATTCTCCGTGGTAGGTAATTAGGTATGTTTAATCTTGCTAAGTAGTTTGTTGAATTTGTACAATTAGTGGTATGCAAAACTAAAAGAATATTTAATAGGGTAGTCAGTTTTATTATAGCTGCACAGTAAAACAAGGAGCAAAGTTCAACAAGAAGGAAATCTGGATATCTTTTACCTACCTTTTATAAAAAATAAACTACACTCCTGCAATTTCGTTAATGCCGATCGGCACCCGACGTGTTTGTACCGTTCAATGGATAAATATCGGCACTTTCTACTAGAAATAAGTAAGATTACTAGGCATCCATTACTCATATAATTGTATAAAGTACAGGTGACTGGTAGAATGAGGGAATCATTGAAGGAGGGTATTGTACTCATCATTATGAACAAGTTTTTTCATAATGATGAGTACAATACCCTCCTTCAATGATTTCTTCGTTCTACCAAGATTTGTCTTTTTTTTTAAATATCGCAAGCTAATTCACTCAGATTTGTTAGAACAGTGTCAATTAAGTTGCTCATTTTGACAGTACTAAACTAGACTGAACGTATCTGTCACTTTCATTTTCTATTGAAACGGAAAGAGACAGCATTTATTTTAGTTTAGTCTTGTCAAAGTGTGCACCAGAATCGACACCAAACTCTACTTGGGTCAACGGGGTGCAACGGGGTGAACGGATCAACTCCTGACAACTCTACAGGAAACTGAGGAAATAGCAACACCAGGGTTGCCAAACGCAGAACTTTGTTTTTTCTCGTACACAAAAAGTCTCATATTTTGGCTTTCCAACCTCGTACAAGCGAGCAAGCAAGCCGACAGTGGGAAATCATGTTATAATACAAAAATCTGGTCTATGCCGATTTTTTATGCTATTTTAGTTGGTACTTAGAATGTACTTAGGCTGACATTCAGAGACGACAGAAACGAGTCTACGCGTGAACTTACGCTTCCATCTGTCAAAATTTGTTCGTAAGTTTGACAGATGGAAGCGTAAGTTCACGCTTAGACTCGTTTCTGTCGTCTCTGAATGTAAGCCCTACACTAGTTGTTATTAAAAATGCAATATTTATGGAGATTAATTAATATTAACGATAATTAATAAATTACAGACTTAAATGCAAGGGAAATTGAATTAAATTATAAATAATTTCATAGAAACTTCCCATTTTGAAAAAATCCGGTCTAATACCTAATTGTACGAGCCGTGTCCTCGTACCTCGTACACCAGACCACAAATCTTGTATTTGTACAAGGAACCTCGTACGGTTGGCAACCCTGCAACACGAAGTAGAAATACTACCTATTCGTTTTCTTAAAAAATCGCCTACCAGCTCGATAAACAACTCGATTGTATACGTTCTCGTCGAGCGTTGTCCGTGTCTTGGAAAACTGGAAAACTGATTTCAATTGTAGCATTGACCCATCGACCCCACTAGATGGCTCTCAAAGCATTGTTTTGATTTGATCGAGTTTGATTTGAAGCGCAGAAAAAAGTTGACAGATGCGCGTAGCAGTGATACGCCTTGTAGTAATTTATTCATTTTCCTTAAAAACAGTGGTAATTCTCAATGAATATTGACTTATTTATAAAATATACAATCTATTATTTTCTTAAAAATTGAAGTGCGTACCTATTGTTACGTTGGTTTTATAAATCGCTGCACCTGAGACTTTGAACGATTGTATCACTATAGTTTTGAACAGTTTTGAAGATAAGATTAGTATTGATTGAAAATTTTGTTTGGTTTTTACTATATCTTCGATTGCTTTCTTTGGTCTTCAAATACTCTCGATGCGTTATCACATGATATTGTATTATCTGAGACATAAGTTGTTATTGTGATTTAGCGGCGCGGCGTCATCAAATAAAATATATGAATTGACTGTAAAATTTCCGGCTGATTGCTCCTGATCTAGCGAGGCAAATTAGCAATAATGTGAGTATTAATTCTATTGTGTACCATTTATAATCGAGTGGCATTTTACCCAGTGTTGTGCATTTGCTCTAACTGTATTCATCACAAATGAGGTACCTATGTTCATAGTGCATTAACCAAATAAACCATTCTAATCAACTGTAGGAACTATATAAATAAGTATTTGACATTATAAAAAAGAATAAATACTGGATGTGTGTATTGTATAGTAATTTGAAGTAATTTTCCATGTGAATCTAAGATAAATATTAGAGTACCTACATTATTCATTTATGTAGGTATTATGTACCTACGTGAATGGTTAATCCAGTTTAGTAATAATTTTAGTATGTTATAACTTGTTTCATAGTATGAGTGGAGCAGTTTTGTAACTGCTATGACTTTGTAGACCTAAGTGATTACAATGCATGATCTGCAGTTATAATTGACTCATAAAAACATTTAAAGTAACTTTAATCTGGATGGTATTACTACATGCCTAAAACAGGAAGTAAATTAATTGTTATCTTATTCCTAAATAAATTTTTTTTTTTTTGTTAAGCAATTCAGTTCAATCACCCATATTATGAAGTAGGTACCTACTTATAAGCACAATGTAAGCACATCATTCTTTAAATAGCCACCTTCTGTAGTTGTTCATAATAAATTCAAAGTCTGGGATAATTGCAATTGAACCACTTCATAGAAATAGATAACATAGTAAAGTAGATAAAATAGATAATATTTTATTTATTTATTACTTATATATTAGAAAAAAAAATACATAGATAAGGAACACATGAGTACAAAGGTATCTAGTGGTTGCGGGTCCCGGGACACTTATACATATAGCTTGATGAAACGAGATGTACATAATTATTAAGTCAGAAGAAGACAGGCAGGAAGTCTGAGGAGTTTAGAGCCATCACAGTACAATAAATTATAACAATACAAACGTGATGCTATAAAATTTCTAAAGTTATTTATTAGATATTGTCCCACACATTTATGGGCTTCTTTTGAGTTTGAATAATAGTTGTTTTTAAAGTCAGCCATTGTCTTAAGCATTTATTGGTCATTATTCTTATACATGTAGTTAAAAGTCTATAAACAGGCTCTTAAAATGCTTTGTATCATAAATCTTTCTTATATTTCATGTCATATGGAAATATGTGTATAGGCATCTGTATATTGTTTTAGAGGCCTTGCTGTAAAAACCCCACACCCAAAGTAGGGTGTGCTCCATTGACCACTGCAAAGAATATTCATGGTGAAACATAATTATGTATATCAACAAACTTGGCAGGCACATTACGTGTCACAGTATGACATTATTGGTGGGGCCAGGCTGTATCCATTCATCTATTCAAAAAGAAATGCCTCTTCACACCCAATGGGACTATCAAGGGTTAGCCCTTCAGTTATCCAGAGGTTTAAAAGTTTAGTATTGAGTGTCTTCTATTCTAAACAGTAATTCTTATTCCAAGCGTTATCAGCTAGATTTCATAAAGCAAGTAAGTTTGAGGCTTAGAATTTTAAATATGGAATTTACATTAAAGTACCATCATGCCTGTGAGCAACATATTCCATTACAAACCCATCTTATAGTGTGTTGATTGCATAAACTGTAGTAAAAGGAACTATAAAGTTGAAAATAAGGTTTTTTCTCAAATTTTGCGTCATTTTATGGGGGTTGATAGACATTATGACTATTTTTTAAATAAAAGACATAAGCACTTAATTTGGTAATAAGATTTTAGAATATACAGCTTAAAAGAAATATCATCATATTGGTCTAATATATTTATATTAAAGAAATAATAATTGACAGAAAATGAAGTAATACTAAGAAAAGAAAGCTTATCCATTCAGGTTTTGACTTTTGTGTAAGAGTAACAGAGACTAACACAATTGACTGATATATTATAACTCATCGCTGTATGTAACAAATGAAATGGATGGATGAATTAAATTTCGAAAACTTACGATTTTAAATTTCGGGGTATTCCCGGAACCTACCAAGGTGGTGGTAAAGATTGCGCGTGTGTGCGCCGTGGTTTTTAGGGGTGGTTTCAGTTTGTGTTTCAGTGTTCGCCATGGTTTTTGTTTTTGATGCAGTGAAAAAGACATACCTGATAGATTTTAATTGGTCATGTTATAGGTTAATCATTTCCACCATGATTTTATAATAAGAAAAGCTTGCCAGGCTTTCCAAAATATTACTTACTTATTACTCGCAATGATTGATTAAACTCGCATGAAATTAAATCAGTGCCATAAACCAAATCAGCCTGCTGCAGCCCACTGCTGGACTTAGGCCCCTTCTAAGCTGTACCAACCTGCAATGCAATGACTCAATAGTTATTATGTCAGCATTAAAATTTCATCTCCATGCTGCTATTTTTCCAGTATTATCTATATCGACAAATCGGAGACTTTGGATTGGTTATACTATACAAATCCGGTTTCTTTTCAAGTTTATGGTATTCCGTCGGGCGCCTACCGCATGACCTTCACGATAGTTAGAGAGAACCCGATTATGCAGTATGATGTCACAAGTCAACAGTAACACGTTACTTCCTGTGAGTCACACGAAGAAATGGGGTGTATTCAATATTCATGCGGCTGCACTCGCGTGTTATTTTTAATCCTATGCTTACTTTAAGCTGGGCTATAAGATTGTCCCAGTGCTTGGTATAAATACCGAAAGCACTCCAGTTTGTACTGACGTTGATGATAGACGTAGGCTGTTGTTTTTGTAAGTAAACTAAACAAAAGCAAGGGGGGATCATGTTCTTTCTTTATATAAGTATCCTGCCATTTTCTTCGTGAATTAGGTACTTCTCTTAGTTTCTTGGTTGTGGAGCTATAAGATACTTGATGGAGACTTGAGAACGGACAAAGGTTTTTTTGTATTAAAAAGCTTATTTTTTATAAGTAGGGCTGTCATTCGTTCGGGTTTCCCCGGATTTGTCCTAGTTTGGGAGGGCGTCATGGGGATTCTCAAAAAGTGTCCGGGAGAAACCCGGATGCCCGTCACGTCGCAAACATACCGTTGCGACAAAATGCGAAAAAAAACAGTTATTAATTTTATTATTTATGTCACTTACTTAATTTCTTGAATACGTACGATAGAATTTGGGTTGTTCGAGTTATTAGTTTCTGTGATTTACAAGACACAGCAATGCGTCGAAAAATGAAAAATAATATTTTGGCTTTATCAATAATAAGTACATATTATATAAAAATGGAAATTTCGTATTCTAAAATCCGGGAAAAAATCCCGGTTTCAACCAAATGTCCGGGGTTTTTGAAATCTTTGTCCGGTGTCGGCCATTTATGTGATGGCAGCCCTATTTATAAGCAGTCTTTGTATTGTAAAGGTCAGTGTAAAGATTACACTGGAATGAAGTTATTTTTAAATGCCAACCTTCGTATTTTTATGTTGCCTACTTACAGTTAGTCTTATTCAAAACAAACTTATTGACATCATGGACAGATTTTCGTCTTATCTCAGCATAAATAAAGGGTTATCTTCTATTATAACTTATCAGTACTTGTTTTCACATATACACTGAGAGACTGACAGTTATTATAACGAATTTTATTGTGATGTTTTAAGATTACACCTGTTAACCTCTCGACAAAACCAGTTGTACTAGAAGAAAAATAAGACGTGTGTGTTTATTGACTTGGAGACATCGTGTTCACCTATTTCAGTTTACGTATTACCTGAGTATTTTGAGTAAGTAATTTATGTATGCATTTGTTTTTAAAACTTAAGTGTAGTTGTACCTTCTTCTAACTCGTGATGAAACGATTATGGATGTGATATAATGAGTCGATTATTATTATCGCGATTAGGTACTTATCTAGCTTAAATATTCCTATATCAAATCAACCAATCTACTGCAAGCTAACATAATTCAGTTTTGAAAAATCGCTGCAAAATACCCGGTTTTGAGAGAAATTGCAAGGAATATATGTGTTTAAAACCATCAAGTGTCGCATCGGAGGGTTGTTTTCTACAGCCGGCTTGATTCACAATTCGGACAAAAGAAACAGAATGACTGCAGAAACCTTGGAAATACTGTGCATTTTGGATGAAAGTTCGCAATATTTTTTGATAATGAAAATTTATAATATTTCTTTTTTAATAACATGAATACACATTTTTACCGACTTCCAAAAAGGAGGAGGTACTATGTTCGTCACGTATGTATTTTTTTTTCTTATTTTAAAACATGTTACCTATATCATGTGATGTTATATGTTATGTGAGTATTTAAAGTTCACAAAAGTTTGTAATAATCGTAATTGTCAATTATTTTTTCATCAATAAACGAAAATCACGTTATATTTTTGTCCAGTGTCCAAACCCGTGGTCCAAGTTCCTTTATAGTTCGTGTATTTATGGTAACTCAAATACCTATGGGGACATTCAGTATACTTAGTCCAGCCATGGGCCATGGCACATTATTATTATATAGGTCCCACTGCGGTACCTACTTACTATTAAGCACCTATTCTGTGTTATTATTTTATTAAAAACAAAGAGAAAAAAATATACGAATAATAACTTAATACTTATGCATAAATATAGATATATTTTTCCGACACAATTGGCTCTGCATTGTTTGAAAGTCTCAAAACCTAGACATGTTGCCAGACGGTGTATAAATAATCATAATAAAATATGTAAGCATAATAAAGACCAGACACCGCGCCGTTTGGGCCTACGCGTCCGGTGCAATAAATACAACATAATATTACATTATTGTGTTGATAAAGAATATTATTAATTGTACGTGTCTACTTATTTCATTTATATTGAAAAAATGATTTTGTTAGGTTGCGATGCCCGTGCGGTAGATACCTATGCATTTTTAGGCGTGTTATGAAAGCTAAATATGCAGTTAACACATAATTAACAGTGGTCGAAATTCGACCACATACCTATTCAACATATATAAATTTTAGATTCCTACACTCCTTCTCCATATAAACTTTAACTATGCCAAACCGCGCAATATGCTTAAAAAGGGGCACAAAGTTTTGTCTTCACGTATTAATTTATATAGATTCCTATGTAAATACTAAAGTTTTCTTTATAAAGGCGGTCAGAGATCACTTCAAATTAGGTCTTGTTTCACAGGACACACCGTTTTTATATGAAATTGCAAGACCCAAGGGAGTTCCTTAGAAATTGGGGACACCTACTGCCACGGACTAAATCTGTGCCTACTGCCCTTTTTATGTCCCTGTACGATGATACATAGGGAATCATCCGTATGTATCATCGTATTGTCACATAAAACGAAAACAAAGAAAAAAGTGTCTGAAAAGCTGACATGGTGATCAAACGTACTATGAATACTATGATCAAATAAAAAAAAAACTAGATCTTAGATCGACTCTCTTTATATCGTCCAGCTATTGTAAGTATTAGTAAGTAATCAACCCACTCAGTGTGAGGCTTGCAAGAGCATATAAAATAGCCACGGGCCACGAATAGCTTACATTCTTACCACTCCAATTTAATTGTGATACCTACACGTACCTTGATAGTGATACAAAGATCGATGCTCTGTTACACGTTGTATTTAATTCGAATCAAGCGACACTTCATTTATCATACTCCGTTACGTACAACGAAGGAGCAGCTGGTGTAAACAGTAAGGCACCAGTCGTCGCATGGCATTATTTCTCCTTTCTTCTTCGTTATTTATTATATCTATTTTTCCTTTATAACAAAGAAGACTTGATAAAATAGCTGGTCTTAACCTGTAACTTTAAACAAACTACAAAGATAATAATATTTTGCATTTGTTTTAAATATTTACGTAAGCACCTACCTACTAGTTGTTGTTTGTAATATAGGTACCTAGTTTAATTTGTATTACAACAATACTTGTAGGAAAATGAAACAAGAAACTGTTGTTCGTCACTTGGCCGCCGACTCATTCGGAGTAAAGGATCCTGTTTTGAAAATAAAAGTAACCTTTACCGGGGCATTGAACCCCAACAATCACTGCCGTTTAAGGTTCCGGCGGACGATACGGGCAACTACGATTCGAGGCGAGCGCAAAAATTAACCTAAATATTGCTATCTCTGTTTGACAAAGAGACGCGCGCGCGCGTGGTAGTGTGCGGCACAGACTACTCGAGATACTACGTATGTGTGCGGCACGCTGGTCGAATATGTTTTCATTCATTCTTATCGGATCGCGCGACTGGGTGCGTAATAAACTTTACAAAAAATATGTTCATTGATTGTGTTATTTTTTTATTTACTTTATTGGTGAATAGCTGTACCCGCGTCTTCGTTCGCGTGGACCTAAATTATTCTTTCTTTAAATTAAGAGTAAAAGTAGCCTAAGTTACTCCTTACAACATCAGCTATCTGCTAGTGAAAGTCCCGTCAAAATCGATACCGAAGCGCCGTTTTGGAGATTAGCCGGAACAAACAGACAGACAGACAGACAATTTTTTTTAATTGTTTTATTTTTACTGTATACTTATAACTTTATAAATTTCGTGGAGTTGTTGTACTCATTATTATGTACAACTTTTACTATGGGACGAAACGTGAAATCGTGAAAAAAACATCAGCTGTTCAATACAAATTATTCAATATTACTCGACTAAATGTATGGAACAGCTGATATTTTTTACGCGATTTCATTTTTAGCGATTTGATTTTAAAACCAGGGCTTCGCTTCGAAGTAGGGCGTCCTGGTATGGCGGGAAATGCAAGCGCTCTCAAGTAGGTATTGGTCGGTTGCGCGCGACTTCTAATTTCAAGTAGGTAGATTTTTTACTTTAGATCAAATAATATAGGTACCTACCTAATGTAGTAATAGTAATCTATATTTTTCATGTTTTATGAATGTGTATTGTATGTGTTTTATTTATATATTTCCATAATACATAGTATAATAATAATTAAATTAAAATAATATGTATAATTAAATAATAATAATTAAAATCAAATGTCTAAAAAAAAAGTATTTGCATGTCGGGCACTGCCAGAAGCAGAACTGGAAAACACGAGAATTGAAAATACTTCCATGGGAAATCGATCCATGTCATAATATAAATAAGGAGCATAATCGTACTTGCGAAAAAAAAAATACCTACTTTGATCTCTCAAGTATTTTTTCGCAAATACGATTGTGCTCCTTATTCATATGACAACACGGATCGATTTCCTATGCAAGTATTTTCAAGTCTCGAAGCAAAGGGCGCGCGGCTGGCGGGGTCGGCCGCCCGCCGTTTCGGAGATTACCTAACCGGAACAAACAGACAGACAGACAATATATATTTTAAATTATTTTTTGTTATTAGTACTGTAGGTAATATATTCTATAATATTATTACGCATTTCGTAAAAAGCTATCTATTAATTAATCAATTAATTAACGATAATGGGAAAATCTACACGTTTAGTCGGAAGGGGTACATAAAGCCGAAAGGCGGTTATTGTACTCATCATTATGGACAGCTTTTACTATGGGACCAACCCTCAAATGGCGAAAAAAGAAAACTGTTCCATGATACATTTCTTCATCATAGCGGCCCGTCCCTGCTTCGCACGGGTGGACATTTATTTATGTAGGTATATTAAATTTTGTGATAAAAAAGTACCTACCAAGGAGTAAAGCTATATATTATGCTAAATTTTATTGAAATCGGATTCGATTGATGATGCGATGGTCGCATATGTATCATTCTTATCGACTCGCAGATAGGTACCTACCTAATAACATTATCAGAAAAGATGTTCATTGATTGCGTTATAATTTTTTTAACTTTTTTGGTGTATGTACAAGGCATACTTATCTAAGTAGGCCAAAAAAGTCAAGTTATGATATAAGTACCTCCTACCTATCTTTATTACAAGAATAGTAAGTACTTACAGAGTTGTGATGATAAAATAAAACAAAAGGATTTCTAATAAACATTTAATATGTTAGGTACCTACATATTATAATCATTGATTAGTTACCTGTATTGACACGTTTCTTCTCTTCAATAACCTAACCGTCAAAAACCCCCAACTCCAACTAGAAAAAGAACTGTAACTTTTGAACGGCTGAACAAATTTTCATAAAACATAGCTAAGTTGATACCCGATTAAACTAGCTTTCGAATTGCGTTTGATTCGGCGAACATTACTTTATGCTGTTGAGGTGGCACTGGTGTATCATGCGAAATTCCAACATGGCATTGTGCTGAGCTAAAAAACATTTATGCGTTTGAAACAAAAAAAATCTTTTCGTCTATAATTAATATAACCTAAACTGTATCAAAAACAGAAAAAAAATCATTAG
The DNA here is from genome assembly GCA_932294325.1 of Allophyes oxyacanthae. Classification (NCBI taxonomy): domain Eukaryota; kingdom Metazoa; phylum Arthropoda; class Insecta; order Lepidoptera; family Noctuidae; genus Allophyes; species Allophyes oxyacanthae. The sequence goes on from OW028611.1 coordinate 7,263,032, forward strand.
AAAACAAAAACAATTATATTTAAATTTTTCCAAGTAGGTATATCCGACCATTAGGTAACGATTCGGTTACCCTACACAACACAGGGAAAGAATTACCTATATTTATGAATATAAATACGTACCTATTGTTTTTCACACCATACCTTATGCTGGCGCTTCACATCGTGTATTCATATTCGCGTTATATGGCCAATGCAAAAGAAACCTTCTGTAAACTACACAAATGTGATTTTGCATTGGCCATATAACGCGAATATTCGCACAAATACACGATGTGAAGTGCTAGCTAGCATTAGGTTATCGGGCTCATTGAATGGAAACAACAATCACAATTTATTGCAGTACCTACCCGTGAATTAATAATAGGTAGGTAGGTACTAAGTACCCACTTATCGAAAAATAAAAACATCAAATAAGTAATAGGACATATTATAAGTACATACAAAGTTTTTTTTTTTTCATACATACAATATTATAATACATAGGTATACGTAGTAATAGTATATGGGTAATATTTAAGTTTATTTATTATACATAGGTAGTTGTAAATAGTAATAGGTACCTAGATTCTAAGTTCAAGGTCGGAAATCTACAATTCGACAATCATACCAAATCATTTCAAATGGAGTATAGATAAGTACCATAAATACCTATGCGCCTATTATACGTAGGTACTCACCTTACTGGATAAATATTTTCCTTATTTTTTTGGAAATTCCTTTTCCTAGGAACTGATTGCCATAAACGTTTTTTATTTGATCGTCGCTTCTCTGTAAACAATTAGGTAGGTACTAGGTAGGTAGGTACGCAGATTATAAGAAAGTCCATTTAGGTAGGTAGGTACTTATGTAGGTAGGTAGGTACCAGTAAATAATAGGTAAACAAAACATTTACTTAGGTAGATATAAGTATAGGTACTTACTTACCTACATAAGCAGGTACCTACCTACTTATTGTATTACCTAACTTCTATATAGCCTATCATTTCGAACAGTAAAGAGTAAAGAGACACTAGCCGAGAAATTAGGTACCTAGGTCAGTAGTTACCTACCTACTAAGGTAGGAACATAATTACTCGAAAGGAAAAATAATGTTTTGAAATCGTGCTTTCGAAATAACAGATAAGACTTACATCATAGGATCAACATTACACCTACTCTATGTCATACACACTTAAATTTTAGCTAAATGTAGCGCCTATTTAAAATGGTACCTACTTACCTATATCGATTCACACAAACAATAAATGAATATTATCATGATTATAGGAAGTACCTAAGTAGCTAATTACCAAACTGTATAGGAAAACAATTAAATAATATCTAGGTAGAAGTAGGTACTTACTGTGAGATACATCCCAACGTTCGGAGTCCATTTCAGCAACTAAACCAAATCGTATTTATAGGTATAAATATCAAAATCCGTAAACAAAGCTAAAAATATTTATTTCCAAAACTAAAGTTAAAAACCCCTAAAATCCCCCAAAAAAAAAATACTCTGTAAAAATAATAAATAAATTGTAATAATATAAAATAATTGAAACATTTTCAAAACGTTTACAGCCAGCTGCGTAACAATCATTATTAACTTCACAGTAAAAGTTAACAGTAAAAAAATCCCTAAAAATACCCCTAAAAAAATCCCATCACACTTATTTACCCCCCAAATTTGGGGAGAAAACCCCTAAGTTGAGAACCCCGGCGGGCGGCGGGCGGCGGGCGGCGCCTGCACTGCATACAGCGAGCCTCACTCACACACCAACGCAAGTACAAACTACATGACGCATGTGTGAGTAGCGTTAGACTTAGAACGCGATAGCGCTAAGTTCGTTCAGAATATGATCAAATTTTTGTTGTGATCCGTAATACTAAAAATTATGAATGAAAATTTAATGTTTTTTAAAATTATATTTGCTAATCCGTAATTTGACAATATAGGCTGAGTTTAAACAGAAACCATTTTATAAACATTGATCTTTTTAATACAAAACAAATAAGAAGAAAACATGTCGTTTACGCCGTAAAAACATGCAAAATGCAATTCGCTTTAATTTCGTTTTAGGTTAGAATTTCGAAAAAAAGAAGAGGTTGTAACCTAGATAAATGCTATCCGAATCTGAATAATATCATAGTATGATGGAAATATGCTCGAATTATACAGGATTTTGGTATTGCGTTTGTATGGGCAAATCATCCGGCGCCGGATTCTTAACTAAAATTTTGAGATAATCATTTTACAATATTCAAAAAGATCTTTGATAGTTATACCTATACCAACTAGTTTTGTAACTTGCCTCCTGATAATTTTTTTGAATAGGTACCTAGTAGGTACTTATTTTATTTTATCTTTATTATTTTAATTACCTAAGTTAAAATAATATGTGTATTTAACTTGAATCTTGAACATTTAAATCACGTAACTAAGATCAACACAGAACATAGTCTTATCCTGTAATCGTTTTAGAAATAATTTGGAACTAATTTCCTAGGGATGTTGTGTTTCAAACAAGAGGGCTCGGCCGCCCGGCCGCCTAAAGAAAACATGGGTCAAGGTCAACTCACGGAATACGATGTTCCAGTTACCAGTTAGCTCTTGTGAATACTTTTTATCATGACATATAGAAAAGAGTAAATTATGTTGTTGTTATACATATTAGGTATGTATTTATTATGTATAGAACCTACGTTGACATCTGTCTTTTTCATTCGAATTGCCATATTGTCAGGATTCTCTTTGCTCAAAGGAACTTGGTATAAGTGCTATTACCGCATTAACCTGAGTACTTGAGACTAATTTATTATTTCATACATTACACGATCCAGTGTACATAGATCCGGTTTCATGCAGTGTGACTGCCGTGTGACCTCCACAAGCCTTATAAAAACCAGATTTTTGCGGTGTGTTGCTATCGTTACACAAGGTGTTACTGTCGCCCGTGCTGTTGTCATATATGCAAGAGCACGAGCACCATCCTCTTCATTCGATAAGCGTGTTCATCAGTATATCAGCCGGAACACGTCTATTTTTTAATACAGGAGGACCTCCCTACATTTCTATAACTAACACTTTTGGGTCGATTTGATAATTGCTTTGGTCCAAAATTCGGATAAACATTACGCGACCTGCATAGCTATTCTGTAGACCAACTCTCATCTCGATTCGAATCTCACCCGATGTCGGTTGAATGTGGTGGTGTTTATTGATTCTTTGAGATGTTTTTTAAGTTGTGTAGTAGTAATTTGTCTTCTTTTCTATACTTACTTTGCTATTATTCGTTTATCACAATAATTCACAACCTAATTTTGCTTTTTGTCTGAGTCAATTCTACGTTGCTGTCTTTATTTTAAGTTCATAGTAAAACTAGCGTATGAGGTAAGTTTTCAAAAAGTGCAAATATTTAAGGTGGGAAAGTGTATGCTACAGACAGGTATAACTTGACCTGTAGCGCTAATATTATTAATATGGAGTCCTCAATTGCACACGTTTCCATTGCTTTCCCTATTCTGCTGACCCAGATTGTCTACCGCAATCGAAATAAAAACTAGATTGAGGTGAATCACTATACAATAGTTTATGGTATGAAACTAATGTTTGTTATATATATTTTTTATGTCCAAAACCCGTATTAAATACTTTTATATTGAAATTGTAGCGACCCGCTCTCGGCTTCGCACGAGTGCTCCTATTCTTACATTAAATTATGAAATGTATATATAATTATGAAAGTATTATACATATAAACTTACCGGAAGAAATACTGAAAATGATGGTGAAAACCGCATCAAAATCCGTTGTATAGTTATGAAGTATTTTGCTAACAGACAGACGCGGCGGGAGACTGTTTTATACTATATAGTGATTCGATAGTGTAATACAGGCAGTCCTTCAGGACAAACACGCCACGTTGGAATTTCTCCGTTCCCGTTAATCACACAATACCTAGAAAGCATTTAGTATATCGAACTTTGGCTACCTACACTGAATTATGTGATTTATTGATCACAGAGCCTTGCTTTGGCGTGATGTCTACGTCGAATATGTTTTTTCGACGGTATTCTAGTTCCAAAATACGTTGCAAGTTCCCTGTACCCTGCACCCCTACCGCGTAACTAAAATTGTATGAACATCGACATCGGTATTAAACTTCAATACGATAGTGAGAGCCTAAACTTTGAGCTAACTTGTAAAAAAATTACCTATCATATAGTTGGGACACTTATCTTCATGATCGGTAAAAAAAATACAAGTTAGCTCAAAGTTTAGGCTCTCACGATCGTATTGAAGTTTAATACCGATGTCGATGTTCATACAATTTTAGTTACGCGGTAGACCCGCTGTTCGGCTGTTCCGTAACGTAACATTAATATAGCAAGATGTTTTGAAAATGGTTAAAACTTTAAAAGTTCCTCGTTTTAATTTCTCATCCACACGAATTCTTGCTACACCCGAAACCTTCCGATATATATCGCTACGGAGGTGTACAGAAATTATTGTCCTGTGATTATATGAAGGAGGTGTCGTCGTAGGGGTAAACCGGGCCCGCGTTGGGTGCCAGCTCAGTACACCCCCGCTTCTCGCTACCTACCGCGTTCGGTGGTTCAGTTGCACGCTTCCAGCCTTCGGAGTAAGCCGCGTGCGCGTTATGTCACCCAACCTCCCGTCAGCGCTTCTTCACATGAATTTCGTACTTCTTTCTCGGTTCGTTGCATAAATGCATGGACCACACTTATAGACGCTTATGTGCACTAATCATTCATTAGTCGTATGAAATTGTCATTAAACCACCGTTCAATCATAATCTCTTAATTTCACCATTATTTAGGGTGTCTAGATCCATAATTTGCTATCACGGAATTGATAATAGGATTTGTGTGTTGTGTCATTTGTTGCGATAAATAGTTTGAAACACTGGTGTATTTAGTTTCACATGTGAGAGCTAGATATTTTAATATAGTTATTGTCTCTTAATATATTGTTTAGTGTTCTATCAACAATAATCCGTGTTGAGTTGATATAAAACAAAATTATGTAGTCCCTATTTGTAGGCTTTTCATAGTAATCAATATTAACAAACGGTATAAGATATTGTTAAAGTAAAATCACGAGTACCTATCAAAATGTATGTCATCAACGATAGTCCAACATTGTGGCGTTCATTTGGAATCACAGTGTGTTGTATATTTTGTAAACATCGAGAATGTAAAGGGTCCGTGAAAAGGGTGTGTGTAGGGGGGCAATAAGGGTCCGTCCTAAAAATCGACTCATTTTGGAAAAAAATTGTTCTCAGATGGTTAGAAAGGGAAAAATAATTTCAATAAAATAGTTATTGTTAACTTGTTATACATTTGTGTATATTTGTTCACGGTTTTACAAAATTAAACTCCTACTGTTCAGAATCACTATTCTGAACATTAAAAAATATTATTAAAATAATCATGTGGTTTATTTGCAAACTTGAATGCTTTTTGAAATTCTGTGCAATTATAGCAGAATAAAATGTCGGAATAACGTATTTTTGGGAAATTTCCAGTCAACAATTTAGGTCTTCTAGTTTTTAGCAAAACTTTTTTTGAAATTTAATAATTACTCTCTTATCTTCAATTTTATTTTATGAAAAAACGAAATCATTAAGTAAATAAAAGGCGAAATATTTATATTATATATTTTATTATAAGTATAGATTTTCAAGCGCGCAAAACTGATTGTTCCAGTAACAGGCAAAAATACAGTTCTCAGCGAACTGTATTTTAATAATCACACAGACCTACATTACAATTATTTTTGGCTTTCTCACAATTAGAGAACAAAATTGTCCAAAATGGGTCATTGGTAGGACGGATACTTAAGCGTCAGATACAAATGCATTGCAAACATTTAAATCCCTGAATAGATATTATTTCAATAATTGTTGACAAAAATATCGTAGGACAACACACACAACACAGCTGATCGCGTGCCCCATGTTGGTTGCCATTCGGCAGCGAGCAAGCGCGTCGCTGTCGCAAGGTCGTTCGTATTGAGCGGCACCGGTCAAATATTTAACGAACCGTACGCGTTCGACAGCGGACCCATCACTTCCCTTCAATCAAATTAACGAACCCTTACAACTGTTCTCATTTATACGGCCTCTTTCGGTCTTAACTCGTGGGAGGTATGCCAAAATTTTCACGCCGTTGGTAGTGGTTGTACATTTATGCCACAAAAAATTCCCACAGGTACACGAAGGACTTTTTTTGTATTTGAGTTCCTTCTCCCCCACTTCAGTTGTCCGCTGCGAAAATTACGTGAATAAAATCCAGCTAGCTGCTGCGCCTCGCGCAAAGGAAACGTAGATGACACAAAAGCTTTATATGTATAACGAGAGACAAATCTTTATCCAGAAATAATACTTGCTCTGGATGAAACCTGTTGATACAAGAACAGTTCTAGAAATCTATTCGCATGTTTATTAAAACAATGTTAATTTTCCCGGGTCTCATAATTGATTTTTAAGTAACACATAAGTAATCTGCGGATAGCTGTAACCACTACGTAATAAGTATGTTTTTCTTATTGACTGTTCATAAATCAGCATTATTGTATGAGCTCAACTTTGTTGAAGAAGATTTTTTTCAGTCTTGTTTTATTGTTGTTCTGATTTCATCACAGATATTGATATAAATTAAATCTATATCTGTGGATTTCATCATCGGATATATTTCAACAATGCTTATGTTGATATTTTGAATTAAGTATAAAGACAATAATCGATTTCTATTAATCTTCTAGTATGTGCTAGTTATAGAATAGTCACACACGTAGCATATTGGCAGGTGGATAAAGGGTCAGTTAGTTGGAGGAAATTAACATGTCTACGTGCTGACGAAGTATCCGGAAAATGTTGTCGGAGACTGTGCCCTTGGAGTATTGAGTGGCAATTATTAAAAACTTTCACTAGTCTAGAGCATAAAATGATTTCCACACTTTTTTATGGTAGGTACCTGAATTAGCTTTTAACATATTGATCTATGACGTGACAGATCTTACTGTAATTTATTAAGGATTTTAGTAATCAAATTATGCATTGGTTATTTCTAACAATGTAATGTAAAGATATGCGTGCATAAAGCTTGTTGCCAAGGTTACAGGGTGGGTGCGATCAGCTGGACTTACGTAAGGTGAGCCGGGACGACGGCGACGGGGCGGGCGGTGCGGGGCTCGCGCGGGGTTAGGTTAGGGCCGATCGATAGCCGCTTTCGCCCCTTGCTATCGCCCTGTCCGTTTCAGTGTATTCTCAAGAAAACTTTACTGTTCGGAGGGATCTTGACTAGGTACCCGAAACTTTCCCCAACTCAACAAATAAACGTTTTCTATTCAATTTAGATTGGTAAATAAAAATGTGAATGCTATTTCTCTTTACATCCGAAAGTAATTTTGCAACTATCCTGTTATTGAATTCCTGTTATCGCAAAATTTCACCAGAAGCGTGTTTAATTTTTATTGATTGCACTAAGGTTAAATCACTTCGCATAAAATTAAATTAGGTCAAGGTAAAATGACAACGTTGTTGGTTCTATTTCTCGATTTTTCAAATAGGTACCTACATGTTTTCTAGGATTTTTATTTAACCTTTATAATATAAGGAGTTTTTATGCAGGCTTTTTTCAGTTATCACCAAGAAAGTAGCCGCCGGTAATAGCCGGGAAGTAAGACTTTAATTTCCCTTTAAACTAAAATGTAATCGTGAAAGTTACTTCGAATACTTTACCATCACTTAATTTTCGTTAGAGGTAGGCAGGCACCTATTAATTTTCCATTTTTTTTGACAAAGAGTAGGTACTGGAATTTGTGCAATCCTGAAAAAATATAGGAGTTAAATAAATTGCAATATACAGAGCGGCGATCCTAGCGGTAAATGTCTTTTTTTAACCGACTTAAAAAAAAAGGAGGAGGTTCTCAATTCGACGCGTATGTATTTTTTTTAATGTTTATTACCTCATAACTCTCGACTGCGTGAACCGATTTTGATGGTTCTTTTTTTATTTGAAAGCTGGTGCTTCCCGAATGGTCCCATTTTAATTTGGTCCAGTTCTGACAATGGGATCCATGAGAAAACCATATAAGTCTTTACATTAAGTATGTGCGCGACAAATGGTCGAATAACTCAATATCACGCCAACTGAATTCGATGATTCTTTTTTTGTTTAAAAGAGTATACTTCCGAAGTGTTCCCATTTAAATTTAGTGAGGATCTGATGAAGATCTTCGGAGATAAATAATGGAACTCTTGAATGAATAACAGCACATAACTCGCGATTGCTGTAATCTCATGTTTATGTATTGTTTATGCCACTCAAAATTGAAAAATAAAATAAACTTTAAAAAAAAAAACGACTTCAAACATCTAAAAAGTATAAAATAATTTTCTTAAAAAACTTAACAGCTTCTGAAGTCGGGGCCACTGCCAAGCTAGGTGCATTGAAGAATTATAGGCCCCGACTTCAGAAGCTGTTAAGTTTTTTAAGTAAATTATTTTAAACTTTTTAGGTTTTTGAAGTGGGTTTTTACTTTTTTTTTTAATTTTAAATTTGTCTTTTATATAATGATCACGTCGCTGTACAGGCGGCCTATCATTGTCGGTTATTTAATAAAAATATTTTTGTGGGGAAATACTGTCTCCTACCGCATCTTAATTAAAAAAGCTATTTATTTACAAAAATGACGTATACTGTGGGACCAGTCTGATAAAGTTTTAAAACTATTGATATATTATTTTAATTAGGCGCTCATATTAAAAACCGTCTCAACTTGATTCACAATTTTATTATAATTTATACTTTAAACTTGGTGTTACATTATTAGGTGCGGATATTTTTGTTGTCTCTTGACGCCCTAATGATCATATTGGGCAATAATTTAATATTTTAATATAAAAAATAAAATAAAAATCTATTTAAATAAAAAATAAATTAAAAAAAAGTAAGTTCAAAAACTAAAACCCGACTACTGAAAAGTATGAAACAAGAGAATAATAATACTTAATTATAAAAAACAATTATTTCAATAATTTTGAGTACTAGAGTAAAACTGCGGCATCGATATGAAAAGTAGATTTCTGTTATAAAAAAATTACAAAGATAGGTAGGATATGTCTGTAACATTTTTATTACCATGTTTCCTTGTGTGTACATAAATAAATAAATAGGGTCATATAGTTGAGAAATAGTAAGCATTTTTATTTGTGGCTAGATTTCCTAGCGTTTTATACCATTTTGGAGTCTTGGATAGTTGAGTCAATTTTAAAAAACTTGCCATTAGTATTTCAATCCCTTCTTTTGCACCACAATGAGTGAAAGTGGACCGAAAGTAATATCGATCTTTCAAAAGTTTAGGGTGAAAAATAATTTTGATTGATTTTTGTGGCAAATCTTCATCAATCAAATCAAAAAGAAATTTAGAAATAATTGAAACATTGTGGTCATCGTAATTAAAAATATCTTAAGGGGTATAATTTTTTTTTATGTTATGTGCAGTTCAGCCCTCTGGTGCCCGCTAATCGTTGAATTTTGGGACATGTTGTATATATAGAAATAAAAAAGAATTTTCCAAATCGGTTGATAAAAGTCCTGAGGAAACAAACATTAAAAAAAATTATAACCGAATTGAGATCCTTTTTTAAAGTCGGTTAAAATATAATAATTTCACCACGAAATGATAATAAACACAAGGTTGACATTGATGTCCTTCGTTCTTTCACACTACTTTTTAATTTTCTGTGGCCAGTATTCAATTTATAAATTACTGGAGAGATTTTAAAATGTTTATTAGCTGAGCGTTTGATAAGGAAAAAAGTTTTTCATGTTTCGCAATCAACGTGTTTTCCTTGATTTCTCAATATATTATCTGCTGAATGTTATAATTATGATGTAAATAAACGGTCCTCTCCATTTCCGCACCTAATAATTTAACAATGTATTATGAGATAAGACGATAGTGATATATTATTTATAACACTTTTGCTCGTAAAGGGTCTCTTATTTCACCAATTTCAATATCGTAATGTATCTCATTACGCACTTGTGCGGTAATGTAATGTAAAACGCACGGTTTATCAAGATGCTCCGTATAAAACGAACGGTACTTTTTTAAATCTTAGCAAAGAGTTTTTATGTCAGAAAAGTGGTCAACATTTTATGAATAAAATTAACTTTGGGAGATAAAATATAAAAAATAAACGTTTAATTCTTTAATTTAATTAATTTTGACAATAAATTACAACCATTTATCCGTAACAAACAAAAAAAAGAACTTTATTAGTAATACTGGCTGTTTTTATGCCTTAAAAAAAAAGGGCTGATGATGACGCGCATCGCTAATTTGTGAACAAGTAAAAATTATTCCGCGCGCTTTTTCTTTTCGCTGTATTGTTTTTATTTCCTCGCAATTATATTATAAAACGTCGTATGACATACGTGCGCTTTGATAATTACAGCCTCTGCTTTCGTGTAGCCCTCGCCTCTACGGCTCGGGCTAGCAATATCGCCTCGGCTGTAATTTTCAACTTACCACACTTATATCATAATGTACTATTATGACCGGCACACGGATATTATATTGAGTTATAAACCTACTATGAAATATGAAAATAATGACTGTCTACTGATATTAGCACAATACAATATCGATGTTTTTTATAATATCGTCATCATAAAGACGCCTGATAATACTGTTATAAATGTACAATTATTAGTTGCTTTTATAAAAGTTGTAGGCGCACATAATATTATAGCACTTGCTTAAATGTTCACATTTACATCGTAATTTTGTTCATTGATACTTCGGTCCGTACCATCTTCTATAACTTTGCTATGTACGTATTTTATTTGTGAATACATTGTATTTAATTTTGCGAGTTAATTTGCGTTCAACTATCGCTTTGCTTTATTTATGTGGCTTTTGTTGTTTTTGCTTTGTTGCAGTTCGCGTTAGTAGTGGAGTGGTGTGATGTTGGCGTGGTGGTAGTGCGCGTGCGCCGCGTTTCGTAGTGATGTCGTCGCCGGCGCGCGCGCCTCCGCCCTCTGTGCCGGTGCCGGTGCCGGCCGGTGCGGGCATGCTGCCCCCCGGGCCTGGCCCTTCACGACAGCGCTCCTTAAAGGACCGACTTAGAGATGGCATAACAGGACCCTTCCATTGGCAGTGAGTGCTACTTTTGACATTTCTTCAAAGGTCCCCTCTATTTCAGGTCTACGCGTCTTCGGCCTACTTATTTAACTATAGCTTATTTAAAGATCTTGCATGCTTTTAATTTTCGGTTAAGACTATTTTATTATATTAATTCCGAGCCTTTATCATTGATTTTTACTGTGGAATTTATGTGAGACGCAATTTTCGTAAGTTTTGATCCATCAAAATAGCGCAGTGCGTGCGACTCGCGACAAGTCTTGTCTGCGGATCTCATTTGATAGCTTGACTTTATAACTTCCGTCCCCATTAATTTTGTAACGTCATTTCAAATTTACCTAATATGTTTTATCGGCTTGGTAAATGTAGGCGCTAGTTAAATACTTAAATAGGTAAAGCAGTCGTTCAGTGCCTAAGATAAGTAAAATAGCCATTAAAGGTCAATGGCAAACATAATCATGAAAAACGTAGAATGCCTCTTAGATGGTATCAATATAATTTATTGTGATGGTTGTCGTTACTGACTTTAAATTACACAAAATTGACACCGAAGCGGTCACAAAATCTGTATCTTTTAAATTACATTTTGGTAGGTAGGTGTTTTATGATGACAGACCATCCACCATCGCGATCGCCAGCGGTCTTGATGTGACTATTTACAAGCCTGATAAGATGTCCACAATATAAGTAAACCCAACCGAATATGGCCCAGTATCGAACGCAACTTGGGAGCGGCGTATGTCCAGCCGTGGACTGCAATAGGCTGAGTCGATTGATTTCAAATATATGAATTATGACAGACACAGATTACCTCATGCTTGACTGGATTATCTACACGCGAAGAAAAGCAGCTTATGATTGGCTTTTGTGCTACATCTAGTAAAACTTCTTAATTGAATCAGGGTGATTGCACTGATAGGCTTCTTAAATGCTAATCAAATCTTTGATCAGTACATACGCTGTTATCAACTTATCATTATCAACTGATGTTATTGGAATTAGTTTTTGATTTAAACAACCAATCACAACAGCTAACGTGATAAGTAATTGAAACGATACCCAGCGTTTAGACTTAATATAAAAATAAGTAAACTCTAACCAATAACTAATATAAAAATTTACTAATTTTATTTGATTCGAAGTCATGGCAGGATTTGTGTGAGGTGAGGTGTGAACATTGCTGTCGGCATCATTGGGGTCACAGAGGGAGGGGATAAATATTTGGATACTTTGCCACACACTTGGAAATCCTGGATATTTCATGGAATCTCATGAACTTCTGATAAAAGCAAATGACAATATTAATGCTTTGATCTCCAAATTAATATGAAAAAACATATATTGCACGAATGTGTCAACTTTCAAGGAAAATTTGTGTCACATATAACATAATTAAACGACCATTTGGTCAGTGATTAAACTTATTTCGACGGCACAAGTTAGTTCTTATTTTATAAATTACAGTACAGATTAAGCTCAATAGTCTACCCACTTCTCTCGATGCCTCTCCTACTAGTGAAGGGTGCGCATTTGGCACTCCGATTGGTTAAGAGCTCGGAGCGGGCTAATCGGTGCGGCGAACGCGCTCAATGCGTAAAATTATAAATAGATTGTTAAAAGAAAATTAAGGTCTCAGGTCCATATTGCAACACGCTAACACGCAATTAGACGCGTACGCAACTTATGCTAAAGATTCTGATCAGCTGCGTTCACGCGCATTCGCTAGCGTAGCGTCTTTACGAATAATTATAACAGTTAACTACACTTGCATTACTTATTTATACTTATTAGAGGTCGCCTAGTGGTCGCAATTCGACCATAATATTATAAATATATTTTAGCTTTCTGCACTCCTTCTCCATATAAACTTTTAACTATGTCAAATCTGTCGGTCCTCCGTACACGCCATATGCTTAAAAAGGGGTACAAAGTTTTCTCTTCACGTATTAATATACAGGGTGGAATTTTCGAAGCGTACCTGGAGGAAAAGTACTCTAAATACTGAAGACAGCAAATTTTACTCAAAGGAAACATTCCTTTATTTTTAAAAAGAAACAAAACCGCATTTTATGATTTTTGAAAATACGCTTGTGTCAATCATAAGAATCAAATCTCTCTAGCAAACATGGTAAATTAAATTAAACAAAAACCATGATAATATCTAAACTTATTTTTAACCGACTTCAAAAAAAGGAGGAGGTTCTCAACTCGACGCGTATGTCTTTTTTTTTTTTATGTTTGTTACCTCATAAGTCATAACTCTCGACTGCGTGAACCGATTTTGATGATTCTTTTTTTATTTAAAAGCTGGTGCTTCCCGAATGACTCCATTTTAATTTGGTCCAGTTCTGACAATGGGATCCATGAGAAAACCATATAAGTCTTAAATTAACATTAAGCATGTGCGCGACAAATGGTCGAATAACTCAATATCACGGCAACTGATTTCGATGATTCTTTTTTTGTTTGAAAGAGTATACTTCCGAAGTGTTCCCATTTAAATTTAGTGAGGATCTGATGAAGATCTTCGGAGATAGACAATGGAACTCTTGAATGAATAACAGCACATCACTCGCGATTGCTGTAATCTCATGTTTATGTATTGTATATGCCACTCAAAATTGTAAAATAAAATAAACTTTAAAAAAAAAGTAAAAACCGACTTCAAAAAACTAAAAAGTATAAAATAATTTTATTAAAAAATTTAACAGCTTCTGAAGTCGGGGCCACTGCCAAGCTAGGTGCATTAAAGAATTATAGGCCCCGACTTCAGAAGCTGTTAAATTTTTAAGAAAATTATTTTATATTTGAACGAAAAAAAACGAGTAAATTAACTAATTAGTTGCTCGACATGAGCTCCATTTTCTTGGATGCACAAATTTATTCTTATATGAAATTCATTTTGAGTAACTTTTAGTAGCGTGTTGTGGTGAGTATTGAAAATTGTATTAAAGTAGTTCTTAATAAATTACGTCAGAAATAATTGTTACTTACAAACATAAGTAAACTCGATGGACCCTTGAGTAAAAGTGCTTCATCTTGTCTGATTGAATTTATAAGTTTGGATTTTATGATTCTCCTTTAATGTTTGCTAGGGACATTTGATCCTTATGATTGACCCTGTCGATTGGTGCCGTAAAGTAGTTAAAGGATGCCAATTTTTCGGATTTTAGTCGGTTCGTATCCCGGGAGTGGCAAGCGTATTTTCAAAAATCTTTAAATGCAGTATTGTTTCTTTTAAAGAATAAAAGAATGTTTCCTTTGAGTAAAATTTGCCGTCTTCAGTATTTATAATACTTTTCCTACAGGTACGCTTCGAAAATTCCACCCTGTATAGATTATAGGATAGCCGTGGTCGTATGCCACTTTGCCTTAGAAGCTTACGATCGCTTACTGAATGTGTTGTTTTGTTGGTAGGTGTAGCATACGACCACGGCTATCCTCTGAACATCACTATGAAAATGTATTAATATTTTCTTGTTTCATACTTTTTCAGTAGTCGGGTTAAATAATTGAACTTATTTTTTTTCAAAGCCGCGAGCTACAGCTTTCAATATAAATTATTAATTTTTAAAATGTGCTAAATAAGCCTTTTCATTTGATACCCAACACGGCATCATAAAAATAAAAATTCATTACTTTATGAAAATGAAAATGTGTAACAATCCACGGTAAAAATTGTAGACAAATCTTTAAATAAATAAATGTCCTCTAGAGGGCGCCATATTAAATTTAAAGTGACATCCCATAGCCTATAACTAGTGGACAATCAAGATGTTTCCAACGATACGTCATTTGTCGAATTATAATGAGTAGTTTAGAAGTTGTGAGGGAACAGATGAACATATGAACATACATACATACACACATACATACATAACGGTTAAACATAATTATAACCCTCTCCGTAGTCGGGTAAAAATTAGTCAATTTTCCATGAATTAAAGGCGAATTGCGGATAATAAGTGGGATTAGCGCGTAGGCCCGCTGTTACGTATGTAGCATAGCCTTGTAGCACTCAGCTACGTGTGTAGCAGCACCTATTATAGTATGACTTACGAGTCTGTACTCCTTCATGAAGACTAAAGACTGCAGAATTCTTGGTCTCGCTACTAAATACCTATTTTAGTAAATTTATAAGTACGATTCTAATACTGCTTTATAAATTATAACGTTGCAGGTCTAACTTGCAATGATAAATTGTTCCCTGCACGGTTATAAAAATGTTGCTGAAGAGAATAAATATTATAAAATTGTAGATGTGGGCTGTATTCAATTTGTTATAAGTAGAGTGGTCTGCCTCCGTCGCTTCGCACTAGACCGGCTCCGACATCTCGTCACCGGGAATCCAATTTGTTCCCAGCTGGGACGCGCAATTTGTACGAATGCATCACGGATTAGCCGCTTGTTGGCTTAAGTTGACGCTATTTTTCCCTTCTTTCGTAGTATTATTCCACTCGGCACAAAGGTCGTGTGGCGCTTTTCACTCGGCAATTATTTACCTAATTAATGTCTAACTAAGATACAGAAATATGATACATGGCCGTCTTGTTATTAATCATATAGCAAATGGTAAACAAACTGTTATTTTCAGACAGTTATTATTATTATTCTTCGTCGATAATCTCTCGTTACACCCGATAAATTTTGATAACATTAGGTAATTTTTTTGTAAAATAGGTAAATGTACCTACAGATACTACAGATACATATATATTTTTACCTGATTAGTATATATGTATTACACAGTGAGAGTAGTGGTAGTATGTATAGCAAATTAGTTCTTTAATGAGTAGAAAACTAACAGGTAGGTCCCAATAATTTGTCATTTTTGACAAATTATTGAGAATTCCTCGTTTCCTTTGCATAAAACGTGTGAAGAAAGGTGGTAAAATATGTAAAAAAAAAAGATAATTTCTTTAATTAATTACATGTCAGTGTGAACGTCACGTCGAGCGGCAGCCGGCGGTCGTGGCGCAAATATTTGCTTTGTACAACATTCCATATCTTGGGTGTGTACATTACCTCCACCTACTGGCTCCTTATCTCCACTCGAGCAGCATCAGACGGTGGCGCTGGCCTTCCAAACTAAATCTCGCTTGTTTACCGCGCCCCTTTATAACGTAATTTAATTAAAAAGCTTGTGCTACGCCGCGTGTGGGGGAAATTAACTAAACTGTCGTCTTCTCCCTACAAATACCTACTATCTAGAAATACTACTTCTACTATCATAATTACTTACTAATATATTACTTACTAATATTACGTCTACTATCATAATTATCACTTTTTGGGCTCATATATTATGTTTTATTCATTTGATTGATGTAGGTATTCCATTTTTAACGTCGACTTCCAAAAAAGGTAGGTTCTCAATTCGACTGTATGTTTTTATTCACTAATTATTAACCGATTTTAATTATTCTTTTTTGTTTGAAAGAGTATTCTCCGTCTTCATTTCAATTTGGTGAAGATCTGATGATGACCTTCGAAAATTGATAACGGAACTCTTCAACGGATATTAGAAAATCACTTGCAATTGCTGTAATCGCCTGTTTATGTATTATTTATAAATGCCACTCAAAATAGAAAAATAAAATACACATCAAACACAAGTAAAAACCGACTTCAACTTCACATTTTTTTCAAGAAAATAATTTAATACGCTTTAGTTTTTTCAAAGTCGGTTTTTACTTTTTATTCATGTTTATTTTATAAAAAATACTTCTACGGCTACAAGATCCTGTATTTTAAATTTACAAACTCAATGTTGTACTAATTATGTATGTAGGTATGCTATAATAATTATGCGAATTGAAAGTAAGTGACATGAGAATAAAGGACATCATTTTTTAGGCCCATATAATTATTTTAGCATATATAAATCATAATTTTACCAAATAATTAAAAAAGTACCTCAATTAAATGAAAAACTAGGAAAAACTAGATGGAGGTCCATCCGGAATCGCGCAATCCTAATAAAAATAATGTTTTGATTTATACAAAGCGCAATGCCTTTTAGTGCGTTCTAAAACTTAATTGCATAACGCTAATCACGATAACTAAATAATTGTCTTTGATTCATTGGAAATAAATGGGATTAAACTAAAAAAATACCTGGATGTTTTATTAGGATTTAATAAATTACAAAAAATTATTAATATTCATATAAAAATGCATATTTTTAAGGTCGTATTTCTCAATATTCCAGTTAGGTAAAGATTATACTATTGTAATATAGAAAATATGAATATCTAAATGACGTGTGTTTCGTCCGTAATCCGTATACGTTAAAATGTGTGGGTGACCAGTCTCCATACAAAAAAAAATTGTTTCTTTTATGAACAAACAGGAAGAAATAATAATATAATTACGAAATTCAGCGGCGCTACACCGATGTTGGCAATTTGAACAATAGCAAACAGACGGCTAATACAATTATTTTATCGTGAATCAGAATCTGAGTGGCTAGGCTTCGTCGACCCAGTTTCGACGGACTAATTCATTCGTCAGTCTCGCATATTTGGTGGAAATGGTAGCGTTGCAGTGCTCGGTTCCGTTGTGCATGTCGCAGGCCGTCCTTGGCCGATATAAAACATTTAGGCGACAACACCGTCATCCAAGTGTGGGTTAGGGTGGAGGGTGGATCACCCTGCCATTGTTTCCTTTTGTGCTATCTATTCTAAACCACTGGCGGCGGCGGTGCATGTTTGCGGTTAGCTATAGGTTCTAAGTATAGGATGCCTGGCTCATATTACATGTTTCGGTTATCCAGTAGGTAGTTACTTCATGCGTTTTCAATTTTACTCCGCTTTATACCTCGGATGAAAGTATAACTTTCATGAAACACTAGTGTGATTTTTAATAAGGGTTACACGGTTTTCTTTTCATCTTGTTTCCATCATTTAAGTTCGTTTTTTTGCAGTCGGGTATATTGTTACTTTTTTATTAATTTGTTTTGCTAGTCTGTTGTTGGGCGGCCCCGCGACCCGCAAACCATCGGGAGGGCGGCGTTTACAGTGCACCGGTGGAATAATTATTGTGCTCCTTTTGATGTTGCGTGTGTTTGCCTAAAATTGTGCGTATAACTGCATGAGTGGTGGTAGTGAAAGGTTGGATCACGTCTGGCGACATCGGTTCTCGTACAAACGGCGGATGATCGCCTTTTTAACCTCTTTCTGTGTCTGTAACCATCACATAATATGAGCAACAGAAAATGTATCCAAATTCGATAAGAGCCATAATTATACTTAAACCAGCCAATTGCGATTCGGACTCGCGCACGAAGTGTTCCGTACCATTATCTATAAAAACGGCAAAAACATCACGTTTATTGTATGGGAGCCCCCTTAAATATTTAATTTATTCTGTTTTTTAGTATTTGTTGTTATAATGGCAACAGAAATACATCATCTGTGAAAATTTCAACTGTCTAACTATCACGGTTCATGAGATACAGCCTGGTGACATACAGACGGACGTACAGCGCGCGGTGTCTTAGTAATAGGGTCCCGTTTTACCTTTTGGGTACGGAACCCTAAAAAGTATATTTTGTAGTATCTTATTAAACCGTGGATTCCAGACAAAAAATAAATAAAATGCAGATGAGCTTTGATACACGTATCGTTTATTTTGTAAAGAGTCTTGTGACATCATAAAACTGAATGAGACCTCCCAGATTCGCAATTTGCATTTACACTTAAGATATTTTTGACAAAGATGATTGTTTTTCGGTTACACAACAGTTTACTAATCCAATTTATTTTTCATGCGTTTTATTTAATTTAAT
The DNA here is from genome assembly GCA_932294325.1 of Allophyes oxyacanthae. Classification (NCBI taxonomy): domain Eukaryota; kingdom Metazoa; phylum Arthropoda; class Insecta; order Lepidoptera; family Noctuidae; genus Allophyes; species Allophyes oxyacanthae. The sequence continues at coordinate 7,281,981 of OW028611.1, forward strand.
ACAGCTTGTGAGCATAATTTATTCTATACATTTATAAAGACTAGTCTTGCTCTTGACTGATTGACTGACTGATCTACCAACGCACAGCTTAAGACGCTAGGGCTAGAAGGTGGAATTTTGTACCATTTAGGTTTCTTTTATAACCTAGGCAGGTACTAAGAAGGGATTTTTTATATGCCCGGGGATAAAATGATGGCTGAAAGATTTTATGAATATCCGTAACTTTTTAAGTCAAAGCCACAAAATTTTGTATTTGGTGTTTCGGGTAGAAGTTAAATAACACATGATTCAGGATTATCAGAAATTCTACCCGTAAGGGGGTAAAATAGGGGGTGAAAGTTTGGTTGTAATTCTGTCATGTTATAATCAAATCCATAAAAAACGCTATTGTAGGTTTTCGGTTAGGAACTAAATAACGCGTGTTTAAGGATTTTTGAAAAAAATAGGGGACGAAAGTCGACTTCCACGCGAAGTCGCGGGCAATAGCAGGTGACAATATATACCTAGTTTCAGTGGAGTATTTATTGTTTGAAGAGGTAATACTATAGTGTTTTGTAGGCAATGGTCGTGACGACGGTGGGTGCACGAGGTCGTGTGATATTGTACGCGTAACCGTGTTGTCACGCGTCGCCCGCAACACACACAACGCATCTCTTTGTCGCCGCATTAGCGCGTACAAATCAATTTCACAGCTGAACGTTTGCTGGCTACAAACGTATCTATTTTCCCTTTCTTATTAGCATCTCAATGTGGGTTTATCGGATGGCAACTATTGTCTCATCATGTTGATTAACTAATCCTTGTTTTTGGAGCGGACAGATCTGAGACTGACAGGTTTAAAGTTGTATTCATTTGATATACTTAGTACATTTATCTTCTCGTTAAGTTAAGTGTTTCCAGTCTTTGTTTATTATTCTTATCATGGTGTTTATATAGGGTTACTTTTCAAAGGGTACCCAAAAATTTCAGGCGCGGTTCAGAATCGATCAATGAATTAAAAAGTAAACATAATTATATTTTCAAGATTTTTATTCTAGTCCGCCGCCAATAAACAGAACGTGTCGTCGATAATTGCAATTATGCAATTTGGTTCATCATAAATTATAGCAAAAATTATACTTTCCCAAATTTGTTAGTTCGCAAATGCATTATTATGGGAGCTTCGACTGATAGTGTTTATCATTACATCTAATCCGAAACTCTTAGGAATACTTTTTACTTTATCTAAATAAGTAGGTAGGTACACTTGAGATATAAGCGTTCACAGAATTTTTTGAAGTGCTTAAAAATATAACTTGATTTGATTTATAAAACGGCAGTTTTTTCACTGTTTTCCTTTGCAGTTCCACTGTATGTCTTTATGTAAAATACATATTTTCTCAATTGATAATTTGAAGAACTGCGCAGTACAGTGGGACTGATAACGGACAGATTGTCGCATAGTTAGATAATAGTCGAGACCCCGCCGTTTGTTTGTTCCATCACCAAGATTCTGTTTGGCCATTTCAAGTGAAAAGGATGAGATAAGTTTGTTTTGTTAACAAATACCGCATTCCTAAATTCACTACTAACATCTGTCGCTTTTGTGACCATTACATAAATATTTTCCAGTAGATAAATACTGTCAAAATAGGTGCCACATTGGTTTGGATAATTAGTTATTTCAAGGAAGGAAAAGAATTTTATTACTAGTAAATGGTAATTTCCTAATACGCATATTTCTTCTCGCATCGATTATAAAATCCTTATAATCAAACCAACGACCGGCGTATGCTTGCCGGTACATGCATAGGCCATAGCATACCTACCAGGTAAACGTGGAATCGCCATGACGCACGGCAACTAACGTAGGTAGTCTCAAAGACTGCATGTAAATATATAGAATTCTAAAATACATAAACAATGCTAATTAAATAAATTCTTAAAAAAGAATCTTCAATTGCCGTGTTTCCAGATTCATACCCATGCGGCCTTGCTTTCACACTTAGCGTCCACGTCGTCGGTCGGGCGTTTACGCGCCTACATGTACCTACAGTCACACGCGTAACGCGATCACGATAATATACGTACGTATAAAAACATATTTTTTGACATAATGATATAACGAGAATGGGCTCTGTATAGATGTGGCGACACTCGTTAGTTGTCGAGCTACGTGCGTAGCAGCATCTTGACTCTTGTGGCACAAAAATTTGAAACTTCTTGCCGCACGGTAACGCAAGTTGACTTCTTAGGTCTATTTGACTATAACACTGAAATATTGGTGCAGTCTCATTTAAAAGTACGCAAATATGCGTAGGTGAGCGTAGGTATATTAGGTAGATATGTATGAATTGCAAAATAGACATTTAGTGTTGATTGTGGACGTACCAGAATCCAATCATTGACTAACTTCTTTCCTTCTATTATCGATCTTGTGCATTTATAATAATCACCATAAATGTGTAGTGAAGCTATAAAGCTCACGCCACATATTATGACTTCATTCACTGAATTAACCTTTACGCACCTTGACGGATGCACGTAATGAAGCGACGTGACCGTGCAAATGATCGGTCAAAACGCACGAGCGTTTATTAGTACAATTTTAACATTGTTGATGCGAATTCCGCAATTGAAGCGTTCGTGCAGAGCACGTAATGGAATGATTGGCGGCGGCGCCAGCTGGACACTTGACGAGGACTCCGTGATGCTGCGCAGACCTGCATCCGACGGTAATGCATCACATTGTTAGTACTCGAGAATATCCCATTTTACTTCACGTGTATTGTACTTTAAAAGTATACATGTATATGCATCTGTTCGACACAGAATAATGACTGACAGAATTTTCGATTTTAGCCCGATATTTTAGGTTGTGTAGAACACAGGTGTATTTTTAACCGATTTAAAAAAAAGGAGGAGGTTCTCAATTCGTTCGTATTTTTTTTCTATGTTCGTTTCCTAAGAACTCCGTCATTTATCAACCGACTTAGAAAATTCTTTTTTTATTTGAAAGGGTATTCTCTCGAGGTGGTCCCATTTTTTGGAGAACATCTGATAAGATCTTCGGAGATAGACTACGGAACTCTTCAATGGATAACAGCAAATCACTCGCGATCGCTGTGATCGTATGTTTATGTATTGTCTATGCCAATCAAAATAAAAAAAACCATAAAAAAATTAAAAACCGACTTTATAAATCGAAAAAAGACATATAAAATAATTTTCTAAAAAAAATTAACTGCTTCTGTCGGTTCGGCAGTGGCACAGACTTTAGAAGCTGATAAGTTTCTAAAAAAAGTTTTTTTTTTTAATTTTTTAAATCCGTTTTTACTTTTTTTTAAGTTTATTTAGATTTTTCAGGTTCATTTAAAACATTTGTGAGGTTATCTACGAAGTCTTATTTTGCGTAGACCTTGTAGGTATCTACCTAGCTTAGCCTGCTTAGGTTATCGTTACAAGCTTATTTTTTATTTATAGGCACATAGATATCGATTAATTATAGTACTACTATTAATAGAATTACGTATGAGCTATTTCCATTCCCTATATATTATTTCAGTTATTGTTTTTCCGTCGTAGACATATACACAGTCGTCCTTCCGATGTACCTAAAGATATTTAGCCTCTGATATTTCACGAAAAAAAGGAATATCGTAACAATTAATCTACTGTTGTTATCACAACTAATTTCACAATGGTAATGTGTCCAAGATAAGTTTTTGTTCCTTAGATATTATTTCGGCAGTCGATTACAATGCTTTGGTGATATAATGTTACAATTTTGAAGTGCTACAGTGATCTACATTTATATTCGTTCTAAATGAGTTTTCTGGCGTTTTTCACCGGGTATGTATTGCAATTTTCTTAAACGTTCATTGTATGCTATTCGCTGCAGGTAACGCTATTGAAAATATCATAGATTGTATAATTATTAATATAATTTCTGACGTATTATCTGATAACATAAATATCAATGTTAATCATATACCAGTGTGAGCCTATCATTATGTCACATATAATGAGAAGTATGAGAACTCAATTTTGATTTATTCGTGTAAAGTTACAAAAGGTTTAAAACAAATTGCGCTGTCCGTTTTCAACGTTGAATGAACGTCACCATTGAAAACATGAATTATTGAGCCAATTAAATGCTCCATTGTTGAAGATGCGTTATAGTTTCAAGAACAGCAATTTTTGTTAAGCATTAATCATGTATTGTATTATGAACAGCCACAGAAATCCTGCTTTTGGTAGATCTAGATATTCACATTGTGAGTATATGTATGAACCAAATGAATATTAATTGATGACATCATCACACACGTAGTGCTCAATATGGAATCATTGCAAATATTTTGCTTCATACACGTGAAAAACAAAAAGACCAGTTATAAATGAATAATTTATTTGTAAATATTAATTGATAAGCCTTAAAACAAGCTTTTAAAAAGTTAGGTAAGGAACGCATAGGTTACTTGGCGATCCGTAGTGTTCATTGAAAGTCACGCCCAGGCCGGCAGCGCATCCCAGTTGCAACTGTTGCAAGGTCGTGTAAAGATGTAACTATAGTCGTCTGGTTTTCCGCTCTCAGCGTCTTTACTTGAATAGTCCATAAGGGCAGCTAGGTAGCAGATACAAAACCTTGTCGAGTCGGTGTGTAAAGCGCCGATATCGATTCAAATCTTAATTTGGAGAACCCAACCGATTAAAACAACTATTTCTATAATTATTGTTAAATGTTATTAAATCGTAAGATTTTATAAATAAGATAGCACCGGCGTACCTATTTTCAGGTGTATCGTATTTCCTGGCGAGAAGATAACCTAATACATAATAATTTTATTAATTGTTAAAATGCTAATTATCGAAGACGACGACGAGGAAGTCTGGAGTTCCAAGATCGAGTGAGTACTCGATCGAAACTATCACTACACTTAAACCACTCGCTAGCATCCCCAACCGTCTTACAATAGTATTAGTAAATTGTCAGTAATAACAGCTGTCCTTGTTGAGATCGTAAGATAATTATAATTACCATTATATCTGTTCAATTTTGATAATACATCGACCAACATGTTTCTTAGAAACTTATTTATCACATTATACATTGAAGTAAGTAAACCTGTCAAGATAAAGTTGTATGTTTGTACATACCGCGGTGCTATTGTTCGGCTGTTAGGTATCGCATCTTTATTTTAGTCATGTTATGAATATCTCCAAGGAAAATATGATTAACATATTTTTTTTGTTACACAGCAGGAGTTTGTACGAATATATTATTAATATACAGTACGCGTGCTTAATGTTTTGTTGTGTATCGTACATTGTGTTTGGTGAACTAGCGAAGCCCTTCCCAGGGCCTCTGACTGAAATCCTTATCAGAATCAACGAACTCTTGTCGGCTCATCACTCATATGTCATGTGGATGTGTTTACAAAACACTTTTCCATCAGCCGAGATATCTCACCTCTTTGTATGTATTTTGCGTCCATTTCGTGGATTTGAATATATTTCATGTAAATTAATCTCATCAATCTCATTTCATTTGGAAGCGAGCGAGTGGTCTTCCTCTTGTGTCAATGATCGAATCGCAATGAAATCTAAGTTTGTTGAAATTTCAGTTACGTAGCTCTGTCGTCGCCGTCCACGCCCCAACCGTCACCAGCATGGCTCCGTCGCTCCTCTAGCATAGCGTACGTTTGCTTTACTGCCGCATTGTTATGAATATTCATATCATCAACTCGAGCTTGTCGAGCAAATAGGTAAGCGACAAAATAATATTCACAAAGACGAATGAATAAAACATAAAAGTTACAAGGCGCTCATAAATCTGCAGATGTGAGTGAATTTTCACCGATAAAATTAAATGTACGGACTTAGATTCAATTTTTTTTTCTTCATATTTTGGTACACTACACGTCTTACACGTTTGAAATGTTTTCTGGTAAGGATTTTTCCACCCGAATTTATGCGAGATTCATACCGGTTGAGTCATCGGTCGGTTAAGTGTATTGCGACGAGAGTACTACATAGACGGTGTTTAAAGTTGGTTTACAGTAGGCAAAAGTAAACAAATGTGTTGCAGGCGCGCAGATGACTCGCAGTTGGAGTCTGTTTAATAAACATCTCAGTCGTTCTTCCTGATCAGAGTTACAATTGCGTTCCATTATTTACGCACCCTTTACAACGTGTCTGTGATGAAAGCAGTGATATGAATGATTAAGCCTGTCAACATGTCGCATTATCTAGAAGTGATGCGCAGTAGCAGAATAAGGAAAACAATCAAGTAGCTAAAGTGTAACAATGACGGAGTCTAACTTTCCTGGTACTCCCAGCCGATTGTTCTAATGTTTAGAAAAAATATTTCTGTCATCCATGTGAATGAATGATGATTATTACCTATACATATGATACTCGTATTCTGTGAAAACTAGGCAATATTGGAGAACACTGACCTAATTGCAGGAATAAAATATCACAAAATAATTCTGAACCTTTTTTCTTGAAACCGATTGATAAAAACCGACCTTAAAAATCTCTGATACTCTGACTCAACAATTTTCCAAGAAAATACAATCATTTTATGGATAATCTAATCTACACTATATCACTAGGTACCTGATAATGATCATTTACATGATTCTTTTTCCCTTAAAATTCCGATATCTAAGGAATAAAATACCTATTATAATGTCGTAGAGGCGTGTGAATATCGCGACAACCAGTAAAACAAAATATCGGGTGAATCTTCTGACAGATACCTTGTATTAAGTAATCTTTGGTTTGACCTTATTTTTGCCACGAGATTATGAAAGCCTTAAAATAAATAATACGAGTAGACGGTACAATAATTAATAGATTCAGTGAGTTTTCTAATGAAAGCTATTAGATGAAAGTTTTGCACATACCTTCTCATACCTACTACTAAATACATACTATCTCAAACATGCATTACCTAATATCGGTGTTTTATTCAATACCTATTACCTATAGTGTAGGTACCTACGTATAATTAATTTGCGATTATCAGTGTCACTTGTTCTGATTACAAAAGATGCAATGGGAAAAAAATGTTTTATAATAAAAGCATTTTCGGTGATTAAACTTTTTGGGGCCAAGCCAAGAATATCGCAAGTTATGATGAGTACCAGCGACGGATTGGGAGTCGCAATTAGCAAAATTCATGTTGTCTGGACATAAATAATATTAAATTAATTATGTTCTGATGCCATATGGGGTTTGAAGAACAAAGTGTTCCTTAGTTTTTGTTGTCCTTGAGTTTTTCTACACATCCTTATCCATTATTTGCGCTTTGGTATTTCTCTAGTAATTTATGCTTTATTTTTTATGTCACCCAAATAACGTTTATATGGAAAAATGAAAATCCATATTAGCGTCCGTAATCGGGAATAGTTCGCGGCAAAAAGATTAAGTTAGTTACCTTATCAAGGCAAGACCATTGGCGTTTCGAAATGGTGATGAGTTGTACATTATTATTATATTCTAACTCTTATTTTGGGCAGCATGTAGCGTCGCATGATAACGCTTTGCTATAAAGCTCGTCGTTTCCCTACCACGTTGAATGAAACCTCAGTCCATGACATAAGACATGCATCACTTAAAATACATCAATTACCGTGACTTTTAATTACCAAAGTAGCTTATGGCTGTATTCTATGCCAAAATTCTAAAATATTACGTTGTTTCACAGTTATTCCCAGAAAGATTTTGACTGAGCGCGGATATTACGTGCATTCTCGAAGATATAAATTGTTATTAGATACATATTTTAAGTGGATTTGGCCTCCTAGCGCCTTGGCAGGTTGAAGATCAAAAAGGGGTTAAGAATTTATCATTAGGTAACCAATTTATTTATATTACTTTTTTTTTTTTTAATTTCTTATAACCTTATAGTTAATTGATTTTGGATTCGGATGCAAATTTTGATTACCTTAACCAATTTATAAAGACAGCCTTTACTGATCATAAAATAAGAGGCATAAACTTTTTATGATCATTAATCAAAGGTGTAAAACGATTGTGTTAATAAACCTTTGAATAAAAATGACATTCGTATAAGTATTTATGATTTATTGATTGAGATTGCATTACCTTAAATAAAACAAACTTACGAGTGCAATATTGCTAGCTCGTCTCTAGCTTTTTATATCACATTAAACGTTACGTAAATGAATATTATTCATTCATCTTAACACATCCATAACAAGAATACCAAATTTCTTTCCATCGCGTGATATAAATCTAGAAATGAAGGAAATACAAGCAGTGATTCACCTGATTCTATTATAAAACCTGTTCTGATAAGAATCACGCGACATAACAAAACATCACATGTATGTGAAACTAGATGTATCTTCGATTCATGACATGAAGCCCTTGTTGGAAGCCATATATTAGTGGAAGGTTTCTCATAATGCCTATACCAAGTATATTATTTATTTTACGTACGCGGTAGGTAGCAAAGGTAATGAATGCTGCATTTTCTAATTACTTCAGTGCACTTAGAAACTGCTCATAAAAATACAGTTTCCTGCTAAACGTGTTTAATCTTACAGTTTACTGTACGCCTCTGTGCATGTGGAAATGTTTATTTTTCTATCTGTATGTTAACAGTTAGGTTCATTACACAGGCTTAGCGATCATAATTATATTTATTGCAGGTATACAGGGTGGCAAAATATTCGGGCACATTATACTGAAATTACTGTACGGATAATTCCTTTATTACCATCATAATAGCATCATAAGCTTATAATCAGACTACAACATCCGATCTTATATGTAGAGCTTCGTTAAGTTGTATATTTAATTAAAGTGTAAATATTTTATATTTTTAACATTGTGTCATTGTTTTGTGTCGGATTTTGCAGGGACTTTATTTTTTCAACGCATTTGTGAATATGTATTTTATTCACGTACAAACTATATGGTTTTAACCCATGATGGCACCCAGACGATACGATAATTTAATAGTTTGGGATTGAAAGTTCATATGTTTTGCGTAAAGGTGTGGTACATATTTTCTGCGAAATAACTAAATTGATATTCCCAAATGTGGTTTTGTTAATGGCCTGGGAAAACTTGAAGCAGGTTCTTGGGACGGATTTAGTGACTTTATTCGGTACATGACACTTCACCAGGCGTAGCATGACCACTTTACTAAACGGGTTTTGTTTGCAGAAGATTAGACAAAATGGTAGATTGTAGAAATATTTCTACTCTTCGGTAGGATTTGATAGAATAACTACATCAATAACTACTTCCCCGTTGCTATGGAAATAACATGGTGTCTTTTTCTTCGTAGAATCGCGAGTCTAGATGTCGAGGTGGATAGAAAGAGCGTTGTCTATTCTTTGAAGAATAGAAATATAAATTTACGGGTGCAGCAGATATGTAAACCAGTCCTACAGATTTCGTTCTGATGAGATGCAGGCGATATCATTTAATGCGAACTATCATTTACTGCAGTAATATGCTCGCAGTGTTAAAGTTCTATGGTCCATGACGACCTCATTAGTTCAAAGTTTTGTTACAATCAGAAGTACCGTTGCGAACACTTTCAATTGGAGGCAGCGCAGACCACCGGTAAGCCGTTATTCATCCGTGACGTGGCACTAGTCTCGATTAGGCAAATTAGTCTTTGTGCCATTATTTACGTAATGCTTTTGTTAAGATCGGTGTACCTCATTGTACCTAGTTTTTTATGCACTGGTTTCACTGGCTTAGATAATATGTATGTCGTTCCGTGATTTTTAGGTCCCTCATAAAGCGGGTTAAAAATAAAAGTGGAGTAAAACAAATTACGATACATTGTAGCGCTTAAAGCTGGAACATGTAAATGAAACATATGGAAGGCTCTTACATCATTGCAATATGTCAAAGTCAGATGAAAGGGCAAGGATGGCGCAATAAGCCAGTTTAAACAGAGTCTACTTAAAAATATGATGCGCAAAGTTTGACTAACTGTCCATTACGTTTTTGGCGGAATTTTGATGAATGTTTATCTACAAGTTCGTACGAGCAGCGCAATGGAAGTAATTATGAATCCTTTATTTGTGACGTGATGTGCAAAAATTATACAGATCAGATTCACCGTACCAAGCTGAATGATTAATGTGAGATTAGTGATTAGTTGGTTGGTTCATTTTTAATAACTCCAAATTTTGCGATTTTGCCCATTTTCATTAGTTACAGGAGACTGGTTCTTTATAGGTGTCCAGGATCCGCAACTTTTCTATATACAACGTGTAATTTAATTAACGCAAAACCTCACACACCCTAATAAGAATATCTAGTTAAAAGCGTAATGCAATAACCAAAACTTAAGTTTGAAAAAGTTAATTATAATTTTTAGATGAATAGTTTTGAACCTACTATTACTTACTGCAGTTAAAATTGAGTCTTATCGTCTTGAAATAAGTTTTATTTTCTTAAGCTCAATCGAGCGTCGGATTAGCGAATTTCATATTTTTTTGGAAAACGTACCTATTATAAGAAGTTACTGAAATTGATTCGGTAGTCAATTATGAACAAACTATATTCAGGTTTTGCGTTTATTCAATTACACCGTGTACAAGGGTCCTACCTTTCTACTTTCGATCCTTTTTAGAGGTTTTATAGAACTTTCAATACGAGACCAAGCTGGCAACAGCGAAACAAAAATACTGCTGTTCCATATAAATAATTGAATATTAGGTTTCAATAGGAATACAGGCCATTTCAGTGTTGGCCCCATAGTAAAAGTTATTCATAATGATAAGTCCAATAACCCCTAAACGGATCGGGAATAGAAAGGTAGAACCCTGTATAATGGTATCCCAATGCTCCCGTATTTGCCGTTACATCGGACCTCCACGTAGTAGACTAGTAGCCTTCCGAGTCTTACTTATATTATGTAGAGTCCAAAATATGACCCTGCAATGCTTTTACGTTTCCTAAGATCTCCTTGAAAGGTCACGTCCAAGTGTTGCATCCGTCTAGAAGTATTTACTAAATGTGGCATTATAGCAAATGGCTATGCAACGTCTCCTGTGACATCACACAGATGTCGACGTTCATACATAACAGACGTTGCGTAGTCATCCCATATGTCAGGTTATCCTATCTGAGAGACTTCAGAAGCAGTTAAGTTTCTTAAGAAAAATATTTAATATTTTTAGTTTACTGAAGTCGGTTTTTACTTTAAAAAAAGTTTATATTATAAGTTAATCGGTCGAACAAGTATATATTTTTGGAGCACGTCTCTGTGAAATTTCTTATCATAGACTATATTACAGACACAATGCTCAATACGCTTGTCGAGTCATCACTTAGGTAGATAATACCTGATACTGATATGCTTCTAAATATGTCATCGGCCCTGATGTTTGTATAGGCCAAGAAAAACAGAATTCACTTTCTTGTTTTAGTAAATACTTGAATAGCTGAAATGTTTAATCTTTTTCCCAGTTTTAATCCCACACTAGAATTATTTGATAGATGTTTTATGTGACCGCGTTTTGGTTATCTACTATAGGTACTACTACTACATACCTACTTTGTTTTAGTTCAGATTTTTATTTATCATATTGAATCAAAACTAAAACCCGTGTACTGAAAAAGAATGAACCAAGAAATTATAAATACACATTCATGTTATGTTCAGAGGATAGCAGTTTTCGTATGCCAATTTTCTCTAAAGCTTATGATCACTTACTACTGTTAGAATGTATTGTTTTGTTAGGGTAGGTAGGTGGCATACGACCACGGCTCTGAATATCACTATGAATATGTATTAATATTTTCTTGTTTCATACTTTTTCAGTAGTCGAGTTTTAGATAAGAACTTACTTATTTTTAGCAACAGCTACAATTTAAATATCTTTGAAATGTGCTAATAATTAAGCCCTTTCATTTGAAATGAAACAAAGCATAATTTTTTTTGTTCTTGGCTTTTTGCCCTCTAGATTGCGCCATATTCAATTTAATGTGACGTCTCATAGTCTATAACCAGCGGATGATCAAGACGCTTCCACCGATACCTCATTTGTCAATACATACATACATACCGGTCAAAAAATTCCCTCGCCGTAGTCGGGTAAAAATAAAACTAACTGCATTAAAATGTACAGGAGAAAATACACTGTTTGAGTTTGTTCTGTATTCTACCTGTTCTTTTGTCGTATAAGAAACTGACCCAGTAAAGAACGGTACATTTATTTTTAATGTTGAAAAGCTAGAAAATCAATATCACCTCCGCCGGTATGATTGCAGTGCACACCGTCAATCAGATCGATTTGTACTCTCATATATTAATGCAAAGGTGGGGGGGCCACTCTACGTGGCCCATTCGGCCCACTAATGCAATCCATAGAAATAGGAGCAGATGTCATTTGAATACAATAACCCCCATTCGCTTATGTGGGTTGTCATATTCATGAAATCTTATGTTATTATACAGTTTAACGTGATATTATTTAGATATTGAATTATAGTACGGTTTCAAAGTGGCGTGTATTAACGTTTACCATCATTTAATTGGTTTGTTTTGACGTTTCATAAAAATTTGGCTGAAGGAATTTATTTACATATTATTCATGTGTTTACTTGCGACACTTTTTCTGATGAGTCAAAATCTAGGACACGACTGACATTAACGATAAAGAAATTGGCGCAGCTGCCAAAGAAGAATATCTAGGCTTTGAACACAGATAACGCTGTCAGAAGTAGGGGGTAGGTTTCAGTATGTTTATCAGATGTTGACGATAGACATCCAGCGGCCCCACCATCGCCGCGAGTCGCGGCCGGCGTTTGACATCATCAGTAGCATTCACAGCGACGCGCGATTCGCACGCTGCGCACGACCACGCGTATACGGACGCGGACGGTAGTGAAAGTCGCGCGCACAAGTTCCGCTACGATTTCGTACGCCGACATCTTCGTCTAGTTATTCTGTTTGTTTGTTGCGCCAGTGCAACGGGGAAAGGAGGTCGGTGCTTATCCAAAGCCCGTAAGACTACCGTGATTTGTGATACCGAAGTTTTAAATCGATCCCATGTTCGTGTGACATTTTAAAATATTTTAATTTTTTTGCTCTTTTCATACATTATTATTTATTTGTTTGGTCTACGTAGATATTGAAATAATTTGCATACAAAATAATTGTATTTTTCATTGATACAATTTTGATAAAGTATGTACCTATTTTCAAAATACCGTCAAAATTTATTTGCATTTGAACAGAGCATTGAAGGGTAACCATTCTGTTAAATTGTTTATTTTGAAGACTAGCAATAAACCCGTTTGTACTACGAGCTCGTAGACATCACGTAGTACTTACGTAGATAGCTGTTAAACTTTCGTCTTGTACCGAAGTTGTTGGATACTGTGGAAACTTGAACACTTGTTTTGGACGGCGATGTTGTTTAGTAGTGGATAACAACAAGTGGCGAGACGAGAAGTTAGCAGTATTGTCGGTAGACGTCACTTACGCGATGGTGTGCTGCCTCCAAGTTGCACTCATAGACAGCTGCTAAGTACGCCTTTCCTACCTTACACACCATTTCATCAAGTATTATTCTTTAATATACATGTCCAATTAATATATTCCTGATTAAAATTACTGCTGTAAGTGTTGAGAATATACTTTTTCATTGATGTTATTTTTTTGTGCTCCACGTCCTGAATACGTACAAATCTTAAATTTTTTCTTTGACTCAATTACTCATTGAGGAATAGTTTTTTACAATTTTTTAGTACCTCATTTGTTAAAAATTTGAAAAATAACGGGCTTCTCCATTGAATGCCCCACTAAATTTCATTTAGAAGCCGACAATCAGATTATCTGTAGCATAAAACTCTTCTTTTTTTATTATCCAAAATTGAAAAGTATTGTGAATATTGAAAGGAGAAAGAAAGATAATAGTTATTTAGTTTAGAGTGCAAAGTTGCTTTTTAACCGCGTGTTCAATTTTGATGACCGAGCAAGCGAAGGATTCTAAAATTGAATCACGAGCGCAGCGAGTGATTCAAAATTAGAATCCTGAGCGTTAGCGAGGGAATCAAAAGAGCACGAGGTGAAAAATCTTTGCACTCGAGTGCAACACGTAACTTTTCATTCCACCTCAGCGAGGAAATGACTAAATGCAAAAAAAAAACGTTTAATTCACAAACTTAGTGCACACGATGTTCTAAATTCAATTTACTTTATCCTCTAGAGAATAAAAACGGCTTTTCCACTCAGATATTGAAGATTAAAAATACTCTTTCCGAGATGGTGGGATGAAAATTTACTTTATCCTCTAGAGAATAAAAACGGCTTTTCCACTCAGATATTGAAGATTAAAAATACTCTTTCCGAGATGGTGGGATGAAAAACCTTTTGGATTATAATGCACTTCTTCTGACTGGAGTAATACTTTTGTGTCACCTTGGAACATTTACAACGCAAACAGTTACAAAACTTTTTCTAATATATCTACAAGTACAATAATAAATAGTCTAATCACCATAAATCATTGACCGTAAAAAATATTATATTTAGCTGAGATGAGGACTTCCGTGCATAAATTAATGCCAGTTGCCATATCTATCCATGATCCGGATGTTCGTGAGATTTAAATTAATTCCTCTCTTGGCCATGATATCTTATGTCGATTTAAAGTCGATAAGTTATGCAGTGGTGCAATCAAAGTCAGATTGGACGGTTTATCTTATCGTGCCACCGATGTACAATAAATCGATGAAGTGTGAAATATAACTAAACACTAAAATATCGAAAGTGGGGTGTTTGCCATTGGCAGTTAGAACTAAGTTGTGCAAGTCCCGCTGCGCTTTGAAATCGGACACGACCTACATTTTTCTCAGCAATAGACGTAACTTGAGTATTGTGTTATGCACAGCACCGCTCTCGGCTGCAAGGTGCCAACAGAACAGGGCTCTCGATAAATTCCGAACTATTTAGTCCTTATTTAGACTATGTTGTTATTTCGTTCATGTAGTATCTTTGCCTATTTAATATCAGATTTAAGAATGTGGTCTTGTGGTCAGATGTATGCCTCGTTTTCCTTAAGTGCCAAAAAATTTATACTTGTATGTGTATAGTTATTTTGAGGAAGTATATTTTACGTATTTAATCAGACATGCTCTTGTCTATCTGAAGATTATTTTGATATCCTATTGAGGACATCGTTAAATAGATCAAGTGATACTCACTGTAGTTTCCTGTAAGTGTAACATATTTTAGTCTACAATAATTTGAAATGCGCGAATGAATGACATACAATCAAATAAAACAGTTTTTCTCCCCAATCCTTCCTTAACGTTAGTTTAAGGTTTATTTGCGTCTTTCAAGTAATGTCATCGGGACAGAGTCTGACGCGATATCTTTCTGTAATATTCCATTTTTAATCCAGAATTAGGTCACCGCGGATGCAAACGCGACAGCGATGATAGAAAAAGTACAATTTTTTTATTTCTACAAATTACCTGAAGCGATTATAGTTTCAAGCCTTGAAGTACGGCAGCAAAATATATTTGAGGCAAGATCGACACCCATGCCATGAGAATAATAAATAATGGCCCGTACCTACAATCTACATATTCCAATTTATTTCAAGCATAAATGTGATCTATAAGTTTAGAAGACAATTAATATCGTAAAAATCTCGTACTTAATGTTTATTTAAGTTACGTTGCTTTACAGGTGTAAGTAGATACTTTTATACAAAAATACTGTAAAGAAAACATCATCATCCACAGCCCGAATCTACTCACTGCTGACTATAGGCCTCTCTTTGCTAATGCTACTTTCCTCGGTCCTGTACTAATCGCATCCACATAAACCCTGCGATTTGCCATATATGTATATCATCCATAGGGATGCTGGATGTTCAAGCATCCGAAAAAAGAAAACATAAGAAATATTATACTTTAATACAAGCACAACTAAATGCACATTAACTGAAATTCGACCAGTTTCTGATTATACATAAGTAGAATGGAATAATAACCTAGTAAATGATCTAATAATTTTGGTGTAAAGCGTATACCTAATAACTATAAAATTTTAAATTATTCGACGACAGAATCCATCTCATTGTTACGTTTGTTTTTCTCTGAAGAAATTAGCATAAGAACTAAATTAATAAATTTTTAGATTCCAAGAGAAATAAATATCTACGATTATTTATAATTTGCATCGTTCTAAACCTTTTTGTATTCAATGTTATTTATTTTACAAAAGATGTGGCTGCGCTGGCGCGGATGATACCGCCGCGAGTGGTTGCAAGACTTACAAGTTACATGCCCCCCTGCTTTACGGATTAGTTTTTGGTGGAACTAATTCCGCATACGTGTTATTGAATTCAAATTAAATACCAGTAAAGATTAAAACAATGTGCCGCATAAATGTGTGTATAAATCCTAGTGTGCCGCGTACATTATCTCTGTTAATGTTGCGGAACCATTTCAATAATACCTCGTTAGCTATATTAACACACGACTCATAAAATGTTATTAAAATTGAAAACAACAGTATGTGTTATTAACGTCAATTAACCGGTGACACAGTTGGTCAATGTTATGTTTTTAGTGATTATCCCAAAAATATCTTAATTGCATATTTAGCCAAGTCTTTTTTTACCTGTACCTACTTGCAAAACTTGTAACGCCTTTTGTAATTCAAAGTTTCGCAAATCTTAGTGATATTAATTTGGTTTGCTCAATATAAAGTACATACACAATTTATTCAATTGTAAATTATACATGGTCGAAATAAATAGCAATTATTCTTCATTGAAAGTAATTGGTTTTGATTTGTGTCATTCCGCTGGTGTTTAATAATATTAGTTTCCTCCTATCGGTTGCATATGTGGCTTTCCTGAATGTTTCCGAATGTAATTTGTTGCTTTATATCCATCTAGCTAATGTTCACGTAATTTTTTTCAAAATGCTTGTTCGTTCTTGCTGATTAGCCATTCATGGAATAGTTTGAATAATATCTGTCCAGATATACGATAATTAATTGTAAATAAATGTTTCTCATCACATACGCATGGTCGTTATTGTAGCAGTGCTGCAGTTTATTGCCCCGGTGCTAAAACAGCTAGGATAAAGTGCGTCATCTTTGGGCCGTTTGATTTGATAACGAATTTTTGTAGAATGCAGTTTGTGTGCTTCAGCTTATATACGAATAAAAACTAATATTTTGCAAGTATTAATATTCTTCTTGCGCTCTCATCTTTAAATCTTATCATACATAACTTTTATGTTATATGTATTTTGTAGCTGTTTATTATCCCATAATAAATAAAATAAAATAACTAGCCATGGTCTACGAACTATTCGAAGGCAAATTTTTGTTTCATAAAAAAATCACCAGGTTGTTTCATTCCGGAATCTGTTCACTACAAGTAAATTAATGAACTCGATATTTTCTTTGTCTGTAGGTTTATTTATTGTTACCAATTAATCTGTATTCAGTGCGTTTGCTTCTCGCTACCATCTCATTATATATGCGACGTTTGTTCTTCGTTTCAATTATCATTGTTTGTGTACATGTTATTGTATCTAGCTGCTCTCGTAAATGCATTCTTGTTACATTGAAACTAATGACCCATGACACGGACTTATCTATTTTCCTTGCATGTTGAAATAAAGATGAATCTGGTAAAAGATTTGCTTTGTTTTCTAGTTACGTGATTAGGTGTTTATTATTTATGGGTGTAACCATAAATAATAAAAGCTTAGTGCTATAATTAGCTTTTGGGCAATGTATTTTGTCCATTCTTGTTCATCCTTCCATCAGTTGTTCGGATTCTAGCAAATTGTACGTTTGATGAACTGATTTGACAAAGTGTACATAAACATCTAGTTAAAATACTGTAATAACCTATTTTCTTATCTCTCAATTTTAGATTGACTGTCAGTGCTGACTTATTCACTTAAATTTACATTTATTCTAAGTTTAGAGACATCAAGATAATTTCTGAGAAAAAATCGTAAGCATATCTAAACGAATTGTTTGTCACGGCAATCGTGCTGAAGAAATTTACACGAACGTGTAGTGATAAAAGGGCAATTTACATACTATATTTTGTATAAAGCCTGACCATTAAAGTATGGACCCTGAAGTGATGTTGCTAATGTCTATACTTTGTCACATTTCGTACTAAATATCAGTTACAATAAAATCCGCAATATGGCGAAGGTTCAAGTATAGGTTGTCAGGCTTTAAATATAATTTTGACAAAAAATATTAGATGTGGAAAGAAACCAGATACTAAAATCGTAAGTTGTGCATCTTATTTATTAGACATGGATTAAATATACAAATTGTCACCTACCCGCCACGCAACGAGCTATTTGCGTTTAAGGTTGTATTTTACGACGATTTCTTACTTTTGAGGGGGTGAAGTATCAGCCTAAGCCCCGCCCACTAGGGGAGCTCCGTTCACGCATATCGTTTGTATTGCGCAATTGACGTATCAGACTGTGTGACACACGTGTCACAGAATACCAATATTAATAAGCAACATGCAGTATGACACCAGCAAATACTTGAAAAATATAAATCCATAATATCGTATACCCAGTGTCCTATATTACGCTAGAACATCTGTTAGTCCGTTTTGTATTTGTAGATTTTATACCCATTTATCTATCTACTTATAAACTATTGGTCATACCTATTGTGTATGAGTTTATGCAAGTGCATATAATTGTCTCGACCAACATTGGGCATTTTCACATTAAGCCGATAATGCCGTAACGAAACCGATATATCGGCACGACAAAGCTGATGACACTGCCAATGTGTGTGTAATTTTAGAAGAATAAGCCAACTCAAATCCATGCCTTGAGACAATAACCTACACTCACCCACACCTGTAGGCGTCGTCCGTTTCCGAAGTCATAGTCATACCTACTTAAGTTCGTTCACAGGATTGCTTTTTTACCAAAAAAGAAATTTCATATTCATAGAATTCAAAACCATACTCCTAGTTCAGATTCCTCGCTATGTATGCAGGTGAGGAGCTTCAAAATTGAAAGAAAGAAAGAAAAAATATTTATTTCGGACTCGCACACGAAATGCCTAAGGCATTAAGTCCGCCTCTGTACATAGTCCATAAAGTATAAATAAATAAATAAATTACATAAACACACAAAAAATTCAAATAATGATAACAATAACCTAACCGTCAAAAACCCCCGACTCCAACTAGAAAAAGAGGTGTAAATTTTGAACGGCTGAACAGATTTTAAGAACCATCCCGATTTGTTGTATTTAAAATAAATAAGAACTTTCTTATTGGCTATGGACTCAAAATCAAATAACATAGTTTCTTGGGCTTTACTACTTTGGCCATGAAAGTTTGGCCATTTAATGAAAAATCTCAGTAATCTTTCCTCACAACACACAGGGGTTAACTTAGTCTATCACCTGACACATGGCATAGCTTATATTCTCATAAAAGCAACTCAGAATGCCTTATAATCATTTACTGAGTCTCAAACAATTAACATACTCGTAACACATATAACTCAGTAATGGCAGCGTTGCATTGCGTAACAAACAATACTTAAAGTCCAATCATCTAATCTTAATAAAATATCCGGAATTCAGCTACCTACTACAATTAATGTATTAGTCTACAATTACAACGAGTAATGGACCATCGACGGACCAGCGGTGCATGGAAAAACCTAACAAATGGTTATAGTTTATTAAATTTTATTTATGTATTTTTCATTAGTCTGTATAAAAAAATTGTATGAGTAATAAATAATATATGTTATAGTATAGAAAAAAATCCAATTCAACTGGTTCTCTCGGTAGACAAGTCAATTACGAGGTTTACAAAAGTTGATAAATATACGTTCATTAGTAGCGGGAATATTTGTCGGAGTTCCATCGCTATTTTTATATAAACTGGATAATATTGTTCTATAAGTAAATAGAATATAAATAAAACTTCATACTCTTTCTTCTCAACACTACAAATTGTCATACTGATTTTTCTATACTATATCCTATAAAATGAATTCTTGACGGAGATGTCAAGAAATTATTTTAGTATATTGATTTTATAAACGAAATACTTAGATTTTCTGAATAAAAAGCAAGTTACTTATACTTCCTGTTTCTTTTTAATATTTTTTTTAATGATTATACTGTCATTCTTTCTTTTGGTTTTTAATAAAGGGTAAGCGCAGGAATGTCAAAAAAATTAGCACAGGTCCGACCTCGATGCGCGCCGAAACGCGACTGATTGATGGCAGAGATGACAGAAATCACGAATTTTGTGGTTTTTCTCAAATTGTGACCAATATACGTAATATTATGAAAAAATAACGACCGACTTGCCTTGGTATACTTGAGACCAATATTGTGATGTAAAAATTATTTGAAATAATATAATATTTTAGAAATAATCTTGTAAAAATATTTTTAAAAGGGGTAACTTTGCGATTTTTTTTTATCGAGCCAACTTTGTCCAATCATGTATCGGACGACCGAAAAATCCGTGTTACATCTTCAAGTTTGATATATATTTTTTTCGGGGCAAAAAAATAACAATTTCTATTCAAAAAATTGTAAATACAAATCGGTTTTTGCGGCATTTCTGTAAAGGACCCCCTTAAATTATTTACGTTTGTAATACCTACTCCTTCCACACGATAAAAATTGGAGACCAATCTGATTACCAATTGTATTGACTCTCAATTTGATTGTCCGTCTACATACATTAATCCCATCGTCAATTTTCATATTTTAACCCGACCTCTGCGGGGTGGATTTTTTCCAAAAGTCAAGGTACAACCTATTAATTCTAAGCAGGAAGCATAGAGTAGGATGATTTTGGCTTTCACCGAGATAATTTTGAGTATCAATCACAATGTTGTTCTTCTGTGAAATAAATGAATGTTTAAACCGAATCAAAGTTTGGAGAATAAATAAATAAGGCCCATAAATTACCCTATTATATTTTTCACCCATTTCAAATTGGTTGATACGCATCCACACTAACCAATTTGACTGGCCACAATCAAATTGGGAGAATATCGTCCAATTAAGCAAATCTGCCAATTTCCCTCGACGCATTGCAATTTGAGTGCAAATCTAGTCAGATCGGACTTCAAATCATATCGTGTGGAAGGGGTTTAATTTAAACATATTTTTCAATATGAAGTAGCGTGTCTTGTAACTTATGCATAACTTCGTGAGCTTTAATTTACATTGCATTTGTTGGAATGTGTCTGATATAAAACCTGGCGTCGCGTGTCCTCCGCGTGCGCTGACCCCTTTGTTTACCCGAGGTTTTGACTTTGAGATCGCGGTTGCTTTCGTGCCGCGTTGTGACCCATCGACGTGTTCGATCGTATCTGCCATTCCGCATCGACTTCTTTGTTGTCCATACTTATTCACCAAGTTAACATGTACATGAACTTTCAAGTTTATCTTTACGAACGTAGAGAATGTAGAGTTAATGTTATCTTCAGACGAATCATAAAACCAAGAACCAAGTATTTTGTTTAGCTCAAATACTGTTATCCAAATGATTGGAACCTTTATCGAGCAAAGGTAAGTTACGTCTATTGTCTGAAGGTTGAAACCTGTTATGAATATTATTTTCTTAGCACTGATACAGAAGAAGGTCTCTAGAACACGACGTGAGATAACTACGAAGTAGCTAGAACACTAATGGTGCCAACACATTTACGAGCGTTTGTGCGTGCTTTATCACCCTTTACGTTATTAACATAAACCGCGTAATATTTTAGACGCTAGACATTTTCCACTGTGAGACTATGTGTCGTTTTCAAGGCTTTTCTTCAGTCTCACCCTATCTCTAGTAGATATTAAACTATTTAATGACCAGTTATTTGCAATGAGTAGTCACGTGTTTATTGTTTTAATTATTAATTATAACCACGTTATACCTTTATGAATATGATTTCAGCTATCATTCAGTTCATAAAGCTGAATTCTTATAAAAAAGATTTTTTTTCGTATAGTGTACATTAAATATATCTACCATCTCTTATACTCGTACACCAGTTGTACTTAGTATAATTCAATAAACATGCAGTTACTGCAGTTCATATAACTAATTGGATGACAGTAGTGTTTGTAAGCAAAATACTAAGTCTCAAAATCATTTTCCACTTTTATTATAATATTTCTGAGATCGAGACCCCTCCGTGCCTCGGATAGCACGTTAAGCAGTTGGTCCCGGTTATCATACGAATACCTTTGACAGTCGTTACTGGAGTCGGCAACCCAAAAAGTCTGACAACCGGTCTAACCTTAGGGTATCGGTGTCTCCCAGTAATTGGGTGGTGGAGGTCAGATCGCAGTCGCTCCGTATAAAGTACTGATATTCAGACGCAACTGGTTAGACTGGGAGCCGACCCCAACGTAGTTGGGGCAAAGGCCAGGCAGATGATGATGATGATTGTAATATTTCTGAAAAAAATCAAGATTAAAATCGGGTCCTGATTGGTAAATGAAAATAGCGAAGTAATTTCATCACATGTGGGCACTTCAAAGGAAGTGTGAATGATCATCAAACATCAAAGCTGAGTTTAGATGAATTACGAGAAGTGGAAACGACATAGGTTTATGACTTGTTTTTCCGTTTTATCTCTCTTTTGTAAACAACAGTGATATGGACGCCTAAACAAGTAGCAATGTGTTTTATGGGATGACCATGATTAGCCTCGTGATAGGCATTCATGATATCTCAATAAGTACAAAGTGCCATAGTCTTAATTGATTTAGTTTATAATTAGCCAGTTATCCTTTAGAGAATTGACTTGTTGCGGGTCAAATGGTATTCATTAGAAATTGTGATATGGTAGGGTCGGATGTCGAGCCCTCTCGATAGAGGTTAATCTCCTCGTCGACATTGAGCGACCATTTCGCCGTCTGATTGACGTTTGTAGGTTGACTTTGGTACTCATAAGGCCATATCTATACCAATTAGAACTGTCTACATACCTTCAACGTTCAAATTGTAACTTTTTGCTTCATCACATACCTCGTCCGCGTCCTAGACTAATACGAGTTTGATTAATACGCACTTACTTGACCTAGATACCAAATTGCAAAATGTTGGATTTGACTTCCTGTGCACTGTTTACTTATAAACTATGTCGTATGTTTGCTTTGGCCAATTTGAATGTTGTTGTTCACTTATTTAATACTGCAACCTTGATAATGCGTGTCGGACGTGTAACGTGTTTTATATTTCTTCCATCATATCGGATCTTTACAACGTTATCGTTAGTACAAGCTTGTTCAAATATAAGTACCTTCTTACCAATATATATTAATTTGGGAGTAGGTAGATATATATACTCCGTAAAAACTTCTAAGATTATTTACGATTTCATAATTTATTTAGTTTATGTGTGATAGCACTGGTAAATTGTAATATCCCGGTAGATCAGGCATTTTGGACATGTTCCAGGTTTACATGCATATAAATTTTATAACTATAAACTAAAATTATAATGAAATCGATGGTGTTTATATGAGATAGTTGCTACGTATTTATGCAAGACGGTGGCAACTTTCCCCGCGGCGCCCGACTCCGTGCGCGTGAGTCGATGACGGACAGCGGTATAGCTGTTACGAAAGCTGCAATCACCTGCTTATATGGCAGAGCGCCGACACTTGTCGCTAAGGCTTACTAGTAAACGACGAACTATTTATACCACAAGTTGTTTGTGCTGCATATTCTATAAATGGCATATTACCATTTTCAAAATAAGGAAAATTTATAAGTTAGGTATATTAACTATCATTTATTTGTTCACCATACTGTGTGTACTCCATAGGGTCTACTATTTGGAACCGTGCACCTAGAGTCTCGACATTTCATAAGTGCCTGTATCTGGTTTACATGAAATAAAGATCTATTCTATTCTATTCTATTCTATTCTATTCTATTTATTAGTATAAAATTGTATATTCATGCACTTGAACCCGTTAATGCGACAACAAGTAGAAATAGAAAATTTATTGCTTGCGGGCGCCGGCGACCTTTAGTTTTGTTTTGTACTGTCACACGCACAGAACGCAGAAAGAGACAAAATGAAGATATTTTCGTTGATCGTTGAATGTTCACCGCACATCCCTTTTTTTACGTCTAGTTATTTCTATCATTCAACTAGATTTATTCTAATAAAATGTATATACGTAATATATTTTCTCCATCTACCTTATTAACTAAATCTGTACTATGCAACAGGCTACTTTCGGAAATCATTTAGCTTTTACTGTGAAATTAAAATCTGTTGTGTTAGGTCCGTATTACAACGACGAATCTTTTTTTCATTCGATTTTATCATCACATTTTTAAAAACTTCAAATCTCAACCGCCACCGTACCAATGCAATAAGAAAATCATTATAGCTATGGTAGCTTCGCTCATAGGACCACTTTTTTCTTACCCGGACTACCCCAGGCAGACTGCTTACAGCCTATTTAATTCGTACTTACGATTTGCTAAGGGATAGAAAAGCTGAATTTATATAATTTAACCAGGTGAATCAGTTTCCCTGAGACAGCGATCGTCATTGTTCGGTTTTTATAGGTTATCATTGTAAAACCTGGCTAACTAGGAGTACCAGTGGTGGGCGTGGGCCTTGAGACTTGGGGCTTGAGAGTGGCATGCAGGGCTAGGTCTCATATAACGCTAGTAATAAGAGACTTCGATGTTAATCATGCGAAGTGTAAAAGAAAGAAATTACTCACGAACTGGGATTGATTCAAAACTAACTATACCTCTATAAATTTCTAGTGATAAAAATACGCGACCGACAAGTTTAAAAAATATAATACGACTGAACTAAAAGTGATATCCGAGTTTTCGGTCAAATGAATCCGAAAATGAAAGATCCGTAATTGTCATGTTAGCCCTTTAAACGAATGAAGTGTGACACAGTTAACGAGTTCTAGTGCCAGTATAAAATGAGTGTTGAACCGACATTGACCGAATCACCAGTGCCGCTGGCGCTGACGCGGCTTCAGACGCGGCCTGGGCGGCTGCCAAGAGGCATCCGAACGCATCGCCCCAGTCTGCAGCTGGCCAGCTTGCAGGAGTCGGCTGACGAGTCCCCTAGACGATACAGCGGGGAACCATTCGCTGCTGATACTGATGACGACGAAGCCTTCGCTGAAGGTGTTTCAGAGACACCGTCTCTATCAACGCCGAATGGACGAAGGGCGTCCGAAGCAAATTTCGCTGAACGATACAGACAATTGACCGATTTTGATGATCCTCCGCCGGAACCGCCGCGTCGCGCCTCTTTGGCTATACCAGTAGGTGCAGAAGGTTTCGGACCTAATGATAAAGGTCGGAGACGCTCGTGGGCGGCGAGATTGCAGTTAGAACGGAAAAAAAGAAGGAAATCGGGGGGAAACGATACGGACGAAGAAAGCGACACGCCGATATACGTACGTCAAAAACGACCCTCCTGGTGGAACGTGTTTGTGCCAGATAACATGCTGAAGAACAGGTATCGTTGACAAATGATCTTTTACCACGTTTTGTATAAAACCAATAATTTTAAACATACTAACTTCTTTGGTTCTACATCAACCATTGACATTGTTTTGCAATAACTGAAGCTAGTCTATGCAATGTGATATAATAATGTTCGTATTCCTTTTACGGGATTAGAATGTGTATAGGTAGTAGTGGTGCTACTGCTAGGGCACAAGATTTCCTTGACCTAATGCTCAGAGTCCGATTGTTTGTTTGTGAACTAGGTGCGCAACTCTCAGGGCTACTTGACATTGCGAGTGGAACTACAAATCCGTTTTCTAACGATTGCATTTAAAAATACAGTTTTTAATAGGCAACATTATGCTTCCGTTCTAATTTTGTTACCTATTTATAATTACGACCGCACAGGTTTGTGGAAAGCGCTCTTATTAAATGTGTTTGTACAGATTTTCTAGATTTTCAATTAAAGTTTGTACCTTTACTGCTCAAGAAGACAGGCGCTGGGAAAATCTCGATAAATCCATTCTAACTAAACATAGATTTTGAACTTGTAAACAATAGGTTATTTAACACCAAAAATTTTCCACTATATTGTACGCAAAATTGTGTACACAGGTAGGTACCTACGTGACAAGTTTACGACTATTCTGCTTTGATAAATCAGTGACAAACGCTATCTAGATTTACGTATATATTACTTTTATCAGAAGCAACATTTTTACTTACAATATTACACAAATATTTGTTGAATTTATAGCACTTAGTATCATTAACATTGAAACCGGTGAAGCCTATTCAAAGTTTGTTTTATATCACCTGATATGTCAGCGTTTATTCTTCCATAGATTATGTTATGTTTCCGACATGAAACTACAGTTAATACCTTTGTACGTCACCGTGACGCATTACTAGACAGACGTAATATTTCATCAATCAATTTCCTAACGTTCACAATCACTACAGTAGAGTCATTTTAATAGGTAACATTTGACAGTTCAACAACAAAACCTTGTAACGGCGGGCATAAAATAATATATTTTTTCGTTTTGTTAGAACTGCACAATTACTTATCTTCTTTCAATTACGATTACATATTTATTGTAATAATGACCGATACGAGTAATTTTACGATTTGCTTTCACTAATAAACCATTCTAAACTTAATAAACAATTACTGATCTAAAGAACTGAACGTCGTTACAATGTTGCGTCAGTTAACCCTTTTTCTTTTTAAACACTAGTGATGTTACTCTAAAAATCGAAAGCTGATAAGTAGAATCGAATGCAATGATTACTTGTGAAGAAATATCACCATAAATTAATAACCACGTTGTGATTATAATAAAACATAATTATATTTATTATTCTTTTAACTAACTATAAAAATACAAAAAATAACGCAATTTTTTTGTTAAATTATATACTTGTCTTATTTTGCTCCTTAAATTTACGAAAGAATAAAATAATAATGGGACAGGGATTCGCCTGATGATTTTTTAAATTCACATATGTTTCAAGTCCGTATCGATTCATTCACTTTAATCGATGTTTTTAAGCAGGTCACCTCACTATGAAGATAAAACTGACAGACGTCAAATGTTGCCTATTAAAATGACTCTACTTTAGTAATAGTAGAAGCCGCCTTACCCGTTATCGTTATAAAGTAAACTTGCGATACCGAAAAATTAATTTAGATTTTATCGCTTCCCGTGTTGAATCAAATTCTGATGGATATAGTAAAAGAATAATATTGCTCTACATATGCAATACATATTAATGGTGATATGAAAATAATTTGATGAATTTCTGTGAACCCAAAAATATTGAAACTGGTTACTTTGGAGCTTTAATTAGGCATTAGAAACGTCATGGAAATAAAATC
This sequence comes from Allophyes oxyacanthae, assembly GCA_932294325.1. Lineage (NCBI taxonomy): Eukaryota > Metazoa > Arthropoda > Insecta > Lepidoptera > Noctuidae > Allophyes > Allophyes oxyacanthae. The sequence continues at coordinate 7,309,365 of OW028611.1, forward strand.
CGACTAAGTGGGTGTGTATTTCTAATATAAATGAATATGTACACAATTCATCAAAAGATTCATAGTGTTAGAAAATATGCTGAGAAAACTCATGTTATAATAGAATCTTTTCGAGTAATGTAGCGTCCTGAAAACATCAATAAAATGCCTCTATACGCATTGATTTCCTGGCGTATCCACCGGTTTATTAGGAACTAGCTGTTGCCCGCGATTTCATAAACGCAGTTTATTTTTATCTAAATAAAATATAGCCTATATCACTCGGAGAGAGTGTAGCTTTCTATTAGTGAAATAATTTTTAGTAGTAGTTAGTAGCCCCAGTGATTGCCTCCTACATAGAAACAAACAATCAATAAAACAAAAACAATAAATAAATAAACAAATTTGATTTAAATTATAATATTAGTATACATAATATTACACAATTAGCGCAGTGGCTAAGCGATTAGCTTTCTGCGTTTTGTGCCGCGGATTCAATTCAACCCCGCACGGAAAAAAAAAAAATGTCCTACAGGTAGTTGTTTCTGGTCTGGATGTGTGTGTGCATGTGAGATTTATGTCTGTTAACTGTACCCACGACACAGGAGAAATCATAGAGTGTGGCAACGTTTTTTAATTATTAATAGATATTGAACTGTACCCATGATACAGGAGAAATCTTAGTGGGGGTTTCCCCACAGGTTTTTAAACATTAAATATCATAATACCTATTTCTGCCGCACTAAACAATGACGCAAGTGCAATGGTTTGAAAAACTTTTTTATTTTGTAAAAAATCTTTTCGATATTTCCACCTCCCAATTCGCATCGCTCAAAATTTTCCTCAGAAAACTTGAGAGACCAATGGCAAAGGCCATTGCTAAAGTTCCTTTTAAAGTGTTTGGTTCTGGAGTTTATAAAAGAAAGACTATTCTCACCAATATATAACTCGATGAAAACAATGTTTAAATCAATTTGAAAACACGGACAGTGCTGAATATAATATTTTTATTCATAAACATTGTAACTATTATGAAGTTATATTTTGCTTTCTTTTAAAAGTTGTGTCATGCATGTCATACTTTACGAGGAGATCTAAGTCGATGCATTTTAAATGGGGTGTATGGTGTATGTATTTTTTTTAAAACGTTGCTTCATACTAGGATTCCTCCTGTATCTTCGGTAGTTTACTACCATGGTATTTCTCACGTGCACTCGTAGCCAGACCCGGAACAAACATCTATAGGCCATATACATAATATGATACAAGTGAGCTAAGTTGGTTATTACACTCGAGGCCGGATTGCAGCCCGAACCGAAGGCAAGGGCGTAATGGAGCTGAGAGTGAAATGACCAATGCTCACACGTTTGGTGCGACGTTTTTCACAACACACTTTCGAGGAAAAAATAAACAGTATTTCAAAAAACTTAGTTTGCGTATTCTTTTTTCGCGCCCCATGCCTGTAGTTGGTTGAGTTAGCTATGCGCGTGCACTCGTGCAGGTTAAAGTATGCGCGCGCAAATGGAAGAAGAGGCACTGACAAAGCCGTCAGACAGCCTAATACAAAAATATTCAGATATTTTTGTATTTATGTTAATGCTATGTTAATTACACGAATTAATGTTAATTTGTTGATAAAAATAAATAATTTGATGAAATTAACAAAAGAAAATAGACAACAAAACTTGGCAGTATGGGTTTAATAGATACTTATACTTATAGTAATTTTGCCTGTCCCAAAAAAAGGACGTAACTGTTTGTAATGTGTATACAAAAAATGACTTGCCGGTTTGTTGGTGTTTGGGTTGAGTTCATGTTGTTGTTGTTGTAGTTTCGTTCATTCAAAATAATTTTAAAATTAAAAAAATACTTTTTTTTGTTTGATTCGGATTTCGTTCCTTGAATATTAGACCTGGCTTATTGTACTACGGACTGGAACTGCACCACGGTGTCGGCAAACTAAAACAATAATTATGAACGTTACTGTCATTTCTGATAACGTAATTATTGTGTTAATAACTTTTAAAATGAAAAATGATTAAAGTACTGTCCGCATAAAATAAAACGAATACTAAGTACTAATAAAGTACACTTGTAATTTGTATATATATACCTAGGTATATTAATTTTCATCTTTGTCAATGACAGAGCCAACACCGTAGTATTGTCCTTTATTTTCATAATTATTTCGGTTCTTTAAAAATATGGACGTGTTATCAAGCTGTAATAGAAAGATACATAAGTGTTCAATTCTCTGGCCTTGTATAGTATTTTTCACCTGCTATCTTTTGTCTCTGTTCATGAATGCAATTTTATTTCACTCCTATTGTTTCACTATCTTGTATTCTTCTTGTTTACTTCTATTTAGATTAAGTAAGGTTTCAGTGGTCCGTAATTCAGTCTTGTATTTTAAACCAGTAGATATGTTTTATTATTCACGGTATGGGTCACTACATTTATATTACTTTTGGCTGATTGACGTTACCTTGCGTCCAGCGTTTAATCATTCTGTTAGCGCCCATATTTGTTCACGATTTCTTTGGATTATCTCTTATAAGACGTGTCAAATGTATTCGTACATACTAAAAGTACTCGTCCGTATTTGCAAAATATATCAATACCTCTCGACTTCTCGATCTTTCGTTACATCTAGGGTAAGACGTTTTTGTTACGTCAGCTATGATTTTGAACATAGCCTTCAATCTTTACGATAAAGTAAAAATAAAAATACGTACAAGTTCCCTATCATAATGTTGGAAACGCCTTCTATTTCCAATCGACATTACAAATTTTATTATTCTACAATCGATCCGATTAAATTCTATATTGACCTCTAACATTCACCCACGCGTAAAATATGTTCCGCAAACACACCCGTTAACCAACCAGTTGTGGATAGTTCGATGATAAACAGAAGTTGTAGGGTAGGCGTTATTACCTACTTGCTTCATCTTAGTCATGCATGCGGAAATCTGTATTAAATTATATTAGCATAAATTTTATACAACTCGAAGTGGTCGTAGACAGTGGTATGTACTAATGTACCGCTCCACGTTATAGGGTATCGTCATAGTACTGGTGGTTTCATCATGCCCGTCGTGCAGCCTGCGCATAGCTTCCGCAAACGTACGTTCACCTTAGCATGTGTCTGTCAAAACCCTTTGTTTCATCATGTGTCATTTGACCTTTCATATAATTTGAACTGAACATTCAAAGAAATGGTTTGCTCTTATGCAAATATTGGATTTACAGTTATGCTTATGACCTCAGTTAAACAGACGTTTTGTATATTACCGGAAACGGACGCGGGACGGTCACAGTAAACGTGTCCACTTGATATTCATATAGTTATAAACATTTAATATATTTGCAAATGTGAAATTATAATTAGGAATACTCACGCAAGTCTTTATGGATCATAAAGGGAATGATTAATAAATATTCCCATGAAATGTTTGTGTGTGGATATTTCAATCCTTATAGGAGTGAGAGGATAGGAAAAGAAAATGGGCCTTTGCCCTGCAATGGGATAACGTAAGTTATTATTTATCTGTATTTACATCCGCCTGACATATCCTGCGTTACCTCGGCACATAACAATAAAATTCTGTTCTTAACTAAGTTTTTATTAATAAGGTTCATAAAAACTTGTCATTTTTAAACAGTGATTAAATTATACCTGTCCTTGTCATTTGTATGCCAATGAGTAGAGATTGCAATAAACTTAAGAGCTAATTTAGTTAATAACGTTTAATCATCGTTTATGATGGGGGTTAAAACTTAAAACTAAATCATGTATCCGCATAATTTATCTTGCTGCAGTTTGAGGAATTTTGAAAAGATGCCAAAGTCTTTCTTTGTTCACGAATGTTATTATTGTTTAAAAGCTTTTTTTTTTACGTATGCACTTTGACGAAATGAAGTTAAACCAATGCTGGCAATTTTTCAAAAATGCTGTCGTGTCTTCTTTTTCTTAAATTTTGTGATTGAATAATATGTAAATGTGTGTACTGTGTATTCAAAACAAGTTCAGGAAGTGGCCAAGTTTATTATTTCGATGTCTATTTACAATTAATCCTTAATTTGCATTGCCAGGTTAGAAAATTTTAAATTAATTAATTAAATTAATAGGTACCTCGTCACGTCACGACCCCAATTTCAGCCTGACTTTACTGTAAAAAGTTAACCCATCCTGTAACTATTGGCCATGTGTGTTGTTCTAATCCAATTACAAATAAATCTTTTGTTAGATCATCAAAACACATTTTTTGCTTCATACGATGCTTTACATTACATGCTACATAGAGATGCGTTTAAGTTTATTTTACATTAAATTTTTTTGTATCTTCACATTTCATAATAATATCAGTGACTGGGTTTAGCAAACATTTACAACCGCAGTCTTAACATACTCGTATTAATATGTTATTTTAACTGCACTGCACCTCTAGACTACTAGTTTATTTATTTTTCTAAAAACAAAACCTTGAAAAACAATGTGATTTATATTTCAAGGCTGGCTGGCGGCCAGAAGTCCACGCGGTCGACATCGTCTCCCTCCTACATAATGTTGTTATTAAAAACTATTCCGAGACAAAAACACAACCGCACTGTCTGGCATCTGTCTCGTACCATATTCGCACAGTCCCCACTGCCCATTGTTGCAGCAATAGTTGTGATATCACTGCGGGTGCGGGTTCTACTTCACAATAACTGTGAATTAAAGCCGCAGATTCATAGATATGAAATTTTCCGTTTCAAAGGATGTTTATAAAAATAACCCTTGATTCAAACGTAAACCATCGCGTGAACGAGATCGCTTCGTGTAGTCCAGTTGATACGTAATTGATTCGTTTTTTTCAATATAGGTACTTTGATAATGCTATAATGTAAACTAACGCCAGCGCGATTTGCATTGCCTACTGGTAATCCTATTTGTTTATACAGGGTGGAGACGACGTTACGACATTAAATGAAACCACGTAGGTATTGGTATCAGGTTATGTGACTGACCATAAAAGTCTGTGAAAATATTTCAAATCCAATCAATAGTAAGCCACAGTGACGATTTTTTTTTTTAAATTTTACACCTCATTTAACGAATCACGAACACAAGGCGAAATTTTAAAATTTTCTTACCAAAATAATCTTTATTTACACGTTTAGAATAGATAAAGATGACATTGCTTCTACTTTGAAGTTATTAGTCTAGGTGAAGTGTCACCTAGACTATTAAGAGTAGACTCAAATATAATGAGAAAATAACATTTTTTTAGGAAATTTTAGATTTTTTGTGTACGACTTCTGAACTTGATACTTACCAAGTATGTGGTTTAATTTAAAGTCGCAACCTCGTCACCACCGTGTATTTTAACTCTTAAGTGGAACTATAGATTTGGGACTAAGTTTTATGTTTATTCGTAAGCTAATAATTGTGTTAGAAAATCCGACATTACCTTGCATAGATATTTTATGTAACACTAGCCGTGCCCGCAAAACAGTCCTCTTTACCCTTCCAGATGATGATCACTATTTCTTTGTCAAATTTCATCAAGATCGGTTTAGTCGTGAAAAGGTACCTAGCAGAGAGACTTTTTAGACGAGTTATTATATAATAAATATTGCAAGTTTTTGCAAATTATAATATTTGCGAAAAACCCTTATTTATGTGCAAAGTATAGTCTGTGCACATGCTGTTGACGATAAAATGAAACATTATGAAGATAATAATGAGTTCCGTTAATTTTTATGACCAGCCAGTGAACACGTAGGATTTTCTTTTAGAAATAGTTGACGACTGCAAAGGAGCAAGGAAACAAAAGGTCTTCCTCTTTTATGCTTAAAGTCACGTAGAAATACACATCATGTATTGATTACTCAAGTTCTATACACTTGTAACTTTTTAGTGCCTATTACATTGTGGGAAATAGAGTGGCAACATAATCATTGTAAAACATTGATGTAACATTGTTTCAGTAGGTAATATTTTCGACATAAAACATGAAGGACTCAGCTGTGCTCTTGACTGATTCTTGTTTTTATTTTGAGTCACAATTAATTATCTTAATCGCAAATTTAATGCGATTTCATCATAATTATTACTTATGTGGCCTTAATAACAAGAAATATAAATGATAATAACTTGCCAATATTTAAATAAAGGCTAGGTAACTGAAGTTTTTACCGCCAAGACTTGTTTTACGTAATTGCCACGCCCACGGAGCTTCAGTGTCTGACGTGACAACACAAAAACATGACTTAACTTAACAAATTCAAACGAACTTCATTCATTGACTCAACATTAGCAAGTACCTATTTCTCTGGTATCTAGTGCATTAGTACATTATTATCCAGGCCGAAATAAAGTAATTGACGGCCGAGTAATTTTGGAAGGACGAGGCGAAGCCTAAAAGATGCCGTTAATTGCTATCTTGGCCGATACTTGTATAGTACTTTTCTCTAATTTGCGAGGAAACAACAAACAAATTAATTCAAGAAAGACAAAAGTTTCTATTTTCATATTAAAAGTTATATTATAGTTCAAGTACAGTTAGCGCGCGCGGTCTACGTTCTTAAACTTTAGTAAAGAAATGCGCAGTCAAACTTCAAAGTAATAAATTATCGTGTACCTAAAAACAAACAGTATACTTAAAAAACCTAGCTTGCACACCAAGAATAAAAAGGAAATGTCCAGCAATTTCTATTATTGTCGTGTTAGAAACTGCTGGCGTGTTATTTCATTGCTTTCAGAAAAGAGCCGATTGATGTATTGTTCTTTTTATTAATGAAGCATTTTATGGGAGAAAAAAAATATTATTAGCTCCACCGCTGCATCAGTTCTGTAACTGCAGCTCGATATGAATAATTCTTTTATCATCGTATTCATAGGTCGTCGGTTGTTGTAAATCGGGTGTCGCCGTAATTCTCAAGGGAAACTAAATAATGAGCATACGGCCCACAGGAACATAATAGCAATCATCTTAGCTCCCGGCACATTCCGAAAGTCTCTGCTTTATTGGTTTCAAGGGGTTTTCTCTATTCACCCTGTCCTTATTTTATTTCCATTGGTGTTCAGGCTCCATGTTTCATTTTGGATATCAATTCGCCTATTGTATGAGTATAATATTGAAAATTTGATTTTATTCGTTGTTGATAGCCGCAACTTCGGACGCATGGAATTCGGAATAGGGCTGTCTGTTAGACCAGGAATTCCCAATTTCGAATAGTTTAAATTAAACTAAGAACCTTTTGCGTAGCACGACAACTTCTCAAGAGTCTCCTAAAATCCCGAACCATGATTCCTTTTTGGACATAAAACTATATCTTTAATAATAATCTATTCCATATCTTTACAGTAAAGTAAGGCGTAGTAGGTAAATAGCCTATCCTAGATATAATTTATGCCAAACCATGTGTCAGCATTAAAATTATACGTGCATATCTCTCAGATATTATAAATTAAATAGCTTTTAGTGTCCACGTGTATTTCAACTTGGCAGTGATCTACGACTTAAATGATCAATTCCCCAAATTGTATAATATAAATAAATATTCCTACAATTTGCGTTCTATGTACCATAATGTCTTGGCAACGCGCACAATCATATTGTTCAAATCCCATCATCTTTGGTGTCTCGGACCGTTATTTATAGGAATTTTATAGTTTATAACTTGCGGTTATATATATTATTTATCCTCCAAATTCCATACCTTATGAGACGTTGTGTAATTATTTAAACTTATCTATACATACTAATAATATTATAAAGAGGTAACATTTGTTTGTTTGTGTGTAAAGGGTAATTTCTGGAAACATTGAACAAATTCTGAAAATGATTTCACTAATAGAAACTTACAGTATCCGTGGCCCCGTGGGTGATATTTATTATTTAGTGATTTATAGAAATAAAACGCGCGGGTGAAACCGCGGGCAACACTTTGTAAGAATATTATGACTTAGTGTTATTAATATATCTGTAGGTGACAGGTTTTCTATGTTTTGAAATATCCGTGATTTCATTGCAATAAACGTTAATAAATCTGCTTTAAGTGCTATTCACATCAATCCCTCCATTGTATCAGATGATACGCCGTAGACCCGCTCCCTATAGTCAATGTATTACAGAGTCATTATTATACGGTCGGTCGGTAGGATTAGCTCGTCTGAACATAAAGCTCAATGAAACGTGTGTGGTTAGACTACAATGTATATCACCATTAATATATCAATATATATCACTGCTCGTGCATTTTTCGTGGTCACCGCAATCTTAGAGAACTTAAGAAATATGATGGGTACACAAACAAATTAGAATACGATGTTTATACAAAATATAAGTCTGTATTCTCTTAACATCTCCTCTGTTTACCGTCGCAGCTCCAACCGTAGTGCCAACGCACGTTCTCGTTAATTCTGAATATACGTTTACCTAGTTTGCTTCATAAATGAGCGTCGATGCTGTTAGATGAGTGTCAGTTTCAATGTTTCTAGTTTTCTATAAATGCTTACTTCCGAATGAACCGCGGAAAGAGACCTGAGTATGAGTACCTGACCCAGATGTGCGCAGTGCGGTCGCGGTGCGGTGACAATGTTGTCTTGTACAAGGACAGTCACATTCATGCACTGCTCGCCGAGATGTGTTGTGGCACTCGTGTTTATTTTATTGCACATTAACACTTGTTCGTAGCTCCACTGACGGACTCGATACGATTCCTTTACGAATTTTCTTTCACACTTTCACTGCCGCTACTTTGTACGTCTTTACTATTTATTGTTGAACAAAACTTTCCGTGAGCATGAACGAACGATACAATCACTGACAGTTCTCTATGAATCTATGAGGTACCGCTTTCTGTCGATGTATTGCCAAATACCGCTGCAGTAATCATGTAAGTGGGTGCACAGATTTATTTTCAACGATCTCCGTGGCCATCGTTGTCGTCGGTCACGTTTTCATTTATATTGCTGGTCGTTTAGTGCACGGACTACAACATACCATGTTTAGCCAGCAAGCGACAAGTGATGCAATTAATTTTAATGAGTCATGCAAGACGAATTATGATTTCATTTCAATACCCACTTGATTACTTATTTGTTAATCGATATAATATTATACAAGCTTTCTGTTTCTTTTCGTTTGTACATAACTAAAATTACACCTTAAAATATTCAGAAGTTTTTTGTTATTGGCTATTTCTACCATAATAATATGCCATGGCTATTGGCTGTGTACATTCAATTAAAATTCGTTAGGAGTACAAACCTTGATAAAATTATTTTAGTATTTACTCAAATAGATCTCTATTTCAAATTGGATAACAACAACATGATTTGCAATAAGTCGGTGCTAACAAAATGTGCACGATCGTGATTTACTGCGGCAAAAAATAAGGATAATTTACGATAGATAGAGTACCTACCCTAAATCCATGTTCAATTTATTCGTTTTAGTACTGTAGTGAAGAAGGATCTCATGTAACATATGCTTTATACTGAAGCTATTTGTACTATGCTCCTCCATAATATGAGTGTTTAGTGTGTATAATATACATGTTCGAGGATGGATGTCCATTTCCTCCCTATTGCGCCAATTGCGCTCGTTTGTGGATGGCACTCAACTAATTGTAAGCTCCGCAATTAACGAACGAGTCTGATGGGCGAATGCGCACCTCACGATGCTCATTCTGTATGAGCTGTGAATTTTATGAACATAAAATGCACTCGAAAATTAAACCTAATTCGGGAAATTATAACCAGGAGGTCTACCGCATAACTAAAATGGTAATGAACATCGACTCGGTAATAAACTTCAATGCGATCGAGAGAGGCTAAGCTTCGGCCTACCTTGTAAAAAAAATACCGATCACACTGTTGGGACTCCCATCTTAATGATCAGTAAAAAAAATTACAAGGTAGCTCAAAGTTTAGGTTTTCACGATCGTATTGTAGTTTATTACCAGAGTCGATAGTCATTACCATTTTAGTTACGCGGTAGACCCGCTGGTTACACATAAGTAAAAGAACACTCATGAATGAACATGACTAATTAATACTTTAAGTGAAAGTAGAAAATCTCACATTTCATTTGTTAGGCTAATTTTGGTATTTCGTGCGTCTTAGCAGTAGACAAAACGCGACTAATGATCCTATGGCATAAGTACAATGAAAATAAACACGGCCTTTAGAGCTCCGGCGTTGACAGGCCCACTGTGACGGACTCAAGCTGTCTTGCCCGTCTTGTCGGCCCGCGTCATTCCTTTGCTGATGGTTTGACGTTTACTCGACCAAACAAATGGAACGGTTGCTGATGAAACTAATGACGTTAATATTAGAACGCATTTCTACAGTTTATACAAGTAGACATTAATACCATGAATCATTAAATGTCTCAAATAACAACACGGGCTTTTCCTTACAGTGGGCAAGGCCCATTAGCGTTGTATTCACTTATGTCTGAATGGCATTTTAACTTCATAGCTGATCGTTATTATTCATTGTTCTGAAATCTATGTTATGTGATGAAGTCATTTCTTAGAGCGAAATTGGTATTTAAGAATAGCAAGCATACATTTACGACGGATTTGTATACTTGAGTCGTAATCACGTATAACTAGGTATCTACTGTAATTAATTTCAGTTGAGTAGACAGAAAGATATTAATTTAGATCATGCATTGAATTGCTTTGTGTTGTACCTAATATGAAATGACAATATTTAATGTAGTGCGCGCTTATGAGCAGAGATCTTTCAATAAGGTGTCGTACGTACGTTTCTCGTACATATATGCGTGGCGTCAGAAGGCCACTGTAGTCTAGACGTGTGCGCCGATGCTAAAATCTCCGGCGGCGGGCGCCGGTCAAAAATCGGCGGCGGCGGCGTGTTTTCGGCGTGATTTCGGCGCGGAGAATTTTAATAAAACTATCTAGCTTGCAGTATAGTTTTTATTAAAAAAACAGATACAATTAAAAAAATCACAAATATAAATCAATAATCAACAAAAAACCGCACAATAAAAGTATTTTTAAGTAATGGCTGCCTTGCCGTTGCAACTTGCAAGGCAGCTTAGGCAGCCGTTACTTCGGCAGTCGTTTCCATCTTTTAAATCACTGGCATCACAAGATACTAAATATTTCAGGCATTCATTTCTTCAACTAGTTTTATGAGAGAAGAACTAGTCTTTATCACCTGCATGTGATGTAAATACTGCAGCGGCTGGCTTGAGACTCTAGTTCACTCGCTGGCACTATTTCTTTGATACAGTTGACAAAAAAATCCACTCTTGTCGTATGGTTACTTTCCATGTATTGGTCGATTTCCTGTAATTGGTAAAACGGCAATACCACGTTCGGTCGGCTACTGGCAACACCGACGAGTTCAATGTGACTGTAGCTTTGCATCAAGGGTCAGCTTTAAGTCCTTATCTCTTCCTGTTGATAGTGGATGCTCAGACATCGGACATACAAGAGTAGGCATCCTGGTGCATGCTGTTTTCCGATGACATTGTTCTCGTCGGTGAAGATGAATCTGAGGTCCAGGGCAGATTGGAGAAATGGCAACAAAAACTGGAAAATGTTGGCTTGAAAATCAGTAGAACCAAAACTGAATATATGTTCTGTGATTTCGGCGGTCTCTCCAGTTTTAACGCCATATCGATGGATGGTGTACCCTTACCAATCTGCTCTGATTTCGGTACCTCGCCTCGGTTCACTCATGTAAAGCAATGGCGAAATAGACCGGGCTGTTAAGCATAGAATTAACGCAGCATGGATGAAATGGTGGCAGGTCACCGGAACAATATGTGACTCCCGTATCCCCCTTAAACTAAAGGGGACAATTTATAAGACGATGATAAGACCTGCTGCCTTGTATGGATCGGAATGTTGGAGCACAAAAGGGACGGATGACAAGCAATTGCCTGCAGCGGAGATGCGAATGTTAAGTATGTGTGGTGTTACAAGATTGGCCAGAATAAGGAATGAGTATAATTAGAGGAAGTATGAAAGTCGCACCAGTTACAGAAAAGCTGCAAAGTAACCGATTGTCTTGGTATAGACATGTAATGCGGAGAGATGAGAATCATGTTATAAGAAGAGTGTTGTAAGTATAAATGTTGATGGCTATCTGAGAAGAGGGATACCAAAGAAAAGATGGATGGACTGCGTGAAACATGACATGAATATTAAGGAAGGTAATCTGGAAATGACGTCTGATAGAGATGAATGGAAGAAAAAGACTTATTGCGCCGACCACAAATAAAATGGGATAAGGGCTGGAGAATGATGATGGTAAATCGGCAATCTAGCAAAGTAGCTGCTACGATAACGTTGGTAATTGAGAATCTGTGATTGAGCATTTCCGCCATATTTCTTTTCACATCGTCTAGTCTAGTCACGCCGATTTTACGCCGATACCCAAATCGGCGGCGGCGGCGTCGAAAAAATGTCGGCGGCGGCGGCGGGTCGGCGCGGCGCACACGTCTACTGTAGTCATTAGGGTCAACTAGCATCTAACATTTAACACCGACCGCCAGCGATATGGCGTTACCTTCTATACGTGGGAAACTATAAGTATGAGTATGGGACAAAAAACGTTGATTTGAGGTTTCGACAGTATAATGTTTCCAAGATTTTTTGACTTCAACGATGGGAAATTAATTTGTTTTGATTCAGTTCCATATTCCAATTGATTGACATGAGTTAATGAATTGCTATAAAGTTTTATTTTGGTACTGTATCATTATTAGCCCTCTAGGGGTATCTTTATATCGTGCAACACGTTTCTACGTTTATAAATAGTTATTAAAGTAATAAAATACGTCCATGATTATTAACAGACAGAAGGAGCATTGCGAATTTATGCGTTTGTTGGTTGGTTGATAGAATTGACGGTAACGGGATTAGATTTCGTCAGAATGTGTTTAGAACTACTTCTTTAGTTCCTTGTTAGGATTCCGCAGGATCTCGTAGAAAGTTGAACAATAGATAAATCTGGTCCGTAGGTTGCTCCCGCAGCCTCTTCGACTTTTGTCTGACCTTCCCAAGCTTGCAAACTGGGCATCACAGCAGCAGCTGCTAGTTGATGCAAAAGTAACCTTAAACTGGCTTAAACCTGTTTCACTCTGTCTAGTTAGAGATTGTGTACATAATAAATGTATTATCGGTTAATGTTGTTTCATAATGAACGTAATTTAATATTGCGAATCTGCAACGCAAACACAGATTTAAGTGTTTTATAATATGTGTAAGTAGGTATAATTTGTTATACTCTGTTGGATAAACATACCTACTCCACTTGTACGCGATGCTCGCTTCGGTGATTTTGGGACAAATTGTGTCATACATGTTTTGACTTCTCAAGATAAATATATCTAATGATACATCTGATAGCTCCCAGTTTTAGATATCTTTACCTACTTAGAATTTAGAATCAAATGACTTTAAAAACACGTAAAATAAAACGTGTCACGAGTTTGATGTAAACTGATAATTATTTATGTTCTTAAATATAATATCTTATAATAATTTAGTATTTCAGAAATTATGCAGCATTAGGTGAAGTTTATTAATAACTTGAAAAAAGTAATAGGAAAAAATAAATAAAAATTGAAATTTTAATATGTATACAATACTAGGTATATAAACAAGTTGCGAACGTGAAGAGGTTTAATTAATAATGACGTTAATTATTATGTGCATTCAATACATCTGTAATATCACGGAGATGCTTGTGCAACTCATGCGCATGTCACACCCACCACTTCTAATAGTTTAAGAGGCTGTTTGTAATAAAATCATTTGTTCACATTGTAGTCAACCATACGTTATTTTAGTAAACATAGTGAATGGGCCATAAGGCGTTGCTAAATCACGGTTGGCGCTGTAGTTAAGAGATTGGCTTTCTGCGCTACGTGCTGCGGGTTCGATCCCCGCACGGAACAAATATTTGTATGATCTGCAGATATGTTGTTCCGGGTCTGGATGTTTGTGCATGTGAAGATTTGTGTTTGTAAATGCACCGACGATACAGGATTAAAACAGTGTGGGGCAAAGTAAAAAAAAAAAAACAATAAGCCGCATCAGGCCAGCGTGGCCGAAAGCGTGGGAAGAAGCTCGTGTCTAGCAGTGAGAAAGTAATGGGCTGGATTTATTATTGCTAGTGGTCGCCTAGTGGTTGAAATTCGTCCACATATTAAATATAAATTTTAGCTTTCTGCACTTCTTCTGCATATAATCTTGAACTATGCCAAATCTCATACTCCTCCGTGCGCGCAATATGCTTAAAAATGGGTACACAGTTTCCTCTTCACGTATGTTTTAGTTTATTTATTTATAGGAATCATATATTAGCTAAATCCGTCTTCTGTTAAAATTCGAACACCTGGAAAGTACTTAGAATAACCACTGGTTTCACAATGTATCATAGTGCACTTTATTTTATACAAACAATCAATAAATTTATAAGAGTAATAAGAGTAGGTAATAATATATTTTTACATTGAATTGAATACGAAATGTGTTTACAGCAAACATAAATTAAATCAGCCTCCTAAATTCACATGCCGATAAAACGATAGATAGAATGTCTAATACTTATTAGTATTACTGTTGAATACGGAACTGGCTACTTGAACAACGTTATTTTAATATTTCAATACTTACTACTAATAAGTATTACTTAAAATTGCAATATTTGGTGTGTATTGCAATAAGATGTACTCGACCGTTGACTGGTACAATGCGCCCGCGCGTGCATGCTGGTTCACATTTCGAAACCACAGCAACAGTACAATGACCTCGTCACGGAATAGGTTAGTAGATTACTCCGACTTCCTCGCTTGTAAACTTTTATGACAATAGATAATAAAAATTATGTATTTAATGGTTCGATTGGATCAGGTCAGTCCGTAGTGTCTTTAAATTTTATGACTTTAGTTGCATATACATATTTATAGGAAAAGCCAGTGTGATGTTCAAAATGACTAACATAGATCTGCACTACATCCGGAATATTTTATGAGTTGTGTCAATCCCTAAACACCGGAAAATAAGATTATAGATCTGTGAAGAATGACATTAAATAAAAAAATCTAAAAACCCGACTACATAATAAGTGAACTTTAAATAAAAACTAAAAAGAAAAAACGAGTCCAGTAGAATTCTCATGGGGAACATGGTGGGTTTTTTAATTTTTTTAATTAACTTTTATTTTACACTTTTTAGTTAGCATTTCTCATTCCAAATTTCATTTAAACATATAAGTTGTATATATTATTGTAAGCCATTTATTTTGATTTAACACAATCGATAGGTTTTGTGGGAAAAAAAATTGTAGACATAATATGGCGCCAAAAATCGGCCAATTTAATTTTTATATTACCAGTGTCACTCTCACAAATAAGACGTGCCAAAGAAATATACATACTTAAATACATACACTCGAAAAACATAACCCTCCTTCTGGCGCAGTCGGGTAAAAAAAACTAAATTAAAGGCGAGTTCACATTTCATAGTCTTATTATGATCTTGTCATTTATTGAGATGTTGTCATCTTGATAAGCAGTATCTGCTTGTAATGCGTATTATAAACTGTCGTTATTGCATACTAATAGCAATTTGGTCTAATGGCATATACACAATTATTAGCTACTTGTTATTAAAAATGCTAATTTGAAGGCAACAAGATTAACCTGCGGACACATTATTTTATTTATTTCGTACAATGTAATTGCGCGGCTATTTGTACCAAAATTATTTCCGCCAAACGTTTCGTTCCGCCTTGACTTTAATTATAATCAAAGTATTTACACATAGTTGGTATCTTAAGGTTTATTATATAAACAGAAAGAATCGTGTAACAGCAAGAACAAGATTATAATTTGTAAAAGTTCAAGGCTTCCATAGGAGTCACATAAGGATAGGCATTAGGTTAGTCACTGTAATGTAGGTATGATAAGTTTTATATACCAAGATATTCCTTTCATATACCTTGTTAGGCCTTTGAAGCCGTGTAGGTCACAGGTGACCTACAAACAATCGATTTTATATTGTGTCTGCGGCGGTGGAAGTCAACGTATGGAGCACACGTTATCCCGGCAGCCCATAGAAAACCACTATAATATTGCAAGTGTAAGATGGAGCCACTCAGAGTCACCTATTCCGGTAATGTCCTCTTAGCCTTATCCACGGGGAGAGGGCTGACTTGTTCTAAGCCGTAAACTAATAATAATGGTATTCTTAAAGACCAATCAGATTACTTAAACATTCAGAGCATCTTTAGGTTTGTATTTATATTATTATAACACAATAACGTAGGTTTCTAATGATTCGTCCATCTTACATACTACCCAAAGATGGACACGTAAATCGTTCTTTGAAGCAATAACTTTCCAATCTACGTCTTACGATTACTTAAAGAACCTAGTAATGGAAACGCCATTATTGTTAGATAGAAAAAAAAACATGTCCCAGTATGCATAATAATTTGTCAACAAGGATTTCTGTAATATAATCAACGCATTGCTATACATTTACACACATCGAAGGCTTCTACTTAAAAGGTTGTCACAGTATCCGATGGCGTAGATCTTGTTACAAACAGAGCGAGCTGCCTTGTGATAGATGTACGTCATACATACATGTGCATCGACAAAAAAACATTCTATGACGCAGTATTGTAAGTTTTCGTATTTTTAACAAGCATTTGGCTAACATGCTCGTTTAAAATAAGGATTTGTAAATCTTTCACAGACGTGCTATATAGTATAAATTGTAAAACACAACAACATAAATTTTGACATAATAGAGCAGATTAATTCGTAATTCTAATTATCTTGTCGTGAACTGGGTCGCCCAAGATTGATCGCAGTTTCGTATCATTATTTAATGAATAATGATCCCTTGTACTGGAGCAGAATTTTATAAATTGAATAATGTTAAGATATTGTGTCAGAAACATTATTCATGATGTAGTGCTGCAAAAAAAGATGACAGGCATACACGGATGTTGGTAAATATGCGAGTGGCTTGGCGCCCACCCAGTGTCAAGGGCGGCGCTCTCTCCCCGCACTCGTTTTGCTGTAACGTCCTGAGAGACAGCCAATGTAAGAAGAACCACTACATTGTTCAGTAGCCGCCAACATAAGCAAGAGAAAATGAAACGTAGGAGCTCATTTATAAATGGTCATAAACCCACCCCGACAACGTCCTGCGGTGTCCCGGGCGGGGCCGTGTTCGCTTGCAATGCGTTTATATAAGCTTAAACTTAGACGTCTTCTTTAAATTACCACTAATTATTAACGTAATTAGCTTTTACAGGCGGCGGATTACCTTAAGCCTTGTTGTAATTAAGAGACATGATCTAATTCGTTGCCAATATGGTATTCCACATGTGTTTTCTAATTAAAAGTTGTTACTTTTTGATTAGAGGAAAACGTAACATTCAGCATAAATACATTTAAATAATAATATTATATTAAATTATGCTTTAGTCTGAAAGTTTCCCTGCCTTTATCTAAACGGAAGCTGATTTTACTTTGAAATAGCTTTCTGATCTTAGTTTTGTGTGAATGTTTTTAAAATATTTAAATCTTAATAATAGTGAATTATATTTACATTATTTACCGATAAGCAATATACCATCCTTAGATTATTGATTGGTTGTCGCAGCCGGCAATCAATATAAGATACCATCCTTCGACGCTGATTACAATAAAATCGGCGCGACGCACAATAAGCCTATCCTTATAAGCCTACGGATCTGAATGATTTTCCCAAAGCCTTTGATTGTAATAAAAATGTCATAACATTCATATTGTAATCTGGGTTAAGTATAACTTGCCCAGGTTATTCGTTTTATACAGGCCGTCCCTATTTGGTAAAATCATTCAGGTCCGTAACTTGAAAGGGAAAAGCTAATTATGAAAGATGGGTCATTTTATTGTTATTAAATTTTTTAATATGTCAACTCGTTAACGTGCCAAATGTGTACGAAATATTTAGGTGGGTACATACTTTAAATATTTTGAAGAATATCTTAAGTGCATATTACCGGTCATATTTACTTTAATGACAATAATAAATCATGTATGATACCTAATATTATTTATTCACATTTTATTTCATACTTTTTTTGTACCTTAACTTTGTATTTACTCTGATTCCGTCGCGGGACTCGTATTATATTTGGCTGGAGGATGTATATTATTATCGCCAATACGTTGAAAGATGTCATTGTCACCCAAAGATAAATATTGAAAGTTATGAGGTCAAGCAATTTCCAGTCGCAATTAAAGTCACAATTATTCCAAAAAACTGTTCTCACAAATATTTATTATGCCACATACGAGGGTCATTCAATAAATACTTAGCCTACAAAAAGTAAACGAAAATTTTGGAAAAGTGGGAATTTATTTTTCAACATAGTCTCCTTTTAGTTCGATACACTTAGCCCAGCGATGCTCCAACTTTTTTAATCCGTCCGAAAAATAGTTTTTGTCAAACTCTGCAAAATAGGCCTCCGTGGCGGCGATGACCTCCTCATTCGATCCATATCTATTCCCGGCGAGTGATTTTTTCAGATTAGGAAACAGAAAGAAGTCACAAGGGGCCAAATCTGGAGAATACGGTGGATGGGGCAGCAATTCGTAGCGTAATTCGACCAATTTGGCCATGGCAACGGCAGACGTGTGAACCGGTGCGTTGTCGTGGTGAAACAGCACTTTTTTCTTCGCCAGATGGGGTCGTTTTTTCTTTAATTCGGCGTCGAATCGGCCCAATAAATCGGCATAGTAAAGCCCTGTAATTGTTTTACCCTTCTCGAGGTAATCGATGTAGATCACACCTTGTGAATCCCAGAAAACGGTGGCCATAACTTTTCCGGACGATTTTACAGTTTTCGCCTTCTTTGGAGCACGTTCCCCGGTCTGGATCCATTGTTTTGATTGCTCCTTGGTCTCTGGTGTGTACCAGTGGATCCAGGTTTCATCGACGGTCACAAAACGACGCAAAAACTCCGCTGGATTCCGCTTAAACAGCGCCAAACACGTCTCCGATGTGGTCTCACGGTTGCGCTTGTTTTCTGGTGTGAGTAAACGCGGCACCCATCGCGCCGACAGCTTTCTCATGCCGAGTTCCTCGTGAAGAATATGATGCACTGTTCCTTCTGAAATGCCTACAGTCTCAGCTAGCTCCCGAACCTTCAATCGGCGATCTGCCAATACGAGATCATGGATTTTTTTAATGTTTTCCTCCGTAGCAGCTGTTTTCGGTGCACCTGGACGTGGTTCATCAAAAACCGACGTACGGCCACGTGCAAACTCGTTGAACCAATTCTTGACGGTGGCCATCGATGGAGAAGAGTCACCGTACACAGCATCCAAGCGCTCTTTGATTTCGATGCGCGTTTTCCCTTCCAAAAATAGGAATCGAATCACCGAACGATATTGCTCTTTTTCCATTTTTGTAAAACCGATCGACACGTTGGCTTCCATAAGTTGTCAAATTAAAACAAATGAAGGGATTGGAATGAAAATTTGAAAAAAGAATTTAAAAAGAATGTGCTACACTGTGGTAAAACTCTTTTGAAACTACAGCGCCCTCTGGCGATGAGGCTAGGTACTTATTGAATGCACCTCGTACATTATTCACTACGTGTCATTATTTACACATTGCATGATTCGCAAAACGACCCATCGCATGGATCGATGTGGCATTTTTATGGTTTACTTTTTATTTGCTGGTATATAAAAAATTTACGTAAATATTTTTGTTTGCCAACCGCACTTTTAATTTTATATAAGTTTCCACTCTGATTTACATTTATTTTTGGAATCATAAATGTATAAATACAGGAACATGTTTTTAAAAGTTTACTTTCGATTTCAATTTCTTTACGATGAATCAGAGTGGAAATTTAGATCATTAACATCCAGACAATTCTAATCAAAATTATTATTACCTTCTTGATTGTTGGGATCGGGATAGTCTTAGTAATCGTATGATGTTTTCCGTCATACATTTAAAATTTGGATTTGTCTGGATGGTTGTTACTGTTGCATGCGTATGCCTGTGTCTAGCGTGGTCTCTGTTGCATGCAGGTCTAGGCGAGCTTCGCAGCAGCTGTCCAGGAGCGCCGAAAGCATAGACCAGTCCTTCAAGAGGTATTCACGTTTTTGCACATTTACATAACGCTAGTTCAGCACTTCATCTATTGGCAAGTTTTAGCAATCATGAAGGAAATCACGCGCCGCTTAGTTAATTTCTTATCAATTACTGTAGCTATCTTTTTAATAAGATTTGATTATTTGATTACAGCAAACCCAATAATAATATTATCTTATAAACTTGCCGATAGATTAGGTACTTCGATTATGTTTTAAGCATTAATTAAAGCATCATTAATTTGCGCAGCAGTATTATTTTTTTCTGTTAGAGTAGGTATTCATGCTAAATATTGACATGATTATGACCTGTACAGCTGTATAAATTGTTTTGAAATTTGGTTTAAAAAAATATAAAACCTCATAATTAGTTGTTTGAACTGCAGACCGTGCAATATAATCTTATAAATTAAAAATAAAAGTGCTTATTGGGTTATTTTCATAAACTTATTATTACTACGTTTATGGTTATTTTAGATTTAAATTAATTTTCTTTTATTATCAATCTGTAGGTTGTCTGTCTTAACGAAGTGTTTATAATATGTAACTGAACGTTAATTTCGGCAGATAAACATTGACCTAATTGTGTGTGTCTATGTAATCCCATCGATATTCATTGAAGCAGTGGACAACAAACACTATCTTGTTTAATTTATGACTCATACGAGTACTTTGAATTAATATCAAGTAATTGACCTTCAATGGAGACACGATCTGAGATTGGCCATAAGTAATGCTATTCAAATAATGAATGCAGAAATGTGAACTGGTACAAATGAGCGCCAAAGAAATTTATTTAGTCATTACCACCTCAGGCTATGCGAAATAACGAGACTTCCTATCATACAAGCGACATTAAATTACGTCAAGGTGCAGGTACTAGAACTTGTATTCAAGTTCAGTGCTAAGTGATAACTTCATTGCAAATATAGAAAGGCAAGACAGTTCGAGAGTCATGTCCCTAACTTTAAGAAGATAGTTACTTTCAGATAAATCACTTCAATGTCAGCGTTTAAACCTGTCGACTTATTCAGTATAGGCCTAAGAATAGATAGAAGTTTATGTAACAGTGCCAGAATCTGATTGCAGTATACTATTTTGTATATATTATGGTGCATTTGGCCAATTTATCCCTGGTGCCCTATTTAGGTGAGTCGGGTAGGTCTCGGCTCATTCTATTTGTATAGGTCTTACGACAGTTATTTGGGCCGTCGGCTTTTGGGAGTGCTGACAATTACGCGTCGTGCGTTGACCCGCAGACGCCTTGTTTACACTCAGGTTCAACCACATGAACCGCATGCTTAGGTAGCAGAATGCTTGGGAAGGGCTGGATTCATATGGGGATTAAAAAATATATGCGGCCATGCTTTGGTAGAAATTAAGCTTAGTGGAACAAAATAATTGTTTGCGATATGTGAAATACTTAAAGTACCTACTTACATTATATTTTCTTTTACTCCAAATGTATTAATTAAACCGATTGTAATTTTCAGTACACAAAGTATTATAATAGCTTAATTTTCACGCAGGTGTAAAAACTACATTAGGTTCTATTAAGTAATAAAAAATCATAGCCAAGGTTCTTTTCTAATATTTTATTTTTTATTTTTCAGGTCGAAAAGTCGTTCAGTTGACCATGGGTTCTCGCCGCCCTTCGACTTGGAGGCGCTTCGCTCTAAGGTCGAGGGCAGATTTGACGCTGTACATAGAGGTGAATATAATTTTAATTTCGTTATATCTGGAACATTACTGAAGTCTTAAGTGGGTAATGGGGGCTTTACCGACGAAACGGTAGCAGGATGTACGTGTCGCGTTGTCCCTCACTGTGACGCACCTACCTACAGTTCAGATCATACTCATAGTGCCCCAACCTGTTGAAAAAAAATACCTCTGTCCTATTATAGTATACTAGCGACCCGTCCCCGGCTACGCCCGGGTGCAATTTCCCTATTATCCTTACATTAAATATGAAAGTATTATACATAAACGTTCCTCTTGAATCACTCTATCTATTAAAAAAAAACCGCATCAAAATCCGTTTCGTAGTTTTAAAGATCTAAGCATATATAGGGACAGACAGCGGGAAGCGACTTTGTTTTATACTATGTAGTGATGATGATATGCTTAGCTGTAGCTTTATTATGAGCTGATGAAATCTATAATAAGAGTGACTCGTACATGCGTTTTCTAGAAATATGTTATTACGAATTCTACAGAAGAGGTCATAATTTCTCTCATATAATTAACGAACTAATAAAATTCAGTACAAGTGGGTATGAATTTTGTAATATCTACCTAATTAAATATATTTAGGTGGTACTTAACTCTAGTCATAAAAACGCAGTGTAATTTTTCTTGTAGCTGTTAGCAATGTAAAATTAAAACTAATGGATAGGTGTTTCGGGCCTATAGATAGATACATATTAAAACTATTTTAACTCTAATGAACACACTAATGAATTAATCAATTCCAATCCACATAATCTGACAGATAGAAAAAGAATAAATAGAGGTTAACATAGTTTTGTCCAGATATACAGCTATGCGAAACAGTTTTATTGCCCATTAGTTGCGCAGCCCCAGTCCCAACTTACCAACATTAAATTGTTGTGTTGTTACGAAATTAAAACCATGTTAAAACTTAAAACCTTTCATTAAGCCACATTACAAAGGCGACGATTATGTTTATTAGCGGCAGGAGGCGGGCAGGAAGAAAAGTACTTATGAAATATTGCGCTTAATTTCTTCCACTACGTCATTGTATTACGACACTTTATGAAACTGTTTCGGAAAGAAATCATGATGATTACTGTCAATAAAATGAACACTAGTCTCGATAAATTTCTCTACACCTGTCTGTCTTATCGCAGATAGAAAGGCTTTGAGATATTTTTAATACTAACCATTGACATTAAGAATCAAGAGCGAGTTGGAATTCAAACTATTCTTCCAACAAGTAACTTGCCTCGTTGATCAATCAACCTGCGGACAAAACTGTGGATTGAATTCACGTTGGCAAAACAGATAACCGGAAACTAGACGACAGTAAGACGATTATGATAATTATAATGGGAACAAAATTATATGGCTGTCAAATATACCTTTTTGATCAGACTTATGTAGGTTAATTAGACAGATTTGAATTCTACGGGAACCGTAAAAAATAGTAAGATTTATAATTCTTGTTCTGAGTTCTCATTTCCTTTATAAATTAATAAACTTTTCCTAACGTATATTACGTTAGGAAAAGTTTATTAATTTATAATCATAAAATACTGTCTTTAATTGATTTGTTCTGATACTTGTTGAGTGTGTCTACGTTGTTGTTTGAAGTCATAATATTTATTCTATAGTGAAATCGTCAGACGAGCACAACCGCTTACAAGTGAGAGACGTAATCCGTGACAAATAACGTTTCCCCACCGTTGCACCGTCACGTCACCACAGCTCGTGGCGAACCATTCCTTGGCATCGACATTTATTTTCAAAATAAACACGACGATTATAAACTAGCTCCGGCTTTTAAAACATATAATTAATCCAGTAAATTCTGTAAAAACTCTAGATACAGTTTATTATATTTTCTATTTGTATGTTTTTATTCTATCATCATGTTGATTTATGCTTTCGTAACCAAAGATAAATCTTTACTCGCAATCTTTTTAAACGCTGATGGCTGTAATAATAAACATTCGTTAGAATTAATAAGTGAATTTAAATTCGACCTGCAGTTGAAACTTTTAGCAGCAAATATCGACTTCTGACAGTTGATTGATTATCATCAATGATGTAATTATGGTGTACTTTATTTATTCTACAAATAAACGTTCAAGTTCATACTGATGCTTGATGAAAAGGCCTGCTATTCAGACTTGTTATTTATCATTTATTTGGTTGCATTAATAGATTTTTTAAGAAAGTACATACATTTTTTTACTATTTGAGACATAAGTATTGATAAATGTTCTATATTGTAAAATCTTTTCTAAAAGAGTTGTTAAAGACCTCAAAGGATTTAGTAAAATATTCAGTATGCACTTGGACCGCAAAATGAAACCAGACTTGAGACTCGATCAATGCGATAACATACTTTCGCAACAATAAGAATCGGTGTGGTTATCGAAACGTTTACGATTATATCATAAATCATTCAACGCGCATTACATTTAACCAATGCGACGCCGATCATTGCGCGCGCAGCAATTTGCGTGCTGGGAACTCACATCTACTATTTTGGAAGGCGTATTTACTACTCGCTTAAATGTTCACACATTTTTGTAATCATGTAAAACTAATTGTAATTTTTTTGTTGCAGACGAAGACGAGCATGCTAAGAGATTACCGCCCCCTCCACCGATTAAAACGATGACTTATACGGTTAGTATTTTGTTTGAGATTATTATGACAATAATTAAAGTGATTATTACTGAATACTTGAATGCAACATTAACATAGTGATCGCAGGTTATACCTTCGCTTTCGAGCAATTTAAATGTAACACACAATTTAAATGTACACTTCCCACGGTCGAATGGGCTTTGTGTGAGCAGTAGGTCACTCTTTATTTAAGTACTGGAGCAGCACAAAAATATTATGCTTATTTTTGTTATTATCAGCCTATGCTGTCCCACTTCTGGGCAAAGGTGTCCCTCCATTTCTCGCGATCGCACGCCTTTTCCTTCTATTCTATTCTTTAAGGAATATTTTTATTTTGTATCGTCTCTTTCGTGGTCTGCAGCGATCCTATCTTAATGTCTCCGGGCACCGGTTTTGTGGTAAGCGGGTCCACAGTTCATTCGGGATGCGGTGGACATGGTGCTGGTCAGTCCCATATTAGCTGGGCGGCCTTGTGAGCAACGCCAGCTATCTGCGTTTTGGAGCGCAGTACCTAGGTTTCGCACCCGTGGGGTCTACCGCGTAACTAAAATGGTAATCGACACTGGTTATAAACTTTTCTAATGTAACTATTCTATTCTATTTTAAATATTTAAAGTGTTAGTAAACTTGAACATAAAGTGATGTAATGTAAAACTAGTTTTAGTTTGATACAAACCACCTAGCGTTGTCAGATACGTCGACATCTCCCCTGAGCTTCTCTGGGATAATAGTGTCATGTATTCCAGAATACTATTACATTTCTCCTGAGTAAATTTTATTTTGTTAGATAATTATAAGTGAATTGGAAGTCCATATATTACCTATTTTATGGTTGAAGTGGATCAATAAAATTATTTGCTTTCAACACAATTTTTATTGCATTGTATCAACTTATGTATATGCCATATACCATATGTCTTCCCATGGGTCCATCAGCCTAAGGATTACATTATAGTGATGTATCGCAGCATCTACCTGAATACACTAATAACATTACATACGAGGGTCATTCAATTATAAATACTTAGCCTACAAAAAGTAAACGAAAATTTTGGAAAAGTGGGAATTTATTTTTCAACATAGTCTCCTTTTAGTTCGATACACTTAGCCCAGCGATGCTCCAACTTTTTTAATCCGTCCGAAAAATAGTTTTTGTCAAACTCTGCAAAATAGGCCTCCGTGGCGGCGATGACCTCCTCATTCGATCCATATCTATTCCCGGCGAGTGATTTTTTCAGATTAGGAAACAGAAAGAAGTCACAAGGGGCCAAATCTGGAGAATACGGTGGATGGGGCAGCAATTCGTAGCGTAATTAGACCAATTTGGCCATGGCAACGGCAGACGTGTGAACCGGTGCGTTGTCGTGGTGAAACAGCACTTTTTTCTTCGCCAGATGGGGTCGTTTTTTCTTTAATTCGGCGTCGAATCGGCCCAATAAATCGGCATAGTAAAGCCCTGTAATTGTTTTACCCTTCTCGAGGTAATCGATGTAGATCACACCTTGTGAATCCCAGAAAACGGTGGCCATAACTTTTCCGGCCGATTTTACAGTTTTCGCCTTCTTTGGAGCACGTTCCCCGGTCTGGATCCATTGTTTTGATTGCTCCTTGGTCTCTGGTGTGTACCAGTGGATCCAGGTTTCATCGACGGTCACAAAACGACGCAAAAACTCCGCTGGATTCCGCTTAAACAGCGCCAAACACGTCTCCGATGTGGTCTCACGGTTGCGCTTGTTTTCTGGTGTGAGTAAACGCGGCACCCATCGCGCCGACAGCTTTCTCATGCCGAGTTCCTCGTGAAGAATATGATGCACTGTTCCTTCTGAAATGCCTACAGTCTCAGCTAGCTCCCGAACCTTCAATCGGCGATCTGCCAATACGAGATCATGGATTTTTTTAATGTTTTCCTCCGTAGCAGCTGTTTTCGGTGCACCTGGACGTGGTTCATCAAAAACCGACGTACGGCCACGTGCAAACTCGTTGAACCAATTCTTGACGGTGGCCATCGATGGAGAAGAGTCACCGTACACAGCATCCAAGCGCTCTTTGATTTCGATGCGCGTTTTCCCTTCCAAAAATAGGAATCGAATCACCGAACGATATTGCTCTTTTTCCATTTTTGTAAAACCGATCGACACGTTGGCTTCCATAAGTTGTCAAATTAAAACAAATGAAGGGATTGGAATGAAAATTTTAAAAAAGAATTTAAAAAGAATGTGCTACACTGTGGTAAAACTCTTTTGAAAC
This sequence comes from Allophyes oxyacanthae, assembly GCA_932294325.1. NCBI lineage: Eukaryota > Metazoa > Arthropoda > Insecta > Lepidoptera > Noctuidae > Allophyes > Allophyes oxyacanthae. The sequence goes on from OW028611.1 coordinate 7,336,124, forward strand.
TACAGCGCCCTCTGGCGATGAGGCTAGGTACTTATTGAATGCACCTCGTATCATCAATAATTTACCTTCCAAACAAATTGACTATATCACCTCGGGACCGCGCCTGACGTTCAATCTTTATTTCGCCAATCACAGCTTACGGTCTGCTTTGGGACATAGGCGGCATATTGTGAAAATAAAGTACTTCTCGTAGACACCATGCTGGGCCGGTTGGTGACTGCGTAGCTAACCAAGCTAACACCGACCTGAGATATTTAGGCCGGCAAGTGGGATAGTTATCCAGGTATCTAATCGTCTTCAGAGCACCGTCGGGCAATGGTAGTGCGCACCAGCGCACCGCGTGCAGTTGACGTTCCGAAACGTTGGATTTTGAGTGCTTCCATCTCGTCCAGTGTGTATGAGTGTTGGTTCCTATGGTATCTTGTAGCTTTTGCTGCAAAGGCCCCTCACCTTTCATTTCTTTCAGCCAGTAGGATATCTTGAAATAGTAGGTATTGTAACTGTGATGTGATTATTAACGATATTGTATTGTATCCAGGTACGCGACCGTGAAACCCTGACATCGCTAGCGGCGAGGTTCGACACCACCCCCTCGGAGCTGACCAAGCTAAACAGGCTCGCTGCGCAGTTTATCTTCCCGGGGCAGACGCTGCTCGTGCCCGACAAACGGAAAGGTGAGATAACTACAGCGTAAACCTTAGTTATTATGTCCCATCGTGTATAAAGCATCAGTCACTTGTGTCATCTGCGCACCGTCATAGTGGCAGAAACCCATTTTTGACTTTCTGTCGGAACAGCTATGATATGTGTTGCTGGTTGCTGGTCTGTCTTCCCATACTGGAAGATGTCCGCTACTGTTTCCCCTATAGACTTCCAAAGGTCCACTCCGTGCTTTTTTTTTAACATCATCAGCGTATTGCCGTCTGTCGCTGGAGTGGACATAGGCCATTCCTATAAGCTTGGATTGCGGCTATTAAGGTTGCCAAGTTGGATAACTGTTATAAAACTAGTGCCCTTTCCGTAGCTTTTAATTTTTTTGAAGGGTTCAATTTCTATAAGTCAATTGTTTCGTAATAACAATTATTGGTGTTAGCAATAATTTTTGTTGTATTTAGTCTTGAACATTTCCTATGGTAGTTTTGCCGGCAAATGCTATAACAAGGATTTACTTTTATAGCTACGTTTATGCAGCGTATTACCGACTGCGCCACCTGCGACATAAATATAAGGATAAACAACGGGTTTTAGAGCAGATGTCGGGTAGGCCAACGTTATCGGTTCCCGGAGGAGATGTACAGTCAAGTTTTATCCAACCTTTTCAGCAATAACAATAGGATATATAATCGAATTATATTTGTATACGATACAATACTTTGTTATGAATATTGTTCATTACCATGTTGTGTATGTTGTTAGCGTTTCGTTGATAACATTTCCCATTTAAGAATATCGGGTGATATTATGTTTCGCAAAAATTAAAGTATCTACTAAATTATCATATTTTTGTATAAGTTGGAACGTGTACAATAATATGATATTTATTCGTTATCGAACAAAAATAGGAAGACTTTCATCTATTTTTAGACCTTAAACTTTGAAAGAATTTCAAGTTCTATCATTAAACTCGTTTCATATCTTTTAAAATAATGGTACGAAGTGGATTTAACATTACGACTGTGGGAAAATACTTCATTCTCTAGACTCAAATGCCCAGAAACGTTATCTGTACCGATATCTTAATAAGTAAACGTGACAGATAAATCTGGATATAATTAGCAATCATTTTAGTATAATAATGTGGATGTACATGTGTCCAGCCTAAAACATGCGGGTTGGTAGGGTAACAATTTTATTCAATATTTTTCCAATACAAAGACTTTTCTTCGTTAAAAAATTGTCAATACCAGGACCTGCGTCACTTGTATTTCTTAATGAAATAAAAGAAACATTTCATTCTTATAATACTGCGTATATCTAAGCAGCTATCTATTGTATTACTATGCGATGGAAAAGGAAAACAATGAAATATTCACTCCTGCACACGTGTTAATGAACACCATTATAATTTCCATTGTATGTACGTGTAACATATCATAGACTATAGAGCACCGTTGAATTTCTGAGCTACGGGCAGGGTAAGGTCGCCGTGAAGGTGGCGAGGTCGCAAGCTACGTTTGTTTACATTCAACACGTTATTATTCTACGACCACAGTAATATATTTAATAAGATGGTGAGAAAAAATCCGTCGATACATTATTGCAGCGGATTCATCTGCCTTGTTAATCGTTGGTGCCATGCACAAATATTTTGTATTATCAATATCAGGCAGTCGCTACTCGCTAGTCGTCGTCAACTGCTGAACATAAACAGTTCAGGGTGCACTGGAAAGTCAGGACTACGCTTGGCAATCGGGTTGGTGACCGCAGTACGTTGTCGAGGATTCAGCCATATGTGTAATATAAACACATTTCATCGACTCGACAAAATCGCTTGGGAGACGCTTATGACACCCTCGGTAAAATAACATTTATAATAATGTTATTCTAGAACTAAAGTTACACAAACAGGCGGTTGAAACTAGTTCAAAGAATTCATGTAAAGAAAAAGTTATTGTTCAGTAAAATACTTACATTTTGCAAACGTATATTTTTGTTCGGATATCCGGATCAGGGATGACTCCAAAATTAAATTACGGATGATATTCAAAGTGTAAAAAAGATCTATGTTTTCTTCTGTCGGCATGAGCTGTCACATGAGAATTGATTCGGATCTTCCCTGGGCGTGGCGTAGGTACTTTGTATAATTCAGTTCAGTGGCGTGGCCTCATTATGTGATGAGTATTTGCTGAAAAAGATAGAAATATTAAATACTTAACAACCAACAATATCGTCATTTCTATAAGAAAGTCTAATTTTATTCCAAATATTTCTCGGTTTCTTTATTTATGTATTATACTCTTTATTTAATTAGATAACTAATTACTAATTGGATAGTCATGTTTGATTGTTATTAAAGACCAACGCTGAGGAACACAATTATATAATAACCGGTTTGTTCTATGTTTACAATATTGTTGTTGTTGTGCAATGGTCAACTGTCTCTGAATCTGATCAAAAATTATCGCTACCTGTCAAATTGCGTTGAATATTTCGTTATAATATATGGTTAAATCTGAGATTTTTCTTATATTGGGTTCTCTATGTCAATTATGTTTTCCTTTGTATCGGTCCGCAATTCTTAGTTTCCTAAATTTTCGTAACAGTTATTTTACTCTTAACTATAGGTATGCTTTTTTTGTAAAGAAAATTCCATTACATCTAGAGCTACCTTGAGAACTGTTCTACTACACATCTACAAATTCATGTTCAATATTAGAATAATTGTTATCACCCAAGTATCAGGTATTCCAAAGGTTATTGTCCGTTTATTCTAATAGGACAATTGATTTCGATGAATGGACAAGCCAATAATGGCTGTAAAATGAGACGGCTATTCTAAATATTCTTCCAGTTCTCCAGACATAATATCGCGAGACGATAAATTTCTTGAAATGAAAAACATGTGTACTGTGGTTGACATAACACTCGCTATATCATTGATGAGGAATGAAGTTCTTCATGCTCTTCAATTATTAATTCCGATGCTGTTGAAATTCAATAGTGACGGATCATTTTAATGAGAAAATGTGCCTTACGAAATGTGACCTTCGATATTGTACAATAATTTGGCAAGTATTAGAACTGAAAGTGTTGTTTCTTGCTTTTTATTGAGGTAGTTCGTTACTTTTGTGGTTGAAATACTAGGTACCCATGAACTGTCCGTGCCCTTAAGTGCAGCTCTGTACTTCTTTGTCTATTTATTATCAATCTTTTTATATGTGTAGATTTATTCTCTTCGTATTCATTATCCAAATCTGATATCGTAAGTTACTATCGAATCGTTTCCACACGGATGTTTATGAAAAGCGTGTGAAACTGAAGGAGCTTATACTATTTCAAAATGATATTTCCTTTGATGTGGAATAAAATAGAGATTACGCAGAGAGAAATCAGAACTAAATATTATCTTTGATGGTGTAAATATCAAAATTATTAAGATAGGTAGGTATATCTATTCTGTATTGAGTTTATATGTTTAAAGACGTGTTATAAACACGAGTGCTTTATGCCAACGATCGTGTGTATCGGATTCAGGAAATATAAGTCAAACTCTAGTCTAATACCCAATGGCATTACATGAGAGAGATTATTGAAAATATAGGTGGTTAGTTACATTTAACTAACCACCTATATTTTCAATAATCTCTTGACGTCGTCGGTCTCTTTCCTCGCTCGTCGCATGTTCCTATTGTTACTCAGACAACACAATGTGGCCATTTCCTCAGTTTATCAATTACATTTAAATCGGGACATAGTCATATGTTTTCAATGACTGGCGTTTATTTACTTAGATCTGTAGATAATAATAAATGTAGATAGGTATATAATTATGTTAGTGAATAATCAGAGAAAATAGTATTAGCAGCATCCAATGCACACACATTGATGCTGCATTGTCCGGACTTTAAGCAAAACAATAACATTCAGCCTTGGTGTTATCCATTCATGCATGACGTAGACATGGAACAAATTTTTCTCCTATTTGCACGACAAACAAAAGTTACAACATTGGCCGCGCCGGAGTTCAGACGCGGCTGCCACGCTGAGCGAACGCATTGCGCTCTCGTTCTATTCTAATTTGTCACTAAATTACGTTTCGTCCTACATTTGTAATTAGTAATTACGCCACATTAAAACCAATTCTGTGGACGGTCGAGAACTCAAACAACTCGTATAGACGCCAAGATAATAATGGATTCAGTTTATCACAACCGATAAATATGTCGTTATGGACATAGTTTCGCTTCAGCTCAACAATGTTCAGTTTTGAATTCCTGAAGCGGTGGTATCACGGTGTGTTTTCGTGCTATTTTTTCTATTATTTTATTGTAGAACGTCACTACAGCGTCACCGGCTTGCATGACGTGTCATAAGTAAACAAACAGGTGTAAATAACAAGTGGTGTGTCGCTTTCCAGATGGTGATAAAGACTCTGATGGTCCGTCGGAGAGCGGTGATAACACATCTGAGTCAACACAGGGCCCGCCGAGCGAGCCCGCACAGGAAAAAGGTATGAAAAGTTTGCAATTTATACAGACAGAAAATTTCGTTCATGATAGTAAATCTTTAACAGATTGGTTCTGTATAGGTATAGTTTTGAAGTAAGTACAATAGGAATGGCGGTGGATGATTATGAAACAGCCAACATGTAGCGATCCGTTATCAGATCACGTTAAACTCGACTCGTTATCGAGCTCTAACAAGTGTTTGCAATATTTTTAACGACGTACAACATAGCGTAGTGCACAGGTATGCCTATATATTATTTTAATGTATGTTGGAGTACAAGTATGCGGCTAAGAATGTGTAAAATAATTTTTCGATATGTATTCTTCACGTGCAACATTAAATTGAGATAACTCAAACTATTAGATACAAACTTCTGTTGTAAACAATTTAGGCAGTAAAGTTAATAGTAGCAAAGCGGCGATAAGCTATTTTCCACTCGGAAGCTCTTTAAATTGATCTAGTCTTAATGAATTTTAATTATCATCATTATTTAACCTTTTCCGTAACTATAATTGGCTGAATGTCTTGTGCTTTCGTAAATTTCCCACGAGAACATAAACACATTGCATATGACACAAATCAGTCTTGAAATACACGGGGCATAGGTACAATAACATACAACATGGTTAATCTATATAGGCTATGTATTCAATGCTGGCTGTCCGTCACTGTCAGTCTCAATGAGCGATGAAGAAAAGATAAATGCATCGGAGGCACGGCCCTGACAAATGATTTACCTCACAAACTATAAACCGTACCCTAATTACATTACTCAATAAATTATACAGTATTGCACAAGAAGTTAGACAATTGAATAAATTAAGGGTTTTAATTTTTAGACTGGCCTTCTCGTGGTTCAATGTAATAAAAGTACCTATACATGATTAACTTTAATGAGTTCAAAGACCTCATTACTAATTTATTAGTTCCTGTGTGTCCTATTTATCGATAAAGCTAGACTAACCGTCTCTTTACTTCGCAAACATGGCTATATCTTAACCGCTACGATTGAGTCATTTTCCATGTTGTACGTGATACACACGGCTGCAGTGGAAAATATCTCGACGCTTATTACGTCACCGTCGACCAGATCTTTCGACGATACCTAGATAGAAAACGCTAGAGAAACAAACAACAATTTAACGTCAACCCGTGACTATTTGAGACTTCTGTCTTGTCCTGTGCTGTATTAATTATGCGACTATTTGTGATTACACCCGCAAAAGAATGAATGCATTAACGAGTCTACCGCCAGTTTTGGCAACAATTTTCACCTTGTGGATTGCGTTTCGGAACATTCAAGTATACTTCGCATAACATTACCTACGCATATTGCGTAATTTTTATTCTGTTTGTTTTAGCTGTAAGTCAGATAATAAATAAATAATCTGAAGAGTGCGCCCTGGATTTGGAGATCGACAGTCACAATACGACCACTAGACCATGATGACTATTAACATTTTGCCCTTTTGAATTATAGAGATTCTAGACAGCTTACGGCCAGTGTCGCCAGAGACGCAGACCAGCAGCAGCGCGCCCCAGCGCTTCCTGAAGATCAACGTGCGGCATATCACCGATGGACAGGTTTGTACCAGCACATTCACCGCACATTAATATGATTGTACAAACCTACATCTCAGTATTTATTTCGCAAAACTTACATTGTTCTCTCATAATTCTCCCACATATAATTATGTACAAAACAACATTAATAATTATTTAAAAAAAAGTACCCTTCGGGTTTCTTGCTGGTTCTTCTCCATAAGACCATCTTTTAAGACCCTTGCTAGAACTAGAGTCTTTATAAATGAATGAATATTTCCAAAATGCCTGTAATATAAATTTATTTGAAATGATTAATTATTCTATTCCATATAATTCATGACCATTCCAACCATATTCCAGCGCATATATTTATACGTTACAAGTTCTCAATTATGCACAGATTATTTTTATAGCACGCTTTTTCTGTTATCATGGTCAATTATTTATAGCGTTGCACTGATAACGCTTTTTAAATTATTATTTATTCGTTAAAAACTAATTAAAGGAGAAATAAGTAATATGCTCATGATAAAGGAAATCAAAATGTAGCATTCCAATGACCTTGGGTCTTTCGGCAGACATGGCCAACCCACTGTCACTTCAGCTTGCTAATCCGCGTGCTGTGTCGTGTTACCGGTTTACCCCATCAGATCTTATCTTACACATTAAGAGACAAACACCTTAACTATATCAGCCTTTATGATCTTTAAAACAATTAGTCGAATCAAAAAGATTTTTTAAAACATTGCTTTTCGTGCAGGGCGTAGTGTCTGGCGTTCTGCTGGTGACGCCCAACGCGGTGATGTTCGACCCCAACGTGTCGGACACGCTAGTGATGGAGCACGGGCCCGAGTCGTACGGCGTCATCGCGCCCATGGAGTACGTCGTCAACGCCGCCATCTTCTACGACATCGCGCACATGCGCACGCACGGCCCCGATCACAACACGCACAAGTACGTACCCTCGCGATAAAGTATATTATGCCAAAGTGTTAACTCCGCATTGTTATCTTAGCATGCACATTTACAAAATCCATATACCTATGCAGTTTTATTTCGTTTTAAAAACTGTATATGGATTACTAATAACAAATATTCCACATAGCTGCCATAGAGATCCTTAAAAGAAACACGTTCTATAAACGTTATAGCCCCACGGCACCCGCGCGTTTTATTTTTATCAAATAAAATATATCCCAAACCTGGTTACTCGGAGAGGGTATCTCAAGCCAAAAGAGGGTTATGGAACTCATCATTATGAACAACTTTTACTATGGGATCAACACTGAAATCGCGAAAAGAAAACAGCAGCTGTTCCATAAAAATAATTAAATATATATTAAATTTGGCTATGCCCTCTGAGCGTAACCTATCATGATAACGTTACTTTAATCGCTATTGGATCAAATAGTAAACACTGCTGATAAGAAATTTCCTTGTATATTATTATACAGGAATGTTACAGAATTTTTTCCTGTTAAATTACTCTAGGTCAATTATTATCATCTGCATCCAACAGAAAGTAAAAATTATTATTTTTGAAAAGGTGTTGCTATACCTAAATTATTATAAATTACAATCAGAATTTTTTGCAAAACCCTACGATTTTATCCTACCAGGTGTAGCCAGTATCATTTACACGCTTGCAAATCATCTATATTGTTTTATGGTTTGTCTGTTGTTCAAACAATACCTATAGCAATTGTATTAGAAAAAAATAATATAAAAAAAATTGCTTTGCAGGGCCGAGCAGGCTGAGATCTACTACATGAATAAAGCGGAACTTTCACCCGGAAAGGATTCTCTTCTAGTCAAAGTAAGACTATTTCCATATCCCATTTTTTATTTAACATTTGAGTATTAAGGTGTATACACACTTTTATGAATGTGTGTCGCACGCGTACCTATTTCATCACGAACCGATTTTCATACAATATAATTGTGTTCAGAGGTAGTGCGCGTACGCACTCAATTCCAATGCATTCTTGATAGGGAATTTTGTGACGTTCTGATGTCAATGTCTGCGTGATATTCAATTTTTTATTAACGGAAAGTGTCGGTAATATGGGCACTAGTTACAATGGCTAAAATGTTGTAGGACGAAACATTCCCCGAGCTGCAGGCAGCGACGGGCGAGGGTGCGGAGGGCGGAGACGCTGGCGCGGACTCCCGCCCCGACGACGCCGACGACCGCGGCGGCGCCGCCTTCCCCAAGGCCTTTGACAGGGAGCTCGTCACGCCGACCGCGCTGCAGGTGACTACTATACATGTTGTCAGACGAAACATTCCCCGAGCTGCAGGCGGCGAACCACAAGGGCGCTAAGGGCGGCGATCATAGACTACACTGTTGACAGCCGGGACCAAATCTAAGCATTACACTTATTTCAAAAAATATTAAGCCTCGGAAGACTTTCCCGATTTGCTAATTCGATGGTTTCCAGAAAATTGGAAATTAAAATCTGAAGTAGACACTAAAAATGTTACAATCTCACTATTAGATCGGACGACTAAGACGGATACAAACACAGCGCTTCCAAAAAAAAAAAAAATCTTATGGTCTCTGGCACATTTATCGATTCAAACAATCAATCAGACAAACTTCTCGGAAATATGGGGCAAGCATAATCTGTATGTGCAATGATGAACACCATCCATTCGAATCTTTTCTAGACTGTTGTAGATATCTCTGCCCGGTTAATAATATTAACTATTCATATTTTTGTCGTGTTCATATATCCAGTAACCTTTTACTTACAGCAACAATCAACTGAGGACAGGCGAAAATCCCTACTGGATCAACATTGGGCTATACCGAGCAAGGATAGGATGTCCATCGATCAAGGAAGCGAGGTGAGAGCGATTTTACAGCATGGCGTAGTAACCGATTGAAGTTTGTACACGCATGGTTCATCGTAAAATATAATGAAATTTCACCATTTTGAAGAAAGAAAGAAACTGCTTGTGTTTCACGATCCATGGGACCGACGCGACGTCACAAATTTCCTACCTCTGAATTCCATTCTTTAACTACTCTATGTTATACAGAGCAAGCCGAACGACTCGAAAACAGTCACGATATAAAACAGCATGCTATTTCCCAGGTGTCGTCCAGCGCGGACCCGTGTAAGGACGAGATCGTGCTCGGAGACGCGGAGCCGGGCGACAGCGGCGCCGCGGCCGACGGCTCGGAGGGCGGCGACGCGCCGGACGACGCGCAGCACCTCGTCAAGCTGTCCTACCACGACTCCGGGATCGACATCCGGGACCCCGTGCTGCATGTGACGCCCGCTAATTCCAAGAAAGTGAGTGTTACAAAAAATTATAAACAACATTTGTGATATTTTTTTATTTATGATCCTTCTGTGATTTTAAAAGAAGGGTTCGAGTCTCATATAAATTAGTGTAGTACATTTATACACCGAATAACGCGTATTGAAAGAGACGCAATTTTTCAATTTTCCATTCATTTAAAAATAGTTTCATTTCAATCTGAAAAGACTATAGATTTATTTACTATATAAGTCACCGAAAGTCTGACAATCAGCCTATTCTTAGGATATCTGTATTGCAGAGTTCTGATAACAGTCGTAGTAACTTCGGGATATAATTGTACTTTACAACCACTGACTAACATTATTTTTAGTTATTTCCACCACATTAACACGCATGATTTTTTAGGGCTCACTCGTAGATTGCGATGATTATTATCATGAGATAGACACCATTTACGAATCGACCGAATTGGAGATCCCTAAGTACGGTAAAGATTGGAACCAGGAGGCGGCGCATGCGCTGCAGTGTTTCGTAGCATTCCATAGAAATGTTGACGCACGGTCTGACTCCGTGTATTCATCGTGTGATGAGGTGAGAGGTGGTGACGCAATGGTCTGTGTTCTCTTCAAAGTGATGATGAAATTGTTCCATGTTTCCTTCGAGTTTTCGTTGAGTCTATGGTGAAGTCGAAACTTTCGGATTATTTTCATTTTCTGGTCAAAGGTCTGGTTATGGCTGAAATCTTCTTTTTAGATTGTCTTCTTGGTTGTTCTTTTTGCACTTCTTTCTTATCAGCAGTAGTTCTATTTTTATTTGAGGAATAATGTTGTTTGTTTCTTGTGTGTAATACATTTTAAGCCGCGTTCACATTAGACGGACTAGAGCGCGCCGCATCGCAATGACTGAAAAATTACAAATATAAACCGTCAAAGGATTCCGCGTCCCATTGCGTTCCGTGTGCTATAGGCCCGTCCAGGCCCGCTCAGTGAGCGTGTAGCGGTCGGTATAACAGTCGTTTTAAGGGTCAGTGCGTGGGCCGGCAGGTGTACAGCGACGCGGACATCGTGCTGTCCGCGGAGTGGGTGCCGCCCGTGTGCCTGGCGCGGGGCGAGCCGCCGCTGTCGGCGCCGCCGCTGGGCGAGGCCGAGCGCCCGCGCAAGTCCGCCGCCGTGTCCTTCTCGCTCGACGGCAACACGCACAAGGACGACCTCGCCAAGCCCGATAAGAAGAATAAGGTATGGATTGAACTTGTATCTATAATAAAAATATTAAAGTTTAAAAAAAAAAACTAAAGAAAACGCTTTTGTCATCCATACTAAACGTGTATGCAAAATATCAGCTCAATCGGAAACCGGGAAGTGGGTCAAACTTAACTTCCAAGATTTTTTTACATAGTTAGTTACAAGTGAAGCTAATAAAAGCGTTTTAAAAACAGTTCTTCTCATATTCCTGATAGCATTTATCTTGCCTTGCAATCGGGTCAGCTACAGTTTTACTCCTCCACATTGGTATATCCTCAACGCGCAGACCCAAACTATCGTCCCTAAATGTTGGGCACGATATGTGGAGTAAGTTTGTGAAGTCGGAGTAAGATAGGTAGGTATCTTATAGTTCCATGTAAAATAGAAAAATACCAATAAATGATATTGGTATTTTAGGTATGAAAACTATTTTCGAGCCATTTTTGGCAAAAAATCTACTGCATTCCTGTATGCATCGTAACACACAACAACGTAAAAGGACACAAAAATATGTATCGTCCAACAGATGCTGAAGCGGCTGTCATACCCGCTGTCGTGGGTGGAGGGGCTGACGGGCGAGGCGGCGCAGGGCTCGCACAGCGACTCGCTGCCCACCTCCGCAGACAGCCACAACTCCACCAGTGTCTTCTCCAAAGTATTCAACAGGTACGCACTGATGCTAGCTTTATGAAACACTCGGGTAGATCTGACACTAACAGAGCACGTTGAGTGCCAGAATACTAAAAATCTGATATCTTATATACTAGAAGTTTATAGGTAATGATGGAGTGTACCCTCACAATATCTATTACATTACGCTAGACATCTTATACGTAGATGATCCTACAATAAAGTCGCGCATTTCAAAATTTGCTAAAGTTCCGAAATTTCAACAGCCAAACGTAATCGACTGCTGGACATAGGTCTCTCCCAAGTTGCGTCACATCTCATGGTGATTTAGCCCTCAGCACACCGCATACAGTCTATTCTAACAAGTTTAAGTCACTTTTATGTGACTTGGACCCCTTTCTTAATTTCGTTGGTATAGAGTAAGAAAGAGACAGGAATGATCCTAAGAGAACCACCGTTAATGACATGTTAGCCGCCTTGCAATGCGTTGTTGATTGATATTGTCTTTACATGAGTCGAGTAATACGATAAACCACAGTTGACATACGAACATTTGGAAGTCTTTATATATGAGGAGTCGGAAGCCGGGAAGCCTGGCAACCAGTCTATCCTAAGGATATCGGTATCCCCTGAAAACAGGTTGCCGAGATCAATAGCAGTTGCTCCGTGTAAAATTATGTTAATTAAGTAGCCGACGCCGACTTCGTTCGGAAAAGACGAAAGTTGATGGGTGTCAGTCTTTACCCATAAAATTCTTGATCGTACGTTGGTGAAAAAGTCATGATTAATTTACTTTGAATATTTTGCCTTTGTGTCACATCTACACAGTATTTAGTAAAGAAGCGACACGTCGCTCACAGAATACGCATATAATATTTGTGATAGAGCATTTTGATAAATTAACATAGGTATATCCTGCTACAATTTCTTATTGGCATACAATACAGTACAATAAACTTTATTGTACACCAGAAATACAAAAATATACAGTACTTATAAATATAAACATGTACAATGGGCGGCCTTATCGCTAAAAGCGATATCTTCAACCTTTGGATGGACATGACTCGGAAGAAATAGAAAAAGGGCAGTTTGCGGTGTACCATACATAATATTATAAACAGATAAATAATATGCATAAAAAATGTTACACTTACATACAAAATAAATAAATATACAGTGTTATTATTCAATTCGTTTTGGAGGAGTACTTATGTATAATATGTATTGTATGCATTTACTATACTATATCATTACTACCACAGTACCTAAGATCTATATCTAACTTCAAGCAGTTGGTCAACGCAAGAGTTTTCGCAAAACCAACGTGCCGGAACATTTCGATAGATCTGTCAATATCAAAGACGATGAACCAGTGTATGAAGGAGACATGTCAATATTACTGTATTTCAGTGTATATATATTTACAAATCAATTCAGTTATCAATTTATTCCAAATTCGGCTCATTCGCAATCAACTGAATATGCATGAACAAAAACAATGCAATTTATTTACATTAGTCATGGTGCCGCATACGTTAAATTTGGCATTGCAAAACGACCCTTTTATACGCATGATGTAACTGAGTGTTTAACGACTGCGCGATCACAAACCTGTGTTGTTTATGTATTTACGATGTGTGCACAGACAGCTCTGTTTGCTACTGACAACAATAAACTACCTAACATGCGACACACATACACATGCTGGAACTAAATCAATTAATATTGCACTCGTCAATTTTTCCTTGCTACCGTGGATGCTAACCGGGACGTACCGACATTGCGACTCCGCTCTGTTCATTCTCAGTTCACCAATGAACCTAGTGGAGTTCGGTACTGGTTTGTTCCTGAGTAAAACCCCGTCTGAAGAAGCGCCCCAGGACGTGTTTTCTACTTCGGGGTACGTGACGCCACGTTCCGCTCAAGTGTCGATGTGCCAAATTGTAATGTGTTGCCTTTGAGGACGGGACTATAGACCACAGCGCCATATTCTCTTTGTGCTAACTTTAATGTTTTGACTTTCTCTTCAGTCGTTCGTATGTTGTGTAAAAGTAGAATAGTCTCGTATTTACTATTAATATTTACATACCTACCTATTCTGTGAGGCGAATGTGTTATAACCGTAACACAGTAAACATGTTTTGTAGTACGATATCTTATCGGGCGGTATACATCATTTGTTATTTTGAAAGCCTTTTAAAATGCTAACAGAAAATAAATATCAGGTCATTGTTTTACATCGATATCTGGTACTATAAATGAGTATCACTTCCCAGTAGTTGCTATTTGGAATTCATTAGTATGAGTCAAATTATTAAAGTGTTTGTTGTGACGCCGTGGTCTCACCGTCTGGCCTTTTATTCGTTATCACTCTTCTAGGCATTTCCACCGGCATAAATGTGTTTGTTTTTTATTTACGTCTTGTCAGGCGGATTTTGGAAGTTTATGTAGGGTAAAACAGCCAACCATGACATGTATTCTTCGATTAAATAAACGTTACATTGCTAAACGAATTCACCTGTTTGTTTATATGAAACAATTAGAAAAATATCTTACTTTAATTTAATAAAATATGAGGTATATTGTAAGTACGTACAATTGGCTGTTTCATTCTATAATTTCAAAATTGCCAGTATAATATTCTCTATTACAGCTAAAGAGCATGATGTATATGTGTTAGGAAGATTATAGTCATCATCTCCCAGATAGAACCTATAGTCTTATATCTGTATCATCGCCATCAATCATTACTATAGGAATATGATGTTCTAGGATCACTGACACTCCCATTTCTTTCTATTACGGCACCTTTGATATGTTATTATACTGTTTTGGCATGATTAGCTTAAGACGTCTTTTGTAATAAGACGTGCCTTGCGTGTCTCTTCCAATTTGCTATCAAATAAATATAATTAAAAAGTCCCAAAAATAATGATCTTGGTTTTGATTTTTGCAGGTGCAGAAAATATTTAACGTTCAAAATCTTCTTTAAAGTCTTCATTCTTTTGTTATTATTAAACATAATCGTGCATTTAAATAACATGGTTTTTCATAACTTCTATGAGATCTAAATTGAGTTTGTTCAATATTATATTACACTTTTTTACATTATTAAATAAATGGCTATGTTAACCTTAGTATCGCTAGTGTACATCAGATGGCAGTCGCTTCGTGTAAAAATTGGTCGACCCTTACATGGTTGGGTAAAAGGCTAGAGCATTACCATGCCCCGTTCTTCATGGGAGTCAAATTCTGGTTCAGTATACCTAATTACGAACAGTAACAGTACTAAACAATATTGTAATGTACAGACGCAGTTCGCTGGGAGGGTTCGGTCGCTCGCACACCAAATCGACGTCGAGCAGCGGCGGCAGCGCCCCGCTCCCTCGTCTCGACTACCGCAGCATGGTGTCCGTCGACGACATGCCCGACCTATTTGCGTCTTTTGATAGTAAGTATATAAAATTTTATGTACATTGTACACCTATAAATTTACCCCGATATATTAGATATTATTTTTGTTCCTGTCGATAACATAAAACCCAATGACATTACAAGTCGACAACTTGTCCTACTTCGCCAGCTCCTGCTCGTGCCTTCAATATCGTCCGAGTGCTTTATATGTGTGTGTGACTGTGAGTACACACTGTGTCATTTTATGAGTGATGGATGCAGGAGACGAAGCGACAAGTTATCGTTTGTGAGTAGACCGTCTATGGCGTCTATACCTACTATGTCAGTTGGTCACAAGGTTTTGGTTCCATTCCAGTTCGGGCAGTGTCGTTAGATTTCTCTCTTATGAAATTCAAGTAACTAGCTGTTGCCAGCGGTTTCAATCACGCGTTTTATTATCATCAAAATAAAATTTACCCTATATCACTCAGAGACAGTGTAGCTTTCTATTATACTCCGTTTACTATAGCATTAGAAAAAAGAGGCTCGTAGAAGCAGTAGTGCAAAACCTTTTATTTCAAAGTTAAGTTATAACTTTGTTGGATAAATCTGAGACTACTAAATACTGACATAAACGAAATAAAAATCATTTTATTTTAAATAATGCTTTGTTTATAATAACATCTTCATCACACATTACAAACTTACAACAAAAGGAATGAATGAAACTATAACAAAATCACAGAATATTTACGTCAATTTCACAGACGACATAAACCGGTAAAATTAGAAAAACCCGGCTGTCACAGCTTATGAAGGGACTAGGTGACATTTTAGATTTGGTAGAATTATAGTGAAGCGAAAAACGTTCTCGATATTGTTCACTCCTGCTTCTTTTAGGTTTTTAGCATTGACACTTTAATTTTAAGTTGGAATGAAATAATATATCTAAATAAAAGCCACTTAATTTCATAAGATAAATAGTTCAAATGATTACAATGAAGTGTGACAGCTGGTATATATACTCGTCAAAACAAAATAAGGGCCACTTGCTAATTTCGACAATATGGATGATTTAATGATCATTAACTATATCCATGTGGTAAATTGTACAGCGTTGTGTTATTTTAAGTGTTTGCGAACACTTTTACAGCATTCCGCTTGAAAAACCGTTAAAATGGGTAGATTTTATCAACTTTTTTGAAACCAATTAATTTTACCCTGTTTTTAAGATGAACTTTAAGCTCATTTAACATTTGTATTGTACTGAAAACAGTTTAGTGTGTCGAGTCAGTGCGTACATCGGCATTTTAAGAACGTAATTCCACAGGTTCGACTTCAAATGGACTTGACTACAATGACCAGGACCATAACACTCATCCAAGAAGGCTATTCGTAGCGATCTGTAGTTTTACAGCCGAGATTTTTGCAGCGAGCCATTCAGAATGCCTGGAATTGCTTTTATGAGATCCAAAATTTTGTCAGATGTCAGGAATTAGACAGAGCCAGAGGAATCACCGCTCAGGAAGACCGCTACATAGACTTACATGCATGCAGAGAGAGCACCGTCACTTCCCGCTCTGTGCAAACCCGCTTGTGCCTGGCCACAGGCACGTGACTAAGTGACCAAACAATTAGAAACCAGTTTTATGAAGACCAGCAATTGTCCAGGAGTCAAGCGGTGCGAATTCCATAGAACAGTATTCATCATGCAAATCAATAAACATCCGCAAGGCAACAATTGGACTGTAGCGTAAGTGACTGAAGCACATTGCTTTTTACAGATGAGAGCAAAGTAAAAGTTTTTAGTGCTGACCGTTGCATAAGGGTGTGGAGATGAAAAGGGAGCAACTTGCAGATGCCTGCATCCACAACAATGATCGATTTGGGGGGCCCAATGTTATGGTGTGGGGAGGCATAAGCCAAACTGGAAGAACTGAGCTCATAATTCAGAACCAGGGTACAGTAACAACTTAATGATTCATCCAGGAGGTCATAAGACTCTATGTGGTGCCATTTGCATAGCAAGTGGGTGCAGGTTTCAAGCTGTTGCACGGCAATGCACGCGCTTATACTGTTAGAGCCACCAGAGAGACACTAGAAGAGGCTTGTGTACAAGTGTTGCCGAGGCCAGCGAACAGTTCGGGCTTGAACACAATTGAACACATGTGGGATCTGTTGAAAAGAAGAGTATGAGACACAAATTGATCAGTGGACAATAAAAGACAGCCCTTAAACGTCCTAAAATCAAGCTAGGAACAAATCTCTCATGAAACAATGCGGCATCTGATAGAAAATGCCCTCTAGGCTTCAAGAATATGTTCAGAAAAGAGGAGGTTACACCAGATATTGATTCAAAAAGGAAGAAGAATAAATGCCGTGGAATTTCATTTTTAATTGCATTTTTAGTCCAAGTGTACGTTTTGCTGAAATTGCACTTTTTCTTGAAAATGTTGTAAAATTGTTGTTTTTTTCTGTGGACTGTGTAAAATTCAAGCCCATTTCATTAAAAACAAATCATTGCAATGAATTTTACAACTTAGAAACCTAGGAACCTCATAATTTGCCCAGAAGATCAAAAATATAAGGTGGCCCTTATTTTGTTTTGACGAGTATAAATAGATATTAATACTTTTGGCGTTAATCGTAACTGTAACAAATTTAATGTACTTTTGTTACAAAGTGTACATTAAAAAGAACCTTTTTTAACTTCTGTCTAATGCTATTGTAAACGGAGTATAGTAAAAAAAATTAGAACCGGTTCAGTAGTTCCTGAGGTACATACAAACAAACAAACGAATGTTACCTCTTTATAATATTAGTATGGATAACTCGAAGTTTGGTATTTTCGGCAAACAGGAATAGGCTCGCCTCGTAGAGAATGGGACCTGAAATATCTTCGACAAAATGTGGGTCGTCAGGAGTATTCCATCTTTCAGGGAACACAAACGTAATTTTCTACTAAACATGGGTGAATCTATGAATATATATATATATATGATAACCTGATGATGTTTGCTTGGAATGAGTTCACTAACCTAACAGACACACTAGTCTTTCTACTTTATATTTATAGCACAATGGAATCTTTATTACGTCAAACATACTTTATCTGAGTGGAAATAAAATAGTTAATCTTGAGTCAACAACATAAACCTTGATTAACCTTGTGCCCTGAATTTTATTAACAAATAAACAAACCTTACCAACAGTTTTGACAGTGAGTCATAAGAAGCTTAATAATGCTGCTGCTATATAATGTCCTACCTTTCTAATACCGATCCCTTTAGGGGGTTATTGTACTTATCATTATGAACAACTTAACCAACAACCAACTACAAACCAACAATAAATTATCGAAAAAAGAACACGTACTTTTCCATACAAAGAATTCAATATTACTCGACTTAATGTATGGAACAGCAGATTTATTTCGTGATTTCATGTTTGGTCTCATAATAAAAGTTGTAACCTATAGGGATTAGAAAGGTAGGACCTTGTATAGCAGACTAGCTTCCGCCAGCGGCTTCGCCCGCGTGATATCTGTATAAATTATAGCCTATGTTACTCACTGATAATGTAGCATTCTGCTGGTGAAAGAATTTTAAAATCGGTCCAATACTTTTTGAGTTTATCCATTACAAACAAACATACAAAAAATCAAATCTTTTCTCTTTATAATATTAGTCTAGATAAAATTCAAACGGTAATAATGTTTAATAATGTTTAAGTTACTGTTACTCTCGAGCCCTCTCGGTTTGTTGCCATTCTGATATATTGTCTACAAAGGTGTCAGAATGGCGAGACGTCTACGTGTCGTATCGTTTCATTGAACGTGTAGTTTACCTATCATTCCTTGGTAAAATACAGCTAAGAGATCATTGTCAACATCGTCCAATGCGATTATATAAATACCAAACTGGTTGTTAATTGTGTGTATTACAGCAGTATAGTAGCGGTAGGACCATGTACAACGAAGATTGACTTTTAAAATCACAAAATGAATAAACTCCTTTTCGTGCATTATCAGAGCTAATCCCTCGTCCTGCGCGGCCGAGCGACGACCCGCCGCTGTACCTGCGCCTGCGCATGGGCAAGCCCATCGGCCGGCCGCTGCCGCGCACCACGCCGCTCATGTCGTATGGACGCAAGCGCATGAAGCCCGAGTACTGGTTCGGAGTGCCCAGGCACAGGCAAGTGTTGTCTAATCGACTTCTGTATATTGTGTAGAATATTTGCCATTCAGGTTAGATATTTCATGGTTCTGTTTGCGTTATCGTAGGGTGGACGACTTGTTCAAGTTCCTCACGCACTGGGTGCCGGACCGGTACGGCCCTCTGGGTGACGTCAGCGTAAATGGATACGAACTTATCGACAGTGATACCGAGTGGGACGACGATGAACCTAAACCTGGACATAAGGTAAGCACCAGTACCATGACATCTACCATAGACATTTGAATATAACTGTAGGGTTTCGCCTTTTTGAAGCTTAGATTACCGGAAGCAATTAATAAGACTAGTAGACCATTCTGCCACTCAACTCCTTTATTATATATCTAAATGTAGTAGGTATGAACTAGTCCACGCGGAACTACTTGGCCGCGCCATAGATATATGAGCGATGGGGCAGAGGGGCGGGGCGCTTTGTCATTACCCAGTACGGCGACCCGTCAACAATAGGCAACCCGCCGCTCTCACCCTCGTCCCCACCTAAGGCGCGGCCAACTAGTTCCGCGCGGACTATAATGTAGCTTGACTGCTTTCAAAGAATTTTCTTACATAGCTAGCTGCGTAGTAGCTTTTCTGATTATTAAAGATTCGTATGACAGGGATACATTTTACAAGTAAATTTTATTCTTTTGGTCATGGACGTATCATTAAACTTTTTCTAAATAGGCAGTAAAACAAATTGTATTTATGTATAAATTATCACATATTTTGTCCTCGTACACAAGAGTACATAATGTTGTTTACACCAAAAATCTTAAGAATCTATAGGCATTCTGTGTCACTCATTTTATACAGAGATTTATCTCGTCTGCCGTCATCACTCATTAAGATAACGAATTTTCCGAATTTTCCGGCGAGCATATTTATGAAGATGATATTTTTATTTCATAATTATATTACCTATATTAATAACGATTAATAACTTGCAGGACGAACGGACCGGGAGCACCGGTGATGTGTCCGACCTAACGCGCGAATCCTGGGAGGTAAGTCTCCCACAAAATATACATAAAATCCTTAACATTATTACATTATAACACCGTTTTATATAACCAACGCTTTTTTAACACACTGTTATAACGACAATGCATCTCACATCCCACATTACAGTACACATTGAACATGGATGTTTTATTCTATTACAAAATGTACGTTATTTCAATTCCTTTTTTGGCACTGTCAATAGAGATGTTTATGGAGATAATTTACATACGAGACTAAACAAGAAGTATATAATTAGTATGAGACAAACAGAATAGTTATGATGCTCCTTATAGGTAGACGTAAATATGTTAGATATAACGTTAATATGACAGATTTTTGGTGGCACTACAAAAGCGGGGTTTCTGGTACCTACCTACTAAAATTGTTTGATATTCAGCAAATAGCGTTGTCAGTCAAAAATGTTGGGCGTAAAATATTCTTCTATATTTTTATGTAGAGTAAACCTCAATTATTACCGCAATATTGTCAAATTACCTCCAGTATCTGCATTAGTATACTCGAACCATCACGGAAACTCATAGTTCCACATCTGCATTATCATTATTTCGGATTTAGCGTGCAGTAATGTAAAGTTTGTGACATTTTTATTCGTCGCTGATGTGATGATGGTGTGCCCGCAATGCGTTCGCACCATGCGTCTTCCCATTTATCTGTATACAGCCCCACATGGTAGATAAAAAAACTGCCAGACATTTTTTTTAAACATGATATTAATTTATCTGCCCGAATAATTTGGTTGTTATCGATTTCTTTTACTGGGGGTAATTATTTTAACACCTTTATTTGCTGGAGTACCTACAATATGCGTTAAAGATACACGATAATCTAGAAAGATAATATCACCTCATTGAGCACTAACATTTATTAATAATAATAGAAGATTTATTGATAGAGTATTTTTAAAGACCCAAGATTTATGTAAGCTAAATTTAATTAAGGTTCTGTTAAATGATAGAGAAGTTTCTTATTCGTTTTATTCAATTATAACACTTAAAACCAAGAGACACCACGGCATACAATACAAACATACATAAGAACTAATTTGCCCAATGTGCGGTTGCGCATAGCTGCTGAAGGCGCCCTACGTGAAAATATATTCGATTATGAAGAGCCAGGCCGAGGCGCTGGGCGACTCGCTCGGCGAGGAGCCGCGCCAGGAGGTACCATCACGTCCACACAGGCTGAATATCACCTTGCATATGTCACTCTAGCACTTTAAATTACGAGATACCGGAGTTACGTACATTTAGTTTGCGTTTCTGATACTAAACAAGAATTTAAAAAGTTCCAAAATTATCTTTACCCGTCGAATTTTATTATGAATTAATTAATTTATCCTAAAACATTGGAATATCTTTATGACTTTCTTAAACTCTTAATTTCGAAAATAACAGGACTTCAGAAATCTGCTAGAAAATCAATATTCATGTAAGAATGTTTTCGGGTATTATTAAAATATTATTGATGGATATTCGACAGCTAATGTTGTTTTTGAACAAATAATGATTTATTTTGGAGGACAGGAAATAGCTAGCATTTTATTTCCTAATTCATCTCTATTGTGCATGTAACTACTCCTAAATGACTATGCGCTAAAAGCCTTGACCGTCTACGATTAATTTGTTCGAGAACAATGCGATGGTTACATAACTCCCCAAGTTTATTTTAAGCGGGTGACATATTTTTAGGTTTTTAAGTCCAAAAATACAAGCAATGTCATATTCAGCCTATGTAAATACCTCGTAGTGCGATTGTTAAGCACATGATATTAGTGATATGTTAAGCGCACTGCCCTTAGATTGCATCCATCTATGTAGCAACTTGCGATGTTCAGAATGTTTTGATTTTAGGAAAATATCTGTTTTAGGCTAGAAATGTTAATGTTATAATTCACATAGCTGTGTATGTTCTAGTCAATAAATGTTTAGGAATAAGCACAATCATTTAAGGAAGATCTAGTCTACCTACATGTATTAGGCTGACATTCAGAGACGACAGAAACGAGTCTAAGCGTGAACTTACGCTTCCATCTGTCAAAATTTGTTCGTAAGTTTGACAGATGGAAGCGTAAGTTCACGCTTAGACTCGTTTCTGTCGTCTCTGAATGTCAGCCTTAGTGTATTAAAATACACATAGTAGTGACTAATGGTATTTAGTCACTACTAATACCTAGTGCAATTATTATAAACAATTTAGGAGAGTATTGACATACGCTAAGCTTAACTGAGATCTTGCACATGTTGTAGAGTGCTACTGACGGTATAGCAGTCCAGAAACCTGTATCAAAATGTCTCATATTACTAATTCGTTTGGTCATTAATGGCTCGGAAAGCGTCTTACATAACTTTCCAATGTTTTTACCACAAAACGAAGATCAATTATTTGTTACATAACACATGTGGAATAATGGCTGTGAACCACCCATAGTTATGGTTACGTTACAATAGACCACGAACAATGGAGGCTGCCGCTGAACGCTGTAATCTTCCCTCGTTCACGTTTTACCTAGTATTTTGATGAATTATAGTTTATTTGTGATGTCGTCTATGAACTGCCTAGTGCGTATAGATTGAAACCTACTCCTAAGCTTTATTATAAAAAAGAAATTGTTACAATCTGACGAGAGAAAACGATAAGGGGGCCTTGTCAATTGTCTTACCCGTATTAGTTTATATACCTACTTACGAAAACTTCCTTTCATCACAAAAATAACTGCAAAGAATAGTACCTACAATAATTAGCGGGTTGTTCCGTATTCATCCTATGACGTCTCATCCCACAATTTTTTTTCCCTAACTCGACCGATTTCAATTCCTCAACCGACAGCGATTATTTGATTTTATTATATTCTTAATTCATCCCGTGAGTATTGTTAACTTGTTGTTAAATTGTTAATTCAAGCTATGAAAAAATACCAATAGGTAATTGTGTGTACGGTTCGCCTAAAAACATTAATTAAATTTCTTTTTAATCCATTCCCTCTTTATCTTTTTTGCTTTTTGTTTATAATACATGAATATCTACAGTTCATAAAGGAAATTAAATATTCTATTATGAAATAAAACATTAATAAGTGGGACATAACAATTAATATAAATAAATAGCACACCTGCACACCACAATAGGACAATATACAATAGAAATAATATATGCTTTATTACACACCATGCGAAAAAAACAAAAGTTACCAGTGGATGGTTAATGTACAAAGGGTTGCAGTTGTCAACATACCGTACCTATTTTTTTAATTTTATTTATTAACATACATTATATTAACACATTTCAGTTTAGTAAAGAAAATCAATTAAAAATAATGTAATCGGCTAAGTTAAGAATATAGTTTAGGATGAATAAGGAACATTATACCGAATAGGATGAATAAGGAATAACCCCAGCGGTGAACATAAACTGACAGCTATGGCTCCTACTTTTTTTACTTTTTACCAGACTGTCACTGAGTTTCTCAAAGGCTGATCAAATTTATCCAGTCTTCAAATCTTATGTTAAGTGATATGATTGGTTGTTGAATTGATTGTTGATGTTGGCCACAACAACAGCTAACATGAGATTTAACATGATCAGAGATTTGACCAGCCTTTCCGAAAATGGGTATATGTATGAACTGGACACAGAATTGCAACCTTAGGAGTAGGTTGCAGAAACAATTGACAGGTATTATCTTATAGTACCCGCAATAAAAATTCGCACATAAAAAAATTCTTAAAGCCAATTTGTGTTCGTAACTAAAATATGCAATGTTATGACCGGATGATGTTGATGCGTCAATCCATATTTGTTTTCGTATGTTAAATTCGCTACACAAAAAGATTTCAACTGACAAACAACAGGGAACAATGAATTGTGTTTACTGCACATTTTTTCCTGAATAAAATTATACAATATTGTTAAATGAAATTCCTCATTCTCACTAGCATTGTAGTGCGTCATACAGTGATTTGAAAACGTCAGCATACTATACCTGCTAACGCGGTATTCGTTCACAGCATTACAATCTATGTTTTTAGCACCATTGTGTGCTTACCTGGTACCTTACGCGATACATTATTCATAGTTAGCATATGAGCTTCATATATTATAGGTGAATGATATTGACAGTATCGCCAACGGATTTTGAAATGCCGAATGAAGGAATTTTTCTCACAATTAGGTAATATACCACAGTAAATAACAAGAGCTTATAACATAGATAAAGTAAATTACAATGAGTTTATTTTTGAATCAGTCGGTCGGTAATGTTTGGGATTTACTCAATCAACCGAAAAGTTCGTGATTTGAAAAGTGCAATGACCAAAGAAGCCTCTCGAAAAGTGTAATGTAAGGTGTAATGTTGTAAAATAAATATGCATTGTTATGACCGGATGCCTTTGAATATAAAGCCGGATGCGGATGATTTTGATGCGTCAATCAAAATAATCTCAAAGAAAATAATAGATTCAGAAAGCTATAAAATAAAAAAGTATGCTATACTCCTTCGTGGTTATTGACATTTTAACAAATGACCTGTCATAAGATGTCATTAATATAAGTGTCATTCGTCATGCAAGAAGAATTGCAAAGCCCCGTAATGGAGTTAAATGTAAGATTATTCATCTAAATGTTATAGAAACAAAATATTTTACTGTAGTTTGGATAGTTAGATACGTAGGTATATCTATGCGCAATAAATAATTGTTAAGTTGTTAGTTGTAGAAGTCAAATTTACGTTACTTTAATCCTTAATAAATAATCAATGTTTTGAAACAAAAAACACGCTAAAATCATTGTAAATAGGTAATAACCCTCTCAGTAGTCGGGTAAAAAGTATGATAAAACAAGTTATAATAATTTCACCCTGGTGTGAAAATCAGCAATGCATTTATGTATTTTAATTTTATTTTAATAGGTTCATGAACAATTTCACCAAAACTTCAATCATGATATTATTATACTAGGACACACAGACAAAAGGACAGTTTAAAATGTAACAGTGCAACAACTACTTATAGGTAAACACAGCATAAGTAGGTATACAATTTGAAGAACATTTGATAAGTTCATACAGTTTCATATGATAATAAGTATAAGTAAGTAGGGGTAGGTAGTAAGGATAAGTAGTTCCATTGTCCATCCATGTTTCCTTGTATGTACATAAATAAATAAAATAAATAAATAATATTTTTCATCCCACCATCTCGGAAAGAGTATTTTTAATCTTCAATATCTGAGTGGAAAAGCCGTTTTTATTCTCTAGAGGATAAAGTAAATTTTCATCCCACCATCTCGGAAAGAGTATTTTTAATCTTCAATATCTGAGTGGAAAAGCCGTTTTTATTCTCTAGAGGATAAAGTAAATTGAATTTAGAACATCGTGTGCACTAAGTTTGTGAATTAAACTTTTTTTTTTGCATTTAGTCATTTCCTCGCTGAGGTGGAATGAAAAGTTACGTGTTGCACTCGAGTGCAAAGATTTTTCACCTCGTGCTCTTTTGATTCCCTCGCTAACGCTCAGGATTCTAATTTTGAATCACTCGCTGCGCTCGTGATTCAATTTTAGAATCCTTCGCATGCTCGGTCATCAAAATTGAACACGCGGTTAAAAAGCAACTTTGCACTCTTGTATAACAAATAACTATTGTAGAATTAAAAAAAAAATTGCCTAATTTAAAAGGAGTTACAATTATTTCTACAGTAGAAATAAATAGGAACGTCAACGAAATTACATAATCATAGTAATATTATAAAGAGAGAAATCCTGATTGACTGACTGACTGACTGACTGACTGACTGACTGACTGACTGACTGACTTATCATCAACGCACAGCCGAAACTACTGAAGCTAGAGTCACGAAATTTGGAGAGTAGGTCCCTTTTGTATTGTAGGCAAGCAATAAGAAAGGATTTTTGAAAATTCAGCCCCTAAAGGGGGGAAAAAGGGGGTGAAAGTTTGTATGGGAGTCCCTTAATTTTTGAAGTGAGAAAGATGAAAATTGGGATTTAGGCTTTTGGTTACAAATAAAGAAACACGTGTTTCTGCGTTTTTGGAAATTCATCCCCTAAAGGGGCAAAATAGGGGTGAAAATTGTTTTTGAAGTGTAAAACGTGAATATTGGGATGGTTTTTGAAGTGAGAAACGTGAAAATTGAGATTTAGGCTTTTGGTTACAAATAAAGAAACATGTGTTATCGCGTTTTTGGAAATTCATCCCCTAAAGGGGCGAAATAGGGGTAAAAATTGTTTTTGAAGTTAGAAACGTGAAAATTGAGATTTAGGCTTTTGGTTAGAAATAAAGAAACACGTGATACTGCGTTTTTGGAAATTCATCCCCTAAAGGGGCGAAATAGGGGTGAAAATTGTTTTTTAAGTTAGAAACGTGAAAATTGAGATTTAGGCTTTTGATTAGAAATAAAGAAACACGTGATACCGCGTTTTTGGAAATTCATCCCCTAAAGGGGCGAAATAGGGGTGAAAATTGATTTTTAAGTTAGAAACGTGAAAATTGAGATTTAGGCTTTTGGTTAGAAATAAAGAAACACGTGATACCGCGTTTTTGGAAATTCATCCCCTAAAGGGGCGAAATAGGGGTAAAAATTGTTTTTGAAGGGGGAAACGTGAGAATTGGTATTTCGGCTTTTGGTTAGAAATAAAAAAACATGTGTTACCGCGTTTTTGGAAATTCATCCCCTAAAGGGCCGAAATAGGGGTGAAAATTGTTTTTGAAGTGAGAAACGTAAAAATTGAAATTTAGGCTTTTGGTTAGAAATAAAGAAACACGTGTCACCGCGTTTTGGTAAATTCATCCCCTAAAGGGGCGAAATAGGGGTGAAAATTGTTTTTGAAGTGAGAAACGTGAAAATTGAGATTTAGGCTTTTGGTTAGAAATAAAGAAACACGTGTCACCGCGTTTTGGTAAATTCATCCCCTAAAGGGGCGAAATAGGGGTGAAAATTGTTTTTGAAGTGCGAAACGTGAAAATTGAGATTTAGGCTTTTGGTTAGAAATAAAGAAACACGTGTTACCGCGTTTTTGGAAATTCATCCCCTAAAGCGGCGAAATAGGGGTGAAAATTGTTTTTGAAGTGAGAACCGTGAAAATTGAGATTTAGGCTTTTGGTTAGAAATAAAGAAACACGTGTTTCTGTGTTTTTGGTAATTCATCCCACAAAGGGGCGATAAAGGAGTGAAAAATGTTTTTGAAGTTAGAAACGTGATTATATTTAAGCTTTTGGTTAAAATTAAAAACAAAATCGGTTTCGTGTTTTTCGAAATTCAACCTCAAAGCGGATAAAATAGTTATATGAGAGTCCGTATTTTTTGAAGCCGAACGATTTGTAAGAAGTCAGGAATTGATGAAAATTAAAAAGTATCTACCGGCTAATTTGTACCCGAACGAAGTCGGGACGGGCCGCTAGTTGGAGATATTCCTAATGTGAAATCATTGTGAAATCATTAATGTGGGCTATTTTAATACTAGTTAATGTATCGGAATTGTAAATGTGGTATAATGGAAATTTTTGATGTCGCATACAATATTCGTTTCATAATCGCAACTTAATGAGTAAATAACGAGTCTAACTCCGCATCTGTGCTGGTAGTTGTAGGCCGATTTTGCTAGAACAACAACAAATAAAACAAAGTCACTAGATAACAGGTGTAATGATATACGACACCTAGATAATATGATACGGGTTACAGATATGTAGTAAATGTGTAAATATTTGCAAATACGTAATTTTAAACTGGAGCCAGTAATTAAATTAAAAGAGAGTCTTATGACCAATAGCCAGTACGTATGAGTAGGTACAGTAGGCATGAGATTATCCAATTGTGTCCAGCGATGTCCTCGTGACTGGATAACTGCAGGGATATTCCACAATCGCACATAAAGACTCAATTGATACTCACCAATTACTTAATGCCGGGCAACCGAAACGATATTAACCCATTTTGATACAAATACACGACAATTTTTAGATTGTAATGATTCATCGCATTGTACCTATATGAAAATGGTTATTATTGAGCGTTTGCTCTTATTTTTATCGCGTGTGTAATAGCACTAAACAGACAACATAATTTGATGTCGGTCTGAAATTGTTACGGAGTCTGCTCTGGCAGACGTTTCCGCCAGGTAAATTGGCAACAGACCTCCACCATGATAAAAGCTATGCGTGTTAACAATGACTTCGGATAAAATGTTTTCCCCAAATACAATATCCAAAACACCTAGATATTTTTCTCCCGTTGCGCTAGTGTCTCCCGCGCGATCGCTGTCTATGCAATTGCCAAATTCCTGTAATCGTTTTCCTCTGCTTTACCTGGCATTTTTTACTAAGAATAATACCATCGATCCGCCAATCGGACATACCCACACAACATAATATTCATAAACAACATTGCTCAGGCTTTGTTAAAGTTTGTTTCCCCAGCTGATGTTGACATTCCTAACATCACAAAGAAAACAGTGCAGCGCAGCGGTGGTTAAATGATAGCCTTTCTATGAAATTGCACTAAATGGTTCTGCGTCAGACAGAACGATATTAGTATTACGTGTGAGTGTAAATGTCTGCACAGTGTGTCAATATTTTGTACCACTCTATATCTAACTATATCTCTGCACTCATCTACTACATTTAAAATTAGCTATTTATATTCAAAACCATTTCCTCTATGTTCAAAACGTTAACATTAATTCTGTTTTGTGACTAATCATAAAGTTTCGGGTATTTTAAGCCCAAAATGTTGAGTTTTACCTAATGGAGTGTTTAGTTTCACGTTTGTCTAAAGTGGAACCGGACAAATATTCTTAGATCTGGTAGTATCTAGTTTAAATATTATACGTATCTATAGATACCGACATATCGTGCAAGAATTTGCTGTCATGTTTTAGTACTTATTCCTAAGCCACAAAAAGTTACCATGGCTAATGATTATTTGCGAGAGGTCTTTTTAATAACTGCAACATATGCATCATGAAAATTAAGCAATATCGCGTGCCAAGAGATTAGACTCAATATAGCTGGTACTGGTATAGATTTCACTTTATATGAAAAGAAGTCATAAGGTTAATTATTATTAGGTGTGTCACCGTCCTTTATATCATACAATATATTTTATGATGCGTTCATCAATTTGCATGCTGCGTTGTGTACATTCTGTGAGACATTTCAATTAAAGCGGTCCGAGTTGGACGTCGTAATCGCCGCGTTTAGCCAATATGTTAATCGCAACTAATTTAAGCTCCTTGTTGGCTCGGGCTGCATAATATCAAGAGATTTATGCACCACAAGCGAGTCATATGAGATATTATTCTATTACGATAGACCTCAGTGAACGGCATGGTACACTCCTAATTGTAATTTCGCGTTATAAGATAATAATAACTCTTGGGGTGCATAGCTAGACGGATTCATCTGCATACTCAATAAACGCGTGCCAGAATATGAGCAAGCCTTTCTGGTAACAAGTGTAAAATTATAGGAACAGTGAATGTTTGTAAAGTTGCCAATTTCGTACCTGCACAGTGTTTTTATTTTAACGAGTATCACTGGCAAGATCGCTGACAACTTTTGTATAAGACCTTCTAAAGTAACAGGTAATGAGCTTATACCTATTATAGCGTACTACTGAATATAAGATATGTTTTGATGTCGTATGATTAAGAACTGCATTTTGCAGGTCATTACAATCTATACTTATAATAAAATTGTAACGAAGCGAAAAATGTACATTGAATATATCTTGAAAAAAAAAAAAGGCACGTGCTCTATATTCGACACTGATGCCAAAAATATAGTTTTTAGAATTTTTGTCTGTTTGTCTGTTTGTCTGTTTGTCTGTATCTCTGTCCGAGCTTCACGGCCAAACCGCCGAACAGATCGTCATGAAATTTAAAAGTAAAATCCGTTAATGGCCTGGTCAACATATAGGGTACAAATTATTACGCTATTGTCAAAGGGGGGTGAGCAATAAACCAATATGTCTGTGTACAATTATTAGTCGCTACCTATATGACGAATCCATTTGAAATATTGGATGATTGTAGTTAATAGATCCGATTAACATTTTGTAAACAATAGAAATCATTTCGCATTTTTTTAAACGTACTTTTTCATTTATTCTTTGGCCTTATATATTTTAATTCGTCTGTTTATACCTAGATGGCATTAGTAGTAATTTATAGGCGAGTTTTTCATTTCCAATATTTTTATAAGCGATTTTTTTATTGATACGGCATCCAAACTCCTGTAGGCCGAGTTCTATATAATAATTTAATTTGTAACGTTCAAATATCTATACTTATAATAAAATCTATACTACTTATAATAAAATCGTAACGAGGCGAAAACTGTACATTGAATATTTTTCAAAAAAAATGATTTCTGCGTGTACTAGGAACGATACTGAAGCCAAATCAGATGTTTTAAGAATTTTTGTCTGTTTGTCTGTATATCCGTTTGTCTGTTTATATGTCCGAGCTTCACGCCTATACTACTGGACAGATTTAGTTGAAATTTTGCAGTAATATCTGTCAAAGGGCTGGTCAACATATAGGCTATAAATTATCACGCTATTATCTAAGGGGGGTGAGCTAAAGTGCATTATGCCTGTGTACTTATTATAAGCAACCACTTCATTATTAAGAGCCGAATCTTAATGAAATATTGTCTTATATAATTCATAGGTCCGGTCAAAATATGTAATATAAATCATCACCCTATTCGTCTAGGGGGCTATGCAAAATTAATCTTCGTTTTAGTTTCACAGTTCCTGTGTTCATTTTAACTCCTCACTTGAGCCCGTTCTTAAATTAGTAATTTGGTATATTTAGTAATGCCCAGTATTTTTTTTTACTGATAAACGTTCTTTCTTTGGCATCTTACTTTAAGGTACGTATTTCACTGACTGCTATGTTCCAAAAGGTGAAGCGTGATGAAAGCATACGACAGAATACCTTACCCACGAGATATTTACTTTTTTAAATGCGCTACCAGATATTTCGACGTAACTTTGATTTCATTATTATTTTATTACATTTTTCTGAAACTAGATGGCGTTAATAGACTTTTTAACCGAGATCGAGTTTTTGTATTTCCACTAAATATTGAGATAAGGTCATTATTAAGACTTTATTAGGATTGGGTAGAATTTTTTTTTATCCATAGAAGTTATCGGAAACCTGTAGGATGGGCTTTTCGGAATCTAATAGGTAATTATGAATTTCAAAGCCTTATTGGCAGTACTATAATGACGTGTGCTTGCTGTTTACTGCGACCATTGCAAATTGATAAGAGCTAACATCGTTTGCATTCTGGAGAACAGCAAATTAGGTTCATAGAACATTCTTTTTACAACATAGCCTTTTGCCTGATACACGGCAGCTGAAAATTCATTGACTTGAGGATGACTAGAATGATCTGTCGGCTACCAATTTCTCACTGAAAATAATAAAATAATTATTACCTTATGTTTCTTTAAATTTGTCTTCAGTCTCCCTAGATAGCGTTGG
Organism: Allophyes oxyacanthae; assembly: GCA_932294325.1. NCBI lineage: Eukaryota > Metazoa > Arthropoda > Insecta > Lepidoptera > Noctuidae > Allophyes > Allophyes oxyacanthae. Next base: position 7,368,121 of record OW028611.1, read on the forward strand.
GATCGAAATATTTGTTCTTTTAATTGGGTTTATGTGTTTACGAAAATGTAAAGTTTATAATTTGGATGTTTTCTCCAAGTATTTTAAATAGCTACTATTGTTAGATTCAAGACGATAAAATCATTACGAGGGGCAGTAACGGTTACCGAATTTTCACCGACTACGTCGTTGTCGTTGTTAGTCGTTAGTAGAGTGTAGGCAAAATAAAGGTATCGCTAGATCACCTGCTTTGTATTTATGGGATGAAAGTCTGAGAGCCAACAAAAAAAAAAGAAGTTACTCCACCTCGGGAAAACAGCGAAAAATATTTCAATGAAACTTTACGGTAATTGTATAGATAATAGTCTAACTTAACAACTTTTATTTGCAACAGTAATTGACTAGATCCTTAGATACAGCTTGATCGTTCTATTGTAAGCAGTCCCATACAAAGCAGAGGTCACGATTGATTAGTTATACAAAATAATGTTGTATTGGACCTACTTTGATGCGACTTTCATTGTAGTATAATTTATTAGGGATCGAGGACTTATAGTAAACATATTTCATCGCACTATCACTCATAGGAGTCGAGCAATGTAACATATTTTGTGTATAATGTATGATGGTTATGAAACGTAAGAATTTAACAATTTCGATAGGACTTTCACAGTAGCGCTACTAAGGGGTCGACTTTTTAACATAAATATGTATCATCACGCTACGCTACGCTCACAGGAACTGAACAGTGTAACATTTTTTTTTTGTACACACGGCTTCTATCAAGCTATACATTTCCAATAAAAGCTGACCACGTATTGTATAGGATTCCCTTACAATAAGAGGTCAGCTTATTATACTGAAAATTTATAGCTCAATATGTATCCGTGGGTACTAAGGTCGATAGTTAAGAAATTTGTGATTTAAACGAGTTTATTTAACATTTTCGGTAAAAAACCATCACGGAAAATTACTATACATATGAAGGAAACTAGATAGTTTTTCAACATTAGAAATGTTTATTTCGATACCCATCGTAACTAGCTAAGTGGAACGGTAAATAGTAGAATAGAAGCCGACAAATATCAGGTTCAAATCCGATCCCCGCGTTGTAACTGTTTTTCTTTAATACTAATTGATATAATTAGAAACATGTATTTTCAAAACATAATTCGAGCACCCCTACACCACGCGAACGAAGTCGCGGGCACAGCTAGTGTAATCAATAAGAACGCATTATTGGGAGTATTAGGTACCTACGTAGCTTATACAAAATAATTCTGTGTCTCTATCTCTTATACATGATTAAAGCTCGAAACAGAAAAAGCTAAATGCAATGCATTAAGTATCTAAAATAAAATTAAGGACATCCGGGAGCCATAGGTACAAGTCATTGCAGAATACTGCAAATCTTTACGTTCTATTTATTCACTAGTGCGCTGCCAATATTTTTAATTTGGACTCTGTCCGGCTTCATGAACCACGTACTTTGTAATATAAACAATAGTTCACAGGTTTGGAAGCCGGAATACACCTTCAAGCGCGGGTCAGCCGCCTGAGATTACTCCCAAGGTGAACTTCCCTACTCCCGAAATAGTTATTTCATTGTAAATAACGTAAATTCCTTTTTATGTAGCCGTAGTGTAGCGCTACGATATCTCTGTTTAGTAGGTAATACCGAACAAATAACAAAGTTTACCTTATCCTTCACTAATAAGCGAGTCGTAATTATCTCGATCGAATCCTGACGTCGCCGTCGTTCGGATTGTTAACAAGTGTCTTGTCTTCAGTTTACAGTTAATTGGTTGAATATAATTGTTTCCGCACGTATGGTGCACAGTAAGCGCAATTTACGTCGCAAGACGCGCGGCGGGGTCGACAGAGCCGCGTGTTGCGCTCCTTTCTTTTTTAGACTCTAGTTTCCAAGCGACATCGCTTCATCGTGCTCGCCTCGCGCACGGCTCAGTTTAAAATATATTTGAATCAAAAATTCCAGCATTCATTACGACGCGAGCTCGACCGGCCATCAACGGTTCACACTCGGATCGTTTCCGCGATTAATACACGCTCATTATTACCGGCTGGAGCGTAGAAACGAATACAATCCACTTTTGTTTATAAGCAGACGCTTACGACGCTAGTGTTCAGTGTTTAGTTATGAAACCTTGTAATCGCGTGGGTGATTTCTAAATTAAGCGCTGGCAATTGTGATGTGGACGACGTGTTTTTTGTGGTGCAACTCTTGTACGCGTACCAAACTGAGCGTTTTTGCGCTTGCGCCTTTGTTTAATACGTAAAAACGTGTGTACAAACTCAATGCAGACTGTTAAATGGATAGAGATGGTGCGGCTCGGACCCACTGCGACCGAAAGGTCTTCCACTTTCGACGGCGAAAAGGTGAGCTTGTGTACCAGTGTACCGTTAGCCTTACCGCCTCAAGTACGCTCGTTTATTTGTTGGTTAAAATAATTATTTCATAATTACGACTCCAATGTCATATTATTTACCTACTTGAGGTGGGGATTACGTCAACAACATACCTTTTTTTTTGCAGATAAGTAGAGACAAGTTTGTGTGAATTTAATTACTTCACATCATTCTCCACATGTTAAAAAATAAATCAAATATTTACGTTTCTGACTGTAAATTTCATCTTATCATCTGCTGGTTAGAAGCACATAATATTATCTAATTACTATGACATAACGTACCACCACTCAGCACTTATCTTTAAAAGTTCAAGTGGTGCCATAGTATATTACTCGCCGATAGCTAAGCACATTGATTATCTCATTCATTACGAAGTTAACAAAACATCAACTGGCATTCTTATAATTCCACTCACTACCGATTCCGTAAAATGAGATTATGACTTGAGGAAAGTTTTATTGACGTTTAGTAACACATTTTTCTTCAATGAATGAAGCTAGCTTATTTAACTCTTATTCATAACAACAATGCATATAATTGCTTTAATGAGTGTTTTGTAGAGCCAAGCGTTTAAGTTACAGCACCTACATAACACATGAAAACTGGAATATTTTGCAATCGTTTAATTTGCCGTAGAATTCTAAATATTATAACACACTTGACCTTACCATTAGACAAATATATATCCAAAAACAGAGCTGCAATGTAAAAGCTTCAAGTTTGCGCACTGAGTTACTGTTATGGCTCTATTTGAAATGATTACCAAACAGTAGCTGGAGTGACAGAATTAAGATACATTGTATCTTCGATACGGATTTATATATTTATTTTTATTTACAATCCCTATCGTGACGCAAAACGTGTGTGACTTGAACTAATATCTAGCGTAGAGCCCGCAACGTGTTTGCTTTGCCAATTGTTGTTTATGCTCCGATACGGTTGTTAAGCAAATGATTCGATTACTTTTTAACACTATGTTAGCACTATTCGATACGTTAATTCTAGCTGTTGCGATTACGGTGACCATTGTCTATCAGCATCACACCTTTTTTTTAATAGGTATCTACTTGTTCCTATTGTCATAGTCTGCCTTTCTGCCGATCCTATGCTGCCATATTGATGTAACTGGCAATAATTAAAAATTAATTCTCCTTAAATAGAGAGAAAGGCGAGCAACGGTTGTGGCATGTTCATCAATCGCAAGGTCTAGAAACTATTTATTTATTCTCACTATAATCTATTGCTCCAGACAGCCTCTAAAGGTCAGAGGGATCATGAAATACCACGTGTATATAAACTGTTGTTGTCATAACATGCCTAATGTAAGTCATTAGCTGTATTCATCGTAACTTGGTAAAGTCATCGCAATGTCGACACCTCATCCAAAATCTGCACACTTGAAATATTGTATTGAATGGGTGTTGGTAATATGTTAGTATTATTTACATCATCATCATCTCTTGCCGTTATCCCATTTTATTTAGGGTTGGCGCAATATGTCTTTTTCTTCCATTCATCTCTATCAGACGTCATTTCCGGATTCACTTCCTTCACATTAATGTCATGTTTCACACAGTCCATCATATTTACATAATACGTAAATTAAAAGACCTTGGCTAATTTTGAAATCGGCTTACGGAAAAATACAAAACGTATGCATAATTTATGAATTGAATAAAACTATTCCATTGAAAATATTGTCATCAAGTTTTTGTTTACACTTCCGAAATATGTAACATTCTACCTAATGAGTTGAAGGAATTACTGTGGCGAAAACATTAATAATGATAAACTATTCAGTTGAATAGCATCATCGTGCTAGATTATCGTCCAATACATGTATCGTTCAACAATAGATAATGCTTATCATTATCATTCATTAAATCACCTCCTCATTACGTCAGTTCTTATGATGACAATTAATCATTATTTTAATAGAAATAATTATTATAAATAATAGGAATAATTATAATATTATTAATGTTTTGTTAAATTGTAATTTTTTTATATTTCGATAATGATGATGATCTTGACGCAATAATTTTATTAAAATATAAATGTTTATTAAAATACATTTTCTACAATTCTATAATTCTACAATTTCTACGAGCTTATAATAATCTCTCGAATTCCTGGATGAAATTCAAAACGGATTATAATTGTATTGAGAGCTTTCTAAGTAATGTTTTCGTGGACTATAATCAATTAATAAAGAATCTTGGTGCATGGTTCCAAAAAAGTTTGGTCTTATGGAGAAGAATTGGCAAGAAACTCTACTTACATTCAATATTTTTTGTTTATGACAAGTAAAGCATTTATTATTTATTTAGATCGTCTATATTTATATTCAATATAACTGTGGTATTATTTATATAAATAATCTTCTGAAAGTGCCTCTCCATCATTGTAGGTTAACACCGGTTCATTCCTTGATGTTGCGCAACCATGTTATTTATCTCCTTCCAGGCCTTCTCTTCCCTCCACCTTGCCTATAATTATGGTGTGTACCAGTTGATATGGTTTGTGTCGTAAAACGTGGCCTTTAGTAGGCAACCTCACGCTGCTTGTCGGTGTTCACGAGTTCTACCTTCTTATGGCTGCTTATAAATAATACAACAGTTATATTGCAATTCAATATTAATTCTTATCGGAAGCATTTAAATTGTTTATGAGCTATTTTGTGTGTAAAGTATTTATAGGGATTAAAATTATTAGGGTGACCATATTTGATAATAAATACGTAATAGCAATGTATGAATGTACTGGTTATTTATTAATAACAGGAAAAAGTTCAACCCTGTCTACGTCGATGTTGTGGTCTAATATATTATATTTACTTAGGTACGCCATACATTATAGATGCGTATTTATACTGAGGCAATTACAGCGTCTGTAGGTATACATATAGGTATTAAAGGAGCTACACTAAGGATATTGAAGAAACGGCGCAATATCTACCATAATTACCTGTAAAGGTGAACGCGCACGTACACGAAGACGGTGCACGAGACCATGAACAAATTCGATTCATGCGGCGCATGTAGGTGCCTTAATTCTCAGGGCAGATCTCTCAAGTCTCATTGTCACTTCCCAAACATCAACTAGGTACTTACTTTTCAAATTCTAATCAAATGCGGATGCCCTTTTATTAACAGCCAACTATTCTATATGAGGCAGACCATTTGCCCTTTTATTAACAGCCAACTATTCTATATAAGGCAGACCATTTAATAAAGCAGGATATTTTTTTTCTAATACAATACAATACACGGAGATATTATGTATTTATTGAGAATAAACCTTTTCACACATCTTTTTTTCGCCAGTTATTTGCCGAAAGACACGCTTAATCACTTCAGCGCTTTAGAATGAACATCCTATCAAAATCCACTTTCGATTTTCGAGATTGCTAGATGGAACATGGGTACGTCTACAGGCAGACGCGAACGTTTTTTAAATACTTAATAGTAAATTTATTCAATCTGCAGATGCTTGCCGTTCTCTAAATTCCTCCATTTAAATGAGGTATAACATGACGTGTGACTTCGAAGTATTAATAAAATTGATGACAATATAAAAATCGTGTCAGTGTGCAGTTTTAATCATTATAAATCAACCTTGGTCTCGATATCGCTAATTTTTCATTTTACTTTCATCAGTCTCTCTCATCATCATTCTGTTCTTGCCTTCGATACACAACACTATCAGTCATTAGTTTTACTTTCATTCGTGTTCGGACAATCCACTCAATTGACTAATTCGCCCGATTTGGTTTGAAATCAGAATTAATCAAGTAGGTATGTGACTCTTTATTCTACAACACAGTACCGTATTTCGTACAGTCAATGAATTTTTCGTAATTTTGAAATTAATTTACAAATAGGTACCTCATACTATGTTTTATTCTTAGTCTATATTTCTGATCCACAGATTTATGCATGATTATCAATATATATATGTACTTTTCTCAAATTAAGTGAACTGTGACTGTTCTTATCTGAGAATTAAATGTCTTTAAACCGAATTTCTCAAAAAGAAAATCGTCTTCATTCCTAACCATTACATGACTAGTCGATAAAATTACGCTATTTTATAATAATGCATTACAAAAAGTAATTAAATTTGCAAGTTTTTATTCTTGGAGGAGTTACATATTCATAAAAAACACTTACGAAAGTAACTATGTGTACAATAATAACTTTGACGCTGACTGTACCTTTCGTCTCAAGAAAATGCATCAATAGGTTTTTACGTAATCCCCATAATGTGTTTTTCCTGCCTTACTTATTTCTATTTGCATTTGACATTTAACATTTGTTTTTCTCCACATATTCTTTTGTACCTATATGGTATGTACTAATAGCTCCACTTTATATACATATTTATGTATATCACTGTATAACATGACGCAACGGTGACATGATTATATATCATTCGACCATTATGTTAAGAGAAAATTCAACTCGTAGTCGGCTTTCGCCTGTCCTCACAGTTGAATTTTTTATCGGTACAGACCTATTTATTGGCGATTAACTGCTATAGTAAATCATCCGTAATCCCTGCTCTAATCCAGAGATAGTTGGACCACATTCATGTTTTATACCTTATATATGATAAAGACGATAAATTGAGATAATGACGACATTTCTTTTGGGACAAGGTGCCGGCGGGAAACAGTTCCTAAAACACCGCGAATGCAACCGCTTGCAGTAACTGGCATGCTCCGGAACATGCAAAAATAATGCCTGTAAACAAATATTACGTCAAGATGGCCCCCACTGGGATACAGCCGTGACATAATATGCTCTCCAAATAAAGACATTCTCAAAATAAAAGGTACAAACAGGTTTTCAAGGTTAATTTATCGATTAATAAAAAGATTTAAAAAAAATGTTTAGTTTTTTACGCCGTCTCGCTCGCAGCATTGCGGCGAAGATGCGTAAGATCGAAATGATAGTGTTTAACGAAACCATTCGGAGAAGGGGGACTATACACTCTGTCTGCGACAGGGGAACACTGGGACACGCCGCTCGTAGGCGAGTCACCATACACTCTATACGAGAGGTGAGAAATCATAAAAAATCATAAATTAAAAACTGGCCATCCAAAAAAATTATATTTACATAATTCCAAGTTCACTGTCAGTCTTATTCATAATTTTTACGGTTGTCTGGTTTTCTTGTTAAATCGTCAAGTGTAGCAAACTCAAAAACTGTCTGATTATGAAAAAAGTTATTAGCATAGTGATTTGACTTCTTGCTCAATTAACATTGCAATGAAACAGTGTTGAGTAATTATCTAGCGTTTACTAAATAACTGGCTAACAGTGACCCACGCTAGAGAGTTCACGATAACAATTTACTTTACTGTAACCTGAAATCTAATTAAGTCTATAAGTAGATATTAATCGTAAAAAAAAGGAATTCTTGGCAATACTACATAGTGTACCCCTAGCATCATTTTTATTTATTTTAATCTGACCTAGTGTAATATATTATGTAAGTGCTAGATTTGTATACAAATGTATGCTGTCCTTCCGTAACCTAGAGAATGATACGTCTTCTGTAACTTTGCAAACACACTTTCGTAGGCTTATTTGTACCTGTCTGTTACTGCAATATTAGTTTGTAATTACGAGTGTTTGCAAGAAATATCAACAAATTACTAGTGTTAAGGAACATTGTACACTGTTTTGTATTGTAATAGGTATTTGTAATTAGTAAATAGCTAAGGTAGTGCGCACGAGCACGCACTGTTCACTATGAATGTTGAATGTGAACTGTAGATCGGGAATGCATCACCTGCTAGAGCATCTTGTCGACTACACCATGGAAATGTTCAGTGTTGCCGTTTTGATAAGCTTTACGACCGTTTTAACGATCCTTCGGGCCATAAAACACATTGAAAAAAAAAAACACTAATGTAGTAAAAAAAAGTATCATTACAAAAAATTAGAATTTCCACCTTAAAGTTCGCTTTCTTGTGAATTTGGTGGTTTATTGATAAAAACAAAGCGGCAACATTGTGTCTCATAGTTTCACTCCACTTCTCATTGCAATATTTTTATCATTTTTATACATATATGTACATTCTGGGCATATAAAGATAGCATGTCTTTTTAAATTTTCCATATAAAATGCACTTAAAATATAAATGCCTGATACGGTCACATATAAAATGAATGTAAACAGAAGAAATGAGCCCTCACAGCGGGCCTTTGAAAAATAATTTAATTAGGATTCAATCGAATTTCCAACTGATTGCATAACTTAATGTTTCTTGTTAGAACGCTGCATTTACCTTATCTGCTCGTTTGAGCTGCTAGTGTAGTTGACTGAGCACATTTTGTAAATAGGAACAGAACAACTCGTTTGCGGGGGCTCAAATCTTATTTTCGAACCAGGGTGATGCGTTCGGCTTGTGACCTCTAATAATAGCGTGTACTAAATGTGTGTGTGGTGTGTAGGTGTTGTCGATGAGCGATGAACTTCGCCGCGCTCTGTACTCGTCGGGCGCCTCCATCGACATGGAGTTCTCGCCGCCCGACCTCATTGGCACCTCGGAGGTATTCACTATGGAACACAGGTAATTCTCTTATAAGTTACGCATTTTGAACTTTTTACTTTGAGTTGTGTTAACACGTTCGCTACTGGTACGATGTGGGACGGTAATGCTGTGCTGTGCTAATAGCTGGCTGGAATATTGTGTATAGAACAATCATTGTATGATTCATATTTTTTATCTTGCCGTATTGACTGTGAGTTTCCGTTTCTATGAAACGTAATTAAACATTTCCACATTATGCAACTTTAATTCAACGATACGATAACATTAGTGCTACTTACTAACGAGTTATGGTATGACTGCTATAACAGGACATTGTATACGTTTCAGAGAGAAGTTGTGTTCCGTACTGCCGGCGCGCGCGCAAGGATACATGTGGTCGCTGGCGTTCAGCACGAGCCAGCATGGCTTCTCGCTGGCCTCCATGTACCGTAAGATGCAGCGCGTGGATAGCCCTGTGCTGCTCGTCATACAAGACACTGATAACAACGTGAGTACTAACATCTCTACAAGGACTATCGCAGTTCAATCCTGGTCTTAGAACTCTCCCGAAACACCACATTGATCAAGAAGCTTCTCGCACCAGTGATGCTGCTTTCCGTTGCCGGTCTACTCGTAGGGTTAAGCACCACCAATATAACTCTAAAGTCTGATCGCTTAGATGGCAATAACACTTGACGGGTGGGCTAGTGACTAATCCACAAATTTTAAAACAAATTTTTCAGTAATATTTGGGTAAGTATAAATAAATAAAATGCTACCAGACATTTTACCACCCGTTGATTTATAGTGTCACCTTCCTAAATTAATCTTATCTTGGGTTGCATATAAAGCAATCAGTTAATCCTCTCTTAAAAACAACACAATAAAAAAAAAACATTATACCTATTGTTTTTTTTTAAGTAGGTCTACAGTTTATTACCTTTTAAATATCGTCACTGAATACTTTCTGTATTCTAGAAAATATTAATATTTGTTTATTTATGATTACCAAATCGAAACAAATATACTGTTTACAGGTAAGGCTGGACATTTTTGTGTGTATAAAAAAATTCATAATCATTTGTTAGGTGTTCGGTGCTCTGACGTCAACCGCGCTGCACCCTTCAGAACATTTCTACGGCACGGGCGAATCACTGCTTTTCTCGTTCCAACCCGTCACTGACGAGGTGAGGCGGCCCTCGCAAGGCGGAGAGGCCAAAGACAAGGAGTCCAAAGACGAAGGCAGAAAGGACGAAAAAGATGGTGAGTAGTGTTCAAGTCATGGAACTGTACTCCATGGTTCAAGTAGACAGTCGAAAATTACACACAGTACAGTGCAGTGGTAATACCACCGGCGACGCAGTATAGTCTGTGGGGGGAGGGCAGATCTAAGGCGGCTACTCGCGTCGCCCGCCACCAGTACCCCACCTTAGGGTATTTTTGCAGCTTTAGGATTTTTAGGGCATAAAATTATTTAGTGGATTTGTTAGGGAGTTTTAATTTCCGATTCGCAAAAGAATTTAATGCATTACTACGTGTATCCTAACGTAACTTGGTGTGCCGATGACAGATGTATCGTACCTACTCTATCGCTAGCAGCAAACATATTTTTCATCCCACCATCTCGGAAAGAGTATTTTTAATCTTCAATATCTGAGTGGAAAAGCCGTTTTTATTCTCTAGAGGATAAAGTAAATTTTCATCCCACCATCTCGGAAAGAGTATTTTTAATCTTCAATATCTGAGTGGAAAAGCCGTTTTTATTCTCTAGAGGATAAAGTAAATTGAATTTAGAACATCGTGTGCACTAAGTTTGTGAATTAAACGTTTTTTTTTTGCATTTAGTCATTTCCTCGCTGAGGTGGAATGAAAAGTTACGTGTTGCACTCGAGTGCAAAGATTTTTCACCTCGTGCTCTTTTGATTCCCTCGCTAACGCTCAGGATTCCTTCGCTTGCTCGGTCATCAAAATTGAACACGCGGTTAAAAAGCAACTTTGCACTCTTGTATAACAAATAACTATTTCTCTTTCGCGGTCATAGATTTGTAACGCGGAATTGAGATGTAGAATACGAATAATGTTATTGTTTTATATGTGGCCGTTGTTTTTTCATTCTTAGAATAAATGTTTAGCAGTAGGTAAATGTTTTGAAAAGTACCTAATTTAGGGAAATTTCACGGGGAGTCCGGGGAAAATCCAAATCAGAGGGTGGCCGCTTTTACCGGTCGCGTGACTCTTTCGTGCTCCTCAAGCGATACTATTTATTTTAGTAATGAAGATACGAGTTTATATGCTGCGTAATCTAGGTACTGAAACTACTCGCCGCTTCGCTGCCATTTCGGTGTGAATTGAGCCTTAATCACGGCTCCATTAGATAAAATAATAACGTTACTCCACAGAATTCGATTTTCCACAGATGTATATAATTTTACTTGGATTTTACAGAACAACCACCACCAGTAAAAACCAAATTCAAGTATTGGGGCTGGACTGGGGACAATATGTATTTTATTCGCGGCAGCAACGACAACATATCCATTGGCGCTGGCGAGTGAGTACACTTTTTATTAATATTGTTCATATCAGCCCGTAGCCCACCTCTCATGAACCTCTACTGCGAAGATCCTGGAATGTCGATGCCGCAATCTGCAGCACATAATATGGAAACCTGTAGAGTCTGTTTACTATTCATGTCATAAAATCCTTCAATTTTTAAAACAGGGAAAATAGGCGACTTTTATAACACTGGTCCATAAATCAAAGATCTAATGAATTTGTATAACTTCCAGCGGCAAATTCGGTCTGTGGCTGGACGGCGACTTGTACCTGGGACGCACGCAGCGCTGCAAGACCTACGGCAACGAGCCGCTCACCACGCGCGAGGACTTCATCGTCAAGATCATGGAGTGCTGGACCTTCATCTGAGCGCCGCGCCCGCCCGGACCCGCCCGGACTCGCCCGGACTCGCCGCACGCGCACGCGCCTCTTGAGCGCTCCACGTTTCTACTTTCAAATCAAAAATAAGCTTTAGATTATCTTATGAAATTTGCTACGAAGATTTGACACTTTTACAAGTCAGTCTTTTCGACTTTAGAACCGATGAGTCTGAAAACGATTTTGTACTCGCATTGTGACTCGAAACGTAGCGGCGCGGTCAACATCGATCGGCCGACATGAAGACAATATTATAAACGTCTACGCGCATTTCTAGTCAAATGTACTGAAACCTGACCAATGTTTTCATCCTCTCCGAATTTAGAGGCGTGTTCGGATACGAGTGCCGCCGCTCGGGCGCGGGCCGCCCCTCTGGTCCGCGACCGCTTTGAGCAAGTGCATTAATCCTAGTCAATTGTCATTTGTATGTAAGTTGAAAGTTACGGAGACGGAAAGAGCTCATAGTTGTGGACTCTAGGATAGACCGCGCATAGATTGTATTGCGGCCCCGTCGGGTCTGCGGTCGGCGACGAGAGCGCCGCCGCTCGTACACCCGGACAAGCCGATAATTATTACGTGTCAATTCATACAATTAATATTGAGCATTGTTGTTAAGGAAATTAAAACCATATTTGTAACTATAAAATCTGTATGTTATGTAGAACTTTATATATTAACGAATCAATCATTACCTATTTTAGGCGCCGACTTATTGGCGTGTTATCGAGCAATGTAATACACATTAATTTTATGAAAGTGATTCTGGTTCATTCATGACTTATATATGGAGGTTGCTCGCTGATATTTGGCAAAAGGCAGAAGCTAAAATGATTCTTGCCAAAGTAGCGCTGACGAGAGCCTCGAGCCAATCATGTGAAGCCCGTGCAGGGGTCGGTGACACTGTCAGTATAAATATTTATTTATGTTTCGTGTAGTAGATTTTGTATGTTATGTTGTGTCTGATTGTATTGAGTCATAATATTAAGTTAGTGAGCATATTATGTTACACTTGTACTGTGATTTGATTATTATGGTTGCATTTTTTCACTTATTGGAGCGTTGTCACTGATTGATCACATATTATTATTACGTGCTGAGTGAATATCTAACATATCTTCATTCATGTCACACATTTATAAGATGTTTAATATAGTCTACAGAATACGAACACGCATCCAAAATAGTTTACAATAAACCATAGATTATTTTTGAGGTGTGACGCTTCAGTAAAGCGATGAGTAGCCAATATATTAATATTATTACATAAATAAATAGTAAAAAAAAATCTTAAATAGTTATCTTAGAATGCTTGATGAATGTAATCGTCATTGTGCTTAGTAATCGTTAGCATGATGTTACTCAGATCTATCTGGTCGTATAACATTATTTATTTGTCCTATCTAAGAGCACGCGCGCTAGAGCTGCCGCGCCGCGCTGCGCAGGCGCATCGCAGCGCATTTATATACCGCTATGGCCAGTATAATGGCGTCATATTTTGTTCTATGTACTGTATATTCAACATATTCCTATGTGAGATTAGAAGAAATAGGTATATATTTTTTTGTGGAAGGCCACGCGAAATATCTATTGTGTATATCGATGGTAGAAAGTACAAGTACCAAAAATTGTCCCAGCTCTTGATGAAGTTTAAAATATAGCGCGTGCGTCTATTCATGCAGAATATTTTGACGTCGTTATTGTTTGTGTACATCAGGAATGTAATGTAATACATAAACTTAGGTTTTAATATTATATCGGCATAATTATTGTTATAAATTTATAATCATTAGACTTGTTGAGTAGCAGTGAGAATTTAAAATATTTATTTATTCTGTTATGGTTTCCACCTTACGGTTGCTGTAGCTACATTACTTTATCGGTGATGATTTATTATGTAATTCTAAGTTGTTAAAATGTAAATCAAGCCATAATAATTGAGAATATATTCTTTTGAGAACAAACTGTTTTATTTTTTTTCATAATAAGTTTAGTACATTAAATTTATCTAAAAACATGAGCCTTCAATAGTGATATCGGTGCCGTTGGCGATTTCCGGGCCCTCTGTCGTCACTCCTGTTGTAGTCGTTGTATCCTCTGTTGTCGCGTCGTTCGTGGTTCCTGTCCCTGTAGCCGTGCCGCTCGTACGGATGGTGTCTCCTGTTGCTGCGACTATCATTGCGACGACCAGAGTTCGGCACCCACCATGAGTCTAACACTGGAGGCTTAGAAGGCTCCTCACTGAATACTTTCATAAAATCATCATCTTTTTCAGTAAATCTATCTTTCAGTTCTTCCTCACATTTTGCTAAGAATTCTTTATCTTCAGCTGACAATGCATCAGCAGCCATGTTTACTCTGATATACTTGCAGGATACTTGGTCAGGGAATTAAGAACTGTAATTATAAAGAAACCTATTTTAGCTTCATTTTGTATTATCAGTATTAATTAGTCATATAGGTTGTATCCACAAGAGGCTGGTAAGGATTTAAGGGGGACCAATGCCCAGCAGTAGGACAAGTAACAAGCACATATATATAGATTGCTTAATGTAGGTACAAATAAGTGACTAATGGTAAAGCATCTTTGATCAAAGCAGAGCATTCACTTTTCAACAACCAATATTCAAGGACTGATGGTGTTGAACCCAGCATTATAAATATTGAACATTTAGTTGTGAAGATGATAAAATAAACAAAGAGCTTTTTGATATGGGAGAAATCACAAAAGAATAAGAAGTAGGTCCAGTGCTGAGAGTAATGAAATGAAGCAAAACATCTCATTTACGCATTATACTCGGCTCTGCAATATTTAAATATGCTGGCATAATCATAATATCCAAATAAATACCTCAGCCCTTTCAGATCTGACACTGACTGTAAACATAATCACTGAGTGGCAACCTGTATAATTTATGGTGGCATCCTTACATTTCAAATTTTCAATGCAAGACATATTAATTTGTATCAAATATTATGTGTGACGAAGGCAATTTATTCTCCTAAACAAAGAGAGCCCAAAATTGGCAGTAAGTAAATATAATTTATAGAAATCAATAAAAATATGGTGGTTTACTAGAGGCTAAACTAAACATTTGAAGTAGTGGTATTTATTGGGGTGTAATAATAACACCTATTGACAACACAATATAGCAAGTTAACAAGACACACAAAACCAGACCCACAAATCAATCACCTACTTATATAAATTATTATAATTACAACTTTCGCTGATTAGAGATGTCAAGATAAGACCATAAAATGTCTTAGAAGGCTCTACTAGATCCTGGTGGACAGGTTCAAAGACAAATCCAATATATGCTCCACACTCTGGACATATACATGGCTTCCATTGGTACCCAGGAAACCAAGAAGTGCTTTCTTCCCACTGCAATAATTATAATTATAGCTTTCAGTTTGGCATGGTGATGTACATTCTTTTGAATAAAAAGATCATTACCTCCCCAGCCGGAACGCAAGTCGAATGCGTAAACGATATCACAGAATAATGGAAGAACACATCAGTCGAAAACACCTGAACTAAGACTTCTCCTTCAGAAAATAGAGAGTCATTGAAAGCGTATTGAGATTTCGAACTCAACTTTGAAATTATATAGTTTGCAGTTGATACGTCGTTGCCACAAGCGCGGCAGAGAATATGCTCTGAAACATATGTAAAGCTTTATGCAGCAGTTCACGTTAGAGATTTATAGGAATTGGTATCAATGATTATCAATAATTATCTACCCGTGTTTTGATGAATCACATGCACGTCTTCAAATGTAATCATAAAAATTAAAGCAAAAAATAGAAACGATGGCATTGTAAATATCGCCTCTATGTACCTTAATTCTTCACGAGTGAATTTCAAAGAAGAATTATTTATAATTGTTTCTCTGTCTACGATATACGATAATAATAGTAAAAATGAAAACAACAAAAGACAAAAGTGTCTCGTCAATGCTGTCAGTGTCAAACCACAGACTATTAAGAGAACCAAAGAGTTTTTTTTTTTTTTTTGTTTCTTTTGTCCTGTCCCCTATGGGACAGGCAAAGGGAGCTGAGCCCATACAGCCATGTCTGATTTAATTTTCTTGTCTTCAGAAACAAAGAGTATGTAATCACTAGTAGCGATATGACTAGCGAGACGGGAGTTCCATAGAAAAAGATGAAAAGATGAAAACTATGAACTAGAAAAAAACTAACTACCAAAACCGACCAAAACTTGCTTTAGTCATTATTCTGAGCCAAAACTAACTACCAGAGAGTATAACAGTGTTGCAAGCTCCTATAAACCCGAGTCGCTAGGCTCAATATCAAAACTCGCTAGAAAGTCGCTAAAAGTGATTCTACCAGTGGTTTTCTACTCAGGATTTCGTTCTAGGAGGGGCTCAAGAGCCTCAGGGTAATCAGCTAATCAGTATTAGTGTATAATCTATGCCCATAGATCTCGCAATCGGAATCGATTCAATTTTGACAGTCCAACAAACTACATTGCGCGGTATGCTTTTAAAACCACTCCGCCCGACAATTGGAGCAGCGCAATGAACACTATTGTAGTGTCAAAATTGAGTCGATTCCGATTACGAGCGTGCATCGTGATTAACTAGCCGGTCAGACTTTTTTTTTCTTCGTATATTACTGAAAGTAGCGAGAAAAGCACAGTCGTGAAAAGCCAAGGGACTTGACACAGTGTTACCAACTATCCCCAAAGCTAAAGCTAAAAACCCCTAAAATCCCCCCAAAAAAAAACTCTGTATAAAAAATAACTCTGTATAATAATTGAAATTTTATTTAATTTCATTTTCAAAAAGTTTTCAGCCAGCTGCGTCACAATCATTATAAACTTGACAGTAAAAATCAAGTGTAAAAAATACCCCTAAAAATGGGATTTTTTAGGGGTATTTTTTACACTTGATTTTTCCCACTTATTTACCCCCTAAATTTGGGGGGAAAACCCCTAACTTGGGAACCCTGACTTGACATGACATTGACAGTTGACACTACATTGACCTAGGGATACTTAGGGGATACCAGGGGATACCAATGGATACTCATGCAGAAAAAGTGTCGATATTTCTTTCGATATGATATATCGAATTGTTGTATCGATATAATGCGATATATCTATAAGGTTCTTGGATATATCACATCAAATAATATCGATATTTTCCATATATCGAATGTTTTTTGTATTTAATTAGTGTGTAAAAGTAATTAAAAAGAATGAAAAGATTTTTATCATGAATAAAATAAGCAAAACCACGAGGCTTAAGAAAATAATCAACTTTATTTTTATGATTCACAATATTTCATAACTAACATTGAAGAAACAAAATTTTACTGACTCTTTTAGCTTGCAATCTGCTCCTTTGCTGGGATAATATCTGCGTGGCCTTTCATTTTTGAGACTTTTTAGTCTTTCAGATGGCACAGAGCTGGCCACCATAGATAAATTAATGGTATGCTATATTGTATAACTTCTAAAGGATTTTCATTTTATCAATTTTTACTGTTATTTTTATGTATACTGTTTGTTTTATGAATTAAATAAGACTCTTGTTGCCACCTTTTAGAAGGTGGACTATGCGAAATCTTTTATTTAAAGTTTTTCTTGATTGAGTATACAACTAAACAAACTACAAGTAGGTACAAAACTCAACAAAGCACAGTCATCGGTCATCCATTTTTTTTGACCATATAATAAAATAATAGGTAGGTACAAGACAAGACGTGCTGTCTTCATGCGAGTGCGTTTCGTTTCTGCAAGTAAAAGTAGGAAATGTTGATGTGGAGGAATGTTGCACTCATAACTTCATACGATATTTCATATATCGATAGTATGTATCGATTTCAGATGTTTCGATAATATCGGATTGATTCGATATATCAAGTGTATATATCGATATTTTAACAAATATCGATAAATATCGAGCACTCCTACGTTGACCATACATTGACATAATTTGACAGTTGTAGGTATCATTTGTATCAGCGAAATGTAATAGGTTTGGAAATAGGTACCTACCTTGCCGTGTGAAATTACGTTATTTTTCTATTGTAAATACCTACGTATTCAATTTACAAATATTCTACAAAATGTCTGAAAATGTGAACATTGATCTCTCAGGAGAAATAAATGCCGCTATAGAGAAAAAAGGTTTTCAAAAGTATGTCAATGATATGGAATTGTAAGTCTAACAATAACAATAAACGCTACGTGGTGTTTTCTTTGCTTTGTGATTTGTTTAAGCTTCATCATTCGTCGTTATTTCACGCTATGAACAGTATGAAGGTATTCATTTAGAGATTTTCATGAATTTTTAAATGCATATATTTTTTTGCATTTTTAAAATGTTTGTAGGTAGGTACATGCTTTTCATTCAATAGGTAACAAGTAAATTTTAGCATTAGAGATAATGTGATAAATATGTATCTGTAAAAATATCAACTTACTACGGCATCCTTTATTGTATAGCATCGATATTTCGGCTATCCAAAGTTGGAAATAAGTTTACAATGAAGAGAAATTCATTAGTAGTACACCACATAGCGCATATTTTAGTCTCTTTTATACTAACAAGCCTTCTTTGTTGTTGAAACTAAACTGCCATTTACATTGTTGCTAGACTATCCATATAGACATTGCATGGAATACCATAAATTATTATAATTACTTTTTAAAGGTAAATTAAATTTGTGGAAATATTTGTGAAGGTTGCTTCAGCATGTTCGCAGTGGCGCCGGTCCAGCCCTGCTCATGGGGGTGCTTGCATCACGCCGACCATGGACACAGTTTGTTGCTACGGACAACTTTAAGGTTACTCGCTTAATTCTTTTTAAGTTACACTGCTTTACTAAGTGATTGAACTAACAAATTGATGATCACGGCAGTTTTTATTCCTCTACAAAAGAGGATTCTGCTGTCTATCCTGTTTACATATCTGATGGCAAGGTCAGCGCAGTAGTTAAGTGAATAACTGCTGTGCTACGTTTTGCAAGTTGAATTCTTGCATGGAACAAACATTTGTATGGTCTACAGATAGTAATTCTGGATCTGGATATTTGTGCATGTGAGGATTTATTTTTGTGCACCCACCCACGATACAGGTATAATTGCTTGAGTAGACCATCATATATAATATAATAATAATCAAAAAACCCGACTGCTTAAAAAATGAACTTCAAATATAAACTGAAAAGGAAAAAACAGGAAAAAACAAGTTTGACGACACGGTTGGCGCAGTGGCTAAGCGATTAGCCTTCTACGCTACGTGCCGCGGGTTCGATCCCCGCACGGAACAAGTATTTGTATGATCTACAGATAGTTGTTTCGGGTCTGGGTGGTGTGCATGTGACATGTATGTTTGTAAACTGTACCCTCGATACAGGAGAAATCCTAGTGAGGCGCAAAGTTTAAAAAAAAAAAAAAAAAAATAGTCCAGTAAAATTGTAATGCGGAACATAGCGACTTTAACAGTCGGGACCCATTCTTGGGAAGATTTGAGCCAGTCTCGATTTTTAATGGGTCTGTTAAAGTCGCTATGTTCCGCATTAGAATTTTACTGGACTTGTTTTTTCCTTTTCAGTTTATATTTAAAGTTCATTTTTTAAGCAGTCGGGTTTTTTGATTATTATTAATTTATTTTATTTTAAACTTTTTAGTTTTATTAATATTATGTTATTCTAGTGTATTAAGATAGATATATTCACAGACGAAAGAAGAAGGATATATTTATGAAATCGTCTCTTCGAGCCCTTCATTTTGACACCACACATGACAATATCAGGAAAAGAAATTATTTATGGTTGCTAACCAACTTTAAATCGTTATAGGTCTTAAATGGTCATTCGTATTGAAAAATGATAAAAGAAACCTAAAGTTGATTTTCAAATACCTATTCAACGATACCCCATTCAATATAGTTTGTCGACTTAATTTTTTTTCTTTTTCATTCATTTCATTTCATTCATTTCAATTTTGATTACTGTCATGTCTTTAGTGACACTCGCAAGATTAAGACGAATCGATTGACGTAAGATTCATCAAAATCGGCCCACGCGTTTGGTCTCTAGAGTGCCACAAAGGAACATACATACATAGGCTGATGAACACATTACCCTCCTTTGCGTCGCGCAGTCGGGTAACAACCCAATAAATCACACAATTTTTACTACACCTAGCGCCATGGGTGGTCACCTATTCTCTAAGTGGATCTAAGTAATTTACAGTTACCTTGTAGTAAAGGGTGGAAGGAAGGGGAGGTCTTTGCTCTGCAGTGGGTCAAGCAAGATGGGCTAAAAGTAAACTAGATTAATATCAACCAATTATTTTCAGCTGCAATCAATACATGGAGGCATAAGGCCTGAATGCCTCATGTAACATACCTTGCACTGTTAGGATGGTCTATACAGGTTTGCTGCAAAGATATTCACAGAGAGCTAATTGGATGTTGTCCTCACACCGAGGCATCTGATGTTACTCTGATCTCAACATTAGATTTTTAAGGATGCTACTTGATATTTTCGTTTAATTTACAGCAGTTATACAATAATTTATGTTTCTTTTTTGTTGTAGGCTCCGCCATCTATACCTCGATTATCACGCCGATTTTACCGAAATGTGGAGTATTTTCAAGCTAATTACCTGATGGTGTTCCTGGGATTATTTGCATATTGCCTGTAGGTTTAATATAATAGTTTTAATGAAATTAATCCAATTAAATTGTTACTAACATGCTATCCCTTTTTTTCAGAATTACTTCACCCTTACTGTTAGTAGCTATGGTGGCCAGTTTCTTTGGATATAGAAAACTTACTTCAGGTCCTAACACTTGGAAGGTGAGATTGTAATAAATTATTTAAACTACTTTAAAAGATACTGCAAAATTTAAAGACTTGATTTGTTGTTTCAGCCGAAAGTAAGTTGTCTAAAGTATTTTCTTTTGATTTTCATTTTTCAGGTGTATTTCTTGAATGTTTTGTATACTTCTATAGATGGTAATGGTAAAGAGCCCTTATAATGTTCACTATGACTATCGAGGGTATATATTAAATACCTATGATTTTTCTATGTTTATTTTATACTCTTGTACCATAACCTCAATAGATTGGTGGCTGGGAGTTGAGCAAGACACAGCAGTATGCAGTGGCGGCAGGATGCTCCATGGGCTTGTGCTGGCTTGCCGGGGCTGGAGCTGTACTGTTTTGGGTGTTAGGTGAGAGATTACTTAACGTGCATGCATATGAAACAATATTAACCTGACCTGGCTCAACTATTGTTTTACAAAATGTACTTTAGATATGATCTAGCCAGCTTATTGAGTGCTAAGTATTCCAAGGAGGCTATAAAACTAATTTCACTCCATGATCATGATTCCGGGCCATCATTTATTGAAAATATGTTAGTTTCGAAGCCAAGCCAATTTTGAAGGCTAGTCTAGTCTTATTCAGATGTTTCACATCCACCTATTCCTTAAAATAAAACGAAGGATCGAACGTGGCCGCACTACGCAATCATTTCGCGAGTAAAACGTATGAATCGCGCACGAACCGACTGGCGCTGACGCGGCGTTTTTCATGTCGACTGCAGCAGTCTGCACGCTCTTCCAACTACCATCAGTGTGATAACTGCTTACAATGTGTGATTGCAGGTGCCACAGTCACAGTAGTAGCTCTTCACGCAAGCTTCTTCGACGCAGAGGCATTGCCTCAGTCCGAGGACCCAGAGCAGTTTCCCATGATCGAGCAGGTGTGACACGGGCACCTGCCTCTGTTCCTGCCTCCGCCCGGCCGTATCGCCCTGCATATGAACGAACCGAACTGACGCCTACAATTATTAACAAATATCTAGAGCATGCACATTAATTGGAATTGTAACAGAATTTTTCCTAAATATAAAGAGATCTTCTTTCCAGTGGTGTCGCTGGATAGGTGCGGTGGTAGCGGTCCGCCCCGGGTGTCACCCGCGCAATTATATACTTATCACTTTGCCCATACGAAGAAGTATACAATGAAAACTGTTGCAAAAACCTTATACCTAAATAAAAAATATCTTGAAGAAGTGACACCCTGTCTATTCACACCGGGTGCCACCCACTCTAGCTACCCCACTGTATCTTTCGGCATCAATTATCTTTATGTGCTGCATTATACTTTAGAAAAATTAATATAGTATGCATTTAAAGCGAAATTTAATTTCATCTGTTATAACTGCAATAAATTCCTTATATTGTATTTAATGGGTGTCTAAAATCCTTACTAATTTAATAAATGCGAACGTAACTCTGTTTGTTTGTAAGCTTTACACGACTAAACGGCTGAACCGATTTTGATGAAATTTGATAAGGAAATAAGCAATGTTTTATCTTCATAAATCGCAGCATCCGAAATCCACGCGGAGTCGCTGGCACGGCTAGTTATTAATAAATAAATCATTCATTACTATGTACTAGATTTAGCTATGTGTGAAACTTTAATATTCCCGAAATCATGACATGAGCGTTGAAGTTGAACCAAGAGATTATAATATTTAATAAGAGTTGAATTAAAGGCTTGAGGCTGGGACGTATTGTTAGTTAGCATTTTTGCAAAACAATTAAATTTTACTCTTTATCTAAAATTGTTAATTGAATATGGCCAGTTTTGTACTTCACCTAATTTAAGTAAAATGTTACATGTAACCCTTACATGATTTTCAATTTAATCACAGCTTTTGTAAATGTGTAAAATGTAGTATCTAATATAGGTGGGTTTTATTTGTTAATTCTTGATATTGGAGTTAAAATTGATAATTTATAGTGATCTAGACGTATTAAATTATTATAATAGCTTTGCTTAGTATTATTCCTAATTAACGAATCATAAAATTTATCTTGTTTATTTTATCTCTAAACTACCTATTTATTGTTTAGTTTTTTTGTAAATGTTATGAATTTGTTGTATGTACATAATTTTATTATACATGTAAATAAAATGTAAATGTCATAAAACTGTTTGTATTAACATTGTTCAAGTGTTACCACACATTAGGAAAATTCAAGTTCAATAGTAATAAAAAGTATGATAATGATAGTCCCATAGTAAGAATCATTCGATTTTTAATTTTATACAGTAGGTATTCGTATGTTTGAACAGAGGCACCACCATAGCTCGATTCTGCTTATCCCTTTCTTCGATTCTAAATTAATTGTAGATGAAACCTCAGAATTCGAACAACTCCCATATAAATTCTTAATTGTTATTTTTTTAATCACTACAAAAATTTGAAAGCTGTAAGTGAACCAGTTACAATAGATGTTACTTTATTATATTTATTTATGTTCAATTGTTTTATCAGCAAAACACACTTTTCAACTTGATAATTGACACCATAAAATAATTCAAAGAATTTTTTTGCTTTATATTTTAGGCCAGTAGTCCTTCTAACATCTGTGCAAATTCATGTGGTTCTCGAAATCCAGCATTACTAAAGTCAGGATTGAGGCACCACCTTTCAACCTCAATAACTTTTTTGTGTAAGTTGTACAAATTATCGGGATTCAGCTACAATTAAGCTCTCCTATTTATGTTAGAAGCAGACCAGCATCTCTTAGCTGTACACTGATGTGAGATTGAGATTCCCTGTTACTCTTATAAACTTGTAAAACCTGAATGAGTATAATTCAGTTACAATTAAAAAAATAAATAAAGGCCATTTCATTTATTATGATTACAGATTAAACAAATAAAAAATAAAAGCATATTTTATATAAATCTATGTCCACAGCTAGGGGCTTTATATATACTTTAGTTAAAAAATCATATTATCATAATTTGTCATAAAATTGGTTTTAGTTATATGAATCCTAGACGCCAGGATTAGGAAGTAATATAAATAAAAATATAATAAAAAGGAGTCCAGTCTAATCTCTCACACATGAATATACTTTCTGCTAACGATATTCAACACTCCCTCTATGTACTTATTTCAGAGGCAATTAAATATTATTGCGACAAATAAAATTATTCTGCTCTAAGCAACAACTGAATAAAATTTAAATATAGGAACAAAGTACAATATAATTTTGTCTATATAATAATAGTCACTATGACATTCTATATTCATTCCTGGAAGACAAAAATAGAAAAAAGAACTATATAAAATCTGTATTATTACAATTGGATTTAAAATTAATCACAAGACAACTCCTTTGTTAATTCTAGTCAGTTCCATGTCAGCGACAAGCAGGATCTCATCCCACTTGTGTGACGGTGTGTGAGGTGGGGTTGTGATACCAAGCTTCAGTTCTTTGGTGGAAGTTGGAGTTGTGAACTCCAGTTTCCGTTTGGACCTGCCCGGGAAGACATGGCAAGCCGAGGCATTCTGTTCACTGTCCAACACTGTGAGTGGTGTGATTGGCGATGGAGTTGTCACTAAAGTCTTGTCACATTTCTTCATCTTGTGTGGCCCCACATACTTAAAAACTGGTTTCTTCAATATTAAGTTACCTGACACTTTTTCAATGAGACCAATAGAAATAAATACATTGGCAATATCATAGAGTCTCCTCACTTTGGACTTGTGTTGGCGGTCCTGTTGCTCTGGGGAGAGAACTGTCTTGTTTTTACTGGACGTGTCTATCAACACTCTTACAGCCATCTCCAGGTTTATAAGAGTATTCTGCAGAAAATAATATTTATTAAAGAAAATACAAGAAAATATCAAAAGTAGTGTAATTTTAAGGTCAAAGATAATGTGTGTTTAGAATGTGTTACATCACTCCACAAAAAAATACTTACAGGAGGTTCTACTAAAAACAGCATCAAGAATCTCTGAGCTAATACTCCCAAAGTTTTATGTTTGGGCGCAGGGGGCTTGGGAGCCTTCCCGCGCAGCGCCTCCGACAACCTGAGGTGCTCGCCCTGCTTCTTCAGCATCTTCAAAAATGAATTCAGGCGAGATCCTCCATGCCAAAGATATGTGTTCTTTCTTTTATGAACAGCACATTGCATTGCTTCAAGTATGTTTATTATGTCATACATTCGGCGTTTCTCTACACCTAGCCGGGCTGCAGTACCATCCAGTTGTATTTCCACTGGACCATCACCATGAAGTGGATACAGATTGAGGAATCTGTAATAATAATTTCCAATTATTAGATTTAACATTTACCTGAAATTCAGTGTTTTATAGTCAAAATAGCGTAAATGTTTACCTGTCACATAATATCTGAAGGGATTTTTCTTTTCGGTGTACAGCACTGGGCGGTGGTGTGGGATATTGCAACGCAACATTTGTCAGTAACTTGAGGTTAGCAGTTGGCGACACATAGTTAGCAGAGTTTGTAACTTCGGTTAGCACGCAACGCTTTGGAGTACAAGTTATGTTGTCATCTTCATACATCGTGCGATAACATTATGCAAAAATCCTATTTTACAAAATATTCGCGTACTTTTTGACAGTCTAACACGAATCCAGTTGGCTTATTTATTTGTAATATTTGAAACTTAATAATTATTGAAATATTGTCATAAAAAAAAACTTCATATTAGTTTTATTTGTTCTAAGAAATTAGGTAAATCATGTGAAATATTGAAATTCAATAAAAATAACCTCACAGTAAACAATTTTGACATTAGTAAATTGCGCGCGAGGCTCGAACTTCTCGTGAAACTGGAAAAGCCGCTTTTTTACGTTTCGTTGTCACCGGAAAATAAACCGCATTTATTTTATTACAGCTTATTATTCCATAATATGCATATTATAGGTTAGTTACCTAAGCTAAAGCTAAGTTACCTTTATATTAAGTACATTTTCTACTTTAAATCTTTTGAATAATTAAATGTAGAAAATGTATGAGTGCCACTCATGCATGTGCCACTGTCTTAAGGGTCCTCTACACGTTCGGCGAATAGAGCACAGACTAGGTAGTGATATGAATAGAGGAAATGGAGGCGAACACATACGTGTGTAGGGCGCATTGACTGCATTCGTCAACTCATCGTCATCAAAGTCATCATTTGTTCCCTCAGATGAAGAACCCGCTTACACTAAATATTTTTACCACTATGGTACCATTCTCCACAACTGTCCTTAGTTTCGACATCCGTTCAGTCTGCTCAGTTCACAGTTAGTTCAAGATAGTGATTTGACACCTCTAAAACGTCAAATTGGTCATAGCTTTTTTAAAGTTAATTTTGGCTTGATTTGACATTTTTACCCGTCAATTAAGCATCTGAGCTTTATTTTAATGTAACATACTGTTAAATGTATTTATTGGTCTTTTTTCTAAATAAACAATTTATAAGTTTTTAAACTAACGTTATTATTACTACTCAACAATTTATTATACTTACATGTTATTTAAATTACTTTCTGGAATTAAAAATAGACTATAACTAGAGGTCGCGCGGTGGGCGGGCCGCGAGCGGCCCGCGAGGGCTTTTTAGGGTCAGCTCACACCGAGACGCGACGCTGCGCGCACATTTTAATAGAGTGACTCAAAATAGAACTTTATTTACTACGCGAAAAGATACACATTTCATTGTGACAATTTAGAATACGTTGCTTCATGCAGCGCTGCGCCTCGTGATGCCTCGCGGCGTAGAGCGATGCATCGCGACGCAGCGGTGCATCGCTCTTACGTGCGGCGTGCATTTTACTATGCGCCTCGCAACGTTGCGATGCGTCTCGCGGTGGCGCGCGGTGCAGCGCGAAATCATTGCCCTCTTCCAGTATCGTCGCGTCGCGTCGCGTCTCGGTGTGAGCTGACCCTTAGGTGGAATTTGTAACATGACGTAAAATAAATATGATATTTGGTTTTGTATGGCACCCAATTTTTTTTTGTTATGGAAACCATCCGTTTTTCACCAGCTCGTCAATTGGCTCAGGGTCCTCGACATTTTTAGTTTGGGCACTATAGGTCTGCGACTTGTCGTTTTAGATATCCGTAGGGCAGTTCCGGTCAGCGTTCCACTTTCAGGTCATTTCGGACTTTTTCTGAACTAACTGGACCCCCCTCTATACGACTCCCTTACATCACTTTTACCCACTTGATATATTTTAAATTGTTATTTAATTTATAGTAAAATAGAAAACACTATACTTTATTTTAGAGTTCGGTTGGTTGGTCAGTATTAGTGTATAATCTATGCTGGAGACGACGCTGCGCGCTGGCACTATATTGGAGGCAATCTACGAATCTTTGGCTGACATTCACAAACGAGTCTAAGCGTGAACTTACGCTTCCATCTGTCAAAGTCGTATACGATTTTGACAGATGGAAGCGTAAGTTCACGCTTAGATTCGTTTCTGAGGCTGATATTCAGAGATGACAGAAACGAGTCTAAGCGTGAACTTACGCTTCCATCTGTCAAACTTACGAACAAATTTTGACCGATGGAAGCGTAAGTTCACGCTTAGACTCGTTTCTGTCGTCTCTGAATGTCAGCCTTTGAGTATCAGATACTCAAAGCTACGGATTCGACGAATATAGGCGAACGTGTGGAGGCCGCATAAAATACGGTTCGAGGCTACTAGCAGGGTTGCTATGTTATCGATAGAGGGCCCTCTCTTTTTTTTTTTTTTGCTAGGCCTTTTCTCTTTGACGGAAGTAGTATCGATGTGCCTATAGTTTATGGAATGTTTTTTTTTTGTACTTGCGTCACGTCATGGCTGGCATGAAGCTTGATTACTTTTCTTGCAAAAGTGAGCTTGGTTTTCTTTGAAAGTGGAGGTTTCCGCCAATGTTTTGACTTTTATTTACATTTCGGCGCAGAAGAACTTGAAATGTTTGGTTATTTGAAATAAATGGAAGTGTTCGTATGAAGAATATGTATTGTTTGCTCTAGGGAAAGGTGTAAATCCTTAACAAAATGAACGACGGGGATTGGATATGCAGTGATCCGAATTGCGGAAATATCAATTTTGCACGCAGGGTTTCATGTTATCGATGTAATAAAGAAAGACCGGACAGTTCCAAATCGTTTAAAAAGAAACTCGGCACAGAAATAGGAAAGACTGCAGCCGAAAAGTCCCGTGGTTTATTCAATGCCGATGATTGGCAGTGCAACAAATGTGCCAATGTAAATTGGGCCCGGCGTCAAACTTGTAATGTTTGCAATGCACCAAAATACGGCGAAGTAAGTACTCATATTATATTCGAAACAAATAAGTTGAAACAAAAAAATTACATTGTGATGTTTTGTTCCTTTTGCATGATTGCAGGTGGAAGCTCGCACCGGTTACGGTGGAGGTTACAATGAGCGCGGCGTAGTGGAGTACCGGAGGCGCGAACCCTCTTCTGATGATGAATATGATGAATTTGGCAGAAAGAAACGCAAACGGGGGAGTAAGGGGGACTCACAAGAGAAATCAGAGAAGGTATGTTTGACTATTTATGTACTACTTATAGTACACCACTTATATGCTTGCATTAGTTAAAATAACATCTCTTCTAATATTTGAAAAATAATCACTTAAGCTTAGAAAATATAATTAAACTTACATTTTCGATTATCATTAATACCATCTTGTAATAAAATATCTGTCTTTTCATTTAAGTTCAATATCGACAGCTTTTTGTGTAAAATTTTTCTTTTTAACAAATATTCAGGGAGTAATGGATTTTGAAGCTAAGAAGACTTGATGTTATATTATAAGTGCAATAACTTTTGAAGCACATCATTATTAAAGTGGAGATAATTTTTCCTGCCTTCAGGTTGGCATCACTGAAGGAGCAGTATTCAAAAACTTGCCACCAACAGTGCTGCAGAAGGAATCAAATAAAGAACATGATATGCCAGTCCTTGGGCCAAACTTGTTGATCAATACAAGTAAATCACAAGACAAAAGAAATGGCAGTCTTAGTGATGGCTCCGTGTGTGAACTTGCTCCACTCACAAAAGAAGCATTCAGTAGATATCAACAGGTTAATCATCAGAAACAACGTCATATGTTGCCATCATACAAGACAAATGGTGCCCAATCAAGAAAAAGATTCTTGAGCACTGGTGATAGAGATCAAGCAGCTTCATCAGGCCATGAGACTGGCTCAAAAAGAAGTAAACGGGATAGTATAGATTCCCTTGTAACTAAAACCTGTAATCCTGTAATGGAAAATAGAGTTTCATCTACAAACCATGACGTGGTATATAAATTTACTGGACTCACTCCAGCTGAAGACTTCCAAGTCACATACACTATTGAAGAACGTGTAAGGACTGCAGCATTTGCCATTGTTTACAATAACTGTAAACTTAGCACCGAAAAGTTTGAATCCTTATATGACAAACCAGCACCAGATTTCAAAACAATATTTGCATGGAGACAGCGGCTTATAAGTACAGGCTGTTTAGTTGATTTACACCTAGAAAAAAAGATTGATGAAACTGAGAAACCTCTCCATACTAATTCAGCAAATACAAGTGACAATATTGGCACAGCAAAAACAGTTTGCAAATTGCAAAATCCAGATGAAATTCTTATTGCTTCTGATAGTGATGAGGAAGAATCTAAAAATAAACAGAAGTTAAGAAGAAGTGTCAGTGCGGAAACTTTGTTCATTGGGGCAGATAGGGATGTACAAGCTTGTGGTAGTTCAGCAAGTACTGCAGGATCACAAGTGAGAAGTCACTCACAATCCACACATGGGAGGACTCGGTCAAACTCTCGTGACAGCCGACATTCTAACTCTCCAGAAACTGATAAAGAGAAGGGCTCAAAGTCTAGAGATTTAAAACCAGGTGGTCTCTCAGCAAGACAGTCAAACAACGACTCCAGTTCAGATGAAGTATCATATAACAGCCAGGAAGATAATTTCTTATCAAGAGTATATCTTCCGGCCTTCACCAAAGACTGCAGGAAGAGACGGAAAGTGAAGAGACGCCCTATTCCTGCTCCAGCATCTAAAGTGGATAATTATGTTCCAAATGATATCAATACATTCAAAGGATATAGCACTGTTAAAAAAACAGAACAGTCCCCTTTGGTGACTGGTAATATTTATACCTCAAATTTGCGTAACATGAATATGAAGACTCGTGAAAATATTGATATTGATGGCTGTTCAAGTGAGTATGTTCCAACAAAGTTAGGTTCCACAGCTAAAAAGAATTATCAAGAGTTTAAAGATAATGTCCGGAAGAAAGGTTATTGGGCCAAGGGGAATGGTAAATCATTATTAATGAATAGAAGTAATATATCAATGGATGTCATTCGTAAGCCAAGGGGAACACCAAATAAACCTGTAGAAGAACTAGTAAAACCTAAATACACTACAGGAACTCAAGGTTATGCAACATTACAGCCCAAGCCTGTCAATAGAAAAGTAGATGATTTCACTAAGGATGATATTGATAATTTTACTAGCACTGAACATTACTTGCCTTTTGATAAAAATATTCAAGTTGTTCAAAATGATGCTTTGAATGTTAAATCTCCTGAGAACACAGATTGCATCTTTTCTCTGGTTCAGTCAAACAGTGTTTCGAAAAATAGAAGTATTATGGATATTTTTGATATCAGTGACCCCGGACAGAAGAGTCCAGAAAGAAATACTGATTTAGAAAAGTATGATAGTGTGCATAAAATGTATGAAAATCAGTGGGATGACGATGATGATGCACTTTACAAAACTACAGATAGTGCTGAAGGGCAGGTGACAACGCGTCCCGCACCCTCTCCAACTAGCTCTATTAAAGCTCAAAGCCCCACTTCAAACATGTTATATGAAACAGAAAAAGGTCTACAACAAGACATAAGTGACAAAAACTTAATACCAGAATTTATTAAAGACAAACACGATTTACTCTTAGATATGTTAAAAGATTTTCAAAATAATGAGATAAGTCAGATGGTATCACCACTGAAACATGGGACACCTCAGTTGCAATCTGTTGAGGAATTAAATGAGAACTATACAGCCATCATAGATACAGATCAAAATACTGCTATGGCCAGACCAGATCCAGTCCCAAACCTACTCATAACTAAACCTGATCCTATTTTAAACCTCCCCATAACCAGGCCTGATCGAGTAAACAATTCAGTGATGAATAGATCCAACCCATTTCCAAATATTAACATGAATAGATCTGAATCTTCCCAAAATCTTCTTATGACCAGATCTGACCCAGTTCCAACCTTTTCCATGACCAGACGTGATCAAGTACCAAATCGAAACATGAATAGATCCGAACCAATTCCAAATTTTACCATGAATAGACCTGATCCAAGTCAAAACCTTCCCTTGACTAGTCTTGTTTCTAATATTACAATGACTAGACCTGACCCAATACCCAATCCTACTATGAATAGATCTGATTCAAGTCAAATTCTTCCTATGATCATACCTGACCGAGGTCCAAATGTAATCATGAATAGATCTGACGCAATTTCAAACCTACCTATAATCAGAGCTGATCCAAACCCAAATTTTCTACAGACCAGACCTGACCCAGTCCTTACCATGAACAGACGTGAGCAAATTTCTAATCTAACCATGACCAGAATTGATCCTACTTCACATCTTACAATCAATAGATCAGAGCCAATTCCAAATCTTATCATGGCTAGACCTGATCCAATTCCAACAGAACTATCTAATGAAGTTTTACGTTTATCAGAAGAAAGTGTTGATCAAGACACTATTGAAGATAATTCTAAAACTATAAGTCCATCAAAGAAAGTGCATATCCTTGAATACGTTACCATTAAGGCAAGTTCACCTCAGAAGTCTGTTTCATCACATCAGCAAAATACAATCCAACATTCGACTCCAAAGCAAGTTCAAACAAATAATATGAAATTTGGTTCTACCAGCCCAACTATTGAAGTAAATAAAGACACATGTGAAAAACAATTGGAGCAGGAGCCAGCTGCTGCCCCAGTAGACTTTACAAATTTGTTAGCTGGTATAAATACTAACACTTTACTATTAGCATTGCAAAATCTTCAGCATATGGCACAAAACTCTTCCTCAACTCAAGATAATCAAGAAACAAACACTGAAATTCAAAATTCAGACGAACAGGTTCAAGCTCTTCAAACTATCAATTTAACTAATGATGAAGAGTGGGAGAAGGAATCTAATAGAGATGGAAGCATAGAAAGACAATTGGAGAGGTTGGATGGAAACACTGGTGACACTCCTTTTTTAAGTGATATTTTTGACCCAGGCCCAGTTATTGTGCCCCAAAACATAGCGCAAAGGTTAAACTTGAATGTCGACAACCCTGAAGAGGACATAACTAAAATGAATCCACATATAAATGAAAATGCACCTGTTATAGGGAATTTTAAAAGTTTTGCTTTGCCAAAACCTATACTATTGAATAGATTAAAACTAACCGTGAAAACTGCAGATAAGCCTTCAAAGAGCCCTGGGAAAAGGGTGAAGCGAAAGAATAAGGTTTGTATTTATACTTTATAACTTAAGAACTTATAGGAAGCAATAGTTTAATATTTTCCTTTTTTTTTATGTGATTATTATATTTGCAATTAGTAGGGCCTTAATCCTGTGACACGGATTTGCGCCCGCCCGTGTGTTTGTCTGGCGCCGCCGGCATTCTGTCGTTTTATACATGCTTTTTCTGCTATGTATGCCATACGCACGATGGACGCGGGGAGGCAGCTGGTGCGTCGAGAACGCGCGTGCCGCCCGCGTGCATAGCGACGCCGGATAGGTACCTACCCAGTATCCCTCCCTGTCAGTGTTATATTTTCAGTAGCGCGCGTCACATGCATAAGTGCGAAAATGAAAATAGATACCGAGAGCCTAATATTCGAAGTTTTTTCTAGTAAGTAGTCTAGTTTCAAGATACCTCACGACATTGCTGTGTAAGGAATCTTTGTCCTGCATGTGGCTCGCAGCGTGCTAACACATGCATGCGGGCTAAACATGTACGCGAGTGCAAATCCGCGTGACAGGAAAATGGCCCTCAAGACTCGGCGTTAGAGAGGCGTGCTTTTTTATGACACATTGCCCATCACCAGAAATTCTCCTGTATCGTGGGTACTGTTCACAGCACAAGCACACACCTATTCCCGGAACAACGTATCTTTAGGCCATAATATAAATATTCGTTCCGTGCGGGAAAGGAAACCGCGACCCGTACCGCAGACAGCCAACCGCATAGCCACTGCGCCGATTGATCCGTCAATAAACGTTATTGGCTAGTTGTTCGTGGTCATGATGTTGATAAATGCTTGTTGCAGAGTAAGACGTCCCCGGCCGCGGGACAGGCGGCAGGGGAGGAGGAAGACGACGAGGAGGAGTCCGGGGACGAAGCCGACCTCTCCAAGTACGACTTATGGGGCAGCGATGCAGAACAAGGCAACTCATCGAAAGCTGGTAAATATTACGTTAGATGGTCCGATTAGGGTGCATAGATGATAGGACTATTTAATGGATGTATTTAATGTATGCAAATCACAGATATAGATTTATATAGATGCCGCGAGTGTATGTACTTCGCGTGTCAAAAGGAAGAGCAATGCTCTTGTATAGATTTTGACTACTATTACCTACGCAATAGAAGTCAAAATAGTTTGCACGGCACTGCAAAAACCAACAATTACGAGACCATTCTGACACGATTGAAATAGCAGAATTAGAGTCCAGTTCGCTGCCTTTAATACCCTTCAGTAAAAACAACTCATTACAACTGTTGTGAAGTTGCTTTTCATAATGTCGGATGATAACACGGCTGCCTTCATTATTGCTGCAACATCGCCTATTTTATTAGGAACTAGCATTTTTATCCTTACATTAAATATGAAAGTATTATAAATATAAACCTTCCTCTTGAATCACTCTATATATTAAAAAAACCGCATCAAAATCCGTTCCGTAGTTTTAAAGATCTAAGCATACATAGGGACAGACAGCGCAAATCGACTTTGTTTTATACTATGTATGTATGTGTTTAGAACAAACGAAAAGGAAAAAGAGAAGGACGTTGGTGGCAGGTTGCATTTTAAAGACAAAAAAACATTTTAACTGACCGGGTGAGCTACGTACTAGCTACAAAGAAAATAATAAATAAAAACACAAATGAATAAAATAAGAATTATTCGTTTTCAAAAAGCTTGTCGCACGAATTCCATCCTTAAATCTTAATCCTATTATTTTAATCAAAACTTTCGTAATAGTTATCGAAACTCAATAGCTAGGTACACTTTTTAAACTATGAGGTACTCCCGTAGGAAACAATCAATTATCTAGCTAGATAATCAAATTTATTTCATCTACGATTTACAGACAATGCTAAAGGTGGGGAGAGTTCCAAAGAGGGTGGTTCGGACAGCCCTGGCGACAAAAATGACAAGTCGGCGTCGCCACACAAGAGTAAGAGAAGGTTGGTCCTAGATGTGGGTAATTATTATTAAACACTAGCTGTTGCCCGCGTTTTACTCGCATCCTCGGCGAACTATTTTATGTACCCCAATAAAAAGTATCATGTGTTAATCTGGGACATGGTTTATCTGTGTTCCAAAATTCATCTAAATCTGTTAGTTTATGCGTGATTACAACCATCCAAACATCTTCACAAACTTTCACATTTATACTATTAGTAAGATTATTTACATTGGCATATGTGTGTATGTATGGGTGAATACTTACCGCCAGGTTGGCCGCCTGCTAGGACATGCCAACTGATTATTTAAAAAAAAAATTGGATGAGACCAGTTACATGTCTTGCAGTGGACTACGATAGACTGGCATGTTTTGTTTGAACTAATATTAGTAGCTGTTGCTCGCGGTTTCACTCGCATCTTAGGGGATCTACTTCAAGTACCCAGCCTTCAAGTAGCCGCACAGCTGGTTAGCCGCTAGTGCGTACGTATGCTAACTTTATTTACAACATATATTTTATTTTCCAGATCTAGGAGTTCCTCTTCTTCATCGAGCTCGTCTTCGAGTTCCAGTTCTAGTCACAGTTCCAACGCTCCTCAAAACAAGTGAGTTTCAGGTCACACCTATATTTTATTATCATTATATTAAATAAGTGACATTGCATAAAATTAAAGTTAAACCCCATTTAAAGGTACTAGTAAACGCTTTATAAAGTTATGTCATGTAAATGCTTGATATAATGTTATATAGCGTTTATTAGTGGGGGGAGGGGACATTTAAGTGAAAATTGGTTTTGACTAATATCCGTCTATGATATGCTCATTTATGTTAAATATTCACAACTGAATTTATGACTATGAATGCTGCTTCATGGAATGGTAAGTTGTTGCTTTTTATTAAAAATACTGACACGATTGAAGGTGATGATGCCATTTCAACATATATGAAATGTGACAGGTTCGACGATTTCAACTTGAACAGCGAGCGCGAGTCGCCTCCCAAGGGTCGCAAGTCGCGGTCGCGGTCGCGGTCGCGGTCGCCTCGCTCGCGCGCGCCCTCGCGCCGCAAGTCGAGAGACAGCCGCTCCGCTGGAGAGGCCAGGTACACTTGATCATAGCATCATCACCCACAGCCCGACTACACCCACGGCAGTGCATACGCCTCTCTTTGTCTTGTCGACTTGTTGTCTTTATTTACTGTTCCGTTCCATCCTCAGGTTGTGTGCAATAGATTATCGATGGTGATGATAATGATGTACATTATATTTTAGGCATATTTTAATGTAGTGTTTCTATTGTATGCAGACATGTTTTCGCTAATATTAAACAGTTTCCAAATTAGGATCTTACATTGAAAAGCTATTTTGTTCATTAATTAATTTTAGCGTCATGCAGTGAGGTGATTATAGGCGCTACCTACTATATAGGAGAGGCTTATGTCAAGAAGGGTAATGTGAAATGATGACTAGATTGTATATTATATGTGTACTAAACATTACTTTGTCTCTTACAGGAGCCACGAGTCATCACGCGACAAAGAATATTCCCGAGAGCGCGAGCGACGCGACCGGTCGCGCGGCAACCGCGACGAGCGCAAGGAGCGCCGCTACAGCCGCGAGGGAGGCAACCATTACAGCTCGCGAGGCCGACACCGCTAGCGCGCCTTCGTTAACATGAACGTGCTACGGTGCAGTGAGTTCTCAACTGTGTTTAAATAGGCCTGGAAGGAACACCAAAAGTGAGTGACCGTTGTGTATCCCAAGCCTTATTCGTGAGTCAGCTAATAAGGCACGTGCGTTCGGCAATCGTGGCCCCAAAACCGTATTTTACATAGTAGACGTAACTCATTATAAGCAGCTCCTGTGAAAATGAATGTATGACTTAATATAAGTTTTTAAAGCCGACTAAATAGTGCTGTTTGGTAACACTTGAACTTTTAAATTGTGCTTGATACTACAAATAATGCAACTGAATCTTGTCGAATGTGTCTCCTAATTGTAAGTTAGTGATGGATTTACTATTTCACCTTGGCCCTATGGTATGCCATGTTAAAAATATTACGAAACGTGATCAAGATACGATAGACGTATACAAATTTTACGCAGTTATCGCGTTACTTCGTGGTATTTTTTGACAAGGTATAGTGTTTAAGGGCTCTAATTTGTAAGTCGGTAAGTAATAAGTATTGTATATAGCCTGAGAATGTGGTTGAACCCACAGTTTGAACATTACATGTACTACATACTGTCTTGTTACGTGCAAGGCCAAATTTGAAATTGGTAAATGTAATACATTATTTTATGTATTTGCTGTTTGTGATAATTGCTTGTTAGAAATTCAAAGAATAGCGTTTATTGATCATTTTGTAGTACGCTTAGCAGAAAAGTATCACGATACTTATATGTTGTATAAATTGATATTTTATTTGTTTGATTTCATAAAAATGTTACATATCCTTTATAATTTGCAATAGACATCAATGGCCATTGATATATAAGTCATAATTCGCACTTATTCAAGCATTTAAAATACTACATAGTTAAGTAAGAATGTTGAATTAACAGAATGTCGGTTTCATGGCATGAGATCTCGTTTTGTATGTCTTGAGACGTCCAATTCCAGCCATGTCCAATCTTAAAAGGTAAACCCTACGAAAATCGAGCATCGGAAGCAACTCCAGGTTGTGAAGTGTGCTATATTTTATTACGTTTCCTCTCGAACGGCGGACACAGAATAGCTCGATATTATCACTGATAAAAAAAACAAGGTTTGTCTATGGCTCAGTCTTTAAAGTTCGACTTGTTTTTTTCGTGGAGTTTATTATCCATTATTATCCAAATATGTCAACTGTACCAATAGGCAATAGTACAAATATTGAATCCTTGTCAGTGCTTATAATATTAATGAACTCGACTGTATTTGTCGGAACTGCATAATTTGTAAACTGGTCATTCTGGGAATTGAGCGATTTAATAACTGTTGACGTACTGTGCCGAGACGTGGACACTGACAAATGCTGCGCGAGCTATGCTTGCAGTTTCTTTGAAGGATAAGATCCAAAATGAGATCATTCGTAGAAGAACCGGAGTCACCAACATAGCTTGCAGAATTAGCAAGCTGACATGGCAGTCGGCGGGCCATGTTTGCTGTAGGACCAATTGCCGTTAGAACAGACGAATACTTGAGTGGAAACCGCGAATCGGCAAACGTAGTGTGGGATGCCCCCCAGCCAGGTGGACCGACGACCTGATGGGGGCAGCTGGGTCAGACTGGATGCGGAAGGCGAAGAACCAGAGGGCTAATTCACGTAATTATATATTATGATGCGCCGATCATATTGCAGTGACGCTCCAACTTGCGCGAGCGTATCTCGCTGAAGCTAAGAGGATACCTATCAAATGTGATGTTTTGATCAAAACTTTACTGCAACTACGCGCCAACTGCACTTTTGTACTTACGTGAATTACCGTACAGCTGTTATGGCGCAACTTAGGCGAGGCCTTTGTCCAGTAAACTGCGGTAGGCTGAGTTTGATTGAATACCTGTTGGATATTTTAGGAATTGGACATTCTGAACTTAAAAATAATAAATACAGTTTATGTAATTCGTAATATTTATCATATTGCACCAAATCTTTAATCACCATCCTGGATGTTGATATTCAGTTTCGAGAATAATTTAGACAAATGTCCCCTAACAACATTCATTACTTTAAATATTTATCCTCTTCCATTGAATGATATCAAAATTACTGAACATTATAATGAATTTTCAATATTACCTAATATGGCAGATTATTGGCTAGTTGCGCAAAATATTGGAGCATTAAGGGTGGTTACCCTTTCTGTTATAGTTGGAGAGTTGGTATTAGGAAACAAGGTGATTGATGATGATGAATTTTGGAGATATCATTATAAGCCCCATTATTAGTATTTTGAAAAGAGGTCGGTAAGGTCACGAGAAAATTGACATTTCTCAAAAAACTTAAGCAGGGCTAAATTGACTCTATTGCCTAACAGGAATGTTTCTTGCAAACAACCGACGAAATCTTAATTGCCGAAATTGAGAAAAATACAAAACTATTTCCATACATTTTCTATAAAAACATAGGTACCTTTGTATTCAGGTATTTAGTGGTGGCCGTTGGGAGTATACCATCTTAAATTACCGTACACTGAACAATTAAGGTTCCACCGTCAAAAATCCCCGACTCCAACTAAAAAAGAGCTGTAACCTTTGAACGGCTGAACAGATTTTCATGAAACATAGCTAAGATGATACCCGATTAAACTAGCATTCAATTTTTTTTAAAAAGCATTTAAATTGGTCCATCCGTTTTCGAGCTACGATGCCACAGACAGATACACACTTCAAAGATTTTGTAAACAACAACAACCCTCTTTTTTGTCAGGGTTTAAAAATGGCTTTTAAATCTGTTGTCATCTCTTTTCGTATAAATGAAATAATGACGGGTTTAATTAAACAATAGTACTATTGTTGATCCAAGGTACCAGTAAATTTTAAATACAGTTTTGTTAAACTATTTAAAATTTTTGATACACAATATTAGCTTGTATGCTTGTAAAAAAAGGAGAGCTCTGAATAGCTGTAATTGGGTGCAAAATTATTACCAACAAATTAAAATAATAATTATTGTATATTGTGTAATAATCGCTAATGATGAGAAAGACTGATCGGTAGATGGTTAAGAGCGGTGTAAATGAGTTGCCCGATGGTTGGTGCGTGAATAAGATTGCTGTTATTTCAGTGTCAGCCTATCCTTACGCTATCCTTTGAGGTGTGATATTGTATTACTTCTGTAAATACCATTAATTATAATCATAATCGCTACAACTAAGGTTTGACAGATACACGCAGGTATGTCACAAGAAATTTGTTTAAAAATTGTCTTCTTATCATTGGTTATCTTCTATCCAGAGGTGATGATGATATAATTTTCTTTAAAACTATTTTGAAGATGGTGAAAATACAATTTCTGTTTTTTTTTTAATACAATACCTAGTTATACGAATTACCTACATTTAAGCTAATAATTGTATGGTAATTGATTTACCATTAAAATCATTTAATAAACAAAGTAATGTTTTTATTTCGACAATATACAATACTAAAATTTAAAATAAATCTTATGAAGTACACACATTAAAATAAGTAACAAACATGATTTTAAAATATTTTTTTAAGTAAAATGGTTTACACAAAAATATGTCGAATTGAGGATATCCATTCAGATCTTTGGACGAGCTGAAACAGAAAGTAGCTGTTAACCGAAGATAATTAAATAACATAGGTACATTCAGTGACATTGGAAGGTCTCCCTTCATGAGCTCCTTCATGGACCAGTAGCTCTTCCAGGCATTCTCAGTCCGTCTTGCGACTTCCATGTCTTGTCTAGACTGGAAAGAGACTATCTGGCCCAAGTAGATGTACTCATTGACATATTGCATATCTTCGCCATTAACCTTTAGCCTAGTTTCGGCGCTATTTGACTTATGCTTAGTCTTTGACATGCTCATCTTTAGTCCAACATACACATTAATTCTGAAACTTGTGATCCAAACGTAAGATCAGAGTGAGATTAGTCGGCCACCGATATTGTCAGAAGGTAATGTGTTTTTTTCTGTCCTACCAAGTGAAACGGCTATTAGGTTGACACGTCTCAGATTGTAAGACGTACTTTTTGTGGTATGAGCTTTAAAGTACGATATTATTATAACATACAAAATGCGCCATTGAATTGTATGTCGTCGTGCCTTCTACCGTATGCTGAATATCGTACGATGGATTTAATCACAATGAAAATTACTTAGAGATCGCGTTCAACAAAACGAGGTAAACTTAAGTTCATTTTCTTAGAAAAGTTCTTTGTTACGTAGTTATTGCAAATGTCGCCATTGACTGCGGTCACATCATCTACTGGGTCCATTTATTTATATTCAATACAGATTGCATTGCAAAGAACTCAGAACTTTAGACGCAGGAAGCTTGACGGCTCTGTCTGCGCGGGCCAAGCGCGGGCACTTAGGCTGACATTCAGGCTTACATTCAGAGACGACAGAAACGAGTCTAAGCGTGAACTTACGCTTCCATCTGTCAAAATTTGTTCGTAAAATTGACTTAAGGAAGCGTAAGTTCACGCTTAGACTCGTTTCTGTCGTCTCTGAATGTAAGCCTCAGAGACGCCAAAAACGAGTCTAAGCGTGAACTTACGCTTCCATCTGTCAAACTTACGAACAAATTTTGACAGATGGAAGCGTAAGTTCACGCTTAGACCATAAAGTTATAATAATAACTTTATGGCTTAGACTCGTTTCTTTCGTCTCTGAATGTCAGCCTTAGGGTCAGATCTTTTATAAAATTAAGTTTTTAAATTCCGAAAGACTTACGTACTCGTAGGATCCAAACAGCGACATTCCTGAAAAATAAAATGAAATTAAGAATGTTTATCATTGATCAGTTTATTTAAAATAATGTAGGTAGTTGAAATAATTACCGCGCTGATGATTATAGGTTTGGCTCCTTTGGGAGCCTCTGCCTTCTTCACTGGGGACTTCGGGGCACTTGTCGTCGCGCCTTCTACTGCACCACCTATAAGTAAATTTAATTTTGCTTAGCACAACACCGACGCGCAAGACGGCAGCGTTTCCCCGCCCATTTTCCTTCCTTCATACGCCAATCTTTTTAAATTGCTCTAAAAGAGGCGTGCGCGAACACAAGAGGCGCGGGGTGCATCGCGCGTACATTACCTATGATGCTTATGATCCCCTGTGTATATATACTTCAACTGCCGAGCGATCTGGGGGCTTACTACGAGCACTTATAGCAGGGCAGAAATTTAACTGCCGAGATATTTCCTATATAAGCTGAACTTTCATTGTACGTAAAGCCTATACAGTGCGAGGTCAGCTCATACTGGGAATCTCTGGGCAATTCAATTTCTGCCCTGCTATAAGAGTTCGTAGTAAGCCCCCTGAAAGATTGACGCGTAGGTCGTAGATTGCCTGCAGTGTTTGTGTCAGCTAGTGGGAAAACTTTCACCATGCATTGGCACCTCACTGCCCTAAAGTGGCTTCATTTTCTTTATGGTGAAGCTAATTTCGTTGAAAGTAGGTTGCCCGATCTGAGTCAACTACAGTGTCCTCCATTTTGAAACAACTATAATGGTTGCATCTAAAAATACCTAAGATAGGCTTATTAATAGGTCCATAGGTGGAACCGAATACGAGGGCAATGTACGCACCTGGACCCACATTAGCGCCTTCTGCGGCGCTTACTTTGTACAGCTGAAATTAAAAAGTTGCTACATTATTCCACCTCCACATCTAGCATCGAGATTTGAGACAAATGTTCCAGAAAGTTCCATAAGGTATTTAAAAACAATCTGCAGTTATCCAGTCTATATGAACATGCTTGCCAGAACTACATCAAGATTATATTGGAAAACTAATACTTAATTATGTTCTCTATATGCGTAAGACACGCCAAATGTTAGAAACAATCTTGCCCTTGGTTTAGTTGTCACTTAGCTAAAATTTCTTATACTAAACTTCAATTGGCGCGTCACCAAATATGTGCCTGAAGTTTCAAGAAAAAGGTTAACATCAAATGGATTCAAAAGCGCTCAAAAAATATAAATATATATAATAGGTACCT
Source organism: Allophyes oxyacanthae (assembly GCA_932294325.1). Lineage (NCBI taxonomy): Eukaryota > Metazoa > Arthropoda > Insecta > Lepidoptera > Noctuidae > Allophyes > Allophyes oxyacanthae. Next base: position 7,410,017 of record OW028611.1, read on the forward strand.
ACAAAAAACCAACTATTTTGTCTTACCCTGCCATCGTCGCCGGCTGCGAATCCAGAAGATAGCGGTAGCACCTCCGGCCCCCACTGCCTGATGAAGTGACCGAGCCGCGCGACGCGCTGCGCAGGAGTGGTTACCGTGTGCGAACCGCCGCAGTAGCGGTTGCATAAGTGCTTGTCCGTGTCTGATCTACACGTAAACAATGAATGAGAAGAAAATAGACGGCATTGTATCGTATATTGTTTGATTATATTTACCTAATTATCACCCTAATTATAAAAACCCATCTCTCATTCTTTAAGTTTCCAAATTTGGTGACTGTATTAGGTACCTCTTTGTTAGACTGTAGGTACCGATGAGTCTATCTTAGATTGTGGCTCATTATTTCCTTTGCAACACTGATTCTGCTGTTTGATTTATATGTAAGTAGGTATGTCACACGTCTTCGAAATTTTGATTCTAGGATATGGCGGATTCTTCGTGATAAATAATTTTGATTTATTGGCGCCAGTCTGGATTCGACCCTGCGACCTAAGAAGTAAGTCAGGCCTACTACTGCTTCTACGAACGAATACGACCGTTTTTACGTAACGTTTACCTGACTTTGTAGGGTTGTTTGGGCTGCATCTGTTTGTCTATGTGTTCCCAGTCGTGCATGTTGCGCTGCGGTAAGCCGGTCGCTTGGGATTTGCGGATGGCATCTGTGTGAAACAAATAATAAAGTTTAAAAAAGTAAAAATTACTTAAAACACCTCAATAAAAAAATGGGACCATCTTGAAATGGATGAACGAGTAAATTAGAGATAATCATTTATATCGGTTCAGGAATATTGGAGTTTTGACGTAACATACATTTAAAAAACCGGCCAAGTGCGAGTCTGACTCGCGCACGAAGGGTTCCGTACCATTATCTATAAAAACGGCAAAACAATCATGTCTGTTGTATGGGAGCCCCTTTAAATATTTATTTTATTCTGTTTTATAACGGCAACAATTATTTGTCGTTAAAGCGGCAACAGAAATACATCATATGTGAAAATATCAACTGTCTAACTATCACGGTTCATGAGATACAGCCTGGTGACAGACGGATGGACGGTCAGCGGAGTCTTAGTAATAGGTTCGCGTTTTACCATTTGGGAACGGAACCCTAAAAAGAGAATAATTATCTTTATCTTTATTATAGACTTCTTAGTTGTGTCGCACTATACATGAAACGATTGAATTACCTAAACTGCGCGTTTTATTAAATTGTAATAAAATTGAAATTTTATTTGTTCCATGAAGCAATACAAAACTGGGGAAGTACGTATAACGTAGCTCGTCTGGCCAACGAAAGCTATCCTAGAAAAAGGGCGGCATTTTAAAAATATCAGCCGGTGTCTTCACTGACAATACACTGCCTAGCGGAGTTGATACTATTTAATATTCAAGGAATATTATAATTATAGTATGAAGTATCAACTCTGTGTCGGCAGTGTCGGAAGTCTCAGATTTAAAAAAATGGCCGCTCTGTTTCTGTGACTGGTTTCGTTGGCCAGACTCTAACGCACCTAATTCATAGCTGAGGTAAGGCTTCATAGACAAGGTGGCGGGCAAGGGCTTGGGCGGCAGCGGGGTGGGCGGCTCCATCGACATGACCGCCTTCGCATCGCACGATATGCAGTTTACATCTCTGCAAACAGTATTACCCTTTTATTAACCTTTTATTTTGTAGATGTATCTGCTTACGTAACGATATTCCAGCTTTGATTTCTGAAGGATTTCTCTTTTCTCCAGTAGCACTAATTACTGAATAGTTTATCTACTAATATTAATCGACCATATTATAAAATCTTAAAATGTTGTGTGTCGTTCTTGCATTTACGACTAGGATTTCGTTTTCTGCCGTGGTTTTCTGCCTTTAATTTAAAAAATATCTCTTCATTTCACTACCAGTATCAGTTTGACAGCTGTCAAAAGTGGCCCTACAATGAAACAGTACCATTGATTTTGGAACTCAAGGTGTTACAACAGGAGCACCTCAACAATCTCCTCTTGGTGCCAGCTGCTTCTGCCTCGCGGCGCAGCGCGGCCATCTGCTTTAAGTTGTCCTGGAGTTGCTTCAGCTTGTTGTTGAAGAAATCTTTCACCGGAGACAGCTCCATCTTGTCCAGTTTCGTTTCGATCTCACGCTGGATGTCATCCAGCGCTTGTTGCCATAGAGCTTCCTGAGGGTTTATTTAATAAACAGTCAAGATTTAGAAAGTAGTGGATTGAACATTAGCAAAACAACTTATCTCGGCACAGTGGCTTATTGAAGGACAATAAACAGATTTCAAGAGTGGAAAAGTAGGGGAGAAAGACAGCTGAAAAGGCAGTTAGAGAAATATGCAATGAATAATTAATTGTGCATTCGAATTGCCTTAGTTTATTGGATCGGTGGGCTGCTTAGGCCTATATTTAAAAGCGAACAATTATCTGCATCGGCTGAATGAATTCGACCGTAATGAGGGTCGTTGACCTTCCACAATAAAACATTCAGATGTTTCCCCCATTCAAATAGCGGAACGAGTTCGAAATAAATCACTGGACCTTGTTAATCTGCCTCTATTTTGGTACCAATTTATTAAAATACATAGATATTTGTTCAAAATGTAGGTAGGTAAGTACCTATTAAGTCTGGATGGTGTGAAATAGTTTGTTTATGAATCCTATCCTCATAGGATGCAGTGTGTGGAGCCAGTTCGCTCATTATGTCACGATCTTGCATATACTAAGAAAGCGATCATTATGAATTCCGCCTATTCGCAGCCGCAGTCCATGAGAGCTTCTTTCAAAATCGAAGACGATGTTCGTAGTTATTTACAACGTTCGAAAAACGGCATAAAGAAAAAAAGACAAACTTTTCATACAGAAGATCAACCTTGCTCGATCAAAATTTGTATGAAAAATTTGAATCTTTTTTCGTGATTTCAGGGTTGGCCCCATAGTAATAGTTTTTGAGTTGTTGATGAGTACTTTCACCCCTTAAAGCATTGCCGGTGAATTACAAATAACCCTGTATGTAATAGGTAAAATTATATACAATATTACCGACCTGCACGTTAAGTTTTCCAAGAGCGTGTTCCAATCCTTTAGAGAGGTCATCGCAGGCCATTTCGAACTGGTCGTGAGACACCTTGCGCGCCAACATACGAAGATCCGCCTTGTCGGCCAAAGCTTCCACCATATCCTCGCGGTCGAGTTTTATTATTTTCAGCAGTTCGATTTGTTCCAATAGTGCCTTAGGATGAAAATATTTGAAAAATTACTTAATTGAGTACACTTTAGGGCCCTTTTACACCTACTACAACCGCAACACGTCGCAGGGACAAAAAGTGGTGAAGCAGTGCGTGTGTCGCTGCAGCTTCTTGCAGTTGCGTTGTGGTAACTACAAAATGTCGATGTAGTTGCGTTGTCGAAAGTAGATGCGATGTGGTTATTTTGTGGTTAGTGTTTGTAGACAGACTGGTTGACTCCGGCTGTCGTAGAGGAAACACGCCTTGACTGAACGAACTCGTGGACTTCGGAGAGTAATCATTGCTGTTGCTTCGTTGAGGCTTTTATTAAGAAGAAGACGATGTCACCGTAGTCGTCGTCGTTTGTATAGAATGAATGAGAGGGAGGGCGCGGGCGGGACTTGTGCGCACAGTGTCGTTGTGTTTGCGATGTGGCCGGCCGCTAGTGCGCGGTGTCGCTGGTGGTTGCGTTGTTGGTTGCGATGTGGTCGGTATCGCCTACAGGGTTGAATTTCACGGCAAAATGTGGTCCATGTGAATTAAACTATTTATTTTCATACAAATTAGCGCCCGCCCATGTGTTGTTGTTGTGGTGTGGTTGTGGTACATGTGAAACAAGCCTTAGTCGCAGTCCTCCCGCCCATCCTTTATTATGGTGGTTCAGATATTACAGTAATTTTACAGAAAAATATCAGATTTCCGAGCGAATGCTGCTACTCATCTGCACATCATACATTGTTCGCCTCTCTCTCCAACTGCCACGAGAGTAGAAAGAAGTCTTTATTCTAATGTAGGGTCAAGGAAAATTTGTATAAAATTTATCGTATTTGGGTTTGACTAAAAAAAGTGTTGTGGGCCAGATTATTACGTCGATATGATTTTGCCTCTCTTCCTTTTCAGCAGCTAGCATCAGAGCCGTATCGTGGACTTGCTTCAGTTGGGTCTGCATTTCTTGTACCGTTTGGAATAGCTGCATCAAACCTGCAACATGACAAATAATGACTACGTAGCTATCGTAGATTAATAACGAAGTAGGTACATGTACAGAGAACATGAAAATTCGATATTATAATAGAAGTTAGAACCCAAGAAAGTTTTAATGAACAGAAATGATTCCTGTTGTACTGGAACCTAAGTATATTGACGCTGAAAATCGTTCTTAAAACAACTTATTAGCAACTTTATTAGCTAAACTATTTTATAAGAACATGTTGTTTAGAATTTCGAATTAAACGTCAATCAAAGACTACAATAGTATATGACGTCAATGTAGGTATCTAGTAGCAACTATTTATAATAGCAACTATTTATAACGCTGTCCATAAATACCCCTCATAACATAACCTACTCTGTTTTTTCTTACTTGTCTTATTTAGTAAACAATCTTTACACAACTCATTAATGAAATAATCTATACCTACATTACCTACTAATATGATAAAGCTGAAGAGTTTGTTTGTTTTTTGTTTGAACGCGCTACCTAATCTCTGGAACTATTCTAGACAGATTAAAAACAATCTTTTTGTATTTTCGTAGTCCAATTCTTGAGGAATAGGCTATTTAACATCACCCTAGAAGCCGAGCAAAAAGAAAAAATGAAAGAACGCTAAGTGAAAACGAACGGGCGATGCGTTACGCGGAGGGTCGCAGAGAACACAGAAAGACCTCTTTTCTGTTCTGTGGTCGAGGCCTGCCGCCCGACGTGAACCGAGCATTACCGAGAAGAGCCGAACATGTATTTTCAAAAACAAAATTCGAGCGCTGACCACGCGGACGAAGTCGCGGGCACAGCTAGTTATTTATAAAATACAACAAATGTACATGTACACAACATGTAGATTTTGTTGAAAGTGATTAGGTAAATATAAAAGACAGATAAACTTAACATGATTTTCACATTTTTAAATAACGTTTTTTGTTAAAAAACATGTGAAAATTGGTACTAAAGACAAGTAACAAAAAAGAAAGTAGGTAGATATAAGTGCATGGCGTTGTCTCCACTGACTTGCGTTTATAAAAAAGAGTTGCAGTTTACCTTGCAGATCCTTGACAAGATCTGGCGACAGCTTCCCGGCGGCGGCGGCGGCTAGCTCCCCACCAGATATGCCCGCGACTTGTTTCGACATATACTCTAGCTGGTCCTGGAAAGAAGTGAGCTGTAACAGACGACGATGCACGTTAAAGGCAAACGATTTGATGGGAACAGGAAGACGGATCCATGTTACGTTGCTTTTACGGTTATGATGACCATCAGGGTCACGCCCACCATGTCTTCTTCAGAAAGGAGGCTTTATACCCAGTGAACATAGGGACTAACTGTGAAGGAAAACATCGGGAGGAAACCAGCATGTCCTAAATAGAACCAAAAATTTTAATACCCGTCACCAGTGGCGTGCACTCCATAGTGACAAAAAGACACTGTCTACCCTGATAAATTACACATAATCTACAAATACCTATTTTATAGATTAAAAGTATATACTTTAATCTATATATTAATACGTGAAGAGAAAACTTTGTACCCCTTTTTAAGCATATTGCACGCACGGAGGAGTGTGAGATTTGCTTTAGATTTGGCATCGTTAAAGTTTATATGGAGAAGGAGTGCAGAAAGCTAAAATTACGGTCGAATTTCGACCCCTGCCCCGACCACTATATTATTAATAATTTTCTGTTTCCTTGATAATGCAGAAAAACGATCTAATATATAAAAAAAATATGTCTGTTTCTTCGTCTTCCGTGTTTTCCATAAACCATTCATCCCAATAAGATGAAACTTTGGTGAGTAGATGTGAGCGCAGTCGGGTAGGTATTTGATAAAAAAAAATATACCTAATTGAAAACAAAGGCGGTTCTCCTGGACACAGCGCGTTAGGAAGCTACTCTCTCTACGGCCTTGAGCCATCGATAGTTTGGAACTTTGGACCCTGTCCCGGTACTGGTGGACCACCTACTACTTTTTAACACGCTTTTATAAGCTTCACCTGTATATAACTATGTAAAAAAATCTTAGAAGTTAAATTTGATCCACTTCCCGGTTTCCGATTCAGCTGTGCATAAACGTTTAGTTTAGATGACAAAAGCCTGTTTTTAGTTTTCTTAAAATAATATATTACTTTTTTTTTTTATGCTTTTTTTATGTTTTCGTGAAAATATTGAAAAATTTAAATTTTTATATAATAAAAGACAATAATTATATTCCACTAATCCGTTCTGGGCCCGCTTGTATTATGACCTAGCCCCTTTCTCAGAGAAGACTATTGGCTCAGGTTTGACCGCCTGTAGTGGGAACAATATCTAATGGGCTGATGAAGAACACAGAGAAGGAACATGAATCTTCTCTAATAGTATTTTATTGCGAGATGCTCGTAGCTACGCCTAGACCGATTGAAATACGTGCCTTAGTTGCGCTCCCTGTCAATTCTTATACCTACCTATATGGATTACCTACACATCGTATCTCGAAGCGTTCGTTATGTATAGTCAGTCCCGATTATCATACCTATGACAGTCGTTACAGGTAGTCTGAAAAGTCTGTCTAGGATTTAGCCAGTCGTTTCGACCGGTTTAGTCTTAGACAGACTCTTCGGGTATTAGTACCTCACAGAAATTAACTAATATTGTCAAATCTTTGCATTATAGAGATAAACTACGATAACATGGCGCGCTCCTTCAAATTTTACTCATTCCATGTTTCTAATTACATCACCTTATCGAGCAACAAATCCTGGGATTTATTTTTGTTTGACGGCCGTCTCAGTACGCACACATGCATTGTGAGTCTTGGTGGCGCTTTGTAAATACTTTCAAACGTTTTTAATTTTGGAGGGGCGTGCCATGTTATCGTGGTTTATCTCTACCTACTTATGTAAAAAAAATACCTGGTCATTAACAACTCCTTCCGATTTGAAGATTGTTTCGCAGCACTTCTTTAATTTCTTCTCCATAGCGTTGAGCCTTTCCAAAACATTATCCGGGCCCAGTGAACTTGGCGGCACTGGGCGCTGGTATTGAGCAGCTAGTAATATATTCGTATATTAGATAGTTATATCGTGGATTTCCCTAAAATCTTATTTTTCTTTCAAATTTAGAAAGAAAAAGAAAGAAAGAAAAGAAAGAAAAAGTTTTTATTTGACACAGCACAAAAACGATTTTAAAGATATAATATAACAAAAATAAAAGAATATACACGTACTATACGAAAAACGCACGAAACGTACGAAATATTTACGTACTATTCATGGCAAACGCTCATAAATTTGTCGATCTATAAATATGTTAATCGTAGTATTGAGTCGTGAAGTTACTGAAAGCATGAGTCTAAATTCCAGTATTGTACTAGAACATTTGACCGCGGTTGTTGCTTGACGTAGGCCACATAGGTTGCGCCGCTACATTCGCATATCCGGTTCTTCGCTTTCCGCAACCAGCTTGCCCCAACTACCTTCTTCGGGGTAACGGATAGGCAAACTTATTAGTGTAAGACGCCCATCGAAATCGATGGCCGTCTTACACTAAGTTTGCCTATCCACGGTTTCCTTTTAAGGATTTGCCTGCTCCAACGACCATGGGTCTTGTAGCCATGGCTTGTTCACAGACACTTCAGCTTTCTGCAAGCTATGTCGTCTCGAGTTCGTTTCCGGATAATGTCGATACGGATTTTATACTTCAAACTATGGCGGTTTGAAGTATGAAATCCAAATCTATCCAACACATTTTGATTTCAAGTAGTTGTTTAGTCTCATAGTGTCACTTCCTTGTTGATAGTAGCTACGGTATTACTGTTAAGAGCATTATAAAGTGAAGATACGTTTGAGTATTCGGAGGTAAGAGACCTATTAAGATTATAATGAGATTTAATTACCTGCGCCTGGCCCGCGTCCGTCGTCCAGTCCAGTCGGTGCTTGGATCATCATGATGGTTTGCGGTTTCGACGAGGGTGGAGGTAGAGAAGCAGGCGGTACTATAGACATTCCCTTATCTTGAGCAGTTAGTATAGTCTATTACCTTACCTACTAATCTATGTGAGGGACTATTTGTCATGCGTTATTTTTTTTGGGAGTGCCCTAGATAGAGAGGGATGTAGGACGGCATGATATCTACATAAAGATGCATCGCAGAGTATGCGATAGGCTGTGTGAACCAGGTAATCTTTTATATCGAGCTATTGCTAAACCAATTACCTAAAAAAACACTTCTTTTTAAATTTAGGCTTTTTTTAAGTTCAGTAAATGGGGTACTAATTCAATAATTATTTCCCCTAACATTCTAAGCATAATGAGTTTATTAGTTTTTAAGTTATTCTGGGATAGGTTTAATTCAAACAAGCGAAGTTCAGTGGATTCGACAGCCTTACAATATCACCTCTTTCTCTTTTGATTTAGATGCAATAACCCTATAGATATAGTTTCCTAACTCTGTTATTGGTAAGAAGCATTCAAGAATCTTCCACGAATATTAATTGATCAGATGATTAAATTAAGTTAATTAGTTATGCGTCTAATCGCGAATCTCGGGTGATAGCGGAAAATTCACAACGCTGACGGCCACACCATACTTATGTATAAAAATATTCAACCACACGTATAAAACTAGGATCTAAAGCAAGGTCCGTTTCCGAAAACACGAAAGGTCATAAGCAACAGTATCAAAGATTGCTATGTAATTAGGTACAAAGAAAGTTCATACTAACCGAAGTTTGAGTTGACCTCTTTCATGGATGTGTAGAAGGTATCGGTGAGGATGTTGAGGTCGCTCCTTAGCTGCTGCACGTGATTCAGCATCTGCATGAGCTCATCCTTACTCGCCACTAATGCCATGTTAACTGATGCCCCTGGCGCACCCGGCGCACCTGCCGCGCCCTGAGCACCTGCCATGCCCTGAGCACCTCCCATGCCCTGAGCACCTCCCATGCCCTGAGCACCTCCCATGCCCTGAGCACCTGCCATGCCCTGAGCACCTCCCATGCCCTGAGCACCTCCCATGCCCTGAGCACCTCCCATGCCCTGAGCACCTGCCACGCCCTGAGCACCTCCCACGCCCTGAGCACCTCCCACGCCCTGAGCACCTCCTGCGCCCGGAGCACCTCCCATGCCCTGAGCACCTCCCATGCCCTGAGCACCTCCCATGCCCTGAGCACCTCCCATGCCCTGAGCACCTCCCATGCCCTGAGCACCTCCCCCGCCCTGAACACCTCCTTGACCTCCGGGACCTCCTTGACCTCCGGGACCTACGGCTACCCCACCAACTCCACCAGGGCCAGCCTGCATCCCACCCTGTGATACGCCACCAGGTCCAAAAGCTCCGGCTGACGCAGCACCGCCCGCTGTTCCCCCGGCCCCTTGGCTTCCTGGAGCACCGCCAGGGCCACCACCATGGCCACCACCACCGGCCCCACCCCTCGGAGTTTGAGCTGCAGCTGTTACCGCCTTAGCTTGCTGCGCCATTCTAGATGATGCAGCACTCCTGAAAATTTATTGGTTAATTGGTAATTATTGCTGTTTATTAGGAAACTGGTATGTAACAGGCTGATATTATAACCTGTAACGCAACGCAGGTTGTACAGTCAGCGAAAAAAGTAGCTGAACATTGAATAGGTTTTTAAAGATATTTTTATGAATGAAAATCTGCAAATTTCATTACTTTTTATAATTTATTGTTATAGAATAGCGTAATTTTAACATCTAATGTAAGGTCAGTAAAGAACAATAATATCTTCTTTGATAAATCATTTCAAAATTACGAAAATCTAAAGACTTACGGTTGGCCACCAGTAGCCTTTTGCAGCTCCACAGTCTCTCCGATGAGGTCTTCTATCAGCGAGCTTAGCTTGCCAATGCCCTCTTCGGCAGCTTCCAAGCGAGTCGAAACGTTCAGATTGGTCCACATGTCCGTGATAGACTTCAAATTACTTTGCGATCTATAAGATAAATCAAGCGATGATCTTGTCTTTGTAGACAGTAGCAGCATTCATGCATAGCGAAAATCACGCATCTAAGCGACTAGTTGCAGAATTACATTCTTCAATTTTGCATTGGCTCCACCCCGTGGACTGGTCTACCTTATGAGGAACAAGGATTAACATAAATTAAAATATTGGGAAGAGTTAAACTTAAATGTACCTGACTTCTTGCAAAAGATCCTCGTTCTTGGGCATGCTGCCGTACACGCGATTCTTCAGGTCTTCCACAGTACCTTCCAACACGTTGAACTTGCTGATCGTGACGAGGGAGAGCTTTTCGGAGGACGAGACTTTGCCGGTTCCTGACGCGCCAGTCGTTGAGCGAGCGCTTTGCAACGCTGCTGAAGGGGCGCTGATAGGGCCCGAGCTGGGGGCACTGAGAGGGCCGGAGCCTGGGCCACCAGCCTTTCCACCAGCCTTTCCACCAGCACCAGTGCCACCGCCACGCCCACCTCCGCTGGTCGCTGTGGCTTGGTCAGCAGGCTTTGCGGGTAACACTTCTTCAACTAACAAGTTAATTAATAAATTCTGAATAATTATTTATTTATTTAAGGTCTACCAACGTCTGTTACAGCAATACATGATGTATTTTACAAATACAATAAGGTTTTGAAATTACTGCACAGCCAATTATAGGTAAACACAGCATGTAATGTGTTTTATTTTAAATATTTTAATAATAGCAAGTTAAATTAAAGATTAAGTGTTATATAGTAACTTTCACAGTACTGAATCGAGGTTTGTCAGTTACTTATCCAAGACGGATAGCACCTCGATTATAATAAGCACGACAGATTCCTAATATTCGATTTTGGTTTTGCCCAGTCCCGTTGATTTACCGTCTTGCATTAATCTGTTATAGTTACATACTTATTTAATAATATATGTAATATTTCCACTAAAGGTTATTTTAACACTTTATGCAATTTGTTGTCCATCAGCTGCCGCCGGAGTTGTGTTCAGTAGTTCTCTCTCGTCTTTGCCAAGTGAAGGGGGAGCCTGCTCAAAAATATTTGTAGTTTGCTGCCTTTATTTTAAACACTCGATAGCAACAAACATTTGAACAATGATTGAATGAATGAACGAAATCTTTGCAAAGGACCTCTTACACATAATTATGATTACCTGTACACACACACCCACACACATGGCTTTAGAAAAGGGTTCAGAAATATAACTTACCCTTAGGATTTCTTATGCGCTCAACTGAAAAGAAAATTATAATTAGAAGAATGGATAATATACCAAAAATACACAGGTACTTATAGGTTGCATTTAGGAACGGACACTGAATCAATCTGCAAATTTTGCGCACTACATAAAAAAATATCCTGTATAATACCGTGTTTCAAATAAGCAATTGTCTTGCATGCAAGATGTATGTCGCATGCAGATTGAGTAGTGGAAACATCAGTTTCATGCAAGTTGCAGGTTCGGGGCGGTATATTTTGAACTAGCACGCAAATGTGACGCTGCGTTTCGCTGAAATCTGCGTTTCCATTGTGCAGGTATGACGCCAACACTACACTAAGGTCAGTCAGTGTCAGTGTAGTTCAGACTCAGTCTCAGCCGTTCTCGGTTAAAATTTAGGTCTTATTCTCGGCGAAAATTTTGTGAGAATCTCGGCAATGGCCGAGACTACGCACTGCGCAGCAATTGGAAACTAGTTTATTTTGAAGATGGCGCGCGCTCTCGCTCGGTCGGCTGGTGAGCGCGGTCGATTGTGATTGGCTGAATGAATGGAAAAAAGTGCCGCTGTGCGACCGACCAATTGAACTAATCAAACAAATCAAACTTTTAGTAGTATTTTCTCGTATTTTAAAATATGCTGTCATTTTTTGTTGTTTTTTTTCTGATTTCTGATTTCTCAATCTCGGCCGAAAAATTATTTTATTTTCGGTCTCGGCTGAGATCTTGAAACTAGTCTCGGTCAAACCCTAACCTACACACAAAAATTTGCAATATGTCATGAATAACCATTTAAACCATACCTACATTTTTTGACAAGGTAAGCTTGACCTTTACTTTATTCGGCGTCTTATTAGTAGAGAGGTTAATTTTCAAATAATAAAACTTACCAACGAGTATAGTCTCTTGATCATCTGTCGGCGGCTTAGTCGCTAAAAATAATAACGACATAAATCAGTACCAATTAAAAATAATCTGTTACTAGCAACTAGTGGCTAAGCTATTGACTTGCTGTGGTACTTGTCGTGGGTTCGATTCCTGCATCGAAAAATGTTTGGATGCCCTAAATGTTTTTTCCGAGTCTGGGCGAGTGCAGGAGAAATTATTAGTTACCTAAGTTTTATTACAATTAAAATGGAAAATTCTACAACCCGTTCTGGTTGAAACGATGAAATAAGTACATGCATTTCATTCAAACACAGATTACGATAATAAAATAATCTTATGTAACAATATAGGTACCTACGGTGATCACCAATCCGACCTATGTTATGGCAATATTCCCATCGCGTCCTATCATTATAGTGGTCACATCATTAGCAGTGGCCGTTTTGCATTTGCAGGCCGATCTGTTGACGTCACAATTATGTTGACACGGATGACGGAGCATCCTAAGTCCTAATCATGAATCCAATGAAGATTTTTCGAACCAACCTAGGCATCCATCCGGGTCAGATCTACATAATTATTATTATTGAAATTGAATAGATACCAGATACGCTTACATACCCAGTTCAAATTTTCCTGGTGCCTGGAAAATAATAAACGTGAGATAAAGTGCTGATGGATATAATTTAATGTTCTAGCTCATGGACTTCGAAATTCGAAGTTCAACTTCGAAGATTTAAATACAGAATAAAATGTTTAATTACTGGTGCTCGACTCTGCAGTAATTTTTTTTCAGCAGACAATTTTTCAAATATTTTTTTGTTTAAACGTGTCTTTCTCCTGGGTTCACTTACATTTTCCAAGTCGGATTCTTTATTGACTGTTATAATATTATTTATTTGTTTTATTTTATTTGGGTGAATTACAGCCACAGAACACAGAAAAGAGCTCTAGAGAGCCTCTTTCTGTGTTCTGTGCTTACAACTAACAATACAAAAAATAACAGATAAATAAATATTGAAAAGCCATTCACAAGCCTCCACAATTAGAGGTAAAACTATACATGTAAAATATAGTTGTATAAGTTATATTAGTTGTAGTTGAAATAAGTTTTATCTATAAATAAATAGTATTTATCTATGTTGAACGTCTTACCCCTGTATCGACGATAAACTCGCTTATGGCTATAGTCTGAGGGCTATCTCCGGGTCTGCCGATCGGCAGGGCGGCCACGCTGCCCCTTAACTCCACGTTTTTGCCCAAAACACGTAGCTGTTGAGCCAAACAGTGCAGAACAGTTTGCAACATGTTGAAGTCCACTATGCCTACCTAAAACCAAAGAAAAAAGAAGTTGGACGTTTCATAAGGATCACACCTTATAAGGATTATTAATCCAAGAATTGACAAAAGATCTTGACGCTTGAATACATTTTTTCTCTGCTAAACTTTCCTACCATGTGCAACTTTTTTGTCGTAGATAATCTGCTAAGAAAGGAAAACAACGGCTTTATAAGGAACATTTTTCTCATCATTTTATTGAAAGTTCTATAGAGAACTGTGGGAAGTATCGGCAAACATGCTTCGTAGCTTGTTGATGAAAGTATTTATAAATGTTATACGGATGTGATAGGCGGGGCCTCCATCCTATTCTCCTTTCAACGGGCATCGTTCCAATCCCTGGATATACTTAACTAAAAATTCTCAAATAGGAAAACCCCGGGATCTTAAAAATAATGACAAGAACTGCTTCTCGGGATCGCTACGTCAAAGAATTGGTTGAACAAAGTATTATTCTAGGTTTACCTCTGGCGTACCGATAGCTAGGTCAATCATATCGGAGATATTCGTCAGGACAGCATCATCTGTTAAAAATCAAGTTGCTTATACAGGCTGTCCCTGGAAGTATGGATCAAATTGAATAGGGGCGTGGGCAAGGTCATTTGCAAACATTTTAACCCTGAGAATGTCGGTGCGATTTTTTACGGTTCAAAAGTTATGACCAATTATTGTTGTAACAAATCACTTCGAATAGTGCTCAAAGAAAAAAATTATTAAAAAAAAAGATGAGGGCAATCAAATAAAAAAAAATCAGGACATTGTAGAATTGGGCCTTTCCTGAGGTAATACTTTTACGCAGCTTCAAAAAGTCATTATTAACAATTACATGGATATGTCAGAAGTGGTTGCAATTGAGATATTATATACTTCTGTCTATATACAAGCTTCTTATAATTTAAATAAGAAAGAAGGTTTAGTTTAAGTATAAAAATATGTACTATCCGCGCGGATGAAGAATGGGACTAGAAAACCCGCTATTTGTATGTGAAATAGGTTTAAAGAAACTTTATTCTCAATAAAAACATATGTCATTTACTTGAGAACAATACTAAACATACTTAAAATTACAAAAGTTCGCCATCGTCAGTTACAGACTTGTTATTTTAGATTAGTTACTCATCTAATGCATTCATTTCTCCAGTGATCGATTTGGGATTATATACTGACTAAGCTGAGTTTTGAATGCATTAAATGAGTTTACATTTCTAAAACGTGAAGGTATTTTATTATATAGTTGTGCTCCTTCAAATGTAAGCATTTTTTTGCCATAGTTCGTTCTGATTTTAGGTAAAACTAGTAGGCTAGCTCGTCGTGTGCTACGTTGACTAATTTGTTTGAACTGAGTAAGTATTAGGTTTGTGTGAATACTTTTGTTAAGAGCTTTTCTGATGAAGATACATGTGCTATAAATATATAGTTGTTTGATATTCATTATTTTAGTTTCGCTATAAATTTTACTGGTTGATGTTAAATTAAATATATTACTGAAATTTACACAGTTACGGTCGCTGAAATGCGTGCCGCACCTCAGTAGGACAGAAAGCGAGCCCTATAAATCAAAAAAACTTTCAAAATTTACCAAAACACCGATCCTTCCAATCCTTTGAGTATCTAGTACTTACTCAAAGTTCCAATCCCATTCTTCATCCGCACGGGTAGTACGAGTATGTCATAATTTCTAGAACAAGTGTTAGGCTCAAATAGCCTCTTTTTACGGGTACTACACTACAGATTCTAGATTATGTAATATATTTACCCGCCATATTTAAGTTTGTTACACTTGCTTCTTAAAAAAGAAATTTATATATTATTTCAATACAAACTAAAATAAATCGAAAATATTAACAATTGATCTACAAAATTTGAGTAAACATCCTGAGAAAATGTAATTGGATAAAACACTTTGACGTAAGTGAGATAATAAATAATTTCTTTTTTGTTTACTTGTCAAATAAAGTTATGTTGCCTGTTGTTTTTATAATAAGTCTAGGAACAATAAGTATTTTGAACTTTTTTATTTTAATAACGCATTCAAAATAGGTTTCGATTCGATTCGAATGTTGTCAATGTAAAAAATATTCATTTATTTATTTATTTATTTTATTTATTTATGTACACACAAGGAAACATGGTAATAAAAATGTTACAGACAAATGAGCACAATGGAACTACTTATTTCTAAAGAAATTTCTTCCAGTAGTCCCGCGATTGGAAATAAGGATGATAGACACGTAGACACAGTGTGTAAAAATTACAAAGTAACTACTTTAGACTACTTAAACTTACTTACAAAACACTACTACTTACTTACTTAAAAAATATTCATACTAAGTTTTTTCCTCCGACTACGGATTTTGAAGTCTTTTTTTTTCTTATTAAATACAGGGCGTGCCACTGTCCCACGGGCCACGGCTATGGGACACGCAGAGACAGTACTGTACCTAAATATTGTAAGATAGGATATTTTGCTTTATGGAGACATTAATTTATTTTTAAAAGTAAGTTATACTGCATTCGAAGATTTTTTAAAGTTGCTTGCCTCATCTGCAATGACCAAAGAAGCCTCACTGCTCATCTGGTATTCAAACTGACCACATGTCAAAAAAAAAACAAACTATAATTTTATGATGCCAATCTAAAGGGTCAATTATAATAATTAGTTCCTTCATAGTATCTTAAATTAATGGAAGACAGTGAAATTATACAATTAAGTTTAGGAAGATGAAATAAAATGCCATGTACTGTTGACTTTCGTTACGTCTTAAAATATCGGCATTATCATATTTATTATCATAAAATGTACCTAATGTAAAATTTCACGGTCTTCACAAAAACATAATGAATCAGAATAAGGTATGTACAGTGATTTTAGATTACTTGTATACGACGAAGGCGAAGGTATGTTTCATAGAAAATGTATGGGTACGGTTTTTGCAGCTTATTCAATGTCAAGTACGATTTCGTCGTTTGTTTGGAGGAATCATTCCTGTTGGGCAATAGAGTCGATTAAACTTCACTTACCTAAGTTTTTTGAGACATGTGTAAATTTTTTCGCTGACTGTACTTTTTTTTTTTCAAAAAACTACTACTGAGGTTTTAAATATTTTCAAAATTCACCTAAAGTTTCCTAAGACCAAAACTTTCTAACTGTAATGGAAAGGGTAGCTACCCTTAATGCCCCAAAATTTTACGCCAAACTGTATATCTGTGATTGTACCCATGATTTATGGTAAAAATGGCGTTCTGTATGGTTCTGTCAAGAACCTTATAGATAGGTTCTGTATTAAAAATATATTTTCTTTCTTATCTTTCGTTTAGCAACATTGACTGACAAGTGTTTAGCAAAACATCATAGTATTAAAATTTTATAAACTATTCCAGTTATTTTTTTTATACTATTAGGTATAATTTGGCGAGTATCTAGAACTAAATTCTAGTTTGAACAGGATACCCCAGACTGATTTTTTTCAAAAATAAAGTATTAGTACCTACAAGGACTATGTGCTCAGGCTCGGCGAAGTTTGCAGAGTTGGTCATTTTGCTTTTATACAGCGAGGAAACTGCGACCAGTATTTATAGCCCAGTTTTAATATAAATTTTCTGTGTCCTGCGGGATTAGTGGATAACGTTGACCAAATTAATAGGTGTAAAGTAATACCCTCTACAACTCGGGTAACCATGTTTACGACAGAATATATAAAGAAGATATTTATTTCCTCTTAACTAATTATAATCTTTCCTTCGTGGAACTACTTACTTATATCCGGTAGGTGTAATTTGAGTATCGACCACACCACAAGGCCACTCCATTCAATGGTTCCTTTATGTCACCAGAACAATAAAATAATAACATTTATACACTGAATGACACCTGCCGCCTGCAGTGTAGCACGTAGACCTTGGTCAAACGCCATGAGCATAGTACATTATGCGGTAATCTTATCACGTAAGCAAAGCCAAGCCGTTTCAGTTTTCCAATGAACGGTTACATCATTCGACATTAATGCTTTAGTCATTATAATTATTAGAGGAAAAACTTGACCCTTTGTTCTTGGCCGCCAGTGCGAACCACCCGTTAAGGAGCTCCTTTAAATTATTGGCGAAGTCTATGAATGAAGGTACTCCCCAGCTCCTTTAATAGGATTTAAGAGTTGCGAGCGGTTTGCGGGTACTCGGACTCTATTTTAAGCTTGGGGGTGCTGACTTTCTGAGTGCTTTGCCGTGTCATGCCCGCGTCGACGTCGCGTCATACTAACTCTGTTTCGTCTTACTTTCAAAAAGGAATGAACATTAACATTAAAAAGTTGAAGTGGGTACATCTTCTACGTTTTTAATGTGCATAATTATTTTGACACAAACACTAAATAAACAACCGCTAGAGTGCCACCGCAGATTCTCATTGATGATGACTATCCAACCATAGCCACGGATTATTTACTGAATGTTACCCGCAGCGCACAGATTTGCGAACGCCGCTGAAGCGTATTTCAAAAGTTTTTTACTGCACATTTATTTGCACGTAGCCTGTAACTTTGCTGAAGCTGTGAGCTCGGAACTCAAATTAGGATATCATAAAATTTAATGGACGCCAGTTTGCGTATTTGCTGAATAACGGTCGACCTAAATTGTTTAATTGTTGGAATTAAACCCAAATAGTTCTACGAATTAATTCGTGCAATTACCCATTACACCGAGATGTAATCTCACAGGGTGGCATATCAGTGGACATCAAGTTTGTTTATCCGAGCTGCTCGAGTCAATAGAACACCGTGTAGTTGCTTTATTTTGTATCCTCAAATATTGACCTAGGACGTTCTAAGCGGAGATAAAACAGGGAAACAACGGGTAATTGAATTTAGTACTGGGAAACGATGGGTCAGTTTGTATCAGTGATTACAAGCATACCGCTAAATTGTTCCTCTGTTTACTCGTGTCATTATCAACGACACGAAGTTCCCTCCACAGCTACAAATCTCCCGCGAGCGTTGCATGAAGTCATTTACGAAGCTGCAGTAATAGATAATCTAGCCAAATTGCAGTCTGAGCGTGCGAACTCACATCCGTCTGTCCACTGCGCTCAAGGAATACGTCAGGTATGTTGTGTAGCTACGAGTAAGGGTACATAGCCAACGTAAAGGCCTTCTGCGCGGAGTAAAGTAGTCCCGTACCTGTCTGTCTGAATGTGAAATGTTTGGTTTGGTTCAAATTTCGGCGAAATGTGAGGCTTCTCATATTTTTTTAACCGGCAGGTGACCGGCTGCCAGAGCGGGACGGGCGCCGCGGTACGAAAGCTCGAGGATCGAGTGTATCCGAGATAGTCTTGCGTCGGCTCGACCGGGGGCCGATCGCTTCGCGTTCTGTTGCGTCCGCACAACTTGAAACGTCAAAAACTTTACGTAAATATTAAAATCACCTGTGGTTGTTAGCTAAAACTATAACTAATTTATTAGTGTATTTAGCGCCTCTGTAGCGAGGTGCTCGCTTAGTATTAATTTAGTTCTCATTATAAGGACCAGTTTTGATAGGAATAAGATCGTGTCTTCAGTTTTGTGGAAAGCATCGGTATCGAGTGCATGCCAAGAAGATCCTGTTGCACCTTTAATAACGGTGAGTATTTTTAAACTTAAAAAGCTTCACTTATTTTTGGAAGGGTGTAAGATTTAATACGTTTTATTGTTTTTTCCGTAGCAATGGAGTTGTTGATTTGTTGTCACTTTATCTATATTCATGTTTATTAAACGACGATAATGTTAAACGGAATTACAAGATCATTCATTACAGCACATTACTTACATAACATTGAGTTAACAGAAAATGCATCCGAATATTCGTATTTACAAATTGTGATTTCGTGCCATCAGTATTAATATGATTATGGATTGAATGAATATTGATCATATTTGTTGACATCTTACGTACCGCCCGTAGGTTTTCGTTAGAAAACACCTAACATTTTTAAGATTACATAGGTAGGTACTGAAGAAGAACATATTTCAAGAACTATTTTCTACGCTGGTACCTATTTCAGAAATTGATCAGCCTGATAGGAACAAACTGCAGATTGCTCCTAGCGTTGATCGTATCTAGATGGTCTGCGGTGAAGCACGCGTGAATGTTATCCAATTTCCGAGATAAAGTTTCACAGATATGTCATTATTTGCAGCAGATTTAGAGGGTATACGTAATATTTATGAGAATCGGGTATTGCGGTACTAGTTAGTATACTGGGTATTTATCATTCTTAGAGCAATTCCAGTTTATGGCTGTTGTCCGCTTTTGGACAGTCTTCCACACTTGGTGGCGCGATCTGAACTATTGTTCCTATACTTTATATACTTTTACTTTGCCTTGTTATCGATATTGACTTAAATCTTTATCACAAAATATGATAGTATAGTAACTAATGCAGTTAAACTTATGATTCTTGTCGCGTGTCAAGTAATTTTAGTTGAATTAAAGGATAGTTTTCACAAATATTATCTGCTTTGAACACTGTTAAACACTTCCAGGTATCATCATGAAATCATAGTATCTCGATAATTACTGAACGTCTAGCAAGCATCAATGTACCACAAAATCCTTTCTTCCATGAATTGTAGAAATGTCAACCCGATGTTATGAATTATGATAAAACTGAAAAGTTAACTATCTCACGTTACAAATACTTCACTGACTAACCGCATTGGTTACTATCCAAAGTTAATTAAAATTCTTGATGCAAGAATTTATTCGATTTTGAATAAACTATTAACTCAGGTCAAGACATGATAAGAGAACACGTTGACTCCAAGAGTGAAAAAGGAGAATAATAGACAGTGTAAAAGATATGACACTAAAGAGATAGCCCTTTTAATTAACAAAGAAAACGATTGTGCCGCCGGTGTGTCTACACCTTGCTGATGAATAAACAAGCGAATCGTAAAAGTATAGGGTGAACCAGGTGCTTTCATTTTAATACTTTTATAAAAATGTTATCTGGAGTTCAGTAAAACAGGTAGATACGTTATATATAGTATAGATAACTGTATCGAAAAGGTTGGGAAGAACCACAGAACACAGAAAAGAGGTCTTTCTGTGTTCGGTGGGAAGAACTGCCTCAAAAATTCTGAGAAGAATTACGTGAATCGGGCGAAATACCATATTTTTATAACATTGATAAGGCGTAGTGAAGAAAGTCGGAGAAAAATAGCAACTGTTTTCTGATAAAGTTAGAATTAGGTTCGAATACCTATAAGAAACAGATTAACGGATTGCTTCAAAATTTAAATTTAAACTGAATCATCGAACTGTTTCGATGTTTTCTTGGAATCACCACTGGAAGGAAGTACTGTTTTTATTTATTTTTATACTGCGTCATTAAGATGGCTTGAAAAGGATAATTTTAATGTTCAAGAGAAATCATTTATGAGTAAATAACGGATTTTTAAATAATGACGCGTTTGATTGAAAGAGGCCAGTAGGTAAATAAGTTTACAATTAAAATTAATTTGTAGAAGAACTACAAACAAAACTTGAAAAACCATTGACTGAGGCGGCGTTTATAGTAGTTCAAGGAAACATTGAGGTTTATGGGGACCCCTTCTTATTATTTCTATGGGTTTATGTTTACAAATTTATGAGAAAATATAGGATATCTTATAAAATGACGCGAAGGTTTTTGCTGGAAATCAAACGAAGTAAGTAAGCATGCCACAGTTTCGTAGAAATCGACGCTAGCTACGGGTTTTTAGGCGACCATACTTTAAAGTCTAGTCGTAGAACTAGTAAAATTAAGATATAAATAAATATACCGTATCCGCATAGTGTCGTGTCAAGATGAGCATGCGCAACTTTTTTCGTCGTTCTCACGGTGCGTGAACGAGTTTAAAAGCGGCGGCCGCTAATTGCGGATAATGTGCGTTTAATGTGTTATGTTACATGCATCTTAATATTTACGTGAGTGATGTTATATGAGGAACATTCATGCGACGCACTGAATTATGTTATGCTGTATAGTAACTTTTGAATTTGAATGTGGAAGTTTGGTTCTAAATTGACCGAAAATAGATGCAAACTGGCTTCATCAATATCACCTTTTGTGAGGGTTCGCTTTCCTGTCCCTTTTCCTCCTTGTCCTCCACTTTGGCTAGATCTATTCAATACTCGAAGCTAGACTTCTTTATTATTCAAACCTATAAGTATAAAAGAACATACCGGCCATGTAATATTATAAAGCTAATAGTTTTATAACTATATTAGATAATGAGTTTGTCTAAGAGGAAGAATTATCCGGTGCATCAGATTCGTTCTAATTATTGTAAAAAACCGCATTGTCATATGTATCTTATTATTACTTAATAATCCTGTGTACGCGTTACGAATACAGGCTACGTTTACCGTTCGGTGCTAAGAATCTAACATTCCAAAAGTTTTAACATATTTCACGTCCCGCATCCCATCCCCCATGTCGAATGACCGAGGCAGGGCTGCGGCCGCGGCCGACAAAGAGCTCACAATGCCCCGATTGAATGACAATGGGCCTCTACGGTCCACCGCCGGCGCCGCGCTCCACTGCGACCCTGGTACAACGACCCATTAGATAATATCAAGCTGGATAAATTTATGCTCATTTTGACCCAGTTTTACGTTGAAATAATTTTAGATTGTCACGGTCGAAGGTCAATTCGGGATGCGTTTGTCAAGTTGAGATCAGAGTGGCCTATTTTATTTATTACCTAGTTTATAATGGGTAGTGATTGACGTGATCTTGTAGATCTATACGATTGTAATAAAGAATTTATTCAAGCCGAGTAATAAATATATAGTAAGCTTATTGTTGGATAAAATTTATCGTGCAAGTTTAATTTTAGGATGCTCTTTACGCACTGACATGACCTTTGAGTTTGTTAGTTGCTACGGAAAAAAAGAACATTCTACATTGAATATTTGAATTATTTTCCATATTACATTATTTCAACATGACTGTATTGTTTATCTCAACAGTTTTACCTGGAAGTTTGCCTGATACACTGAACAGACAAGATAAGAATAATTATTGTGTACATTTATAAGGCGAAAGTGAGGCGGGGGAAGCAGACCTATATTTTAAGATCAGATAATCGACTGGTGAACCGGATTAGTCAACGTTATCGCCTGAGCATGCATACTAACTAACGCACGGTTTGCAAATGCAAATGATACTAAAGAGGTCTCGTAGTGTTGCAGATCGAGTGCAATGTGCTATGTCCAATAGGAAAATTATACTTTTTGACTTTAGCTGTTTTGAAAAGTAGTTTACGTAGGCTAGTTTGTCTTTGGCTTTGATATTTTCTTGACCTGAGGCTGGCTAACTTAATCGGAATTTAAATTTAAGACATGGGAAAATGTTTACTAGAATTGTGTTGACGAAAATTGTTAAACAACTAAAACAATTATTTTGGAGATTATCCCAAGTAAACACCAAGAGACCTGAGACAGACGCGGTTGAGAAATTCCTGTCATCTTCAATAAATATTTTTGCAGCTTTATCCCAAATAATCGAAGACATTTTGATTAAAAATTAAAGTCCTCAAAGAGCCTTTGTCATCTTACGAAACATGATAAAACATGAAATCTTCGATCTTACGTCACCATAAAATGGAGACAAAGGTGTCGATTTTGTTGCGTACTTTGATAGGACTAAACTAAACTAGGGCCGTTTGTCTCATTCGGTTTCAATAGAAAAGAAAGTGACAGATGAGTTTAGTGCTGTCAAAATGCGCAACAGATTCGGTACCATTGTTTGTGATTTTAGGGATTCCAGTAACCTTATGCAAACGGCGATTTGGAGACCGTCTCGATTTTTTTTTACTATTTATGTCTTGAATGATAATGGGGACGAGCGATAAAGCTTTTTGTCTGGCTCAGATATCTTGGAAAAAAAGGATTTCTAAGAAATAAATACATTGTCAGTCGCTGATTGCTTCGTTATCATATTTTAAGCATTGCTTCTTATTGATACGGGACATATTATGGTGGGCGCGGTAGTGACTTAGCATAGCTGCAGCAATTATAATCAACTTGGAACTGGAATTCTGGGAGCATGGTAGCTGATGTAAATGTCTTGTAAATTCTACTAAACCACTGTTTTGCTCCCATAGTGGTCGTTTCTAATAATGAAACATCATCATCCTGAATGCGAGCCTCGTAATAACCACGAGCATTTTATTGCATACTAGCTGACCCGGCGAACTTCGTACCGCCAATAAAAGAACTTTGCACCTACCTACCTACCCACCTACCTACCCACCTACCTACCCACCTACCTACCCACCTACCTACCCACCTACCTACCCACCTACCTACCCACCTACCTACCCACCTACCTACCCACCTACCTACCCACCTACCTACCCACCTACCTACCCACCTACCTACCCACCTACCTACCCACCTACCTACCCACCTACCTACCCACCTACCTACCCACCTACCTACCCACCTACCTACCCACCTACCTACCCACCTACCTACCCACCAACCTACCCTACTACCTACTGGATGGACCGACTTCAATGCAGTTTTTTAAATTGAAAGCTAGTTTAATCGGGTATCATCTTAACTATGTTTCATGAGAATCTGTTCAGCCGTTCAAAAGTTACAGCTCTTTTTCTAGTTGAAGTCGGGGGTTTTTGACGGATAAGTTATTTATAAGTTAGATGGATTAAGCTGTGGCTTTGCGATGCATAAAGTCAATGGCCATTTCGGGTTATTTGACCCCGTATGAAATTTATACCTTAAATAATTACTTGTAAATTGTAGACGTTTTATAACGCAGGGGGGGGCATTACTAAAACTCGATTTAGTGGACGAATCATATATCCGAGGGGTACAACAAACAAAGATTATGTAAGCTTACTTGCCATTATTTCACATCTAACTTGAATGAAGACCTAAGGTGTATGAAAATTTCACATGCTTGCATCGTTTGAAAAACTAGTAACCCTTTGAAACTATGCAAGTATTCTACACGCAGCACGAACATATTGTGCTGAATGGAATGGTGCATTGAACAATGCAATGGACAATAGTTAGACTATCGTTAACAAACGTCATAGTTTAACTCTTAACTTTTACGACGTAAGCATCCAGAAGACCATCAGTTAACACTTTAGTTTTATTCTAATCTTTAATTCATTAAAGTGACAAAACGCAGACTTTAGCATTGTTGTCGGCTACAGTTGTCCACTCGTTAGCTAATGAGTTAAATAACACACTAATAAATAACCAATCTCTCATCACACTTCACCGCAAAAAGAATGTAACGTCTATGGATTTTGCTTAGCATCCGGGAATATTTTTCCCGATTTTTGCATTTTTACCGAAGTTAATGAAATTACATAATTTTGATGTTTACGACAATAATATTATTATTGTCGCGAATAGCCAAATTGCTTCTCAAAAATTTCTCTTACATTATGCAAAATAACAAAATACTGGAAATATATTGAATTTCCCGCTATAAGCTGATATATCCACGATATACCACCACGGATATTCCCACGGATATCTATGTGTATTCCCTTTAAATTAAAAACCTAATAGTAATTAATATGAACAAAGAGTTGCTCTTCTTACAATTACAATCAAATAACTGTCTAGTCATAGTGTAGCTGGCTTATACCTGAAATCATAATGATACAACAGTTGATCAGCGTAAATTGGTGTGATTCCGTAAACGGCGTCGCATACGCCTTCGTGTTCTCGTAAACACTCCTGTCTGCTACCTAATAGACGGTTGCTTATAAGTTATAGGTCTATTAGTTTTTGTTCGCCGTTTTTTGTCCAGATATTTCTGTAGCTACCTGCTTAATCAATTCATAAAGAAGAACTAATTAATTAATTATGGATCAAGCAACCTGGTACGAGGAAGCACGTTTCATTATCTCGGTAAAAAACATTGATTATGTTTTATTAACATTTTCATTAAAATATTCAATTAAGTGTATCATTTGCTAACATGTAATGAATAATTTGTAATCTGGTGGTATAAATTAAATTGATGTGATTTATTACCCTGCCGATTAATTTGATAACAGGCACAATCTAATTCAAACTGCGAATGATGTTTAGTTTAAATCTGTCCGTTGTTGTCGCAAGCCTGTTTGTCTATTTCAAGGGTCGCTTATCTAGAAACACACGCTTATCTTGTCTATGGATGGCAACAGTAGCACGACTTGCGTCCGCTTTTATGGGATTTCTCCTCTTATCTAATGCTTTGATCTTCTTGGATTTCTCAGGGCGCTCATTCATGTTTGTATCTTGGAATATTCATGTTGGGCAGAACTTCACAAATAATACTGTTGTGTTGCTATCTTGATGTAGTTCTGTTTGAATTGTGTCCCATGTGTGTTTAATTTATTGTATTTTTTATGGTGTTAGAAAAAGCTTTGTTTTTCTTTGATTGTCAATAGATATTAAATTTAATCTTGTACTTCGTTGTTACCTTGCAGTTTCTGAATTATTTACTCACTTCTAGGATGGTTAATATGGAAAGTAATAAGTGATAAGTTTAAAACATAGTTCTGCATAAATAATATAAATAATGGCGATAATTTAAGTCAATAGAAAATATAGAATTAATGGATATAAGTTAGTTTATTTTATTTATTATTATTTGGTGTCGATTGCGTGCGCTCGGTTTAGCCACAGGTTATATTCGGTGGGTTAGCGTACTTTCATACAAATATTAACACATCGTCACAGAACAGTGCCATAACCACGGAGGAATATTTTTCGACATTTTATTACTTATTTATGAAGATTCTATTCATGAATTCCCGAAACAAAGGCGTATTTCAACGGCTTGTTCCTGGATATTAGAATTTTTTATATCATCTAAAATGGCGCGTTCGCATTATTTTAGATACTTAATAAAGGTTTGTTATGTATTATATTTGCAATGGTATTTACTTACACATGGAAATATTTCAAAGTAACTATCTCAGAAACATAATATTAATAATTTTTGTTGCATTGGAATATTTTATGTTTTAGATTATGTAATTGCAGATTAATTGAACATTATCGGAGCTTGATTTGAAAAATCACTACGCACTTGTTTTTCAACCGTCTTCAAAAAATGGAGGTGGTTCTCAATTCAGCTGTATTTTTTTTATAATGTTTGTTACCTCAGAATTCCGTCATTTATCAATCGATTTGGAAAATTCTTAGAAGTGAAAAGGGTATACTCTCGAGGTGGTTTCATTAAAATTTGGTGAAGATCTGATGAAGACCTTCGAAGATAGACGATGGAACTCTTCAATGGATAACAGCAAATCAGTCGCGATTGCAGCTGTAGTCGCATATTTCTGTATTGTTTATGCAACTCAAAATAGAAAAATAGAATAATTTAGTTTTTTGAAGTCGGTTTTTACTTTTTTTTTAAGTTTAACTATTATACTATTTACCAGCTGGTATTTTTTTGAGATGTATTTTAGTTAAAGCCTTTATAGGTATACAGAGTTTTAAGCAAGAAAAATCCTCAACAATGGAGATCTTCGTTTTCAAACCGTGTCGGCAAGGGCGCGGGCGCCAACCCTTTTTTATCGCACTGTGCTAGCGGCGGGTAACAAAAGAATGCTTCAAGTTATGAATGACTGGCATTCTCTCATTCACACACACAAACTGCCAGTTTTGTCTACCTTGCAAGTAAAGTAACACCCATACTTGTGTCTCTTGTATCATTACTGGTACTGCGATTCGCGACTGTTCGTAAAGAATAATGCACACTAGTCAGTCATCTCAATGCTCTGGCACTATCTTATTATATTTAAGGTTTATAAAGTTTCTATTTTTATTGTTACACCGCGGGATACCATACCATCATTTTTAAAAGGCAATACTGTCCATCCAAAGCTAGGTTGTCTGTAAGAAATCGCCGATAGCGATAAGACCGCCCATGGTACCATTTACTAATTATGTAAGTATATATAACTAGAGGTCGCCAAGTGGTCGAAAATCGACCGTAATTTTAGCTTTCTGCACTCATTCTCCATAAATATAAACATTTGCTATGCCAAATCTCACTCATCCGTGCGCGCAATATGTACAAAGTTTTCCCTTCACGTATTAATATATAGATGTATTATGTTTATGACTCCTACAAAACTGGTGTAATTACAATAAAGAGTACCTATTTCTATTCTATTCTTATAAGTAATTTTTAAGCGTAAAATATTATAGGTATCCAGTTCTTGACTGACAAGTAAATCCAATTAATTGGTAATAGAATAGCCTACAATTACGTAGAACTGGTTTTTTTCTTGTCATAATACAGATAGGTCTAATAATATTAAGAACTTGGTTTTTATGACAGCCTTGAGTTGAAATTGAAATTATTAATTACTAGCATCCGCCCGCGGCTTTGTCTGCGTGATATCTTTGTAAATTATAGCGTATGTTACTCAGTGATAATATAGCATTTTGCTGGTGAAAGAATTTCTAAAATCGGTCCAGTAGTTTTTAAATTATCCATTACAAACAAACAAATCTTATCTCTTTATAATAATAATTATTAGTATAGAAGTATAGATATAGATTATAATATCTATGATATGAATTTTCACAAACATTCTGTACAATTTACTGTATCTGGTACAAAGATATGTAGTGTACAATTTGTACAGTTGATTTCCATTTCAAGTAATTACATTTAGGGCGGATGCTGGTGTGAAGTTGCATTCATCTGAACAATGGTCATTTGAGTTGCATTCTGTTTAGACTAGAAGTATTGGCGCCTTGTCGCTCACTTGGAGATAACCCTTCACAGTTCAATGCTGTGTTTGCGTCCAAGGATGCGATACGGTTAGGTGCGAAATATCACCTTGGATTCAATTAACCGCCTTTAAAGTTTTATTGATTGTTCAATTATTTTAGAATTACATTATTCAATTGTTTTTGCCTTTGCATAGCGTGTCATTCTGCATAGTAAAAAATATGTAAATGTTTAGTTTAGCTAGTACATAAGTAGTCATCCATTATCTTTTGAAAGCAGACAAACAATATAATAAAGCTATGCACTTTTATTTGACATGTACACAGGAAGTTAATACGTTTTATCCGCCTTTAAACTATTTTGCAAGAATGTGCAATAACTGGATTTACTTTTTTGCTATAAGTATGTTAACCTGCGACAGGTTTTTTTGAGGTCACCGGTCGATGCTATCGTATGTCTTATTAAAGGTTAAAAGAATGTTTCTCTCAAAATTTGCATCGTAATAAACCTCTCAGTTTTATAATTGCTATGCAAATTGGTGGCGCCAAATATTATGACGGATATCAAATGTGGAATGCAGTTTATAATACCTAAAGAAACAGCGTAGCAAGCTGATTTTTATTTTGTTTCTGTTATTTTTTTAATTTAGTGCATTGATAGAATACTGTTGAAATTCGAATCCGGCCCGAATCTCTGACTTTAAGAGTTCATGTGCGGATCAGAATTTGATTATCAGTGTATGTTAACAAAGATGGAAACACATCGCTAGGAAATCTGAACATCTTAGAGGGTTCCACACAGTTCTCGACGGTGAGTGTAGTTTTTTTGTTTCTGTAGTCCGTCAACCCGCACTAGCTCCGCGTGGTGTAGGCTAGACCGTAACCCTTCACATTCTGAGAAGATGCCCATGCCCAGTAATGGGCTGAATTATTAATAAAAATAATACTTTTTTAATGACATGGCATTCCACGTTTATTGAGTCCGCTCATTTATTAGTAGACATGACAAAGATTTAATCATCTTTTTTATCCCTTTTTTGTCAACATTTCTGTCTCCGGAATAGTGGCGAGCCTTATGCGGCGGATATTTTTTGTCTCCGCCGTCATAGGAGAGGGTGACAAATATGGCATGCAGGCAACGGTGTACCAAATAAGGCACATAGGCGCGCTTGAATAATTAATTAATTCCAACTACCGCGGTCGCTAGGATTGGATTTGTTTAGACTGCGATGGTCCTGGGGGTTTTGTGGGTTTTGCAGTTTATTCGGTTTGAAATGGGAGGTTTATGTTAGTATAGCGGGTATATTTTTGTTCCTTTTTTAAGTCAACTTACATGACATTTTTCATCTTGGATTAAAATTCCTATCGTCATGTCGGTCGTGTGAATAGGCAATTTTACCTAATTCTAGATAAAGCTGGACTCACGAATAAAATAAAAATTCAAGAAAATATATGATTAGCTGTACCTGATTACATATATTTCATATAGGTACCTATAGATAGAAAAACATCTGGTATTAGGCTAAATTATTTAAATTAAATTGATGAGATATGATGTTATGCAGATGCGAAATGTGTTAAATAAGCTGTCTAATAAATTTGCTAAATATATTTTAATATTTTTAATAGTGGTTTGCTATGATGGAGGTCTAACAAGTTTTAATCAAATCACAGTAGGTTTTGCTGCGATTTCCTTGGTGAGTCTACATTAGAGCATTTCTAAGAACATTTTCATGTAATGTAACGTTCTTACGAATGGTAAAATACAAGCAAAAGCAATGTATCATTCCTCCGAATACTCGACGCTGTGTTTGACGTAATGCTCAGCCTGACCTGTAACATTCCTTTCTATTAGCATTCACTCTTCGTTGAAATGTCATATCTGCAGGTCGCCTGGGCTGCGATTATCTTGATGAGTTGTATTAAAAAGAAAAAAAAAATTTCTAATAGAAAAATAGAAGATGGTGGCAAATGAATATTTACAATAATAGTAAGCTCGTGTTTTTGCTCGATGCAATGTAACCAAATTCGCTCATCGTTCGTAAAATCAAGTTGTAACAAAATGTTGAGCGTAGCCCGCTTCATGCTCAATGTATTGGGTCCGAGAAGGGGGGCCACATTAGAGCGGCTGTTGTTCTGTTACAGTTACATAATGCTGTAGTGTGTACACTCGTATATCTCTTTTACAACTCAACCTATTGATGTAGGTATAGGTATTATTTAGGCTATTACTCTAGCCTATTGAGAAACATTGTGATATACCTAGGGCTTATCCCTTGGAGCGTTCCGCACTTATCGGGCGACGGCTAGCGTAATGGAAAATCGTTGTAGTACGGCCGTCCGTCTGCCGGCGAAACGCGATCACACTGCATCCTTTTATGTATACGGGTTTTCCAACCCTAATAAAGTTTTCAGTAAATGCATTCTAAAGCCTTTATAATGTTAAAAAATGTTATATGCTGTGGTTCACCTGCGCGTTTTATTTTTTTTATATATAACGTGTACAACTCAGGGAAGGATTAGGTATTAGTAATATTAGTAGATAATATATTAGTGAAAAATCTGTTCTTTAGTTCCAATGTTTCCCCCTACATACAAACAAACAAATTTTACCTCTTTATTAATTAGTATAGATATTGCATTGTAACTTTGTAAGTACACCCGATGAACCGGTTTCGTGAAAATATTTTTTTGAGATTTGATAGGTACTGTAATTCTTTTAAAATTACCGATAATTACGGACATTTAGATACGTTTGATATTTATAACGGTTGTCAGCCTTTCACATCCTGTCATTCATCATCAAAAGTTGGTCAACTTAATAAAACAGCTGAAAAACGACTACAACATTCCTAACAAACTATAACATCAAAATAATGTTAAGCATTTCTGATTCGCTACGGAACTTTGAATAGGTGCTGACGAAAATTTGAATTCCTATTCTGAATAATCCCACGCCAGCGCCGAGGCCTCGGAGAAAATTACATTCCACATTTTGCGCGTTAACACGTACGGATATTATTATTACAGATAATCATCAAACCTAACAAACCAATTACACAATTATCACGCTTCGCAGTGGGCCTATCTTAATCCGTTGGCTATTTGAAGGCGGCAACTTATTCAAACCTGTGTTTAATTGGATCTCGGCGTTAACGCGCGTTTACTAAACGAACCGTGACTATCGTTTACTAGCTCTTGCCCGTGACTTCGTCTGTGTGGTCAAGCGGCCTTTTATCAGCGTTGGTTTCAGCTGTATCTTATGATATTATACATATATTTTGTAAGTCTATATTTTATACAGGATAATTATTATATAGTGCGCGTCACAGAACACAGAAAAGAGGTCACATCTCTTTCTGTGTTCTGTGGTGCGCATAATTTGTAGATCAGTCTCTGTTCCTAAATGCAACCGCAGTATTGGGAAATTAGGATACACTTTAAAACAAAACGAAAATTCGACTTAGTATGGGGGATACGCATAATTTACTAGCGCAAGCCATACAAAATCAAATTTTAATTTTGTTTTGGAGTGAATTTTAGTACCGCGGTTGCATTTAGGAACGGACACTGAATCACTGCAAATTTTGCGCACTACATAAAAGAATATTCTATTATAGATTTATAAAACAAAGAGGGTGCAAGGATAGGGTCTCCATGAGTGACGAAACATGAGATTGTTTAGTGAACCCCGGGCAGTCAGCCTCGATCCGTCGTCGACTACCATTGCCGTTGACGACACGTTTAGCGCAGTGGCTAAGCGATTAGCTTTCTGCGCTACGTGCCGCGGGTTCGATCCCCGCACGGAACAAATATTTGTATGATCTACAGATAGTTGTTTCGGGTCTGGTTGTGTGTGCATGTGACATGTATGTTTGTAAACTGTACCCTATCTACAAGTGAAGCGCAAGTGAGGGACAAAGTTTAAAAATTAATGAATAGCATTACTTTAAAGATAATAACAATTCCAAATTGTTTACTAGCGTTGGAATATATCAACAAGTGGCTTTAAATAGCGCAGCCAATAAAGTTTTTTGCGCATTATTTTCGTATCATAATAAAGTCATCAGCCGAGCACGAGCTTACTTCTTATACGACATCAGGTTTTACACACAGTATTTACTTTTATTAAAACAGGTCTTCTACTACTAATAAAGGAGTGAAACATGCAAGACAGGACGACGACGTGGATTTACGCCGAGCTGGGCTTTTAGTCGCGAAACATAAAATTTGTAACCATTTCTGTACAGTGTTCACATAACGTAAACCGTGGAGAATCTTTTAAAGTACAGGCACGTCTTCAATAAGCAAGCGTTGCGGAGTACCTACCTATGCTGGAACTACTATTTCTACTTTTTTGTCTTTGCTTCAACTGCTATAATAGTAACACATGAGCTGGATATTTCCTAGCTTCTGTTTTAGTTCAACTGTTTATTTTGTAAGCATCCTTCAACTTCAACTCTTGGTTAGTGGCTTTTGTGGAGGAATGACTACAATTTCGCCAATGTCGCGTGAAGTGAAGATAGACCTCAAAGTAGCTCTTGTTCGGTGGATAAAATTTTGTTAGATGGGTTGAGTTCACCATGTTTATGAATTTTATAAGCAGACATATAGTATTCCACAGATCTATATAATTATTTATAATTATACACTAAACTGCCAGGAATTATTATTTAAATTAATAATTACATTATCCTATTACAGAGTACCGAAAAATATAAAAAATTGACAAAAAAATAATTGTGAAAAATATACCTTGTACTTAGTATACTGTAAGTAGTTTTAATTAATAAGCTAAATACCTTATAACGATTCTAAATTTAAATGTGTACGTAACTTATTTGCCAATGACATGATGCCTGATTTAATTATCAAAAAACTATGACTTCCGGATAATTGGTATGCAAAACAGTCAAATTATTCGCAAGGAAGTATACTTGGACCTCTATAGCCAAACTGTGCTCATCCTTTCGCGAAGTATTGAATGTGGATCTAACAGTTCCGATATGACTTGAATTTATTTCACTTCATTATAAATATTTAAAGACACTAATATTTTTTGTTGCACGTCTGGCCTTGGAGATAAGTACCTACTTGTTAAGTGCTAGATAATATGCGCCTAAGTATCGGTAAAATATTGGAAGCAAACGTAAGTATTCCGTTTGCATTCGATAAGCCCGACAGTTAGAATTTTTGTATCTTTTCTGTTCTAAAAAAATACTTTTGAACAGAAGTATAAGCCAAAATGCAATAGTTTCGGAAGAAATTAATGTACCTATTTTGGCTCCTGGTCATAAAAGAACAAGAGCGGTGTTATTATTTAGAGATAGTACCTACTTATTAGATTTTTTGCAAATTGGGAGTTCTCAAGCTAAGTATAATCAAAATTCTTCAGGCTCTCTGCCTTTAATCCTATGAAATATCCTTGACAGGCCAATGTACATTCAAATTTATTTACAGATTATGTGTACTAATATACTATACTTAATAGGTATCTACTAATACCACACCATGTTCAGTAACAAAAAACTTTTAGCAGGATTTAATACCGCTTGTGTTACAAAACATGACACCAATTTGTCTACACCCGTGACGAGCAAACTCGTGTAATTGTAGGTTAAGCTTACAAAAAGCCCTCTAAATATAATCCGGGCAAGAACCGTAAACTTCAGCCGGTGTAATATTCCCCGACGAAACGTACGATGAGAAGCATGTCTTGGCGAATTTATTGTCAGACGAACTGGCCCCCAATTCTCGCTTCATTAGCAACCTTGTCGCATGCGACTTTAAGACGAATTTATCATAATTCTATTACAAAATGTCATTAATGACAAAACTTGCAACAATTAATTCGAACAAATTTTTATATCTAATGAATAATGATTGGTAATTTAATTAAAGTGGTTTTTTTATGAGCCAAAATGTCGAGTTGTACGAATATTTTACATCTGCGATTTAAATTCGCACGTGCTAGAATTGCCCAGACTTTAATGAAAACAGCAGGTGGTCGTGGAAACGACTGCCATTCTGTCTCTTTGTGATATACAACGTGAACCCGGTAATGCCCGTGTTTTTCTATAATTAATTCAAATGCTACGGAATTTGATTAGGAGTTTTTCTTGATGGTTCAAGGATTGCTTTTTTAGTATAACGTTTTCAAACGATTGACAAAAACCATATCGTAGAATTTTTTTAAATTTACATATTTAGTATCTACAATGACAGATAAAATTAGCATTCTCTTTTTCTTTAAAAATAAAGGTCCACCTGGTAAATTACCTACTTCAGTGAATATAATTATTTTATACATACGAAATGCAATAATTTTCTCTCGAGAGAATGTTTGGACATGTTTCAAATACTTACCTTAAAATAGATCAAGCGAGAGATTATCATTTATCAGCGGAATCCTCGATTTATATCCAAGATAAACTAACGTAAAACTCTAACAATAACGTATATGTTACCGACAGAAATCCCAAGGCAAATATTTGGTGAGACGTCGACGCAGATATTAAATGGCCGCTACCCTCCCGGAACCTTGAGGGGTTTCTGAACGTACACCCATCCTTTACGAAATATGTCCCTATTTGTAGGCACACAATACCGTTTCTACCAGTATCAAATTATCTCAAATCTGTCAGCCTTCGTAACCACATTTTTCTTTCTAGAAGTAAAAGATCCATATTTTTACCACATCTACACTTAAAAAGTAGAAGTACTTAATGGATCTTTTGAAGATAAACTTATAATGGACTTAAAAGCAGTTTTATGGGACATTTATGAAGTTATTTGTCCAATTAATGGGTACTAACGGTGAAGATTTCTGGTAAAACTTATATAAGTAGAACATTACTCTTCCTTAGGACTGTCTTTGAAAATACAGTGAAGCTAGGTTCTGAAAAAGTTTATCTTTTTCTCTGTCAACTAGCGAAGATTTTCTACAACGTATTTGAAAATAATAATAGTCATCAGTCGATCATCAATCATCATTTTTAGATTTTGTTCACCCGATGCGCCTACGTATGCCACCTTCTTTTAACGTCATTATTTCCTGTTTTGAGTCAATCTAATCTATTAATATATATATACTTATTATAATGAAGCCTTAATGAAGGTGAAGAGTTTGTTTATTTTTTTTGTTTGGATGCGCTAACTTCTGGAACTATCAGTCGGATTTGAAAAAATCTTTTTGAATTTGATAACTCAATTCTTGAGGAAGGTTACGGGCTAAAAGAAATAAAAATTGCGGGTGAAACCTCGGGGCACAACTACCCATTATAATTGTGTTTATATTCATAAAGCTTTTAGATTTAAATTTATTGTTATACAGCGGACTACCCTCTTTTTTTACGTGAAATACGAACAGTATTGCACGTAAAGTCCAAAGGTTGTCTTTAAGATCGCCCATTGTATCTACCATTTTAATATTTATAATATAGGTTTTATGTATAAGACTCCCACAAAATTGGTGTAAAATAAAGATTTTTATTCTATTCCATAAATGCTTGAAACTAAGTCTAGGGCACTCATATATGTATAAGAGGAAACGCCATTAAAATTACTGTTAAAGAAAAGTTAACATAACATTTGAAATAATTTTTCTTTCTTTCTATTTGCATGCAGTATTTTGATAATAACATTAACGTCTGTTTCTTATTTATAACTTCTATAAGCTCATATTAAGTTTCGCCGCCAAGTTAATCGGCCGGTTGTAAATAATCGGCGATTAAAACGCAGTTAACGTCTGAATATAATTTCTTGCTTCTTACTAAACAGATTATAAGTGATGCATCGCTTTGAATCGCTTTATCGACTTATATCTAATTACTTTTCACAGATTATAGTCAGAAGCTAAAGAAATAACTAATATTAATGATCTGTTTATTTCATTTTCAGACAAATGTCATAAAAGTCGTAGTCGTACAAGTGTATTCATTTAATTTAATTTAATTAATATATACGGCTCAGACAATTACATACATTCATTATAAACATTATAATAAAAACAAAATAAAAATAAAAAAACGAGCCACAGGCACCACTATTTATCATGCTTTCTTATAAGAAATAAGTGATCATTTACCTCTAGCCTTTTCCTAATTATGTTGGGGTCGGCTCCCAGTTTAACCAGATGCGGCTGAATATCAGCATTTTACACAAAGCGACTGCCATCTGACCTCCGCCACCCAATTACTGGTGTCCTAAGTTGGTTGTCAGACTTTTTGAGCTGCTGACTCGTATAACGACTGTCATAGGCATTCTTATGACAACTGGGACCAACTGCTTGCGTGCTTTTCGAGACACGGAGGTGTCTCAAATCTCTATGTTTGAATGAACGGTCACCCTTCCAAGGACTGATACGGCAAGCGCTGCTTAACCTAGTTGATGAATAATTTGCGTGGTAGCTATGTAACTACGAGCCTCTCATAAGAAGTAAATGATATTGAATAAAAAAGACAACAAATAAAAAAGACAGTTTGCCCGATGTAAACAGGACAATTTTTTATGTAGTGCGCATAATTTGCAGTGATTTAATAGTGTCTGTTCCTAAATAGAACCACAGTATTGGGACTCAATTTAAAACAAAACAAAAACTCGTCTTAGTATGGAGGACAGGCATGCCGTACAAAATCAATTTTTTATATTGTTTTGGTGTGAATTTTACTACTTCGGTTGCATTTGGGAACTGAATCATTCCCATAAATTAAGATGATTTTTATGTCACATTGCAGTGATAACAATTGCAATAACTTAAAGTGGTCTAAATGATCTCTCATTAAAGGCAAAAAGTATCAAATGAAGTGGGCAATATAACAACCAGGCCACTGGCGATAACACACCGTATTAGAATGGTTGAGAAGAAATATAATTTGCGTCTGAAGTATGAAAGCGGATCCTTGTACGGAGTAAGTGGCCGCGCGGTCTCGGCGAGACGTGTTTGACGACTGACGGATATTACCTGCCTGCCTTATACGGACCAAATAAATAGCTCCTACCCTCGTCTTTTCCTGAAGGAGAGGCAAACCATAAACATTTAAACGCATCCCAACTTCTTTGTGTAAAACTAAAAAGCAGTGATTGTAAGAGTGATAAAACGCGCGGCGCGATGGTATTTTTTATCACTTTGTAGTATCATGATGAGGTGCAGTTGGTTTTCTTTATAAGACTTCAGTAGGGTAGATATCTAAACACTAACTGTAAACTGTTCTTCTATTATGAGTTTACAAGTCTGTGGAGGAACGAGGTATGATGTTCCTCCATTGAAAAAGGAGGATCCACCGCCCAGGCGAGGTGATGTTGCCTAGCGGGCTGAAGCTCGACCGTTGTCGTCGGATAGTCGTACATGTGTTAGATACGGTAATCATTTTACTTTCGTGATGCAGGCTTCGTAATCTGCGAATTCGTATTGCATACTATACGATCATTGTAGTTAGCTTGTCACGTAGTTATTTAATGTAGCTCTAGATGTCGCTACAAGGCTACTTCACATGATCTGGGAACAAAACCAAGGACCACTTAGCAGTCGCTTTTCGGACGGCTACTCTAATGAGGCAGTATTGTTATCAATATTTCCTTTTAACTTTTTCTATCTTAAAAACTGAATGTAAAGTTACTTCAATGCGTAATATCGTTATGATGAAACTTCATCGCTGGAGGTCACTAAATGCCGAAGTGCCTAATTACGTCTGTAAGCATGCACAATGTGTCATAAAAGTATTGTGTACTTGCAATTGTCTATTGTCTCTTGTTAAGCTGCACTTTGCTTTACTGACTCTGATTAAGGTTAAATGCAGAGCCATTTATGAGTATTACCTAATGTACCATATTTATCCAAAACCAAAAGATTTTTATTTTGAGAACTTTGCACATTTTGCACATTTTGCGAAGTTCTCATTTTACG
Source organism: Allophyes oxyacanthae (assembly GCA_932294325.1). NCBI lineage: Eukaryota > Metazoa > Arthropoda > Insecta > Lepidoptera > Noctuidae > Allophyes > Allophyes oxyacanthae. The sequence goes on from OW028611.1 coordinate 7,448,286, forward strand.
AAGAGCCCGTTTTCAGATGTACGCCTATGGCGAAATCACATTTTGCGAAGAGTGCATTCGGAGTCAAACCTGTCATGTACCTGTACAGTGAGCGACTTGGTTGATGAACTCTTCGTAGGTAATTTTGAAATTGATTTATCAATGAAGATAACTGCTTACCTACTGTTCATAACTAATTATCACACTAGTCGATAAACATACGGTTTTTATAATAATGAATAGCAAAATGTAATGAAATTTGCAAGATTACATTAATAAATTTAATAAGCTGATAAAACTTTGTACAATGATCAGCTAGTTTTAACGCTGACTGTACCTACTTATCTATTATCTCACAAATTTTTGTTAGCATTTTCAGTAAGGCGTTGTATCCCGTCTTTGGAGGGAAATAATATGCTTTCAAATAAATTGTCCTACCAAAGATGCGGGTTTATTGACTTATCGCGAGGTCGCCAGGGAGGCAATTCTCGTTTCCTGCGAGATCATCTCGGAATCGAGTTTGCACTTCGAGCGCTTTTTGACGTTATGATGGTTCGAATTTAAAATGTGCGTTTCGAACGGTACCGATCAGTCGAAGCAATTCAGCTTGACTTCGAAAAATGTTCGTCTCGGCTTTTCTAGAATAGCTTAACTAACACTCGAGAAAAGTTTGAATTCGATTTTTTTTTCGAATTCGAATCTACTTCGATTGCACGAGAATTGCCATGAGGCCTGACACGGTGATTCAATTAATTAATATCTAATAACATGGCGCTACAATAAATACAAAATTCATCACTATTTCCATTCGGTTACAAATTTTACACGTATACTTACCGACAACTGGTTTATGTACTTACTTACTCCATCAGCATATTAATTTGTTTATTAAAATATATTTTTTGTGTAAGAAACCTGTTTACCATTACTTGGATACTGTATTTAGTATGCTAAAGATGTAGATACACGATTTCAATGGCCCATCAAACAGAAACATGTCAATGATGATCAAATATGACAAGTTCGTGGGCGCAGCTACAACTTATAGGTACGAGTATTTGCTTTGACGTAAATGTCCACTGTGTGACAATGTACAGACGGACAGAGATACAGGTAGATGTGCAGGTTCACCAGATATTATACTAGATGAAGTTTACGTTGGTGATGGATTTTATTTAAATAGGTTACATAAATGTTTTTTTAACTATGTATCATCATTCTCCTGCCCTTATCCCATTTTAGTTTTTTTAACTATGTATATTAATTAAATAATATTTTATATTACTCGAATGTATCTTGAGAAAACTATTTGTACCCCTATCCCACACCTATACCGAGTTTTTCTCGACCTCATTCGTAGTTACCGTAAAGCTAAAAATGTATTCATGAAGTGTGCACGCGTTTTTGATAGAAGTTCACTGAAATGCGTGCCCACGTTTTTTTCATACATTGCACGTAAAAATTCTTTCACCAGTAGAATGCTACATTTTCACTGAGATTAAAAAGATTTTTTTTCAAAATAGGTTTCTCTACGATATTCCAATTTTTTACAAAAAAAAAAAAATTACCTATAAAATGCCTTAAATCGCGTGTCCTCCGAAATCTACCGATGATACATACCTATAACAAAATAATGTACTACACAGGTTTAGAGAACACTTTTTTTGTATAGTGAACGCCTAGTGGTCGAAATTCGACCGTAATTGTAGCTTTCTGCACTCCTTCTCCATACAAACTTTAACTACGCGAAATCTCACACTCCTCCGTACGTGCAATATGTTTAAAAAAGGGTACGAAGTTTTCTCTTCACGTATTAATATATACCTAGATAATAATATAAATAAATGTCCACACGTGCGAAGCTAGGACAGGCCGCTAGTAGGTACCAAACCTACCTAATATGAACATCTTCGACATCATTTTGTGAATCATGACATTATCATGTTAATGATTGAATTAAATGGTAATTATTATATTAAAAATGTGGCGAAATTTAATGATTCTACGCCACATCTAGTTTCTGAAGTTGCTGCTCAGATTACAAAATCGCGTAGCTCAACGGCTTCTATGTACTTATAAAATTTATGTCGGTCGAAATAGAAAATCGAGTTTAAACTTTTTATTGATGCTGGAGCTATGTGAGCGAAATAGGGAATTTTATTATGGTCGAGTAAAACCGATAGGATATACTATGGAATGCCGACGGACGGGTCGCCGCATCGACCGATAGAATACTGACGCAGAAAATGTTAGCTCAATACAATTTAATGACTCTACACAGTGTATTGGCACTTGGATACTGCTATGCATGGAATAATTCTGACTAAAAACCTAGGTTAGCATTAAAATTAACAACTTCAGAGAGTCAACCCATCTCTTCTCTTAATTTTTGGAATAATTTCAAATATCTCTCATCCAAAGTTTGGATTTCCGCAATTACCATTGATATTTGATATTAGTGGAGTGCCAGTTGGAACCATTTGTTCATTGATGAGACGTACTGCTGAGAACTTACCTTTAGCTAGTATGTCTGACGACACTTGCTCAGTAGTCTCAACTTTAGGGAGGTATCCCATCTTTTCCATTCTCCTTTGGATAGAAAAGACTATAGATGTTCGTACATTGATGAGGCCGTACTGCTAGCTTGTCGATGTTAACGACAGTTACCATGACACTCGTGAGGATGGCCGTTGGGACCACGACTACTGGGTCCCTGCAATAATCGATAGTCCTTTAGTACCATCACTCGACACATCACTTATGACTGATACCATGCGTAACTAATGAACGCACGATCGCTTTCTTGAATCGGAGCTGATCCTGGCAATGCGCCGAGACTACACTACGAAGATGAAGTATCTGGTTGAAATCATTGTGACAAGCCGAGCATATCGAATTAGCAATATTTGGACCATCTCGTGGGTCTAATGGATGTAAACCTGGCTGCCAAGCGCGTTATGAATTCTAGGTGAGCAGTGTCATAGGGCTTTTCTGCTGAGTAATTTTTTGTAGCACTCCCGATTAGAATTTTAGCCAATTTACCTAGTACCAAATTCCGTCATTATCGTACTGTGGCTGTAGGTCATGACACGTCTGCTCTTCTTTTAGAGCATCAACCATGTGTTAGCTCTTCCCTTTGGGAAATACAGGCGCATGTGTAACTCCTAGTTTTTCACAGAACAAACATTCGTCTAATTGCACATTTAATCACATAGCAGTGAGAAAGCAAGTGAATTCGTCACTGACATCATTCGTCGTATGCACATTTGTGAACGTCTAATATTAGCTCCACGAACGTTGAAATGTGTGTTTAGACTTTTGGCGACGCATGAGAGACGGGAAGCGAAACACGAAACGAACATAACATTGATTAGGTTCTAGATTAAGATTTCAGGACGAAACCGGTCTCGGCTAGACTGTTTTCCTAGAATAATGAGTTCTCGTTTGTTTAGATTTCCGGGATCCTGGTGAGATAATTAGTATACGAGTAGACGTTACGTGAAGAGATATTTGTGGGGATTTAGATAGCAATACGGATTAACGTAAACACTAGGTTTAGGATAGAATAGAAGATTTTTATTTGTCTTTCAAATTTCATTAGCAAGGGGTAGATCATACAAGGCCAAAAAGGTCTTGGACTCAGCATAGTAGTTGGCAGCGCGAAGCATGTTTAACTGCTGATATTCTGTCCAAGCCAGTCATGCGTTGAATACAACACAATAATACTCGTAATAGTAATGTAGGTATACAACGTGTATCTATCAGAAATACAGAAGTAAAAATTATCAGCTGTCCCATACATTTGAGTCGAGTAGGTATTAAGTTCTGTATGGGATAGCTGATTATTTTTCGCGATTACGATGTTAGTCACATAGAGAAAGATGTTCAGTTTCATGGATCCACCCACGGAACAGAAAAACATAAGATCCATACCCTTATATATGACCCATAGACTTATTAACTAGGGAGCCCTACTTATTATTTCTATGATATGACCAGACAGTCATGTCGGATACATTTTGTCTGATGTTTGAAAGAGTTAACAACGTCACGAAACGCCAGATATGGCAAGACTAATTTCTTTCTAAATTGTGCTATTGAAACCTGCATACCTAACTATTCTGTAATAACATGTCGTATCAAGGAACGGGCGCACTACGTAAAAAAATATCCTGTATAGATATTATATGATTGAGTTTATCAAAATGGCATCGATAACAAAAATATTATTCGCATAAGTTGTCGGTATGTGCACTACGACTTTACGAGCACTAGTATTTGTTCAAGCAATTCGTACAACAACCATAGACGATAGGCAAATATTAGGATGGCCTCCTTTGTAATAATTATTTAAAAACCCCACAATGTTGAACTTCCGTTAGCAAACTTGTTCAAAATGTGCAGTTTAAAAAAGCGTCGGCTAATAAAGTTCGGCTTTTTTTATAGGACTTTATTCAAACACTGTATTCAGACTTTTTCATATATTCGGTGTATAGTTTCAAAACCCGCCTAAAAAGATAAGTTTACTCTATTTTAGTGGATGTTTGAAACATTCTATATCAGTGATTCTTAACATAGTCATCGACCAATATCAAAATTGAAAATATCTCACGGATTTTTGACGAAAATTTTGGGAAAAGAAACCATTTTAATGAATGTTCGAAACATTCTATATCACTGGGTCCTAAAATATTTTTAGTCATGGACCATTATCAAAATTGAAAATATCTCACTTTTTGAAAGAAAAGGAACCAGCCTGCATTTTTAAAAACACTTTTTATTAGGATACTATCTAAGAATGACGTAATTAAGTAAATAAGAAGGCTGCTGCTGCTTCAATTCGATAAGCACGTTAAATTAAGGAGTAGGTATTATAGTTTTCGATAACCCAAGGTGCATGTCATCTTTGTGATCTAATCGATTAGGATTTATAAGAACGAATACGAATTAACTACTTCGACGTTATGTTTCCAAATGAACTTCCAATGTAAATAAATTCTAATAACTTGATTATGTAAAAGAGTTCATAAAATAAATTAGAATTTTATAGAAAAAATAGATAAAATACGAACATGAAAAATCATGTAAGTATAGTATCATTGACCTATGAGTATCTTATCTCGGCTTTTCAGAACGAAGAGATTGCCTACTCAGGATGGTTCATATTATAAAACAGGATTTCTTAATTGTCTAGGTACCAATTATTCTTAACTTTTTTTTGCCTCTGATTTGTCTTTATTTCATGTAAACCAAATAGGTACAGGCAGAGTTCCCAACTTAGGGGTTTTCCCCCCAAATTTAGAGAGTAAATAAGTGGGATGGGATTTTTTTAGGGGATTGATATTTTTTTTGGGGGATTTTAGGGGTTTTTAGCTTTAGCTTTGGGGATAAATATTTATGAGAGTTGGTAACACTGGGTACAGGCACTTATGAAATGTCGAGACTCTAGGTTCGCGGTTCCAAATAGTAGGTCCCTTGGAGAAGAACCGGCAAGAAACTTCATGGAAACTCTTGATTATTAACCAATCTTGATTAAAACAATGTTGTGGTAAGAGATGCGAGAATAATGTTATTTAAAGTGAATAAAAATAAGCTATTCTTATTTTTATTCACTTAATAATGATTTTCCTCTGAATAAGATTGCCATGGCAGTTACACGCTGACCAGTTCTTAAGTTGTTTACTATACACTTAGCAATACAAATGCACACGTATGTTTTATTCCGTCCATTGATGCTCAAACAAGCGAGGTTGGCGATCCTGGGCCACTGTGTACGGGAGCCATTTACATTATTTCATAGGTATTGTAGTTAGGTAAGTTTTAACCAGTAGCTGAGTATTTGAGGAATAGGTCGAACATGATAAAACTAAGCCAGCAAAAACAAACAAATCAGCGATCAGCGTGCCTAGAAGTCATGTGTGTAGCTATGGTGAAGCTATTATTGTTTAGTCTGTGGCGTTGTATGACGTTTGCGGCTCAGTGTTGCCACCCAACTGTGTCAATATAATCAACGTATTTATTTGTGTTGGCGAATAAATGCAAGATTAAATCTCTATGATTTATTACTGATTATAAACAGCGTGCAGCTCGCACAAAGATTAATAATAGGGCGATTAAATTTTAGAGTATTCTAGATCTAGTTGTGGCGCTAGACGCCACATGGCCGACGTACGCGGGACCGTGGGAAACGACAAACAAATTATGTTTACATATTGATATAACTGCAGATTTATTCACATTGCTTTTGTTTTATTGTGATGATTAAAGATTCAAGTACGCCAAAGTATGTAGACATTTAAGAAACTTAAATGGACCGCCATAAAATAATATACTTAAAATATTTTTTTGCTATAAGTGCTATTTAGGTTACAACTAGTACTTACCTAAATTCTTTACATTTGTAGCTTTAAAGGCAATTTGTAATTTAATAATGTTGGAACACAGATAGGTACACATGGTTACATATCAAGCTATACATTTCCAATTTAAGGTGACCTCGCATTATAACTTTCCGTACAATGAGAGTTCAGCTTATACTGAAAATGTAGTCGTGGGAACCGGAACAATTGATATCTTTTATGATAAAATTTTGGAGTTAAGCTAGGTACTTAAACTTAATAAAATAGTAGATAACTAATCATGATCATAGATATATAGGTACCCTTTCTGTTAAATCGTTTCTTTGAATAATTCAATAAAGCAAAATTCTGAAATAAGTTCATAAAAATTAAGTTAAGTAATATCAATTGTCATTTGGTACTGTCCTCCAACTTGAAAATTTCGACAAGAATCGTAATGAGCAGTTGTTGAAATTCATTAAAGTAAGCTTTCGCTGGGTGTAACATAAATTGTGTGGTATTACAGTCAGACGGCACGTATTTGTCTCATTATTGAGGTATTCCGAGCTCTGAAACGATTTTAATTACAACTGAATGAAGCTGATGATAATCCATTAGATTCATATCGCAAACTAAATTTATCCGAGCAGTTATTAAGGTTACTGACGTTCAGAATTCCGCCATAATTAAAATTGACATTTCGTAATTGCAATGGTTAGGAACTGCACGATGATTAGTTTGGACTTTTGGATTCTATTTCGTAGTTATTCATTATTTGGATTTTATGACGCGATCATTGTGGTAATTTTTTGTATTTTTATAATTTTCGTTAACATTGTATGAACGCTTTTGCTCTAGGCCAATAGCTTGTCTACCTATTTTGAAAACCTAGGCATCTCCTAATTCGGTTACGTGTTAGGCCGTCCGCTAATCCTTGTCACGTTTTCGCGACAATTCCATAGGATAGAACAGTGGCCGCATACCGCATACGTACGATTCTTTCTGTACGTTCTGTTGTTGAATTGACAACTTCGGGTGCCCAGAACCGATAACCGTATCGGGGAACCTGACGCGAAAACCTGACATGTGCGGCCAGCCTTACTCGCATCAATATACTTTCAACTTCAACAGTTTCCAAACTTTGTTAGACATCGCATTGCCAGCTTTGATCACTAGTAACAACTACTAAGGCGTGTTATTACTGAGAACTATTTGGATAGCATGAAGTTGGCTCGGAGCCCATCCTAAGCTAATATAAGTGTCAAAGCTCCTTTGTGAAGCAACGCTGTGTTAACTAGAATATACCTACTCGTATCTTTGGAAGCATTCACTTTGGAACAATCACACTGACGAATTAGGTTTAGATTAGAAATTGAATAGCTGAGGATAAGTAGTACTGGTAATTGTAGAACTTTACATGCATCTTATATTCATTTTGTAACTAAATCACATTTATAATCTTCTATTTTTACAAAATAAAATACAGCAAACGATACTGCAGGATCTTGTCCAATAGATACTTATACAGATGTGTTCCAGTCTAGCTGTACAGAAAGCGTTAATTTAAAAATAATTGTATACTTATCGCAAGGGATGTATTGATAAATATAATATTCATGCAACTTTCTAAGCTGTCTGGTAGTCTTGTTATTACAATATTTTTCTCTGTGTGAGATCGGATGTGATATTTAGGTCATCATATCATGAACGAGGAACATCTAGATCCATTTTTTTTAATAAGTATCGCGAAAATTAATATAGCTATCAACGGCATAACCATTTGTCTACTTTACAAGTTAGTAAAATAAACAAGGGGTATATAACCTACATTATTAAAGCTGTTTCCATGAAACAGTTTCTCAGTCGCGTATGCTGGTCCTGTATCTACATAACGTCTTTGTTATTAATTGAACATCTAACGCTCCTTTCCTATGCTAGGTCCATTAGGGTAGAAAGTTTCCCATGAATGGATTTCGCAATACACATATATATTGAAAAGACAGTCACGATTTGTTACCATTCCCATATTTGACTTTTAATCTGCCAGTTTTTTGCTTCAACGCTAGGATTACTGAGATGACAAATAGTATAAATAAATTGATACAATTGCTTGTTCCTACGATTAAAACTGATCCAGTATAGGAAGTAATTGACGGTACTATAGTTTTTGATACTACAAAATTGAATCTACAGGAATACGAAAACGTAGCAGCTTGAACTATGTTCAAAACTACTGCGTCAATTAATTATATAAGAAACCTATTTTTGTTCTTAACTAACCATTATAAAAATAACATTAGTACTAGTAGGTAAGCGAAATCCTAAGTCTATGTCCAAAATTTACACCAGCCTTCTGGACCACAAAACACTATCAAGAAAATATATGGGAATGACATTTACGGATAGTGACCGTTCGATAGCTTATGCCAATGGTACCTACATTTCATTGGCGTTCCAGGCATAGGTATTTGGCCAATTGAAATATCGTTACCAACCGGTAACGATATTTCAATTGGACCCCCATTCGCAGACTAAGTTTACGTTTATGATTCTATTACTTATTTGACAATCGGAAAACTATATTGCCATTTTATTTAAAAGGGATACCCCAAGGTACCAACTAAACAGAGGCGTATTTAAAGATTTGGCGCCCCGGGCCAGTTAGCTTTGCCGCCCCATTAAGTGATTATAGAGTATTTCATTTAAGAAAAAAAAACCTATGTGGTGTGAAATAATATGAAAAGAAACCTTAAATGAACCATTTATTCACTAGGTAAATATTTTAATTTAAATGTTAATTCAGATATAAAATATAATAAAAAATATTGTAGGTAAGCTTGACAAAAAAAGGCGCCCCCGCAGCTTGCCGCCCCGGGCCATGGCCCCCTTGGCCCTACGGTAAATACGCCCCTGCAACTAAACTTAACTAGTTTGATCATTTTGTTTTACATGAAAATAAAAATAAGAAAAAAACACATTTAAAGACTGAATTTAGGTTTATAATATTATTATTTACTTGGCAATCAGAAATTGCCATTTTCTTTAAAAGTGATACCTCAAGGTACTGAGATAAAATCATTTGATTATTATGTTATGTCTTCCATGATAATACTCAATAACGATAAGACAAATACATATAACTTTATACCAGTAAATATCTAAATGTAAATTCAGTTTAGATTAAGCTGTAAGCGCAAGGATTCATATCTTTATTACATCTAGTGGTACTAATAACAACGCAGGTATAATTCCTAACTGCAGTGGCACCAACTATGATTTGCAATGAGATATTAAATGTTTATCCGGTGCCTTCATTTCAATATGTTACATTTAATGTCGTTAGCTTTCAGTAGTTGATGGGTTTTTTTGAGCAAATTTCTGTTTTATGTGACGAATAAATTATTTATTTTATGATGAGATCGAGTAGGTTGCGTAAGTTGTTATCCAACTTTTAAAATTTTAAGCTATAAAAGAGGTAAATAACATGTATTGGCTTCTTAATATATTACTGTGTCTAGAGACTTTATAATTAATCAATATTTAAGTATCAAGTCATCTGTAATCAGTGATTTGATTTATTTATTATGGAATATAGAAATCACAGAACAGGAAGCGCTCCTCATAACTAGGCTATACGGAGTCCCATGCAACAGTCAAACTCATTCCTTTGATGAAGTGAAATGATTTCTTAATAAATTGGTTTGATTATTGATTACTTCGGTGTGGCTACTTTCAAAACCATGGAATTGGTCTACATCGACCATAATTATTATGTGGTCGATGGTTCCCCAGAATACATTGAGTGTCTTGCTTACATAGATTGTTAGATAAATAATATCTTATATGCAGGTTCATAAACAACATCATAAAATTTTATGATTCGATTCAATTGTCCAGCATCATGATTCATGTGTCTATCGAGAAAGATTGCGCTCAATCGATTCGTTAATTAAAGATGACTCAATGAAAATGAAACTCATAGACGTTGCGTCTGCGCAGTTGAAGGTGGAACGCACAGAGTAGCAAGTAAATGGAAGTAATAACGTGTTAGTCAGCGAATAGAACGGTCCGAATATCTGTCATATAAAACAATGCACTTAGTGGTAACCACGCAGTTACGTTTGAATGGTCACCCTCAGTGCCTTGAAATGCTCTTCAAGGCAAGATCGTTAAGCCATCATCCGCCGCCGATGGCCATGTTAATATATACGTCAATTGTTACAGGCAATTTCAAGCCCGAAAGTCTGTCAACTGGTCAAACCTTAGAATATTATCCCCCAGTAATTGAGAAGTCAGGTCGCAGTCCCTCCAGGCAAAGCACGATATTCAACCGCTAATCAGAATGTACGCCGTTTCGTCACCGGCCATAATTCGATTTAATTAATGGAATTATATGAGAATGCGTATGAGCACTCCATTCATTTGGTAATCTGTAACGTAACGCGACACCGCGGCTGCCGGTCGGCATCAGGTGGGTAACCAGTTTGCTTTCATTAACACCGACTATTGTAATATTAATAGAATATTTACACGTATCAACGGATTCTTAGTATTGTTTTGCATAATATTCTAGATTTTATCGAAGTATGTTTTTTTATGCGATTGCTGCTTACGTTACGGTTAGGGTTGCCACCAGTACTTTATATAAACTATTGTAAGTTATTTTGGGCAAACGTACTTTATACTTTATGAGAGCAATAAAGTACCTACGTGAAAATATTTTATTTTACCTTTTTCGACTTTCAAGGTTTTATTTTATTGTTTACTAAAAGAAACCAAGCTGATAAGAGATATTTTGAGTGAAACATGTCAAAACAAAAAAAAAACTTATTTTAAATAATATCATAACTTAAAAGATGCTGATAATTATGGAGTTCAATAAAAAGTATTTGGTAGGTAGGTGCTGACAACAAAAATTACACAAAGAAAAAAATTATCAAGTCTTGCACTTTATTTCCACACATAGGTACTTTATTTATTTACTAAGTAAAATATACTATAATTGATCAAAAATGAAAGTAGCAACCCTAGTTACGTACTAAATCTCAAATCTTTTAGGAAGTATCGTTAAGACCAAAGTGGATTTCGCTTAACTTGAGTTACGTTAAGATAAAGATTGCGTACATGATTTCCTTCTAAAGGGAATACTGTTTTAAATACTGAATAATAAATGTTGCTAGCTATTTTCAGTACGTACGTACCTAATTCTAAGTTTATTTCTAATAATTTTTTCCAAGAGAAAATCACGTAGATGTACTTTTGGAGCATAGAGAAGATAAAGGAAACAGAAAAGCAATATTTGTTAAGTGAAATAAGTAAATAGCTAAGTAAAGCTTTCATTAAAATAATTTAGGTAGTGGATAATACTCCTCCTTCACCTGTTCGTGTAATTAAGTAGATTGCACCGCGCTGAGTTATTGGCGCTTTAACCTACAGTTAGTGGGGTTTACCGTGTTTTACCGACTGCAGCTCTATTTGCTAGCCAACGAGGATTACCTCATTTAAGAGGATTAGCGCAGTTATCGCAAACAATGGTTTTGGGCGGTGTGTTTCGGCTGATGAAATTCTCATCTAGATTTCCTCGCCTAAATTCAAAGTGTTTTCTTTCCGCTGCTATTAAAAAAAAATGAATCGTACTATGAACAAATTTTCAGGTCGGTACTAATCGGTAATAATCAGGTACATTTTTTATTAAATTTACTGTTAAGGAGTTTGTGGTGGTTTTACCGTTAGGAAAGCTTTTTCACAAAAGCTCGTTCATATTTTTAGTCGTACCTGTCGTTCCACCAAACTGTGCTTTTTGTGTGCACACTAAAAAGAATAAAATGGAAATAGGTTTTATTCTGTTACGTAAAAAGTTTTACCCAGTTATAGTAATATACTAATATACTACAATACCTATAGGAAAATACAAAGAGAAGAGTGCAACCGTTAATCAAACCCATGATTGAACAATTATAGAAGCAATAGTAAATGATAATAAGTTCAACGATATACCATCGTAGAAACAAACGAGTGCACACGATCACGATGCTCGTAAACATACCTTATGAGTACGCAAGTCATTACTAATCAGTTTGGGTGCGTGGTGCGCTCAGGCTCTTGACATTGATACTCGTTACTTGTATGAAGAGATAAATAACGGTTATATACATTGTAATGATGAGGAGCCTGTAATGTCTGAAATGTTTATAGCATTGTATTTAAGTGTTACAAGTGGTTCTGAATCAGTTGTTAACAGGGTTGAATTTATACTTGACACTAAAAATCGTTTGTCCACGATCACGGTAAGCAGATCAAATAATGGGTAAGGTCACTAAGGTATACGGAAAATTGGTTATTGAAAATAATAACCTAGAACGAAACATTTTAAAATTTGTGATTGTTTTATAACAAGGCCTCTATCTCTTTCTGTTTCAATAGAAAAAGAAAGTGACGGATACGTTTAGTCCAGTCAAAATACGCAACCGAATCGACACCGCTGAGTATTTAAATTGTTTTTTTTTTTTTAATTTATTGAGTTACGGAACGCAGTCCTTTGTATTGTTCTCGGCCACACGTGTCCGGTTGTGATTAATTGCACTACATACGAATTTATCATAACGAGTTAATCAAGAAACTAGAGGGATTGACAGATTTATGAAGAGCATTCGACAAGCCTATACATAAACAACAGTTACCATTTATGTCATTAATAAGGCGTCGGACATATTTGAGGTATGGCTCTCTAGAGGCCAATCACTTATGCCAAACTAGGCCTATGTCCTTAATAAATACACAAAGAAATATTTAAAGACTATTTGGTTTATAACGAAGGACAGTGTCAATTTAATTATCGGTTATCATTGATTTACTGACTCTAAGTAAATTGACAAACTAAAGCTAAATTAGAATAGTATTAGCACTTGACTGTAAGCTGAGTAGTTCAAGCGCATCATCAAAAACATCAAATATGGAGTACCATGATGACACCAGCAAGTAAGGTCATTCCCCTTACCTATTGATGTCAAAAAATGTACCTAATAACAAATCTGTGTCTTCATTAGACTATGTAACGAATTAAATACCTAGAGTAAATACCTAGTCAATTACTTGGGCATCTATATTCTTGCCTTTCTCATTTAAAAAAAGAACCTTTGAGGTGCTTTGAGTTTGTTTCGGCATTTCTTTTCAGAGGCACTCAGTAGGAAACGCCTGGCAACATCTAGATCTAAAAAAGATTTGTAAAAGCTTCCTTTATGGAATTATTTACAGAAAATATAATCGTAATATAATTGTTATATTCAGGTGTACAATAAAGTATATAATAATAATTTCATTAAAAGGTGGCACTTTGTGGAACTTTTCACAAAAACTATCAGCAAGTTAGTTTAAGTTATTAAATAAATAGCAGTAAGTTTCTTTTTTTTATACCACTAAGGTGCGTAGGTATTTACGGCCCGCCTATAGCTCTAAATAATATGTAAGATATGAACATAGCTTGAAGATGTTTTTATTCAAGGGTGTATTTTTGAGGATTTAGTACTTTTGAGGGAGTGAAATTTCAGCCTAAGCCCCGCCGAATAGAGCTTCATTCACGAGTTTCGTTTTTATTGCGAAATTGACGTATTAAACTGTGTCACATTCGTGTCACAAAATAGCAATGTTAAACCAATTTTAAGCCACGTACCTACAGGATACTATGAACTAAACACTTCTGTATAAAAACACTTGAATTACCACGATGACAGCACCACAACAATTGTAGATAATGACTACTTGATGATGTTTACAGTAACTAATAACATACAATATACTCGCTACAACAATATTTACGGTCTAACTCCTAAGGAAGCGTTACGTCATTTTGGTCGATGAAAGGATAATAAGCAACAATGTGTTTTTAATTATAACTAAATAGGCAGAATATAATTAAATACATGTGTCTTGAATTATAACAAGATGATTTCATACATTGGGGTTATCCAGCTTAAATCTGCGGAAGTAACTGAGAATAAATTATTGTTATCGTTTTGGGTGTTTTTAATTGTAGATTACAGTAATAATAACTAACCCAATTGTTTTGATCGTGTTCTTAAAGTACTCGCAAGGCCCGTAAGAAAATTTGGCTGTCACAGAATTGGTAAAAGAACATTTGCGGCATTCAATGAAAGAATTAAATTTAAGTATTTTTTACAGGGTTCGTTAAAAATCCGATATTTAAGATAAATATCAAAATACCTATCCGATATTTATCGTGTGCATTATAAAAGGTCGCAAATGTAATTCTGTAAAGTTTATTAACGTGTCCAAATTGTTAAATAAAACATAGTTTATCTTAATAGACAATTTTTTTTTTAAATCATCGATTTATCTCATTTATTAATTTTCTTCCTCCTGAGCTTACATTATTAAAATTGCTTATTATTTACTTCTTTCTTCTCATTGGATCTCCCCGGAAGTTCCACTAGATTGGCATTTTAGTAAAATTATTTATAAATCTGTAGTTTTTGTCAAGTATTACTACCGTATTCGTGAAACCTGCACAAATGTTGCATTGTATTTCTGAACTAAGGGTATTTTCGAGGTACAGATTTTTATTTTTGTTAAATAAAGGAATGTAATAAATGATTATTATGTGGAAGATTTATTGTAGGGATTATTGATTTGGTCTTTAATACTAACAGCATTAACAAAGATAACAAATTATGTAAAGTCACTTGTATTAACATATCCTTTGACGACCACGCCTTGAATCTTATTTATTGCTCGCACATTGAAAATATCGACTTGTATTTATGGACAGAAATGTCCATTTGATTATAATCTTATAAATGTAGGCAACTGTATTACATCGGGATAAATTGCCCCAAAGATTGGATTAAGATTTGCTTGAACGAAGGATGTTGAGTAATTTAGAGAAACGTACATTGATAGTGGACACTGATTAACACGAAAATAAACGATGACTAACATTAAACTAATGTGTATAGGCAAATAATTGAGTAAGTTTAGATAAATGCCTCGTAGCGTGACCTCATTTCATGGTACGTCTAGGTACTGGTCAAACTAAATATGAAAATCCGTGTAAAAATCTCATTTATTCAAGGATTTTGACAGTTAATGTGAGTGAGAAAAGTCGACAAAAGTTCTAGTTACGCCTGCTGGGTCTGTAGCAGGTGGTCAACAGTTAAAACATTATAGTTGAAAAACTTCCGGAAATTCCAAAGAATAGGTTTTATTTAGAAGGACTGGTATTCAAGACATGGCTGGAGAAAGAAGAAGAAAAACACTGAGAATTAAACCTATTAAACTAAATTAAATTAAACCTATTATGAGAGTGTAAGTTATAGTACTCGCAAATCTTTATGAGCCCTGAACTGAGCTCTGAACTCTCTCTCTCTCTCTCCCTCTAGCACCTATAATAAGCGTACTGTTATATGTGCTAGCGGGAAAGTGGGAGAGAGTTCGAGGGCTCATAAAGATTTGCGCGTACTATACTGAGGTGAAAGAGATTTTTACACTAGACTGCTTCTCCTTTATCTCATCTATTGGGGATTACTTACCAGAATAATGGTTTTGAACAATTTTTACCACACTTTTACTAGTTTCTCTTGTATCGAACTATGTACACAAATCTTGGAAGTTGAATTTAACTTACTTCTAACCGTCGTATCAATTTTAAACTTTGCAAATATATGTAGTCCGGATGACAAGAGAATAATTTGGTACTATCGAACTGATCTGATAATGGAGCTAGGAGGTGGATAGTGGAACTCTTCAATGGACATTTGTTTTAATGAGTCCCGTACTTGATGACGAAGTTCAGATGATAGAGCCCAGAAATGGATAGTGGTACCATTCACTAGTAAACCCCTTGAGTTTGGGTTTGTTTGACTGGTCTTAATGATGTGGAGCACGAGATATCCCACCCAAGCCAAGCTGAGAAACCTGCCGAGGGTGAAAGGTATGAGGGTGGTTAAAATATCATATCGTATATTAGTTTTGTAAACTGTAATTATACACAAGCTCTATTGCACTATGAGCATTATCTAATCACTAAATAGTATAAAACAAAGTCGCTTCCCGCTGTCTGTCCCTATGTATGCTTAGACCTATAAAACTACGTAACGGATTTTGATGCGGTTTTTTTAATAGATAGATAGAGTGATTCAAGAGGATATAATAATATATATAATTATATATATATTATTATAATATATATATAATATAGATAGTATATGTATAATAATTTCATATTTAATGTAAGGATAGTAGAGAAACTGCATCCGTGCGAAGACGGGTCGCTAGTAGATTAAATAAGATTGGATACATTATTCGTCATCATTATGATTTTAAGTCTGGTTTTGGATCTAAATTGTAATTCTGCTTAATACTTACTGGGGTCCAACGAGGAATACGCAAAAGCAACCGATAATATTTCTGAACATTTCTTTTTTATTGATTTTCTCTATTGGATAATCAGTTCTAGATGCTTTAATTAAAATTCATTAAACGATAACAGGTGCTCGTGTATCATATTACAAAAATATACAAGTGGTGAGTCACTTCACAAGCGATTAAAATATAACGACGTCTCGTACAGATGCCTAGGTGACGATGTTAGGGAAAGGTAAGGAATACCGTGCCTGGATGTGTATGAAGCCAATTTCAACCCCTACTGTACATTTCCGAGAGAATTTATTAAAAAATAATTCCAAGTTCAAAGAAAATAATTATTGTAACGTATGTATAATTAAACAGGACATCTGCTTTAAGAGGCTATTGGACTCATCGATGAACAACTTTTAATAAGGGACCAAAATTTAAATCACGTAAATAAATAGCTGTTCCATACAAATAATTCAATATTACTCGACTAATGGAACAGATGATTTCTTTTCGTGATCTCAGGCCTACCAACCCCTTAGTAAAAGTTGTTCATTATGATGAGTACAATTCATTATCGTGTTGTGTCGTGATGCTAGATTGACCAATCAAAAGAATCTGTTCAGGAGTACGTCATATCACAATGAGTTTTGATTGGCTCATACTGCGTCAGAAGGTGCCACAACACACCACAATAATGTAAATCCGGCTTTAAACACGTTGTTGTTATAATGAGGTACGGTAGAACTGGATGTCGAAAATCTTGAAAAGCCGGAGTTCTATAAAACCATGTATGGGCCTGCAAAATACAGAAGCATACTGTGATTATGACTTCCTGGGTTTGTATTGTACAGTTAATTCTAGATGAAAAGATACTGGTGAAATAGCTGTTTGTGGGCAATATAGAAGCGTAGAAGCGACAGGCTTACTTTTCTGGAACTCTTGCTGTCAGTTTATAAATTAATTTGGAAATGTATGATAGTTTTTTATTAAAGACACTTAAAGACATTTAGATGCGTCTACGAAATAAATTTTGCGAGGTACTTATGTAGGTACCGTATTTTTTCGACAGCATCGGTTAGTCTACATCTCTAAGAAATAAAATCAACCTGTACAACTCAAGCCATAAGTCAATCATTTGAGGAATCCACTAAATATTTTTACGATTTCCTAGATTAATATTCGATTGAACGCGGCCCTTTCTCGAACACTTACGTTTATTCTAATGTTTAAAAGGTGCCCGATTATATTCCGCTTCTCCTCACTGTGGTTCACACGGACTGGCGCGACTGCTCTCTATGGCCGCGTAATGTACAGCATTATCAGTTTTAATACCAATCGTAAACATTTTATGTCGTGTAATGAGAACAAACTACGTATCAATTTTAATGTGTTAACATTACTGAACTAAAACATGATTGGTAACTGGTTTCCGAACTGATTTCAATACTTTAGTAAATGTGGGCGTTAGTAATCCAATATTATGAGACGGGAACTAAAATAGACGTCATTTTAGTATATCATACGTAAGTAACAAGTTTATGAGAGCAAACTTACGAATACTATTTTGCTATAACTATCACACAAACTAGAGGTATTGTGTCGTTGAGCATAACATATTTGCACTTGACTGCCTCATTGATTTAATAGACGCAAGCGCAGCTGCTGAGCATGCGGTGTTCTGTTGAATTACCAGGTCAGGTAAAGTGTTATTGGGTTTTTCGGTTAAGACGGCGACGTAGTGGTAAATAATGAATCTGAAATCGACTGCATTTATTATGTAAAACCGCGTGAACTAGCTTGTGCGCATTGAGTCAAAACAGTATTTGTCGTTTAAAATAAAGGCTATCGTTAATTTGATAAAAGTCAGATAAGAACCACATTGAAAAAAATTCCAATCGAAACCCAACCCAAACCTAAACACACACGTGTAAATAGGCTGATCTATACAGAAAATTTTGAGGCATAAATCGGTCTCGTAGAATGAAAATATCCGTTTTAAAGAGTAGTTAAAATTTATCGTCTGCTGTAACAATTAATATATAACTTAACCGTCAAAAACCCCCGACTCCAAATAGAAAAAGTGCTGTAACTTCATGAAACATAGCTAAGATGATACCCGATTAAACTAGCTTTCGATTAAAATAAACTGCATTGAAATCAGTCCATCCGGTTTGGAGCGACGTTGCTACAGACAGATACACAGATATACATATATGCGGATACACAGATTCATAGATACACAGATACAGACTACAAAGTTATAACATCCCTCTGTTTTTCGGCACACATGATAAATGAAGCACATAAAATTGTCAGTTACAAATGTTTTATAATTGCTGAGAAAAATTGAGATCCTACCGACAACATATTGAATTCAAATTCTCAGTGACAGTCTTGTAGTGTGTGTGGTGGATGGCAAATCACAATAAGCAAACATTAATAACTTAACAGTATCAGCGAATCGTTGGTACTTATACAAATTTGGTACTTTATTACAAATTCATATAAGAATGTATTCATACGTAACACGTTTATGAGAACAAACCTTAGACTATAAAAGTTTAGAGCGATCTTACAGGAGTATGAACCGTGAGCACGAGTATGAACATTTGAACAACGCAACCGTGACACGAACTCCGCGTTCATAGTTCGAAAGGCCGCTTCGATTCGACCGATTCGAGTACCCTGGTTCTCGAAGCAAAAAACGTAGTTTGTAGCCGTAAAGATGGAAAATTGCACTGTAAAACTAAGTAACGATGATTCAAGAAAACTTAATAAACGATTTGATAACATAAAATTTCAACAATTTTTCGTTTCTTTATCGATACTTTTACCGAGAACTAATGACGAACCACTCTTATCGACATTTTTTTTTGAAGACGTTAAGTCACTAGTGTACCGTATATCTATAAATGCATCTACATGCTCAAGGTAATGTAATGTACGTTATCACTCTACACTTTTTGTACTTTAAGGAGCAAACTTACTTACTACTTTGCTCAAAGTATCCAAACTTCGGGTGTTACGTATTTGCGTGTTACACATTTGCTATTAATTGCTTAGTATGCTTTTAGCCTAGAATAATGTGACATGCTCTCGTTGGAATGCTTAAAACGTGAGACAGTATAGCGATACACCATAAATGTGTCTGCTGGCTGCAATTTGCATTCAGCTATTTCCGATATCAGACAGACATAACGGTCGGTCCGCATGCGTTTCGTAATACCTTTATTAATATTTATCTGTATACTATTTGCTCAAAGTTGTTGCTTGCTAAGAATAAGCCAAATACATTGGTAAGTTCTGTAACTATGGAATAATAATCAACCATATGAAATCTTTTTCTTCTTCTAGCTGTCGGCTTTTGTCAGGGTTCTTATTCATTCTTCTACTTTGGTCTTCCGCATCGTCCATGCCTAGTTTTCTGTACAGATGTCGCTAAACAGAATGGCCGTAACTAATAAAGTGATGACTACCTAGGTACCACTTTAAGTTAACTAGAACTGATGTTGGAAATGCTAACATGAAGAAGAGGAAGCATTTCGATACCGACATTAATTATATGTCTCCTTATTAAATTACCCTTCTTACCACAAATTATTATCTTTGTCCGCCCGTTCCACACGCTAACAATGCTACAGATGTAAAGGAGAAAAAAAAGTTAAAGTAGAAATGTTCAAGTTTACGAAGCACTTTTCAGTTTTATCTGTTCCTCCCAATCGAGAAACAATAGTAGGAGTCGGTACTTATCGGTGTCGGCAACAGTCGGCGACTTTTAACGAACATTGTAAAACAAGTGCATCTAATGGATGCATTCGCTTTTCACACAAATAATGAGACTTCAAGGTGTTTTGAGAAATGTTGGCAGGCCCATTACGCGACGGTTTCTGGACAAGGGTTATAATGAGATGTAAGATTTCTTAATAAATTTAACCCAGTTTACCATGATTATTGCCTCATTTATAAGTAATTGTAGTATATCAATAATCGAAAGTTATTGACATTCATGAGCTATCCAGTTATCCAGTAGGTAGGCTAGTTCCTAAGTACCTACAATGGTCTTCACTCGCCATACTCAACATATTATCATTTACTGACAATACCGTTACCGATCTGTTCATGCCAATTACCAAGCTCCCACGGATTTTCCAGTCGGTTCCTGTTATATTTTTTGGCTTCGCTAGCTAGTATCTCCAACTGGATCTTGCACATAAATACAGATTAAAACAATTGTCATCTCAGACGAGTAATTTTATCACACTAATTAAATACCTACTCTGCACAAAAAACCCGCTCATTTCAACTTTACGAGGGAATTAATGTTATCAAGAGAGAGTAGGTAAGTAAAGCATAAAGTTAGTTGCGGCGCGGGCGGCACCATTACGAAGATTTACTTGGAACGCGCTCCAACTTTGCCGATCGGGTGATTACCTTCTAATTTATAAGGCTCATTAACAATGTTTGTGCTCAGTACTTCCGACTTCCTGGTTTTAAAGTAAACACAAGAGGTAATTATGAAGTTTAAACCCATGTTTTAATTATTAAACTGTTTGTTTTGCCAATAAACGTCCAGAAAACTTATATTTTATAACCAGAAAGCGGTTCTGCGAGTAGCGGAGATGCTGTTAGCTGTTAGTAACTATAGTATTATGGTATGTCGCAATATTATCAAGTATACCTAGTATTTACTGCTAATAAGCACCTTACTTAAGATCCCGAAAGAAACTTAAAGGGAAAATTTTATGAAAACTTTATCTACAGCGAGTATAAGAAGCTTAACCGGTTAGCAGATTGTAATGGATACTAATCTACGATAAAATAATTTAGCCTCATTGAGCTGTTATTATATCTTTTAGTTATACAAGTTAGACAAAGGCATTGAATAATCCTATCATGACGTGGTATTTTCAGCCGCGAACTACGTGGAAAATCCCTCTATACGCGCTTGATCCGAAAATTGAAACTGGCAGCATTGTCTCGAGGCGTAACCACCGAGTCGTTATATTCCCACTATAAATAAATATTATTATTCGGCACATGCTTCGCATAACACGCGCATAACGACATACCGTGTATTTGTATTTAGAGAACGTGGGCGAAACCACAAATGTTATCGACATATTCGAGCTATCGACATCTCCGCCATAACAATCAACGTTTTCATACTATTTTAATATTATATTATAGGCTATTGCACTAAAAACTATAACAAAACTTAGGGTATGGTCTATAAATGTTGTTAGTCCAGAAACCTGCGTGCTCTATTCTCATAAACAACGAAAACGCGGCGGCCGACTTTGTTTACAAAAGTGACACGTTCAGAATAAAACTAATTAAAGCTTACGTCGACATAAAAGACGCGTCGGTTTTAGAGCAATTAATTCATTGTAGGTACACATCGCAGTTGAAAGGTCAACTGAATAAAAATGCTGAATAGGATGAGCTCGGGTAGGCTTTGTTCTTACTTGATGAACACCCGTTTATTAATTCAGGACTTTAATGCTGAGTTGCGGTGCGCGGCCACTCAGTGCCTCACTCGCCTACAATTTTGTTATCATCACATAGGTACGTTCTTTATAATATGTTCAGGATTGATGATGCGCGAAGTTTTTATTGAATATAAATTTCAAAACGATCCTGAAGCAGTTAGCAGTTACGACGGGTTTAGGGAGTGTAGTAGGTACTATTTATGGTGTCTATCTTTTTGTTGTGAAAATATTTGTTTTCCTTCCCATTCAGGACAAAACCCGGTAGAAAAACCGACAAATTGTTACCTTTTTAAAAAGAAAAACAAGTTTGCAGGTCTTATGTCGAGAACTAATGTCGTGGATGACCTTTACTTATTATTTATACGAGGAAAACTTTTCTTAGAAAACCACTTTGTGATGCAACATTTCAAAATGTAGCAAATTATGCAGCTCGGTCCCAGGACTCTTGTATTCACACTTCACGTCCCACTAGCATCTTTAAACGCAGTACTTTAGGAATTATGCATGTATTTCTACTTAACGCGTCTTGTTTAGTGTTCCGACTACACTATAACGCATGCGTGGACATGCATACAGGCAGTCTCATTTAGAGCCAATTGTTTTACGAGCTGACAACGAACTATCGAATAATAAATAGCGTAGAGGGGCAATATAACGGGGTGATGTGACGTCATCGATCGCATCTCGTCCCCTATCAATTAGGATGGCGATATAAATCAAGATGAACTGGCGGCGTGTGCGGCGCGCTGGCCTGGCCGAATGCCCGCCCGGTCGGCCGCACGCGCTTCGAAGCCCTACGAATTAATGAACATGGAGGTCAGAAGAACCGACACTACCCGTTGTTCTGCGGAAATACCAATGCAACTGTAAAACATGTAATTCAGCTATGCTTTAAAGTACTTTTGAAATGCTTTCGCAAATTGGTATTGCTAGTCGGTCATCTTTATGACCAAACAAACTCTTATCCCCGAGGCCAATTTGTAATTGTTGTCTTATGTCAAAATAATTAAGACCGTAACCGAAACTGCGACCGAATTTAAGACCGCCCAACCCTATTTTGTGAATGTTATTTATTTATTTAATTAATGCTTTTCATACAAATATGATAGAAAGGCGGTCGCATTCTCTGCCAGACAACCTTAGGGTGATGCAGAGACAAAAACATGGTAGATGCACTAGTCATTATTATTAGATGAGTTTAATTCAATACAAATATACTTACATTATAATATATAGATAATTATGTGCACCGTCATTATCCCGTACGGAATAAAATTATTTTTCTTTTTATTTTTATTTGAAATGGATTCTGTGGCTGTACCTATGTAGCTTTGCGGTATCGAATCTAATGAAATTTCGATTGATCAAGTACGACTCAGAGCTACGTTTGACCAACCTCCAAGACATAAAGCGTTACCTATAAACATTATATTGCAAACATAATTTTGTCTATGAACACTTTTCTGTATCCATAAAACATATACAGCGTGTATTTTAGTACTAGTTTATAGCGGTATTGCACTTTAGCTATCTATTCAAATAATCATTCGACCGAGACGTAGGAGAGGAATATTCTCATTCATGTGATGATATGCAATCTCTATTAGACGTAAAACATTTCTAATGACAGCTGGTTCTTGGAATCCTATGCATCGCCAATAATGTTGGACGAATAGATTGACTAACATCGATTTTTACCCCTCGTGCAGGGAATGGCGTAGTTATTTAGTCGCCCCGACCAATACCGGTCCAATTCTGTTAAAAGCAATTCACGATTGATGCTCTGGTCGAATGCCATTAAATGCTTCGATATTGATTGCCGGCGAAATGAAACATATTTCAATATTCAGAGCAAACATGGAATAGGCGTCGTTCCGCAAGATTATAAATATACCGTCACAACTCTGAAGCAATATGCTAATTGCGCTCGTAATCTTTTGACTTGTGATCGGAATATTTTAAGTTACCTATACGTATCTCATGTGAATATTTCTAATCATAAACTTTTATCTGTTTTGTTGCAGTTGGTGTGCGAAGATGGTATTTCGGTGCGCAAAGCAGTTCTTCAAGACGTTAAGTTATATAGCGATGTAAATACCATATCAAGATCATAAATTACTTAATTTCCTACAAGTTATAAATATAACTTTACGCAATAAACCAATATGAATTTGAAGTTCATATCAATACTCTTGACATGGAATTTCATACTGATATCGGCAAGACGAGACTCGTATGAAGACGAAGAAACTTCCAGATCCAGAGAATTGCGGAATAGGGAAAACAATCGTAACAGAACAACGTTCAATGGAACACTAACTGATCTCCCTGAAAGAAGGAATCTGAGGCACAGGAACAGTTCCAGGTATCGCGGAGAAAGACGCAGATGGGACAGAGAACATGATATAAGAAGAGATAGACGGAAAGGAACTGACGGCCACTCATTAGAAGACAGCGTCAACAGGACCATAGAGCCGTACAGTTTGAAAAAAGATGAGAAGTCTCGGAAGACGGAAAAGCATTGGAATAGAAGTAGCATGGAGAAGTCGTGGAACTCCGCAAGGAGGCCGATCAACCAGAGTAAGGCTCAGGAAAGACCACATGTGCCAGTGAGAGAGAATTCCACTAGGTCAAAATTGAAGACAGCGAATAAATGGCAGAGTGGCGGTTATATTCCATACCCGCAACCACGGGAGAGGAAGCCAAATATAATTTTAGTGCTCACTGATGACCAGGACGTAGAGCTGGGGAGCTTGAATTTCATGCCGAGGACAATGAAGGCTATTAGGAGCGCCGGAGCGGAGTTCCGTCATGCGTACACTACCACGCCCATGTGTTGTCCGTCGAGGTAAAGTATTTTATTGCGTTCTTGTCTGTTTGCTTATTATAAGGACTTGTAATGATATAACAGCCGAATAACTAAGGCAATCGGACTAACGATCGAGTGACCGTGGGTTTAAACTCCGTTTAGTGAATCATTGACGTGCACATAATCTTTAAATAAATAATATAATCTTAAATTCATTAATTTCATAAGCTATGCTCTTCTTGAGGAAATAAATTTATCATAATCTAACTACTCACTAAGTTTAAAACATAATTCAACATTCAACTTATATATTTATAATATTGTGCTTTATATTTCCCACAACTATTTATTATCAGCAGTTCCGATAAAATCCATAAGCAATTCGGATCGCTATTGACGCCTTTCAGCGAATAACGACTTGGTTAAGTGCCATTAGAGTATAAATTACATAGATCCCGCACCATTATCGGTTGCACTGAAATTACTCGCCGCAATAGCGACTGACTGACAGTTTACAATTGCAACTAGGCCCAACGACTATATTACTAATTGGTAGCTAATGCGACTGCTTTCACGCCGTCTACTGCCATGTTTATAGTGAAGTCGGTTGGGAAAAGCTGTTATGTTCTTTGTCAATCGTTAGCGTTAGCTATAATCTTGGATACTTTACATTTAATGGTAATATTGCTATTTTTAATGCCTTCTTTTATCTATAATTTTTATTACATGTTATCTCATAACTATATCTTTTGAGAATTACTTAGCAACTTAACACGTTAAGTGCGAAGCGAGGCCTAAATCACCCCTGATGCAACTTCTCTGTGGTGCGGCAAGCAAAAAAGTGAATTTCTCTGTCGTGCGAATGGCATAGCTTTGGTTTGGTCCAGTGTAGGAAAGAGATAAATATATATTTGAGATCACTAATGGTTCCGGACTCGGTGGTGTACCTACCTTGGTACCGGATGTCTTAGGCCTCGTGCCGCACTGAATTAATATAATTTTAATGCAGTGCGGAACGAGGCTAAAACGTCCCATATCCCCCCTGACCTCGTACCGCACTCAACGCAAGCTTCCCGCGACCAGTGTTGTGCATCACGTCGATTTTTCGATCGATTTTTTTTCTATTCTGTGAACCGCATTAAGATTTTCATATACAAATAGAAAGATAAACCTTATGCATAAACCGTAATCCATTATTTTCCAATAATAAGTCTGTAATAGGTGCCTCTTAATGGTATAGAATGGAACGCTTCGTGCGCGAGTCCGACTCGCACTTGGCCGGTTTTTTTTTCTTTATGGCGCCTTCAAGCACAATTTAGATTATTTAAAAAAAAATGTATCCTTTGATAGCTTTGTGTTGTTTTGCCAGGTTTTGCCCTTAAAACGATCTAATGAGATATAATTGATCAAAATCGGTCAAGTCGTTGCGTAGTTAAGACAGTTTAAAAACGTCGATATTATTTTTCCCATCACTAATCGCAGCGAAAATTTGCCCTATTTCAGTGCGTTACGAGGTGTATAAGATCCCATATTTTGTTTTGCTAATAATTCCTAAACTAGCCATCAGATCCCGGGGCGACGGTGGATTAGGGTTCATCAATTCACTGTCTATATCAATAAGGACCAAAATTCTCATTTATCTTTGATTTCGCGCCAGAAAATGGATTTTAGTCTGTAAAAGGAGGTGGGGTCTAATAGACCGCGTGTCGCCCTAACGTCTGGTCACGGTACGGGCCGATTATACCTCGTGCCGCAGGAACGGAAAGTATGCAAAAATTGGTGCCGCAGCTAACGTGTTAAATAAGTCGATTATACAATAAAAGCCGATGATGACTGACGACATTAGACTTTTCTACTGACTATTCCCTCCAGATTACTAAAGCCTAAATGAACGGCGTTATAATACTGACAATTTATGTTTCATAGCAGCCCTTTAACTGTCTGTTCTTCTTCCTCAGGAGTTCGTTGCTGACCGGTGTGTATGTACACAATCACAATGTGTACACGAACAACGACAACTGCTCGTCTCCGATGTGGCAGGCCACGCATGAGACCAACACCTTCGCCACCTATCTGTCGAATGCTGGATATCGTACTGGTGAGTCACAAAGTTTTTATACTACCATTTAGAGACTACACTACATAAACAAATGATTTTTAATCGATAACTGAGCTCTAGACTTTGCTGGACAAAGGCAAGCTATCAAAAAGTTCCGTTGGCTGCTTGTGCATGTGCATATCTCAATGCCATAGATATTGTTGTTTCCCATAGAAAGTTACTTGGTCTTGAAATGCTGGGCCTATGAGAAGTATTGAGGTGCCTCATATATACATATAGTCAACGATCTATTAGTCACAAGAAAATTGTGCGACAGCAAACAAATGCAAACCAATTTGCATTTCTAAGTTTTTATTGACAAAATAAGTGATTCGGTTTTTAAATATTATGTAATATAAACATCTGCTTCTCAATTTGCGTCTAATGACGACAGTCTTGCGTAAAGGTAAAATGCCACGTCAGTCAAACTATGATTTACTAAGAATTTACCAGTTGGTGGGATTGCACCGGCCCTAATAACGACCACTTCAGAGTCTGCGAGTGTTCAAGAGGGTATAATTGATGATAATTAGCACCATTCATCATCCGCTTGCCATCACTAAACATTTTGTAAATGTTATTCCGGTGTGAAACTGAGACCTCGTGAAGAATTTATGGAATGGGGTTTATTGAATATTTCTAGAATGAGAAATTATTTTATACTAAAAATATTAAACTAGGTAATCTAGGTTATGCAATTCTTTATAATTTAAAAATGGAAATTTTTGATAATGGCGTTTTAATGGACATCTATACTAATAATAATTATAAAGAGAAAAGATTCGTGTTTTTGTTTGTAATGAATAAACTCAAAAACCACAGGACAGATTAAAAAAAAAAATTACCAGTAGAATGCTATATTATCACTGAGAAACATAGGATCCACTTTTTTTTAATAGCGGTCCCTACGGGTACTACAATAATGATACTGAATGATCATGCTTCTGTGCTTATCTGATGATTACAGTCCTTGGATTGGAACAGCATTAGATCACTTGAAATGTGAAACTATTGACAGAAAAGAATCGAGTATTTTTGCTTTTTACACAAATATAAAATATTGCCAAGATCTGTGAAAAAGTGTACCTATAAACATTGATATTATATCTAAAACTTAGCCATGTCTTTACCATAATGTCACTAGAGATCAGTTTGATCGCAGGAAAAACTAGATGATCCAAATTACTCTAAATACCACGACTTGCAGTCTGAAATATCGTTGGCGCTGGCACATGCACGGTGCAATTTATCTGGCGCTTTTGAAATCGAAACGATAGATTGCAAGGCATACTGCAGGCTCTATAGAATGGGAACTAGCGTTATTAACTCAGCACTTTCAGACACTTCCAGTTAATACACTTGAATGTCCTTGTTTATACGTATAATTCCATTCCGAGAACTCTTTTCTATTCAGTACGAAGTGTTGATATTATAGCCCATAGCTTTTTGCCGACGTATACGATGATCGACGGTACGTCTGGCAGTGGAGTTGTTTTATTATGTAGAGTACAAGCCATAGTAACTCGACACCCGACCACCTGGGAATGCACTTCGTCTAGATACTTATAATGTACTTTCGAAGAACAAAGTTTTATGTGAATTCTCTAATGTATTAATGTATACAGTGAGGTCGGTTAAAAGGCTTTATTTTATTAGTGTTATAAAATGTTATGTTTAAGCATCTATTAGAAGCTTTTATTCGAGAAAAGATATTAAGCTCGAGTGAAGTTCGATCAATAATGTCCGATGTAGATAAAGATATTTGCACAGAAGAATTCTCACAGTAGTTCGTTATCTATTCAAATCATCAATGAACTTAATATTTTGTTTGACACTGATCTTAACAAGAAACCTATTCATTAGATTTAGAGATAATAACATTTAAATGAGCTGTGAAAGATTGCTGAGCTGATATGATAATTTAAAAATGACTACATCTTTTTTTTAAACATTTTATGCAAACTAAGATTTTTTACCATAAATTAGATATTATTTTAATATCCGAAGCGATAAATCCGAAGCGATAAAGCGATAGTGAATTATAATCCGATTTTTTTGGTTTTAGGATCGCGACTTTGCGAACTTTATTCTTATTAACGTCAAAAATAGGCTGTACGGTTAACATAAATAGATGTGAATGGAAAAGAATGAATGAATGAGTTACTTAATTTAATTCCGTGGTGTAGAATAACTGCCAGATTAAGGTGGATTCTGCACAAATTTAACAACCCTGTTATTGATTTGATTTTGTTTGTTCCTTTTATTCAGTTTGTTGAATTTTGCTTCGTTTTGGACAATACTTGTAAAGTACCTTTTAGTTGTAAAATAGTTTATATACATCATACAAAACTACAATGTTATCTTTAATTTAATATATTTATGTTGTTGTTTGTTTAATAATTGTAAAAATATTTTATTTTTTTATTTAATCTGTAAGTATCCATTTTGTACTTAACAGTTAAAATTTGAATAAAAGTGATTTAAAAATTAAACTAAAACATAAATAATTTCACTAATGAATGGTTTTGAGTGATTTAATGATAACAAGTTGAGGAAATTATTATGTTGACTCTACGAAAATTTTCGCATTCTGTATCTGTAACTTTATATCGATCTTCGCATCTGACAGTCCTAAACCTAATAGCAAAAAAATCGGACTATAAAACCTAAAACTTTCTTTCTCATTCTGATAACAGGCCCGTCCCCAGCAGTGGGATAGTAACAATAATATTATGCAAAATTATTTTGAAATGCTTTTAATTAATTAATTAAATAATTTTTTTCATGAGGAAGAAGAATTACGTCAAGAATAATGTACTATAATTTAGTAAAAAGAAGTCGTTTTTGCGAACAAGCTCTGTTAAATTAACATTGAATTCCTTTCAAATTTCTATCCCCTTTCACCCCTGCATTCCGGTTCCTCCCATACTATGGTTCTTTATCGTGAAATATAGGTAATATTTTTAAATTACATTTTGCACCCGAACTTATTTCTCGTAAATACTTAGTTGGAGAGGCGGCTTCGTTCGTCTATATGAAGACGTAATGCCGTTGCGCGTCGGTAATGCCTGAGGAGCGATGAACGCTTATCCGCCAGATACGCTGCCGTGATGCAATAAGGTCAGGAATGCCGACTGACTCACTCTCATATGAACTTGTAACTTGCACAATTTCTTTAATATTAAACCAAATGACATCGAAAGAGTATTCATATTGAGTGCCCAAAGTGTATGCATTAGCTGTAGCTTTGGCAGGTACCTACTCTAAACGTGAGAGACAAAATAACGAATGAAAACTAGATAGTTGCAACTTTATGAAGTCCAATAATTGGTAACCTGGG
Organism: Allophyes oxyacanthae; assembly: GCA_932294325.1. Taxonomy (NCBI): domain Eukaryota; kingdom Metazoa; phylum Arthropoda; class Insecta; order Lepidoptera; family Noctuidae; genus Allophyes; species Allophyes oxyacanthae. The sequence continues at coordinate 7,478,710 of OW028611.1, forward strand.
ACTTTATTTAAAATTGGACCGTGGATAATAAATGCTTATGATAAGTGTTCTAGAGACATTTATCAATTGACCTTAAAAAAGTTATTAAAACAAGTTGTAGTCGGGGGCATGTTTTACGGCGTTCGTAAATCCTAGATTCCTCCGACTGCCATCGATGCCAACTGCATGTTTACAATTTTTGTTAAAGGGAATTTTTTGTTTTTTTCTTTTCATCTTGTTTCATCTTTTCAGTTCGTTTTTTTGCAGTTGTATGTTTTTATTTTTTATTATTTTAATAATTTATTTTATTTGAAACTTTTTAGTTTTATTGATCAAGTTACCTAGTTATTTCAAAAATTTTGTGGGTTATATTTTTGGAATGGTCTCCTCTAGCCATTTACTATGGCGTGTAAAGATTATTTATTCGTTACATTTGGTCCCTACTTAATGGCCTCTAAAATCCACCACGTTGTTAATTTCCTAATCGTTTATTCAGTGTCGTTCAGTCTCTAGGAAAGATAGACACAGACATACATAGGTACATATCAACCAAAAACATTACCCTCCTTTATGGTTCCGCCGCAGTCGGGTAATACCTAATATCTGACATAAGGCGTTTGAGTCATTATACTTATTAAGTAACAATAAAAATCCGTATTGATACCTACCAGTGTCAATCGAGTTACAGAAATACCTGGAATTATTATTGCAACAAGGCGATGTATCATTTAGTACAATGATGTTGAAAGAAATAACGCAAACCCGTGTTAGATCACAGAATGGAAAATGTTCATGTTAGTTGGTATTGATTTTTTTGGATATAACATCAACAAAGAACCGATAATAGTCCACTGCTGAATATAGGCATCGTCTAATGGGCAAGCCGGTTGAGCACCTCCGGCACCGGTGACGCAGCTGCTCTTAATAGGTATAATGTAAATACACACTCTTTTAATTCAAACAATGATAATTAAATTGAGAATTGAGATCAGTACCTCTACCATGAGTTTTCCGTGCCGTCTAACGTTCATGTTCACATGCAATATATGTATAGTGACTTTAGTTCACTATTTATACCGCTAGAGGCGCTGAAAAAATTCCCATACAAATATTGCATGTGAACGTGAACGTTAGACGGCACGGAAAACTCATGGTAGAGGTACAGTACGTAATTAATGTAAAAACACTAATGTAAACATGATCATATTTATTATGTATTAATTGTATGTCAAAAGAATATTTCTAATACTATGGATACTTTTTACAAACAGCCGGCGCGGCGGGGCGGCGCGGCGTGGTGGTTTGTTCACATACACGGCAAATTATTTTTAAACGGAGTTTACGTAGGTACCTAATCACTTTTGAAATCCCTGTCTCATATAAATTGTAATTTAATTGATCTATTACCAGGAAGGATTAGTAAGATAAACACAGGCAGAGCTAGGTGTTTGAAATATGTGCCACTTTCTATTTGTGATCAAATTAATGAGCGCGGCGTGGTCGCACAAACGTTTATTTCTGTACTACGAGTGCATAAATGTGTTATTATATATCTATAAATATATACTGTGCAATAGTGCATACTTGTGTATCGTCGTTGACAATCCCATACTGCGTATCTAATATTGTAAAATACCGCATAGTTATGTACCTACTAAAAAGACAAAATTAAATTTTCGCGTCTATTATAATTTCCATGCACAATCAGCTATCTACAATAGACGCGTAAAACTGAATTTTGACGATTTTAGTACCTACATAATTATACGCGGTATTTAATAATGCTAGTTACGCGGCATGGGACTATCAACGATGATATATGTTGTGTTTGCACATATAAAATAGTCGCATACTCGCTTTTAGTTTTATACGTCGGATATTTGGTGCATTCTACTAATAAGGTACGTTCGTTAAATGTTTTCTGCGAAAATAGTCCAGTGGGTACTAGTTTCACAATCAGATTTAACTCGTTGCACAATTTCGTTTCTTTTTTCAAGCAAATGATGTTTCGGACAATTTAATTAGAGCAAAATATCCTAAAGAAATATTTTACAGACTTTTCTTTTGGATAAGGTGTTAAGACAAATGGAAAATTTACTTAACGACGCACTTGTATCAAATAAAGTGGGGGAACGGGTGTGCCTGAATGTATAATTAAAAATGTAACACAAATAGAATCAACGACCATAATCAAGATGACTTCATCTCTGTAATTAATTCAAAGTCATATTTTGAATTACAAATTATGCAGGAATATTATTTTAAGGTCGGTATTGTTTACGAAGGGGGGTCATATCTACATAGCTACTGCGCAGATTAGTCTAATCAGCGAGTCCGTCCTTGGATGGGTGACCGTTTCTTCAAAATCGAGACGCTTCCGTGCCTCGGAAAGCACGTAAAACAATTGATGCCGGGGGTTAACCGCGTCACTAAAATGGTAATGAACATCGACTCTGGTAATAAACTTTACGATCGTGAGAGCCACAACTTGGAGCTACCTTGCAAAAAAATAGGTACCGATCATGAAGATGGGAGTCACAATTATTTAACAGCATAATCGGTAAAAAAATTGCAAGGTAGCTCGAAGCTTAAGTCTCTCACGATCGTATTGAAGTATATTACCAGAATTGATGTTCATTACCATTCTAGTTACGCGGTAGAGTCGCTGGTTAGCATACGAATATCTTTGACAATCGTTATGGGAGTCAGCAGCCCAAAAAGTCTCTTAGGGTATCAGCGTGTCCCAGTAACTTGGTGGCGGTGGTCAGATGGCAGTCGCTTTGTGTACAAAATACTGATATTCAGCCGCATCTGATTAGACTGGGAGCCGACCCCATCATTGTTGGAGAAGGTTCTACAGATGGTGGTAGATGATGATATTGTTTATTATGCTACAGTAGTATGTTTTCTGCAGATCACAGGATCTTCTTCATGCTGGTATTTTCCTGGCTTATTAATCGGAGGGACTGCTAGGAAAAGATATTATGACTATTAGGCAGCTGTTCCATAAAAATAATTCAATTAGGTAATATTCCTCGACTAATGTATGGAACAACAGAATTGTTTATTGCGATTACATTTTTATTCCCATAGTTGTTCATAATGTTGAGTACAATAACCACTTAAAGAAGGTGTCTTTTTTAAATATACAAGGTGTATATTTAAATTGAAGACACTTAGCCACGATTTCAACGCTAGACAAAATCGCGGAAGCACCTAGTTGCGCTGCAGTACAAAACATCTAAATAGATTCGAACCGTCCTTATCTCCTACTTAACATGGAACATAAATCAATAGCACACTGCAGTGGACAGCCACAATTTGTACACTGCACTATGCATCTTCTAAGATTTGTTCTAAATATCATATCTTATGCGGCGTGGGCGCACGTGGGTCGCCGGACGTCGTCCATTTGATCGCATCACTCGCAGTTCGTACGAATAAATGTAGATGGAAGTGTCCTTGCCGGTATTTGGGGAGACTGATCGGCCGAGCTATCTCCATCCGCCTAACATGCCTCAGATTTGTCGAGATTCCGATATTCGTCTTGACCTACGTCTGCAAAATTCATTTGTTTTTCGGTCGAATACACTTAAACATTTATACAACGTTGATAGAGAGCAGAAAAACAAAACTGTTTACACAATATGGTCGAGCTTTCTAGTAGATTCAGCGATTGCATCATTTTCAAATGAACGCGTATTGTTGGTATCATTTATCAAATGTTAAACTGTTGCTAACATTTATCTCAGTTGCGGGGAAGGTATTGTTAATTGCAAGTGACATCGAATAAACGATATTCTATGTCAAGCTTGTACACAATGATATTCAAATTGTATAAACGCAGGTGCTATCTTGAGTGTTTAACATGTGCTCAAGAATGCGCACTTTGCGCACATTCCTAGCGTTATGTTCATAGAAGTGCCTTTTAGGACACAAAGCACGCGTCGGCACTTTATCACTGTTCTATAATTCTGTTAAGAATCCATTTGGTTTGTAAATTTATGCTTCAAACGAGGTATCATAAATTCGCCCCTTACTTTCCCTTCCGGCCGGTTCGTAGGCGCAGGGTACACCCACGAGTGGCACCGCCTTGGCATGACACACAACGTGTGCTAGTGGTACAGCCTAATCACTTATATTGCCTCTTCCGTCCAGATATGAAAGTTGAGAAGTGTGGGAGTGCAAATTGTGGCTGATTGGTCGGCCACTCTTTTTACTAGTATTAATTTTCCTGTTGGTCAACTATGGCTTCCGTCTCAATTTAGTCAAAGTGTACAATAATTGCATGCTTGGAAATATTTCAAGTTTCCTAAGAAAATGATAATCTGCTGTTAAAAGTGCTTTCCCCTCTTTTCACACCACATATAGTTCCGAAATTAACAAATTATAGCACTGGCTCCAATACAAAACATTTTTTAAAGGGATAAACAATCAATCTATGTATAAAATTTTGCAGAAGGTAAGAGAAATGAAATATAAAAAAATCCGAGCTGCGCCGTTACCATCAAAAGGACACTAACGTTTAATGGAATGCGCTGAGCTCACTGCCAACTGTTTAATGAATACAGAGCTTAGCAGCTGCAACTAACGCCCAGTTGTTGAAACTTCTCATCTCTGGCGCAAATCCTTGATTGAACTTAGCTGTTACTTGCTAATTCAAATGAGTACTTACTCACATAAAAGATTCGTTTAGCTAACAAGCGAATTGCGCTGGTTTCTATTAGCAGCAGGTGTCAAAGATAATTAATAAATGTCTCGTTTTTGGTGTAACTTAAATTGATCGAAACCGTTTTAAATCCAGATGCAGGTCTTTTTATTTAGGGATGGAATGTGTATATAAACGAGAGCAAACAAAACGTGACCGCCTATACATTATCCAGTCCCGTGTGAGATAAATGTATTGGTAGATCGTGCTAGGCCCTGGAGTATACTACTACTAGAATATTAAGACGAGCTGGGCGAGCGAAACTGCACCACCTATCTAAGAATTCTCCAATCTCGATAACTTGAATTACCTACTGTAGTCTGCTCGCAATACACAGATGTAATGCGACCAAGAATAACGTTTTATTGTATGGAATGATGGATCTCTAAAACATTGTTCGTTAAAGTGTACAAACCATAGACTTATTATATTACTGGTACAAACATTTACTGTGTGCAGTATCCGTTGAATGTATCCCATTGTGCAATTGTTAGCGCCTTCTTCACGTAACTGCTCATTTAATTACCGTCTACACAAGTTGGTTTTTAATCGGCAGAGCTGCAACAAAGTAGGTAGGTTCTACAAAGTTAAACACAATAATGAATAAAGTGAGGTTTTATTATAAAAGCCTGCAGGGCAACGTGCTGCTTCAGAGCGCGTTATATCCTATTGTGTTACTTTGGATGTAGAAATTGCTAAGACCGAGCCGTGTTTAGCTGATTATCCAACCAAATTAGTTTATTCAAGACCAAACTCGCTTGCTTACATGAAATCTGATAGCAAATATTTGAGGAATTTTCGTTTAGAAATAATATGTTTTTTCAGTGTTTCAAATTCAAATGCTTATACAAATTCTTTCCTGGTTACTTATCTTTATTTAGCTATTTTAGTTTTCTATCTCTTATCGGAAAACTAAGTATTGTGATTCCTTTGATTCCTCCCTAAAGTTTTTTGATTTACTCTGTGAATGGACTTAAGCCTGTCTGTAACTGACTGTAAGTCCTTCATGGTACATACTATGTTGAGGTTTTCATTTTAATCAGAGCATCTGACATACCTTACTTTGGATAAACTGCAGTAGGTATTTGGAAGCCATAAAATTGACTGCGTACACAAGTAGGCCGCTGCAAACAAAACTTGGTAAAATGGGGTATCATTATCGATCCATCCGAAAGTCAGTGCGAGTGCAGTTTCGAACAGACAATGCCACATTTACTCCAATGCCCCAAGTGCTCGTATAACTGCACCATGGAAGACCTCAACCTCGTCACAGACAATGCTAGGCGTAGGACAAGTACTTGGCTAAAACGATTTAGGGCCATGTTCTCCGACAGTATAACAGATGTTTAAAATGAAATCGGCAGATTAACCATACAAAAATGCATGTTTTAACGGTTCATTTTGCTCTAATCGTTTGTTATGTTGTCGGTGAACTTGGGCCTCAGTCTAATAAAACCATTGACATGAAACGAAGAAGAATTATTGACGTAAACTTTTAAAATGTAATGGACATACAACACGTGATACTATTATCAGTGAAGTTTCCAGAGCCAGTCATGTAGATATCAACACTTAACAAGATGCGAGTAATAACGCTTGAACAAAGTACATTAGCGACCGAGTGTAGTAGATTCAAGGCTTCCAATAGAACTTTGTACCGCCTTGGAGCCATTAATGGGTTAATGTAGCTGTCCCAATATAATTATTACCAATACACATACAATTTTATGACTAGGATGGGACGGTAGAGCTCTAAAAGTCAGGTTAATATAAGCTTTAAGAGCTTCTGCGTAATACATTAACGTCAATAGTCTAATATATATGAATTGCAATCATTATCCATGTTATTTAGATTAAGATAACACTAAATTAAGTTTAATAGTATTTCTTACTGGGTTATATTGATTTTAGGTTTAATGACGGAATGTGGAGGAGCCTTGTTTTCTTCACGCAAGCTTTGAAGGTTTATTATTCCTCATTTTTGTAAATGTGCCTTATTTTATCCGTCAAGTTCACGCCCAATATAGATTCCATCACCATTAGTTTGAATTTGTTTTATATCTATCGCCGCCATCATTAATTCTTTTCACACAGCCATATTGATGGAATAGAGCCAATAAATAATAGCTATAAATAGTGTATTAGCGAGTGTGCGTGGATGCGTGGGCGCAGCGCCGCACTGTCTAGGCAACCTGCGGAACATCAGCTAGTTTTACAACCTACCGATAACGAATGGGAAACGAAATACATGGTAATAACGTATTATGGGTGCGATTAACGGTTTGCTGTTTTGTTAGCGGATATTTCTTTTAAATTCCCTCGTGATTTTCTTCGCGTCATATATGCCTCTCAATTTTCTGCCAGCTTGGTGGAATAAAAGGAGCTTTCAGTTTTCCGTTACTATGGTCTTCTTCTACTTTTATTGATTATGACTTATGTTAGACATTTCTCCTTCTTCCTCATTTCAACTCTTACACGTTGCCTGTTCTTCTATCTAAATCCTATATGGCCAGTTCATTGACTCCAATATTGTTTGACTACAATAAACATTGTTGACATGAAAACTGTCTATTCAAAGACCAAGGTCCATAATTTAGATAAGAGTAGGTGAAGCTGGATTTAAGTAATATCTTGTTAAATTGTGGACTTGAATAAAATCATTCCCATCAAACCACTTCAGTTGCGTTATATGTTTACTGAAGTCCATCGAAGCTGGTTTGCCTGTCCTATTAGGTTTCGCCGATTGAATTATCATAGCTACAACACATTTTGTGGAATATTTACCGGTTGTTGTAACAAGATATGTTATAGTGTGTGTGCTTACATAGTTTATGCTCTTGAAGTAAACTGCTTCGAGCGCTTGGTAAATGTATTCGAAGCCGCTTATATCAAGCAGTTTGAAATAGATTGCACTTCTAGCTCTTTGTATCTCTACACTAATCTGACAGTGAAATAAAACTCTTGAAAGGTAAGTGGTATCTTGGAAGACGTTGGAAGGAAGGTTGAAGTACTACTGCTAAAGGTACCTATTTCAATAAATTATTCAACAGCGGCACTTATTGGAACTTAATTATGGATACCTAACTGAATGATTTTATTTATTCTGCCTTGGGTCCTTATCTCACCGTCTACAACTATCAAAGTGTATTATTCTTCTATTTGAACTTATTATACGTTAACACGTGGATTAGCACACAATGCAATGAAGTAAATGAATGCCGAGCCTAGTTGCGGGTTGTCGATGGCCGGCGGCCGCGATAAAATGGCTAGTTTGCGGCCGGCGGGCGCGCCGCTCCGTCTGCTAGCTCCAAGCAAGTACCTTGGCATCGTAGCACTGGTAGGGCTGTGTTATCTTGCGACAACTGTGCTTGCCAAAACAGGGATACGTTTTTGGAACGTCATTAGTATAATTAATGAAACATAGTCATTAAAATTTGGCATCAACTACCTTCCTTCTCGAGGGCTATTCGATTTAAATCAGAGGAATTCTTCCTTCATTTTACTTCAAACGGAAGTTCTACTTCTGTTTTAAAACGTTGATCCACCGTCGCATTGTCCCGTGGATGCGTTTAGAGGCACAAATCGCTCACGCAAACACGTACATAGTAGACCGTTTTTTAAATAAGTAGGTACTTAAGATTGATTGATTAAACTATCTACATTGTCTCACTTCTGAATATTGAGTTGACTATTTAGTCTTTAAAGAAACAAATACTTTCGGTCTTATTACAGAACAAGGTTTAGACCAAGTCTAAGGTAAAACTCAGGTTTAGGCTCTGGTTTTAGAAAATTGTTATTACAAAACATAGTTTAACGAAAAATCTCGGTTTTATCTCTGGTCTAAGCTAAACCACGCCTCCCCCTAGTTTTGCCGTGGTTTAAGTGACGTGATCTACCTACGTTTCGTTTTCTTGAATACATTAAATGCCTAAAAATCCTAGTGATTATAATAAATATTCTTTTTGGTATCGTAACACTTCTAAAAGCTTTTTAATCGCACTCTTTGTAGTCAAAACAAACTTAATATTATCTTACTTATTTACTTTCATCATAATCTAATGATCCAAATCGTGTAAGGTACAATTTATTTAAAGTCATCCTTATAAAATCTGCACGAAACGAAACATTTCTACGAGGATGTGACTTTGGTGTATTTATCTGTGGCATTTTGGAGTGAATGAGTGAATGATAAACTAATACTCGACGGTGATTGGTCCGAGCTCGGTCTAAACTATGGTTTTAGTAGACCTCGGAAAAAACTGATTTTGTATTATAGTCGGATTTAAACCAAGGTCTTAATTTGACACCTGGTCTTGTTAGACCTGGCCTAAACTCAGGTTTAACACATATTTTGTAATGAACTTGAGTTTAGACCAGGTATCAAACTAAGACGTTGGTTTAAATCCGACATTATTTTATGTATGGCGATTTTAACTTACAATAGATTATGTTACGGTACCAAAAGAATATTATAATATATCGACAGTATGCTGACAATACCTTCTAGCTAACATTTTTATCGAAATATTGTTTGGAACGCCGCGCCCGCCATCTGAATATTTATAATACGTGCTAACAGATGGCGCTAAAATAAATATTTGGATAAAAATGTTAGTTAGAAGGTATTGTCAGCATACGGTTGATATATTTTTTATTATATTTATGGTTTATTCGTCATCTTTATTGTATTCAGGAAATGCAGAAAATCGTTTCAGTAAAAAAAATCTTATAAATTCTACATCAAACCTAGTAGTAGGTCGAAGTCGCATCTCAAATTCAGTTTAAAAAAAACAACATAAAAAAATTGCGGGGCTTTTAGTTAATTGTCTTTTTACATAAAATGGAAAACCAAAAGTAAAGGAGTGATACCCTGCAGTCCGAATTGCGCTAAAAGTGATAATATTGCGAATCCGACCAAAGTCACAATTAATAATATTATTCAATAGCCCTTATTATTTTGTGACTATTAAATTTGGTCGTATTTGCGATATTATTACTTTTATCGTAATTCGGACCGGGATAATGTCACTTAAACCACGGCAAAACCAGGGGGAGGCCTGGTTTATCTTAGACCCGAGATAAAACTGAGTTTTTTCGTTAAACTTTGTTTTGTAATAACAATTTTCTAAAACCAGAGCCTAAACCTGAGTTTTTCCTCAGATTTGTATTGAAAGATTTAAACCAAGGTCTTAATTTGACACCTGGTCTTGTTAGACCTGGCCTAAACTCAGGTTTAACACATCTTTTGTAATGAGACCGTTTATGTTTGTACTTTATCGCTAGTCAGTGTACCTACAAAATAAGTAAATATTATTGCACTATGACATTACTCGATCTTAGAATGTTGTATTTAATTGCAACTACGATAAAATGCGTCCGACATATACCTACTCCGCGTCCTGTCTTTTGATAAATTTTCCAGTTATTGTACTTAATTACTCATTCCTCTCATGCTAATTCTAAATTATTTAATCTATGGAGCTGTAAATACCGACAGACTTTACAAGCCTGCGGACTGCGGTCATAAACTGCTAATGCACACACATGTTATTAAACTTTTGAGAATATAGCTGGTAGCTGGTAGGTGTCTACCTATTATAAGTTTACAAAAGTCGAACTTCCGTTCAAGCAAAACAATTTAGAAATGCGCTCGAAAAGACAGCTAGGTAGGTATTTATATAATACTCGTACAGTCGTCATAGTTATGTTCTTAAGGCTTATTAGACCGACTTATCACCCATCACAGTCCACTGCTGAACTTAAGCTTCTCCCGAAAAAGAACATTGGCTGTAGTCACCACATTGGACAAGTAACCACTTCAATCCCCCGCTTTGTACCTACTGCGACTTACATAAAATCAATAACGAATCAATATCTGTACTATATTAATACTATTTATTTACTAATATTTATGTATAATAATATTATAAAGAGGTAGGTATGTTTATTTATTTATATTTATTTCTAAGACACTTTACACAATTTACATTCTGGTTTTAGCCTCACAACGAAAACCTCTCAGGGTTTATCTGTGTGCGGCGAGCCGTTCAAATATTTTTTACAAAAATGTTACATACTGCAATGAAAATAAATTTAAAATGATAATAATAATTTGTGGGTACATTATTAGTACATACATACATTAGGAGACATTTTGTGTAAGGAAGCGCTTTAATTTAATAATGTGTGTTTTATAATGTGTTTGATTGTTTGTATGTAGGGGGTAATCTCTGGAACTACTGAACCGATCCTAAAAAATATTTCACTAATAGAAAACTCCACCAGGATCTGAGTGATATAATCTATAATTTATTAAAATAAAACGCGCGAGTGAAACCGCGGGTAGCAGCTAGTATTATATATTTTTATTAATTTATTTTATTATAATATTATTCAAACGTTTTCCCTGAAATATTTAAAATTTGAATAATTTAAAAAGAAAATTTGTTTTTGTTTGTCCTTCAACCCTTCCCTTTCCCCTTAACTGAAACAAAACGAACAGACATCAAGACTTCTGAATAACTTACAGTAGGTATCCATCTAACATCAAGCCTAAATAATTTAGCATTGTTTATTACTCGTTATTTCGGCGAATGATGATAACATCCCTAACGGTGTGTGCTAGTGGGAGCTTCTCAATGCACGGCGGTGACCTCGTTGTGGTCTCGTTCTACCGGTGCAGCGGTGTACGTTACCAAGTGTTGGCTATACACCTCTAGGTATATATATACTGTGCCTCTAGTTTATCACTTTACGACCTCTTAGGACCATGTTCACTGACATAATAATAGGCATTTAAATAAAAACAGCTGTTTACCAATATTAATCTTTATGTTTAACGGGTCAGACGTCTGTTATTTTGTCGGTGACAGCCCTTAATAGCGTCCCGGATGTCGTCTGTATTTTCATAGTACGCAAAATCAAGGTATAATTTAAAAAATTAGGTATAGCATTTAAGAGATTTTTTATTTTTTACTATTTCAATATGCTTTTATGTTTTATTGTTCAATGTGTTGTGTCAAATTATTTTTTTCTCTTTAGTGTTCCGTACCCAAAGGGTAAAACGGGACCCTATTACTAAGACTCCGCTGTCCGTCTGTCACCAGGCTGTATCTCATGAACCGTGATATTTAGACAGTTGAAATTTTCACAAATGATGTATTTCTGTTGCCGCTATAACAGCAAATACTAAACTAACTGAATAAAATAAATATTTAAGGAGGTACCCATACAACAAACATGACTTTTTTTGCCTTTTTTATAGATAATGGTACGGAACCCTTCGTGCGCGAGTCCGACTCGCACTTAGCCGTTTTTTTAATACTCGCTTGAATAATGACTGTGAAACTGTGAAAAAATTAAATGAAAATGCCAATAGAGTCATGGCCGCTTATAAATAGTGGCATTCTCTTTCAAATTTGATAACAACGCTTTTTTATGTTAACTGTACCAAATAATAGTATCCGGTGTTGACTTGCCTGGGAAACGCAGCTTATGAATGGTAGAGTGGCCATAGGTATCTTGCGGTTATGGTCATTGTGTGTGTACATGTGGCTGTAAATCCGAGAAATTCTTATCTGTGCCATGACTATCTTATTTACTATCTGACAACCATTAATTGGCTGCGATGAGCGAGCCTCTCTAATTGCTGAGAATTAAGAATGTTGTTAACGTGTTTACATATTTACTTGAATGTAATTTTACTTGGAAATGTGTCATAATATAATCAAGGCAAATACGGTGAAAATCCCGTACGGAACTTATGACAACCCTGTATAAGAATAAGATAATGTAAGGTGCAACATTTGGTACATTTGTACATTTTTTTTGGTACATTTGGGTCAGGAAATTCAATAAATTTCCCGATTTGTTATATTTTCCCCTAAATTAACATTAAGTGATATAAGTTTGATGTACTGTAGGTAGATACTTAAATGACACATACATATAAATTCAAATGATTGTTGTTTGTTAGTAGTAGTAGTAGTAGATTTTAAAGGCAACTTTAAAATTTACTACTACTACTACTAACTTTAAAATAATAATAAGTATTCATGTTATGTATGCTAAAGTCGCAAAGTATACTACTTTACACCATTCTTTCTAAATATTTCGAAGATATCAAAAATTACTATCTTGTATATTATTTGCGCTAATAACCAAATTACTTCCCAAACATTTCACTTCAATAATTTATACATACGCAAATGGCATAAAATTGAAAAAAAATATATTGATTTTCCCACCACAAGCTGTAGCTTATGGATAAGGATGGCTTTCGAACCAAACTCTATTAAAGCGATATCCGGTTAGCCACGAAACACTTCGCAGACGCGACACTGTAGTGTAACTAATTGGTAACGAAGGCTGACTGTTTAAAATTAGTATTGAAGCGAATCGCCTCTGAATACCTATTGAGTACACTTATTGAGATGTTAAAAGGTCGTGCATCGTGCTCGCGTGCATACGTTCAACTAAAATGTTGTTTGCATTTAAGTGAGTAACTTTCTCGCCATTGCAGCAGCACGGAGGGAAAGCTGTGTGAACAACCGCTAATTATCCGTGCTTAGGGCAGGCCCTCGGCTGCCAACAACGATTATCATCTCTTGACATTACCAGCGTGGGAGTGCATGACCTTTGTGCCATGTCTTGTTTTATAATATATTAACCAAGAATATGTACTGCCACGTCCCATATCTTTAAATTGATAATGTCTAGGTGTGTTTGGATGTGAATCTTTACGTATATTTGTAAGGTAAAGCTCATAAAAGCTTAGAAGTAAAAAATTGTCAGGACATAGGTACATAACGTGCGACACCCATGAAGTTTAATGACGTCAGTCTTAATAAATTTTGTATAAAAGATAATATACAACAATGTCGTTTGGAATAGAATAGATTTTTATAAACCAAATACAGGCACCATGAAATGTCGAGACTCTATGTGCGCAGTTCCAAATAGTAGGTCCTATTGAGAAGAACCGGCATGAAATTCAATGGAAAATCTTTTAAAATAATAGATTACAATCTTGATTACTATAAAGATGTGTAAAGCTGCGAGAATAATGTAATTTAATTATTTATTTCCCGTGTTCTATTGTTGAATGTTGTACTTATACGAGGGCGGTTTGATAAATCCATGACTCCTTTTAATTCTGTACACTTAGTCCAACGACGTTCCAACTTCATTATCCCATCAAAAAAATTTTTTTCGCAAACCTTGAAAAATAGACCTTAGTTTCAGCTATGATCTTCTCTTTTGATGAAAATCTTTGCCTGCCAAGCCATTTCTTCATGTTTGGAAAGAGGAAGAAGTCACAGGGGGCTAAATCTGGCTAATACGGAGGGTGTGGCAGTAATTCGTATCGTAATTCGACAAGTTTTGATGTCGCGATTGCAGACGAGTGGACCGGCAGCCTGATTACGGACGCACCTGACAGTTTGCGACAGGCGTAAATTGTACAATCGCTGCTGTCAAACATCATTTTTTGTATTGTACGTAATACCAAAATGATGTTTGACAGCAACAATTGTACAATTTACGCCTGTCGCAAACTGTCAGGTGCGTCCGTAATCAGGCTGCGGAGCAGTGTCCTGATGAAACAGATTTTTTTTCTTTGCTAGATTCGGTCTTTTCTTCACCAACTCTTTATTGAATCTGTCTAACAATGCTGCATAGTAAGCTCCGGTTATTGCCTTCCCCTTTACCAAAAAAATTGATATAAATTACCCCTTGGCTATCCCAAAAAACTGTGGCCATCACTTTACTAGCCGAAAAAACTGATTTTGCCTACTTTGGGGCAAGTCCTCGGTAGAAGTGTCTGCTTTGACTGTTGTTTACTCTCTGGCGTATAATGGTAGACCCACGTTTCGTTAACTGTTACGTACCGATGCAAAAATTCATTCGGATTGCGGTTATACATGGCTAAGCATCCCTCAGAAGTTATTACGCGATTTCGTTTTTGGTCGACTGACAGTAAACGCGGCAACTATCTTGCAGAAAGCTTTTTCATGCCCAAAATATCGTGCAAAATATGAAAAACTCATTCAGTCAAGATGTGCACAGCATCAGCTATCTCGTGTATCTTCATACGATGGTCTTCCAAAACAATATCGTGGATTTTATGAACCATACCCTGAGTGGTGATCTCAATCGGCCTTCCTGGGCGCTCGACGTCATTGGTGGTATTACGTCCACGACGAAATTCAGTAAACCACTTGGGTACCATTCCATGGGACAGCACAGAATCCCCCTAATATGTTTTCAATTTGATTTCGGTCTGCTTAATGGTTTTACCATGTAAAAAATTGTGTTTAATTAACACTCGAAACACGGTTTTCTCCATTTTCAAAGAATGCTTAGAAGTCGCCTAACTTTTTTGTTTATAAAAACTTTATTTTCGCGCTAAATTTGAAAATCGAACAGCTTTAACTTCGTACAGAGTTACTAATTACGAAATAAAAATAAATTTTGAATAAAGTTTTTATTTGGCCTTAAAGTCATGGATTTATCAAACCGCCCTAGTACTTAAGTGATAACGGATATTGTTCTTCTGTAGAATATTCTATCTTTCGTTTCGTTTCGTTAATATTCGTGATGGGAAATGTGTGAACGTGAGAATTCATAATCCTCCTAACATTATCTTTTACGATCTCTACCTTGTACAGCTATCGACAGGTGAAATGTTGGCATTCTTGTGTTTTACACAATATCGACGTCGAACCCTGATAAGTAGATACCTCTTTTTCGATGCAAAATAATCCGATAAAAGGCTCCCAGTGAAAAGATACCAATGTCAACTGTTACTCGTTTCATCCAACTCAAATTTTCAGTTCATTTATAAAATGTACCTATCATTATCAGAGCACCAATATACCAAGTTAATACTGACGCATTTACCTATATAACCTTCAGTTTATAATTAAAACGAAAATCTCCAGAAACAACACCTTTATATAAATAAATAAACAAACTTGTCATGAATAAAGCTTCAATTATTTATGGTATCGGTGTTCGTATCAACAGCGGCTACAAATTCTAAATACCTTAAGGTTGTATTCATGAGAAACGTTTAGTTGCCACGAATCGTTTCGCAACAACCTTTGCGTGGGGCGCTGGGCTTAGACGAGGCCCTTCTAGAGTTCGTGGGCGCTCGCGGGTCAAACTTCGCGACAACCAAACGTAACTTGACGGATGAATTTGGGCATCAAGCATCAAGTCACATCTTTATTGCATTCCGTTAATCTATGGATCAATTATGGATTGTCGGGCACAGCATATTGGTTTGGTAGGAGAGAAGAAAAGCTTTTTTTTTAGTACTTTAATTTAATATAGTTGTTATATTATTCCACTGTTCGCTGGTTTCTAATATATTTTCTGGCGTATTTTTTAGGTTAATATTTCTGAAATACATAAACATTACACATGTGGCTACGATAATGAGGCCTTTCAATTTTATTGGTGCTCAGATACGTTTCCTTTATGGTACTCTGGTTTATTTTTAGAAAGGAATGCCCGAACGTCGCCCGTGAACTTGAGTCGATTTTCATTACGTACGTAATTAGTGAAGCGGAAGATGCGTCAAAAATTGTTAGCGTCCCTCTTCCGATGCGTGGAGTGACGGAATTCATTAAATGTGAAATTGTTCGACGTCTTTTGTAAGTCGAGTAATTGATTCATTATCAATATTGGACTTTAATTTGGATCGGCAATGGACTGTGAGTACATAATAGCATATAAGATAATGACACTCGGTCGCATTATTAATTTAATTAGTTAATATAATGTTATCTGAATTCTACACTATACCTAGTTATCTACTTCACTGGAATATTTGTTTAAAACAACTAGGGTTCAAAAGCTAATTCTATTATCTCTCTAATTTAGAAATTCGTGTGGAATAAACGTATACTTATTTATATAAGCGTCACGCGATACGAAATAAACGACACGGTTGGCCCAGTGGCTTTCTGCGCAGCGTGCCGCGGGTTCGATGCACGGAACAAATATTGGTATGATCTACAGATAGTTGTTTCGGGTCTGGGTGTGTGTGCATGTGACATAGGTACGTATGTTTGTAAACCGTACCCTCGATACAGGAAAAATCTAAGGCAAAGTTTAAAAAAAATAAAAAACTTTACCAATTCATTAGAGGAGATGCTCAACAAAAGCTGTTCGAATGAAATGCAAAGCTAAAACTGTCTCTCATTAAATATATAATTTGAAGCAATTGAATCCCCCATTACGAAATGAGCACGAAAATCAAGGAAGCTTCTATTATACTCCGCATAGACCGGTCACTAATTGAATATAATTCTACTTTTTCATAATTGCGTCTGTCTGTTGGAGATTTCTCGTCGTAACTTCACGACGCCAATTGTAGCAATTGGTCTGTTAAAAATATAGCCCTCTGGATGTCCTGCTTAACGACCGGATAGGAACTAATTCGTATTGTCGACACCATCGTCAAATTAATACCATTAGTCAATTTTGAAGCTTACTTTACTATTAAACGCGCCTGATACGATCGCCCGATCGCCCTCTTGTTTATGAGAGTGTTCGTTGACCTTTAATGATGGACCTAATGCTGGTGCTTCACTTAGCGTATCTGTACAAATATTCGCGCTATGCCAATGCAAAAGAAACCTTTTGTAAACTACACAAATGTAATTTTGTTTTGGCCAAATAACGTGAATATTTAAATTTGTACAAATACGCCAAGTGAAGTGCCGCCATAATGCACATACGTCATCTTGATTTTCGGAGAGCTGTTTTTAAATTAGGAATTAGGAACATAGATTTTCATATGTCATTAGGAATTTTTACTTGTTTTTACTTCTTATTGTTTTGCAACCTTATGCAACATTATCTTATTTATTTGTTAGATACGCTTATTGCTGTAGTATATTATATACTACAGAAATAAGCGTAACAAATAAATAAGATACCTACGTATAATAGGTAGTTTATGTCCAAAAAAGCAGTACTGAGTGAACTTCAAAGACAAAAACATCGAAGGTGGGTAAATATCAATATTGAATCAACCACTTGATATTGATGTTATACTAGTGTATAAAAACTTGAACTTTCTTCTTAAAATAGACGGTTTCAAGCAAGTCTTGTAAAAACCAGGTTTTAAGATAGCCCCGTCTCTTTTTGTTATAAGACGTTAGAAAGTGACGGATATTATTTAATATATTTTAATTTAATATGTTTTAGTAGACTTGCTTCAAACTATCTTTTGTAATAAGAGGGTACAATTTATCCAAATACTAGTCTTATTCATATGCGACTATGCGGCTTTAATCTAAACTTATGTAGGTAGGTAATGTAGATAATTACGTTCTTTGCCCTTTAAAGTCTCGAGTAGCATTATGCATTAGAAGACACGTAATATTATGGAAATAAATGTAAATGACGATCAATAAACGTTTTATTTGGTAGTTCATTCATTGGTTGTGATAAAACGAATGAATGAACGACCCGGCCCGCCCACGCTTCTCTCAGCAGTTGTAAAGTTAAGTGTATGCGTTATTTTATGTTATGCCACATTACGAACGTAGGTACCTACCATAACATGAGGCAACAGCTTAGCGACCTACTTTGTATCCTTAAGGATTACGAAGCGTCGCATGTCATTTGTCATGTCGTCAAAATTATACAAGGCTAATTTTAAATAAAATATTATCTATAGTTTAAAAAAAAACTAAAACATACGCTTTTGTCATCCAAACTAAACGTGTATGCAAAATTTCAGCTCAATCGGAAACCGGGAAGTGGGTCAAATTTAACTTCCAAGATTTTTTTAAATAGTTAGTTACAGGTGAAGCGAATAAAAGCGTATTAAAAAGTAGCCAAATTTTTAGGAGTTATTGTACTCAGCATTATGAACAACATTTACTGTGGGACCAAACCTGTAATCACAGAAACCAAATCTGCTGTTCCATAAATTTAGTCGAAAAGTCGTAAAATTTGGCTACCCTTTGAAAACTACAAGTATATGTACTTACTCTAAGACTAATATTTAATGATAAATTATCAAATTATAAATCTAGTTATCTGAATTTTCGTTGAATTTAAATAATAAATTCTATGTATAATTCAAATCAAGTACTTATTGGGACAGATTAAATATACGTTTTAGCTAGTCAATATGCAAAGTAGGTACCTTGTACCGAGTTTGATCGAATAGTTGAATTGAATAACACTGCCAGTATTTCATTTATAAGTGAATTTATTAGAGCGAAAACATCCAATATTATTATTGGCAGCTCTACCCAGTGGAGCCGAAAAATTACAGATTACAGAGTTAATAGAAATGTGTCCAGTGAAGGAAAATATAAAATATTGTCAGGTTATGTTACCCAGATGTATTGTGTTAGTCTTTTAGCAATGTTTAAAATTGCTTTTAGAAATATCTATAATTGAAGAGAAACTTTGTACCCCTTATTAAGCTTATTGCGCGCACGGAGGAGTGTGAGATTTGGCATAGTTCAAGTTCATATTATGAAGAAGTGCAAAAAGCAAAAATTACGGTCCAATTTCGACCACTTGGCGACCTCTAGTCGGTCCATCCATTCTGGAGCTACGGTGCCACAGACAGATACACACTACAAACTTATAATACCCGTCTTTTTTGTCGGGGATTAAAAAGGGGTTTTAGTTGATTTTTGTAGAATTTTAACTTTACTTTTTCCGTCTGATTACATTAAGGGCATTAATTTACACTGTCAATAAAAAAGCAGATTTTGATATAATATCTTAAGTAATTTTTTGTTTGCAATATAAAATCCCGGGATTAGAAATTAGGGCCGGGATCGAATTCTCTAATCCCAATGAATAGGGCAATAAATCCTTATTTCTGTTATCTGAGCAATGGAGCTCTTAACTAAACACTCATAACTTAAAGCTAACTTAAAGATAGTTTAGTTAACAGTTGATCATCGTTAATTACACGGATTAATGTATAAAAAGTTTAGAATATCTAGGTCAATAAGTAAATTAATTATGTCTGGGATTGATACACGAGGCAGTCGCACCAAAGGCTTGTGGCTCTTGACGATGGATTTAGTTTTTATAGCTGGTCTCTCATACACCGACTCACTATTGTATTCCTAATTGAGCTGTCAATAGGCGACCGTCCTTGACTTGCACTCCATGACTCCTCCGTAGCCGGTAGCCCATAGATAATTATAATTATTTTTATATTTGAATTCGGAGTGTCGAAGTAGACAAATTTCGATAATAGAATGGTAGAGCGGATATACCTACGTTTCACGGTGCATTGCGTGAGGAAATTATTATTGACGACTTTAACGAAAAATGAATAACGGTTAAAATAGATAGAATAGAAATAGTCTTTATTGTACACCAGTTTTGTAGGAATCATAAACATAATTATTAATTTTCATTGCAAAATAGTATTCACATTACGTACCTACAGGTCTATAATACATTAACAATTATACCAATTATGCTGACAATATTTCATAACGGCTAACAAAGTATATGTTGTCACGATAAAATTTATATTGGTTAACAACACATTATTCAAATGGTCGGTGTTGTCAAAGGTTTGTAAATAATTTAACGATTTATAACCGTGCGCCCACGCAGGTCACGGCACGCAATCACATGCAACTTACACCTTTGGGCGGCGTACAGTCTAATTCAAAAGCTGAAGAGATAATCATTCTTGACTTTTCCGAGTTTAATACACACCATCCTACTGGGAAAAGTCTATGGTTTTTAATCATATGCGGCTAAATAATATAAATTAGCATAAACGATTGCATGTAGCTATTCTGTAAAAACATTTCGCATCTCGTTTCGATCTCACGCTTATTGTCGGTTGATATTTGACGAATTAAAATAAGTGAGACTAAACTTTGAGCTACCTTGTAAAAAAATACCGATCATGAAGATAGGAGTCCCACCTTCATTGTGTCTGCATCACCCTAAGGTTGTCTGGTAGAGAATGCCTACGGCATTAAGACCGCCTTTGTACATTGTACATGAAGCATTTTAAATAAATAAATAAATAATTCTTGATGGTCAGTAATATTTTTACAAGGTAGCTCTAAGTTTAGTCTCTCACGATCGTATCGAAGTCAGAATCAGAGTCGATGTTCATTACCATTTTAGTTACGCGGTATACCCCCCTTCTGTGCTATTGCGGGGCGTCCCCTTTACGCGGCTGTTGCTTCCTCTGCTTCACCCCCTTGAAAATACAGTGCGGCGCGAAAACCTCGCCTTAAGCCCAGAGTGATATGGCTATGCCGTGCGCGGGAGCTGCTACTGAGCTTGGAATATGGAGCACCAGGCTTGTACATTGTTGAAAGCATGTTAGGTAAAAGATCAAAGGAGGATGGCTAATATCCTAGACTCCAGTTATAAATTGTAGCATTGTGAACAATAATGGCTGTTAAATTTCTTCCAGTGAATAACATTCTGTCTCGAAAGTTTATACACTCTCGGTCAGAACTACAACAATCACCATCGTTCATAATACTACTACATTTATTTTTTGGGGATGGACTCCATACGATACAACCCATTGCCCTTTTATTTTATTTAGCAAAACGAGATTTAATTGCGCTGTATTT